>CM046346.1:23212836-24617960 GCA_025403435.1 Artocarpus heterophyllus
CCCACAGTCCCTCTAGGACCATTTTCAAGGAGGCTACTTAGATTGTAGAACAAGTAAGATACAACTAGACCAGCTTAGCTCGGAATCCAAGTAAGTAGGATCTCGCCTATAGTATAAACAGTTTGAAAAAAATTTCCAATATATTTTTATAAAAAAAATTATGAAGTGTATGATCAAAAAAATGTTATGCTATGCTATGTATGATATGTTGTATTATATTAAGTCACATTAAGCGATGTTATGTTGTGTTATGGGTATGATTCGTTAAGTTTAAGTCAAGACATGTATTGTTATATTATGATTATGCCATGAGCAGGAAAGGAGGTATATGTTATTTAGATTATACTGCTTACTCAACTTTAGCTACACATGATTATGATTTACGATTTACCATTTCGTGATGTTGTGTTGTAACATGTCATATTGCAAATACATAATAAGTTAAGTGAAGTAAATAAGACAATACAAGTTAAGGGTGCCGTATCAACCTCTCGACCTACAAAGAAGTATTGTTTCCAGTTCAATTTATGATCTAGGAGTAGGGACCTCGTGAACCCTAACCTTCCAAGTATTACGCACAACTGGTACGATCACATGGGCTCAAACAGTAAGATAAGTTAAAGCTTAAATAATTAAGCATAATACAAGTCGATAAGCAAGCATAAAATGTTCACGCATATTTTTATTAAATGTTTTTAATTATATTTTGCGAGTCTAATTTCATACTTGTTGAGCAAAAGCTTATTTAGTTATGTTTATAGTGTAGGTAAGAAACCTATTAGTAACACTTGATGGGTAGTGATGAGCGACGAACGAATGATAGAGATGAGAATGAATATCGTTTATGCAATATATTTCCACATTTTTAAGTTTTCAAAATTTTTTGTATTTTAGTTATTGAAATTTTATACATTTTTAATTTACAAAATTTTATGTATTTTATTTTACAAAATTATACATGTATTAATAAGTAAATGAAAGTATGTAAGTATGTTTTAGAAATCGAGGTTGTAGTCATACAACTTTAGTTTAGAGAAGTTTTAATGTTTAAAATGTTGCAATAGAAACTACAACAAATATACAGAAATTTCTAGTAAAAAGTTAATAACGTTTAATTTTAGAAATATTTTTAAAAGTTTATTTTAATTTAAGAAAAATGTTTGAAAGAAATAGTTTTAATAATTATATTATGTTTTAAAAAAATGCTTTAATTTAGAAATGTTTTAATAATAAATGTTTCTTAATTTAAATTAAGAAATGTAATAAAAAGAGAAGTTTTATGAAATTATTGTCATTACATTTTAAGAAATTATTGTTATGTTAGTTTTAAAGAGTTAAGTCTAAAGAAATAATTATTATGTTAAAACGTAATGATTATTATTATGCTATTATTATGTTTTAAGGAAATCAATATTTCTTTAAAAGAAATATTGTATGAAACAATTATTAAGATTTTGTTTAAAAAAATTATTCCATAATTTAAGTAATTTACATTAAATTATGTTTAAGTTTACGATTATGTAGTTAAGTAACAACGACGTAAGCTAGGGTCATTACACATAACATATCATTTAAATAGTGTTGAATATAATTACGACATTCAAAGCAATTTATCTTGATGAGCTTAGAGACAACCTTCTTACCTATAAAGCATTGCCATGGATATCTGCAAGAACTTATCCTTAATAAGGCAAGTTAAGGGTACTGATCATCCGATTCAATCCTAAACTGTTAGGTTTGTCATACCACATTGCTTAAATAATTTTTTTTAATAAAGAGAATGATAAGATCAAACCAAATCATCACATGACAATTTTATTTTATTTAAACCACTATTGGAACCTTATAATTTGAAGAAATTATAGCAAATAGCAGATTTTACTAATTGATTAGCAAATTATGTCATAACTTTTTTGAACATTTGTTTGAGAAACACGTTGGAATTTAAACATTGTAGCACATGAAAGCTTTTCACTGTAATAAAATTTTACTTTTCATTGTAACATATAAGAACTTTATTATGTAGCAATTAAAACTTATTATTTCTAACGTGTTTTTCAGACGAACTCAACATTCAAACGACAATTGTCGCACCAACACAATCCACATTAACGTGTTTTTATTTTGAGAGGTATATATCTGTGTTTATATATTGAATTGAAACGTTGCTATAACCATTTCCTTTTCTTTTTTTAACTAGACAAATATATGCATTTTTTAAATGGGATTAATATATTCATTTGGATACTGCGTAGAAGCTGATGTTTGTGTATGCAACGCACCTGCGTTATTGTGACGGCAATCACAAAAAGGGAGCAAACATATCGGTGGCTGGCGGTGTCGTTTTCATTTTATTATCATCTTGTGGTTCAGAGACTATGACGAAAGAAAGCAACCGGGTCGTTTGGCCACTTCTGGGTTTTCGGTCGTTTGGCAGTTTTCCATTTGTCCTCTTTGTTATTGGGGGTTTTGAACAGGGCACTGACTTTGAGGGTCGCTTTCATTAGATAAATAGATAAGATGAAACTGTAGGAAATGGGTAATATTTTCCTAAAATTTAATACTCGTATTACAAATAATAGGCTCTAAAATGACTTGCGTGACGTTGGAAAGAAGAGAGAAAATTATGAATAAAACTAATGTTCTATATCTATTGTAAAAACATAACTCCTCAGGAAAAGAAAAAAAAACACATTATCTTTATATATATATATATATATGTATATATAAATATATAAGAATTTGTTAGAGTCCACCCAACATTGGCTCAACCTTTAGACAATTTAAACAATTGCTAAAGGCCCCTGCATTTTTAGGCATTGATTAAGGCTCTACTTGTTAAAAGTTAGAATAACAATAGCCTAGTTTTAGGCATTAGTAGATTGATTTTTTTTAAAAAAAAAAAATTAAGGTAACTAATAAATCCTTTGATAATGCATCAAAACTCTTTCTTGAGATATCAAACGTGAAATTAAAATATCGAGCATAAATCGACCAATAAAAGTGGAGCACTCTTTAAATTTTTTTTGAATATCACTTTTCAAATGTTTTTGAAATTTAAATCTTTTTTTTTAAATATCAAACCGCTCTTTTTTCATAAGAAAATAATGATCCCTTCCTCTAAAAAAATAATGATAACATGGTCTAATTAGCATAGTTCAAATAATATTTTGATAAACATACAAGTAATTTATTTATTAGAAGAAATATAAAGATATGGCTTTTTTAAAAGTAGAAAAATATAGAAAATTATTCTTTTTATTGTTTGTTTATGAATAAATTTTAGCTTATGCCTATTTTACACTTTAGAAAAAGAAAAAAAATAATATTTGCCATGTAATTGACTTTTTCAATTTTTGCTATACGATTTTTCAATTTTGGACATTTTCAATTTATTATTTGAGTGTCACGTGTGACACATAGAGAGTAATTTTATAAGTTCTATCTCGCATTAAAGTTTCGATTACCATGTTACTATTTTTCTAGTTTATTTAGCAGTAGAGGTCTTATATGGTTGTTAATCACAGTTAATACTTATATTATATTTTCTAAAATTAAATGGTGAGAGGAAAAAATTGCTTATTGGAGAAGGAATTAAGAGGAAAAGCACATCAAAAAATTTGCGACAACTTGATTGTGAAGGAGTCTATAGTAAAAAAGAACGAAAAGAACAAAAAAAAAAAAAAAAAAAGGAACAAACAAAGGAAGAGAAAAGTTAAAAAAAAAGAATAAGAAAAAGTTGAAAAAAGTGAAAAATGGAGAAGTTGACATTGACAAGCCTGGAAAGATCAACAAAAGAAAGTTCAGTTATTTTTATATATACTTGTGATAAGCGCACGTGTATTACTTTCTTATATTTTTTAATACATAAATCTAATATTGCTTCTAAAATTTATTTCCCATTTGACCCAAAAAAAAGTTTAAAGATGAGAACGAAAAAAAATAAAGTGTTAAAGATAAATATAAAAATTTTAAAAATGGGAGAACTAAAAAAAACAAAGGAAAAAACAAGGATGAAAAAACAAAACAAAAAAAACAGTGGACGAGGGAAGGAAAAAAAAGATAGATGAAAAAGAAGAAACAAATAAAAAGAGAACCAAAAAGATATTTAAAAAAAAAAGACCACAAGGCATAAGAAATTGGAATGGGAACATCTCCCCGCCACATGTCACATCATAAAGAAATAGACTTTTTTTTTTTAATATAGTACTAGTTAAAAAGCACACGCTTCGTGTAAGTGTATTAAACATGTTAACAACAAAATAAAAAAAAACCAAAAAATAAAAAAAATTTGGAGGAAAAATATTTCGGGCACTTAAAAGAAACAATGTTTTAGAAAAACAAGGAAAAAATATTGTTGTTAGAAAATAAAAAAAGCGTTTCACAAACAAAACAACAAATGTTTCGAGTTTTAAGGTCTAAGGCATCACGCGAAACTTATTCTCACTTTATATATTTGTTAAAGATTAAAGTTATATATACACACACACACACGTATGCATAGTCTAGATGTATAGATTAACTTTAATGTAATATAAAATGCAATTTGATGTTTTTAATTCAGATAAATTACTAAGTTAGTCCCAACCTTTCATAAACGTGTTATTTTAGTCCCCAACCTCTTATTTTTGATGTATTAGTCCCTAACCTTTTATTTTGGTTGATGAAAAGCCGATTTAACGGTTAAACTGTTAATTTTGATGACCAATTTTTCACCTTTTTGATAATTTTGGGGATCAGTTTGTCACTTTTTTTAGTCCAACATTAGCTGTTTGACTATTAAATTGGTCTCTCAGCAACTAAAATCAAAACTTAGGGATTGATAAATAAAAAATAAAAAGTTAGGGACCAAATGTTTATTGTCGTGAAAGATTAAGAATTACTGAAACAATTTACTCTTTTAATTTTTGAGAAGGACTCTTTAAAATTTTTGTCTAAGGCTCCAAAATACTTAAAGCTGCCCTGAAGATTAAACAAGGATGAAATGGATATTTTGAAGTTAATAGTAGAAGCAGCTGTTGCAACTTACCAATTTAAACCTAAACTTGGTAAATTAAGAAGTGCTTTTGCTGTTGTAAAAGCATTACCAAACTAGACCTGTGGAGGGGTGCCTTCACTATTGGTCCCATAAGACGACCATTGATTGCAACCATGGAAATAATGAACAGCTCATAATATGAAGGGATTGTTCAGACCTCATGATTACACCCACTTTAAAGTGAGATTGAGATTAATGGTCCCTATGATTAGGATGAGCTGCTCTCAAGGGTGGAAGCCATATCCAAGCTAGGGGTGGAAGCAATATCTGGGAGAGGGTTAGGCAGATGTCCCCTTGGACTTTCTTAACTTTTTTTTTTTCTAGTTTTTCTTATACCCCTCGTTAACCCAAATAAATAAATAAATAAATATATCCCTCACTGTAACACAGGCTATTTTTTATGTAACAGTTAATGATAGACATTTAACAATGTTAAGTATTTTTCCTTATGAAATAATGTTACCGACCATTTATTTGAGTATTATAACAAGTGATAGTTACGTGGAATTGATGTACTCAAGGTGTTCATGTCACTTATAATGTATGCATGATAGATATTTAATATTTTATTTTTGGCATCTTTGAAGTGTCACTTCTGAATTTATTTTCTAGAACGGCATGCAGAAGGATTTAATCGGCAGGCCGAACTTACAACTTCGGTGGGCCAAATTAAGTCATCGGTAGGCCAAACACTGTTGACGAAAAATCAACAAATAATTTCAAAATTGTGGCATTGATGACTAATTTAATAAGTTGGAAAAATTTTGAATAATTGATATATTTTATCTCTTTTCTTATCCATGATTAGGGAAGGTTTGACTTTTTAAAAGAGAAGATTTGAATTTTGTGATAAGGTTTCCTAATTTGAAAAGATAAGATTTGATAGTTAGTGCAAATCTTGGACTTTTTCCTTATCTCACCCCACCTTACACGCATACCACATTTTTTTAAAAGAAAATCTGCTTCAAATATAGAGAAGATTACTTTCTTTTCACACTATTGTCCATTTACATGCATATCACCCTTCCTCTCTGTCTAAAATCATTTTTCTCTCTCCCTCTCTCTCTAAAATTTCTTAGACACTCTCTTCCTCTCTACACGTTTTCTTCCCCTTTTCTCCCTTATATTCCTACAAATATTTGAATGAAATATTGGGTTTTCACTTAGACTAATTCAAAGAAAGCTTGAGAAGAATTGTTTTAAGGTAAGAAACTTATTCTAGACTATTCTTGAAATTGTATTCTCTCTCTAATTCGACCCTCATAACTTTGTCTATGAATTTCTGTTTGCTTTGAAATTTTAATATGATATTTATGTATATGTTATATGATATTCCTCGAAATTTCACGCCATTTGGAATTTTTTACTTTAAGATATTAAATTTTTATTCTCTACCACTTATGCTATAAATGTTGCTGATTGATAATGTTTCACAAAAAGGCAGTCTATGTTCAAGGGGTAAACGAATTGTGATTTTAATGAAATTTTGCAAAAAAAATTATTCATATGTTAGGTTATGACCATGGAAAATTTCGTGGTGATTTGATGAATATTTGATGAGTTCTTGAACTTTCTTTAAGATTAGGTTTTATGCCTGCCTATGCAGTGAATTCTAGACTTCTTATTTATGTGATCTTTTTGTATTGATAAATGAATTTATTTGATAATGAAACTTTTTGTGGTACTGTATTTATATGTTAATTGGTTGTCATAATGTGTTTAGAGTTTATTTTACACCTAAATTCTAATGCATGTTTCGAATTGTTGAAAATTTATTTGAAGTTAAATTTTGGATATGTTATAGTTTTAGGTGTCTATTGTATGTAGGATTTTTATGAAATTATTTTTGGATATAGATAATTTATTTTATGAGCATTTATTAGGGCTGTTTACTGTTTTGTTATTGCTAGCAGTTTTTGTGCTGTGTGTAGTGTGACTTATTTTAATTGTCTAATGAAAATTTTGTGGCTAAATAAAAGTTAGGATAATTCATATATATGTTAATTATGTCCCTGCAAAATCTCATGCCTTAATTATATATGATTTGTGAGTTATTAAATTAGAATACATAAGGGTCAGACATGTATTAGTATTGTAGTTTTTTCATGAAGATTTATAAGTTAGTAAGTGTATTTTTGCTCTTGTATTTCTTGAGACGAAAGTATGAATAACGTCATATGATTTTGGATGATTTCATGAGAATGAAATTTATTTTTATTTGTATATGGATGTATAACATAAACACACCAAGAAGTAAGTACATTGAGACTACAGCGACGTCATCCAAGATAAGGTTTAAGTACGCAAGTCAAGTAAGTACATTATCACCTGTAATAGAATAAAAGTTTATGAAAAAGTTTTGAGAATATGTTTTATGATAATTTTTAAATTTTTTTTTACATATTGTTTTCTATAAAAAAAAACTCTTATTGCAACAAGAAGGTTTAATGAATGTTTCAATAATGAGTTGTGTTAAAAGTACATCTATATATGTATCACTTAATTAAGTGTTACACACTCTATGTTTATGTTTATGTCTATGTTTATGATGTCCAAAGTTGGAATTGTTATGTTTGGTTGGGATTAGCTACCCCTCTTCTCTCATGACGACGCGTCTACGATGATAATAATGGTGCAACACTTGGGCCCCCAAAGATAAAATGAATGAAGTTTTAATGTCGATAATGATAATGAAAGATATGTTCTATATGAAACTGTGTCAAGTACACTATTATGTTAATGATGATTATGATTTTGATATTTCGTAAAAGTGTTCATAAAATGTTTTAAGTTGTGAGATAGGGAAGTGTACTTGCTAAGCTTTTGCTTACTTAGTTTATGATCATATTGCAGATAAAAGTGAGATGACTATGGAATAGGTGGAGGACAAGGGCAGGCGTGTGAGCAAAGAACGATGGATTGAAATGGAAGAACGTCAAGATAGAAATTTTTCATTTAAAAAAAAAGTTTTTGAACTATGTTTTTATTTCTTTGTTTGTTAAATTGCCGCATTATTAAGTAAAAATACTTGTTTTTACATTGTATTGATTTTGTAGAAGATCGGCCTGCCGATTACCCTGTGTCAGCCTACTGATCTAAGTGTTTTGAAACCCCTATTTTGCAGTGCCTCGAACGACCTACCAATCGTTGAAGTTCGGACTGCCGATGTCTGAAGTTCGGCCTACCAAACTATTTGAATAGATTTTAAAGTTGTTTTAAATTTTATTTAAATTATGGTCTCATTGTTTTGGAATTGGTAAACTATTTTAAAATTATATATGTGTGAGTAGTTTTAATATCTGATTGTATATTTATAAATGTTATAAAAAAATTATATATGTATGGATCCTGAAATATGTTCATCAAATTATGTTTTTAAATTTAAATAGTTTATCTTAATTAGGTTGAAAATTTAGGTTGAATATTCAGTTTTTTGAGGGTTCCAAAGTATCTTTCCACTATAAAATTGGTTTCAATTGAATACCAAGAGAGAAAAAAATGTAACTCAATTAAAATGTCGATATTGAAAAACTGTAGTATAATTTGTGCAAAATATCAATGGATATGGGATGCATTAATTTTCACCTTTTTCTTCCTTTAAATAATTTATCAATATTTTATACTTTTTCATCTTGTTTTCTTTTTTAATGTTTTTAGTTTAGGTTTATTTTTGGTTGAGAGTGATTTTAAAACCCTAGACATGGATTTGTGATTGAATGTTTTGATATTATTTTTCAATTTCTCAATAAAAATAATTTATGTTCTTCCAATTTAATTGTTCACAATTATTTTCTTGTTTTACTTAGGTGCACAACCATTTATGTATTAAAATTATTTATTACTAGATCAGGAATTCTTGATCTATAATTTTCTTGATATTCTAATTATTAGTAGCAAATTGTGATCGATAATTGCGAGAGGCTTTTATTAGATTATGGTGAGGAACATAACTTAAGTTGATTAATTAAAGCTTGTGTGTTTATTACTTCTTGTCTTAATGCTTCTATTAAGTTGAATCTAACGAGCTTATTCTAGGTTACTAAGGGAAAATGATTAAGTGAAGAGCTTGTTTTGCTTAACGACTAAGTAAAGAGAAATTAGAATAGCGGTGCTTATTATTATATACGGTTGATAGTTTTTATAGGAAATTGGAGATGATATTATGCGTTATTTGTAATTCCATTGTCTAGTGGTGGAAATTGATCCTTTATCCGATTTTGTTATTATTGTTTTGCTTTTATTTATTTTCTCGTGTTTTATTTAATTTAGTATTTTAGTTAATACTCAAAACCCCCTTGTTTTGTCTTTAGTTTTATTGTGTTTAGATTTTAGTGTCAATAACTAATTGATTAGACCTAATCCTTTGTAAGAATGATCCTTATTCATCACTATGCACAAATAACGATATATTCTTAGTGAGGTTTAGTTTGGTGCTTCCTTCGAGGCCTATCACCATGCTTAACTGTTGCTTTGTGGCCAACTTTTTCAACTTGTTTCACTAAGGGAAGAAGTTTTTGGGTGTGGGCTTCAAACTGTGGCTTATTCTAAGGCAAAATGAAGGTTTTTTGGTTACATTTTAAGGTACAAGGAAAGGGTGTTGGGTTACTTTATCTCCATCATCCACTTATTTTTGCTTTATTGTTTTAAACCCCTCCCTAAGTGGGACTTAAAATTGAATCGAATTAAACTAAAATGGGCCCGCTTGACTACTCAAAGCCTATGAAACCATAACCCACAAGAGTTTCGCAAGTGTGACTTGGATCCATGTAGCTAGCACATTGGTGCTATAGGACAAGAATGTTAGGCTTGGGCTTTCGGAGAGGCCTTATACAAAATCAACCATTAACAACAATTTAATTACTTTTACTCTTTTTTAGGGAACTTTTTTCCTTTTAGTTTGGTATTAAAAACATTCAAGACAAATCAGTAAGAAATATATGCATATTGTCTTATTAATTAAACGTGTTGGGTTTCAATGTTTTATTTTGTTTAAAAAGTTTTTTTAATTAAATTTATTTGAAAATTCTATTTGTCACACAAATTTGAATTTTTACTAAAAAAATTAAAAAAAGGGTGATAGATTAGAAGGGATATAAATGGGTTAAAATGGCTATAATACAAAAGATACTTACGAATTCTTTGACTTATTATTATGAGATATAAAAATAATTTGGGGACATTTTTAATATGGTAGGATGAAATAAGCTCATTACAAAAAATCAAAGTTACATATTTGAATAAATTGATTAAAAGGTCAAATATGTGTAGCACTGAAACTAATTTTGGCAACAACTTTATGTATTTAATGTTTTCTATATATTTATTCAATGATATAATTAATTTTGGCATTTTCTAAGTTTTGGAAATAAATATAGTACACGTTTTAACATAGGGATTATTTATAAAGAGAGAAGATAGTTTGGGGATCTTTTATGAGACAAAGTTAACTATTTTTGTTCAAAATTTGATAAAGAAATTCATGAGATACCTTTTAAATTCAAGGACCATTTATACGATAAAATTAACCATATGAACCAATTTAAGTAAGAAAAAAGAATTTATTGACTATCTATGAATTTATCCTATAAAAAAATGTGAAGAGCCATATAGTGAAACAACTAGGAGAACAAACAATCAAGAGAATCCTAAAAAAATATATTACATGAGTAGAAATTAGGAAAGAAAGAAAATGCAAATTTCAAATTTAACTCTAAAATTCATGTAGATTTATGTTTGGTAGACAATATTGTATTGTATTATATAAAGTGTATTGGATTGTATTGTATTGTGCTATATAATATTGTCTGGTACATGAAATATTGTATAAAGGATAAAAAGGTAATTTTAAAAATTTGAGATGTCAAGATATATTTTTAAAAAAATTTTGGGGTCAAAATATAATTTTATCAAAATCAAATTTTAGAAAATAATGGGGTCAATAATATTTTAAAAAATATGGGGTCAAAATATAATTTTTTAAAACTAAAGGGTCTAATTATAATTTTAAAAATGCAAATTTGCCCTCAATCTTGAAAAAGTTATAGGCTTTGATCCAATCCTATGTTGGCCTAACATTGACCCTATGTTGGATCTAACTTTGACAAAAATCCATGAACCTAGCATAAAATAATACAATATAATACTATGAAAATATACCATGTTCAATAATACAACATAGATCGTATTGATAAACTATCCCTATTAACTTATAGGGTTAATTACATAATTGTATCTTTTAGTTTTAGCTATTTTTTAATTTGTTCTACTGTTTTTAGAAACTACAAAAGTATTCATGATATTTTAAAAACTTATTTCAATTTCATCCCAATGAATAGAAAAAATTAAGCAAAACAACATGACAACCCTTATATGGTTATGATAACTATCTTATATATTAAAAACATAAAAAAAAATCCTCAAGCAAAACATTAAATTTTAAAAAAAGATCTTAAGTTTTATAATTTTTTAAATTTTGAAATATATATTTTAATTTTTTCTCAAGAAAAAACATATATTTTACAAATAAATTAAATTTAGTCAAGGGTATTTTTATCTTATCTCTATTTTTTAAGTCAAAAAAATCTACAAGGGATAAAATTGAAACAAGTTCTTTAAATTCAAAGAATATCTTTCTAGTTTCTAAAAACAGAAGGACAAAATGAAAAATAATAAAAAACTAGGAGATATAGTTATGCAATTAATCCTTCACTTATATAATACAAGTACTATATCAAACATTGTATTAGTGTATTATTATACAATATGATACTTTAATACGGCGTACCATACATAGCCTTTATGCTTTCATCTCCAAATTTGTTTGACTTCTTCTTGTCTTTTCTTTTTTTTGTTTTTTCTTTCTTTTTTTAGGGACTTCTTGTTATAACGTCCTCGGTTATCCTTTCAGGCCTTTTCTTTAAAGATCAGTCTATCTAATTACTTTGAATAAATAAGAATTAGTATCCATTATATAGATGTATCTAGAAATAAAAGAAATCTGCATAAAATTGAATCACTAAAGCTAATATTTTGAGATTGACACAGTATTGAACGTTAGATGAAAGGTAGTTATTAAAATTTCTAGTTGTGTAATTGAGTAGGTTTATTTTTGCCTTGAATTGAACCTTGAAGCGCTTGGGGCTATTCTACCAAAAGGGAGAAGCCTACAACGACGAATGAATCAGGCTTACGTTTCATTTTTTTTTTTTATTGAATCTCTTTACTCTATGCTATATAATACTAATTATATGTAGAAGAGAAGATGTATTATTTTCAACCATTTTTGTTCAATATCATTTTGTAAATGTTAAATTTCATATCATAACATTATTGGTTTAAAAGATTTATGATATTTTATAATTCGAAAAATATTTATAAATCGATGTTTGCATCTATATGCTTGGAGATGCAATTACTTTACATATTCAAGTCCACTTTAAATTATAAATACTTCTAGTAGTGAGATACAATCAGGAAAAATAAAGGCTTTGTATTAAAATATTATTAATGCTTATAAAGAATAACATATAAAGAAGAACTCTTCAACTTGACATAGTATAACATATTTGATAAGAAATTCTCAAATTTCCATTTATGTCATTAATGTATGAACGAGTTCATCATGATCAAATTCTCTCTCTCTCTTGTCATCATGATAAAGGTTTGGTAAGAATGTCAGCCGTTTGTTCTAATGTCGGAGCATATTTGATTTGTAAAAGACCTTCTCTCGAATGAAGTGGATGTCAATTTTGATGTGCTTTGTTCTTGAATGAAAGATAGGATTAGCCGCCAAAGCAGCAGCTCCAATGTTGTCACATGAAATAACAGGAGGAATAGTGAGATGAACTTGAATTTCTTTGAGTGAGGATTGTGTCCAGGTGAGATCAGCGGCCGTGTGAGCAAGGGCACGATATTCAGATTCCGTGCTCGATCTTGCAACTACTTTTTGCTTGCTCGAATGCCTAGGAAATGAGATTGCCACCGAGGAAGATGCAGAAACCGCCAATAGAATGGCGATCATCAAGATCACTCCCCCAGTCTACGTCAAAGTAGGCAACAATATCCAAGTGAGAGGCAGGATGAAAGAAAAGTCCACGAGTAGGGGAGCCTTTGAGGTAACGAAGAACAGCGCTTGCAAGCTTGGCAATAAGAAATGGTGGGCGAATGAGGGAACTGGCTGAGTTTATTGACAATGTAGGTGATCTCAGGTCGAGTAAGAGTGACATATTGGAGGGCGCCAATGGTGTTGTGATAAGAGTGTTGGGTTATCAAAAGGATCGCTGTCATGAAGGCTTAGCTTCTTGCTAGGTGTAGCTGGATTGGTAAGAAGCTTGGCATTGGACATCTTAGTGCGGAACAGAACATCCTCAATATACTTAGTTTGGGTGAGGTGAAGGCCTTGGGAAGAACAAGTTGGTTCAATGCCAAAAAAGCAGTGAATAGGACCCAACCGCTTTAGAGCAAATTGCTGGTCAAGATGGGTGATGAGCTAGTCAATAAAGTGGGAATTAGTGCCAGTGAGCAAGATGTCGTCGACATAACCAAGGAGATACAATCTTGCAGTGCCCCCTAAGTAGATGAAGAGTTGAGGTGTCAGCTAAGGAATTTTTGAAACCCCATTGCAAAAAAGAATGGTGCAATCGTTCAAACCAGTGTGCGAGACGCTTGTTGCAAACCATACAAAGCTCTATTGAGCTTGAAAACATGAGTAAGGCCAGAGGGATCTTCAAAGCCCGGCGGTTGGTTCATAAAAACTTGTTCTTGAACTGAGCCTTTGAGAAACACGTCAAGTTGGTGGACTTGCCAATTAAAAGTCACAACAAGAGAAAGTATAATGCGAGCAGTTGCCGGCTTTATAACTAGACTAAAAGTCTCCGACAAGTCAATCCCAGGTGTTTGGTGAAAGCCCTTGGCCAAAAGACGGGCTTTATGGCGTTGGAGCGAACTATCGGCATTGAATTTTGAGCAAAACACCCATTTACAACCAATGATATTCATGTTTTGAGTTGCTCGGACAAGAGTCCATGTCTGATTGCGATAGAGAGCAGTGAGTTCGTTTTGCATGGCTGCTTTCCAGACAGGACTAGAGAGAGCTTGCTGAACTATTGCGGGTTCAGATGGGGTAAGGCTGGCATGGTAAAAGAAGTTTTTTGCCTTGAATATTCCAACTCGAGATCGAGTGGAATTGGTTGAAGAGTTTTTGATGTGGTGAGATATCGCAAAGTATCATTGTAAGGAGTCGATTAATGAGATATGTTGTAGCTTGAAAGGCTTCCCACCAAAATTTCAATGGCAAACCAGCTTGAGCTAAAAGGGTAAGTCCAATATCGGTGATGTGTCGGTGTTTTCTTTCGGCTCGACCGTTTTGTTGATGAATGTGTAGCCATGGGTGACGAAATTTGATATCTTCTTAAGCTAAGGAAGGACATAATGGTATTCACCGGCTCAGTCAGATTCAAGTTGTTTGATGGGAAGATTCAATTTTTTTTCAATTAGCTTCTTGAAGCAAATAAAGGTGTTTAGGGACTCAGATTTTTGCTTTAGTGGGAAGATTCAAGTGTGTTGATTAAAATCGTCAAGAAAATGAATATAGCATCGGTAACCTTCAAGGGAGGGTACTGGTGAGGGTCCCCAAATATCTGTGTGTAACGATTCTAAAGGTTGTTTTGTTTTAGTCAGGGCAGAAGTGAACGGCAAGACATGATTTTTACCAAATTGACAAGTATCACAGAAGGATAAGACATTCTTTCCTTTCTTGTAAAATTTGATTTATTACAAAGGTTAAGCACAGCTTGAACCACTGACAGAGATGGGTGACGCCACTGTAGATGCCAACGATCAAGACTTTCAGACCTACCATGACTTGACACTTTACTGGCATGACCCAATGGCTGCAGACTCGAAACAAAGGACGACACTGGACTTGCTGAAGTTTTATTGGAAGTAGCTTTTAGGTTTTTCCCAGGAGCATTTAAGCGATATAGGCCATCTTCAAGTGAACTGACCAGAAGGATTGTCAAAAGTAATTTTAGCAACACTAGGCAAATTTTTGGTGATTTCTGGACAATGAAGAATGATTTTGAAGTATAAATTCTTGAGATTGGAGGTCAAGTGAGAGTTATCAGTATGAAGAATAGACAGACCTTGCCCATTTCCAGCAATGAGATGATCTCCTCCTGTGTATTCTGACTTCACGTTCAAGTTTGAAAAATCTTTGGTGATGTGGTTGGTGGCTCTGCTATTGAGGTACTAAGAGGGGTTCGAGACTGTGGACGTAGAGGCCAAGTAGCTGGTTTGGGTAGTGTGAGGGAAAATTCCATCGAATCGATTTTAACAGTTTAGAGCAACATGGCCCTATTTTCCACACACTTGGCAAATGGGCTTAAAGCCACTTCTACGGCCTCTTCAGCCTGCACGGCCTCCGCGACCGCGACCTCCGTAATTGCTATTGAAGTTGTTTCCTTATCCTCTAGTGTGTGATCTTTCGTGGTTTGAGTGAGTGCTTGGAGTGTTTTGTTTGCTGTGAGGAGTCAAGTTGGCAGCAGAGTTGGCTAAGGCATTTTGTAGATCGACTTGTGAGCAAGCATATAGCTGCTCTAACCATGCCTCTTGGCTAAAAATCATGGCATACATGTCTAGCAAAGTGAAAGCTTCAGGTCGAGAGGTGATGCTGACCAAGACGGGGTCATATTCCACTGGCAAGAAGGTACATGATAAGGTCATCATCGGAGACGGGTGCTCAAGTCATAGCTAAGTTATCAGCAATGGATTTCATTTTGGCCATTGCATCTGTATTTTGAGTTGAAGAACTCTTGTTTTTGAAGGTGAGGCAGAAAGACGCTAAAGGGCAATCCAAGTTTCATAGAAAGTTGTGCAATCGACGACTTGACTCAGCATTATTTTAGAGATAGATACAAGTAGCCAGCCTAGGAGGAGCTGGTCTTGTCTTCTCTAGTAAAAAAAGGCTAAGTTTAGTGTGTGGGAGACTCTGGTTGTATCTGGATTTTGGGAATAAATTCATGCGGGCATGGTTTCATTCTATTGATATAGCCTTTGAGGTCATTACTTCTGAGGATAGGAAAGACCTAAGAGCACCACATCAGATAGTTCTATCAAGCTTCAATGGCTAAATGAAGTTAAGATTGCCAAAGAGCTAAAGTTATGAGGAGCTGTTAGCACCAGATGAGCTTCTAGTTTCATGAGAAATTTTGACTGAGGTTTGATCAGCCATAGTTAATTTCAACAACTTGATGTTTTTGACGCTAGTCTCAACTGACTCTGATATCATGTTTGAGTATATGATTGAAACAAAAAAAAAAAAAAAACTATAATTTTTGTAGAGAAAAAGCTAAGCTAAAACAAACAAAAAGCTAAAAAAGAGAGTTTGTAATAGTTATGGAGGCCCCATTCATTGCTTTATATAAAGGTTCAAGGAATATTGACCTGCTTCATGCAATAGATAAGAATCTATGACAGCCGTACAGGTGTATGCTCCAAATCATCTTATGGACTCTGGTTTTGCTGGCAGCTTCTTAATTACGTTGAAGGAAGACACTAAGGTGGCAAAGGCTGACTTTTTTACTTCGGTTTAACAAGAAGGATTCCTATGAAGAACTATTCAATGCCCACTTGAACTTCTCCCAACAATTTAATGGAAGGCCTGGCTCTAAAAAACCTGAACAGTGAATTTGTAGGGTGGCACTGCCAAGATCAGCTTCTTGCCTCATCGTTGCTAGCCTCAATAAGTGAAAATATGCTAGTCAACATATGGACCTCTCTTGACAAATATTTTGCAACCTTGTCAAAAGCTCGTATAATGCAATACAAGCTGCAGTTACAAATTCCAAAAAAGGGCAATCTCTCAATCCGAAAATACTTTACCAAAATAAAGGCCTGGACAGACATTATTGGCCTCAGTTAGTTGTTATGTTCCCAGGGAAGATTAGATTTTGCACATTCTATCTGGTCTGGGAAACGAAATGATCCTGTGGTTGTGACGGTCACTTTTAAAGTTGAACCCTTCTCTCTTGGGGATGCTGGAGCCCTACTTCAAAGCTTTGAAAACAGACTAGAAAATCTCTCCCAAGTCAACTCAGATGGCTCCTTTCAGCAAATTTGGCTTTTCAAAGCAAACAAAAAAAGGCACTTTTCACCACTCTCAGAAAAACACTCAAGGCAATCAGCAACAGCCAGCCTTATCTGGTTCTCGATTCACTGGTGGTCGTGGAGCGCGTAAAAGATCTCGTGGAGGTAGAAGGTGGAACAACCACTCTCGACCACAATATCAACTTGGTGGAAAAATGGGACACAGTCCAGAGGTGCTACCATCGATTTGATGCCAACTTCCAAGGTTTTTCTTCTGTTTCCAGTAGCACAAATGACCATGGTTGGAGCTCAAACAATTCTGGAATGATAGCCTTGATTGTGACACTTGATGCTGTAGCTTACAACAATTGGTGCCCTGACTCAAGAGCTACCAATCATGTGACCAATGAGCTCAACAACCTTAATCTTGGCGTTGACTACCATGGAAACTGCATGTTGGAAATGGTGCAGGTTTACATGTCTCTCATGTTGGCAATACTATTCGCTTCTCACCCTATTCCTATTCTTTAAATAATCCAAAAACTTTTGTGCTAAAAAATCTTCTACATGTGCCTTCAATAACTAAAAATTTGTTAAGTGTTTCTCAGTTTGCTAAAGGCAATCAAGTATTTTTTAAATTTCACTCTGATTTCTATCTTGTGCAGGATCAAGCCACAGGGGAGGTGCTATTACAGGGAACTCTTAAAAGTGGGTTGTAGTAGTTTCAACTTGTCTCCTTCAACTCTTCAAAAGACTCTTCCGTCTCTCGGTCTCCAATAACAATGTCTAAATTTTGTAATCTAGGCATAAATAGTAGCGTAGTCAAGTCCAGTGTCAATCAAGGTCCAGCTTGTCTTTTAGGGTCTTTATCAAAGTGGTTTTCTAACAATCAAAGTTTGAAGCAAATTTCTAGTTTGGATTTATGGCACCAAAGATTGGGCCATCCTGCTCTCAAAATTGTTCAAAAAGTCATGCCTCCTTGTGATCCAACTTTGCCAATCAATGAAAGTTTTAATTTTTGTGTTACATGTCAAGAGGGAAAGAGCCACACTCTACAATATCCAAATTCAAACACAGAATACACAGCGCCCTTGCAACTTATCCACTCAGATCTTTGGGAACTCTATCCTATCACATCTACATATGGTTTTAGATACTACGTCAGTTTTGTAGATGTATTTTCAAGATGCACATGGATCTATCTTTTAAAATCCAAATCAGAACTTCATAATATCTTCATTTATTTTTAGAATCTAGTTGAAAGCAACTCAATGCAAAAATCAAAGCATTTCAAACTAATTGGGGGAGGAAAGTACAGATCACTTATAAATCTTTTCCGAAACTTGGGTATAATTCATTGGCTCTCATGTCCTCACACTTCTTCCCAAAATGGAGTAGCCGAAGGAAAGCATAGACATACCATTGAGACAGGTCTAACACCTTTAGCTTAGTCTTCTCTTCCTTACAAATACTGGGATGATGCCTATACTTCATCAGTTTACCTTATTAACCGAATGCCCAATCAGTTATTGCAGTACAAGTCCCCTTTAGAAGTCCTCTTCAAGCAGAAACTAGATTACAACAGTTCTTAAAGGTATTTGGTTGTCAATGTTTCCCTTATCTTAGACATTATAATGTTCACAAAATGTTTTTTAGATCCTTACCTTGCACTTTCTTGGAATATTCTAGTCGACATAAAGAATACGGGTGTCATTCTTCAGATAGTAGATATTACATATCCAAAAATGTCATAGTCAATGAAAAATGCTTACCTTTTGCTGAAAAACAGATCAGTCACAATCAAACCAATCCTACACCAATCACAGCAACCATAACTCATTCACTCATGGAACTTTTTCATCAAAACACTAGCCCAACACATGAATATATTACATCTGAAACTGAAAGCACCAAATCCCACTAAACTCTTCAACATAAAACCAGTCACAAAACAACATAACCTGTCCTTGTTCCCCCACTTCACCTAACATTCCTCAACAGGACGGTAATGCCACACCAGAGACTAATGCACAAAGCACTGCTGAAAACAATGCTCAGCTTGGTCCAACAGCTTGGACAAGAACCAAAATTCAAATACCAGCAGGGAACACTCCCTTCATGGAAACCAGATCAAAGTTGGGCATTTACAAGCCCAAAATTTGCACTTCTGAACTTCTTGATGAAATAGAACCTACAACAACTAAGCAAGCCCTTAGTTCAGTCAATTGGATTAAAGAACTTGAAGCACTAAAAAGGAACCATAGTTGGTCTCTAGTTCCCATGCCAGCCAACAGGAAGATTGTAGGATGCAAGTGGGTCTATCGACTCAAAAGGAATGTTGATGGATCCCTCAACAGATACAAGGCATGACTTGCTACCAAGAGATTTCTCCAAAGTGCAGGACTTGATTTCTCAGAGATGATTGGCCCTGTTGTAAAGCCAGCCACCATTAGAGTTGTCTTAACAATAGCTCTTGCCAAAGGATGGAAAATCAATCAATTGGATGTCGACAATGTATTCCTAAATGGTGTGCTTGAGGAAGAAGTTTTCATGCGGCAAGCACCTGGTTTTAAGGACAAATCTGGTAGCAATCTTATCTTGTATGCAATTTACATAAGGTTCTATATGGGCTAAAACAAGCACGAAGAGCCTAGTTTGAAAAATTATTAGCCACTCTTGAAAAACTTGGTTTTATA
Organism: Artocarpus heterophyllus; assembly: GCA_025403435.1. Classification (NCBI taxonomy): domain Eukaryota; kingdom Viridiplantae; phylum Streptophyta; class Magnoliopsida; order Rosales; family Moraceae; genus Artocarpus; species Artocarpus heterophyllus. The sequence continues at coordinate 23,232,655 of CM046346.1, forward strand.
GCTTCCAAGGCAGATAGTTCACTGTTTCTAGATGTTGGAAGATGATATTAAAACACACAGCTTCATTTATTCAAACATAGTCGTTTTGATCATTGCATTGCCAGCATCAAAACATTCTTATCCTTAGGCAATTCACCAGCTAGTCACATCTCTATGATTCAGGTTTGTAGCCTCCGTTTCAGGACTGCTGTATGAGAAAGTTTATCTGTTTCTCAATTGTATCTGTTGCTAGGATTGTACATAATACAGCTGTATAGTATACTCATCTTAGCCAATAGCATTCAAAAAAGTGTAGATATTTTAGTAACCTTCTTCCCTGCAATCTCTGATATATAATTGCAGCATTGTACATTGAATTTCTTGAGCAAATCAATACAATTGGAAAGTCTTCTTTCTTAGTCTTCTTTCTATTCTTTTATAATCAATACAATTGGAAAGTCTTCTTTCTTAGTCTTCTTTCTATTCTTTTATTATATGGTATCAAAGCTTTCTTCCTCCTAGCTCCCAAAAGTGGCCGACCAAAACCCTGCCAATCCAAATATTGCTGCTGAAAATGCCAATCCTCTGCCTAACATAGAAAACCCATTGGTTCAACCAAATCTTAAAAACCCCATTGTTCCTGCTACTCGTATTCCTCAGTTTCAGCTTATTCAACTACAAAATCAGGTTGTATCCATTCTTTTGACTGAAACCAACTATCTTCTTTAGAGGCAACAAGTCCTCATAGCTGCTCATGGTTATGGTCTTCAAGGCTATTTTCTTGGTACCATTGAGATCCCACCAGAGTTCCGACTTGATGAGAATGGTGTATCTAGGGCTCTCAATCCTACTTATGTTCTCTGGCAGCGACAAGATCAATTATCGATTTCTTGGCTACTTGTTTCTATCTCTGAGTGAGTTCTTGTTAACATGGTGGGAACTGATATATCTAGTGAACTGTGGCACACACTAAAAATAAACTTTGCAAATCAATCCAGAGCAAAGATTATGCAATACAAATTGCAACCCCAAACGCTCAAGAAGAGTAATCTCTCAATGCACGAGTATCTTACCAAAATGAAAGCTTGCTGTGACATTCTTGCATCTGTAGGTTATAGAGTCCCAAAAGAGGACCAAATCCTCTTTTTGCTTGTTGGCCTAGGCACGTCATGGTTACAATCACTTCAAGGGCAGAACCGTACACCATGAAGGATGTTGGAGCTCTATTGATGAGCTTTCAAACTAGCTTGGAGCACAGTCAAGTTGTCAACTTAGATGGGACTCTTCCAGTTGCCAATCTTACCTTTTACAACACTCAAAAACAAGGGAACAACAATCAAAGGTTTCACACCAGTGGCCACCACAACCCCTACCCTTCTCATGGTGGCAATCAAAACTTTTCAAGAGGCAGAGAAATAAGAGGATGTACCTGTAGAGGATGCAATAGCTGGAACAATTCTAGACCTCAATGCCAGCTCTATGGAAAGGTGGGGCATATTGCTCAGCATTGTTACTGCAAGTTTGACACTAGTTTTCAATGTTTTTCTTCAGCGAGTAAAGGAACCAATGGTGAACAGAACCACTCCAACACTTTGAACAACAATGTCATAACCATGATGGTGGCTCAAGATACCTTACAGTTGGTAGCCTGATTCTAGGGCAACCAGCCATTGACTAATGACTTAAGCAGTCTTAACTCTCGGACCAAGTACCATGGAGCTAGCAAACTTCATATGGGCAACGGAACAGGTTTATGTATTTCTCATATTGGATCTTCTACACCTGTCAATTCAAAAAATTCAAAAGCTTTCACTCTCAAAAATTTACTTCATGTTCCACTTATTAAGAAAAACCCCTATTAGTGTTTCACAATTTGCTCTTGATAACTCAGTTTATTTCGAATCCCATCCTTATTTTTGTCATGTGAAGGACCGAGCCACGGGGGCAGTGCTGCTACAAGAGAGTCTTAGTGGGGGCCTTTATCAGTTCAAGCTCCATCACACCACGTCTGATCAGTCTCAGTCCAAAGTTTCTTCATTTTGTCTTCAAAATTCCTTCAAAGGACCTGAGTTGTGTTCCTCGAGCCATGTCAAAAAATTTTCTGTACCTAGTTGTTTGAATAGGTGAGTCCAGTAATTCGGCATTTAACCTACGGCATGAAAAGATAGGCCATCCAACTGTGAGTATAGTTTCTAGAGTCTTATCAAAGTGTAATTAGTCTCCTTTAATGAAAGAAAATTTTTATTTTTGCTGTGCTTGTCCATAAGGAAAGATTCATAAATTGCCTTTTTCATATTCTATCATTGAGATAAAAGAACCTTTCCAATTAATCCACTTAGACCTATAAGGACACTCACCAATTAAATCATCTGATGGTTTTTCATCCTACATGACATTTGTTGATGCCTTCTCATGCTACATCTGGATATATCTTTTAAAATAGAAATGTGATGTTCATAATGTCTTTCTTCAGTTCAAAGCTCATGTTGAATTGCATCTAAATCAGAAAATCAAAACCTTATAAACAGATTGGGGTGGGGGGGGGTGAGTGAGTACCAATCATTGACCAATCATTTCAAAGAATTCGGAATTCTTCATCTTGTTTCTTGCCCTTATACTCCATAACAAAACTGTGTTGTGGAACAAAAACATAGATATGTAGCTGAAACAAGTCTGTCTATGCTTACACATGCTCATATGCCTCTTAGATTTTAGGATGATGCCTTAACCACTTCTGTATATCTGATTAATTGTCTTCCTACTAAGATTCTACAACATCAATGCCCTCTGGAAGTTCTTTGCAAGGTGAAACCTAATTACTCTCAACTCAAGGTATTTGGCTGTACAGTTTATCCTCATTTAAAACCATACAATGATCACAAATTATAGTTCCGTTCTATGCCTTATACCTTCCTTGGTTATAGCTCACAACACAAAGGATATAAGTGCTTAGCTCCTAATGGCAGATTTTATATTTTTGGATGCATAATCTTTGACCAAAAAAACCTTTCTTTTTTGCTAGAAAATCTGATCAAAATACACCAGCATAGTTTCAAGAGTTTCATGATTTGGGTACACCAGTTATACCAATCATTCAAGAACCTTAAAGTAATCTGCCTACTGCTCACCCATCTATTGAAACTTCTGTTCCAATCACTCTGAATACAAATCACACACTCAATGATACTGCACATCCCATTTCCATTCCTTCCACTCCTCTCCAAAGTCCGAGCCCTATACACACTCACACAAATCCAATAGAGTCCTATGCACCTACTACTATTGTTCTAGGTGAAACTGCTTATCCAACTAATACCATACCTAGGAGAACTTAGAATAGTCAAGCAGGGAACACTCATCCTAAGAGACGAGCCAAGTGTGGCATTTACAAGCCTAAAGTCTAGGATGTAGAGTGCAAAGGTGAGTGCAAAAATAATAATGAGCCTACTACTCTTGAAGACGCTATGCTCTCTCCACATTGGAAGGCAGCAATGCAAGAGGAATATCAAGCTCTAATGAAAAATAAAACCTGGGAAGATGTACCAATTCCTCAAAATAGAAAGCTTGTGGATTGCAAATGGATTTTTAAATTGAAGATGAATCCAGATGGCAGCGTAGCTCGCTATAAGGCTAGACTTGTGGCTTGAGGTTTCAACCAAGTTGTAGGTTTCGACTTTACTGAAACTTTCAGTTCAGTAATTAAACCTATAACTGTTTGGGTTGTTCTTACTATAGCTCTATCTCACGCTAGAAAATTCACCAAGTTGATTTAACAATGCCTTTTTAAATGGCACCCTTTTAAGATGATGTATACATGTCCCAACCTCCTGGCTTTGAAATTGGAAATTGAGCTATGATGGTATTAAACTACATGTGGCCCTTTATGGCCTCAAACAAGCTCCAAGGGCCTCATTTGACAAGCTCAAAAGCACTGGTGCAAACTTGATTTTAAGCCTTCGAAGTCAAATAATTCACTCTTCTTGAAGCTCATTTAACACTCACAACTTCTTATACCTGTGTACGTTGATGACAAAATCATCACAGATAGTCATGAAGTAGAAGTTCAAAAACTAATTCAATTACTGAACATGGCTTTTTCTTTGAAGTACTTAGGGCAGCTGCACTACTTTTTGGGAATAGAAGTTCATGGTACCAGCACGGGTTTTCACTTATCTTAAGCAAAATACATCTTGGATCTTCTTAAGAAGGTTAAGATGATAATGCTAAGCCTTTTCCTACTCCAATGAGCATAGGTCAGCACTTGTCAAGATACAATGGAGATCCCTTTGAAGAGGGGCAGTTGTATCGAAGCACAGTAGGTGCCTTTCGATATCTCACCACAACCCGACCTAAAATTGCTTACTTGGTCAACAAGGTAAGCCAATTTATGCAGTGTTCCCTAAACACGCACTGGAAAGCAATTAAGAGGATTCTTAGGTATCTCAAGGGGACTCTCCATTATGGCTTGAATTTCACTAAGTCATAACACTTGAATTTAACAGGATACTCAGATACCGATTGGGCTACAGACCCCAATGATTGTCGCTCAACCACAGGTTTTTGTGTTTATTTGGGAAATAACATAGTCACATGGTGTTCTAAGAAGCAGACCATTATTTCTCAATCCAATATAGAGGCCGAGTATAGGAGTCTAGCTAGTACCACCGCTGAAGTTCTTTGGCTCAAGTCTCTTCTGAAGGAATTGCAAGTTAGCTACAGTAGAAGTCCAACGATTTGGGTGGACAATTTAAGTACAGTATCTCTATCTGCTAATCTAGTTCTACATTCAAGCACTAAGCACATTGAATTAGACTTATACTTTGTCCCAGAGAAGGTGTTAGACAAGACCATTGCAGTTCAGCATGTCCTAGCGACAGACCAAAATGCTGACATACTCATGAAGCCTCTATCTACTACATTTTTAAGCTATCTCAGGAACAAACTGGGAGTCATTTCTTTGAAGGTTGCTGAATTGAGGGAGGGTGTTGGAAGATGAAGTCAAAATGCATAGCTTCATTTATTCAAACACAGTTGTTTTGATCATTGCATTGTCAGCATCAAAACATTCTTATCCTTAGGCAATTCACCAGCCTGTCATATGCCCATGATTTAGGTTTGCAGCCCACGTTTCAGGACTGCTGTACTAGGAAGTTTGTCTGTTTCTCAATTGTATCCGTTCCTAGGATTGTAGATAATACAGCTGTATAATATACTCATCTTAGCCAATAACATTCAAACAAGTGTAGATATTTTAGTAGCCTTCTTCCCTGCAATCTCTGCTATATAATTGCAGCAATGTACACTGAATTTCTTGAGCAAATTAATACAATTGAAAAGTCTTTTTTCTCAGTTATCTTTCTATTCTTTTATTATACTAAAGATCACCAACTTCTCATCTGTGTTTTCTCTAGTGTACGTTGATGATATAATCATCATTGGCAACAACCGTGCTGAGATGCAACGGCTAGTCAATCTTTGCAACAAGGTCTTTAGCCTAAAAGACATAGGCGAGCACAATGAGTGAAGCAAACCCCCTTTCTACAACTATGATCAGTGGACAATATCTCTTAGCTATGAAAGGAGACCCAGTTGAATATAGAACACTGTACAGGAATATTGTTTGAGCTCTCCAATAAGCCACCATAATTAGGCCAGATATAGCCTTTAGTGCCAACAAAGTAAGCCAGCTTATGCAAAGTCCTCTTCAATGATATTAGAAGGCTGTCAAAAGAATTCTTAGATACTTGAAGGGCATGATCTCATATGGTTTGACACGCAACAAATCCACTCATCTCAGATGCTAATTGGGGTATTGACCCTGATGACAGGCGTTCAACCAGTGGCTTATGTGTGTTTTTGGGGCAAAGAAACAGTCAACAGTCTCATGGTCCAGTACAAAAGCGGAGTACAGGAGTTTGGCAAGCACCACAGTTGAAATTCTGTGGCTAAAATCTCTGCTTCATGAGTTACAAGTTTCTCAAACCAGAATTCCAATTATCTGGTGGGATAACCTCTCAACATTGTCCCTGGCAGCTAATCCAGTTCAGCATTCAAGAACTAAACACATTGAACTTGATTTGTTCTTTGTGAGAGAGAGAAGGTTCTGGCAAAATCATTGGTCGTCGAACACATTCCAGCAATCGATCAAAATGCTGATATCTTCACAAAGGCGACTGCTCATCAACACTTTGCAAGGCTCAGAAACAAACTTGCTATGACAACTGTATAGTGACGTTAGGAAAGTTTCTTTGATCCTATCTCCTTTGCACAATATTCCCATATAAAGGACCTGATAATCAATGAAAAGAATTGAGCTGATTTTATTCACATCTTCTTTGTGCCTTTTCCCATCAGTTTGTAGAAAACCCAAGGAAAGAGAGGAGTAAACTTTCTGTTTGACAAAACAGCTCGTTAGTTTAAACTGTTTATAATATAAAACGTTCATATGTTATAATATAAAATAAAAATATACTATGATATAATGCTCTTACACGTTATAATATTAACTTATTTCTTTTAAAACTTGCCCGATTTTATTAATATCGAATTATGCAAAGAATTCCCCGCGTTTTGTTACTTACCGGCTCAAGGGTGAAGCAGTTGAGACAACAACCTTAAGCCCCACCTTGAGCCAGGGCCCCCTTTGTTTTAAAGCATGAACTTTAATAATGAAAGCCTACGAATTTGTTAGCGAGGCCTTTTTTTTATAGTGTGAAAATTTATTGTAAGGATTTTTTGTTAAGCAGCTTTTGATGATTTTTTTTAAAGTTAAAATTGACAAAAAAATAGTTCAAGCATTTCTTAAATAAAAAAAAAATCCGTTTTGCTTTTTGATTTTTAAATAATGAAAAAAAAGTATACCTTATTTTTGTGGTGAATTCACCCTCTGGTTTCTTTTTTCAACCTCTTCTTAACGTTTTTTTTTTTTTCAGAAAAAAGTTTTTGAAAAAAGACATGAAATTTTACACTCAGTTACAACCTCTCTGCTCCTTACTTCTCTAAAGCTTCCTCTCAAGTTTTTGGCAAAACTCCAATCTTTCTTCAAAATAATTCATGTTTGGCGTTTGCATCTATATGCAATTCACATTACTAACTACGTGTATGTTTACATTTTTATATTACTCAAATGAGAGATTTATTCCATATTGTTATTAAAATAATCTTGCATATTTAAAAAGTAAGCCATATTCCACTTTTTTTTTTTAAAAAGGCAAGTCTCATAAATTAATAGTCTTATTTTAAAATGCAATATTAGTAATTACACATTTCTCGGTTAATGTTTTTGTAATGAGCCATTTATTATACAAAGTTTTCAAGAGAAAAGTAGTTTTACAGTGGAAGAATTTTGATTGAAGAATAACTTTATGTATGAAACTATTTATCGTGAAGAAGTTAAAATTTTTTTTTCCTAGGTGTCATAAGATTTTAATGGGCCTATCTTAAAATTTTGGCCCAAGACCTTTAATTTTCTTGAGCCGGCCCTGGTTACTTATATGCTCGCATGTACAAGTTAATCACGACACGTGCCTCAAACTAGTTTTAAAAGAAAAGGTGATTTGTTCAAACTGCAATTTAAATCATACTAGACTTTACAGTAACGGTCTGATTCATAATTTACAAACGACAGGCGCTTTAAATCAAAATCTTTAAAAAAAAATATTTTGTAACAATCTCGTCCAATTTAGTGTCTTCACACTAAACTGTGCGGTTTGGTTTAGTACATATTATCCAAATCGTTTGAAAAATTTATAGGGCGTTTTCAAAGTCATTTCGAATCAATACTTAAAGTAAAACTGTGTAGTAATTTAAATTTTATGAGAGAAAATGTTATGACAAATGTAGTTTGTTAGCAAACCGACTATTAATTTGGTAAATCTGAGTGTGAGACTGTACCGGATTATGGGCCCCTATTTTATGCACAGTTAAGGAAAAGAAAGCAAATCAAAGTTTCAAGAGTTTCACGCTTTTAATTTCTTTTTTTTTTGGATAAATTACACTGACACCCCTTGTATTATACCTAAATTACAGTGACACCTCTTGGACCGAAACTAATCACACTGACATCCTATGGACTTAACTATATTAAATTTTTGTTTGAAATGGTCAAAATGCCCCCATTTAATCTCAAACATTGATATTTACAATTAAAATCTTAACCATTGATTTGAAAAAAGAAACCCTAAAATACTAATCAGACAAAAAAGCCCCCAAACCCCCCTAACCCCTCACGATATCCCTCCCTCCACCCAAATTGCCCTATCCATCCAACCACCCCTCCACAGCATTCCTCCACCGTCGCACCTCATCCTGTCGTTGCCAACTCTAGCCATTGCTGCTCTAACTATTGCAGCTCCACTAGATGCCAGCTCCACTCGTTGCTAGGTCCAACTGTCGAGCCAGCTCCCATCGTCGTCTCCAACGCCTTCCGCCCTTGACCCGCCACCCCTACATCTGAAAACAATGGTATTGTTTTTTTTTTTTTGGTATTTTCTTTTGTTTTTTAAGTAAATAGTGTTAGACATGTATACTATAAGGAGTAAAATATATTATGTTTTGGAGACATTTTATCAATAAAGAATTTATTTATTATATATATACCAAATGGTTGTCCTCTTTGCGTTTTATATTTGTTGAATGTATGATAAGCAAATAAAGTCTGAGACAATCAGTCTAAACCTATGAGAATCAGGCATATGATGGATAGATTATACAGAAGACATGATTCTGAAGGTGGCGGTTTAAGTTATAAGATCCGTAATCGAGGGAACAAAGTTAGGTACTTTGTTCATGCTAAGATTGTTATGTTGTCTATATCCTTGACCGAGGATGGCTTGTCTTAGCCATCGGAGGTGGACTCCGTGAATAGAATCATTGGTGCATTGCCATAGGTGACGATGTATTGGATTGGGTCATAAAGCGGAATTGATTTGTGTTAATAATTATGTGTGGACAAATCAATTCACTTTAGACAATTATGTGTGTTGTATCTTAATCCTAAAATGTATGGTAAGCCCATTGTCTTGACTTATGTTCTTTGACGTACTAAAGGATAACATCCATATTTTATGATGGTACGCATACTAGTACGTTGGAGATATAACTTTTGATAACGTAGACCTGTTATTCATAGATACAAAATCCATAGCTCCTCTTTAGGTGTCAATGATATCCTTTTATATACGTTATCTATAATTGAAAGACTGTAGAGCTCAACCATTTGAATACCTAGTTGTAACCTAGTGGTTTATTGTCTTTGGATGGTAAGTTTTCTGATGATGAGATAATAGAACGTAAGAGAAAAATAATTAGGAAAGTAAGATAGCATTTATCCTTAAGCTGATTATAGATATCCTATGGGCATATGATACATCATGATATGTCATGGACACTTAGCTAATTTGGGCTTCATAAATTTATGTAGTTCAAGAGTGTAGCTCTAAACTTTTAGTGAAGTAACGTTAAAGTTGATAATTATAAAATATGTATCTAGGATATTATATTTTATAATTATCGAAGCTTGAACTATATAAGTCCATCAGGTCCCCTTTGCTAGCTTATAATAAACCCTGTAATGATACAGTATACTTTTTCAATAAATTGGTAACTTATGTTAAATTATTAGATTTGCTAAAATTCGATAGGATCAAATAATTCATGTATATTTATCGGTTGAATTAACTTTGTAAAATTAATTCAAGATAAACTTGTTGAATTATCAGGAATATTTATTTTTCTAGAGATTATCTAGATATGACTCTTTTAATCTGATAATTTCTCTATTGGGTTATGTGAATTAAAACTAAGGCTCTATCTAAAGAATCTCGGGTAGGAAATAAAAAATTCATAAGGATCATTTTTTGCAAGTTCGACAGGCCGATCAGTTAGTTCGTCCTGCCGATGGAGGAAGTTCGACAAGTCAATCCATTAGTTTGACTTACCAATCTAACGATAATTTGATCATGCATTTCAGACGCGATTTTATTAGATATAGATCCAGATTCAAATCTTTGAGGCCTTATCTGATAATGAACAACCTTGGAGACAACCTGTATAAATAGGGAGTCAGTTTTTTGAATTATTCAAATCATTTAAGAAATTAAGAGTGAGCACCCTAGTCTATGAGTCTTTGAAATTCCCTAAAGAGCTATTGGTCACAAATCACAAACCTTAGTTCTCGGTTTTCTTAATTGGTTGGCATGAGAGTCACCAGGGAAGAACTGTACTAGTTGTGCACACACACATACCTATCATGGATAGAGAATGTCAAAGAAGACTAGTTGCTTAAAGCTTTTCTGGAATATTCTTCTCTTCACAGATTGCAAGAGATCTTTGGTATTCAAAGGTTAGTAAGATCTGGTTAATTTATGTATATAGCGTGTCAAACTTATGTTTTAAAAAATACTCTGATTAAAAATTTTAAAATTTCTACTGCTTACTATTTTTTCAACAAATAGATAGTGTTATTTGTAAAATTTGAAGTGTGAAATTTGCTGAATTAACTAATTTGTGAAAACAGTTAGTGTTATTTGTGAAATTCATTAGCATGATTTGTGAATTTGTAATTTTTTTTCTTTTGTTAGAATTATCTAGTTTCTTAAATTAGTTAGTACGATTGATGAAATTAGTTGGTTTGATTTGTGAAATTTGTTATTTTTCATTTTGTTGGAATTATATATTTTGTGAAATTAAATAGTGTGATTGGTGAAATTAGTTTGTTTGATATGTGAAATAAGTTATCACTTTGTTGGAATTATCTAGTTTGTGAAATGAGTTAGTATAATTGGTGAAATTAATTAGTTTGATGTGTCAAAGTTGTTAGTATAAAGTTTGTTGGAATTAACAAATTTGTGAAATTAGTTTGTTGGAATTATTTAATTCTTTCTATGTTTGTGTTTAATTTTCATGATTATTTAGTGTGATAGTTTGTGTTCTTGTTGATTATGAATTAATTAGTTTAATTAGTTTATTTTCATTCTATTGGGATTAGTTTTTTGGAATTAGTTGCAGTCATTCTTTTGTATGGTATTTTGGTTTAAATGAATTGATGTTGGACTAGTTTGATGATGGTGGCAACTCTTGATGGATGGCGGCCCTCTTATGTTTTATTATGTGTTGGCGGCATTCGTGTGACAATGACTTATTTTGAATATTTTAGACTTATTAGTTTTATTTTTTGATCTTCATATTATGACTCATCGACTTTTTTGGGCTATGTAATCTTTAACATATGATGGCTTGTAAATTTTTATTTGGACTATGTAATTTTTAACATATCATGACTTGTGGACTTTTTAAATTTTATTTTTGCTTTTAGCTATAACCATATTTGGACATATAATTGTTATCTTTATGTTGTAATTTTGCACTATAAAATGCTAATTTGTATTATATATATTTCTATGTTGCACCCTATTTTAGCAGATGAAGAATAATTATTTTACAAATTTAAATTTTTCAAAATAAAAATAACACTTTATCTACCATTAGAGTGGAATTTATAGTTATAAGTATGTTCAAATTGTTTATACTTATTTTTTAATGTCAAATAAGGTCAAAAATGTCATGTTCCAAGTGCAAAAATAGCTAGAAACATTTTTTGATGGATGGAGAGGTAGTTTTGGCATTTTAAACAAAATTAATGGTCAACTCTCATGGGAAGAGATCTCTTTGTAATTTTTTTAAAAGGTCAGAGGATGTTAGCGTGATTAGTTTTGGTCTAAGAAATATTACTGTAATTTGGGTAAAACATAAGAGATATTAGTGTGATTTATCATTTTTAATTTTCATGGGTTAATTGCATAATTATACCTCCTAGTTTTAACTATTTCTTAATTTTTTTTATATTTTTAAAAACTACAAAGGTATCTTTTAAATTTTAAAACAAGTTGTTTCAATTTCATTATTATAAATAGAAAAAATTGGTAAAATAACACAATTATCTTTAAACAGTTATGAAAAAGATCTCATGGAATTAAAAAAAATAAAAACTCTTAAAACAAAATATCAAATTTCAAAAAAAAAATCTTATGTTTTATGGCTTTTAAATGTTAAATTATTTTTTATAAATTTTTTTTTGAAGAAAAATATATTTTCAAAATATATTCGGTCTAATTAAAGGTATGCTTGTTTTAACTCTATATTTTTTTTATCCAAAAAATCTACAAAAGATAAAATTAAAAAAATATTTTATAATTTTTTAAAATTAAAAAATAAATTAAAAAATAATTAAAACTAAAACTTACATTTATGAAATTAATCTTTCCTCATGTGAAGGTTTCACTCTCTTTTTAAAGTAGTTGTGATTCAGTAGAGAGTAAAGTCGAGTGTAGGGTTTAAAGCTAAAACCCTGATTCCCCAAATTTAAAACACTCTCGGAAATGGCGACCTCCATGGCTGCTCTGTCTCAAAGGCTCTCTCGAGCTCTCCTATCAAACTCAAACCCTAAACCCTTTCATCTCAATCCTCACTTCTCCGCGCCGTTTTGCACCACCACCACCAACGTCACTTCCGAATCTGCCCCCTCCGACGCCGAATTGGAAGACCCCGAAGCCTTCCTATCGGACACCGAGTCTGCCTCTTCCCAGACTTCTCCGTCCAACGAATCGAAGTCGAGGCGCGCCTTCCAGGACCCAAATCTCGAGAACGGCCTCGACATGGGAATTTACAAGGTGCATTTCGAAGAAATCCCGAGAAATTGTTGGATTTAGGCCTTTTTTTTTTTTGGGTGTTGGTTGTTTAAGAGTTTGTTTGACTCTTTTTTTAGGCGATACTGGTTGGGCGAGTAGGGCAGAAGCCGGTGCAGAAGACGCTGAAGAGTGGGTTGACGCTGACGATGTTCTCGGTCGGGACTGGAGGGATTCGGAACAACCGGAGGCCGCTGGAGAACGAGAGCCCCCGCGAGTACGCCGAGCGCAGTGCCATCCAGTGGCATCGGGTCTGTGTGTATCCCCAACGGCTCGGTGAGGTCGTCATGAAGAATGCTGTTCCTGGGTGAGGATTCTTGGGCTCCTTTCATTTCAATTTTTATTCAGCAAATGGAAAAACTTGAAACATTTTTATGTCATCAACTGAAATACTTGAATTACTAGAATGACTAGTTCTAAGAGATTTTAACACCTGCCTGTCTTTCCCTGGCAATGTCTTACAATATTTTCTTCATTGATTGATATAAAAGACTCAAGCGTTACCGGCCGAGGATATGTAACTTTTCTGAGGCCTAAACGTTTGAACTTTGTTGATTAATGTCGATAAATTGATACTTTGGTTCAAGGTTTGTCGGGTTCCGAATTTGTAAATAAACCGAGATCCATGGAAATGTTTGATTTGAAGTTTTGGTATAAATTTCTTGTTTCTAAACGCAAAAAGTGAGTCATTAGATTGTCAGTTGTCACATATGTCGGAAGAGGTCCTTAAGGAGAACTGAATGTGCATTTTTTATCTTGATTCGTGGGATTGTATGTATTTTTGTATACTACGCAGAAGTTGGGAACCTTTAATTATCGTTTGCATCTATATGTATTATTCTGGGAATCCAGAGACCATACTGATTTCCCTGCACATATAGATGCATCTATTGATCTGTAAGCTTTGGGGTTAAAGAAAACGCTGGTTCTGATTATTGATTGAATACGGTTCCCCAGCAAGATTCCATTAGTCTCAGGGGGTGTAAAAAAAAATTTAGAAAAATTTCAAACAGAACAGCACAAATATGTTAAATATGCACGTCAACCTCACTAGTCATAGGTTGGGGCCATCTTGCAAAGGAAGGATGGTAAGATGTTTGGAGAAGTAAATCTTAATCAATAACTTCTTAGTGTTTGCTAGCAGAATTGTGCATGTTTCCCAAATTTTATTGCAACTGCACGTTGTTCAGAATCCCTTGTGCAGATTTTTTTTTTACTTTTGTCGGCATCAAGAAATAAATGTATTTTGTTTCGTTTGTTCTAGTTTTAGTAATTGTTCCCCTACATGCTTATAGTTTAAATTCTTTTTTTCCCCCTAAAAGCTATTGAATACGTTAACTATGCTGTTATTAGAAATGTTCTCTAAAACTTCTTACTTTGCAGTTCAATCCTGTATCTGGATGGGAACTTGGAGACCAAAGTCTTTACTGATCCTATAACTGGTATTGTTCGTCGAGTAAGAGAGATTTCGATTCGTCGAAATGGTATGTCTTTTTTCTCTAACTCTTTTCAAAGAGTTTCACATTTGGCAAAGTTATTTTGATTGATAGATGCCCTTTGTAGTTCTTGTTTGTTTATTTTGCCTTTCAACATCTCTTGGAGGTTTCACTGTCAATAATACTTCATGTAGATGGCTAGATGCAGGTGTCTATCTTAAGTGATTAACTTGTAACTTGTTCCAGAATAGGGAAGATATTTGCAGATCAATATGCACTTTAATGTCAGAGACTGATTGGTAAAGTTTGCAAATGTCACGGTTTAAGAAAAGTGAAATTTGTGAACATTTTATAGTTTGTAAAGTGAATGTTTAGACTTCAATAGATGTGACTTTATAAGGGTACCCCATGAATGCTTATTTTTTTCTTCTTGAAAATCTCTTTCATTTGTGGCATGAAATTTGGAGATAGAATTCTATGCATAGAAGGGTTTTTTTTAATGAAGACGGATACAATTTTTTAATTCTTTCTGGGGATGAGTTAAAAATGGTTGGTTTGAAAATTTTCTCTTGTTGAACTTTGCAGGCCGTGTTGTCTTTTTGGGTAAAGCTGGTGATTGCCCGGAGCCAACACAAGCAGAATTACGTGGTCTTGTTTATTAAGATTTCTTTTAGAAAAGAAAAAAACCAAAAAAAAAAGAAGCCAAATTTCAGTTCTTTGGTCAATTTCTGATTCTGTATAAAATGTTGGAATGGAGGTTTAAGCCTATATGTTTGTACTCCCCATGTGTTATTTGGTGCCAAAGCCAACATTTGGGAAGTAATGCTAGCCTCATAGCCTTTCTAAAGTTCGTGGATATGAATACCCTTATGGAAGCACATTTTGAAATATTTGTTCCTTGCAACTTTTTTTCTTTAAGGAAATTACTTGCATCTTCTAATGTTGTGGGAAAATGAATATGAATTTTCAGTGCTGACTAATGAGATAGAACTAACATGATTATGCTACAAAACTACAGTCACTTTGTAGAAGAAAAGTCTACGTTTCACCAGACTTGAGTATGACTTCACAGAGGTAAATCTCTAATCTTACAGTTCATTAAAATAAGTAAATAATATTGATATATTATATATGTCTGTAAAATTGATGAAAGATCTTAAATCTTACCGGTATATTCTTTTGGATATTTTTAAAGAACAGAGTTTGATGATAATTTCCTTGGTGTGAATATTTTTTTTTCTTCCTCCAAAATTGTTCTAGTTTCTGGTGGTGGACCGGCTTTGGAGGCCAAGGGGGAGAGATAGATAGCTTTTTTTTGGACTAAAAATAAATTGGATAATTTTTACAGAAGTTAGTAAACTCTAGTCTATCAGAAGTTTACCGCATTTACTCCCACAAAATGTTAAATTATATAAAATACTATTTATTAACAATTATAATAAGGGCATGACTAGAATAAGAAATGTTAAAACTCCTCATTGATGAGGCACTTTTTCGATAGCCATTGGATGAGAATTTTATGGTCTAAAATTGCTTTCCCTTAAAAACAAACATACACAACACCTACATTTGAACTTTAAACACTTTGTAATGCGCCAAAACCACCAAAACAACTGAAAAATTTGCATTTACTACTATAAAGATTTAAAACTAGGTTTAGCACAATTTCCAAACCTACTTGAGAAACGGAAAGTACTTGTGGTGAATGAAAACAAGAAATTAATTTTATGGCCTACAAAATTACAAATCAACAAAGATGGCCCCACAAATGGCTGTTCAGATTGATGGTGAGTTTTTGAGTGCCACAGAACACACACACTCCTAAAGCTAATATGGATTTCGTTTGCAACTTTCTTATCCATGGAATCTCCTCCAACTTAAACCACCCCAGAGAAAGAAAACAGACCGTACATGCTTTGCAAAATCTTCTCCAAAGCAAGTGAATCAACAAATTCAGAAGCCAGAAAGGAAAAAGCTCTTAATCTGAGAAATGTTACAAACCCCAAAATTCTTGCAATCTCCAACTAAGCTCCTTCATCCTCCACCACAACCACCATCACATATTTCTCAAGTCCAAGTACCCACTTCCCAATCTCTTCCCACACTTAAACAATGCCGCAAATTCTCACGCAGAGAACTTGCAATCCAAAGCAAGTATCTGTTGCTTTTCCTCTTGGGATTTCAGGGTTAGTGCCATTCAAAGCATCTGAAGCAAACGCAGAAGAAGAAAACTTGGAAGATACCAATACAAACGTTGAGATAAGTAAAGAACACTTAGAGGATACCGATGCAAAGGCGGAGAAGCAAAAAGTAAGCCAAGAGGCTACCGATACAACGGAGGAGATAAACAATGATTCAAATTCTACTACTGCTGCTACTAGTTGTAGTGATAAGAGCTTGTCAAAGAAAGCATTTCTTGATATATCTATTGATGGGAAACCTGTTGGTCGGATAGTCATTGGGCTATATGGAAATGATGCCCCAGTTGGAGCTGCCAGATTTGCTAGCCTTGTGAGCGGTATAGCTGGAATCAGCTACAGAAGAAAAGAGTTTGTGAGAATCATGCCAAATTATGTTCAGCATGGTGGGGTTAGATCCTATGGTGTGGATGCAGAGCTTGCAAAGAGGACAGGAAGCAATTTGGAGGCTGAGAATCTTGTAAATGAGTGGGAGAGAGTGATTGAGAAGTGCCCGGGAACCAAGAACTTGGCCTGGACAGTGAGCATTGTTGCGAGAGATCCTTCAAAACCACCTCCAAAGCTGAAGTTGGTTGCGAGAGGAGGGAAGCTGGAGATCGAGGAGGAGGAGGTCGGGGCTGCCCCAAACGGGACGGAGTTTGTCATCGCCATGAAAGATTCACCAGAGCTGGATGCTTCTGCTTTGGTGGTGGGAAAAGTCTTGGAAGGGATGGAGGTTGTGGAGAAAATTGGCCAGGTGAAGACCGTGTGAGAGAATACCAGTTCTCCTTATTTTAGGTGAGTTACAATACCTTCACCTGGAAAAAGCCAAAAAAGACCAGCATTTTGTGGCTAAACTAAGACTTTCAAATATTCTAACATCATTGTAGAATATAGTAGGATATTCTGTACGGTTGTCAGATTTGATGATTAGTATCTTAGTATATTCCTGAGATTATGGGCTTATTTGATGTTTTCCTGATTTCTAGCGGTTACATTTTCTAAGGGATTTGCTAGGAGAATTGTTAGGATTTTCTTTTTAATCACTAGATGAATAATCTCCTATAAAAGGGGCTGTATTGTATGTTAATATTTAGAGGAATGAAAAATAAGCCTTTCTCAATTTCCTCATGGTATCCAAAGCCACTCTCTGAGACCTAAAATTCTAGACCCCATGTCAAACCCTACTCAAAACATATCCAACCACACATCTCATATCCTCCATCCCTCTCAAAATATTTGGCTGCTCCGCTTTTGTACACATCCATAGTCAACACCAGGAAAAACTTGATCCTAGAGCCATTAAATGCATTTTCTTAGGGTATTCCTCTTTTCAAAAAGGATACAAATGTTGTTCTCCAATTATAAAGAAATTCTATAACTCTATGGATGTTACATTCTTTGAACACCAGTCATATTACCCCAAATCTGACATTCAGGGGGAGAGCAGTTTCACAGAAGAATATCAGCTTTAGGATGTCATTATAGAGACTAGTGATTCAGATATTTCCCACACTTCATCAAATCCGGTCAATACCCAGATTGAAACTGTCCCTATCCAACAAGATGAACTCTTGATCCCAAACCTTGTTGATCCACCTGTAGAAGTCTCTAACTGTGATTCACTTGAAGCACTTGAACCTTCACATATTTCTTCTCCAACCAATGTTCAGCCAAGTGAAATTCCTAGTCTCTCTAGTCTTCATTCCCCAGACACTACTCAATCCAAACACAACAAAGACCTTATCACCTATTCTAGAAGGAAAAGAAGCAAAGGGAGATAGAGCACCAAGTACCACTTAAGCAGATCCAAGAATTGGAACTAGATTTAAGATCAAAAAATCCAGAAGGTAATTCTAATCCCGAGTCTTCCAATGATAGTAATCTTCCTATTGCAATAAGAAAGGGTGTTAGAGAAAGTACGAAGCATCCAATCTATAACTTTGTGTCAAATCAAGGGCTTTCTAATGAGTACAGGGCGTTTGTGGCAAGTTTGGATCAAACACAGATTCCTAAATCGATACAAGAAGCTCTCACAATACCAAAATGGAACATAGAAGATCACTGAACTACCACTTGGAAAACAGCCTATAGGATGCAAATGGGTCTTCATAATTAAATGCAAAGAAGATGGAAGTGTTGATCGATTCAAGGCTCGACTTGTTGTAAAAGGTTTCACACAATCCTATGAATTGATTATGAAGAAACTTTTGCTCCTATAGCTAAATTGAATATTGTTCGAGTTCTCCTATCTCTAACTACAAATCTAGACTAGCCACTCCATCAATTAGATGTAAAAAATGCTTACCTCAATGGAGACCTGACAGAAGAAGTTTATATGAGCATTCCTCCTGGATTTGAAACACAAGCAACAATCAGCAAAGTCTGTAGACTGAAGCAATCCTTGTACAGATCAAACAATCTCCAAGAGTTTGGTTTGACAGATTTACAAGAGTAATCAAACAGTATGGCTATCTACAATGTTAGACAGATCACACCCTCTTTGTTAAACATTCACCTGAAAGAAGGATTACCATTCTTATCGTTTATATGGATGATATTATTTTAATTGGAGATCATATGCAGGAGATAAGCACACTCAAAAGCCTACTAGCCAAAGAATTTGAAATCAAAGATTTGAGAAACCTCAGGTACTTTCTTGGAATGGAAATAACGAGGTCAAAAGCAGGAATCTCAGTTTCTCAAAGAAAATATGTTCTTGATGTTCTGAAAGAGACTGGAATGATCGGATGCAAGCCAACTGACACTCCCATGGATTCAACAATTAAATTGGGAACCAAAGAAGACTGTGCACCAGTAGATAAAGGCATATATCAAAGACTTGTGGGAAAACTAATATATTTATCCCACATGACCAGACATTGGTTTCTCGGTTAGTGTGGTGAGTCATTTCATGAACAATCCGAATGAAGAACACATGGAGGCAGTCTATAGGATCCCGAGGCATTTAAAACTGACACTAGGAAAAGGGCTTGTATTTCAAGAAATCAATAGATAAAGGTATAAAGATATACAATGATGCTGATTGAGCAGGATCAGTAACAAATCGGAGATCAACTTCCGACTACTGCACATTTGTATGGGGAAACCTAGTCACATGGCGTAGCAAGAAATAGTATGTTGTGCCAAGAAGCAGTGCAAAAGCCGAATTTAGAGCAATGGCACATGGTATGTGTGAAGGAATGTGGCCGCGAAGACTCTTAAAGGAGTTAAGGATTGATGTTGAAGAACCTATGAAGATGTTTTGTGACAATCAGTCAGCTATAAGTATCGCGAGGAATCTTGTACATCACAATAGGACGAAACATGTGGATATCGATCGCCATTTCATAAAGGAAAAAATCGAAGGAGTAGTCAAGTTACTACATCTCCCAACCAATCTTCAGACAGCTGACATCCTCACCAAGGCTCTACCAAGAAAGAACTTTGAAGATTTAAACTCCAAGCTAGGCTTAATTAAAATTTACAGCCCAACTAAAGGGGGAGTGTAGAACATTGTAGGATAATCTGTACAGTTGTCAGATTTGATGATTAGTATCCTATGATATTCCTAAGATTATGGGCTGTTTAATGTTTTCTTGATTTCTAACAGTTACTATTATCTAGAAGACTTGCTAGGAGAATTGTTAGAATTTTCTTTTTAATCACTAGATAAATAATCTCCTATAAAAGGGGCTATTTGTATGTTAATATTAAGAGGAATGAAAATAAGCCTTTCTCAATTTCCTCAATCATCTTCAAAGATGTAACTCTTTAGGCAAAGATGTAACTCTTTAGGCTTCTCAAAAATAAAAATAAAAATAAAATAAAATAAATAAAAAATAAAAAATAAAAAAATGAAACTTAAAAAAGGTTGCACTCTTCAGGTTTTTTATTTTCGTAACTAATTACTCTATTGACAAGTCTAGCAATGCATTGTAGCTTCTTGACCTAGCAAGCCTAGTTAGAAAAGATTTTATAAGAGCTGCTTTCATGCACGAAAAGAAGGTTTTTTTTTTTTTTTTTTTCTGATAGAAATGATTGAGAAAAAGTTTGGAAGTATGTAAGCACTTCCTACTACATTTACGTATCACTTGTCAAGGTAGTCAAAATTGTGTTTATATTAGGATTAAAACAAACAAAAGAAAGATTATCACACATAGCACAGTGGATCGGCTTCAGTTTATGAGATACACTGATACTTTTTCCATTAATTCCGTTGGTGGTGATTTTTGGCCTCTGAACAAAGACACT
Source organism: Artocarpus heterophyllus (assembly GCA_025403435.1). Taxonomy (NCBI): domain Eukaryota; kingdom Viridiplantae; phylum Streptophyta; class Magnoliopsida; order Rosales; family Moraceae; genus Artocarpus; species Artocarpus heterophyllus. Next base: position 23,253,184 of record CM046346.1, read on the forward strand.
CTGACAAGCCGACTTTTGTTCTGAATGAAGGGTGGCCAAGCTAATTGGTGACAAGAAAGCTGTTGTAGCAGAAAGAGGTTATAACCGCTCTTAGTCAAAGGTGTTGGTGACAAATTGCGGCTTGATGGAGTAACATATCCTTTTTGTTTTCCTTAAGTTTTTGTTCAAAGAGCAATACTTCCATGTAGTACAAATAATCCACTTGTGTTCTCTAGACGAGCGTCGATGTCATGTTCTTGAAATTGGAAGTTTTAGAAGGAAATCTCAAGCTCAAGTTTTGCAGCAAAGAAAGGAACTTTGAACTGAATGAAATGAACAGTGAAATTTGACACTTCCTGCAGTGTGAAATCGATTTGTGTCGAGAGAGATGAACCTCTCAAAGCTGTAAGCGCTCTAGCAAAGATGAGATTTCCAACCCTTGCTAGTTCTGAGTACTTCTAGCTGATACAAGATCGAGCTTCATTCGCTTAGGTGATGGAGACGTGAAAAGCTTCCTTACTGAAGTAATGGGATCATCAACCTGAAAAAATTATAAAATGCAAAACGAACAAGCATTTGACATTAAAATACTCCATTGAAATATACATGCATAGGCAAAGCACATAACACGACAACATGCATCAGCACATATGTCCATCAGTGTGTGTGCTTCTCTATATGCATAGGCCAAGCACCGATTTCTAAAATCTGCATGCTTTTTTCTCTCTTTCGGGACATGGCATATATGGAGGCATTGGCCGTCGCCAATCAATTTGCAGGCAGAAACTGTCTTGTGTGCAACAAAACAGCACTTCAAGAGTACAATAGAAAGAAAAGTTCAGAAATACCTTAATTATGGAAGCAGAGGAAGAATTCTTAGAAGGTGGTGGTGAAGAACCTTGCTGACGTTGTAAAGCAGATAGCATTTGTTGCCATCCAGGCGCCCGTTTGCCTGTCTGTGCAATCCAGGGGCAAAAGTGTCTGTGCTGCCTGATGGGGTCAAACTCCATTGCTTTTTCTGATGATACTTGTTCTTGATCCTTCCCTGATAAGCGAAAGACACAGAAAGGTTACTAAAATTTGTTTAGGTTTAAACATAATATGTGGCTTAAAATTTAATTTACAAAATAAAGCAATGGTTTTGCAATTTACCAAGCACCAAGTGTCCAAAAGATTAACAAAATGGATTTTCATAGCTCTCAATACAATGTCATAAGTGAAACTGAACCATTTAATAACAGTTACTTCATCTTAAAAAAAAAAAGAAAAAAAAATCCAGTTCATCTTTTCCACCTAAAGGCTATAAAATTTGATATTGCGACAGAATAGCAATAGAAAATAGCATAAACAAAAGAGTTTGGGGATGAAAAACGTTAGTTAAAAACATGCATATGACAGAAAAAACCTAATCTCTAGTTGGTCATGCAGTTGAGGCGAAAGACTTGCCTCCTTATCTATCAATTCCTTACAAGTTTCTGAGCACTCTCTACTGCTCTTATTCTCCACCAATGAACTCAGTCAATCGGTTATTTATAAAAACACATGATATGGGCAGAGAACATGAAATGACTAAAAAATGAAAGGAAGAAGAAGAAGAAGACTAAAGAATAATAATGGTGGCTTTAGAAAGAAATAAGCACAAGCAATAAGATCATACATTATATATAGATATAGAGGTTAATGCTTAAAACCAGGGGCTGAAGATGCTGGAATACTTGGAAGAAAATCAAATTTGAAGAGCATGTCATATTCCGGTCAATATTCATGGTCAAAAAGGAAAAGGCTAAATATTGATACTGCTTACCACTACCACGGGAAACAAGTTCATTGTTTACAGGAATCTGCACCTTGCCTCCACCATCCTCCTGATTGTTAAATCTTGCAACCAATATGGTTTGATCATCATTTCTGGTTTTCTCAGTGTCCACATTAGTTTCCAAACAAGGTGGCACAGATGAAGACTCTTCATAATCAGCTAAGGAAATATCTTCACCATGTACAATATCTGTATGTGACATATGTATCAAATCTTCATAGTCAGCTACGGAAATATCTTCACCATGTACAATATCTGTATGTGAAATATGCATCAAATCACTATTGCTAGATGAGACCATCAAAGACAAGTCGTTTATGCCACTGTCATCAATTCTATTTGTGCTGCCATCAGGGGCTACTGTGGAGGGGTTCAGTTCATCATTTCCTTCATTTTCAAGCAATATATTATCCCGGACATTACCTTGCATTTCATTCATTAGATTTTCCATTTCATGATTGTCTATCCCAGCTCCAGAAAGAATTCCAGGTTCAATGACTTCTATTCCTTCCAATGGTGCTTGGCTGTCATTCTCCTCGCCAGAAGCATCCCCTCTTTCACCCGTGTGACCCTTTTCTTTGTTAAAAGCTAAACCATCCCGAAATGCAGCATCATTACAAAACCGAGCCCTTAGAGTGTGACCAATAACAGGCAAAGAAATAAATGCTTTAAAATTTTGTTTCGTTGGTGGCGGGCCCCCAGCAATTGTCAAATTTAAATTTTTACACCTCTCCTTAGAGAGTGTGGCACTATCTGAACCAGTACTTGTGATCTCTCTCCCATTTTCATTATTTTCAGTGACCAAATCATAATTTCCAGAATGATCTTCACTGTTTATTTCCTGCAAATCCAACTAATCGGAACAGTTCCATAGGTCGTGGTACCATAGAAAAAGCCCATAATCCTACACTAGCTCCACAGAGCCTGCAATCTAGGACAACGGAATTGCGATCAGAAGTATTATAAATGTCATTCACCTCAGGCACCTCATCAATTCTTGTAGACTGCACATCAATGCCAATATTCTTCTTCCCATTGGCAACCACGTTAAGTGAACTTGAAACATTGGCCTTTACAAGCGACCGAGTTGATGCATGCCCAGTGTCTACCACATATGGCAGCAAACGAGGTTCCCAGCCACACAAACTTATAAGCTTCTGTGCCTGAAATTCATCATCAACCATATCAAAAATGCAACACCAAAATTCATGGTTACATCTTTTTTTTTTTTGATAATGCCAACCAGTGACTCAGATTATCATTAACATCCCCAGCAGCCACATTGTTGGCATAAGTATAGATCAATAAGATGCTATGAATGACACAAGAATAACGAAGAAGGCATAAATAATATTATTCAATCAAAACTATAGTCAACTATAATAAAAGAAACTGTAACATCAAGGGGACACAAATGACGAGGTCTTAAATTGAACGCATAAAAATTATAGTTGGATTGCACATTACCACTTGATAAAGTGTGTTACGCTTTTTTAAACCTTAAAAATTATAAAAATAAAAAATAAAGAATAAAAAGGAAAGAAAAGAAAAAGAGTTAAGTTTAAACACCTCCATGATAAGTCACCAAGATGGTAACAACCAAGAAGAGGAGAACATAAATACGGTAAAAGGATGCTTTATTTATAAATACTATAAAGACAATATAGAATATATAAGCTCACAAGAAAACATGTGTCGGACCTGATAATACTTTTCCGAATCCTCATCATGCTCATCACCAAGATATTCTGTTCTTGAAATCTCTGCAGACCCATTTTCATTAGGCAACACTAAAGACCGTTCAAGGATTTTCTCAAGCTGAGGAGTTTTCATGTGCTCGATTGCTGAAGATGAAATCACAGGAAGAAATGAAAGTTGTAATAGGACAGAGCAGCGCTCTTTGAATTTATCAACTAAAACTGGAGGTGGTGTTGGTGGAAACTGGGCCAGCATTTCATCACACACATTATCAATCCATGGACAAAGTAATTTGTGCCCCTGGTCCAGTTTTAAGCTAAACACTGCAGCCAGCTTCTCAACTAACAGAAAATGAAAATAATTTCACTTTAGTTACAAACGTAATCCTTTAGGATAATTTAAAGGATCGCTTGGTAGAGCCAAGCTTGATAGAAGAGAATGGCTCTATACCTTGCTGCTGATTCCAAGCTGAAGGAGTAGAAAAGAGAAGGCGTACCCCACAGGCTTCACAGGCGATGGTATCGATACCTACATTGATCCAACCTCTTCTAGCACAATTTAAAGCACTTATTACCTGGTAAGAATTACAAAATTTAAATTTTAAAACGTCAAAATAATAATATTATCTGTAAAGGTTAACTGAACAAATAATACGCAAAGGGAATTTCACACATAGATCAAATGAAACCAATAAGAATATGAGTCTCCCTTCACTACACAAAAGAACGCATTCAACTATTTAGACACATAAATGCTATGAGAACATCCCAGATTGCAAGTATTCATAACATTCTTCCATGGCTGCTAAATTTTGGGTGCACAAAAGAAATAAATTGTGTTATTCACCATTCTGTTTTCTAACGCCATATGCTACTTCTAAATAAGAGCAAAACGTACAGAGGAAATATCTTATATGCAATTGAATCGCTCTCCTCTCTTAATGTCTGGTCAAGTGCTGATCCCTGATACGATAGCATCACTTAAAGTAATTTTATTCTAATTCAGGTAAACAAGTCTAGCCTTCTTAAGCATAGGAGAAAGTCTAAGTAGAATATTCACTGATTTACTAAAGAATAGATGAGAGACATGGCTAAATTGTTTTAAACTTTCCTAATTTTAACCTCGCGGGAGATTATAAGAAAGAGGAAAACAAAACAAATAAGCAAAACATCACATACTTCATACTAAAACTTTCACTCGTGTTGTAAAATCCTTGCTCCAAATAAGTTCAGTTAGCAAGTTAAAAACATAAGCAAAGTCACAGTAGAGAACTCAAGGATAATACCGTTATGCATCCAAAAACACCATTTCTCAAATGAGAGGTTATTGAAAAGCTCTCTGATATACTTACAAACCATTCCAACATGATAGTTGTATCATCAACAAGCTCAAGTGAGTAAGTTGACGTCTATCTCAGTAACTTCCTATTGGCCACAATCTCTCCTGACTAAGAAAAGAGAAAAATGCAAAAGCACAAAGAAAAGTATACCTTGGGCTTAGCAAACCAAGTCATGGACTTGAATGTGGCTAACCTCCTCATAAGATCTCCCCGATCCCATGGCCTACACACTGGAGCCTGAGACGATGTCGACGGAGCCAACGACGATGCCACTACATTACTACTCAATCTCGGTTCTACTAATGCCAAGGCCGCCGATGGATTTGCCCGCTTTTTGCCCCGTGATGTTTGTATACTCGACGAACTAGCAACAAGAATAACATCCGGGTAAATCAAACAAACTCAACACATGCAGTAAATTTCAAATTGTGTAATTTTTTAATAATGCATCAAATAAATTTCGCAAATAACCTCAAGCAACAGTCTGCATAAACACCAAACAACAACAATGATACATTGGCTTAATATGTAGAGTTTATATGTCTAACTTTCTAAATGGTTACACAAAATTTTTCGATAAAAAAATCTGCTTTTTGTGCTTAGTTTACCTAGAATTAGAATTACACGAAAAAAGAAAAGAGCTGAAAAAATTCAAATTTCGAAACTATAAATTTCTTGAAACGAATCGAAGAGCAATCACTATAAGCTCTTAGCAAAACGGAGCTTCATTTTCGATCGAGTATTCTCCTCTTCTTCTTTTTTTTTTTTTCTCGGGAACCAAACAGAGAGAGAGGAGAAAAAAACCTGGAGAAGGAGGGATTGGGCGGCGATTTGGGAGCGTGAAAGAGCTTGTCCATGATTGAATGGAATCTCTTCTCAGATTCGTCCGTCATCGTCGTCGTGTAATTTTTTGGGTTTGGAGATGAAATTTTGGAGAGAGAAATTAAAAAAAAATCTTGTTTTAGGTTTCAAACAGTGTTGTTTCGAAGATCCCAGTACGCTACAACAGCTGATGAAACTATAAAAACAAAGCCTCCTGTACTTCCGAAAGTCCTCAGCTTTTCTCTCTTTTGTTTGTTCTTTCTCTCTCGTCTAGTTTCATGAATAGAAGCTGGGCCAGGCCTTTTAGAGCCGGCAGCCCATTTTAGCAGTCCAAATAGTTTTGGGCCAATGAGCCTTAAATTGGGCTTGGGCTTCCCTCAAGATCCAACTTCTGCTAGTTGGGTTGGGTGAATTAGAGGGAAATAATTAGGCAGAAAGAAAGAGAAAATGACAATGTGACTCAGCATGGGAGAAGAGGGTGAAACTGCACACTTTCGTGTTCGGAGCATTGTCCGAGTGAATAGGCAGCGCCTACCAAGAAAAGCTTTCTTGAAGAGGCTGGGCTGGTTCCTTTTCGTCGCCTGCCTTTTATTTAGATGTTGGGGCAGGACAAGCCCCAAGAAAGTATAGGTTGGCTTTCAGCTTCATCTTTGCCTTATGACATAATTTTAAAAGTTTTGTTTATTTATATCATACTTAAAAAAGTTATGCTATATTATTATTTATATTATATGTAAGTTATGCCACATATAAACATGCGTAACCTCTATAAAAAGCAAAATTTTAAAAATAACATTTATGAAAATTTTCAAGAAAAAAATAGCTCATGCGCAGAAAGAATTAGAAAATTATTTCATATGATTTAAGGATGTCTTAAATAATATATTATAAAAAATTAAGAATAAAAACCCCAAAATACTTTCACGTCTTTCTCCTCTCCACTCCCCTCTCCTCCCTCACCATTACCATCAAGGACCTAGAAGTACCGATAAATACAAAAATTTACCTGCAATGTCGTAGGAAATCATCGGCACTAGAGATGTCATCGACGGTTGGGAAATATAGTATTTACATGGAATATATTGTATTTCTGTGTAAATAAATAAATTTGCCAACAACTTCATTAGCCATCATCGGTACTAACGACGTTACCAACATCTAGAAAATATAGTATTTACATAGACGATATCTCCATATAAATACATAAAATCACCGACGATGTCATCGGACCACCGATTGCTGTAAAATACAACATTTACATGAAAACATTATCTCTATGTAAATACATAAATTTAGCAGTGACATTGTCGAACATCACTAAAGGAAAAAGAAAAACAAAAACAAAAACAAAATTCTACTAAAAATTATGAAAAACACACAAAAAATTTGTTAAAAATTTCCTTTTGTTTTTTTCTTTTTCTTTTTATTTTCTTCCTCTTTCTTTATCCCAATAGGGCTCCTCCACCGTGGATCTCTAATGCCTCTGTGTGGCCACTAACGGTACCCAAGGCTTGCTCCACTTAGGCCCCTGATCTGCCATTGAAGTCTTCCTCCTAAGAATTGAATGTGAAGCTTTAAGTTCCCTATCAATAACGCCCTCACCAGATCCAATAATTAAGCTTCGTCCATCCGATCTCTCTCTCTTTTCATCCTATCGTGCATGTTCCTATCTCTCTTTCTCTCTTCGTCGTTGTCCAAGATGACCTTGCCAATAAAGTTGCCATTGAAGATGAAATCTCAAGCTCCATCCCAGTATGTTTGGTTAATCAGAAGGAAGATCACTGATGATGCAAGTAGTGATAGAGGAAGAATTAGACAGAGAAGCAAAGGCAACATGATCTTCTCTCATCAACGAAGGCAATGGCAGAGAAAGAACGTTGTTGGGGCAGCACAGAGAAAGGAATATATATATATATAGAAAGAGAGGCGGTAGAGGTAGAGAGAGAGGGAGAGGTAGGGACTAAGGTTTTCAAAGGGGGTATTTTGGGTTTTTTTTCTTCTATATTGTTGATGCTTACTAGTAAATGGCAGCGATTTAACATCATGTATGGCCATGCACGATGTTCAGATGGCTCTTCCTTGCTTATTTCGACCTGCTTAGATGTACCTACAATAAGAGGAGGGACGCTTTGGAGGTAAAGGGGGGACACCGATAAGGTACCAGACAAGGGCTCTTCAACATTCAAAACAGGCACTGCTCGATAGAGAATGAAACTAGTTAATCGGGAAAAAGCACATTTTTTTAGCTCCAGTAAATGCGCTCTATTTATAGGCTATCACTTAAATCGGGTGTTAGGTGGGTTTTGCCAATGACTCGTGTGTCACATCAAGGCTATCAAAGGTAGATGACATATGTCATGGTCTCCATCAATGGATTAGCCTCCATCTGACGGTGGTAATGTGGCTGTTTGTTGGCCTCTTGTGGCGAGTGACTACTTGTTTGTAGGCTTTGACAATTCGACCTGAGCACTTGTCTAACCCGAGGAGGCGACCGTTCGCATCACAACCCAAGGGAACCTGAAGAGCACCTTGGATGACGAGCCGAGCTACGGGGGTTTGAGATTGCCCTTTTAGTAAATGATGCTGAGCATATATGTCGACCACCGAGAATAGGTTCCTCGATGGACGACGCTGAGTTTACCCCTAATAGGAGCCCCTAGTGCACCTGGTCAGTGCTCGACCGAGTGGACTATACCGAAGAGGTGTGTGGTTGGCTTAAATTCGCCCTTGGCGGTGTCCTGGGGTGATAGGAGATGAAGGGTCACATGATGAAGCTCGGAGGGACACATGTCAACATGCAATCGGATATCCCCCTAACAAGCATAATCATTACACCTTTTCATTTTTCGTGCCCAAGTTTTGCGCCTGAGTCGTAGCTATCAACAGGAGTTCATTCTCTGTTATTCTAGCGTGTAAGCACAACTAGACTTTGTGACTTCTGAGTTTTACTTGCCAAGCTATAGGTTGCATCTTAAGGACTTAAACTCATCCCAAGCTCCCACAAAACTGCGTAAGTAATTTTCTCAAGAAGGATATTAAAAATGAGTGACTTGAGCGACTCCCAAAACATAAATATTTCTTGGTCAAACAGCAACACCGACACTGACCAGTTGATAAATGTTAAAGTTGACATTGAGGAATTATCTCTTGGACATGACAGAATGGCTCGGTTGGCTGAGATATTAAGGCTCAGTGTCGAAATGGCACCTGAGCAGGAATTCTTGGATATAATCGATGAGGGACACTCAGTTAGGCCTTGCAGGGGTGAAGACTCGTGCATCAGGGTAGCCGCCACTGGCACATCTTGAGTTACAACTTGGGAACGTGCCAGCTTGGTGGTAGCCTCCGACATGCCAAGCACCTCGAGTCGAGGTGCCGGGGTTCCTACTCCCGTCGTAGGCTGGGTAACCGTGAACATCTCCGTCGGGAATCGGCTAGCAGGGGATGAGGAATACGAGAAGCTGCTACAGAAGACGAGGACGCCAAAGAGAGGCTCGTTGCCAACTAGGTTTAGAGAGTTATCGCATACAAGAGTTCAAACTTTAGTAGCGAGGTATACAAGCACATTAACGTAGTTTCAGCTTGATGCACTGCGTTGGGAATACAACATTCTGGACAACGTCAACTTCGTTCTGCCTGGGGAGGGAGACTCACCACTAAACCCGTTTAAAGGCCACATTACCCTATACATTGAGTTCTTCAAGGCCAAGCTGCGTTTTCCTTTTCATCATTTCCTTCGCCAGGCATTAAACGACCTGAATGTGTGACTTACCCAACTCAACCAGAACTATTACCACTCAATGATCGGGATGTACATTCTTTAGAGAAACTACCAGGCAACCGAGATACTATGGGAAGCCTTCAAACAAGTGTACAAAGTGAAGAGGCTACCCTAGCGGTCGGGATAGTATTACTTCATTGGCTTCAAGAATGACTTTATTTAAGGCAACCCCGACTAGGGCAAGTTGTGAAAGTTTGAGTGGTTCTTTGTTGGGAGTAATTACTTAGCCTGGGTCAGTGAGGTAGTGCTCAAGAATCAAAAATTCCCAACCAGATTCGAGCAGGGGTACGTCTAGTCAAAGAGACCGTGGGCTTCGAGCGAGATCGTTAAGGTAGTGGAGGATCTGTACAGCAAGTCTAAGTCCACTCAGTAGCAATCCTTCCTTCTTTGAAAGACCATCCTCTTTCGTTACGGCTAGTTTGGGGACTCCAACTCAATAAATCCTTGCCAAAATGTTCCTCCTGCCTGGTCAGCCTGGCAGGTTGTAGTCACGAGGCATAGTGCCGTTAACATCCCAGGGCCAAGCATTAGTCGATCTGGGTGGTCGACGAGGGAGCCATCATCATCTAGTTTCGAGGACTCATCGAGTGGTTCCTTCGATCTAGGGCCATCCATGGTGGACGAGGACCTCGAGGAAGTAATCAAGCACCTCAATCTGTTGCGCCAGCTCTGGATTGGCGGTAAGCTTTAATTTTTTTTTTTAATCCCTGCCGAGCTTCCATTGACTTGTAAATTTCTTGGTGTAGATATGTCTTCCTAATAGACATCCAAAGAAGAATGGTAGAGGATGATGGAGAACCTCCACCGTTCGAAGGGGAAAGGCGTAGCAAGGTCAAAGAGAAAGAGGACTCCAAGGACTGAGCAGCCCCTTGCCACTGAGCAGCTGCCCTCATAACCACCACCGACCAGGTCTAGCGAGTCTTCTAGTCAAGAACACCCACCAACGGCAGTCCTTATTGTGCTGCCACCACCAACAGACCCCCGAAGGAGACGTCCTACCACCCAGCGACTGATGGTTAAGACCATTGGTCATGAGGTTCTTGGTGAGGAGTTTTTTGAGAAAGTCCGAGAAGAGAATTTCTCAGACTACTTTTGATCGGCATTTCGCACCTCCGTCAGGGTATATTGACCTCGTACCCTAAGCTTTTCTTTAGCTGCCTTTTTTTTAATCCTAATCAACTCTCTTTTTTTCCTCTTTTTTTTTAGGCCTGGTTCCTCTTGAAGATAGTAGACATTATTGGGACGCGCGAGGTCGGCTTTGAGAGGAAAAAGGCTGAGAAAACCAACCTTTAGAGAGTCAAGGTTGGGAAATCCCTCGAGGTAAAGGAGGCCGAGCTTGTTCAAGCGAAGGCTGACGCCACCAGTGTCGAAGACGAAGTGAGAAAGGCCTAGGAAGAGGCCAATAAGGCGAGAGCCGATGCCGACCATGGACGGGCCGACCTTCAGGCTACCCGAAAGGGGCACGACTACTTCTTGAGGGAGGAGTTGCCAGGCCATCTTGTCTAGGTAGTTGAGGAGCTCAAAGCGTCCATGGAATACAAGGATAATTATTACCTCGGGATGACGGACTTACGAGATCACCTTCTAAAGAAGCATTTTGAGACGGTTGCCTTGGATTGGTCTATCATAGTCATGCTAGAGGCAGACGAGGAGACAAAGCAGGCCAACCCAAACAAGGTGATTGACCTAGATGATGAGAATGGGATGGTGAGAACAACAACATTGGAGGTGGAGCCTAATCTTAAATACTTTTGTAATTGTTCTCTATCCAGGCTAGGGAGGTGTCTAGTTATTTGTAACTCCTTTAGACATTTTATTTTATTTGTAATCAAATTTTAGTTCCATTTTCCCAAGTTCTCTATTCTTAATTCCTCAAAGATTTGATTTTTAATTTTAATTTCCAAGTTCAATGCTTCTTGAGACGGAATTCATTTTTTAAGTCATACACTCCTCGGAAATGAACTTTCTTAGAGACGAAACCTTAATTTTGCTTTTTCCAAGTTGAATGCTCCCCGGGAATGAACTTTCTTGAAAATGAGACCTTAATTTTGTTTTTTCCAAGTTGAACGCTGCTCGAGAATGAACTTTCTCAAAAACGAAACCTTAATCTTGTTTTTTCAAGTTGAACATTCCTTGTGTAAGGTTCTCGGGTAGGGTTAACCACAGCGTCGTGTAGTACCCCCAAGCACCTATTAGACTTGTTTAAGTTCACTTAGACTTTTACAAGTCTAATTATAGTTGCGAGTCATGCTCTTGAAATCATTGTCGTGTCAGGGCAACTCTTGGTCGGGTCATCCGTATGATGGCAGACTATTGTTTCAAGCCCACTTACAGTCGAAATCATGTCGACTAACCCGCCAATCTGGTTACTTGGGATGGTTTTTCCTCTTTGGGAGTTACAGTCTAGTCCCTTGGATGAAAGTTAGGGCGGCCTCCCTCTTCGGGGATTATGGCCTTTTGATACAAATTGCTCGAGGAATTCTTTAAAATGGGTATTTTCATTGATTTCTTTTTACATCTTAGTTCTACTTAGAAAACCTAGTTACAAAAGAATGAAGCCAGAGATCAAAAAGGAGCTCTAGCATTTGTTAGCAAAAGAATTTCTTCAAGTGCTTGATGTTCCAAGGGTGGCCGAGCACATTGCCTTTCATGTCTGAGAGCTTGTATGTGCCTGGCCATACAATTCCAATTATTTTGAATAGGCTGTCCCACTTTGGTTTGAACGAGCTGAGCCTGGGTTGCTATGCTATGACCTTTTTGAGTACAAAGTCACCAACTTTAAAGCTCCTCGGTTAGAACCACTTGTTATAATACCGAATAACCACCTGGTTTTGAGCTGCATTGTAGATAATTGCCCGATCTCTTTTTTCCTCAAGCAGATCGAGCTTAGACATCATAATTTTAGCATTTCAAAGTTTATCGTACTCTTTAATCCTAAAGCTCGGTAGGCCAACCTCAGCCAAGATAACTGCCTCAACCCCATAGATGAGGGAGAATGGAGTCTCCCTAGTGGTGGTCTGGGCTATAGTTTAATATGCCCAGAGTACTTTTGGGAGTTCGTCAATCCACGCGCCTTTGGGGTCCTCTAATTTTTTCTTCATGTTGACCTTAATTGTTTTGTTGATTGCTTCGACCTGCCAGTTGCTTTGAGGATAGCTGGGTGAGGTGAACGCCTTCTTGATGCCGAGCTACTCACACAGGATAAGGAGACTTGATGATTTGAATTGCTTGGCATTGTCGATCACAATGGATACATAATTTTAAATTGGCAAATGATGTTCTTCCAGATAAAGTTGGTACACTTTGCCTCGGTCATGCTAGTGCACGGCTTCGGAGAGTCGTCCGATCAGGTTAATAGCCCATTTAGCAAATGGCCAGGCAAACATTACCGAGCTAAGTGGTTTGGTGCGGCTCCTAATTGCTTGAGCAAATTGCTAGCACTTAATGCATTTTTGCGCAAACTCTTTGCAATCTTGCCCCATGGTTGGCCAATAATACCCTTGACGAAGGCATTTTAAGCCAAGGAACGTTCTCCTACGTGGTTGTCGCACAGCTCCTCATGGATTTCCTTCATCAAATATCGAGCTTCTCCAGGCCCCCCGCATCTCAGGCACAAGGTAGTGTAGCCACATTGGTAAAGTTTTTCTCCAATCACTGAATATTGGACCGAGCTGTTGTGAATTTGGTAGGCTTGTTTTCGGTCGCCAGGCAACTTAGCTGTGGTCAAGTATCGGATGATCGGGTCCATCCAGGTGGTTTCTTGCTCTCGGCTACACTAGCCACTTCTTTCGTGATGATAGGCTCAGCCAATCTCTCGATAGGGGCTAATGTCAATTCACTATCACCAAAACTTAAAGCAAGTTGGGGTGAAGGCATCAGCTTTAGAGTTCTTGAACCTCGGGATCTATGTGAAGGAATAGGCCTCGAACAATGCTTTGAATTCTCTGAGATAGGCAGTCCTGGACTTCATTCGGGCTTGGAATCCCTGGTAACTTAGTAGACAACAAGCATGGAGTCGTTGTGAGCACATATATGATCTACCCCGTGGTCTTGCACAATCTTGAGGCTGGCCAACAAAGATTCATACTCTGCCTCGTTGTTCGATGGGTTGAAATCGAAGCGAAGGGCATAAATTGCTTTTTATCCCTCCAGGCTGGTGAGGACTAGTCCAATCCCTGACCCATCACACAAGATGACCTATATATGTAGAGTTTCCACCCGAGCCCCAGCTCAGACACGTAGCCGCTTCCACTGCTGCCAGGAAAATCTTGTTCTTCGATTAGGGCCTTCTCAATGGAGGGGGTGCTTTGTTCAAAATCAATGAATTTTACAATAAAATCGACCAAGGCTTGCTCTTTCATGGCTGTTCTCAGAACAAAATGTATATCATATTGTTCGCACTCCACTGACCACTTGGCCATCTGTCTAGATATCTTCGGACTTTAGAGGACTTGCCGCAAAGGGTCCTTGGTCGGGACACGAACTATGACTTTGAAAATGTGGCCAAAGTTTTCGAGCAGAGGTAACAAGAGCAAAAGTGAGTTTGTTAAGTGGAGGGTACCGTTCCTCGGCCCTTTGGAATGCATGGCTGGTGTAATGACTGGTTTCTGGATGACGTCCTCTTCTTGAATGAGGATCGAGCTCATAGCTTTCTTGGACACAACTAGTTACGCATATAATATCTCTCCCGGTAAAGGTTTGGATAGGAGCAGGGCGTGGCTAAGTACCTTTTGAGGTTTTGGAAAGTTTCTTCATACTCCTTGCTCCACTCAAACCTCCCCTTGAATGCCTGAAAAAATGGTGGCACTTATCGATAGAATAAGAGACAAATCTAGACAGGGTTGCTATCATGCCGGTCAGCTTCTACACCTTCTTGATTGTGCAGGGCAAATGCATGTCGATCACTGCTTGGGCCTTGGCTAGGTTGACCTCAATCCCTCATTGGTTCATCATGAACCTGACAAACTTGCCCAAGCTAACCCCGAACGTGCACTTGGTTGGGTTGAGTTTCATTCCGTATTCCTAGAGAATGTCAAAGCTTGCTCAAAAATTGACTATATGGTCCACTGCTCGGATAGATTTAACGAGCATGCCGTCCACGTATACCTTCATTGTCTTGCCAATCAGTCGAGCAAACATCTTGGTCATCAGGCGCTAGTAGGTTGCTCCGGCATTCTTTAATCCGAAGGGCATAACTACATAACAGAACAGCCCCTGGTCTGTGGTGAAGGTAGTCTTGATTTGGTCTTCCTCGGTAATCCTAATCTAGTTATAGCCAGCGTAGGCTTCCATAAAGCTCAGCAACTCATGTCCAGTTGTCGCATCCGAGAGCTTATTTATCCAAGAAAGTGGGAAGCAGTCCTTGGTGCAGGCCTTGTTGAGGTCAGTGTAGTCTATGTAGACACGTCACTTCCCATTGGCCTTCTTAACAAGGACTACATTTGCCAACCATTTAGGGTACATTACATTGTGCCTAACTCAATCTGCTTGAACCATTGTCGAGCAGGGCCGGTCAGCGTAAGAGAAAAAGCCTTACACATGGCTACGTCGTTGGTGGTTTGAAGAAGCATATAACCTCAGTAGGGCCCTATATGCTCATCTGTATCAGTTGTCCCATTGTAAGCCTTGATTTACAAGACCTTAAACTTCGGTGGCATATGGCCCTGCATAATGATGTTGGTGAACGACGGGTACGGCATGCCACCCTCATTCAATTCGAACCTGTTGTTTTGAATTTGATCGATCTGCCATTGGAGTTCCCGAAATTGGCGGCTGTTGGTATCTTTGGGCAATTCTATCTTGTATGGGGCTCTGCCCTCAACCCTTTCGCTGCCTTCAGGTTGTTTGTCTTGCCAAGCTTCTCCCTGGCGCCCGAGCCAATCAAACATTGATGCTCGAGAGCCCTGTGGTGACTATCTCTGGCTACCCTGAGGACCAAGTCGGCCTTCCTTGCTACTCAGTTATTAGCCCAGACCACGTGTGTGGCTCGCCTAGAGTGCTCGGAGTCGACATCATCTTGGTCTTTAGCCCACTGCCCTGCTCAACCCTCGACCTGGTCTTGCTAGGGTGGGGGAAGGAGGACAAGAGCTTGTTGGCGTTGTGCTTATTGTTGGGCAAGTTGTTGTGTTAGCATTCTAATAGCATTTGTAAGTTCTCAAATTGGATCTTGAGCAACTAGGTCCTCTATCTGATCTACTGTAGCCGCGCTACTCTGGCCCTCGGACCGAGACCTAGTAGCTTGAGGGAGGCCTCAAGGTCTATTCGGGTTTTGATTTTGGTTTTGGCCTTCACCTGACCCCTCTTATCGGGCACCCTCATCCGGGTTATTCCCTTGCGTTACCATGCTTGGGTTGTAAGGTGAGTTGTGGCTGATGATTTCAAGTGAAAGCATAGGTACCTTCCTTCTAACACCAAAATGTTGATGCTTACTAGTAACTGGCAGCGATTCAACACCATGTGTAGCTACTCACGGTGTTCAGATGGCTTCTCCCTGCTCGTCTTGGCTTGCTTAGATGTATTGCAACAAGATAAGGGACGCTTTAGAGGTAAAGGGGACACCGATTGGGTATCGGACAAGGGCTCTCTGATGCTCAAGGCAGGCACTGCTTGACAAAGAACGAGAGCTAGTTAGTTAAGAAGGAGCACATTTTTTTAAGCTGCAGTATATGTCTCTATTTATTGGCTGTCACTTGAACCAGGTGTCAGGTGGGTGTTGCCCACGACCCATGTATCACATCAAGGCCTGTCAGAAGGCAAATGACATATGTCATGGTCTTCGTCGGTGGATTAGCCTCCATCTGATGGTGAGAATATGGCCATCTGTTGGTTTCTTATGGTGAATAACTGCCTGTTTGTAGGCTCTAACAATCCGACCCAAGCACATGTCTAACCCGAGGAGGCAACCATTTGCATTGCTGCCTGAGGGACCCTGAAGAACACCATCGATAGATGAGCCGAGCATATGGGGGTTCAAGATTGCACTCCTAGTAAATGCTACCAAACATATATGTTGACTACCGAGAATAGGTTCCTCGACGGATGGCGTCGAGCTCACTCCCAACATATATCAAATATTAAAATAAATACGTTATTTATTTCCTATTTTAAAAACATGTGACAATATTTGCTAATAATATATTAAAATCTATTATTTGCTTCAATTTCTCACATAATTACACAAAATGTTTAATTTGGAGTTGTGTTTAAAAATTTGTGTAGTGTACTTGTGTGTTGGAAAATGAGTACACAATGGAATTTTAAAATTTTGAATAAAACCTTTTTCAAAAAAAAAAAAAGTTAGACATGCTATAGAAGATAAATTGCTAAAAGATCTTCGTATCTCTTGTAGACCTGAAATTACAATTTTGACAAATAATTAATTCAAAATTGCTACATGAGAATCGCAACTGGAAAAGCTTTAATCAACTAGTCTTTTTTGCTATTTTCTTTTCCACAATTGGAGTATGAGTGGACACACATCGTCAGCCTTCCCTTAGGTAATATCTCTTTCCAACCACACGTGAAAACCAAGAATTAAGCTTTTTAATGTTAAACAATAATTTTATGGGAGTTTCAGAATTTCTTTCTCTAGAAATCTCTCTCTTAATTTCTCTAGTAATCTAAATGACTATAGGAACACGTTTCCTATATTTAGTGGTTAGTAGGGCACTTATTTTTATCATATTGGGCTTTTAAATTTAACATAAGATCAAAACCTATAGCATAAATGTGTAAAACGTGTTTTGCTGATCTGGCAGAGACAGTCATGTATGGCATTCGACCAGCCCATTGCGGTTGACCTGGCGACGAATTTTTAAGACTCCAAATAGGCCACCGGATCCACCCGTCTACCAGTTTTGACCTAATTGCTTGTTTACCCATTCTATTTGACCTGTGAATCTTTCATAGAGTCTTAATTTTAATTCAAATAATTTAATACAGAAGTTATCTAATTAAAACAATTACATATAGATAATCTCACATCAAATAAAATATATTTTAAATATTTCAACATGTTTATCTTTAATTAATTTAAAAAATTAATTTAAAAAATAAACTAACATGAATTATTAAAATCCAATTATCTTGAATTTTAGCTAATTTAACAATTAACATTAGTTACTAATTTATAGGAAAAACACGTTGTATCATTATAGGAAAATATATGAGCTAGCAAAGAAGACCCTATGGACATATATAGATTAAGCTCCAATAATTATAACATGAAATGTCCTTAACATATATAATTTATAATTATCAACTATAAACCAATTCCACTAAATGCTTAGAGTTGCATCCTCGAATTATATATAAATTATGAAACTTTGAAAAATTAATCGTCCATAGCATATCATAATGTGTAACATCCCTATAAGATATCAATAATCGGTTTAAGAATAAATTCTATTTTACCTTCTTGATTATATTTATCTTACATTCTATTATCTCATAATTGGAATACTTACTATTTATAATCAATATAAATAGTATACCATTCGGTTACATATAAGTATCCAAATGGTTGACCTCTCTAGTTTTTCAAGTCCAAGATAATGCCTACAAAAGGATGCCATTAACTTTACAAAAGAGCTATAGATTCCATATCTATAAATAACAAGTCACATCAATCAAGAGTCATGTTTCTAATGTATCGGTATGCGCATCTTTATTTTAATTAGGATGTCACTCATTGGTACATCAAAAGACACAAGTCAAGAATATAGTCCCGTTAAGATATAACACATATGATTGTCTAAAATAAATTGATTTATTCAAACTAAATTATTAATTAAATTAATTCAACTTTAGTCTCGATCCAATATATCGTCACCAATGATAATATACTAATGTTTCTACTTGTGTAGTCCAACTCTGATGATCAAGACAAGTCATCTATCTTTAAAGATGTATACAATATAATAATCTTAACATGAATAAAGTGCCCAACTTTATTTCTTCGATTGCAGACCTTTCATAATTAGGCCATCACCTTAAGATTCATGTCTTTCATATAATCTATCTGTCATATGCATGATCTTAAAGGTTTAGAATGACAATCTCAGACTTTTGTTTGCTTATCATGTATTCAACAAAAATGAACATAAAGAAGACATAATATGATATATGAAATAAATAATAAACTCTTTATTGATTAAATGTCTCAAAAAACAAATATATCATTTAATGTTTAGGACGCAAGTCTAACATTGTGATGCCTGTTACACCTTTTGTGCGTATGTTGGACACATTCCTTGTATAATTAATTGTGCATTCATTTTCATTTGGTTTTAAAACTTACTATGGAGTGTTCCTATAAATAGTTTTTATTTATTTTTTATAGTCAACTATACAGAATATTGATTAATATTACATAAAATTATCGTTTGTAATTTCTTATGACTTTGATGATCTTATATATACTTGGCTTTATTGATCATATAGCTATTCTATATAAGTAGTAAGAATGATTTTTGTTCTTCAACCAACTTTTGAATCAATCTAAGGGTCCAAAATTGCTTCTTTTTTTCTTGGTTTACCATAATGGCCTAGTTTGATCCAAATGACTTCCACCGTTTTCGACTCCTCATAACTTAAAAATTCTTAACTTTCAAATTTTGAGAGAGTATAGTCATGTATTATATAATATCAAATTCATTTTTTTAATACCCTTTTTATCATCACTTTAGTATCTTTTTTTTTTTTTAAAAAAAGAAAGCTACTGTATTATTTTTCAAGTAATTAATAATACTTTATGTTTAATTCTATCTTTAGGATCCATTTATGTTATATCTTCTAGAAAAAATTAAGGAATTGGGAAAAGAATTTCCAAAAGGAAAATTGGTTACAAAATTAAAAAAAAAAAAAGCCTAGAATGGTTATAAAAAATAATTTTAGTTGATATTATCTCGTGAAGTGTTGTTATAATAAAATAAAGTTTAACCTACCATGTAAAATTTTCAAGACTATAATATGAAGTTAAATGCTAAAATAAAATATTCAAATCAAGTTCATTCTAAGACAATATATCTCTGCAATTGTTCTTAACAAAATTTCTCTACTATTTATAAATTAACTAACAATTTTTCATTAAAACATAAAAATGATAATTATTACTTTAAAAACATATAATTACTACTTTTTGATACTTACAAACACTACTTTTTAAATGTATAATATCAATCACAAAAATTAGCACTGTTCATGTATGTAAGAGTATTATCAAGAATAAGAATTAACTTTTTTTTTAATTACAACATCTATGTATATAATACTTACATATATACTTTAAGTGCGGGATTAGGGTTTTATACGCTTGTTGCCAGCATGCACGTCCATGGGACATAAATCCCAAATATATATATACACACACACTTAAAACTTAATTTATACATATATACTGTTACTTTAGCATTTTAAATGTGTGTGTGTGTGTGTATATATATATAGATATATATTGGAGCTGATTATGATTATTCTTATCTCTTTGTACAGTCTCCTCTAATTTTAAACCAATCATGACTAACCCCAACCATGGTGATTTGAAAGTTGTTGATCTTATTCTTACTCCATTGAGTTTTTGTTTAATTCTACATCTACTCATGTTATATCATATTAAGGATGATGTTTATCAAGTTAAATTTGGATATCACATAGTAACTACTCAGCATGATAACGCATCCTCTTTAGGGCCATCAACAACGCAAAAATGGTGGGAATTCTTTTGGTCTCTTTCTCTTCCTAATAAAGTCAAGTTTTTCTCTTGGAGATATCAAGAAGGATTGCCTGCTGCTACTGGTCTTTTCCAAAGGAAAGCCATCCCCTCTGCCACTTGTTCTTTGTGTTATAATAGTTGGGAATCTATAGGTCACGCCTTACTTCACTGCAGATTTTCAAAGTCCAGCAGGCTTCTCCTTTTGGTTTTCCTTTTAAATCTCTTTTTCCACTTAGTTTTGCAGACATAAGCCATTTGCTATCCCACTCTTTTTCTAGAAAGGAATTAGAACTCTTCTTGGACAATATGGGGAGAACTTAATTCAAAGATTCATGGTCATTCTTCAAGATATCCTAGTTATCTGGCGAGTTGGACCATGCACTATCTATCTGACTATCTTGCAGCATGATATAAGAATATAGTTAATCATCTAGTTATAGTATTCCTTTTTGAGAGACAGTTAAATGGACTCCTCCAATTCCTCACTTCCTATAAACTTAATGTTGATGCGTATATTTCCAACCACTGAATATTTGATTGGAGATGGAGCAATTATTAGAGATTTTGAAGGATTCGTTATTCTAGCAAAGAAAATTTATGACCTTTTCTCTGTTCGTGAGTGTAACGTCCCGAAATTTATTTAACATTAATGTAATGTAAATGATGAATTAGTGTGCCATAATTAAAGTTTTAACTTTAATTAGATTATTTGGTTGGATTTTTAGTTTTTGGTTGTTTTGTTAAATTGATGTGTTCAAAAGATTCCTTGTTGATTTAAAATGATGTTTTGAGTTTTAAAACACAACAATTTGTAAAATGTTAAAAATACTCCGTTTTACAAAACCGTGGGCGGCACATGATTTTCGCACAGTAAAACCGCCCACCGATTTTCTCTATTTATTTCTCTTTTCTCTCTCTCTCTCCTCACTCACGTTTCAACTCTTTCTCTTCTCTCTCTCTCGGCAGTTCCCTCTCTCTCTCAAAAATCTCTCTTTCAAAAATTTTGATTTCCATTCGAATCCAAGCTTCGGAACAGCAAGGAGGAAGCTCGGGGACGTGATTCGGCGACCGAGAACGCGGATTGAAGCTTCGATTCGAGGTTAGATTCGAAATTTCTAAACTTTTTACAAAATTTTTGATTTTGTGTGTTTTTGAAATCTAAGTTTGTTTTAGCTTAGAAAACCGTGGATTTGTGTTAAATGAGCTTAGAACAACTAAAATCTAAGCCTAGATTGAAGAAAAACGGATTGGATTCAAGATTTTCATTTTTCTCCTCTTTTTCTCATTTTCGGATTTTTGAAGATTTTGAGTTTAAATGTTGTTTAAATGATCCCAAACATGTTCTAGAATGTTTTTCTATCAATTATAGTTGTTTTTCATGCCTGGGATTTGAGAAAAACAGGTTAGAAACAAGATTTGGATTTTGGGGATCGAGAAACCCGTGGCTGGGATTTCTGGATCTTCCCAGTTCGGCAGGCCGAAGTTCATGTTCGG
Organism: Artocarpus heterophyllus; assembly: GCA_025403435.1. NCBI lineage: Eukaryota > Viridiplantae > Streptophyta > Magnoliopsida > Rosales > Moraceae > Artocarpus > Artocarpus heterophyllus. Next base: position 23,274,824 of record CM046346.1, read on the forward strand.
CAGGCCGGAGTGATGATCGGCAGGCCGGTGTTCTTCCGACCGGCAGGCCGAATCTGGGGAAATGTTCGGCAGGCCGAACTTTGCTTCCGGCAGGCCGAACTGTGCAGTTCGGCAGGCCGAAGCAGGGCGTCCGGCAGGCCGACCGAGGCATGGAAAATTTTGTGATTTTTACCCGATTTCATTGTTTTGAACCCTGATTTAAATCCCAACCTTATAGGATGATTTTAATGATACAAATGGCACACTAGGACATCATGAAATGATTTAGTAACATAGAATGTCTCGAACTAGATATTGATCGACTTAGTTTGTATCTAGGATTGTTCGTGGTTCCGTGGAGCTAACGTATAGCGGATCGGGATTACGGTGTGGGGTACCGGCACGAGTACTGAGGTAGGACTTCTATCCTATTTCTTTGGTAGCCTGGTTTTGAAATGATTTGGCTTTGAAAAGGATTTCTATCCAAAATGTTTTCAATGGATGTTTGAAAATGGTTTTATCGGTTATATTTTTATATACCGTGACATGAAATGAATTTCATAATGAATGTAATTGACAACACTCGGTAATTGAGTTTTGAATGATAATGATAATAAACACATGGGCATGATGCCATATCAGAGATCGGGTCGTGATCGACCTTGGGGGCAGGTCCCGAAACCCAGCTAGGCCACTACGGTGGTGATATCATGGTTTGCCTAGGTAAAAGTAAACTGGTGTTTGGATTTGACGAGTAGACTGTTCTGTGTCAGAACGGTTCTACTCAATTTATTTATTTATTTATTCAAGTTCCTTTTCTGTATAACTCCTGATAATGCTATGTTTCTTTGCATTAAATTATTTTATAAAACTTAGTCCTACTGAGCCTTTCGCTCACATTTTATCTGTTTTAAATTCCCCCCCTCTAGGTGGTTTCCCATTTAGGTTTGGAGAAGATTATTCGGACCGAACTCAGGAGCAATAGGAGAATTTATTTACATTCTGTATTAATTAATCAAGGCATGTAAAACTCAACTTTATTTGTACTTGGACTGTAATTGTATTTGTGATATTGTCAGATCCATGTGTGTGCACAAGTTGTGGGTTGTGGAACCCATATTCGCGGTTTTTATTTAATTATTGTTATTTGTTTAATGATTTTAAATTCGTTTATCAAATGTGGTGGAAAATCTCTTTATTTCTTACTTAATTGGATTTTTAAACCCTTAATTTCAATTAAACTCTCTTTTAATTAATCTAAATATTCCGCCACGTCACCTCCCGTACTCCGGGGCGTGACAGAATGGTATCAGAGCTCAAGGTTATGAACCTTGGGAATTGTGCACACATAGGTTTGACAATGAAATACCTCTGACAGTCCAAATTTTGTTTTCAGAAGTGAGAGAATGGCACCTAGACGTCGTTCGACAGCTGACGCCGAGTTCGGAAATGATGAGGGCCTGATGAGGTCTATGATTGCGGCTTTCCGGCAGATGGCAGCCAGGACTAGACCGGAAGACTCCAGTGTTGGTAGTCGGCATGCTTTCTTTAAGGAATTTCGGCGGGCGTCTATTCCGACTTTTGATGGCAATGGGGATCCGCAGTTAGCAGAGTATTGGTTGGATTCGATCCTGAAGCATCTAGATACTCTTGGTGTGCCTGAGGAGTATCGTGTGGAGTTTGCGGCGTATAAGCTCGAGGGTGGCGCTAACACCTGGTGGAAACAAACTAAGCGTCTGGAGCGCGGTGGCGATATCGGTTGGGACAAGTTCGAGGATCTGTTCTATGATCGGTATTTTCCGCAGGGATATAGAGATCAGAAGGCAGCTGAGTTTTATAGATTGCAGCAGGGTGATATGTCAGTTCGGGAGTACGAGGCAAAGTTTAGCGAGTTGGCTAGGTTTGCTCCATCAGCTGTGGCATCGGAGCGCGAGAAATGCATCAAGTTTCAGGAAGGACTTAAGGCTCCTATTCGGCGGCAGTTGGTTGCTCTACGGCTTAGGGGTTTCGGAGAGCTTGTGTCGTCGGCGATCTCCGTGGAGAATGATTACGTGCAGTATTGTGAGGACCGAGCCAAGGCTTCAGGAGGACCGCAGAGGAGTGGCAGGAAGAGCACCAGTAGTCGTCCAGCTCCGGGGAAAGGCAAACAAGGCGGTGCGACCAGTGGCAGTAGCAGTAGCAGTTCGTCTGGCAGCAGGCGCAGCAACCCCTACAGCTTTCATTGTCATTTCTGTCAGCAGCCCGGACACATCAAGAGGAATTACCCGATCAGGAGTGCTCGTCTTGGATCGCAGACCGGGGAGGATGCCAGTCGTTCGTCTCAGCCTCAGCCTCAGCCCCTACCTCCGCCTCCGCAGTACCTGCAGTTGCAGTATCCGCAGTTTTCTCCTCAGCAATTCTCATATCCGGCATGGGGACAGCAGCCGCAGTATTTTCAGCGCAGTGTTCCTCAGTATAGAGCTCCGAGTACAGGTAGTGTGCAGTCATCTCCATCTCAGCAGTATCGACCGAGTAATGCAGGACCCAGCAATATCGGTAGAGGAAAAGGGAAGGCGCCAGTGCAGGTTCATGCAATGGCATCTGGAGGGTCAGATTCTCAGATTGGTAACGCGGATTGTCGATGGTATGGTTTTGGTTTCTAGATCTTTAGCTCGCGTTTTATTTGATACCGGTGCCTCTCATTCTCTCATTTCGAGTTCTTTTGTACATGCCTTGGGATTAGAAGTAGAAGAGTTTAAGGAACCCCTAGTTATAACTTCTCCCTTGGGGCGGGTGTGTGTGAATTGTATGTGTAAATCTTGTAAAATAAAGATTGGGGATGAGATTTTGAAAAGTGATTTGATTATACTCCCCATGAGTTCCTATGATGTGATTTTAGGGATGGACTGGTTGTCCAGGTATAGTGCAGTTGTGGACTGCCAACTTAGAAAAGTGACCCTAGTGTCTGATAGGGGGACGGTAATCACTTACCAGGGTGGTGGTGATTGGCTAATGAGTGAGCGTCTCATGAAGTCATGTCTAGGAGGGCGAAGGAATCTAGATTGTTTTGCTTTTCTTGCCAATCTAGATTGCGAGCCCTATGTTTCGAGTAGTGGTGTAGCGATTCCGGTGGTTGGTGAGTTCGAGGATGTCTTCCCCGACGAGTTATCAGGATTACCACCGCATCGGGAGATTGAGATTGGTATTGAGTTGTTTCCAGGGACATCACCGATTTCTATGGCACCTTATCGGATGGCGCCGGCAGAAATGAAGGAATTGAGGAAGCAACTTCAGGAGCTTGCTGATAAAGGATATATTCGGAATAGCACATCTCCGTGGGGAGCACCTGTTTTGTTCGCTAAGAAGCACGATGGGACTCTCAGGTTATGTGTGGATTATCGACAGCTGAATCGTGTTACGGTGAAGAACAAGTATCCTTTGCCTAGGATTGATGAGCTATTTGATCAGTTGGGAGGTTCGCGATACTTCTCGAAGATTGATTTGCGGTCAGGTTATCATCAGCTCAGAATCAAGGAAGAGGATATTCCCAAGACAGCTTTTAGGACTCGGTATGGGCACTTCGAGTTTCTGGTTATGTCTTTCGGGTTGACGAATGCTCCAGCAGCTTTTATGGATTTGATGAACAGGATATTTAGGCCGTATCTGGATCAGTTTGTGATCGTGTTCATCGATGATATTCTTGTGTATTCTAAGACTTGGGAGGAGCATGAGCAGCATCTTCGGATCGTGCTTCAGACTCTGCGGGAGCACCAGTTGTATGCTAAGAGGGAAAAGTGTGAGTTCTGGTTGACTGAGGTCAAATTTCTGGGTCATGTCATTTCGGAGCATGGTATTTCAGTGGATCCGTCCAAGATTGAAGCTATATTGGAGTGGGAACGACCAAGGAATGTAGCGGAGATTCGCAGCTTCTTAGGTCTTGCTGGATATTACCGAAAATTTGTAAAGGACTTTTCGAAGATTGCAGCTCCGTTGACGAGGTTGACCAAGAAAAACGTCAGGTTTGAGTGGGATGAAGACTGTGAGTCTGCTTTTCAGGAATTGAAGAACCGGTTGACTTCAGCTCCAGTATTAGTTATTCCTAGTAGTGACGAGCCGTATGAGGTTTATGCTGATGCTTCAGGGCGCGGACTTGGATACGTGTTGATGCAGCATGGTCGTGTGGTTGCGTACGGATCGAGACAGCTACGACCTCACGAACGAAATTATCCTACTCACGATTTAGAGCTTGCAGCGGTGATCTACGCGCTGAAGATTTGGAGATGTTACTTGTATGGGGCATCGTTTCAGGTCTTCTCCGATCACAAGAGTTTGAGGCATTTGTTTCACTCAGAGGGATCTCAACTTGAGGCAGCGCAGATGGGTAGAGTACATGGAGGATTATGATTTCGCGTTGCAGTATCATCCCGGAAAAGCTAATGTGGTAGCGGACGCGCTTAGCAGGAAGTCTTCAGGGATTCTCGCTTGTTTGATTTTTGAGGACTGGAGCAGGGATGCGACAGTGAGTGAGTATCGGCTACAGTATCATGAAGACGGTGATCGAGTTTTGTTGTATCATGTGGAAGCGACTCCAGCTCTTGTTCGGATGGTGAAGCAAGGTCAGTGGCAGGATCGACATTTGCAGGGGATTTGGTCGCGGATTCAGAACGGGGAGCAGTTCGAGGAATGGAGCGTGCATGCAGATGGATCGTTGTATTTCCGGGAGCGTCTTGCAGTTCCAGTTATCGCCGAGGTGACGAAAGCCGTACTAGATGAAGCTCATAGGTCTCAGTTTGCTATTCATCCGGGGAGCACCAAGATGTATCGTGATTTGAAGAGGCACTATTGGTGGAGAGGCATGAAGAAAGATGTTCGCGAGTACGTGGCCAAGTGTTCGACGTGTCTTCAGGTGAAAGCTGAGCATCAGAAGCCTGCAGGTCAGCTTCAGCCGCTTCCTATTCCAGGGTGGAAATGGGAGCATGTGACGATGGATTTCCTCACAGGTTTGCCGAGGACGGAGCAACGGCATGATGCAGTTTGGGTTGTAGTCGACAGGTTGACGAAATCGGCGCATTTCATTCCGTTTAGGTCGACGTGTTCCAGGAAGATTCTCGGGGAGCTGTATATGCAGAACATTGTGAGGTTGCATGGAGTTCCTTTGTCCATCACCTCTGATCGAGACACCAGGTTTAATGCTAAGTACTGGAGGAGTTTTCAGGAGGCTTTGGGTACGGATTTGAACTTCAGTACGGCGTTTCATCCTCAGACTGATGGGCAGTCTGAGCGGGTTATTCAGGTTCTCGAGGATATGTTGCGTGCTTGTGCGTTGGACTTCGGCGGGAATTGGAAGCAATGTTTGCATTTGGCGGAGTTCGCGTACAACAACAGTTATCAGGCGAGTATCGGTATGGCACCATTTGAGGCATTGTATGGGCGACCGTGTCGGTCACCTGTGTGTTGGGCCGAGCCGGAAGATAGAGTTATTCTTGGGCCAGATGAGATTCGTGACAGCAACGAGAAAGTCGCGGTGATTCGGGATCGATTGAGAGCAGCTCAGAGTCGGCAGAAGAGCTACGCGGATAGGAGACATAGACCTTTAGAATTCGCGGTTGGAGATTTTGTTCTCTTGAGGGTGTCACCTCGTAAGGGAACTATGCGATTCGGAGTGAGTGGGAAACTCGCGCCGAGGTATATTGGGCCGTTCGAGATCACTCAGCGTGTTGGTTTGGTCGCTTATCGGCTTGATCTTCCGCCCGAACTTTCTCATGTGCACGATGTGTTTCATGTGTCGATGCTTAGGAAGTGTCCACCTGAGCAGGGTAAGATAGTATCGTTTCGCGATGTGCAGGTTCAGGAGGATACGACGTACGAAGAAGTGCCGATTCAGATTATCGACCGGAAAGTGATTAGCTTGCGTCGTCGTGAGATACCGTTGGTAAAGGTCGTGTGGCAGCATCACGGTGTTGATGAAGCCACTTGGGAATTAGAGTCGAGTATGCGGGAATTGTATCCGCATTTGTTTTGTTTTTGAGATGAGTTGTAAATTTCGAGGACGAAATTTCTTTAAGGGGTGGAGAGCTGTAACGTCCCGAAATTTATTTAACATTAATGTAATGTAAATGATGAATTAGTGTGCCATAATTAAAGTTTTAACTTTAATTAGATTATTTGGTTGGATTTTTAGTTTTTGGTTGTTTTGTTAAATTGATGTGTTCAAAAGATTCCTTGTTGATTTAAAATGATGTTTTGAGTTTTAAAACACAACAATTTGTAAAATGTTAAAAATACTCCGTTTTACAAAACCGTGGGCGGCACATGGTTTTCGCACAGTAAAACCGCCCACCGATTTTCTCTATTTATTTCTCTTTTCTCTCTCTCTCTCCTCACTCACGTTTCAACTCTTTCTCTTCTCTCTCTCTCGGCAGTTCCCTCTCTCTCTCAAAAATCTCTCTTTCAAAAATTTTGATTTCCATTCGAATCCAAGCTTCGGAACAGCAAGGAGGAAGCTCGGGGACGTGATTCGGCGACCGAGAACGCGGATTGAAGCTTCGATTCGAGGTTAGATTCGAAATTTCTAAACTTTTTACAAAATTTTTGATTTTGTGTGTTTTTGAAATCTAAGTTTGTTTTAGCTTAGAAAACCGTGGATTTGTGTTAAATGAGCTTAGAACAACTAAAATCTAAGCCTAGATTGAAGAAAAACGGATTGGATTCAAGATTTTCATTTTTCTCCTCTTTTTCTCATTTTCGGATTTTTGAAGATTTTGAGTTTAAATGTTGTTTAAATGATCCCAAACATGTTCTAGAATGTTTTTCTATCAATTATAGTTGTTTTTCATGCCTGGGATTTGAGAAAAACAGGTTAGAAACAAGATTTGGATTTTGGGGATCGAGAAACCCGTGGCTGGGATTTCTGGATCTTCCCAGTTCGGCAGGCCGAAGTTCATGTTCGGCAGGCCGGAGTGATGATCGGCAGGCCGGTGTTCTTCCGACCGGCAGGCCGAATCTGGGGAAATGTTCGGCAGGCCGAACTTTGCTTCCGGCAGGCCGAACTGTGCAGTTCGGCAGGCCGAAGCAGGGCGTCCGGCAGGCCGACCGAGGCATGGAAAATTTTGTGATTTTTACCCGATTTCATTGTTTTGAACCCTGATTTAAATCCCAACCTTATAGGATGATTTTAATGATACAAATGGCACACTAGGACATCATGAAATGATTTAGTAACATAGAATGTCTCGAACTAGATATTGATCGACTTAGTTTGTATCTAGGATTGTTCGTGGTTCCGTGGAGCTAACGTATAGCGGATCGGGATTACGGTATGGGGTACCGGCACGAGTACTGAGGTAGGACTTCTATCCTATTTCTTTGGTAGCCTGGTTTTGAAATGATTTGGCTTTGAAAAGGATTTCTATCCAAAATGTTTTCAATGGATGTTTGAAAATGGTTTTATCGGTTATATTTTTATATACCGTGACATGAAATGAATTTCATAATGAATGTAATTGACAACACTCGGTAATTGAGTTTTGAATGATAATGATAATAAACACATGGGCATGATGCCATATTAGAGATCGGGTCGTGATCGACCTTGGGGGCAGGTCCCGAAACCCAGCTGGGCCACTACGGTGGTGATATCATGGTTTGCCTAGGTAAAAGTAAACTGGTGTTTGGATTTGACGAGTAGACTGTTCTGTGTCAGAACGGTTCTACTCAATTTATTTATTTATTTATTCAAGTTCCTTTTCTGTATAACTCCTGATAATGCTATGTTTCTTTGCATTAAATTATTTTATAAAACTTAGTCCTACTGAGCCTTTCGCTCACATTTTATCTGTTTTAAATTCCCCCCCTCTAGGTGGTTTCCCATTTAGGTTTGGAGAAGATTATTCGGACCGAACTCAGGAGCAATAGGAGAATTTATTTACATTCTGTATTAATTAATCAAGGCATGTAAAACTCAACTTTATTTGTACTTGGACTGTAATTGTATTTGTGATATTGTCAGAGCCATGTGTGTGCACAAGTTGTGGGTTGTGGAACCCATATTCGCGGTTTTTATTTAATTATTGTTATTTGTTTAATGATTTTAAATTCGTTTATCAAATGTGGTGGAAAATCTCTTTATTTCTTACTTAATTAGATTTTTAAACCCTTAATTTCAATTAAACTCTCTTTTAATTAATCTAAATATTCCGCCACGTCACCTCCCGTACTTCGGGGCGTGACAGTGAGGTTGAAGCTAAAGCTCTCGCAGTCCTTTTTGCATAGGCTAAAGATATTGGTTTAAATCTCTATTCTGTGGAGTCAATGTATTGGAAATCTTCTAAGCTCTGAGAAAAAAATTTTCTTTTTTGTAATTACGTTAATGTTTTATTGTTAGATGTATTTAGCTTAGTATATTTGTTTTTTCTACGAGTTAATTTAAGCAATGTGTTAAGAAAAGCAAACAAAACTGTCCATTTTTTAGCCGCTTATGTCTTTGTATAGATGATCAGCTTATTTGGTCAGAAGAATCTTCTCCTTACACGAAATATTGGATGCTTTTGATTTATAATAACAGCTTCAACTTTTTTCTTTAATTGACTACTCCCACAACACCCCCAACCCAACAAACCCACCTCCCCCCCCGCCATCAATTCTGATTTCCTTTTGGCAATCAGAAATTACGATTGAATGTCGTTGGGATTGAATGAAATTTCATGTCTTAAAGGTAATCAACATTTTTATCACAATGAACGACGACGTTTATCATGCCTTTCTCAGAATACATTCAACTGATGGTACTCAACATTTAATTGCATTATATTCTAATGGTTTTTATTCATTTTTTAATTCCTTAAAAAAAACAGTTTTTATATTGTCGTTTGATCACCCCTTGACTTTTCTTTTCTCTTTTTTTAAAAAAAAAAAAAAAAAAACTGAAAGCTTCTATATAATGAATTGAAATATTTTTTTCCCTTGATTCTTTTGGTGGCATTTTCCTATTTAAACATTCTGAAGTATTTCGACATGTTTCATTATACAAAATAAAGATGTCTATATAAGTACTCTTATGGACACTTTTACAAATAAAAAAATTATTGTAGACAATTTTTTTAAACAAGGTCTTTATGGTAGAAGACACAACGTTGTGTTGAAAAAAGTTAAAATTATTGGGATTGTATGCTCTCTAAAGCATATATTTTGTAAATACATTTTTTGAAATTAATAATATTGAGGTATTTTTTAGTATATTTTATGTACATAAGTATAATTGACTAAATGTCCATTTAATCATATCATATGTGTTTCTGTGAAGTTATAGATATTTACATAAGACATAAATACAAGTTATCTTACTATTAAAAAAATGTAGTTCATAATTGCTAAATACAAGTTGGACATTTTATTTATATTTAGACCATAGTAAATTCATCAAATGATTATCTTGATCATATATATGAATTTGCTGGTGTGGTTTGTCTACACTAAACTGGATCATAAATGAAATTTAATTGACTTTAAAATGATTATCAAACTTATTAAATCTTATAGGCATCGTTTTTAAATCTCAATTAATTATAATTTTATATTTGTAAATATAATTTCATTTGAGATGCTAATGAATTAGATTTAACTAAGAATCAATACTTTCAGTAACTTAATGGGAGCATTTATAGATACTGAAATTACATGATCTTTTTGGTTGTCGCTGCCCGGCGCAAAAGCGCTTTAGTGGGAACCTCCAACAGTAAATGCCGTGGGAGTCTAACTCCCACGTTTCCATATTTTGTGTTATTAAATGAATAAAAAAACAAACAGGAGTTTCTTTTTGAAAAAGATATATATATTTTAAGAGTTTGTTTTTGTCTTCGTACATGTGTTTTTTGAAAAGCATTTGGTAGAAACCAATTCAGAGAAGAAGAAAAAAAAAAATATATATATATATATATATCATGTAAAAATTCAATTCCTCTTTCTTGAGAGTAGGGGTGAACAGCGGACGGTTTGACGATTTTTGAATAGGTGTGGTGTGGTTTTTTTGAATGGCGGGTTGACAATTAACCAACTCATAAACCGCCCACCATATGGCGGGTGGTTTCGGTTTGGTTTTGGGTGGTTGCAGGCAGGTTGAGGCGGTTTAAACCTATGCTATTGCCCAATGTAATTTTTTAGACATTTTTTTTAAAAAGTGATGAAAATTTATAGAAAATATAAGATGATAATACATAAAGTATTCCTAACAACAAACAAGTTTGATGCCTAAAGACAGTGACTATATTCAAAAGTATAAATTAAGAAACATAATCATTCACTGCAACAAGAAACATCAACTACAGATGAGGTAATGAACAAAGTCAAGAGTCCATAAAAATTAAAGCCTATTCACTTGGTTTGAAAATAATAGAATGCTACAAATGAAATAATAAATAAAGTCAAGTGTCCTTTTTCTTTTTAGGGCATTTCTCTACTAACTTACTTGATTTGAATTTTGGTCACTTCACAAAATAATAAGAGAATTTTCAGTTTTCAACATGTCAAGAGGCAGCCGAACCCGTGCTTGAAGTGTTGGATTGTTCAATCATCTCTAAAATAAGAACAAAATCAAATAAATGATAAGTTTTTTTTTTTAAATATACAGGCGGGCAGGTTCGGGTTGAACCTGCCCTCAAAAACTTAAAACCAAACACGTCCACCTAAATATATTGGTGGGCAGGTTCAACCCGCCTACTAGTGGGTTGCTAACGTAAACCCGCTTTTTTTGAGATGGGTGGGCGCGGGCGCGGACGGTTGGCGGGTGCGGGGTGGTTTTTGTACAGCCCTACTTGAGAGGATAACACAGAAAGAAAAATTTTTGGGCTTTTTTGTGTGGTTCAGGTTTAAGAAAATTTCTGTAGTTAGAGAAATCAAAGCTTAGAGAAATCAAAGCTAAGTCAAAGAAATTCATTTCTAGTTTTTTTTACATTGATTTCAGTGCTTATCATTGCTAATTTATTTTAATTATTGTAGTGCATAAGATGTCCACTTGTTTAGTGCAGTTAATACTGAAAGTCTGTTTGACAAAGTTAGTTCTAATCAACTTTTCAGTTAGGAACAGTATAAAGCTCTCACATGCTATAGTAAAAAAAAAGTTACTACAGCATAAAGCTCTCACATGCTACAGTGTTTACAATTTTAATCAATGGTTCTAACCACCATGCCATACACCCTAGAGTCATAGTTTAGAAGATTTTTTGTGACAAAATTTATCATCAGGACCTTGTATTAGCATCACGGCTAATTTGACTAAGGTATAATTTCTAATTCTATCTTATATATTTTATGAGTAGATCATGGTGTGAGATATTTCTATTGTGCTTGAATATGTGATTATTGTTTTGTAGAAATTTGACACTTCCTGCAGTGTGAAATCGATTTGTGTCAAGAGAGATGAACCTCTCAAAGCTGTAAGCGCTCTAGCAAAAATGAGATTTCCAACCCTTGCTAGTTCTGAGTACTTCTAGCTGATACAAGATCGAGCTTCATTCGCTTAGGTGATGGAGACATGAAAAGCTTCCTTACTGAAGTAATGGGATCATCAACCTGAAAAAATTATAAAATGCAAAACGAACAAGCATTTGACATTAAAATACTCCATTGAAATATACATGCATAGGCAAAGCACATAACACGACAACATGCATCAGCACATATGTCCATCAGCGTGTGCGCTTCTCTATATGCATAGGCCAAGCACCGATTTCTAAAATCTGCATGCTTTTTTCTCTCTTTCGGGACATGGCATATATGGAGGCATTGGCCGTCGCCAATCAATTTGCAGGCAGAAACTGTCTTGTGTGCAACAAAACAGCACTTCAAGAGTACAATAGAAAGAAAAGTTCAGAAATACCTTAATTATGGAAGCAGAGGAAGAATTCTTAGAAGGTGGTGGTGAAGAACCTTGCTGACGTTGTAAAGCAGATAGCATTTGTTGCCATCCAGGCGCCCGTTTGCCTGTCTGTGCAATCCAGGGGCAAAAGTGTCTGTGCTGCCTGATGGGGTCAAACTCCATTGCTTTTTCTGATGATACTTGTTCTTGATCCTTCCCTGTTAAGCGAAGACACAGAAAGGTTACTAAAATTTGTTTAGGTTTAAACGTAATATGTGGCTTAAAATTTAATTTACAAAATAAAGCAATGGTTTTGCAATTTACCAAGCACCGAGTGTCCAAAAGGTTAACAAAATGGATTTTCATAGCTCTCAATACAATGTCATAAGTGAAACGAACCATTTAATAACAGTTACTTCATCTTAAAAAAAAAAAAAGAAAAAAAAATCCAGTTCATCTTTTCCACCTAAAGGCTATAAAATTTGATATTGCGACAAAATAGCAATAGAAAATAGCATAAACAAAAGAGTTTGGGGATGAAAAACGTTAGTTAAAAACATGCATATGACAGAAAAAACCTAATCTCTAGTTGGTCATGCAGTTGAGGCGAAAGACTTGCCTCCTTATCTATCAATTCCTTACAAGTTTCTGAGCACTCTCTACTGCTCTTATTCTCCACCAATGAACTCAGTCAATCGGTTATTTATAAAAACACATGATATGGGCAGAGAACATGAAATGACTAAAAAATGAAAGGAAGAAGAAGAAGAAGACTAAAGAATAATAATGGTGGCTTTAGAAAGAAATAAGCACAAGCAATAAGATCATACATTATATATAGATATAGAGGTTAATGCTTAAAACCAGGGGCTGAAGATGCTGGAATACTTGGAAGAAAATCAAATTTGAAGAGCATGTCATATTCCGGTCAATATTCAGGGTCAAAAAGGAAAAGGCTAAATATTGATACTGCTTACCACTACCACGGGAAACAAGTTCATTGTTTACAGGAATCTGCACCTTGCCTCCACCATCCTCCTGATTGTTAAATCTTGCAACCAATATGGTTTGATCATCATTTCTGGTTTTCTCAGTGTCCACATTAGTTTCCAAACAAGGTGGCACAGATGAAGACTCTTCATAATCAGCTAAGGAAATATCTTCACCATGTACAATATCTGTATGTGACATATGTATCAAATCTTCATAGTCAGCTACGGAAATATCTTCACCATGTACAATATCTGTATGTGAAATATGCATCAAATCACTATTGCTAGATGAGACCATCAAAGACAAGTCGTTTATGCCACTGTCATCAATTCTATTTGTGCTGCCATCAGGGGCTACTGTGGAGGGGTTCAGTTCATCATTTCCTTCATTTTCAAGCAATATATTATCCCGGACATTACCTTGCATTTCATTCATTAGATTTTCCATTTCATGATTGTGTATCCCACCTCCAGAAAGAATTCCAGGTTCAATGACTTCTATTCCTTCCAATGGTGCTTGGCTGTCATTCTCCTCGCCAGAAGCATCCCCTCTTTCACCCGTGTGACCCTTTTCTTTGTTAAAAGCTAAACCATCCCGAAATGCAGCATCATTACAAAACCGAGCCCTTAGAGTGTGACCAATAACAGGCAAAGAAATAAATGCTTTAAAATTTTGTTTCGTTGGTGGCGGGCCCCCAGCAATTGTCAAATTTAAATTTTTACACCTCTCCTTAGAGAGTGTGGCACTATCTGAACCAGTACTTGTGATCTCTCTCCCATTTTCATTATTTTCAGTGACCAAATCATAATTTCCAGAATGATCTTCACTGTTTATTTCTGCAAATCCAACTAATCGGAACAGTTCCATAGGTCGTGGTACCATAGAAAAAGCCCATAATCCTACACTAGCTCCACAGAGCCTGCAATCTAGGACAACGGAATTGCGATCAGAAGTATTATAAATGTCATTCACCTCAGGCACCTCATCAATTCTTGTAGACTGCACATCAATGCCAATATTCTTCTTCCCATTGGCAACCACGTTAAGTGAACTTGAAACATTGGCCTTTACAAGCGACCGAGTTGATGCATGCCCAGTGTCTACCACATATGGCAGCAAACGAGGTTCCCAGCCACACAAACTTATAAGCTTCTGTGCCTGAAATTATCATCAACCATATCAAAAATGCAACACCAAAATTCATGGTTACATCTTTTTTTTTTTTGATAATGCCAACCAGTGACTCAGATTATCATTAACATCCCCAGCAGCCACATTGTTGGCATAAGTATAGATCAATAAGATGCTATGAATGACACAAGAATAACGAAGAAGGCATAAATAATATTATTCAATCAAAACTATAGTCAACTATAATAAAAGAAACTGTAACATCAAGGGGACACAAATGACGAGGTCTTAAATTGAACGCATAAAAATTATAGTTGGATTGCACATTACCAATTGATAAAGTGTGTTACGCTTTTTTAAACCTTAAAAATTATAAAAATAAAAAATAAAGAATAAAAAGGAAAGAAAAGAAAAAGAGTTAAGTTTAAACACCTCCATGATAAGTCACCAAGATGGTAACAACCAAGAAGAGGAGAACATAAATACGGTAAAAGGATGCTTTATTTATAAATACTATAAAGACAATATAGAATATATAAGCTCACAAGAAAACATGTGTCGGACCTGATAATACTTTTCCGAATCCTCATCATGCTCATCACCAAGATATTCTGTTCTTGAAATCTCTGCAGACCCATTTTCATTAGGCAACACTAAAGACCGTTCAAGGATTTTCTCAAGCTGAGGAGTTTTCATGTGCTCGATTGCTGAAGATGAAATCACAGGAAGAAATGAAAGTTGTAATAGGACAGAGCAGCGCTCTTTGAATTTATCAACTAAAACTGGAGGTGGTGTTGGTGGAAACTGGGCCAGCATTTCATCACACACATTATCAATCCATGGACAAAGTAATTTGTGCCCCTGGTCCAGTTTTAAGCTAAACACTGCAGCCAGCTTCTCAACTAACAGAAAATGAAAATAATTTCACTTTAGTTACAAACGTAATCCTTTAGGATAATTTAAAGGATCGCTTGGTAGAGCCAAGCTTGATAGAAGAGAATGGCTCTATACCTTGCTGCTGATTCCAAGCTGAAGGAGTAGAAAAGAGAAGGCGTACCCCACAGGCTTCACAGGCGATGGTATCGATACCTACATTGATCCAACCTCTTCTAGCACAATTTAAAGCACTTATTACCTGGTAAGAATTACAAAATTTAAATTTTAAAACGTCAAAATAATAATATTATCTGTAAAGGTTAACTGAACAAATAATACGCAAAGGGAATTTCACACATAGATCAAATGAAACCAATAAGAATATGAGTCTCCCTTCACTACACAAAAGAATGCATTCAACTATTTAGACACATAAATGCTATGAGAACATCCCAGATTGCAAGTATTCATAACATTCTTCCATGGCTGCTAAATTTTGGGTGCACAAAAGAAATAAATTGTGTTATTCACCATTCTGTTTTCTAACGCCATATGCTACTTCTAAATAAGAGCAAAACGTACAGAGGAAATATCTTATATGCAATTGAATCGCTCTCCTCTCTTAATGTCTGGTCAAGTGCTGATCCCTGATACGATAGCATCACTTAAAGTAATTTTATTCTAATTCAGGTAAACAAGTCTAGCCTTCTTAAGCATAGGAGAAAGTCTAAGTAGAATATTCACTGATTTACTAAAGAATAGATGAGAGACATGGCTAAATTGTTTTAAACTTTCCTAATTTTAACCTCGCGGGAGATTATAAGAAAGAGGAAAACAAAACAAATAAGCAAAACATCACATACTTCATACTAAAACTTTCACTCGTGTTGTAAAATCATTGCACCGAATAAGTTCAGTTAGCAAGTTAAAAACATAAGCAAAGTCACAGTAGAGAACTCAAGGATAATACCGTTATGCATCCAAAAACACCATTTCTCAAATGAGAGGTTATTGAAAAGCTCTCTGATATACTTACAAACCATTCCAACATGATAGTTGTATCATCAACAAGCTCAAGTGAGTAAGTTGACGTCTATCTCAGTAACTTCCTATTGGCCACAATCTCTCCTGACTAAGAAAAGAGAAAAATGCAAAAGCACAAAGAAAAGTATACCTTGGGCTTAGCAAACCAAGTCATGGACTTGAATGTGGCTAACCTCCTCATAAGATCTCCCCGATCCCATGGCCTACACACTGGAGCCTGAGACGATGTCGACGGAGCCAACGACGATGCCACTACATTACTACTCAATCTCGGTTCTACTAATGCCAAGGCCGCCGATGGATTTGCCCGCTTTTTGCCCCGTGATGTTTGTATACTCGACGAACTAGCAACAAGAATAACATCCGGGTAAATCAAACAAACTCAACACATGCAGTAAATTTCAAATTGTGTAATTTTTTAATAATGCATCAAATAAATTTCGCAAATAACCTCAAGCAACAGTCTGCATAAACACCAAACAACAACAATGATACATTGGCTTAATATGTAGAGTTTATATGTCTAACTTTCTAAATGGTTACACAAAATTTTTCGATAAAAAAATCTGCTCTATGTGCTTAGTTTACCTAGAATTAGAATTATATGAAAAAAGAAAAGAGCTGAAAAAATTCAAATTTCGAAACTATAAATTTCTTGAAACGAATCGAAGAGCAATCACTACAAGCTCTTAGCAAAACGGAGCTTTATTTTCGATCGAGCATTCTCCTTTTCTTTTCTTTTTTTTTTCTTTGGAACCAAACAGAGAGAGAGGAGAAAAAAACCTGGAGAAGGAGGGATTGGGCGGCGATTTGGGAGCGTGAAAGAGCTTGTCCATGATTGAATGGAATCTCTTCTCAGATTCGTCCGTCATCGTCGTCGTGTAATTTTTTGGGTTTGGAGATGAAATTTTGGAGAGAGAAATTAAAAAAAAATCTTGTTTTAGGTTTCAAACAGTGTTGTTTCGAAGATCCCAGTACGCTACAACAGCTGATGAAACTATAAAAACAAAGCCTCCTGTACTTCCGAAAGTCCTCAGCTTTTCTCTCTTTTGTTTGTTCTTTCTCTCTCGTCTAGTTTCATGAATAGAAGCTGGGCCAGGCCTTTTAGAGCCGGCAGCCCATTTTAGCAGTCCAAATAGTTTTGGGCCAATGAGCCTTAAATTGGGCTTGGGCTTCCCTCAAGATCCAACTTCTGCTAGTTGGGTTGGGTGAATTAGAGGGAAATAATTAGGCAGAAAGAAAGAGAAAATGACAATGTGACTCAGCATGGGAGAAGAGGGTGAAACTGCACACTTTCGTGTTCGGAGCATTGTCCGAGTGAATAGGCAGCGCCTACCAAGCAAAGCTTTCTTGAAGAGGCTGGGCTGGTTCCTTTTCGTCGCCTGCCTTTTATTTAGATGTTGGGGCAGGACAAGCCCCAAGAAAGTATAGGTGAAAGCCTTACGACATAATTTTAAAAATTTTGTTTATTTATACCATATTTAAAAAATTTATGTCATACTATTATTCACATTAAATATAAGTTATACTACATATAAACATGCGTAACCTCTATAAAAAGCAAAATTTTAAAAATAACATTTATGAAAATTTTCAAGAAAAAAATAGCTCATGCGCAGAAAGAATTAGAAAATTATTTCATATGATTTAAGGATGTCTTAAATAATATATTATAAAAAATTAAGAATAAAAACCCCAAAATACTTTCACGTCTTTCTCCTCTCCACTCCCCTCTCCTCCCTCACCATTACCATCAAGGACCTAGAAGTACCGATAAATACAAAAATTTACCTGCAATGTCGTAGGAAATCATCGGCACTAGAGATGTCATCGACGGTTGGGAAATATAGTATTTACATGGAATATATTGTATTTCTGTGTAAATAAATAAATTTGCCAACAACTTCATTAGCCATCATCGGGACTAACGACGTCACCAACATATGGAAAATATAGTATTTACATAGACGATATCTCCATATAAATACATAAAATCACCGACGATGTCATCGGACCACCGATTGCTGTAAAATACAACATTTACATGAAAACATTATCTCTATGTAAATACATAAATTTAGCAGTGACATTATTGAACATCACTAAAGGAAAAAGAAAAACAAAAACAAAATTCTACTAAAAATTATGAAAAACACACAAAAAATTCGTTAAAAAATTCCTTTTGTTTTTTTCTTTTTCTTTTTATTTTGTTCCTCTTTCTTTATCCCAACAGGGCTCCTCCACCGTGGATCTCTAATGCCTCTGTGTGGCCACCAACGGTACCCAAGGCTTGCTCTACTTAGGCCCCTGATCCGCCATTGAAGTCTTCCTCCTAAGAATTGAATGTAAAGCTTTAAGTTCTCTATCAACAACGCCCTCACCAGATCCAATAATTAAGCTTCGTCCATCCGATCTCTCTCTCTTTTCATCCTATCGTGCCTGTTCCTATCTCTCTTTCTCTCTTTGTCGTTGTCCAAGATGAGATTGCGAATAAAGTTGCCATTGAAGATGAAATCTCAAGCTCCATCCTAGTATGTTCGGTTAATCAAAAGGAAGATCACTGACGATGCAAGTAGTGACAGAGGAAGAATTAGACAGAGAAGCAAAGGCAACATGATCTTCTCTCATCAACAAAGGCAATGGCAGAGAAAGAACATTGTTGGGGCAGCACAGAGAAAGGAATACATATATATATATATATATATATATATATATATATATATATATAGAAAGAGAGGCGGTAGAGGTAGAGAGAGATATAGGGACTAAGGTTTTCAAAGGGGGTATTTTGGGTTTTTTTTTCTTCTATATTGTTGATGCTTACCAGTAAATGGCAGCGATTTAACATCATGTATGGCTGTGTATAGTGTTCAGACGGCTCTTCCTTGCTCATCTCGGCCTGCTTAGACGTACTTACAATAAGAGGAGGGACGCTTTGGAGGTAAAGGGGAGACACCGATAAGGTACCAGACAAGGGCTCTTCAACGTTCAAAACAGGCACTGCTCGATAGAGAACGAAAACTAGTTAATTGGGAAGAACCACATTTTTTTAGCTGTAGTAAATGCGCTCTATTTATAGGCTGCCACTTAAATCGGGTGCTAGGTGAGTTTTTCCTACGACTCGTGTGTCACATCAAGGCTATCAAAGGTAGATGACATACGTCATGGTCTCCATCAATGGGTTAGCCTCCATCTGACGGTGGTAATGTGGCCATCTTTTGGCTTCTTGTGGCGAGTGATTGCTTGTTTGTAGGCTTTGACAATTCGACCCAAGCACTTGTCTAACCCGAGGAGGCGACCGTTCGCATTACAACCCAAGGGAACCTGAAGAGCACCTTGGATGACGAGCCGAGCTACGGGGGTTTGAGATTGCCCTTTTAGTAAATGATGCTGAGCATATATGTCGACCACCGAGAATAGGTTCCTCGATGGACGACGCTGAGTTTACCCCTAATAGGAGCCCCTAGTGCACCTGGTCAGTGCTCGACCGAGTGGACTATACCGAAGAGGTGTGTGGTTGGCTTAAATTCGCCCTTGGCGGTGTCCTGGGGTGATAGGAGATGAAGGGTCACATGATGAAGCTCGGAGGGACACATGTCAACATGCAATCGGATATCCCCCTAACAAGCATAATCATTACACCTTTTCATTTTTCGTGCCCAAGTTTTGCGCCTGAGTCGTAGCTATCAACAGGAGTTCATTCTCTGTTATTCTAGCGTGTAAGCACAACTAGACTTTGTGACTTCTGAGTTTTACTTGCCAAGCTATAGGTTGCATCTTAAGGACTTAAACTCATCCCAAGCTCCCACAAAACTGCGTAAGTAATTTTCTCAAGAAGGATATTAAAAATGAGTGACTTGAGCGACTCCCAAAACATAAATATTTCTTGGTCAAACAGCAACACCGACACTGACCAGTTGATAAATGTTAAAGTTGACATTGAGGAATTATCTCTTGGACATGACAGAATGGCTCGGTTGGCTGAGATATTAAGGCTCAGTGTCGAAATGGCACCTGAGCAGGAATTCTTGGATATAATCGATGAGGGACACTCAGTTAGGCCTTGCAGGGGTGAAGACTCGTGTATCAGGGTAGCCACTGCTGGCACATCTCGAGTTACAGCTTGGGAACGTGCCAGCTTGGTGGCAGCCTCGACGTGCTAAGCACCTCGGGTCGAGGTGCCAGGGTTCCTACTTTCGTCATAGGCTGGGTAACCGTGAACATCTCTGTCGGGAATCGGCTAGCAAGGGACGAGGAATCTGAAAAGGCTGCTACAAAATATGAGGACGCCAAAGGGAGGCTCGTCGCCACCCGGGTTTAGAGAGTTATTGCATACAAGAGGTCAAACTTTAGTAGCGAGGTATACAAGCACATTAACGTAGTTTTGGCTTGATGCATTGCGTTGGGAATACAACATTCTGGACAATTTCAACTTTGTTTTGCCTGGGGAGGGAGACTCACCACTAAACCCGTTTGAAGGCCACATTACCCCATATATTGAGTTCTTCAAGGCCGAGCTGCGTTTTCCTTTTCATCCCTTCCTTCGCCAGGCATTAAACGACCTGAATGTGTGACCTACCCAACTCAACCGGAATTGTTACCGCTCAATGATCGGGATGTACATTCTTTAGAGATACTACTAGGCAACCGAGATACTGTGGGAAGCCTTCAAATAAGTGTACAAAATGAAGAGGCTACCCTAGCGGTTGGAATAGTATTACTTCATTGGCTTCAAGAAGGACTTTATTTTAGGCAACCCCGACTAGGACAAGCTATGAAAGTTTGAGTGGTTCTTTGTTAGGAGTAATTACTTAGCCTGGGTCAGTGAGGTAGTACTTGAGAATCAAAAAGTCCCAACCAGGTTCGAGCAGGGGTACGTCTAGTCAAAGAGACCGTGGGCTTCGAGCGAGATTGTTAAGGTAGTGGAGGATTTGTACAGCAAGTCTGAGTCCACTCAGTAGCAATCCTTCATTCTTTGAAAGACCATCCTCTTTCGTTATGGCTAGTTTAGGGACTCCAGCTCAATAAATCCCTGCCAAAGTGTTCCTCTTGCCTGGTCAGCCTGGCAGGTTGTAGTCACGAGGCATAGTGCCGTTAACATCCTAGGGCCAAGCATCAGTCGATCTAGGTAGTCGACGAGGGAGCCATCATCATCTAGTTTCGAGGACTCATCGAGTGGTTCCTTCAATCTGGGGCCATACATGGTGGATGAGGACCTCGAGGACGTGATCAAGCACCTCTATCTGTTGCGCTAGCTCCGGATTGACGGTAAGCTTTGATTTTTTTTAATCCCTCTCGAGCTTCCATTGACTTGTAAATTTCTTGGTGCAGATATGTCTTCCTAGCAGACATCCAAAGAAGAATGGTAGAGGATTATGGAGAACCTCCACCATTTGAAGGGGAAAGGCGTAGCAAGGTCAAAGAGAAAGAGGACTCCAAGGACTGAGCAGCCCCTTGCCACTGAGCAACTGCCCTCACAACCACCACCGACCAGGTCTGGCGAGTCTTCTAGTTAAGAACGCCCACCAACGACAGTCCCTATTGTGCTGCCACCACCAACAGACCCCCTAAGGAGACGTCCTACCACCCGGCGATTGATGGTCAAGACCATTGGTCATGAGGTTCCTGGTGAGGAGTTTTTTGAGAAAGTCCAGGAAGAGAATTTCTCAGACTGCTTTCGATCGGCATTTCGCACTTTCGTCAGGGTATATTGACCTCGTACCCTGAGCTTTTCTTTACTTGTGTTTTTTTTAATCCTAATCAACTCTCTTTTTTTCCTCTTTTCTTTTAGGCCTGCTTCCTCTTGAAGATAGCAGACATTATTGGGACGCACGAGGTCAACTTTGAGAGGAAAAAGGCCGAGAAAACCAACCTTTAGAGAGTCAAGGTTGAGAAATCCCTTGAGGTAAAGGAGGCCGAGCTTGTTCAAGCAAAGGCTGACGCCACCTGCGTCAAAGATGAAGTAAGAAAGGCCTAGGAAGAGGCCAATAAGGCAAAAGCCGATGTCGACCATGCACGGGCCGACCTTCAGGCTACCCAAAAGGGGCACGACTACTTCTTAGGGGAGGAGTTGCCAGGCCATCTTGTTCAGGCAGTCGAGGAGCTCAAAGCGTCCATGGAATACAAGGATAATTATTACCTCAGGATGACGGACTTAGGAGATCACCTTCTGAAGAAGCATCTCGAGACAGCTGCCTTGGATTGGTCTATCATAGTTGTGCCAAAGGTAGACGAGGAGATAAAGCAGGCCAACCCAAACAAGGTGGTTGACCTAGATAACGAGAATGAGATGGCGAGAACAACAACATTGGAGGTGGAGCCTAATCTTAAATACTTTTGTAATTGTTCTCTATCTAGACTAGGAAGGTGTCTAGTTATTTGTAACTCCTTTAGACATTTTTTTTATGTAATCAAATTTTAGATTCATTTTCCCAAGTTCTCTATTCTTAATTCCTCAAAAATTTGATTTTGATTTTAATTTCCAAGTTCAATGCTTCTTGGGACGGAAATCTTAATTTCATTTCATTTTTTAAGTCGTACACTCCTCGGAAATGACCTTTCTCAGAGACGAAACCTTAATTTTGCTTTTTCCAAGTTAAATGCTCCTCGGGAATGAACTTTCTTGAAAATGAGACCTTAATTTTGTTTTTTCCAAGTTGAACGCTGCTTGAGAATGAACTTTCTCAAAAACGAAACCTTAATCTTGTTTTTTCAAGTTGAACATTCCTTGGGTAAGGTTCTCGGGTGGGGTTAACCATAGCGTCGTGTAGTACCCCCAAGCACCTATTAGACTTGTTTAAGTTCAACTAGACTTTTACAAGTCTTATTATAGTTGGGAGTCATGCTCTTGAAATCATTGTCGTGTCAGGGCAACTCTTGGTCGGGTCATCCGTATGATGGCAGACTATTGTTTCAAGCCCACTTACAGTCGAAATCATGTCGACTAACCCGCCAATCTGGTTACTTGGGATGGTTTTTCCTCTTTGGGAGTTACAGTCTAGTCCCTTGGATGAAAGTTAGGGCGGCCTCCCTCTTCGGGGATTATGGCCTTTTGATACAAATTGCTCGAGGAATTCTTTAAAATGGGTATTTTCATTGATTTCTTTTTACATCTTAGTTCTACTTAGAAAACCTAGTTACAAAAGAATGAAGCCAGAGATCAAAAAGGAGCTCTAGCATTTGTTAGCAAAAGAATTTCTTCAAGTGCTTGATGTTCCAAGGGTGGCCGAGCACATTGCCTTTCATGTCTGAGAGCTTGTATGTGCCTGGCCATACAATTCCAATTATTTTGAATAGGCTGTCCCACTTTGGTTTGAACGAGCTGAGCCTGGGTTGCTATGCTATGACCTTTTTGAGTACAAAGTCACCAACTTTAAAGCTCCTCGGTTAGAACCACTTGTTATAATACCGAGCAACCACCTGGTTCTGAGCTGCATTGTAGATAATTGCCCGATCTCCTTTTTCCTTGAGCAAATCGAGCTCGGACATCATAATTTCGGCATTTCAAAGTTCATCATACTGTTCAATCCTAAAGCTCGATAGGCCAACCTCAGCCAAGATAACTGCCTTAACCCCATAGATGAGGGAGAATGGAGTCTCCCTAGTGGTGGTCCGAGCTATAGTTTAATATGCCCAGAGTACTTTTGGGAGTTCGTCAATCCACGCGCCTTTGGGGTCCTCTAATTTTTTCTTCATGTTGACCTTAATTGTTTTGTTGATTGCTTCGACCTGCCAGTTGCTTTGAGGATAGCTGGGTGAGGTGAACGCCTTCTTGATGCCAAGCTACTCGCACAGGATGAGGAGACTTGATGATTTGAATTGCTTGGCATTGTCGATCACAATGGGATATGGAATTTTAAATTGGCAAATGATTTTCTTTCAGATAAAGTTGGTACACTTTGCCTCGGTCATGCTAGTGCATGGCTTAAGTGAGTGGTCCGATCAGGTTAATAGCCCATTTAGCAAATGGCTAGGCAAACATTACCGAGCTAAGTGGTTCGGTACGGCTCTTGATTGCTTGAGCAAATTGCTAGCACTTGATGCATTTTCGCGCAAACTCTTTGCAATCTTGCCCCATGGTTGGCCAATAATACCCTTGACGAAGGCATTTTTAAGCCAAGGAACATTCTCCTACGTGGTTGTCACACAGCCCCTTATGGATTTCCTTCATCAAATATCGAGCTTCTCCAGGCCCCATGTATCTTAAGCACGGGGCAGTGTAGCCACCTCGATAAAGTTTTCCTCCAATCATTGAATACTACGTTGAGCTGTTGCAGACTCAACGGGCTTGTTCTCGATCACCGGGCAACTTAGCTATGGTCAAGTATCAGATGATCGGGTCTATCTAGGTAGTTTCTTGCTCTCGGTTGCACTAGCCACTTCGTTGGTGATGATAGGCTCAGCCAATCTCTCGATGGGGACTGATGTGAATTCACTATCACCCAAACTTAAAGCAAGTCGGGCGAGGGCATCGGCTTTAGAGTTCTCAAACCTCGGGATCTACGTGAAGGAATAGGCCTTAAACTACTTGAACAATGCTTTGACTTCTCTAAGATAGGCAGTCATGGACTTCATTCGGGCTTGTAATCCCCGGTAACTTGGTAGACAACAAGCATGGAGTCATTGTGAACACATATACGATGTACCTCGAGGTCCTGCACAATCTTGAGGCTGGCCAACAAAGATTCGTACTCTGCCTCGTTGTTCGATGGCTTGAAATCGAAGTGAAGGGCATAAATTGCTTTTTATCCCTTCGGGCTGGTGAGGACTAGTCCAATCCCTGACCCATCACACAAGATGACCTATCTACATAGAGTTTCCACTTGAGCCCCAGCTCGGACACGTAGCCGCTTCCACTGCTGCCAGGAAAATCTTGTTCTTCGATTAGGGCCTTCTCAATGGAGGGGGTGCTTTGTTCAAAATCAATGAATTTTACAATAAAATCGACCAAGGCTTGCTCTTTCATGGCCGTTCTCAGAACAAAATGTATATCATATTGTTCGCACTCCACTGACCACTTGGCCATCTGTCTAGATATCTTCGGACTTTAGAGGACTTGCCGCAAAGGGTCCTTGGTCGGGACACGAACTATGACTTTGAAAATGTGGCCAAAGTTTTCGAGCAGAGGTAACAAGAGCAAAAGTGAGTTTGTCAAGTGGAGGATACCGTTCCTCAGCCCCTTAGAATGCGTGGCTGGCGTAGTGACTGGTTTTTGGATGACGCCCTCTTCTCGAATGAGGACCAAGCTCTTAGCTTTCTTGGACACAACTAGTTACGCATATAATATCTCTCCCGGTAAGGTTTGGATAGGAGCAGGGCGTGGCTAAGTACCTTTTGAGGTTTTGGAAAGTTTCTTCGCACTCCTTGCTCCACTCAAACCTCCCCTTGAATGCCTGAAAAAATGGTGGCACTTGTCGACAGACTAAGAGACAAATCTAGACAGGGGGGGCTACTACCATGCCGGTCAGCTTCTACACCTCCTTGATTATGCAGGGCAAATGCATGTCGATCACTGCTTGGGCCTTGGCTAGGTTGACTTTAATCCCTCATTGGTTCATCATGAACCTGACAAACTTGCCCAAGCTAACCCCAAACATGCACTTGGTTAGGTTGAGTTTCATTCTGTATTCCTAGAGAATGTCAAAGCTTGCTCAAAAATCGGCTATATGGTCCACTGCTCAGATAGATTTAATGAGCATGTCGTCCACGTATACCTTCATTGTCTTGTCGATCAGTCGAGCAAACACCTTGGTCATCAGGCGCTGGTAGGTTGCTCCGGCATTCTTTAATCCGAAGGGCATAACCACATAACAGAACAGCCCCTGGTCTGTGGTGAAGGTAGTCTTGATTTGGTATTCCTCGGTAATCCTAATCTAGTTATAGCCAGCGTAGGCTTACATAAAGCTCAGCAACTCGTGTCCGGTTGTCGCATCCAAGAGCTTATTTATCCAAGGAAGTGGGAAGCAGTCCTTGGTGCAGGCCTTGTTGAGGTCGGTGTAGTCTATGTAGACACACCACTTTCCATTGGCCTTCTTAACAAGGACTACATTTGCCAACCATTTAGGGTACATTACTTCTTAGATGAATCCAGCTTTCAAGAGCTTTTGCACTTTCTTGTTAATGGCAACATATCTTTCTAGATTAAAGGCTCTTCATTTTTGGGTGATTGGTTTGTGCTCAGGTCGGATGTTGAGGCGATAGCAGATGACGCTTGGGTCAATGCTGGGCATGTTTTTGTGAGACCATGGGAACACATCCTCATATTCTGTGAGGAATTTCTCTAGGTCGTCTTAGATTCTAGGTTTCAACTAAGAGCCGAGTTAGACCGTTCGATCGGGATGCTCGGGATCCAAATTGTATGACACTAGATCCTCTACTGGTATGGCTCTCATCTCTTCCTTTGGAAGTCAAGGGTCTAAGTCGGACAACATCTTTAGCATTTGCTTGGCAGGGAGCGAAATCTCTTTGACCTTATAGATAGTCAAGACGCTCAGTTGCCAAGTCGAGACCGCGTTGAGAGCATTAACATAGTAGTCTCATGAATCCTTGTATCACGATCTAATTTCTCCGACCCCATTCTCCATTGGGAACTTCATTGCCAAGTGGTAAGTGGAGATCACAACCTTCAGGGCATTCAAGGTCGGCCATCCAATGATTATGTTGTATTGAGAGGGCTTGCCAATGATGAGGAAGTCGATGATGCATGTAACTTGAGCAGCCCCCTCTCTAAAAGTGACGTAGAGGCCGATCTTCTCAACTGCTCGGATGCAGTCTCTGGTGAAGCCGTACAATGGTGTTTGGACTGGGACAAGGTTGGCGTTACTGATCTTTAACTTATCATAGGCCTGCTTAAAAAGAATGTCGGCTGAACTGCTGTTGTCGATAAGTACAAACCAGACAATATTGTTGGTGATCTGGAGTTCACATACAAGGGCATCATTACGCGGATGGACAAGTTTATCTGCCTCCTCCTTAATAAAAGTGATGTGGACGTCTTCTTGTCAACAGATCTTAGTGATATGTTTGCACATATTCATGAGGCTGCCTTTTTCGACCAACCGACCCTCCTGGGCATAAGCTCGTCGTCCACTAGAGGTGTCCCCGGTGACAGGCCCACCAAAGATCGTGTGAACAATATTCAAGGGTTCTGAGGTGTTCCTACCTTCATTGTGTGGTTAGCTTTGTACGTCGCAAGCTAGTTGTTCCTTTCTCCTAGTTGAGGAGCTAGGGGTTAAGACTCGCTCCTGCAAATGTTCGTCTCAGACCAGTCTTTTGATCTAGTTATTGAGCTGAATACAGTCGTGAGTATGGTGTCCTATATCCTTGTGGAAATTATAGTACTTGTTATGATCCTTCTTAGCCTTGCTTCCCCTCAGCTTTGGCAGATCCACCAACAAGTTCTGACCACTGACTTGAGTAAGTACTTTGTCAATGCTGGCGACCAAAGGTGTATAGCTTTGGAACTTCTCGATCGACACCTTGGTCTTCTCGATCTTTTGCTTCTCTTTCTTCTGCTTCTTGCTCTGCTCGGTACTGGGCTGCTTCAGTGGAGACTTCTGCTTGTTCCCATTCTTGCTGTCACTGCTTCTTCCTTTACCATCTCAGCGGCTCTTCATATAGTCGGCCGCGTCAACATACCTCTAAGCATAGCCGAGCATCTAGGAGAAGGTGCTCGGCTGCTTGAAGGCGAGCGACCAGGTCAAGTTCCTGTCTCAGAGACCTTCTGTGAAGGTGTGTTTCAAGGTCTCGTCTTTGACATGCCTAACCTATAATGCAGCTCGGGTGAATCAATTTATATAATCCTTTACATTTTTGTCCCCTTGTTTTACGGCATAGAGGTGAGTTATTTCTTTTCGTCTCGTCTTCATAGTGGAAAATGCAGAGGAAAAGGCGTTAGATAACTAGCGAAAAGATGTGATTGTGCCTAACTCAATCTGCCTGAACCATTGTCGAGTAGGGCCGATCAGCGTAAGAGAAAAAGCCTTACACATGGCTACGTCATTGGTGTTTTGAAGAAGCATATGACCTCAGTAGAGCCCCACATGCTCGTCTGCATCAGCTGTCCCATCGTAAGCCTTGATTTAAAAGACCTTAAACTTTGGTGGCATATGGCCCTGCATAATGATGTTGGTGAACGATGGGTTCGGCATGCCACCCTCATTCAGTCCGAACCTGTTGTTTTGAATTTGATCGATCTGCCATTGGAGTTCTCGAAATTGGCGGCTGTTGGTATCTTTGGGCAATTCTATCTTGTATGGGGCTTTGCCCTTAACCCTATCGCTGCCTTCAGGTTGTTTGTTTTGCCAAGCTTTTCCCTGGCGCCCGAGCCAATCAAACATTGATGCTCGAGAGCCCTGTGGTGACTATCTCTGGCTACCCTGAGGACCAAGTCGGCCTTCCTTGCTAGTTAGTTATTAGCCCAGACCACGTGGGTGGCTCGCCTAGAGTGCTCGGAGTCAACATCATCTTGGTCTTTAGCCCATTGCCCTGCTCAACCCTCGACCTAGTCTTGCTAGGGTGGGGGAAGGAGGACAAGAGCTTATTGGCGTTGTGCTTATTGTTGGGCAAGTTGTTGTGTTAGCATTCTAATAGCATTTGTAAGTTCTCGAATTGGATCTTGAGCAACCAGGTCCTCTATTTGATCTGCTATAGCCGCGCTACTATGGCCCCCAGACTAAGACCTAATAGCCTGAAGGAGGCCTCAAGGTCTGTTCCGGTTTTGATTTTGGTTTCGGGCTTCACCCGACCCCTCTTGTCGGGCACCCTCATCTAGGTTATTCCCTTGCGTTACCATGCTTAGGTTGTAAGGTGAGTCGTGGCTGATGATTTCAAGTAAAGGCATAGGTAACCTCCTTCTAACACCAAAATGTTGAGGCTTACTAGTAATTGGCGGCGATTCAACACCATGTGCAACTACTCATGGTGTTCGGATGGCTTCTCCCTGCTCGTCTCGGCCTGCTTAGACGTATTGCAACAAGATGAGTGACGTTTCAGAGGTAAGGGGGACACCGATTGGGTATCGGACAAGGGCTCTTCGATGCTCAAGGCAGGCACTGCTTGGCAAAGAACGAGAGCTAGTTAGTTAAGAAGGAGCATATTTTTTTGAGCTGCAGTATATGTCTCTATTTATTGGCTGTCACTTGAACCAGGTGTTAGGTGGGTGTTGCCCACGACCCATGTATCACATCAAGGCCTGTCAGAAGGCAAATGACATATGTCATGGTCTTCGTCGGTGGATTAGCCTCCATATGATGGCGAGAATGTGGCCATCTATTGGTTTCTTATGGCGAATAGCTGCCTGTTTGTAGGCTCTAACAATCCAACCCAAGCACATGTCTAACTCGAGGAGGCAACCATTTGCATTGCGGCCTGAGGGACCCTGAAGAGCACCTCGGATAGACGAGACGAGTGATAAGTTAGTTTTAGGCTAATTAATTAGATGATTCTCACTTAATATTTTTGTTAGTTTTGAGCGATTTATAAGAATTTAATAGTGTTTTATGTTCTTTTATAGGTTTTGAAGGAAAACGATGCATAATGACAAAGCGCAGGGTAAAGCAGACTAAAAATTGAGCAAAAGTGGACTTGGGATGAAATGGAGCCTAGACGCCAACTATTGGACGCCTAGGCGTTGCTACAGATGAAGTTTCACATGGAAAACCCGAGAGCATAGCGCCTAGACGCCACAATTTGGGCGCCTAGGCACCATTTAGAAGACCCAGTGTAGCGCCTAGGCGCTACAATCCTGGCGCCTAGGCGCTACTTTGAAGCCTAGGCGCCAGTTCAGAAAAGCATCCATGGGCAAGTATAGCGCCTAGGCGCTACAATCATGGCGGCTAGGCGCCGTAATGAAGCCTAGGCGCCAGAAAATTGAGCCTAGGCGCTATTGCGATTTCAACTTAAATTTCAGCGTAATTTCATTCCAAAATTGCCCTTTCAAACCCTAGCCTATAAATAGAACATTATAGAGGGTTGAAGGACGAATTTTCTAAGAGGGAAAAACTACAATCAAGAGCGAAGAACTTATTGCTTTGGAGAAGAAGAACGGTGCAACCCGGAGACGGAAACCATCTTCGCATCCAAATAGAGTTCTTTTCTTTCACTCATCATGTTTAAGAGATTATTTAGGATTATTTTTAGTTTCATTAGGAACTAATTTTCTCTATTCTAGGGCTACGATGTAGCCGGATTATGAATGTTCACTTTGTTTAATTTAATTCAATTCCATGTTTATTCATTCTCTATGCTGAGTATTTAATCTAATCTTAATGCTTGTAAAAGTTTGCGCACCTTTTGCATGATTTGTGATTTATTTGAGGCTGAGAAGTGATAATTAAATTAGACCATGATTGAATGCCATGAGATCATCATAGGATAGAGATATCTATGAGACTTGTGTAACACTATGAATTTCTTGTTCTTAATGAATCTTGGTAAGTTTAGAGTTTCCACAGAGATGTAGGAAATTTGCTCACGAGGATAAATTATTAATGCTTGAGAAAGATTAATGACTACCTAAGAGAAATTCGTTATCGGCATAGGAGTAAACATCAATTGATTAAATTAGATAATTTGAATATGATTAATTTAGGTGAAATCGGATGCCCTAGTCTTTTATTATTTAGATTTTCATTTATATTTTTTTTTGTTTTGTTATTTTTCTATTTTATATTTGATTGTTCAAATAATTGTAGGGTTAACCAATTTCGGTACTTAGCTAGATTAACGCAATCCTCGTGGGAACGATACTTTACTTACTCTTTATTACTTGTTAACGATACGTGCACTTGCGTGAGAAAATCCACAACAAGTTTTTGGCGCCGTTGTCGGGGATTGTTGTTTAATTTAGTTAATATCGATACCAATTAGCTCTAGGATTACTTTGAATATTTTTTTATTTGTTTTATTTCGTTTTTATTTGTTCTAATTTTTTTTCTTCTAAGTTATTTGTTCCCAAGGAACTTCATGATGTTGCATCGGAATATCCTTGCAAGTTTTGTCCAACAACATATGGAACCATTTTATGTGACTTGGGAGCGATTTAAAGAAATGCTTGAGCGGTACCCACATCATAAGCTGCCAAAGTGGGTTCTTCTCCAAATATTTATTGAAGGATTGCATTTTGAAGCTAGAGATTGGGTGGAAAAAGGTGTAGTTTCCGACGGTCATTCTTTCTTTTCAAGAACTGTTGATGAAGCTTACTACTTATTGGAGGATATGGCAGCCTTCAATTATCATTGGCATTTGAATTCTTCAATTCATAATTCTTGCTGGGAGAGGCACCAAAATCTTTCATGGAATATCCACTCCAACATGATGAAACAATCCTGTAGCCAATATCAAGAAGAGAAGACACCTTTGGAAGTTGCTTTAGATCGACTAAAGGCCACTCTTGAGGGAAGTCATGAAATTTCCAACTCTAGGCGATATCTTGATGAACAAATCCATTTAAAGAGCACAATTTTAGAGACTCATCTAGAGGAGGAAATTACAACATCAAATCCTTGTGGTGACCATAAAACGATAAAGGATGTGGTTTTGTTTGATGATGATTGTGCGAAACCTCAGGAATTTGAGCCTCTAGAGGAAATGGAACCTCAAGATGAAGAACAAGAACCCTTTGAAGTTGTCTTAGCTCAACCATTTGCTGAGTTGGGATCTTGCTCAATCAACAACGATGTACACTTGCTAAATCAAGAGGAGTCTATCCAAAACTTTGACTTTTATGAAGACCGAATCACAAGCATGCTAATGGATAGCCAAAAGGAAAGGGAAGACCAAATAGAAGGGTCATTAGAGGAATTCCTATATGAGGAGAAGCCACGAGGGTCGTTGGAAGATATAGAAGCACATAAGACTATTGATTTGAGCTCATCAATGGTTCCAACATATAAGACACTAACCGATTCCTGTTGGCCATGTTCATCACCACCATCACATCTCACCATGTTCAAGCTCGAGCCATTAATGAAGTTCCCATCAAAAGCACATCATTTAAAGACGTTTGTTGTTGGTGCAACGTGCGAATCACTTCTAAATCTTGCCAAGCTTGAGGGCATCTATAACCAAGACCCATATGTGGTGCCATTTGACACTAACTATGGGCGAAAGCCGCTCTTTGACAAGCGCTTCTTTGAGAGTCAGGCTGATGACTATAAAACAAGCGCTTCTTGGGAGGCAACCCAAGCTCTCTATCCTTTTCAATTTTAGTTTTCATAATATTATTTAGTTTATTAGTTGTTTCTTTTAGTTCTAGTCTTTTTTGCTACTTAATCATGATGTAAGTCTTGTTTGTGGTGATTCCAGGTTTTTGGGGGACATCAAGGTGCTCAGCTTGCTAAAAAAAAAAAATTCAAAAAATGAAACCATATCGGCAACCTGGCACATATGATGAACCACATGGTCATGCATCTGAACATGAACTTGGACAATTTTTTCACAGTCTCTGCCTTCAATGAAGATAATGAAGAGAATGAGGATGAGGAAGAAAAGGCTGCCGCAACCTTCAGTTTAGGGAGTGTTCTTTTCTTTCTTATTTTTTTTTTCTTTTTACATTGAGGACAATATATTGTTCAAGTTTGGGGGTGGTGTGTTGCTTTATGTATTTTTTTTTTGTGTCAATTAGTCATTATGGTTTAATTAAGTTTTAGTTTAGGTTTTTTTTTTTCTTTGCATTTGATAGTAATTAGGATAGTAAAGTTGTGTCGTTTGAGCACTGTTTAACTTGAATCATAGGAGGCCAATGATAAGACGATGGTTGAAATTGAATATGGCTTTTAGGGGATAATAATTATTGTTGGTCTATCCTTGTTTTTCTTGTGATTTTTTTTTTTGCCATGCTGTGATTCTTTGAGCACTTTGAGCACTCACGCCTTGATCACCTAAATATTCTACACTTAGAGGACTTTTATGTTGATTAAGTGATATTTTTTTATCTCAAATGAACGTTAGAACCTATTTGATAACCACTCGAGGCGAAATCCTAGGCTACACATCATTAAGGACATGATTTAGGCCATTTTTGGACCGTTTGAGCCTTTCAAGCCTACCATTGACATCATTTAATCACTAGTTATCCCGTTGAGCTTCATTATCCATTTTCTTTGTTACCCACATTATTAGCCTAGCCTTGGATTAATTTTATCATACTTGGTCCCTCACTCATAAGCATAACTAGTTTCTCCAGGAAATTATTTAAAGGTAGTTGGTATGACGGGAGGATGGGTGGAGTTTTGAATATTGTCATGAAGAGATTATATAGTCATGTTTACAGCTTTGGGTATTGCTATCAGGGGATTGTGTATTTATGCTTATTCATTGTGCTAAAAAAAAAAAAAAAAAAAAAAAGAAAGAAAAAAAAAAAAAAGCTGATATATACATCAAATAAATGTGAATGACAAAGGGAGTGCAACATAAGTTTGGGGGTGTACTTAGAAAGAAAGAAAGGAAGAAAAAAAAAATGATGTTCTCATAAGGTCCTAAGACAAATTGTGTGTTTATGGGTGAATTTTGAGCCACATTATATCCTTTATCTCACCTTTTACCTTAGCCACACATTACAAGCCGAATAAAGTCCTAATGATCTTTGATGTTGCGATAGTCTACATTAGTGGAGAGTGGGTTTGAAAAATAGGCCTATGGAGTTCACAAATTTCACTAATTTAGAGATCTTTCAAAATAAGCTTGTTGACATAAACTAATCCGAGTGTAGGTACATAAGTGCTACAGGCATCACACACACACTCAAGGAATTATGAGTATGGTAAACCTAAGATTTAAATTGATTTTTTTACATGATCACAATGGTTAGAGTTTCCTTTGAGTCATAAACTTTTTGCAATCTTTGAGGCCAAGTATGATGAAAAATTAAATTGATGCTCGAACTATGTCGTGCGTTAGTGTCAGTCCCGTCCTTTTGTCTTCTTCTTTGTTCTTTTTTTTTTTTTTTGTGTCTTTTGCTCGAGGACTAGCAAAATCTTAAGTTTGGGGGTATTTGATAAGTTAGTTTTAGGCTAATTAATTAGATGATTCTCACTTAATATTTTTGTTAGTTTTGAGCGATTTATAAGAATTTAATAGTGTTTTATGTTCTTTTATAGGTTTTGAAGGAAAACGATGCATAATGACAAAGCGCAGGGTAAAGCAGACTAAAAATTGAGCAAAAGTGGACTTGGGATGAAATGGAGCCTAGACGCCAACTATTGGGCGCCTAGGCGTTGCTACAGATGAAGTTTCACATGGAAAACCCGAGAGCATAGCGCCTAGGCGCCACAATTTGGGCGCCTAGGCACCATTTAGAAGACCCAGTGTAGCGCCTAGGGGCTACAATCCTGGCGCCTAGGCGCTACTTTGAAGCCTAGGCGCCAGTTCAGAAAAGCATCCATGGGCAAGTATAGCGCCTAGGCGCTACAATCATGGCGCCTAGGCGCCAGGAAATCGAGCCTAGGCGCCAGAAAATCGAGCCTAGGCGCTATTGCGATTCCAACTTAAATTTTAGCGTAATTTCATTCCAAAATTGCCCTTTCAAACCCTAGCCTATAAATAGAACATTATAGAGGGTTGAAGGACGAATTCTAAGAGGGAAAAACTACAATCAAGAGGGAATAACTTATTGCTTTGGAGAAGAAGAAGAACGGTGCAATCCGGAGATGGAAACCATCTTCGCATCCAAATAGAGTTCTTTTCTTTCACTCATCATGTTTAAGAGATTATTTAGGATTATTTTTAGTTTCATTATGAACTAATTTTCTCTATTCTAGGGCTACGATGTAGCTGGATTATGAATGTTCACTTTGTTTAATTTAATTCAATTCCATGTTTATTCATTCTCTATGCTGAGTATTTAATCTAATCTTAATGCTTGTAAAAGTTTGCACAACTTTTGCATGATTTGTGATTTATTTGAGGTTGAGAAGTGATAATTAAATTAGACCATGATTGAATGCCACGAGATCATCATAGGATAGAGATATCTATGAGACTTGTGTAACACTATGAATTTCTTGTTCTTAATGAATCTTGGTAAGTTTAGAGTTTCCACAGAGATGTAGGAAATTTGCTAACGAGGATAAATTATTAATGCTTGAGAAAGATTAATGACTACCTAAGAGAAATTCGTTATCGGCATAGGAGTAAACATCAATTGATTAAATTAGATAATTTGAATATGATTAATTTAGGTGAAATCGGATGCCCTAGTATTTTATTATTTAGATTTTCATTTATATTTTTTTGTTTTGTTATTTTTCTATTTTATATTTGATTGTTCAAATAATTGTAGGGTTAACCAATTTTGGTACTTAGCTAGATTAACGCAATCCTCGTGGGAACGATACTTTACTTACTCTTTATTACTTGTTAACGATACGTGCACTTGCGTTAGAAAATCCACAACTCCTAGTAAATGCTACCAAGCATATATGTTGACTACCAAGAATAGGTTCCTCGGCGGATGGCGCCGAGCTCACCCCCAATATATATCAAATATTATAATAAATATGTTATTTATTTCCTATTTTAAAAACATGTGACAATATTTGCTAATAATATATTAAAATCTATTATTTGCTTCAATTTCTCACATAATTACACAAATGTTTAATTTGGAGTTGTGTTTTAAAATTTGTGTAGTGTACTTGTGTGTTGGAAAACGAGTACACAATGGAATTTTAAAATTTTTAATAAAACCTTTTTCAAAAAAGAAAATTAGACATGCTATATAAGATAAATTGCTAAAAGATCTTCGTATCTCTTGTAGACCTGAAATTACAATTCTGACAAACAATTAATTCAAAATTGCTACATGAAAATCGTAACTGGAAAAGCCTCAATCAACTGGTCTTTTTTGCTATTCTCTTTTCCACAATTGGAGTATGAGTGGACACACGTCGTCAGCCTTCCCTTAGGTAATATCTCTTTCCAACCACACGTGAAAACCAAGAATTAAGCTTTTTAATGTTAAACAATAATTTTATGGGAGTTTCAGAATTTCTTTATCTAGAAATCTCTCTCTTAATTTCTCTAGTGATCTAAATGACTATAGGTACACATTTCCTATATTTAGTGGTTAGTAAGGCACTTATTTTTATCATATTGGGCTTTTAAATTTAACATAAGATCAAAACCTACAGCATAAATGTGTAAAACGTGTTTTGCTGATCTGGCAGAGACAGCCGTGTATGGCATTCGACTATCCCATTGTGGCTGACTTGGCGACGAATTTTTAAGACTCCAAATAGGCCACCGGATCCACCCGTCTACCAGTTTTGACCTAATTGCTTATTTACCCATTCTATTTGACCTGTGAATATTTCATAGAGTCTTAATTTTAATTCAAATAATTTAATACAAAAGTTATCTAATTAAAATAATCATATATAGATAATCTCACATCAAATAAAATATATTTTAAATATTTTAACATGTTTATCTTTAATTAATTTATAAAATTAATTCAAAAATAAACTAACATGAATTATTAAAATCCAATTATCTTGAATTTTAGCTAATTTAACAATTAACATTAGTTACTAATTTATAGGAAAACACGTTGTATCGTTATAGGAAAATATATGAGCTAGCAAAGAAGACCCTATGGACATATATAGATTAAGCTCCAATAATTATAAAATAGCATATCCCCAACATGTACATTTTATAATTATCAACTATAAACCGATTTCACTAAAAGCTTAGAGCTGCATCCTCGAATTATATATAAATTATGGAACTTTGAAAAATTAATCGTCCATGGCATATCATAATGTGTAACATCCCTATAGGATATCAATAATCGACTTAAGAATAAATTCTATTTTACCTTCGTAGAGCTGCATCCTATAAACCGATTATTTTATAATTATCAACTATAAACCGATTTCACTAAAAGCTTAGAGCTGCATCCTCGAAGTATATATAAATTATGGAACTTTGAAAAATTAATCGTCCATGGCATATCATAATGTGTAACATCCCTATAGGATATCAATAATCGGCTTAAGGATAAATTTTATTTTATGTTCTTGATTATATTTATCTTACGTTCTATTATCTCATAATTGGAATACTTACTATTTATAATCAATATAAATAGTATACCATTCGGTTATATATAAGTATCCAAATGGTTGACCTCTCCAGTTTTTCAAGTCCTAGATAATGCCTACAAGAGGATGCCTTTAACTTTATAGAAGAGCTATAGATTCCATATCTATAAATAACAAGTCACATCAATCAAGAGTCATGTTTCTAATGTATCGGTGTGCGTATCTTTATTTTAATAAAGATGTCACTCTTTGGTACATCAAAAGACACAAGTCAAGAATATAGTCCCGTTAAGATATAACACACATGATTGTCTAAAATAAATTGATTTATTCAAACTGAATTATTAATTAAATTAATTCAACTTTGGTCCCGATCCAATATATCGTCACCAATGATAATATACCAATGTTTCTACTTGTGTAGTCCAACTCTGATGATCAAGACAAATCATTTGTCTTTAGGGATGTATACAATATAATAATCTGAACATGAATAAAGTGTCCAACTTTATTTCTTCGATTGCGGACCTTTCATAATTAGGCCATCACCTTAAGATTCATGTCTTTCATATAATCTATCTGTCATATGCATGATCTTAAAGGTTTAGAATGACAATCTCAGACTTTTGTTTGCTTATTATGTATTCAACAAAAATGAACATAAAAAAGACATAATATGATATATGAAATAAATAATAAACTCTTTATTGATTAAATGTCTCAAAAAACAAATATATCATTTAATGTTTAGAACGCAAAGTCTAACATTGTGATGCCTGTTACACCTTTTGTGCGTATGTTGGACACATTCCTTGTATAATTAATTGTGCATTCATTTTCATTTGGTTTTAAAACTTACTATGGAGTGTTCCTATAAATAGTTTTTATTTATTTTTTATAGTCAACTATACAAAATATTGATTAATATTGCATAAAATTATCGTTTGTAATTTCTTATGACTTTGATGATCTTATATATACTTGGCTTTATTGATCATATAGCTATTCTATATAAGTAGTAAGAATGATTTTTGTTCTTCAACCAACTTTTGAATCAATCTAAGGGTCCAAAATTGCTTCTTTTTTTCTTGGTTTACCATAATGGCCTAGTTTGATCCAAATGACTTCCACTGTTTTCGACTCTTCATAACTTAAAAATTCTTAACTTTCAAATTTTTAGAGTGTATAGTCATGTATTATATAATATCAAATTCATTTTTTTAATACCCTTTTTATCATCACTTTAGTATCTTTTTTTTTTTTTAAAAAAAGAAAGCTACTGTATTATTTTTCAAGTAATTAATAATACTTTATGTTTAATTCTATCTTTAGGATCCATTTATGTTATATCTTCTAGAAAAAATTAAGGAATTGGGAAAAGAATTTCCAAAAGGAAAATTGGTTACAAAATTAAAAAAAAAAAAAGCCTAGAATGGTTATAAAAAATAATTTTAGTTGATATTATCTCGTGAAGTGTTGTTATAATAAAATAAAGTTTAACCTACCATGTAAAATTTTCAAGACTGTAATAGTTAAATGCTAAAATAAAATATTCAAATCAAGTTCATACTAAGACAATATATCTCTGCAATTGTTCTTAACAAAATTTCTCTACTATTTATAAATTAACTAACAATTTTTCATTAAAACATAAAAATGATAATTATTACTTTAAAAACATATAATTACTACTTTTTGATACTTACAAACACTACTTTTTAAATGTATAATATCAATCACAAAAATTAGCACTGTTCATGTATGTAAGAGTATTATCAAGAATAAGAATTAATTTTTTTTTAATTACAACATCTATGTATATAATACTTACATATATACTTTAAGTGCGGGATTAGGGTTTTATACGCTTGTTGCCAGCATGCACGTCCATGGGACATAAATCCCAAATATATATATACACACACACTTAAAACTTAATTTATACATATATACTGTTACTTTAGCATTTTAAATGTGTGTGTGTGTGTGTATATATATATAGATATATATTGGAGCTGATTATGATTATTCTTATCTCTTTGTACAGTCTCCTCTAATTTTAAACCAATCATGACTAACCCCAACCATGGTGATTTGAAAGTTGTTGATCTTATTCTTACTCCATTGAGTTTTTGTTTAATTCTACATCTACTCATGTTATATCATATTAAGGATGATGTTTATCAAGTTAAATTTGGATATCACATAGTAACTACTCAGCATGATAACGCATCCTCTTTAGGGCCATTAACAATGCAAAAATGGTGGGAATTCTTTTGGTCTCTTTCTCTTCCTAATAAAGTCAAGTTTTTCTCTTGGAGATATCAAGAAGGATTGCCTGCTGCTACTGGTCTTTTCCAAAGGAAAGCCATCCCCTCTGCCACTTGTTCTTTGTGTTATAATAGTTGGGAATCTATAGGTCACGCCTTACTTCACTGCAGATTTTCAAAGTCCAGCAGGCTTCTCCTTTTGGTTTTCCTTTTAAATCTCTTTTTCCACTTAGTTTTGCAGACATAAGCCATTTGCTATCCCACTCTTTTTCTAGAAAGGAATTAGAACTCTTCTTGGACAATATGGGGAGAACTTAATTCAAAGATTCATGGTCATTCTTCAAGATATCCTAGTTATCTGGCGAGTTGGACCATCCACTATCTATCTGACTATCTTGCAGCATGATATAAGAATATAGTTAATCATCTAGTTATAGTATTCCTTTTTGAGAGATAGTTAAATGGACTCCTCCAATTCCTCACTTCCTATAAACTTAATGTTGATGCGTATATTTCCAACCACTGAATATTTGATAGGAGATGGAGCAATTATTAGAGATTTTGAAGGATTCGTTATTCTAGCAAAGATAATTTATGACCTTTTCTCTGTTTGTGAGGTTGAAGCTAAAGCTCTCGTAGTCCTTTTTGCATAGGCTAAAGATATTGGTTTAAATCTCTATTCTGTGGAGTCAATGTATTGGAAATCTTCTAAGCTCTGAGAAAAAAATTTTCTTTTTTGTAATTACGTTAATGTTTTATTGTTAGATGTATTTAGCTTAGTATATTTGTTTTTTCTACGAGTTAATTTAAGCAATGTGTTAAGAAAAGCAAACAAAACTGTCCATTTTTTAGCCGCTTATGTCTTTGTATAGATGATCAGCTTATTTGGTCAGAAGAATCTTCTCCTTACACGAAATATTGGATGCTTTTGATTTATAATAACAGCTTCAACTTTTTTCTTTAATTGACTACTCCCACAACACCCCCAACCCAACAAACCCACCTCCCCCCCCGCCATCAATTCTGATTTCCTTTTGGCAATCAGAAATTACGATTGAATGAAATTTCATGTCTTAAAGGTAATCAACATTTTATCATAATGAACGACGACGTTTATCATGCCTTTCTCAGAATACATTCAACTGATGGTACTCAACATTTAATTGCATTATATTCTAATGGTTTTTATTCAATTTTTAATTCCTTAAAAAAAACAGTTTTTATATTGTCGTTTGATCACCCCTTGACTTTTCTTTTCTCTTTTTTTAAAAAAAAAAAAAAACTGAAAGCTTCTATATAATGAATTGAAATATTTTTTTCCCTTGATTCTTTTGGTGGCATTTTCCTATTTAAACATTCTGAAGTATTTCGACATGTTTCATTATACAAAATAAAGATGTCTATATAAGTACTCTTATGGACACTTTTACAAATAAAAAAATTATTGTAGACAATTTTTTTAAACAAGGTCTTTATGGTAGAAGACACAACGTTGTGTTGAAAAAAGTTAAAATTATTGGGATTGTATGCTCTCTAAAGCATATATTATGTAAATGCATTTTCTGAAAGTAATAATATTGAAGTATTTTTTAGTATATCCTATGTGCAAAAGTATAATTGACTAATGTCCATTTAATCATATTATATGTATTTATGTGAAGTTTATAGATATTCACAGAAGACACGAATACAAGTTATCTTATGATTTAATAAATGTAGTTCATAGTTGATAAATAAAGTTGGACACTTTATTTATGTTTAGGCTATAGTAAATTCATCGAATAATTTATTTTGATCATATATAAGTTTACTAGTGTAGTTTGTCTACACTAAACTGATCATAAATGAAATGTAATTAACTTTAAAATGACTGTAAAACTTATTAAATCTCATAGGCATTGTTTTATTTTAATCTTAATCCTCAATTAATTATAATTTTATATTTGTAAGTATAATTTCATTTGAGCTGCTAATTAATGAGATTTAATTAAGAATCAATACTTTCAGCGACTTAATGGGAGCATTTGTAGATACTGAAATTACATGATCTTTTTGGCTGTTGCTGCCCAGCGCATAAGCGCTTTAGTGGGAACCTCCAACAGTAAATGCCGTGGGAGTTTGACTCCCACGTTTCCATATTTTGTGTTATTAGATGAATAAAAAAACAAACAGGAGTTTCTTTTTGAAAAAGACATATTTTAAGAGTTTGTTTTTGTCTTCGTACATGTGTTTTTTGGAAAGCATTCGGCAGAAACCAATTCAGAAAAGAAAAGAAAAAAAAAGAAAAAAAAAAAAAAAAATATATATATATATATATATATCATGTAAAAATTCAATTCCTCCTTCTTGAGAGGAAAACACAGAAAGAAAATTTTTTGGGCTTTTTTGTGTGGTTCAGGTTTAAGAAAATTTCTGCAGTTAGAGAAATCAAAGCTCAGTCAAAGAAATTCATTTCTATTTTTTTTTTTACATTGATTCCAGTGTTTATCATTGT
Source organism: Artocarpus heterophyllus (assembly GCA_025403435.1). Classification (NCBI taxonomy): domain Eukaryota; kingdom Viridiplantae; phylum Streptophyta; class Magnoliopsida; order Rosales; family Moraceae; genus Artocarpus; species Artocarpus heterophyllus. Next base: position 23,316,485 of record CM046346.1, read on the forward strand.
TAATTTATTTTAATTATTGTAGTGCATAAGATGTCCACTTGTTTAGTGCAGTCAATACTGAAAGCCTGTTTGATAAAATTGGTTCTAATCAACTTTTCAGTTAGGAACAGTATAAAGCTCTCACATGCTATAGTAAAAAAAAAAAAAAAGTTACTACAGCATAAAGCTCTCACATGCTACAGTGTTTACAGTTTTAATCAATGGTTCTAACCACCATGCTATACACCATAAAGTCATAGTTTAGAAGATTTTTTGTGACAAAATTTATCATCAGGACTTTATGTAGCGCCACGGCTAATTTGACTAAGGTATGATTTCTAATTCTATCTTATATATTTTATGAGTAGATCATGGTATGAGATATTTCTTTTGTGCTTGAATATGTGATTATTGTTTTGTAGAAAATTTTTGTTTCACCTAGTTCATAAATAGCATGTTTTAAAATTTTCTCAACAAATGGTACCAGAGCCACCTCATATTAATATATAAGATAATAACATGGAATCGGTAGATTATGTTTATATGAATGGTGTTTGAATTAGATGAGTAGTATTAGGATTCTATGATCATCACATTTATGATGATCATGATGGTTTGTTAGTTGTATGGTGGATGATATTCTTATAATATTTGGTTTGCCCCAATCTATGGTAGAGTTTTGTTTGTAATTAATTTTTTGGGTTTGTAACAAGGGTGGTCTATCATCATCATGTTTGCCCTTTGAGTTTTTTGCCTTATTTATTCTTTTTTAGAGTTCATCTACACCTCATATGGGGTATAGGAATTTTTTAGGTAATTTTTGGTAATTACTGGCATCAAGAACGTGATAGATTAGAGACTTTCAACCGGACTTTTGCCATAAGTAATTAAAAAAAAAAAAAAAAAATTTGTTCCTGCAGTTTGTTCTCGCGGAAGGAGCTATATAAAACATGGACGTTGGGCTGGTTTTGGTGCCGTCGAATGCAGGTTTTAAGGAGCTGGTCGCCCAGCTCCTTGCTTCAGTCGTTGGGTTGGTTTACCAACCGGGTAATCAGCTAGTTTATTCAACAGTGGAAATTTCTGGTAGCCCAACGGATTACTAACCAAATGAAGGAAAGGAAGAAAAAGACTCAAGGAGACCCGAGAAGCAAAAATCGAAGGAGAAAAAAGAAGAATCAAGCTACTTCTTAGTAATAGGCTTGCATTTTATTTTTCTTTAGGAACCCATGATTGAGGTTGTTTAATTTATTATTATTTTTATTATATCACCGTATGTAATGAGTAATATGCCATGTAGAATAGGACACACTACTCTATGCATCATGATATCCTTTTTAACAATTATGATTGTTATTATTGTTTGGGTATTACATGACTTTAAATAATATAAGATTTCATCTAGAAAATATTATTTAGGAAGCATGTAATTAACAATAGAATTTTAATCAAAAATAATTGTTCAAGTAAAAAACCAAAGTCTTAAAATATTGAATAGGAGAGAGAAAATTCAAGATAATTTTTCCACATGCTTCATTGTTGGTCGAAAAATAAAATTATGTATACCTCGACTTCATGATACGGCGATGCTCCCTTCGGAAGACATATGTTAAATATCTTATTGGATTGGATCTCTTAAGAATACATTAAAATATTTTTTATTAGGACTGTTCACCCCAATGGTGACTATCTTTAATGGAAAATATAAAGATTAAAACAATGTTTTAAACACTCATCTAAATTTCATTATTAACCTTCCCAACAAAGCTACATTAACAAAACTTAGGCCCAAAAAATAACAATAATTGTTTATCAAGTTAAACTTGAAAGTAAATAATCCAATGAATAATTGGGTCTAGCATGTTAAGGCATGACTTCTTCTACAAATAGCTTGTTGAAATGAATACTCGATTATCGTTGCAATAAATTTAACAAATACTTTTATTTGGTTTTTGGCATTTGTAATTGAATTTTTATTTTAATGCCAATTTATATCAATTTCTTATGCATGTTTTATTTTAGATAATGTTGTCCTTTAACCTACTGACAATTATCCTTAATCAAAACAAATTAGCTGGTGAGAATTTCGTTGATTGGACATGAAATTTGTTTATTGTTCTCACTTTTGAGGGTTGCAAATTTTTTCTTAACCAATTATGCCCTGAGGTCCCTTGTGCTAATGCGCATAAGAATGAGTAGAGGCCATACGAGAAATGGCAAAAGGCCAATAAAATGGCCAAATGCGACATGTTGGCATCGGTCTCTAATGTGCTTCAAACCCAACATGCCAACATACTAACTGCTGTTGAGATTATGGGTTGCTTTAAACAAATGTCTGGGTAGAACACTCGCTCAGCAAGACAAGCAACTTTGCGTGGTGTTTACAACTAGAATCGAAAAGGGCACGAGGGTTCATGATCATGTGCTGAAAATGGTTTATTTCTTGAATGAGACTGAGATTCAAAGAACGAAAATTGATGATGAAACAAGAATAGATTTGGTGGTCAAATCTTTGCCAGATCAATTTAAGGAGTTCAAGGTTAATTATAACATGAACAAAATAAAATTAACTATGATAAAGCTCATGAATGAACTACATTCAGCTGAGGAGATCTATCGATTTTAGAAGTCTCTAGCAAGCTTAAACCTCAACAAGAATTCTTCTTCTAAGAGAAAGCCAAAAGGCAAATCCCAGAATAAGAACAAGAACAAGACTGGGAAAGCAAGGAAGCCTAGCACCACGAAGGATAGGGAGCCGAGAGGCAAATGCTTCAAGTGCGGTGCACATGGACTCTGGAGAAAGGACTACCCCAAGATAACCAGATCAGGTATGGGTAATATTTTTGTGATTAAGGCTTGTTTTGTATAGAATTCTATAGATACATGTATTGTACTGGTGCTACTAATCATATTTGTAAGTCACTCTTATGGTTTTAGGAAACCAAGAAGCTTAGTGAACGTAGCATGAACCTTCAGTTAGGAACAGGCAAGTTTGTGTTAGTGGAGAGGATTTGATCTATTCATTTATCTTTTAATGATAGGACTTTAGTTTTGCATAATTATCTTTATGTTCCAAACAATAAGAGGAATTTAATTTCAATTGCTTGTTTGTTTAAGCAAAGGTACACTGTTAGTTTTAACTCCTTAGTTTCTATTTTTAAGAATAGTAAAATGGTTTGTTCTGATTCATTGAAATATGATTTATACTATTTAAGTCCTAAGATCTATACTTTGCATGACATGGAAATAAATGATGAGCATATGCATGTATCTAAGAAAAGAAAGATTTCTTCCAACCAAAGTTATCTTTGGCATCTGCATTTGGTTCATATTTGTGACGACCCGTCTTTTCGGGTAGTCACTTTACTTTCTTAAACATCGTTTCATAAATAGTAATCTTACTTACTTAGTAAGAAAAATACTGAAATAATTTTTTCTTTCTTTAAACATTCTTTAAAATTGATGCGACCTCTGTTGCATTTTAAGTTGAGACCTCGCTCAACACTTGCCCTTAAAATCATTTCAAATCGTTTCTTAAAACTTAATGAGAAACATTTATTAAATCATAGCTTAAAGCTTTACTTTATAATTACATAAAACAGTTCGTAAACTGTATCTTAAAACTTTGAATACAATTCTTAGAACTCTGATTTTTTTTAAACTTTGCAAACACAACATTAAACAATGAAAAACCTTTTCTTTACGTAGCGAAAGCAAACAGTGATGGTATCCATACCCAAATCTTCGTATCTGTCATCCGCAGCACCCAACTCTTCTAACGGGTCCTACTGGTCATCATAAATTACCTACAGCATGAAAAAACTTTTAATGAGCTTTCGCTCAGTAAGTTCAAACATATTCTCACAAATCATTTAATCATGCTTTAAAACTTTTCTCATAACAACCTTCCTCTTGAAACATTTTACACAAACGTTTTCCATAAACTTTTCTGAAAACGTTATTCATAAACATTTTTCATAAAACATTTCTGAAACGTTTTGCATAAACGTTTTTTGTAAAACATTTCTTGAACGTTTTTCTTAAAACATTGTTCATAAACCTTTTCTTGAAAACATGAAAATGTTTTTCATAAATATTTATTATAAAACATTTCTCTGAATGTCTTTTATAACATAACATATAAATATTTCATAAAAAGGCATTCAAGCAACATCAGAATGCATGACTCCATTTATGCTCAATTATTAACTTCAATTATCAGCATTTTATGAACATTCTTTTGTTACTTTAACTTTCTATCTTCGTTCTTTAACTTTCCTTATCTTACTTTAACTTGCTATCTTCATTCCTTAACTTTCCTTACTTTATAACCTTTAGTGTTCGTACCAATATCTTTAATCATGAGATCATAAACGTGATGCTCCCCTTGTGGGAGACATAAAACCATCGAACTTCGTGGTCATGTACCTCACATCTAAGAGGTCAAACTTTAACTTTACTTTTATTGCCTCATAACAAGGAGGCTGGTACGACACTTTTTTTTTCTCTTTACGTTACCTTCTTATTAATTTTAGTGAGCATTTCAAATGCAATCACATCATATGCAACACACTTGCAATTCATAGCTTGTACTATAAAACTTATTGCATAACAAATGCAACATATTGCTTAACAATGGCATCATAAAACGCAAACACATTTTGCAAATCATAACTTGTATTCTAGCACTTATTGTGTAACAAATGTAACATATAACGAAATCACATTTTGCAAATTCTAACTTTTATTCTAAAACTTATTGCACAACAAATGCAACTTATTGCATAACAAATGCATCATGAAACTTATAACTTAAACAATAAAACATTATGCATTGTTATAATGCAAAACATACTTTCAATACTTTGAAAATCATAACTTAAACTTTTTTTTTAAAAAAAACGTTATGCATATCAATATGCAAATAAACCTTTAACATAACGGTTACAAATTCATTGCAATTTTTTTTCTTGAACTTTAAAACTTTTTGCACAATAAATGCAAACATACTTTAAAAGAAACTTGCATAATAATTGCAAACTCATTTGCAAACTATATAAATAAGCATTTAAAAATCATTTATTTCATGCTGTAGGTGAGATTTGAAACTTACCCGAACTATACTCTAGTGTTCTCTATTCCGTTCCTTTTCCTTCTATTAGTCGGCCTCTGTATCCTGATCAAACGATAACCGACTTATTAGTTAACTTTCTTTATTATCAACCCACTCGATTGATAATAAAACGTAAACATTAAATATTCTTTCCTTTTAACTTGACTAGTATACTTTCGTTTACCATTATCTTTACTTAACCTTATAAACCATCGATTTACCTTTCCTTTACTTAGCTTTGTAACCCACCGGGAATACTTTTCCTTTTAACTTGGTAACCCATCAATTTACCTCTCGTTTACTTAAACATCCCTTATTAAATCTCTGGTCTCACATGACGGTTACATTACTTAACGTATTACGAAACATTGTCCATCTAAGAACATTATGCTAAATCGGAGTGTTCGACTCCGTTCTAGCCGTTTCCTTAATGATGACGATTTTACCCTTAATGGGTTTTTCGTCACCCTTGTAAACTTATAAAACCCATTCTCACATAAAACAGTGTAACCATCACTGATCATGCATTTCATAAATTTTATGAAAGCATCTAAAACAATTTATTTTAAAATGGTTCATACTGAGAGCGAGATTCCTACTTACTTGGACTCCAAGCTAAGCAGGTCTAATTGTACCTCGCTATATCTACAGTATACAAAGCATCCTCTGCAGTGCTCCTCGAGCGACAATGAATGGCTAAGAATGCTTCCTAGAGATCATACATTCTTGAAAATGTCATTCTGGACTCTGTTATTGCTGTTTGAATCGTTTCGATCTGCGTGCAGTCAATACCAGACAATTTTCACCGGAGTAGAATTAGCTCAAATGGAGGTCACCATTATGTTCAGAGCGTCGAAACGAGTTGGGAGGCTGTCTCAGATCGTCGATCGAAGGTTCGGATCACAAAAATCCAAAGTCACCGTTGACCGGCGTCAATCGGGGTCCGTTGGCAGCTGGGCTCGGGCCTACCCCCACTAAATCAACCCTTGTGAGTCTAATGGCGGTGTCAATTTTGCCTAATTTTGCCTCTAACATAGTAGGTCAGAGCACGACATTGATGACAAAAATGGAGGCTCCAATGATGGCTTTCCGGCGATGGAAACCTGAAATTGGCTAAGGGCTTTTGCTACCCATCCTTCTATGAGTATTTTCCCTCACTCAATTTGAAGAAATGTGGCTAGGAAGGGCAAGGACGGAGGCTCTCGCGACAGTTGACGGTGGCGTTGGCCGTTCTCCTACCAAACGGCCTCCTTTGGTGCAATTGATCGAGAGGTTTTACTCCCCTTGATCCTCTGAATCTATTGGGAGGGGTGGTGTCGACCACCTCCTCCGGCAAGGCAGAGTTCCACCATGAGGGTCGCGGCACACGGTGGCGGTAGGCGGGTGGAGCAATTTGGTCGTTGTTGAGCTGCCACCAAGAGTGGGTTTTGTTCCTCTCATCACAATGGTCGTGTAGGAACAAGAATCACGTCGATCGGACGTCGGACGATGAAGATATCTCGTTAGAAAGAAATGGGTTTCTCTGCCACTTTGGGCTACGCGTGAGGCTTCCTCTAGCGGCTTTTTGGGCGGCACGGCACCTCGTTGGACTCAGCTCATCAAGAGCTTTCCATTGGCGCGGGAGGTGTGGAAAACGGACGCCAGAATCTCGAACGAGATTTGAGGAGAGAGAGAAAAAATCTAGAGAGAGAAAGTAGAGAGAGAGCTGAATTTTTGTCTAATTTTTTTCTTTTTTTTCTTTTCTTTTTGCACTTTTATAAAAGAAATTGTTGGTCCCACAATCCAATTCTTATACTGCATTGCTCTAATACTGTATAATTTTTCATGTTATTATATAGTATTTTTTATTAAACTATACTTTGTCTTAATATAATCCTTAACTTAATGCATTAAAATTTCTCGGGTGTTACAATATTATCCCTAATAGGATATAGAGAATGATCAAAGATGGGCTCTTGGGCTCATTAGAATTTGAATCATTGCCAACCTGTGAATCTTGTTTAGAAAGGAAAATGACAAAGAGGCCCTTTTTTGACCAAAGGAGAACGTGCAACTGTACCTCTTGAATTGGTATAGACAGATGTATATGGACTAATCAATGAATAAGCCTGAGAAGGATATGAGTACTTCATCGCATTTACAAATGATTACTCAAGATTAGGTTATGTTTATCTAATGCATCACAAGTCCGAAGCCTTTGAGAAATTTAGAGAGTTTAGGGCTGAGACAGAAAAGCAATTAAATAAGAACATGAAGAAACTTTGATCTGATCAAGGTGGTAAATACCTCTCTAGAGAATTCAAAGATTACTTAGTTGAAAATGGGATAGTCTCCTAGTTAACAGGTCTAAGTATACCGTAACAAAATAGTATTGCTGAGAGGAGAAATAAGATTCTTTTGAATACAATGGGATTAATGCTCAGTTACTCTATATTGCCAGTCTCGATTTGGGATCTAGCCTTAGAAACTGCAATGTATCTTTTAAACTTAGTTCCTTTTAAGTTAGTGCCAAAGACCCAAAAAGACTGTGGACAGGTTGCAAACCTAGTTTGAACCACATCCATATTTAGGGAATAGCAGCTCACGTGTTGAAGCCTAAGGTAGATAAGATGGACACATTTGGAAGTGTGCATGTTTGTGGCCTATTCCAAAGAAACGAGATGAGGATTATTCTAGAGGCCTGAGGAAAGAAAGATCATAGTATGCCACATGCTACTTTCTTAGAACAAGACTACATGAATAATTTTAGGTGAAAAAGTAAAATAATTTTGGAGGAATTGTCAAATGATTGAATTGGTGTTCAGCCTTTTATGCCTGTTCAAAAGGAAGAAGAATGACAATCAGGAGATCAAATCACTATCCCTAAAAAGCAACAACCTATAGAGTCTTGACATAGTGGGAGGGTAACCAGATTAATAGCAAGGTAGATATTGGTGGGAGAAGCCTTCATAGTTATCTCAAACCAACAAATACAAGACCTTACAAGTTACAAGGAAGCTTTAAAGGATGAGGATTGTAAAAGGCCACGAACCTAGAAATGAAATCAATGTATTCTAATAAAGTTTAGGAACTTATAGAAGCACCAATTAGGGTAAAACTATTGGCTGCAAGTGGATCTAAGAAAAAAAGAGAGGAAGAGATAGAAAGCTGCAAAAAATTAAAGCTAAACTAGTAGAAAAGGGGTATACTCAGAAAGAAAGAATCGACTATGAGGAAACTTTTCACCAATGGCCATTCTTGAATCCATCATAATTTTGCTTTCTATTACTGTAGTGTTAGATTATGAAATCTGACAAATGGGTATCAAGATTGTGTTCTTGAATGGGCATTTAGAAGAAGACATCTATATCTAGCAACTAGAATGGTTCGTGACCAAAGGTCAAGAACACATGATAGACAAGTTGTAGAGATCCATTTATGGACTAAAGCTAGTGTCCAGATTGTGGAACATCAAGTTTGATCAAGCGACTAAATCATTTGGATTTAGTGAAAACATTGATGAGTCATGTGTTTAAAAAAAGATCAGAGCAAGGCTATAGCTTTTCTAATTATTTATGTGGATGATATATGATTGATTAGAAATGATGTATGGACATTATCCATTGTTAAGAGTTTGTTAACAAAATAGTATGATATGAAGGATCTTAATGAGGCTAGTTATATTCATGGTATCAAGTTACTTAGAGACTGAAAGAATAAAACAATAGCCTTATCACAAGCCGCTTATATTGATAAGATTCTGGCTAGATTTAGCATGGAAAATTCTAAGAAAGGCTTATTATATTCCAGACATGGAATTACATTTTCAAAAGATCAATCTTCCAAGACCCTAGCGGGAATAAAGTGTAAATGAGAAAGATTCCTTATGTAGAAGATGTAGGAAGTCCCGTGTATGCCATGCTTTGTACTAAACCAGATATCTGTTTTGCAGTTGGAATGGTCATCATATATCAATCTAACCTTGGACCTAAACACTGGACCGTAATCAAGCATATCTTAAAGGATCTGAGAAGAACCAAGGATTATATTCATGTGTATTGTGGTGATGACCTTGCGCCTATGGGATATAAAGATTCAGACTTTATGTCAGACAAGGATTCTAGAAAGTTGACTTGTAGATATGTGTTTACATTAGGAAGTGGCGTTATAAGTTGGAGGAGTGTGAAACAAACTTGTGTCACAAACTCCGTAACTAAAGCATAATATGTGCCTGCTTCTAAAGCTGCAAGACAAGTTATATGGCTCCAGAAATTCCTACAAGTTCTTGAGGTGGTACATGTGCTTTTGCACCCATGAAGCTTTACTATGACAATAGTAGTGCAGTAACTCAGTCAAAGGAACCAAGAAACCACAAGAAGCAAAAACACATTGAAAGAAAGTTTCATTTGATTAGAGATATCATTTTAGCAAGGAGGTGTAGAAATCACCCAGATGGCAGATCCTTTTACAAAAGCTTTAGCTGGGAAACCTTTCAACTTGCACTTGGAGTCCATAAGCATGCAAGAAATGCCCGAGATGCTTTGAGAGCTAGTTGGAGATTGTTGGGATTGTATGCTCTTCAAAGCATATATTATGTAAATACATTTTATGAAATTAATAATATTGAGATATTTTTTAGTATATCTCATGTGCATAAGTATAATTGACTAAATGTCCATTTAATCACATTATGTATTTATGTGAAGTTTACAGATATTCATCGAAGCAAGTTGTCTTATGATTTAAATGTAGTTCACAGTTGATAAATAAAGTTGGGCACTTTATTTTTGTTTAGGCTATATTAAATTCATCGAATGATTTGTTTTGATCATATTTGAATTTACTGGTGTAATTTGTCTTCACTGAACTAGATCATAAATGAGATTTAATTAACTTTGAAATGACTGTCAAACTTATTAAATCTCATAGGCATTGCTTTTATTTTAATCTTAATCTTGAATTAATTATAATCATATTTATAAATGTAATTTCATTTGAACTGCTAATGAGTGAGATTCAATTGAGAATCAACATTTTCAATGATTTGGTAGGAGCATTTATGAATAGTGAAATTATGAATTAATTATATGGAATTTGTACGATATATCTCTTATTGGGTTTTTGGTACTTGATCATTATATTCTCTTGCCATAGTGTGTCAACATTAATTATGAATTAATTTTCATAATTAAGATTGTTGAAATATGATCATTAGAGAAAATCAATGTGTTAAGGTACAAGATATAATTAAATTAATTGGATAATCGAGATATCAATTTAATTATGTTAAAGTACAAAGGATTGCAAAGTAAAGACACGATGTGGCATGGGTTGATAATCAAATTCCTTAATAGCCTACAATTATGGAGTGTAATATTGATATAGTGGAATAGATTTGAAATTAAATAATTGGTTAATTATTTGGAGCCATTTTTATATGTGCCTATTTGATGCCCAGACTTGCTCATTTAATTGACTGTACCACTCTAGATCCAATTAAAGGAGTAGATTAGCTAGTTGGGCTTTGAGCTCAAATTAAACATGCAGAATATTTGTCATAATTTTAAAGTGCCACATAAGGAATTTTAAATATTTAATTGGCATTTTGCTATGTTAGATATTTTTATTGATTTTAGATTTTCAAATTACTTGTTAATTTGAATTAAATCTAAATAAATAAAACATACGAGGTAAAATTAAGTGATATTTGATAATTTTTTATAATTGGTTTTGTTTTAAATTCTAGTCAAATATTATCCATTTGAACGTTGGAATCCTAATCATTTTTTGTTTATTCAGAAACCCATGATCTGTTTGGTTGTTGCTGCCAAGGCATGAGCACTTTAGTGGGATTGTTGGAGTTTCTTCTTGAAAAAGACATATATATATTGTTCGAGTTTGCTTTTGTGTTCGTGTGTGTGTTTTGTGAAAAGCATTCCGCCGAAACAAATTCAAATAAGAAAAAAAAATTATCACTTAAAATTCAATTCCTCCTCCTTCTTGAGAGAAAAACACAGAGAAAAACTTTTGGGGTTTTTTTTTTTGTGTTGTTCTGGTTCAAAAAGATTTCTGTGGTTAGAGAAATCAAAGCTAAGTCAAGTAAATTCATTATCAATTTTCTTTGAGATTGATTTTAGTGTTCATCTTTGCTAATCTGTTTAATTATTGTAGTGCACAGGGTATCCACTTACTTAGGGCATTCAATACTAAGTCATAGTTTAGAAAATTTTTTGGTGATGAAATTCATCGTCAAGATCTAGTGTTACGTCTGTTATGTTTGGCTAAGGTACGATTTCTAATTTTGTTGTATATATTTTATGAGTAGATCGTGGTGTGAGATATTTCTGCTATGTTTGAATATGTGATTATTGTTTGGTTGAATTTTTTTTTTTTTTACTCAGTTTATTAGTCACATGTTTTAGAATTTTTTTCTCAACAAAAATATCTAGTTAAAAGTATTAAAATGTTAAAATAAGATCTTCTATGATCACTTTTAAAAATTGTTATTCGAATATATCAAAATTTATCTTATTTACATGTAAAAATATTACGGGTGGAAAAATAGGGTTCAAAATACCCAGCCTAATTTACAGTTATACACCACCTATATTTGTTAACTCGAGTTGTTCGCTTGTACCACAAATCTGTCCCACACTTTGTAAAAAAGGGCATTTTCAACTTCATATAGTAAAAAAAAAAAAAAACGATTTTACCTGTTTTTATACTTTGAAGAAAAAAATGTGAATAAAAAAGAGGCCTTTTGTCTTTTGTGTTTTTCTTTTTCTTAGCATGAAGATTTCCAATACTCTTATAGAACGGGTATTTTGAAATGCCAATCCGAGAATCTAACAAACCTGATTCAAACCATCTAATAAAGTCTCAAATAATTGAATCTAATGAATACGAATAATAATTTGTATTACCCCACCAAATTTGATTTTTTATTCGGTGAGTTTAGGTCAAGTTTTTCATAATTAAAAATAATCCCAACTCATCCAATGTGAGATAGATATATATATATATATATATATATAATATTTATTATCGCAGCACTCTTAGAAAGTCCTCGTGTTAGATCCCTCTTTGTTTTATTTCGTTTGTTTTCTTTATATTATTTTTTGTTAAATTTCGACTTCTGCCGTCCCGCTTTCACAACGGCCGCCAGCTCTCTCGACCTCAGCCCAGCACAATCGGGTTCAGATTTCGCTCAAGCTATTGCTCCCACCATGGGGCCTGCATGTTCCAGAGCACCCATTGTCAAATTCTGGTGAAAGAGCATACTATTCCAAGTAGAAAATGGGTTAGCGAGCAAGACTCGTGGCTACGCGACAACCCGAGGGTTTTTTCGACCAAATTCAATTGCTTGGGTCCTCAAACAAGTGCTTTTTGGGGAAAGTTCAACAGCTGTTGTTTCGCAGAAGGGGTTTTTTTTTTTTTAAAAAAAAAAAAATCTTTATAGTCTATATAGACTTCATTGGTTTCTGGCTTATTTTTAATTTCTAGTACAACACACTAGAAAATCCTTAAAAAATGACATTTTTTATCTTAGTTTTTAATATGGTTTGTTTGGTAATTTACGGCCTAGGTATGAGTTTGTTTTGCAAATTTCAATCTTTGTTGGTTTTTGATTCTAAGATCATATTCAAACTTTGAATATTATAAGACAGCTAATATATGATAAATTTTAGTTTTTTTTCTTTGTATATTTCATTTTTGTCAACTATTAGCTTGATTATTTTTTTAATAATGTTCCATCCGATTAATCCATTTAATTTTTCACTAAATGGGTCCTTCTAAAGTTTCGTGGATTAGATTTAAGTCCTTAAAGCCTACCCAACTCATCTGATATGGACTCCCTAACATGGATTACTCTAAGGCTCTAACCAACAGAGAGAGAGAGAGAGAGAGAGGGAGAGGCAGAGGGGGGGCAAAGAATCAAGGAGGACAACGACAGGCCAAGCGAATAGGTCTGCACCGCCGTGGACTCTATTTTCGTGTAGCCTCTTTCGTTAAAGAGATAGGATGGTCCACATATACACCTTTTCTACCTCCCTACTTAATGTAGGCTGGCTCCTACATAAATGAGGCTTGGAAAGTCAAAACGCTTGGGACATTTACCCAAAGTGAAATTCCTTCCACGTACGAGCTTTGTTAGGTTGACATTCATTCCAACTAAAAAAGATGACTTGTATGATTGTACCATGAAACGAAGGTGGCCCATTCTTGCAAATAGCATAGGGTGGGGCAACATTAATTTATTTATTTGCTTTTTCCTCCTTGATTGGTCCTTCCTCTTTTTGCTTTAAGAAACAATAGTGGGTTGATTCCAAATTCCAAAAGACTATTTTCTATTTTTATACTTTGCATTTCTGATTTTGTCCTTGAAATTGATAGATTTAACCTTCTAGCTTATAATAATCTTGTTCATGCATAGTATTTAAAGGAAACAAAGAAAAAGTCATAAAGGTAATATTTTCAAACCAAAGTATAAAGGGTGATTTGTCAATTAATGTTTATTTTAAGTTTATTAGTAAGGTACAAAGGTATAGATTTAAAATTTGGAGGTATAATTTGAAGAACACTCAAAATACATGATTGTGTTTTTTTTTTAATAAAACTCAAAATGCAAAGTATGGAATCGCAATATCCTAATTCTAAATCTATGAGAAATTGCTTTATCTTTCATGTGCTCTCTCTCTCTATATATATATACATATAGAATGAGAAGAGAAATTTGAAAATTTTCATACTGTAGCATATGAAAACCATCTTTGGAGTGTGAGTGTGCCTTTTTTTTTACCCCCTGTTTGGCATTGTGGTGGGAACCACGGTTCCCACCACAAACTCAGTTATAAACAGTGTAAAGCTCTCACATGCTACAATAACAATTTTAAAAATTGCTACGGTGTAAAGCTTTCACATGCTACAGTAAAAGTGGTTCCCACCACCTTCCAAACACCACCTTAATTTGCAGAAAGCTTTTGGACCCCAGTGGTGTTTGATCTATACTAATTTTATCCCTCTTCGTACAGAAATTTGATATTCTATAGGCCCGTTTGGTTCGAGTATTTAAGTAAAGTATTTGAATGAAGATTTAGGGCCTGTTTGGTTCGAGTATTTGAATGAAGATTTAAATTTTTGTGAGAGAAAATACTATAGTAAAATGATTCAAACCTTGATTTAAATATTCAACCAAACATACTACGTAAACAAGTAACACTAATCCAAAGAAGTAAAAACTACTAGTTGGGGGTTTTCCAATTAATCTTTCCCAACTCAACTCTATTTGGGTCACTCTCACACCCCATTTTTGCCCCTTTAATTAAACAAAGAATCTTACTAACTACACACACATTACAAAACCTTGACAATGAGAAGAGAAGAGACAAGAGATCGTTAAGTGAAACAGAAATAATGCCCAAACATCCAGTTACTTTCTGCTTGAAGACGAAAACCCTAACCTAGGTCTCTTTGAAATCCAAAAACCCAAAAAAAAAAAAAAAAACTGAAAACCCGCTTACAAGTTTCAAATTTTTTTTGGCAGACAGTTGTGTGGGTGAATTATTGAGATGCGGTCCACGCGTTTGTTAGAAGGACGCAGTCATAAGCTGTTGATGGTACTATACAATTATAATAAGTAAATTTTTTCGATAAATATTAAAAAAATAATCTATAGATAAGTATTTGTATTTTAATCGTTAAATTTGTATAAAAAAAAGTAATTTTAATATATTTTAAGGTTTGAAAACGTATATTATTGGTAAAAATATCAAGATCCACATAATAAAATAAAAATTGGCATTTGAATGTGGGATTTTATCTCTGCATGCACTGCGTTACAAAGGTGAAACATATATTGCATTGCATGGATATGCATGCGTGCCACTAACGAGGAAAATAAGAAAAAGAAAATAAAATATTGGTCCCCTACATGCCCTAAACTCTGCCTCCCTATTCTGCTTTTTTTTTTTGTTTGTTGTTTTTTGGGTAGCTGCAGAATTTCTTTATGCAGTGCTAATTAAAAGCCTTTAAGTGATGAAAAGAAACCTTTCGGACAAATTTAAAAAAAGTGATGAGTTTGATCTTCACCAACAGGACAAATGATGATTATTAGCAGACCCTAACCTTCCTTTACTTTTGTCGACCATAGTCTATTATCCATATGCTGCCATAAATTCTGGTGCTAGGCACGGCCTTGTCGCTGCAATGGTCGAGGTATATGGGCAATTAGTTTTTTGAAAGGTCCTTGTGCCATGTGAGTATGCATCTCTCTGAAATTATTTGAATACTTTACTAAGAAATGAAAAATGAATAAAAGGAAAACCAATATTGCCCATATTAATTAATTTAAACGTTTTGAGAGAATTGATAAATTTACATAATCAGGCATAAAATGCCAATTATACAATGCAAATTTTGTGAATTTTCATTTAGAATCATAACTTAAAGCATGTGATAATTCTTAAACAGGATATCTATGTGTGAAGGTACTCATAAAAATTTGCATCTCAATTATATTTTCCATTTATCAGATGTCTCTTACCTCTCAAAAAAGAAATAATAAAAAAGGTAAATTACCATGTTAGTACTTAATTTTTTACAAAAGTATGATTTTGATCTTTAATCTTTTATTTTTGATTTGTCAACCTTCAATTTTTTATTTTAGTTGCTGAATGACTAATTTAACGGTTTAAGTGTTATTTTAGGACTAATTTGTCAAATATTTATAACTTTTGGATCAGTTTATCACATTTAGTTTATCACATTTTTCACGGACTACTCAAACAATTTACTTTAAAAAAAAAAAAATTTCCCTGATGCGT
Organism: Artocarpus heterophyllus; assembly: GCA_025403435.1. Lineage (NCBI taxonomy): Eukaryota > Viridiplantae > Streptophyta > Magnoliopsida > Rosales > Moraceae > Artocarpus > Artocarpus heterophyllus. Next base: position 23,332,376 of record CM046346.1, read on the forward strand.
ATGCTCTTTTTTTACCTCCTTTTTCACTAAGATCCGCTGTTATTGCTATAACTAATGTCGACTTTTTTTTGTCTCGAGAAGTGTTTTTATCAGTACTTTGCTGCTTGTATAGGCTTCTCCTTAGATCTTCTGCTGTCGTTGTTTCCTCCCTAGCCTCCTCGGCTTTACTTTTTGTAGAGCAATTAAAAAGCACAAAAGAACTAGGAACAATTTCCAACCTACCCCTTTTCCCTTTGCATCTCCTCTGAGCACTACTCAGTTTGTTTTCCTCTATAAAGACAGTTTTTATTTGTTTTTATTTTTTCTTTATCCAGAGAATATTATTATTATTATTATTATTATATAATTACTATTCTAAGACTCACTCCCACTATTTTTCTTGAGAAAAGTTGTTGTTTTGAGTGAAATTTTCTAGCTCTTGTTGCACACATGAAGGGTGGTTTAATCGTTCCTTTTCTTTTCTGTGTGTGTTGTGTTAGCTTGTTTGTTATGTGTAGTAGCAATAGTACTAGAGATGAAGAAGTGGAGCTTTCTTCAATAGCACCAATGGAGAGAAAAGAGCAAGAAGCTCTTTACTCTTCTATTCAAGGCTTTGTGGGAAAGTGGTGGAATGGCTCAGATCTCTATCCAGACCCTTGTGGATGGACCCCAATACAGGTATATTCATAGATATATATATATGTGTGTGTGTGTGTGTGTGTGTGTGTAATATGCAAAAATAGTTTTATCTTTTGTATTTTACAAGCCTTGTTCTCTCTTTTGGCTTTGAGTTCAATCAATTATTTACCACTTATCAGGGAAAAAAGAAAGTTCCTCTGCCATGACGAAGACAAAAATATAGAAAGTTAGGTTGGCAACGATATTGTGAATTTTTTAATTTATATTATATATATGTACATATATATATTTGTATTATATGTAATTTGAGTGACTTTCAATGATTCTCCATGAAGAAAATTTTGTGTACTCTGATCAAGATACATATAAAAAGTTAACAAACATCTGCTAACATATTAAAGGATATTTTGAAGTTTTTTTTTTAATTAAGAATGTTGTTAACAAACATCTTACAACATTTGAAACCATTTTTCTTTTTGAATTTTCTAGTGTCAACAATATTGTTAGCTTGTATGTAATTGAGTAGTGAATATTTTTTGCTTAACTTATGAGCACCATACTTTTGAGTGACTTTCATTGACTCATTTTATGTAGCTAAAAGTTTATAATAATAATGTTTTTTTATACTAAACAAACTTATTGTGTTATATGATCATACAGGGTATTTATTGTGATCTCTATGATGGGTTGTGGTATGTCTCTGTTATAAACATTGGGCCAGTTTTTGACAACTCTCTGAGATGCTCACCAAATGCAGAATTTTCACACCACTTATTCAAGCTCAAGCACTTAAAAGTCCTCTCATTCTTCAGTTGCTTCATGATCTCACCACTCAAAATCTCCAATTTGAGATGGGAAAAGTTCGCGAACAGCTTAGAGTCCTTAGAGTTCAGATCAAACCCGGGCCTTGTTGGAACAATCCCAACCACTATAGGATATCTCAAGAAACTCAACTCTTTGGTGCTTCTTGAAAATGGCTTCACTGGGAAATTGCCAAAGGAGATGGGAAACTTGGTTAACTTGAGGAAACTTGTTCTCCAAGCAAACCATTTTGTGGGTCAGATTCCTTCAAGTTTTGGGCAGTTGAATGAGCTCTTGATACTTGATTTAAGCAGGAACAACTTATCACGTGCATTGCCTTTGTCTTTGGGAACTATGAGTTCACTTCTAAAACTTGATTTGAGCAACAATGTTTTACAAGGTGAGTTGCCTTTAGAGCTTGGAAAGCTCAAGAATCTCACTTTGTTAGACCTTGGAAGCAACGACTTTTCAGGTGGGCTGGTTAAATCACTTGAAGAAATGGTTTCCTTGAAAGAAATGGTGATGTCAAACAACCCAAATCTTGGGGGTGATTTAAGGAACATTCAGTGGAAAAGCCTTAAAAAATTGGAGATTTTGGATCTTTCAAACACAGGCTTGGCAGGTGAAATTCCAGAGTCAATGACAGGAATGGAAAAGCTTAGGTTTTTGGGGCTTAGAAGTAACAATCTAAAAGGAAAAATCCCACCAAGTTTGTCATCTCTGCCTTGTATTACTACACTTTACCTTAATGGGAACAATTTGACAGGAGAAGTTGGGTTCTCAGAAGGGTTTTTTAGGAAAATGGGAAGGCGTTTTGGAGCTTGGGAAAACCAAAATCTTTGTTACAATGATGATTTGGTTTCCACAAGTTACGCTCCATTTGGGGTTAAACCATGTAGTGAGAAGAAAGAATCTAGTGGTCCTAAAGGAGTTTCAAATGAAAAGATAAGTACTGGAGGGAACAGCGATTTTAATGCTGATCATTCATATTTTGTTGAATCTTTGGAATCCTCAAGCTGTTGTTTTGGTGGGTTTTGGGGGGTATTTTTGGTACATCAAATGTTTATTCTTGTTCTTCATTTGAATGTATTATTGTAGGATTTCAAGGGGGTTAATAAGAAGATCCAAAACTTCTTGTGTAATGTAGGCCCAGTTGGGTTAGCCCTCAGACAATAGTCACATTTGTAATACATTTTCCTTTTATTCCTGACTTTTTTTTTTTAATTAATCCTTTTCTGATCGAATGCACAGGAGCGAGAGGAAAAAAAAAAAAAAAATCTTTATACCCTTTTTTTGCTTCCATCAAGTTGTTGTTGTTGTTGTGTTGTTTTTTTTTTTTTTTTTAAAGCAAAAGTTTCAAATGTATTATTGATTCTAGCCTAATGAGATGTACCCCCTTGGTCTAGCCCTTGCAGTTGGAGAAAACTATTTGTCTCCTGAATAATATTTATTTGCAATACATTTTCACCTTCTTTTTCCTTTTCGTTAATTTGATTTATATGTTTTATATTGATTTTTCAAAATTCTCCTTTAGTGTTGTGTGTGTGTCTATATATATATATATATAGGAAAAGGGGGAAAAGACTTTTTTGCACCCTTTTGCTTTGACCAAAATTTTTTCGCTTTTTTTTTTTTTTTTTTTTTTTGAGGCATTCTTCCGTTGCATGGCAATCATGTTTCTTTACCAGCAAGGTTTCATTCACGTTAATAAATCAAAAAAAAAAAAAAGGAAAAAAAGCAAGAAAAGAACATATGAAACTAATTTCATCAAACAAGTCATTTTGAAAACATTTCTACCGAGTCAAAGAATACCCTCTTTAACGGTTACCTCCAACAAAGCCCGCTGCTATCTCCAAATCTCACTCCTGAAAATCCTCTCCCTCAAATTTTTTGGTAACAAACTTCATGTCCTTTTTAAGTCCAAACCCAAGTCCCAAATTTCCTCAAACGATTACTTCCTCACTACTTTTATACCAATTCTACTTATCAGCCAAGTTGGGGGCTCCCTTAAACAAGTCCAAAATAATAGCCTTCACTAATGGCATCATTTTCATCCTTTAAACTATTCTTCTCCTTTCTCTTCCTCTCCACCTTCATGTTCCTCTCCATAACTTGTACTCAATTCGAAGTCGGAGGCGAAAATGGATGGAAAACTCCCAAGTCCAAAGACGACCGCGAAAAGTTCAACAAATGGGCATCAAAGAACAGGTTCATCGTTGGTGACTCTCTCCGTAAGTAACACAACTCATCACTAACCATAACCATCTCATTAGTAGTACTTCCACATATAATTTTTATTTTTAAGCCCTAATGATAATTCTCAAACACTATATATAGTTTTAACTTTGATTAAGTCTAGAATGCCCTATTTAGTGAAAATGTCATTTGGACCGTTATGACACAATTGATACAAGTAAACAATATCAATCGTTTACTTTAGTTGTATTTTTTTTAATATTATAATTAAGTTAATCTAATTATAGCTTTTTAGTCTTGCACTTTTCTTTTCATTCATCATGTCAAATTCATTAATGAATCCATTATTGTTACCCTAAATTATAACACTTGATTAAGTTTCATTTTGATTGATGCTAGATTTTACGTATGAGAAGGACTCAGTCTTGGAGGTGTCTGAAGAAGATTATGAGAAATGCCGTTCCACTCATCCCGATTTCTTCTCCAACAACGGTAACACCGTCCTCAAATTAGACCGACCGGGCTTGTTCTACTTCATCAGCGGCATCTCCGGGCACTGCGAGAGAGGGCAGAGGTTGGTTGTAAAAGTTTTGGAGCCTGTTGCAAACCCACCTGATCAGTCTCCAAGCCAGAACTCAACAACAGACCATAAATCTCAAGGCATTGCTATTGGGACCTTTGCCGTTTCTTCTTCAACTATTTTCTTCTTTTTGTTGTCTTTTATTGGAGTCCTTTTTGCTTAATTAGTTTTTGAATAAGAGTGGCTAGCTAGTATGTTTTGTGTTGCATGTTTTGTTAATTCTAGTTCATTAATTAGCTCTTTCAGGCTAGGTTGATATGGGAGAGTATTAGACCAATTTTATTATCTTTATGGAATAATAAACTCTGATTTTGTGAATGTTGGTACGTTATTATATATGGATGTGTTATCAATATTTTTCGTTATCAACATGTCGTTATTCTAGCTTTTTTCCTTCAGCTGATTAGTGTTAATTACGTTAGTTCCATTCCAATATTTATTACTAATCATGCAATTTCTGATTTAATTGAAAGTCCTATATATATATATATGTGTGTGTATGTATATATACATATATTGTTTGGCACGTATAAATTTTATTATGGATATAATAAACTAAATTAAGATTGATTCCAATTAGGGCAGGAAGGATCTCTGGCAAAATTCATGTTTTTTTTTTTTTTAATGCAGAGAACAGAAACCATAGATCTAAAATGAAAATGATGCAAATTTGACAAAAAATGCTTGCTAGAGAAGTTGGATTCCAATTGTAAGAATATATCTTCGTAGCATTTTTTCAAGGCAACAGGTTGGGTAAATTCCAAAATTTATAAAAGCATTTTCAAATTGTTATTTTTAAGTTCCAACTTTCAATAGAAACCAAAAAAAGACCCAAAAAAAAAAAAAAAGAGAGAAAGTGGCCTTAATATAAAAGAGAAGTAACATGTCATGAACGGTCTTTAATATGGGACCCCTTGATCTCACGATCCTTGTAGGCACATTAGTCTATGATGTATATGATGATATATGCTGGGAAGAATATGTTGGTTTTCTAAGTGAGTTAGACACATAACATAATCATTTTACTTATATTGAAATAAAACAAAAAAAAAATTAGAATATTTTGCAAAAAGTAAAAATTAAAATTACTCAAAAAATTATCACGTAATTTTGCTATTTCTAAAAGTATTTGAGTTGCTTTATCTCAATTTTACTCTTATAAACATGCGGTTAAGTGTAATTTCTACAAAGATTTATGTGCCAACTTTGGACTAATTGATATGCAAGGCACATTATGTTGGTGTTCATATCTTATGGTTGGATTTTTCTCTAGATGAACTAGAGGCTCCTTAACTAATCTCCAATGTAATGTAATTCTAAACTAACTCTCAGTTCAAAAATTTCAGAAAAACTAACATAATCCACAAATTCTAACTAAAAATATACAAATATGCAAGTAAAGAGCAATACAAACAAACTTTTAAATCCTTAAATATTATACAATGTTCAGTTGTGATTGTTATTGTACTATATATACATTGTGTTGTTTTTGTGGTTTTGATTTTTAATGGGATTTCCTTCTCTTCCTTTTCTCCCTGTTGGCTGACCTATTTAATCCATTTTAGATACATTGTCTGCTATAGTGGTTGCTACTCCTATTATATTGTTGTAATTTTTTAAAGTCACTTTTGAGCCATGCTCATTGTCTAGCCTTCTCTTTTGAATGACAATATTATGTATGTGTATATTTGGTTGTGTTTGTGTTACAATTTTCCTACAAGTAACTCTTTTTTATTATTAACAGATATAGATATATATGCAACAGATGTAGACAATTATATTCCTTATTATGAGGTTATGGCACATGCAAATGCTGATCATGTGTATGATAATGTTATTGATGATGTATGATATAGCAGATAGGCATTACGAGAAATATGTTCTTAAAAATCACATATTTGTTAGACATGAGTCGTGATTGTAATATGTGAATAGTCTCATAAGAGATAGTGATGTAATGTATGTGAGCCAGTTGAGAATGAATAAAAGAACTTTTTGAATATTCTACGAATTGCTTCGTACTAATTCAGTAAAAAAATGATGGTTTAGTAACCATGGAGGAGCAAGAAGCTATGTTTTGTGCATACTTGCTCATCATGCAAAGAATCGTCGATTGGAAGTAGAATGACGAGTGCTTAGATTACACGGCATTCTACTACCATGCCAGATCATGTGCCTGCTGATTGTATTAATAATAAATGAAAATGTTTTAAAGTATGTTTCTAATTTTCATAGGTTGATTACTAAGCGATAGGCTCAGTACTAATTTGTGTTTTCCTTTCCATATCTAGAATTGCTTGAAGCATAGACAAAACTTACTTCCTTGTGAGGATAGAGGTTCCTATAATTGCATGAAATATTTCTTCGATTAATTTATATTTACAGAAGGATGAGGCCTTTTGTTCTTCGTATGACAGTGTAAATTGGTTCCATGAATCAAATTGCCAAGAGGAATTGGAGGTTTATGGTGTGTTTTCTTTTATATTTCATTATCCATCTTGATTTTTTTAATAATGCCAAAATGTAGTTTATAGATATAGATTAAAGATTTTGATTATTGCAAGTGCATTTTAAAGAAGTTAAAATTACAAATTCAAAGTTTGATAATATATCTTGAACAATGTAAGGGAATTTTGAGAGTGCATGGGTAAGATACACATCAAAGTTTTACTTGAAAAAAGTTTCTATGTTTTGCAATACAACTTCATGCCAAATTTAGAGATATTTATATCTACTTTGGACATAATCCTTGAAGAGCTATAATAGGTAAATTTAATAGGAGTAAATAAATTTTTTATTTTATGGCTGAATAAAATTTACTATAATTGTTATGTCAAATAAGAGAAAATAAAAGGACAAGATAAAATTCTTGAGCAAAAAAAGAAAAGGTAAGAGTATATTGCAATAATTTACCTTAATTATTTGTTAAAAAAATCTAAACTGATATTATACTTTTATAGATCTACACCTTATGTAACTTCGACAAGTTATATATAAGTACGCTTCTATAAGGATTAAGGCCATATATTGAACACATCAAATATACGTGAATTTAGAGTATCAAATTGATAGTAAGATAATCAATTGTTACAACTTTTTTCATGCAATTGTTCAAAATTTTTAAATAATCTATATTTTTTGAATAATCTTTCGCATATATTAAGACTAAATATGTAGTTATGGCGCCATAAAATTACGACAGAAATATGATATGTCTATTTTTATAATTTATTTTGAATATTAGTTTTAAAAAATAAAATGAATGATTTCTTTTATCAAATCACTTCACAAATATTTCTTATCAATGCTAAATAGGGGTGTTTTCAGTAAAATCTAACAATATGGGTATGTAAAAATTTCGAACCAAAGATTTTAACAATTTTTTCACTTCACTAATTTTTTATACAGTTAAATGAGTAAAAGTGGTAACGTCTTTAGTTTATACAATACAAGGCCTCAATCTTCTTTAAAATGTACTAATTTAATCATAGAAGTCAGTGCCTAATAAACCTAAAAAAGTACGATATTACTCTAGATATTTTTTAAACAAAATTAATGATTTATATAAACTATTGCAATTTAATTTTACCTTAATTTATTGTTTTTTATATTTGTTATAACACATCAAGTGGATTTTATTTCAGCCATAAATAAAATGCACTTAAATTTACTCCTATTGAATTTACCAATTTTAGTTTTCAAGAATTATGTCTAAAGTAATAATAAATATTTTTAAGTTTTGCATAAAGTTGTGTTTCATAGCATACATACCCTTTTGAGTTAGTTAGTATAGTTCTTTTTAATGGATCATATTGCGTTATATTTTGTCCCCGAATTTTATCATTTTTTGTCAAAAAAACCAAAATACTTTGGGCAATACATATTTGTTCAAACCTAATCTAAAATACTTGGGGTCAATTCTTTTTTATATTCTTAGAAGTGATATGCTTTAAATTTTTCATAAAAATAGAAAAATTAAAAAACGTAGTATTTGTCAAATTGACTTTTTTTTAAGTGAGACCTTTGATATCAGTATGTTACAAGTCAAATAACGAATTATCTTACCCCATGTACTCTCAAAATTTCTTTTATTTGATTCAAGATACTTCTCATCTTTGAATGTGCACTTTAACTTTTTATTTTAAAATAAAAATCTACACATTTTTTACAGTGCACTCAAACACACAAAATTATTTCTTTCAGGTGTAAAACACTCATATTTTTCTGGTGAAATAATTAAAATGATAACTAAAATGGATTCACACTGATATTATACAAATATTCTCCCTTATTTTAGAAAGAGATATCCCATTCTTATATATTTTCAAATAGAATATACACAAACACTGTATATGTGTATATATATTATAAGTTATATATATATATATATATATATAATAGAAGATTCGTCAAGTAAATTAATGCCCTCTTCTTCTTCATCTATAATAACTACATGATAGGTGAGAGTTCATTTGTGACACCATTTAAAAAATGGTCAATTTATTTTATCCTTTTGTGGTCTTTTTTTCCTTTTTTTTTTTTGCTCTTGCTAACTTATCATTTTTTTGCTCTTACTAACTTATCATTTATTTTTTTTGCTTTCCTTACCGCTAAAATTTAATATTTTTTTAATTAAAAAGACTTTAAAATACTATTTTCCCAATTGTAACCTTAATAAATACTTTTATTTTTGTAACTTCTCTTTTACAATATCTTTTTGCAAATGTGTCCTCATTAAATATCATTTTTTTACATTGTACACCCCTCGTTAGCTTTATATTTGATATATAATATTAGATAAAACACGCACTTTAATTAAAAACATGTATTTTGATATATTTGCTTTTATAATCTTATACTATTTTCACATATATACCCCAATTTATGAAATATTTTTTAAAGCTTTTGCTAATGTTTCATTTTTTACTCTTCTTACTCCTGAATTTTATATTTTTTCCTAATATATTATTTTGTCAATTACGACTTTTCTTAATACTTCTTTTTTTTTTTTGAAATATTTATTGTGCTTTCTATATTTAAACTTCTCATATGTATGCCTTAATTAGCATTATATTTTATTTTTGCCTATCAAGATATTTTTTCTTTAAGTAGTTATATTTTTATGCGTGTATATAATATTTGTTCTAATATATGATTAAGTTCAAAAAAAACATATTTATTGATTAAAATGTGTATTTTGGTATATTTATTTTTTAATAATACATTTCTAAATGTGTCTCATCAGAATTTTTTCACAAGTATGCCTTATTAAAAAAAATTTCTCAAAAGTTCTCTCTCCTCAATATATGTTCTTTTAGTTATCTGATTTTTTTTCAAATGTATCACTTATAAGTACTAATCTTATTTAAATCTTTTTTTTTTCATACAACGCTCTCAGGTACTATTTTTTCATATGCACTTCGAAGTAATTTTTTCTTTAATTTGCCTCTAATAATTTTTACCAAGTAATATAAAAGAGAGTTTATTTATTTTTATTGCAGTTCAAACTATATTCCCAAATGACCCATTCGTAGTGGATACAATTGAAAAAACAACATTTCAATGAAGTACATTAAAAAATATATATGCTAACAGGACAAATTTAAATATATAAGATTGAAAAAATAGATGTACTAAAAGATACATTTTAGTCAAATCATGTGTTTCGATAAAATATTTTTCTCAATTGTATTGGAGATGCTTTAAGTTTGCTTTCACATTTTGTGAGAGAAAACATTGTAGTAAACTTTAATCTGAACTACAATTTGTAATTCAAATCTCATTGTCAAACAACCTATAATTTTTTTCTTTCAATCCTTGAAGTATTATTTTTCCAAATGTTGGTCTTATAAATGGTTTTGTAAAAATGATTTTTTCAAAATATAGCAAAAATGTGATTGTGTTGTTGATCATGTCTAACAAAAATTCTCTCAAAACTTTTATAAAACACTATAAATTATATTAATTTTACGCATAAATAAACATATATCAAACTTTGCTTATCCAAGTAAACAAAGAATCAGAATCGAAGGTATTACAAAAAATGCTCTCTTTTATATGAAACAATTGTCTTCCTTACCTAGTCCTCGACACTGAAAGCTCGAACGTGTAGGCACTAAAGGAATTATAGGTTTTTAAAGATCAGTCTAGTAACGTTTAGTCACCCGTAAATCTCAACACATGAGCAGCTTGGGTCACGAGATGAAGAACTTTTCTTCACTCTTTGTTCTCTCTCTTACACACCTATGAGGGGAGGATTTTGCAGAGTATTTTGAATCTCTTTACTACTCACAAGTATATCTCTAATGAATAGAAGAGACTTCTATTTTATAGAGAATAAGAAAGCTAATTAACTTTAAAAAATCTACTTATTTTAATTTTATATCAAATATTTAATTAAAATAAAATAAAAAAGTTTTTCTTTTCCAATACTTTGATGGGCACTACACACAAATAGATTTTTAGTGCATGTGGCGTCATTCCCATAATAGTGTAGGTGAGAATACTACTTGTTACTCAATATTATTTGTCTCCATATTCAACTTTTCATATTTGAATTAAATCACATTTATTCAAAATACTAAAGACGGAAACTTTGTAACAAGCTTTGAGGTGCACAAGAGACTTCCCTTTTATGGCATAGGCGCCATATATAGTGGGACCCTCCAACTGTGTGTATCACCCACACAGTAGGACCCACCTATTTCATGTCTTTTTAAATTAATTATTTTATTTTATTTATTAAATAATATAATTATTTAACAATATAATTTATTTCATGATTACTTTTATTTTGAGTAATATTTAATTTATAATTCTGTAATTCTAAATTTATTATTTCAACTAATAATTCTACTTGTTTAAATAGTGTTTTTAAGGAGGGCAGGGCATTAATGGACCCATAATTTCAAGCTCTAATGAAACTAATATATTAATTAAACTCTTTAAATAATATATTGCTTTTTTCATTAATTCTAATATAACTCTATTAAATACTTGGAATTGCACTTTTGAAATTAAGATATTTATTACTCATTTCTTAGAGTTGTGCATTTGATATAGCCACTATATATAAGTCAATTATCTATAAATAATTAATAATTAGAGCTAGGTGAAATCCGTTAACCTTTCTAATTACTTCTTTTATCTGTGAGTGGCATTGATTTTCTAATAATAATAAATTCATGAACTTAATCATGAATTGAGCACTCTTATTATTCAACCTTCGAATTAATACTCAAAAGAATTTTTGCATGCTTTTAATTACAGAAGAAATGAATTCTATCTTGTAATATTAACATTCCCTGCTACTTACTTCATTATGCCTACAAGATACAAGAAATAAGATTAGATTTTCAAATCTATACCGAGTAAATCAAAAGACATAATCCATAAATAAGAGTCTGCTAATAACTCATGATTAAGATCTTTACATATGACTATTGGTCGATGTGATTTGGACTTGCTATATTTAACAAAATTATTAACTGTTTATATCATACTACATAATCTCATTATGTAAAATGCATTCATTTAATAACTCACTACATTAATGGTTCGGACAAAATGTTCTATTTTTAATGAAAATGAATTGCACTAGTAATGCTCAATTAAAGCTTCTATACTTTAATTAAATAATAATTAATTATATATTATTGACTATTTTAATTATCATCTTTAAATATTATTTTCTTGTATATAAGACTTATATATAATATTTAAGATCACATAGATAATTATGAAATTTTAATGATATTTATAAACTATTTAAAATACATACACGTAAATATAATGAATAAATTCACTTTATTCACTTGTTTGACTTAAACATTTTTTTCGCAACCCTTTTAAATATGATTTAATCATAAGTATCCCTAAATAATTCTCTCTACTTTACCTCTCCTAGAATCTTTTATTTTATTTTTTAAAAAATGCGTTATACTTTATTATAGAAACATAAATGGTATCTTCCTTGCAAGTGATTTTTTCTCTATTTTTCTTAAAATCTAACCATTATTTATTGATTGTGATATAGTATTTATTATTTCTATAAACAAAATATCCAGGTATTATTCAAACAATATCTCAATTTCTCGTTTGGTAAAAGTAAAAAAATATTTTTAAATAAAATTTTAAAAAATCAAACTAAAGCTTAAATACATTATAATTAAAAAAATATATGTTTAACATTTCACATTTCACACGTGGTTTCCAATTGTTATAATAATAAAACTAGAAAATTACAACCTAATATGAAATTGTACCCAGCTGTCATCGCACTTCCAAAGTACATTATCAGGTCCATCCAAGCTACCACAAATCTTTCTTTATACTTGTCCAACCAAGTTGCTGTAACATATTTGATAAGCTTGTCCTAGTTACTGAAATCTCTGCAATAATAAGAAGTATTATATGAATTCTTCTTGGCAGATGACAACACCAATAAATTTTAAATGCTTATAATTGTCTCTCAATTCTGTTTTGCCTCTAACATTTTTTTTCTTTTTTGCTTCTTTTTGTTTTTTGGATGAATGAGTACTAATGTGTTATTTCCATAACAAATATTATAAAAATAGGTTCTCAATAGCATTTATCAGAATCAATCTCCATTACCACAGTTATCTACGTAGAATATTATCCATCAAACTCTTTAACCTCTTAAATGTACATAAGAAATTCTCTTCCCACTTAATCCCAAGACATGCAACAACAAATGAGAATGTCAAATCAGTAAAAATTACACCAATAATTTGTAAAAAAAAAAGAAGACGATATATATTAGTTTTGCACGTGCAAAATATTAGTAATTAATTTTCATAGAAATTCATTAATAAGTTCATACTTAACGGATGTGCCCATAACAAATATGTAACAATCTTTGAATTGCAACAATTCCTATGTCATTCTACTTATTTATGCTCAGAATATGTACTCAATAGTAGTTGCATTTGTGATCTTCCAACTCTTTACTCAACTTTGTATCTATCACATTCCTTACAAATTATTTTGAGCGTGCTAGCATTGCATGGATCCCTTCGTATAAATGCTTGCAATATTTCACTTTGTCGAGCTAAAGTTTTTGACATATGTATTAACAATGATATCTTATGTTTTGCTTAAAAGGATGTATCATTTGAAATAAATAAATAAACATTAGGGTAAAGTTTTGAAATGTACCTTAGAAAACACTCTTGTCCTTAAAAATAATTTTGTTTATGGATTATTCAATAACAAAAAAAAATTATTAGCAAGGATTATAAGGAAAGTAGACCTCGCCTATTTATTCTGAGTTTCCTATTCTTTTTAGTTGTTAATTTTCGTAAATTTCCTCTTTATAGTTGTTCAATTGTTTTTCTCTTGTCAATCCCTTTATAAGGGACTCAAAGCTCTACATTTTAATATATTTTACTATCAATCAACAAATATTATTTCAGAAATTTATCAAGTTTTCCTCTAGTTTTTCTTGTTTCATCAAGAATCCATCTCCACTACACCAACTATCATAATTTAAAAGTGATTTCTACACACTGAAAATCAAGTTTTGTTGTTCTCAAAATTTTTTTTGAACATGTCCTAAAATGAGCAGCTTATAAGTAAAATGACATAGATACAATATAATCACTATAACAAGTGGTATAAATCATCTTTGTACTCATCGTAGTTTACCAAATCAAAAGCCCAATTTGAACACGATTTTACGTGTATCATCAATGTTTTAGATTTTGGGTTTTTAAGCAAGTTGGGTTTTGGGTTTTATGAGAGATTTAAGTACTCTTTTGTAATTACCTTTACTTTGCTTTACTAGTACAAGTTCCTTATTATCCTGATTCGTAGATGCGTGCCAAAAGCAAGTTGTGCCATATAAATTTCTTTGCCTTTTTCACTTTTTGTTTTGAAATCCAATGAATTTTGGTATTTTTAAGGCGGTGTTTTATTGACTCATCATGGTTCTAGTGTAAATCTAAAGTTTTAATTGATTTATAAGGTCTTAACTAGAAAAATTCCGTTAATAATAATGCTTTTAATATAGTTTGTTTTTTGGTACTTAGGATAAGAATTTTTGAAGAGGCCAAACTTGGAAATCTAGATGATACAAATCCTAATAGAAATACAAAATGAAACTAAAAAAGTTCTAAAAAGATTCAAAACAAACAAATTAAAATCCTAAAATTCAAAGTCGTCCTCCATCACAAACTTTTTCCAAATACACATCCACGAAAACTTTGTACATTTTTGTTGCTGTCCGTGGTACAAGATCATGGTGTCTTATTTTTAACATGTTGAACATACTTTTAACTATACCCTTGGATACCAGTCTCACTGAGACCCTTTTTTTTTTTTTTTTTGGCCGTCTATAATGTGTTTGGCACCTTTCATGGCTTACCATATGAATATTTAATTTAGCTCCGAGTACTTATTTTTAGGGTAACTTAACATAAAAGTACTATGGACCACTGTTGAAGCTAAGGAAAATAACTCTGAATCTTTTTACAAGTTTTTGTTTTCAATGTCAGAACCAAAAATTAATGCGAATTGGCATTCAAGGGACCACTCCTTTCAGAGAATAAATTAACAAAACGTAGTTCTTAAACCTGGAGGCAAAACATTTATTAATATATCTTTGGGTTATTTAGGGACAAGTTTTATTTCATTCTTTATATGGCTTTAAACTCTCAAATTTTTACATTTTTAAGGGTAGAGATTAAATGCTTTTCGTAGCTGGTAATGTTTAACTTGCTTTAAGTTCAGTGTAGATGAGACCCGGAAATGCAATTCACGATGAACTCTATGAAATGGTGTTTTGTATTTGGACTACTACAGTAATTTTGCCAATGAGGGTTGAGAGGCATCCTGCGGAAGAATCGTATCTTCGGCTGCCTTGGTAAAGACGGCCCTTGTTTTGCATCGCCCTGCCGACCAGTCCGCAGGAAAGACCGATAGGTGAATTAGGCAACCCCTTTTTTTTAAGTCATAATTCGTATTAACGAGTTGCATCAATGTCTTTGCCCATTGTTGAATGCCCCATTCCCATGCCAGCAGTTACCAAATATGGAGGAAGGCATTTAGCAAATAAGGATCATCTTGTGTCCATTTGATCACTATAAGATAGGGCTTAGGTTTAGGAGGGTACGGGTTCAATCCTACATTACATCAAAGAAAACGATACGATCAATTTGGTGTTGGGAAGAAGTTGGCACAACGTCATAAAGCTTTCCTCATCGGCGCCTGGAATTTCGTTTGCAGCCTGCTTCTTGTTCTTTTGTTCTTTTGCATCCTTTAGTGGAATTATTCCCATAACTGACCGCCCAAGCCAACATCAAAGGGCGTTTCCAACTGGTAGATTGAAATGTGATGACGGCCAAGGGGCGTTGGGTGGGTGACTTTTCACTGAGCATCTTTTGTTGTTAAAGAGTATATAAAAATCAAAAGTCAGCCCTCAACCCAGTCGAGCATTTGACACGCGATACCGATCAAAGATAGCAGAGCTGTTAATTTCCTGTTGTGGAGAGTCAAGTGGCTTGGACTGAAACGAAATTACTAATCCACTAGAATCCATGGAGATGATGCTGCCTGGATCAACCCCATGGCAATAGCTCCTCCGGCCGGCAACACTAATTGCAAGATGGAGCCTGAATCGACCTGATAGACGCTGCTATAAGGTGACTTGCTCGACATCATCAAACTGAACACTGCTCGCCGCAATAATAAAATGAAGTTTCAAATGGACCCAGATGGCTGCGTTCATCTTAATTAAAAGTAAAACAATTAGAATTTAAAGTTAAAAGTAAAACACCGTAGCAAACTGTTATAGCATATGAGAGCTTTATACTATAACAAATTATTGTAGTATGTAAGAGTTTTATACTGTAACAAACTAAACTTGGTTTTTAAATGATTTCCCAAACAAAGAAACTATATCCTCCCAAAAAATATTTTCAATTATATACAATGCTTGAAACAACATTTCTACCCTAACTTAGCACTAAAACATGAGCGTAATCAATTTTTATACACTTGTTATCGTATGGGGTTTTCACGTAAATATCTTTTTAAACAATTTTTATTTATTTTTCACGTAAATATCTTTTTAGACAATTTTCATTTATACAATGAAATATGAAAAGTTATATACCACACACTTGGTGTATGTCCCTCCGAAACATATGGCGTGTCCACAAGAACTTTTCATGCCCCTTTTTGGACACTTTTTTTTTTTTTTAACCTTTTAAGACATATTGCATGTCCCTGTTTGGACATTTTTGTTTCCTTCTAGTCTATTTTCTGTGACTCTCCAAGACATATACTTCTCGGACACAAAAAAAATCCTGAGGAGACTTTTTTTTTTACACTATTTTTTGCTCTCTTTTTTTTTTTTTTTTACACTTTGTTGCCACTTAAAATAAAGAAATCTGGAAACTAGTCGTTTTCAAAATCCGATGGAACAAAAGCCTCTTCTTTTGAATGAAAACAGAGAAGTCAAGAATTGCACATGAGAGCAACCGTGGCCTCACACAGTTTGAGTTGTTTGTTAAAATAGTTCAAACACAGTTTGGAAACAAGGCAAGAAGATACGATCAGATAATGCCACTGAATTTGTGTCTAGAAGTTTTAGAAGATATGTGTTTGAACAAGGAATCCTGCACCAAACCTCATGTCCTCACACACCATAGCAGAATGTCATTGTGGAAAGGAAGCACAAGTATTTGCTAAAAGTAGCACGGGCACTAAAATTTTAGTCCAACCTTCCAATTTCCTGCTGGGGTGAATGCGTCACGACAGACGCCTAGCTTATCAACTTGACTCCTACACCAAAGCTCGAGGGAAAATCGCCTTATGAGGTACTTTTTAGCAAAAAACCCTCATATGAGCTCTTAAGAATTTTTGGTTATCTGTGCTATATGTATCACAAGCCTAAGCCATTAGACAAGTTTGAGTCAAGGTCTAGATGATGTGCTTTTCTTGAATATGTACTAGGGAAAAAGGCATACAAAGTTCTCGAAATTGAGAAGAACAAAATATTTGATCTCGGGATATTTTTTACGAGGACATATTCCCTTTCCAAGATCAAGAAAAGAAAAATATTGAGGGAGTAGCAGTAGCAATGCCACAGCAACATACTCAGGCATTTGACAACTCGAGTGACGAGGAAGATCTTCAAGAAGCATAAAATGAAAGTGTGGTAACCAATGATCAAGTTACACAAGAGGCAATAAGCAACAACCCTCGAACAAGGCCGTCATGAAAGAGATGCTTGTTGAAGCATTTTGAAGATTATGTGCTGACTTGTTTGAGCAATAATAATAGTCCTCCCTACAGCAAACCATTCCAAGGGTCCATGGCCAGCCACTTACTGAAGGTACTTGCTCAAACTTATCCACTTTTGACCACCTTATTGTAACAAATTTTGCTCACGATGCAGCAGCCAATAATGTTGATATTGAGCCACCTTTGAGGAAGCATATAAAAATCCAAAATGAAGGGAGGTCATGAGTAATGAACTGCATGTCTTATCCCAAAACAAGACATGGAATCTCACAGAGTTGCCAAAGGGTAAGAAGGCAATAGGATCCAAGTGGGTATACAAGGTCAAGCACAAGCCAGATGGGACAGTTGAAAGGTATAAGGCTAAGCTCGTAGCCAAGGAATATAGTCAAGTCAAGGGACTCGATAACAATGAAAATTTTGCACCAATAGCAAAGTTTGCACCATCAAGTGTCTAATCACCGTAGCAGCCATAAGAGAGTGGGAATTGCATCAGCTAGATGTAAACAGCGCGTTTCTCAATGGAGATTTAGAAGGGGAAGTCTTCATGAAGATCCCACAAAGACTACCCACGTCCTACTTGAAATTGGTGTGCAGATTACACAAGTCACTCTATGGCTTAAAACAAGCATCTAGACAATGGTTTGGTAAGCTTTTTGTTGCGTTGCTTAGCTACGACTTCAAACAAAGCAACTTTGACAATTCCTTGTTTACATTTAATAAAGATGGTGTCAAGATGATTGTTTTGATCTATGTTGATGATCTAATTCTCACTAGAAATGATAATGATAGATGTGAGAAATTTAAACAATATTTGCAAAGTTGTTTTCAAATAAAGGATTAGGACAACTCCACTATTTTCTTGGACTTGAGGTCAAGAGGACAAGGGACAAGATTTTTCTTTGCCAACACAAATACACGCGAGACATAGTTGATGAGGCATGCTTTAAGAACTCCAAAAAAGTCGAGACACCAATTTCTCAACAACATACTCTTTCAGCCGATGATGGTGAACTCCTACCCGATACTGGTGAATATAGGAGATTGATAAGGAGATTGCTTTACTTGATGTTGACAAGGCCAGATTTGTCTAATGTGGTCTACCTACTCAGCCAGTTTCTCAAAAGTCCAAGAGTGCCGCACATGGAGATGGCTAAACGGGTTGTCTGTTACCTTAACAACACTCCTGACAAGGAAATATTCTATCCTAAAGATAATGAATTAGTCCTCAAAGCCTATTGTGACACAGTTTGAGCAACCTGCCCCACCACAAGGAGATCCATCATCGGGTTTGTCACATTTCTTGGCAAAGCACCACTCACTTGGCGCTTTAAGAAGCAACAAACTATTTCTTCATCTTCCGCTGAAGCAGAGTATCGTTCCATGGCCAAGACTACAAAAGAGATTGTTTGGTTAACATATGTTCTCAAGGACATGTTCGTAGAGGTTCCAAAGCCGATTAGCCTGTTTTGCGACAACAAAACTGCCATTTATATAGCAACCAATTCAGTGTTTCATGAGCAAACCAAACACATCGAATTGGATTGTCACTTCATCCGAAAGAAGCACGAGGAGAAGCTGCTCAAGTTCGGGTTTGTATCATATCACAGCCAGCTGGCCGATGTCTTCACCAAGGGACTTGGACTTTCTTAGTTCAATGCGCTGCTTACAAATATTGGCCTTGGAAACTACAACAAGCTAGCTGGAGAGAGGCATCTCAAATATCAATAAGCAAGTAACAAGCCTAAGAAATAGTGCCTTGCAAATTTTGGCCAACCCTGATGCAGCCACACCTTGCCATCACTTTTCGTTAAACCTGTTTCTCATTCTGAGCCACAGGGAGGTTTAAGAAAAACAGAATTGGGTAGAGTTTCTACATATAGCCTCACAACCATCTTTGGAAGTTTCTGCATTCATCGCAACTAGCATTCTTCAGAATACACAACTTAGAGACAGCCGTCCAAAAGTAAAAAAGAAAAAAAACTAATCGAGAAAAAACAAAAAAAGGGGATTTTGCAATTTGACGCAACACTAACAGCTTAATTACACTTCGTCATAACAGCAGAAAAGAAATGTAAAGAACTCACGGATCAACCAAAAAAAATTAAAAAATAACAGCAAGCAGCACATAATCATCAAAACACCCATCTGGTACAAAGCCTAAAGATAAAAAATACAAAGGAAAAAAAAATACAAACTAGCTATAACAAACAAAAATATAAAGGGGGATGTAGACAAGTGTAGGAGTACGAAGAAGTTCAGGAACACAAACTATTAGGAAATCAAACCCAGTTCACTGTTTGACCATGAAATCCCTAAACCAGTGCAACACTTCCTTACCTCTAAAACCCACCAAAAACAACATCACAGATGAGAAATCTTTAAAAATAATAATAATAAATAAATAAATAATCTCAAAACAAATGTGTTGACAAATAAAAATGATTCCATGTTATTGCCGCAAATTCGGTGAAGAAAATATAGTAGTTCTTCAGATTATACAAGTCATAGATACTCATTGACAAGCAAAAATCTTTCTTTTTTTGAATTCAAGAAAACAAAAGGAGATAAAATGAATAGAAACGAAATGATCATAAGAACAATTGATATGAAGATGTGCTTTCAAACTTCTCCTCCTCAAGAGTCCATTCATAAATGAACTTGAAAAACTCAAAACCAGTCGACAAGCCTTGCCCATCACCAGAATCCATGGTATTTTTCCCATGATTTTTATATAGTAGAGTTGAAACAAATAGAAATAACAAGGGGTTCTTTTTTTTTCTTTTTTTTGCCTGTCTGATTTTGAAAACAGCCATAGCTACTCAAAGGGAAGAGCGATGTGGTGAACATAAAGGACAGATATTTGTTTCTCTCTCACTCCCCGAAGAGTAAAGCAAAGCGTTTTGCAGACAAAATGTGTGTGTGTGTGTGTGTGTGTATATATATATATATATAAAAGAAATTGAGGTAATGAAGCAGGTTTTTGCAAATAAGACGAAATTATGTTTTGCTAATTTTCTGGTGAAGTGTCGAAAATAGTGAAATAATCACCATAACCAAATTTGGTGAAAATGGGAAATGAGAGCTTCACCAGAGTACTTTGATGTCAGAAGACGTAAGAAAGAGTAGTTTTGTAAGTTCCTCCCATTGGTTCTTCGACTGGTCCCACCTCCAGAGCCCAGAGATATCGATTCCGATGACCCTTTTCCCGGCGGAGAGAGAATACTCGACGGCGATTCATCTGAATTCGATCACGCTTATCTGAACGGAGAGAAACTACTGCTTTTTTTATATTTTTAAATATCCTGCAACTAAGGCGCGAAAAATGGTGAGGGAAAATTGAAAGGACCCAAAGG
Organism: Artocarpus heterophyllus; assembly: GCA_025403435.1. NCBI lineage: Eukaryota > Viridiplantae > Streptophyta > Magnoliopsida > Rosales > Moraceae > Artocarpus > Artocarpus heterophyllus. The sequence continues at coordinate 23,353,190 of CM046346.1, forward strand.
AAAAGCTGTCGTTTGCCTGAAATAGAGAAAATCAAAAAGTTTTTTTTCCCTCTTTTTACAACTGTAAGGAGATTGATCAAATTCTAGTGAGAACAAGGGGAGTGATCAAATTCTAGTGAGAACAAGGGGAGTCCATTTTGCTATTTTTCAATCACAATCAAAGGACTGATTTTTAATTAAATACGATTTGTAATTTAGAAAGGACTGATTTTTAATTAAATGCGGTTTGTAATTTAGAAACGTCACAGTTCGCAATCCTTTGCCTCAAAAAACGACATCTAGATTCAATAGTAACATTTTTTTGTCCTTGGTTTGTAGGGGCGAAATTACCAAAACTAGAAGTCCCTGATAAGTTTAGTTTCAACCAAAATTTTTTATTACTAGAATATAAAATTCTCACATGAAAAAAAATACTATAATGTGAGTTTCTCATGTGCTAAAATATTTTTAACTAATTACTTTTAATTAATACTTTTAAATACCTTATATGTCTAAAAACATAAAGTTTAAGTGGACCATTGCAAAAAAGTTATCTTTTTAAAAAGGTGTTTGAAACTTTAGTTCTAATATATTAATTACAATTGTGAATAATGTAAAGCTTTTAACAGCTATAATAAAAAGTAAAACGTTGTTATAATATAAAACTTTATATGCTATAATTTTTAAACTTAAAATATCAGTTATAATTGAAATTTTAAAAATACGCTAAGAAAGCTCTCAGGTTAATTGGCAAACAAATATTGACAACACTTAGGTAATAAAGCGTTTTAGAATAAAAGCGTCAATAAAGATAGAAATTCATTATTAATTGTTAGCACTGTGGGCAACAAAAAAGGTGGGTTTGCAACAAGAGGTATTTATGTCGGCACTATTTTATATACCACACTAAATGCAGTAGTTTTATCTACTATACCAAAGTTGTTTAAAATCTAATTAGTACATACTATAATATTTTAATTTTAACTTGTTAGTTCTAACTATCTTTTCAAATACACCATGTCCAACTAGTACATAAATTGTCAGCTACTTTTAAACGTTTTAATCTATAATAAAGTCATAAGCTATAAATTTTGGATTCCACATAAATATGTCTTTTAGACATCATGTCATTGAGTTACAATAGTCATATATATATATATATATAAAGAACCACCCAGATAAATTTTTGCAAAGACAAATTAGCGTTCTTGTATCTCCACATTACTTCTTAATTATTCCTAGCACGAGGGCTATGCATTTTCCTTTTAACTCTGAAATAAATATAATCTTGAATTTAATTAAGTCAACTGCAAAGAATTAAAGGAATCTACTCATAATCCCAGACCTTACAGGACTCTTCACCTTCTTATCCATCTTTATGTCCTCTGCTTATAACCAATTCGCTAGATTATAAAAGCAAGGATTTGAAAATTCTCATTTTCGTTTATGCTAATTGAAAAGATTATGTTAATAATTAGATCCCATTAAAATTTAAATCTGAAATCAGTAGCCTATAATTTGGGATCACAATAACAGAAAAACGAATCAAATAGCAAAATCAAAGAAGAGATAAATGCTAAAAGAGAAATATGACCAAAGAGTTCTGATTTTGTAGTCTAGGAGTATAAATGACCACTGCAAACAGGTAGAAACAAAGTTCAAATCCACATGATAATCAAAAACACAGAAAATCTAGAGCCTAGAAAGTTCTCGAGTTTAACAATCTTCCAAGATAACTCTATTCTGCAAAGGACTAATGATTATCACATGGAAAAATGTGAACTTTCAGCACAACATTGCCCTGATATTTCTTTTCACTCAGCTCATAGATGCAGACATCTCCTAGACTTATAGAGTTCCCCATCAGAAATTTCAAGTACCCTCCACACAGAAAATATCCCGTCTTGCAACTTAAAAAATTTACAGGCCATGATCTCGCCCCTACTTGAAGGCTTACAGTTTGTGCCTTTGGTTCAATGTGTCTAGTCACAAAAGAACCAGGCACACGCTGCAAAAAAAGAAAAAGTTAGAAAAATAACGTTGTTAATACACGAAAGTGCAGGAAGTGGGAAATAAATTGTTTTGATATTAGCAAGCAAACTAACCAATTTACTCAAAGTTAGCTGGTGATTGATGTCTACTCAAGAAATATGGTCTCCCTTTATCAATTTGATCGTAGAAATAGATTATTACAAGGGAATAATTTGAACCAAAATTTTAGCATTTCTATTTGAATCATATTTACTTTTGAATAGAAAATGTAAGTTACCACATTATAACTACGTGTCACGATCGCTTTGAAGAAGGGTCTTTTTGAAAGGAATTTGCTGGCAGCTTCATAAGCTTTGCTATTTCTAAAACCCCTGTGATTGCACTGGCCGCGAACATTTGGATTCTTCCTTCCCTGTGTGGTAGATGTTTCCCCACTGGTTGGTTTTTCGCATTTACCCCGATGACTGGTTCTCGTCAACTTGAGGGGTGGAGAAGATGGAGACAGAGATTCCTCCTCATCCTCAGCTGATGAACTGTCTAAGATATGAAATGAATCACCACCATCTGAATTATCAAAGATCTGAACAGTATCATCATCATCATCTTCTTCAGTTTCTACCCTCTTGGGCCCATTAGCATCAGGCTCTTGTATCCCACAAGTAGATAAATCACAAATTGAAATTTCAAATTTCGAATTTCCTTTATAAGAGAAATAAAGAAAGTGCCCGAAGCCCAGGGCATAGTGCTTCACAAATTCTGGCCAACCCTGCTGCAGCCACACCTTGCCATCCTCTTTTTTCAAACCTAATTTCCATTTTGTACCGGAGGGAAGTATAAGGAAAACTGAACTGGATAGATCTTCTCCGTGTTGTCTCAGAAACTTCTTGGGAAGTCTCTGCATACATCAGCAACTAGCATTTTTGAGATACAAAAGATAGAGAACCCATAAGAAAGTAAAACGGAAATAAATTCAGTTCCACACGAAGCAAAAAAGCGATTCTGCAATGTATGACAATCATAACAGCTTAATTACAGGGAAATGCGGAGCAGTATAGTATACAGTGTGGTCTTCCTTATGGGTAAACTGGTAAAAGAAAGAAAGAAAAAAAAAAAAAAAAGCCATGCACATGAAGACATGTAAGATTATGAAAGGAAACAAAATTTGTACGAGAAAACAATAGACAAGCGGCCTCAGATTTTATTTGCAAAAGCTAACAATATATTCTACCTTTGAAAAATATATTCTACCTTTGAAATAAGTATATTATGCCAAAGTTGCGTCCCAAAGTTCATTCCATTTAACACTTAAAACAAAGTGCATGCTCCCTCCAACCCTGATGTTTCAATTTGCTCCTCTGTTAATCATATTCTCGGTTTAATGGTTAAACATATTTCAGAAAAACAGAAGTCTTTATTCGTCATTTTCTTTCTCTTAATTAGTTATCCTAGAGGGAAAGCAGCAGAACCAGCGGAAAAGAAAAAGGAACAGGAAAGAAAAGAAGAAAAACACAGCACTCAACAGGATCACAAAAACCAAAGAAAGCAATAACAGTAACACATAATCAACTGAAATCTCTTCTATTACAACAATACAACAATACAAAGGTGGAAGAGTGTGGAGTCCAGTGAGTACATATACATTATCGGGAACATGAACAAGTAGAAGACAACATCCATTGTGGCTTTGAAGCTAAAGAAAGCTCCATCTAGGACAACCATATTTTCTTCCTCATAAACCAAACAAAGGCAACACTCTAGACTACTCTTCAATATAAGTTTCAAAGAACAGTAATTTAAAAGAATACATAGAACAAAGAAACAAAAATCTGGTGCAGATCAACTATAATTCTAGGTTATTTAAGGGAAAAAAAAAAAGAACAGTTAGTCCTATTTTCTTTCTCCCATTTTGTTACCCACAAAGAGGGTAACAGAACCAGCAGAAAAGAAAAAGGAAAAGGAAAGAAAAGAAAGCAATAACAGAACACATAATCAACTGAAATATCTTCTACCACTGAAGCATTAGCTACAATAATAAGGAGAGATGGTGAACACTATATACAATCATACGACAAAGTAGAGGTGGGAGAGAGTCAAGTCTAACGTGTACAAAGACATTTTCAGGAACATAAATCAGCAGAAAACGACAAGCCATGATGCTCATGAAAGTTCCATCTAGGACAACCTTATTTTCTTCCAACATAAACCCACCAAAGCCGCCATGCCAGGTTATTCTTTGATAAAAGTTTGAAGAAATGAGTGAGTGACTATATAGAAGAAAACAAACATCTGGTGTAAATTACACAACATTCCTTAGATAATTGTAATTTACAACAATATAAATGTGGGAGAGTGTGAAGTCTAATGAGTACGAATACGTTATCAGGAACATGAACAAGTAGAAAATGACACCCACTTTAGCCATGAAGCTCATAAAATCTCCATCTAGGACAATCTTATTTTCTTCCTCATAAACCCACCAAAGACAAGACACCAGATTACTCTCTGGTAAAAGTTTCAAGGACTGTTTCAAAAAAAAAAAAAACATATGACAAAGAAAACAAAAATCTGGTGCAGATTATCTAACATTCTTTAGCTAATACGAGTAACATTCTTTAGACTATTATAAAAATAATAAATAACTAAAATCTTCAGATCATATGTGCTACAAATACTATTGAGTATCATTCTTTAGATTATTGAAATTAAATTTATAAAGATCTATTCATCACAAGACAGGAAGAAATTCACTTACTAGCATATTTTTCTCAAGAGTTGTTTTGAAGATTATCCTGAAAAATTCAAAATCAATGGCGGAGGAGTCTTGCAGGTTCCCAGATGGGGCCATTGTTGAATCAAAGAAAGAAGCTTCTTTCTCTTTTTTTGTTTTTTCTTTTCCAGAGTTGAGAGCAAAGCTTTAAAATGCAAGAGTTTCTCTCTCAGTATACTCGAATTAAAGCAAAGAGAAGTGTTTCTCTCTCTCTCTAAAACACTTTCTACCCTTCAAAACACAAGTATTTTGAAATCAGCTGGGAAAAAATTTGGGTCAAAAACCCTAGGTCAAAGAGGACATAACTTTATCTTTCTATTTCATTACTTCTGCTGGAAAAAAGAGTAAATTGGAAGTTTTGCCTATAATGGTTTTCCAGAAGCAGACGAAAGGCAAATGTGCGATCTTCTGAAAAAGTAAAAGCTTAAGAGCTTACCAGAGTACGAAAATGTCAGACACTGCAGTTTGCTTCCTCCCATTGGTTCTCCTATCGGTCCCACCACCAGAAGAATATTCACTCGAATCGATTTCGATGCCATTTTCTCGCCGGAGAGAAATTTCGTCGGCGATTTCCGATGATTCTGAAAAGGGCGCGAAACTGGTGATAGACAAGACAACCGACAAAAGCAGCTGATTGAAGAGGAGGATATAAAATCCATGTCGTTTTGCCTTAAAAAAAAAAAAACCGTGTCGTTTTTGTGTAATCATTATTATGACAATAAAGGAAAACGAAAACAAAATGGCTGTCGTTTTCATGTAAGGTATAGAAGATTCTAGGGGTGAGAGTATTGGATGGAAATGGTGCTTTGGGTATTTCTTTGTGTTGTCTCATCGCTGAAAGTTTTATCAATGGTGCTTAGGTTTTTTTTTTTTTTTTTAACTGTGTGTTATGACAATGGTAGTTTTTACCCCCATTTGATAGTGCATGTGTTGTGTTATATTGTTAGTTTGTGTATTTGGTCTGTTAGATCTGTTTCTTAATAGTATTTTGTGTAGCCTTGATGCTACGGATATATCGATATAGGTGGACCAGATTTTTCAATCAATTGTAGAGTTGTCTTTTTTATTTTTAAATCATGTGCAATCTTCATTATATGAGTCCTATTTAGGTATCAGCTTTTCGAACCTAATTCATGCCTATTCTCCTTGAACGTTATACTTGTGGTTTTGAAAAGAAAAAAGCACTGTTTTTTTATTTTAAAATCATAGAAAAATCATTTTTTCTAATCTGAACTCATTGAGTATCACTACAAAATTTATTAAACATATCCACACCATCCTTAACTACAATTTTAAAATAATCGAGGAGGCTCCCCAACCCATGGTGGTAGGGTTAATGCTACAATGAGAGGGCTTTTAAATCGTGAGTTTGAATTAGATAGGTGAAAGCGGGTTGATCTAATAGGTCAGTATGTGCACAATATGTTAAAAATCAAATATGGTATGACCCAACACTATTATTAAATAGGAAAATTTTCATAAATGCCATTTTTTAACATGTAATATGAATGATAGTATGGCATAAAATTTTCTAAGTATGACATTAATAAATACAACTTTTAAAAATATAGTATGACCTATAATTTTCTTTATTAAATAGGCCTAGCCCACCCTGTTTATTAAATGTATGTTGCCTAAACTGTTTATTAAATGGGTCGGGCTTGATGTAACTTTTGGGCACAAAACACGTTAAAGGCACGACACAATAAGAGCTTAGCACAAGCATATTAAAAGCACGATAGGGGCCTAATTATAAGCATGATGAGAACATGCAATTTAAAACTAATGCTATTAATATATTTTTATATTTTTATAAATATTTTATTATAAGGAATTTCTAAGTTTCTAATAAAATAAAAATAAAAAGTAAGTTACAAAAAAATAAAAAAACTGTTTAGGGAAGAAAAATAATTAAAGAGATTTTTTGTTATTGGTAAATTGTAAATTATCAATATATACTTACACTCCTTGATTTATATGAAAAAACTACAATTGGGAACCAAGTCCACAAGATTCTATAACATTCATGTCTTAGAAAAAGATACAACCTATTGATCTTTATACAAACAGAAGGGCAAAAGCACTATAAACTGAGTTTACTCTCTCATTCAAAAGAAATGTTATGATAAGATCTTCTAAAGAATCTTATCAATAAGACTTTTTTTTTCTATCTGTTAGATCAATATCTTACGGTTAAAAATAAATGAGCTCACCAGTAATTAAATGAGTTCAAACACACCAGATTATTTAAAAAATCCAAAAACTAAAAAAAAAAAATGCGACAATTGTAAAAATGATCTAAATGAAAACTTTTATTAGTAAACTAACTTTTCAAAAACTTTATTTTGCAAAATGACTTTCTACTAAAGAAAGAGGCTAAATAAGAACTAAATTACATTAAAATAAAACTAAAATTATTATTATACCTGGTTATTACAGTTTTGAAAAAATTAAAAATAAAAAAATGAAAGCCTACATTCTTTCATCAGGGGACTTTTGATAGCAAGCCTTTTCAAAAAAAAAAAATTTTTGACAAATGACTTCTTTTTTTTTTACATTAAAAATCAAGCCCCTAGGTAGGAAAACTGCTTCAATTTTTATTTTTTTTTTATCCTGTTGAGGTTCCTTTCTCTGCTTAGGACGTTTTTTTATCTTTTTGGAAAAAAAAAAAAAAACTGGAATAGTTTTCCTACTCAAAAAGCTTGATTTTTGTGCCCAAAAAAAAGAGCCAATTTCTCTAATTAAATTTTTTAGGCGGCTCTTTTTTCAAATTCTTCCTTTTCATTACCCACCCTACCCTTTGGGCAGGTCAATTGTAAAAATAATCTAAATGAAAACTTTTATTAGTAAACTAACTTTTCAAAAATTCTATTTTGCAAAATGACTTCCTACTAAAAAAAGAGGCTAAAGAAAAACTAAATTACATTAAAGTAAAACTAAAATGATAATTATACCTGGTTATCATAGTTTTGGAAATAAAAAATAAAAAAATGAAAGCTTACGTTCTTTCATTACCCCTTAACCCACCCCACTCCCACCCAAGCTCAGCTCCACGAATCCATTCCATTGCATTGATTTTCTTCACGCCGGCAAGGAATCATTCACCCAGAGTCCGTCATAGATCCGTGGAGTTGATGAATTTTGTATCGCATTGTTATGTGCTTTTGAAGAGAGGAACTACAGCAAACAATCTTTTTGGAAAACAAAATCGTGAAGGTTTTTTTTTTTACTCAAATATCTTTAAATGTTTGTTTTTAGTGATTTATTTGAAATAATAGCAGAATATTTGGCCTAAACATTACTTTTTTGAAAAAAGATAAGTTGAGAGATTAAAGAATGGTTGGGTGAGTTGTAGTCCTAAGATTGAAGACGACTGGTAAGCAGTTGTATGCGACCACCATTTGAGACGAACAACCCAAAGTGTCAAGCTTGCGACCAAAGCCTTATGATGGTCACGCGCATTATTCATATAAAATGACTCCAAATAACACTAGGAGGTGTAGGGTCATTCATGGTCATTCAAATAATAACTGTTTATATATACATTTATGACAAAAAATTTTAATTCTTCACTGTTTTTATATATTTGTTCACAACTTTATTTCAAACTTGTGACCAAATTTGATCCAATCTCAACCACGTGAACGACCTTCATTGTTTGAGGTGGTTGCGTGCGACCACTATTTGAAGAACGACCTAAAGTGTTAAGAGTGCGATCAAAGCCTTACGATGGTCGCACTCCGAATTTGCACAGAATGACTCCAAATCACACTTGGAGGTGTGGGGTCGTTCCTGGTCATTCTTTGTCGTTCGGACAGTAACTGTTGCTGTATACATTTGTGACCATATTTGTCAACTTTTGTAACTTTGTTTTTTTATATTTTTTTAACCTTTTTTTTTTAAATTTCAAATTCATTATAGGCATGGCAGCCAGCTATGTTCTTTTGGAGTACAATGGTGAATAAAAAAAGGTGGATACTAGTGTGATGACCCGCCTTTTCGGGCAGTCACTTTACTTTCATAATCATCGTTTCGTAAACAGTAATCTTACTTACTTAGTAAGAAAATACTGTAATAATTTTTTTTTTCTTAAACAGTTCTTTAATACTGATGCGACCTCTATCGCTTTCAAGTTGAGACATCGCTCAACACTTGCCCTTAAAATCATTTCAAAACGTTTCTTAAAACTTAATAAGAAACATTTATTAAATCATAGTTTAAAACTTTACATTATAATTATATAAAACAGTTTGTAAATTGTATCTTAAAACTTTAAATACAAGTCTTCAAACTCTGATTTTCTTTAAACTTTGAAAACACAACATTAAACAATGGAAAACATTTTCTTTACGTAGCGGAAGCAAACAGTGATGGTATCCATACCCAAATCTTCGCATCTGTCCTCCGCAGCACCCAGCTCTTCTAACGGGTCCCATTGGTCACCCATAAATTACCTACAGCATGAAAAACTTTTAATGAGCTTTCGCTCAGCAAGTTCAAACATATTCTCACAAAGCATTTAAACATGCTTTAAAAACTTTTCTCATCAAAAACCTTTCTCTTGAAACATTCTTCAAGAACGTTTTCCATAAACATTTATGAAATATTTTTCATAAACGTTTTCCTTAAACATTTCTAAAAACGTTTTTCATAGAACGTTTCTGAAACGTTTTTCTTAAAACGTCATTCGTAAACCTTTTCTTGAAAACATGAAATGTTTGTCATAAACATTTAATGTAAAACCTTTCTCTTAAAACATTTCTTGAACGTTTTTCTTAAAACGTCATTCATAAACCTTTTCTTGAAAACATGAAAACGTTCTTCATAAACATTTATCGTAAACATTTTTCAGAATGTTTTCCATAAACATAACATATAAACATTTCATAAAAAAGCATTCAAGTAACATCAGAATGCGTGACTCCATTTATGCTCAATTATTAACTTCAATTATGAGCATTTTATGAACATTCTATAAACTTAAATATTCCTTTCTTTCTCAACCTTTATTCTTATTCCTTACTTTCTTTATCTTGTAACCTTCATTTTCCTTACTTTACTTTAGTGTTCATACCAACTCATTAATCATGAGATCATATACATGATGCTTCTCTTGTGGAAGACTTGAGACCATCAAACATTGAGGTCTTATACCTCACCTTTAGGAGGTCAAACTTTAATTTTACTTTCATTACCTCATAACAAAGAGGCTGGTATGACACTTTCTTTTTATCTTTACGTTACCTTCTTATTAACTTTAATGAGCATTTCAAATGCAATCACATCATATTCAATACAATTGCAATTCATAGCTTGTATTGTAAAATCTATTCCATAACAAATGCAACTTATTGCATAACAAATGCTACAAAAAATGCAAACACATTTTGCAAATCATAACTTGCATTCTAACACTCATTGCATAACAAATGCAACATATTTCTTAATAAATACATCATAAAATGCAACCACATTTTGCAAACTATAACTTTTATTTTAAAACTTATTGCACAATAAATGCAACTTATTGCATAGCAAATGCAACATGAAACTTATAACTTAAACTATTAAACATTTTGCATTGTCATAATGCAAAACATACTTTCAATACTTTTAAAATCATAATTTACACTTTTAAGAAATGATATGCATATCAATATGCAAATAAACCTTTAACATAACGATTGCAAATTCATTGCAAATCTTTTTCTTGAACTTTAAAACTTTTTGCATAATAAATGCAAACATACTTTAAAAGAAACTTACATAATAATTGCAAACTCATTTGCAATTTATACAAATAAGTATTTAAAAATCATTTACTTCATGCTGTAGGTGAGGTTTGAAACTTACCCAAACTATGCTCTAGCGTTCTCTATTCCGTTCCTTTTCCTTCCATTAGTCGGCCTCTGTGTCCTGATCAAATGACAGCTGACTCATTAATTAACTTTTTTTATTATCAATCCACTCGATTGATAATAAAACGTAAACATTAATCATTCTTTCCTTATTCATAACTTGGTATACTATCGATCTACCGTTCTCTTACTCAACCTTATAAACCGTCAGTGTACATTTCCTTCAATTAGCCTTGTAACCCACCGGGGTTACATTTCCTTTTAACTTTGTAACCCATCGGTTTACCTCTCGTTTACTTGAACATCCTATTAAATCTCTGATCTCATATTGACCGTTACGTTACTTAACGTATCACGGAACATTTTTCATCTAATAACATTATGCTAAATCGGAGTGTTCGACTCCGTTCTAGCCGTTTCCTTGATAATGACGATTTTACCCTTAACGGGTTTTTCGTCAACCTTGTAACGTTATAAAACTTATTCTTACATAAAACAGTGTAACAATCACTGATCATGCACTTCATAAATTTCTATGAAAGCATCTAAAACAGTTTATTCTAAAACAGTTCATACTGTAGGCGAGATTCCTACTTACTTGAACTCCAAGCTAAGCAGATCCAGTTGTATCTCGCTGCATCTACAGTATGTGAAGCATCCACTGCAGTGCTCATCGAGCGACCATAAATGGCTAGGAATGCTTCATGGAGATCATACATTCTTGAAAACGTCATTCTGGACTTCGATACTGCTGTTTGAATCGCCTCGATTCGCGTGCAGTCGGTACCGAATGATTTTTATCAGAGTGGAATTTGCTCGAACGGAGGTACCATTGCGTTCAAAGCGTCGAAACGAGTCGGGAGGAGGTCTCGGATCTTCGATCGGAGGTCCGGATCATAAAATTCCCAATTTGGCCTTTGACCGGCCGTTGACCGCCGTTGACAGCGGGTTGGCTCCATTGAGGGCTGAGCTCGAGCCTACCCCCCCTAATTCGACCCTCCTGAGTCGATTGGTGAGGTCAATTTCACCCAATTCGGCCTCCATCTGCTCCAATCGAGGATGGATTTCACGGCGGAAACCGACGGCTCCGATTTCCTATCTCCGGCGGAGATACCGTGAAATTGAGGTGGGGGAATTGTTCCCCGACCTCCTCTGAGTGTTTCCCCTACGATGGGGCAGCTCAACACCGCGTGGAACGGTGGCTCCACCTAGCTCCACGGCGGTGCACGACGGAGATGCCGTTCTCCGTCCTCCGGCCATCATTTCGTGCAATTGAGGTACTGAATATCTTCCTCTCGGTCCTCTGAAGGTGGCTGCCTCTCCAATTTGGCCCAACGGTGGCGAAATGAGTCACCTCGACCTCTCTTGCGGCGGAGCACGACGGGGGAGGTCGATCTCCGGTGAGGGGCGGCGGAACGGAGCAATTGACCGAGGGGTCTTGCTTCGCCGTCGCCCTCTGATCATTTTGGTACCGGCGATGTGCCACACCGCCGCCATATACGGCGGCTCCGACGGTGGCTTCACGACGACGACGGGGCTCCTCCGGCGAAGGCTTTTCCAGCCAAAATTGAGCTGGGAAATTGGTACCATCTTGTTCCTCTCCTCACACTGAGTCCATAGACACCAAAATCACGTCGATTGGTGGTCGGACGACGGAGAAATGTCGTCGGGAAAATATGGGTTTCGCCGCCACTTTGGGCGGCGCGTGAGCCCTCCTCCGGCGCTGTTTTGGGTGGCACAACACCTCGTTGGACTCAGCTCAACGAGAGCTTCCCACTGGTGCGGGAGGTGTTGAAAAATAACGCCGGAATCTCAAACGAGATTTGAGGAGGAGAGAGAGAAAATGTAGAGAGAGAAAGTAGAGAGAGAGAGAGTCGAATTAATGTGATATTTTCTGATTTTTTTTCCTTTTTTTTTTCTTTTCTTTTCTTTTATAAAAGTATAAAAAAGAAATTGTGGTCCACACAATTCAATTCTTATACTGTATTGCTCTAATACTGTATAATTTTTCATATTATTATACAGTATTTTTCTTTAAACTGTACTTTGTCTTAATATAATCTTTAATTTAATGCATTTTTAATGCATTAAAAATCTCGGGTGTTACAACTAGTTTTTAGGAAGAAAAACCTTTTTTTTCCCGACCAGGCAGTAGCTCGGTCCTCTCACAACAATGGGCGGGGGCCCACTGTTGTGAGAGGACCGGGCTATTGTCCGATTGGGACAACTAGAAGCGCCCTTTTAGGAATGGTTTAAAAGTGGTTTGGCCCACTGTTGTGAGAGGACCGGGCTATTGTCTGATCGGGACAAATAGAAGCGCCCTTTTAGGAATGGTATAAAAGTGGTTTGGCCCACTGTTGTGAGAGGACCGAGCTATTGTCCGATCGGGACAAATAGAAGCGCCCTTTTAGGAATGGTTTAAAAGTGGTTTGACCAAGGGCTTTATGACTCATAAGAGCATAACATTTCTTGAATTGGTGGGTACAATATACGAAAGAACAAATAGTAACCAATGTGAGTATACAATTGAAATAACACACAAGCGTGTAGGTGATATGTTTAGCAAGATTGCCCCAGCTCTTATTTATTGTGATTCGAATGTTAATGATCTCATGTTTCGGTATGAAAATAAGAAGGCAATTGCTATAAATGTTGTGATTAAGAAGTATAATGTGAAAAGGAAAATGATGATGATTTTAACAATAATGTTAGTGAGGAAAGAGGTTTCCATGATGATTGTTTTAGGTGTCGAATAATGAAAAAAAAAGTCCATCGACTGCATTGTATGTTCAAAATGATAGTTTTGGTCATGATAACATGCATTACAAATTTTTTAACAAATAACCACTACTAATCCAACACCAATCACCGGGTCCAGTCCAACTCCAGAGGAAACAATGTATGAGAAAGTACCCAAGGAAGCTGATGGTTTACCTAAAGAACGTGATGATGTGATTGAGCAATTCTAAAATAATCCTTGTCTATATTTTAATCTTCAAGGAGATGTTACAGGATTTGGTTCACTGATAAGTTATAATAGTGGGAGACCCGACGAATCCAACTTAATGGTAGGCCAACACTTTAGGAATAAAGAAGAGTTGAATCATAAATTAAGCCTCATTGCCATCAATGGAAAGTTTGAAATAAAGGTAAAGAAGTCAACAAAAACATTGAAGGAAGTTGAGTGTGTTAATGGACATTGCTCATGGCGAGTACGTGCAAGACAGAGGCCCAGTTCAAATGCCTTTGCCATTCGGCAATACAATGGTTTTTGCACTTGCTTGTTGATAAATCAATCGATCAATCACAGGCAAACATCCAGCTGTATGATTGGAAATCGGTTGCAAGGACAACAAGAAGCCTCCTAACCTAAAATGTCTCATCGAATTCATACATGAAGAACTAGAAGTTAAAGTTAAGTTATTGGAAGACATAAAAAGAAAAGCAATTTGCTCAAAATATGATAAGAGGGATGCTGCAGCACAGTTTCTCCATACTCACATATATTGTCACTTGCTTAAACAAGCAAAATCCAGACGTTATTACGTACAGTGAAGCTCATTCAAAAAATAGGTTCCGGTTTTTTGTTATGGCTCTAGGGGTTACGATAAGAGGGCTCAATTACATGAAAAAAGTGATTGGCATTGATACATCCTAGGCAAAAATCAAAATACAAGGGAGCGTTAGTAGTAGTTTCCATACAAGATGGTGACTACCATAGTTACCCGATTACATGGAGCTTGGTTAGGTGTGAGACCAACGAATCGTGGATTTGGTTCGTGATGAAACTAAAAGAGTTTATACTGATAGTTTAAAGCTATGTTTCATTTCTGACAGGAATTAAAGTATTGAGCATGCGGTTAGGCATGTTTATCCTATGGCGCATCATGAAGCATGCTATTATCACGTCATTCAAAACATTAGGGGTCCGTTTGTTTCGATACTTGAATCACGGTTTGAATCATTTTGCTACAGTATTTTCTCTCATAAAAATTGAAATCTTCATTCAAATACTCTATTCAAATACTCGAACCAAACGGGCCCTAGGTCTAAATTTAAGAGTTGTGCTTCAATTCCAATTTACAAGAATGCTGTAGAAGCATATCGTGTTGAAGTGTTTAGGAAGCACTTTGATGAGATTTGTGAAAGATATTCATGGGTTGCTAAGTATTTAGAGGAGAAGGTCAAGTTCGAAGAGTGGTCCAGAGTTCATTTTGAAGGCAACAGGATTGAAGTTATAACAACTAACATAGTTGAGAGTGTGAACAATATTATGCTCAAGGCAAGAGAATTTTCTATAACTTCCATGCTTGATTTTATCCTCATAAAGATGGGAAAGTGGTTCTACGTTCGGCATCAGGAAGCATTGGCAGTGAATACACCACTTACGCCAAAGGAGGAGGAAATACTCAGGAAAAGATGGGATAAGGCAGGTTCATTAATTGCACTCCCACTTAATGAGAATGAGTACAGCATGATGTACGGAAGTGGAAGTGATTTCCAAAACATCAATCAATGCATGGTTGCTATAGTGAATTTGGCGACAATGACATGCAACTTTCGGATATTTGACATAGATAAGATTCCATGCATACATGCCATAGTGGCAACAGGACATCGCCGACTGTTAGACACCGGGTCCCTGTACACTCATTGTGTTCTAAATACTACCTTGCAGAGTAGCGGATGTTGGCATATACTAAAACTATTTACCCCGTTCCTCCAGAATCTTAATGGCATGATAGCCCTGATGATATTAGAGCAATTAAGGTACTAGAGCCTGAAGCCAAAATGGGTAAAGAGAGGCCAAGATTGAGTCGCATCCCTTTAGTAGGAGAAGTTTTGAAGAAGAAGTATAATCAATCTGTGGGACATGTGGTCAAAAGGGACATAACCCAAAGAAATGTCCTAATTAATCTGTCTGATATGAGAAACACCACTTAATTTACATTTTTCTTTGGAAGATTTTGGTTACATAGTTAGTGTTATGTCACGCCCTGGAGTATGGGAGGTGACGTGGCGGGTTAATTAAGTTGATTAAGTAGAAATTTAGTTAAAACATGAGTTTTAGAATTTAAATTAATTATGAAAATATGGAAATTTTAAAACCTTTTTAAAACAAGCATTTATATGAATTAAACAAATAAGAATATCAAAGTAAACAATAAAAAGGTAATAAAGAAACAAGAAGAAACGAGAATAGGTCCCACTGACCCACATCTTGTGCACACATATAGCACTGATAATATTATATTACAACCACAGTCCAAAAAGTAAAATAGTTAGAATATTATATGCCTTGATTTTATAATTTAAATAACCTACTGAGTTCTTCTAGTGCTCTTGTGTCCTGTCTGTGGATTCTTTTCTGATCTTAAGCTGATATCCACTTAGAAAGGGGAGAAAGTTTTAAAACAATAAAACGTGAGCGAAATGCTCAGTGGGACTACATTTTTATAAACATTTAATTTCAAGGAAAATTTCATTATTGAAGAAATTATTCAGAAAATAGACTTAATCAAATGAATAAATAAAATCCATTAAATTATTCTTACTAAAATCGTTTGTTGGTCGACCAGAAGGAATATCATTTTCTTTTCTCTAGGCAAACCATATGTATAACACCACCGTAGTGGCCCAGCTGGGTTTCAGGACCTTCCCCTAAGGTCGTACGCTACACGACCCGATCTCTAATATGACATCATGCCTATATATGCATTTTTATAATTAAATAAAAGTCTCTTTTTACTAAGTATATTCATTTACATTCAATACGAGGTTTATTATGAAATACACCTCAATCTACTGTTTATGAAAACAATCAATAAAAACCCTTTTTAATTATTTATTGAAAACATTTGATAAAATCATTTTTGAGGCCAAATCTTTTAAAAACCAGGTTACCAATGAAAATGGGAAGAAGTCTTACCTCAATCCTCGTGCCGGTGTCCCATATCGAAGTCCTGGTCCGCTATACGTTAGCTCCGTGGATCCACGAACAACCTTAAGTGTACAATAACTAAGTCTATCAATATCTAGCTTAAGACAGTCTGTGTTGCTAAATTATTTTAGGGTGTCCTAGTGTGTCATTTGTGTTTACAAAATCATTTTCTAAAGTTAAAATCTCAATCAGGGTTCAAAACAGAAAAAACAGATGAAAAAATCATAAAATTCCACTATGCTCGGTCGGCATGTGGGTCATCCTAGTTCGGCTGGCTGAATTGTGCAGTTCAGCCTGCCGGAAAACTAGGTCTAGTCGGCCAAATTTTTCCAGGTCTTGCCTATTGGACGTATGAATTCGGCCTGTCGAACTCTTGAATCCGGCCTGCCGAATTGGAAAATTCTAGAAATTTTCAAGCACGGATTCTCAGCCTCCTAAGCCCAAATCTCAAATTTCAACCTGTTTTCTCAAATCCCAAGCATAAATAATGATCATAGTTGATAGGAAAACATAGTAGCTTACTTTTCCATGCATTAAAACAAGATTTACACAAAAATCTTGAAAAATCCTGAAAATGGAGAAAAATAGAAAAAAATAAAAAATCCTAATTTAAATATGTTTTTGATCAAACAAAGCTTAGATTCTAGACATTCTAAGTTTCTTTAACCTACATTGATGGTTTTCTAAGCTCAAATAAGCTTAGATTTCAAAATACACGAAAAATTTAAAAGTTGAAAAAAAAAAGTTTTGAAATTCAAAAACTAACCTTAAATTCGAGCTTCAAATCGTGTTTTTGATTGTTCAATCACATCCCCAAGCCTCCAATATGCTAATCTGAAGCTCGGGCTTGATTTTGAAACTCAAAATTTTGAGAAGAAAAGAGAGAGAAGGAGAGGCAGAGAGAGAGGAGAGAGGCGAGCGTGATATGAAAAGTGAGAGAGAGCTGAGTGAAAGAGAGAGGGGGTGAGTGGAATAAATAGAGAAAGAGGAAAGGCAGACTGAGAAAAGGGAAACCATGTCTCGTACATGGTTTTTATAAAATAGGGACTTGTTGGTCATTTGACAATTTGTTTTGTTTCAAATATTAAAAATACAAATAAAAATAACTCGAAATGATTTAAAAATCTATTTGATTAGGAAAAATAATTAAAAAACTCTTAGATAAAAATTAAACCACAATTTGGCACACTAAACCACAATTTGGCACACTATTACACCATTTTACTTACTAATATTACTTAATTAATTTCAGGACGCTACATGTTATTATTTATGTAATTTCATTCTCAAAACATTTTTTATTGAGTGCTATTATGTTCACATGTCTTATTTGATCAACCTTATTTCAAGAAATTAAAAATATATATTAAAAAAAAAGCGCTCAAGATCGAATGACCTCATGGTCGTTCCTCTATGTCTTATGGTTGTTCGGACACTCTTTGATTCGTTCCATCCATATAAGCTTGAGTGACCATGTGATCGTTTGTTGTCTTTCATTGGTCGTTCGCTTGATTTTATTGGTTGTTTAGAAGTTTTTTGCTTCTTATCTCATTTTACTACAATTTTTTTAAGTGCTATTCTATTCACGTGCAATCAATTTTATATTTGATTCAAAGAACAAATAAAAAATTCCCTATCTATTGGAAAACAATCAAACTAAGTATAAGTTTGAGCACTTCACTTCATGTCTTAGTGTTGTGGAAGGACTATGGTCACATTAACCATGGTTATGGTATATTAATTCAAAATTCTTTATTTATTCGTAATACAATTATGACCAATTCTAAATCGACAACTTGGCCGAGCGGAACATCGACGTTGAAGGAAGTTAGCTACTACACTCATTAACAGAATTAAGTTGAGGTGGTAGTTTACTCATTCAACATTATGAATCTACCATGTTTCAATTTAATTTTGACAATGCAGACCTTAAAAAAAAATAGAAATAAAAAGACAAAAAAAAAAAAAAAAACACAAGAACTCAAGATTGAATGACCCTGTGGTCGTTCCTTTGTTTCTTGTGGTGGTTCGAACACTCTTTGGTTCATTCCATCCGTATAGGCCTGAGTGACCATGCGGTCATTCATTGCCTTTCATTAGTCGTTCGCTTGATTTTGTTGGTCGTTCGGAAGCGTTTTGCTTCTTATCTGATTTTACTACAATTTTTTAAGTGCTATTATATTCATGTTCAATCAACCTTACATTTGATTCGAGAAAAAAAAAAAAAAAAAAAATTCCCTACCTATTGAAAAACGATCAAACTGAGTATAAGTTGAACAGGTCACGTTATGTCTTAGTGTTTTGGAAGGACTATGATGACATTAACCATGGTTATGGTATATTAATTCAAAATTCTTCATTTATTCGTAATACCATTATGGAAGTTAGCTACTATGGCTCTTAACATAATTAAGTTGTGCTGATAGTTTACTAATTTAACATTATAAAATGGAACCACTGCTTTTTTTTAAGGGAAGAATTTTTTCCACTCATGATTACATAGTTTTATTCATTATTTGCTGTAAGATTAAAGGCAATAATCCAGTGTGTTGCCATCCATACTGTCTACTTTACTCCCTCACTCAACAACCAATCATATTAAAGTCAAGTTAACAAGCATGTGCTACACGTGTGGCTAACAAAGAGGCGCTCCACCTGAGAATTCGCCTAAAAATACAAACAAACCGTCAATTTATGCGTGCCATGCAAGTCTTGGTGGACTTTCTTCCTGAAAAGAATGCCTTTATTAATTTGACTTGATCTGCAAGTATTGGCGACTTTAATTCATTAATTTGACTTGCCAAACAAGCATCGGCGACTTTTGTCAACAAAAAAAATGCTAAATAAATAAAAAAAACTTCGTGTGTCCTCTATGACCGGGTCGGTGCCTTTAGGGGCAAGTCACACCAAAACCCGCCCCGTTTACTTGATTTATTTTTATTTTTACTTAATTTTTCCCCCCTTTTCCTTAAAAACCGACATTGCTTTTCGACAAATTTCCCAATTCTCTAATCTCCCCTCTCTCACCGTTCTAACGGGAGAGTACCCTAACTCTCTCTCCTCACCTTTTCCAGCCAATCGGCAGCCACCGTCGCCGCCTTCCACCGTCCGCCGCCTTACGCCGTGCGTTCATCCACCTTCTCCGGCTAATCTGATCTCTGCTAGAAGGTCAGTGTTCCTATGAAATAAATCTCTTCATGTTCTTGTTAAACGATCATTGTTGGTTTCTTTGCTTATTGCTCCACTGATAATTATCGATATATATATATGAACAAAAACTGAGGATATCATCTGAAATAGAGGAGTTATCGTTGAATTTGGTGGATGAAAAGAAGGGAAAAAAAATAGTTCAGCCCTAGTACCACGCAAAAATGGTACATACATTGAACCAGAAAAAACTGGATCAGTTACATAAATATATATGTAGATATTTTGAATTCTCTTGTCTGCGTGTTCAGTTTTGCCGGTGATGCTCCTTGTTGGAGCTTTTTTTTCCCCATGATTATTAGCTGTGAAGATGTATCCATTGAGTTTATGGTTAATTTGTGTAAAGGGTGTTTTTGCCCTTCTTTCGTTTTTATTTTTCCATGGAGTTAATTGGTTTGGTTTTTGGTCGTTTTTTAAATTCTTGAAGAGTGTTTTAGGCTGTTCCATATCTAGCATGATCACCCCAGAACCTGTTTGGTGCATAAGTAGCAATAAATCACAGTTTTACTATGAAAAACTAAAGTTAAGAACCTTTGGTGTCTTCTTGTTTTCCCTTTTTGCTATATACATACATATGTTGAGAATAAATGAACGTGTGTTTGCTTGATACATTTTACTATTTTTTGTGATTAATTTGTTGAATAAATTTCTCCTGTCCGCCGCAGGGTCCATTTCTCAAAGGAGAAACAGAGGGGGGAAAGAGCAAAAGAAGAAAAATTATCTCTGATTGTAAGAAAGATAGAGAAAAATCTCTCATTTGAACATCTCCACCGATCAAGTGTGCGAAAAGATTCTTGTGTTCAGTATTTCGGATCAGGTAAATTTATTTTTTCGTTTTCTCCTCTCTTTTTAGGGCATGTTGTTTTCTTCATTTTAGTTTTCTGTCAATAATAGGAAGGGGAATTACATTTGCTTTAACTTTAACTTAATTGATTGATATGCCCTTCCTCTTCTGTTTAGCTTTAGCCTTTCATTTCCAAAAGTATCCTTAAGTCAATCACTTCTACGCCTCAGTCTTTCCATAGAAATTTCACCTATTTCTCTTCACACCAGAGTTCAAAACCTCAAACGACCAACCAAACACGTGTACAGCTTGTTGTGGTGGTGGTGTGGGTGGGTGGGTGGGTGGGTGTGGGTTGGGAGGGTCTAATAAATTCCCATGATTTTCAATACGCAGTTGTCCTGCTAATAGTGTAGCTTCAAGTTTCTGCATTTCTTTTGTAACATAAACTGGGTTCTCATCCCACATGTATTGCCATCTTACATTTGACAGAATAAATGTATGTTTTTGTTAACAGTGGTAATATGTTATTAAGGCGGAAATAATTATATGAATGTGGAGAAAGAAAAAGACGAAAGAGGTCAAAATAAAAGAAATATGAAACGCTGAGGATTAAATTGTTGTAGAATTATTAATTCTTAGTTATCGGTGGGTGTATTTCAATTCAATATTATATGATATTGTTTTTGACCAAATGTACTTTATTGTAATTTACTTCAGTATAAAATGGAATATATTTTAAGAGGTGAAGATTTGTGAGGACATTAATGAATTAACTGGGTTGGGGGCAAACATAAATTCCCTAACAAGAAGTTGAATTGATAACTGTTTTTGGAATTTTTTGTGTTAATTTTTTTATTTGGAACGGTAATAGGGGCTTGATAATCGTGTGTGTATATACACACACACACACACACATATTTATTGGTTTGATTTTCTTGTTTGGTCCTTGAGAATATTTGAAAAATTATTGAATCACAGTTACTCCACGGAGGTGGAATCTCTCTCTCTCTCTCTCTCTCTCAATTTAATGCAAATGGAACTACTGAATCAATGTTTGGGTTTCCATTTATCTGAGAGTCGATTATAAACCAATCTATTGATTAGAATCCTCAATTGTTCTAGTTTTGTTGTGCTTGAAGTTGATTTGAATTACATTTCTTGGTATTTTTTGCTTAAACTAACCATTTTGAGTCGGTTCTTTGCCCGTCCAGTGTCGGTTGCTACGAGCTTTGGGGGTTTCGTTTCAGAGAACATGAGTGCTAATGTCCGGAGTGAGCGAAGGGATAATAACAGGCCTACTAGGTTCGTTTCCCACACTGCCAGGCAGGAGTGGGTTCCTAGAGGGGGCACTACGGTCACCGTTGCGAACCCACCGTTGAGCTCCAATTTTAACCCAACTGGCAATGGTGGAATGGATTTTAACCATGGCTCTGCAGCCTCTCAGAATCGGTATGGAGGAAATAATAATAGTACTAGTTCAAGGGCTCATGTCAATCGGCGGACAAGTCACAGGAGGGAGAAGGAGAAGGAGAAGGAGGAGGAGCAGGAGGAGGAGGAGAGAAATGTGACTAAGGAGAGGGCTACAAGCAAGGATGAGGGGCTTTTGAAAGACACAAATTTGCCTCAGCTTGTGCAAGAGATACAGGAGAAGCTGTTGAAGGGGGCTGTTGAGTGTATGATTTGCTATGACATGGTTAGGAGATCCGCAGCCATCTGGTCTTGTTCGAGCTGCTACTCGATTTTCCATCTGAATTGTATAAAGAAATGGGCTCGAGCACCCACCTCAGTTGATCTGTCTTTCGAGAAAACTCAGGGGTTTAATTGGCGTTGTCCTGGATGTCAATCTGTGCAGCTCACGTCATCAA
Organism: Artocarpus heterophyllus; assembly: GCA_025403435.1. NCBI lineage: Eukaryota > Viridiplantae > Streptophyta > Magnoliopsida > Rosales > Moraceae > Artocarpus > Artocarpus heterophyllus. Next base: position 23,375,583 of record CM046346.1, read on the forward strand.
AGGAGATTCGATATGTGTGCTTCTGTGGAAAGAGGCCCGACCCTCCTTCTGACTTGTATTTGACTCCCCATTCATGTGGGGAGCCTTGTGGAAAGCGGCTAGACAGGGATTTTCTTGCTCCCGGAGAGAGTGAGGAGAATCTTTGCCCTCATGTGTGTGTGTTGCAGTGCCATCCGGGTCCATGTCCGCCTTGTAAAGCATTTGCCCCCCCTCGTAGATGCCCTTGCGGAAAGAGGATGATTACAATGAGATGCTCTGATCGAAAGTCTGTTCTTACTTGCGGTCAGCGCTGTGACAAGGTTCTTGAATGCGGTCGTCATAGGTGTGAGCGGGTTTGTCACTTGGGGCCTTGTGACCAGTGTCAAGTTTCAGTCAGTGCTTCCTGTTTTTGCAAGAAAAAGTTGCAGGTTGTTCTTTGTGGAGACATGACTGTGAAGGGAGAGGTGAAAGCTGAAGATGGCGTCTTTTCATGTTCTTCTCTTTGTAAGAAGAAACTTAATTGTGGCAACCATTACTGCAGTGAAATTTGCCATCCAGGATCCTGTGGAGAGTGTGAGTTGTTGCCAAGCAAGACCAGAACATGCCACTGTGGGAAAACAGTATTGGAGGAGGAACGACAGAGTTGTTTAGATCCAATTCCTACTTGTTCACAAATATGCAAGAAACCCCTTCATTGTCGGAAGCATTATTGCGAAGAGGTTTGCCATGCTGGTGATTGTCCCCCTTGTTTGGTTAAAGTCGCTCAAAAATGCCGTTGTTCATCTACCTCCCGATATGTGGAATGTTATAAGACTACTTCTGACGAGAAATTTACTTGCGATAAGGCTTGTGGGCGGAAGAAGAGCTGTGGAAGGCACCGTTGTAGTGAGCGTTGCTGTCCTCTTTCTAATTCAAGCAACACCTACTTTGGGGATTGGGATCCACACTTTTGTTCATTGTCCTGTGGTAAGAAGCTACAATGTGGTCAACATTCATGTGAATCTGTGTGTCACAGTGGCCATTGCCCTCCTTGCCTTGAAACCATATTTACTGATTTAACATGTGCATGTCGAAAAACTTCAATACCTCCTCCGTTGCCTTGCGGAACACCAACCCCTTCTTGTCAACTTCCATGTTTGGTACCTCAGCCTTGTGGTCATTCATCTTCTCACAGCTGCCACTTTGGAGACTGCCCCCCTTGTTCGGTGCCTGTAGCAAAAGAATGTATTGGTGGACATGTTGTTCTTAGGAACATTCCTTGTGGATCAAGGGACATTAGGTGTAACAAGCTCTGTGGAAAGACCAGGCAATGTGGTATGCATGCCTGTGGAAGAACTTGTCACCCTCCACCTTGCGATGCTCATATAGAATCTGAACCAGGTCTAAGATCTTCTTGTGGGCAGACATGTGGTGCTCCCAGGAGAGATTGCAGGCATACATGCTCTGCCCTTTGTCACCCGTCCTCTCCTTGTCCTGATGTGAGATGTGAGTTCCCTGTAACAATCACTTGTTCTTGTGGCCGGATAACGTCAAGTGTTCCATGTGATGCTGGGGGCAACAGTGGTGGTTTTAATGCTGATAGTGTATATGAAGCTTCAGTCTTACAGAAATTGCCAGTGCCACTGCAACCAGTGGAAGCCACTGGTAGGAAGATACCACTTGGGCAAAGGAAGCTTATGTGTGATGATGAATGTGCAAAATTGGAGCGGAAACGGGTTCTTGCAGATGCTTTTGATATAGCTACACCAAACTTGGATGCTCTTCATTTTGGTGAGAGCTCTGTTGTTTCTGAGTTGCTGACAGACCTGTACAGGCGTGACCCCAAATGGGTATTATCTGTGGAGGAGAGATGCAAGTATTTAGTACTTGGCAAGGGCAAAGGAACAACAAGTAGTCTTAAGGTCCATGTTTTCTGTCCAATGTTAAAGGATAAAAGAGATGCGGTTAGGGTAATTGCTGAAAGGTGGAAGCTCACAGTACGCGCTGCTGGCTGGGAGCCAAAGCGTTTTATTGTGGTTCATGTTACGCCAAAGTCAAAAGCTCCGCCTCGCGTTCTTGGGGTGAAGGGCACTACAACCGTGAATTCACCTTATCCTCCTGCATTTGATCCGTTGGTAGACATGGATCCCAGGCTTGTTGTTTCTTTTCCAGATCTGCCTAGAGATGCGGATATAAATGCATTGGTTCTGAGGTTTGGTGGGGAGTGTGAGCTTGTTTGGTTGAATGACAAGAATGCATTGGCTGTATTTCATGATCCTGCTCGTGCAGCAACAGCCATGAGGAGATTGGATCATGGATCAGTATACCATGGAGCTGCTGTTCTGGTTCAACCATCTGCTGCTGCTGGTGTCTCATCCTCCTTGGGAGCCAATGCCTGGGGAGGAATGGGAATTGGCAGGGGTAACCCTTGGAAGAAAGCAGTGGTTCAGGATTCTGCTTGGAAAGAAGATTCTTGGGGTGGTGAAGAGTGGTCGTCGGGTGGCTCCGCTGATGTGCAGGCGTCTGTTTGGAAGCAAGAAGCGCCACTGGCTGCCTCAATAAATCGATGGAGTGTTCTTGATCATGAAACGGCTTTGAATTCGTCATCCACCTTTGGAGTTAAGGTTTCGGCAAAGGAGGCTGCACGTGATATGCATTCGAATTTGGGATCCAGCTCAAGTGTTCCAAATGCAAGCGGGCAGCACGTTGGCAATATTACTGAAATAGATACTTCTGAAGAGGTAGATGACTGGGAGAAGGCTTATGATACTTTAGCGTAACACAAACTTACTAAAGTTTTGCAACAAGAGAAAGGAAACTCTTAAGTTGATCTAATGGATGATTTCTATTTGGTCCATGGACAATGCCTCTTGAGGCATTATGCAGTCTAGTCTTGTGCCACAACAAGGCAAATTTTTTTTCTTTGATGTTTTGGAGTTAATTCTTTTGCTTCAATTACATCTTCCGCTTGCCTGGTTGATGTTCTGCTAGTATTATTATTTTTTTCCCACAAAACTACTAGCCTGCCATAGAATTGGTGTGAGACTGAGAGGCTGTATTTGATGTTCTGCGTTATTGAAGAACATTATTTTGGAAATGTTTAATTCCGTTGAATATTGCTACTTTGGTGAGGCTATGCTTTAATGCGACAAAGACAATCTGAAATTTCGTTCTCATCATATTATTAATGCCGTACATGTATATATATCTATATATATATATATATTATATTTATTTATTTATATTCGCCAAGTAATTTCCGAGTCCTGAGCCAAAAGGAGGTTAATGACATTTCCACAGGTAATTTTTTATTATGTTGCCTTTCTTGTTATATATATCTATTTATCATGAAGGAGTAACTCTCATTCTTTAGTCTTTTTTCAATCATTTTTTAATGCGTTGCTCTAATATTTGTATACTATTTTGTAGTTTTTTAATTTCCGCGTATAGCATTTGCTTTTGATTTGTACCTGAACAAGCAGAATATAAATTACACCATGAAAGCACCGTGTCCGGGCCGACCAAATATTCAGTTGCTTTCTTTCTGTGTTTTTTTTTCCCTTTTTTTTTTTCAATCAATTTTTTTTTTTTTTTTTTTTTAATATTTTTCATCTGAAGTTGATTAAGCAAATGAATGAAATCCGTGCACAATAAGCCGTTGCTCTGGATGAGTAAAATCGAGATGAAGGTAGCATGGTAGTGTGCACGGAAATGGAATTTAAGGGTGAAAAATTCGTTTAGGGGAGACTTGTTAAATTCAGTTAGAAACACGGATCCCCTCCAATTAATATATGTCATCTAAGGCTTGTCTGATTTAGTATATATGAATGATCGTTTTCTTTGACTATTAATTTTATTAATAGAGCTTTTAAGGAAGGTTAATAATAAAATTAATCTTGATTTTATAACTATTGTTTTAACTATTTTATTTATGGTTTGTAATTGTCATCTAGGGGTGTATAACGATACATTATGCTAAAATAAATTATACCTTTGAAGATCCAATCCGATACATGATGAAATTCTTTTCTAAGGGTCAGAACCACTATGTGCTAACTATGAATCAACGATGAAGGCCATAGGTTCTCTTTTCGAAAACACTCTTCCACTCAATATTTTCAAAGCCAAGGTTTTATGTTAACATGCATGAACAATTTTTAAAGAGCGGCACCTTATTCTACATGGCATGTTATCAATATACATGACAAATCATATTATAATGCAGACAAGCAAAACAATATGCAAAGGCCCAAACAAAATAATTAATACATAGCCATAATACCATGGTTTTATGCTAGAGGAAAAAAAAAAAAGATTACAAAAAGATCAATCGAAACATATTATCGATTCTTTATCTAGTATCTTCGAGTTGTATCATTCTTTATGTGGCATCCACCAATTCTTTAATTCCTCATGAATCAAAGGGTTTTTGTTTTTTTGGATCATCATAAAATTAATGTTTATCAGAATTGTCTCAAAAATAAAATTAAAATTGCATCGAAAAATATCTTTTCTGGAAAAACGTTATGCCCTCTGTTTCAGTTCGGTCTGTCGGTCTGCAATCATCAGCCTGCGACCTGAAGGGTTCGGCATGCCGACCTGAAGGGTTTGGCATGCTGTGACACCCGTTATTCTCCTAACGGGTATTGAGGTAATTAAATTAATTTTTAGTGTATAAAAAAAAATTGCTTCATTTAAATTTATTTTATAATATTTATTTTTATCTATTTTTAAATTTTCTAAAATTCTCCTATATTTATTTAGTATGATTACTAAAAAGCCTTAGAACTTCTAATAAATCTCAAAAATGTCATATTGGCATTATGTGTGTTAAAGTCTTTAGATGAGACATAAGGATATCTTTTCCAACTACTCTTGACCCTCATTTTCTTTATTTCCTCCGTGACATGCTTTAACATGTCTCCTCTATAATTGTTTCTATCACTTCTCTTCAAAGACTTCATCTTTTCTTCCTTTCTCTTCCACGGTTCCCACACTCTTCTTCTCATTTCTTTGCTGAAGCAAAATACTTAGAGAACTTCTTCAAGGCAGCCATAAAAATCAGCCACCATCACCTCCATTTGAGCAAGAATTTCAGTCATACCGAAGTAAAGGAACCTGTTTTGAAGCCATTTCAAGCTTCCAACTAACCATAATCCGAGGTTAGAATCTTATGAACAAATTTAGTCTTTCATTTATAAATTTTCTTTTATACTAAAGGATTATTCAAATTTGCGTTCTTAAACCTAAGTATATGTTTGTTGCTATTTTGGAGCATATGTATGAAGTCTAAGTGTATATGCCCTAGACAGAAAATTTATATTGTTAAACTTTGTAATACCTCTATGGGCAGTGGTTATTTCTTGAAATTCTAAGATTAAATTAAAATGAATTTTATGAATTGGTTTGCATATTTAAAAAGTAGCATCCTAGGCTTTCTAACGAGCTATCATAAACCTAAATCGGAGTTGTATTTTATTTTCTAAGAATTATTCAATTTTTGTATTGGAAACTAGTAAATCTGCCAGTTTGTTATGGTATACCAGCTGCTAACCTGAACCAAGAACCCATCTTTGCTCACCACCTAATTCTTTAATGTCTTGCAACCTTTCCAATATTATCCTAAGTGATTGATGAATCTTATTAGGGACTAAAACATATAGATTACTTGTTCACATTTTATATTGTGTTAAGACAAAAATTGTTTATTGTGGTATTCAAAAGAGATTTATATAAAAGCTTTAATGGCATACTAGTAAGATAGGTTTACACATGATTTATTTATGAATGTAGTTGTATGTTGTGCTTTAGTTTTAATTGTCCTTATGCACGCCTTAGGATCAAGGGAGTATGGAGCTAACGTTAATTGATTCCAGGATTAAGAGACTGTTGATAAGCTTGAAAGGTAGGGATTCTATTACTCATCTTTTGTAAGGTTTTTATAGAATTAAAATTGATTGTTTTGCCGCAATATATATATCTATGTTGAACTGATATTATATGAGTATCACATATGAAACTATGACATGGACTCGTCTTGTATTGTACGGCGAGGAACATAATGAATTTACACATGTTATAAATTGAGAAGCATGGTTAGGAAAACTAACTCTATTGATAATGATTCAATATAGAGAAATTGTAAGACATGAAGAGGGCGACGGTTACGTCCTTGGGCATGAATACCCTAAAAGGTAAAATAGGGGGAAGGTGATGACGCTTCCTTGGGTTGAAAGTCCCAGAACACACTGTACAGGAATCGACTTGGTGAGGACTCGGGGCTTGATGTCCCCTCACCGGAACACCCTTGGAATGTTTATAGGGTGATCAAGTGCGCCCATTTGGGTTTCGATGAGTTGAGTGATACTCAATTTAACATGGATACCTAGGAACAATGATGATTGATAATATTTGTATAAATGTGTAATTATGACACTTGGTAATGATTAACTACGGTATCCATAAGATGTGATCATAATAAACCTCATAATCTGGAATATGATGTGACTTACTAACCATGCAGATTTTAATATGGTAATGATAAAAACCTAAAGGTGAGTAATGGCTTTCTCTACTGAGCATAGTGTTGCTCATTCCCTTATGTTTATATCTTTTCAGGACTCACTAAGTGTGAGGTGGCTACGAGAAATATAGTTGAGGAAGTGATGTAACTATATTACATTGGGACTGCTTCAATCGTTGAGAATGTTCTTCATGATAATGTAAGCATCAATTGTTACTTTCTGTGACTGTATTATAATGTGTTGAGGGTTAAAATGATGATGACAACAGTTTATATTATTAAATTTAAGGTGCTACATTAAAACTGTGGTTTATTTATCGTTTATATTTTTATTTTTGAGTTGAGAGTTTTCATTTAAGTCCCGGGCAAATTTTATTTTTAAGGTTTTACTTTTATTATTTATTTTTATTTTATCTCATTAAAAACTGTTAACCCCCACATAGGGGCGTTACACATGCCGACCGAGCTGAACTCAAAAAACATAAAAATTTAGAAACACAAAAAACAATGGAACTCTATCATCTTCATCTTTTAGATCCGTCTTCATTTCGAATGATGATTTAGTTACAAAATTTTACAAATTTAAAATTAAAATAATAATTTCTAGACGGTGATGATAGACCGCCGTTTAATTTCACGAAAAACTTAGATACACATTATAACCTTTAAGGAACCATGACGGCACAAATTAATTAATTAATTAATAATTAAATAAAAATTTAATCAACCATAATTAATTAATAAACATTCATTATATTATCTCATGACAACATTTAATTATATAGATACCCTAGATTGCCAACTCTCTAAAAAATTAAATTCAAACATAGCATAAAATAAGATCACATAATTCATGTATATACCATGATCACAAATCCAAAAATCAATGTAAAAGCACTAGCTCTGCAGTGGAATTTTAAAGTTTTTAAATTAGAGTATTTTTCAAAACACAAGTTTGACGTGCTAAATATATAAATTAATGATAGATCTTACTAACCTCTTTTGTATGTCGACGTGGGCTCGAATCTATGTAGAGAAGAACGTTCTAAAAAAGCCTCAACCAACTAATCTTTTTTGCTATTTTCTATCCACGATCGGAGTGTGGGTGGTCACATGTCGTACAGCTTTTCTTCCGGTGACTCTCCTTCCAACCACTTGAGAAGATCTAGAGCTAAGGTTCTTGATATTGAACAATAGCTCTCAGGGACTTTTAGAATTTCTCAAACTAGAATACTCACTCTATGCTTCTCAACTAATCTAAATAACTGAGAAAGCTCACTCCCTATTTATAGTGGTCGAATTTGGGGTGAAATCTTATCAAATTAGGCTTCAAAATTCGAATCTAGATCAAATTCTAATGAAAAATGCGTCTAAAATGTGTATACAGATTATCACACGGTCGACAGGCTGATATGGGAGATCGGCCTGCCGAACTTGCTTCATCGACATGCCGAAGTTTCCCATCAACCTGTCGAACTTACGATAATCTTGATATGCAAAAATATCATATTTCCACTTGAGATTCTTAGATAGAGTCTCAGTTTTATAGGGCATTTGGTAGAAAGTAGTTCAAACCACTTTCTTAGTTATAAATAGTGTAAAGCTCTCACATGCTACAGTAATAATAAAAAAATGGCTATAGTGTAAAGCTCTCACATGCCTCAGTAAAAACAGTTCTAATAAACGGTTCTAACCACCCTGTCAAACACCCTATTAATTCAAATAACCCAATAGAGATGTTATCCCATCAAAACAGTCATATGTAGATAGTCCTGTAGAAAATAAAATATTATCCAAATAATTCAACATGTTAATCTTGAATCAATTTGCAAAATTAATTCAACCGATAAACTAACATGAATTATTAAATCCAATCTTATAGAATTTCAGTCAATCTAATAATTTAACACAAATCATCAATATGTAGGAAAAACATGCCGTATCGTTACAAGATTTATAATAAGCTAGCAAAGAGGAGCCGATAGAAATATATAGTTCAAGCTTCTATAATTGTAAAATACAATTTCTCAGATACATATTTTATAATTATCAACTCTAACACTACTCCACTAAAAATTTAGAGTTGTACTCTCGATATACATAAAATTATGAGCTTCAATAAGCTAACCGTTTATGAGATACTTAATGTGTTACATCCCCATAAGATATTCATAATTAGCTTAAGGATAAATTTCGTTTTACCTTCCCGATTATTTTTATCTTACGTTTCATTATCACACCATTGGAATTATTTACTATCCATAGATAGTATACCATTCAATTACACCTATGTATCTAAATGGATGAGCGCTCCAATCTTAAAATTACAGGATAACGCATATAAGAGAATATCATTTACTCTACAAAAAGAGCTTTGGATTCCATATATGTGAATAACGAGTCTACATTCATTAAGAGTCATGTCTTCGATGTACTATATGCATACCATCATTAAGTCAAAATGTCACCATTTGGTATATCAAAAAATATAAGTCAAGAATACGAGCCCATTAGTTATTTCAAGATTAAGACACAATATATATGATTGTCTAAAGTGAATTGATTTGCACAAACAAAATTATTAACCAAATCAATTCAACTTTTATGTCCCGATCTAATATAGCGTCACTTATAACAATGCACTAATGTTTCTAATCGCGAAGTCTCACTTTGATGACCAAGATAAGCCATCTTCCGTTAGGAATGTAGACAACAAAACAATCTTAGCATGAATAAAATGCTCAACTTTATTTCCTCGATTGTGGATCTTATAATTTAGACTATCGCCTTTAAAATTCATGTCTTCCGCATAATCTGACCATCATATACACGATTCTTAAAGGTTTAGACCGACAGTCTCTGATTTTTGTTTGTGTATCATACATTCAATAGCTATGAATATAAAGAGGACAACATTTAGTATATAAATGATAAATAAACTCTTTATTGAAAAAATGTCTCCAAAAAACTTATTACAACGTTTTACTCCTTAGGACACTATATTTACATTACAACCCACCATATGGGTGGTTATTTGAGCTAAGCCTAAGGGAGATGTGAGACAAATAAGCACTTAACACGTGTCTCATTCTACTTTTAAGCGCTTAAGTCTACTACCCTTTTGGGTGAGAATCTCATCGTGCTGAATTTGGCCTCTATAAATAGGCATTGTTTTGGGGATTACGTACTTCATTTGGTACTCAAGCATATATTCTTTAATTCTCTAATTGTCAAAATAATTTTGTGCCATATTATCACAGTGAACAAGGCTCCTCACCAGTAGACGTGGCTCAATTGAGTGAGCCATTAAAAATATGTATGGTATCTTTATTTAAAGCATCTTGAAATTTATTTGATTTGTGTTTATGTTTCCTATTAGCATTTTAGACCGATGATTGTCTGACTAATTCTGAACTTTGAAGCCTATCAGGAACTAATAACGATCAAAGACCCAATTAATCTAAATTTACTTGTTAATCAAATTCTAATATGATTTCATTTTATTGTAAATCTAACGTCTATAGTTTGGCGCCTACTGTGGGGCCTTTCTGATCATCAACTTGAGGAATCCTAGCAGCAGATTACGCAAAAGTATCCATGGCTGAGGACACCAACACCAACTAAGAACTTCCACCAAGTATGACTCTCAATGTAGATGCCGACACATAATGGGGCGTGCATGTGGCTGTCACAGACACTCTAGAAGCAAACTAGTAATTGACTACACTAACTGTCAAAGTAGAGAGACTGAAGGCTCAATTATAGGAGCAAACGTCACGTTCTCAAGAGCACAATCGGCGTTACAAAGAGATGAGTAGCAAGAACAGACCGCTTAAAAGTCAGATTACCTCCTATAACGCACAACTTGTAGCCTACTCGTACTACTACTTCAACCACTAGTCGGGGTACTCTGTCAGTCCGTTGTCATCGTGGAAGCACCAAATGCTGTCGATGTTCAGGCAGAAACCCGCATTCAATCTATAAACAGGATGCAACCTTTAACAACTCTAGAGAGAGCGTTGGCGACCGTTGCAAACACAGAAAGGCAAGCATCTCTGAGGTGAACATATGAGGCCTTAGCGGCACGAAACAACTCCTCCATGGAGCAAGTGATCGAAGAACCAGTGGTAGCTGATGCAGCAAACACACCTCTGACTGCAACAGACTGCAATTGATGATTAAGTTGCTAGGGCCCCATTTGTTTTTGTTCTCAAAATTTTTGGAAATGTTTTCGTATGCTTTTCGAGGCAAATATTTAAAAAAACTCTCAACACAATTTTCAAAAAATTCCTATTTTCTAAAACAAATTTTTTTTTACCTATTTTGAAAACAACACTAAAACGACCCTAGCTAACTTTGTGTTGTTTTGGGAATCAAAGATATCAACCTTTATAAGTGGCCACATCTTTCTTGTGTAGTTTCCTAAATGCAGGGCCAATTTAAGCAAATTTAAACCCTTAGACAAAAATTTTAGATGGGACACTTTCCCATACAAAACAGGATTCAAATTTTATACAGACCAAAAAAAAAAAAAACATTTGTGGGACAATGACATGCCCTGGCAATGCGTGGCAACAAAAAGCTGAAAACCCGTCTCTAAAATACAGTATTTAGCTTCATTGTAGGAGATCTTTTATGATTACTTGATTAAGTCTAATTATAAAAGTACGTTTCTTATTACTTTTCTACATTATAAGTAGGGTTATTTATCTTTTCCTCCTTCTGTCTCAAGTTTATTTAAACATATACCTTTAGTTTTTTATTTCATCAAATGTATACTTTTAAATTAGATTTAATACATAAATTTATATCTTTTTTTTATCAATTTTCAATTTTGAACTAAAAATTGCCCAAAATACCCTCAAGTTAAAAAATAAGAGAACTTTAAATACTTAAAAAAATTATACTAAGGTTCTTAACTTAAAAATATGTAAAATACCCTCAAAATAGGTATTTTGTGTGTTTTTCTTTTTGGTTTTTTCTTATTTATTAAAAGTTTTATTTTTTTCCCTTGTACTTTAAAAATTGTTTGGCCATTTTAAAGGTCAAAGTTAACTATTGACTGAAGTAAGGTATATATTTGTATATTAAATCATGTATGAAGGTATACATTGATAAGTTTGCAAAATCGACGGCGTAATTTTTGAATTAACATCAAACAAAAAGTATAAAAATATAAATATCCCTTATAAGTGTGTCAAATTTTTGGGTGATTTAGGAGGATGACACAAGCAGAGTTGGATTTTAAATGTACTTGTTTTGTAAAAATTGAAGCTTAAATTTCAGCTCAAAGTGGAACATATGAATTAAAACCTATATAGAGCCCAACACACACCATTTTTGGATGTAACATCTTGATGATAAGTTTGCTATATAAACACATGATCAATTTACTAAAACATGGAACTCATAAGAAGAAAAAATAAACATGATTTTTTTTTTCAAGGTAAGAAAAAGAACGAGTAAGAGCATGAATGATTGCAACATGTCATCCCTTGATGTGTATATGAGTACATGCATTTACTATTCATACTGTGATTACTTTTAACGGCCTACCTTGGAAGGCAAGGCATACACGGAGAGAACCCACCATAGATAGGATTATTATATTCCTTGGCAACAAATTCTTCAGAAGAGAAAAATCTTACTAACTATTAAGTCAAACTGGAAATATGTTACACAAAATATTCGAAAATGTGAATGAGTGACCCGATCCTTAAAAACTAGTAAGATTAAGATTTCAACCTAATTGTGAATCACAACACCAGAAAAACTAGTCAAACAATAAAATGTAAATAAGATAATGCTAAAAGAGAAATTGGACCAAACAAAGTAATACATATATTGTAGTCTGATAAGGTGCTTGGCATAGTTGTTAGAACCATTGGTTAGAATTTTTTTTACTATAACATGTGAGAGCTTTACACTGTAGCAACTTTTTTCTTTTTATTATACCATATGAGAGCTTTACACTGTTCATAACTGAGATAATGGTGAGGATCACCACTTGCCAAACAAGCTACAAGAGCACAAGTGACTACTGCAAACTAGTTGAACCATGTTTAAATCTAGATGACATGAAACATACTAAAGCTACAGCTTATGTATGATCAAGTTCAACAAGCTTCCAAGATGATTATAGTCTACAATCATCACAAGGATTGATGATTAAAGCATATTACTATGAAAAATGTGAACTTTGACCACAACTCTGCTCGTATTTTTCTTCTCCGTAAGTTCGCAAAATTAAAGAATTCTCCTTTGAAAATATAGAGAATCCACTACTGAGAAAATATCCTGTTTTGTAATTAGCTACCTGCAGACGCCACAAACTAGCTTCTACTTCAAGTCTTATAGGCCCCGTTTGTTTTTGTTTTCAAAATTTTTGAAAATTTTTTCGTACATTTTTCGAGGCAAAAATTTTAAAAACACTATTAGCACAATTCCTTAAAAATTTTTATTTTTTAAAATAAAAATATTTTCATATATTTTAAAAACAATACTAAACAGTCCATAGTTTCTACATTCTGTTCAATATGTCTCTTCACAAAGACAGTCGGTAGAAGCTACAAAAACAGATGGCCGAAAAACTGTCATTATTAATCTCTGAAAGTGATGTGTACGCCTGTAACGCCCCTATATGGGGGTTAACAGTTTTTAATGAGATAAAATAAAAATAAATAATAAAAGTAAAACCTTAAAAATAAAATTTGCCCGGGACTTAAATGAAAACTCCCAACTCAAAAATAAAAATATAAACGACAAATAAACCACAGTTTAATGTAGCACATTAAATTTAATAATATAAACTGTTGTCATCATCATTTTAACCCTCAACACATTGTAATACAGTCACAGAAAGTAACAATTGATGCTTACATTATCATGAAGAACATTCTCAACAATTGAAGCAGTCCCAATGTAATATAGCTACATCACTTCCTCAACTATATTTCTCGTAGCCACCTCACACTTAGTGAGTCCTGAAAAGATAAAAATATAAGGGAATGAGCGACACTATGCTTAGTAGAGAAAGCCATTACTCACCTTTAGGTTTTTATCATTACCACATTAAAACCTGCATGGTTAGTAAGTTACATCATATTCCAGATTATGAGGTTTATTATGATCACATCTTATGGATACCGTAGTTAATCATTACCAAGTGTCATAATTACACATTTATACAAATATTACCAATCATCATTGTTCCTAGGTATCCATGTTAAATTGAGTATCACTCAACTCATCGAAACCCAAATGGGCGCACTTGATCACCCTATAAACATTCCAAGGGTGTTCCGGTGAGGGGACATCAAGCCCCGAGTCCTCACCAAGTCGATTCCTGTACAGTGTGTTCTGGGACTTTCAACCCAAGGAAGAGTCATCACCTTCCCCCTATTTTACCTTTTAGGGTATTCATGCCCAAGGACGTAATCGCCGCCCTCTTCATGTCTCACCATTTCTCTATATTAAATCATTATTAATAGAGTCAGTTTTCCTAACCATGCTTCTCAATTTATAACATGTGTCAATTCATTATGTTCCTCGTCGTACAATACAAGACGAGTCCATGTCATAGTTTCATATGTGATACTCATATAATATCAGTTCAACATAGATATATATATATTGCGGCAAAACAATCAATTTTAATTCTATAAAAACCTCATAAAAGATGAGTAATAGAATCCCTACCTTTTAAGCTTATCAACAGTCTCTTAATCCTGGAATCAATTAATGTTAGCTCCATACTCCCTTGATCTTGAACTCCAAGCAAAACAGATCCAGTTGTATCTCACTGTATCTACGAAGCATTCTCTGTAGTGCTCCTCGAGCGACTATGAATGGCTAGGAATGCTTCCTGGAGATCATTCATTCTTGAAACTGTCATTCTGGACTCCGATATTGCTGTTTGAATAGCCTCGATCCGCGTGCAGTCAGTACTGGACGATTTTCATCGGAGTGGAATTTGCTCGAACAGAGGTCACCATTGCGTTCAGAGTGTCGAAATGAGTCGGGAGGCGGTCTCGGATCTTCGATCGGAGGTCCGGATCACAAAGTCCCATTTTGGCCTTTGACCGACCGTTGACCGCCGTTGACCGGCGGCGGTTGACTCCGTTGAGGGCTGAGCTCGAGCCTACCCCCCCTAATTCGACCCTCCTGAGTCGATTGGTGGGGTCAATTTCACCCAATTCGGCCTCTAACATAGCAAATCGAAGACGGATTTCACGGCCAAAACCGGCGGCTCCTATTTCGGTCCTCCGGCGACGGTAGCCCAAAATTGACTTGGGCGTTTTCTTCCCCGTGACCTTCTGAGCATTTCCCCTATGGTGGGGCAGCTCAACATCACGTGGAACGGCGGCTCCACCTCCTCACGGCGGCGCTCCACGGTGGATCTTGGTTCTCCGCCTTCTCGCGGTGTTTCCCCAAAATTGAGGTGTTGGGAAGCTTCCTCTCGGTCCTCTGAAGGTGCTTGTGCCTTCAATTTGGCACAAAACGGCCTAAAATGGCCAACCCAACCTCACCCACGGCGACGGTGGCGGGCTTCTTCGTTCTCCGGCGAGGGGCGGCGGAATGGAGCAATTGACCGAGGGGTCTTGCTCGCCGTCACCCTCTGATCGTTTTGGCACCGACGATGTGCCACACCGCCGCCATATGCGGCGGCTCCACGGCGGCGACGGGGCAGCTCCGGCGAAGTTGTTTCAGCCAAAATTGAGCTGGGAAATTGGTACCATCTTGTTCCTCTCCTCACACTGAGTCCATAGACACCAAAATCACGTCAATTGGTGGTCGGACGACAGAGAAACAACGTCGGGAAAATATGGGTTTCACCGCCACTTTGGGCGGCGCGTGAGCCCTCCTCCGACGGTGTTTTGGGTGGCACGACACCTCGTTGGACTCAGCTCAACGAGAGCTTCCCACTTGTATGGGAGGTGTCGAAAAATAACGCCGGAATCTCAAACGAGATTTGAGGAGAGAGAGAGAAAATTCTAGAGAGAGAAAGAGGAGAGAGAAAGTGTCGAATTAAAGTGATATTTTTTTGATTTTTTTTTATATATATACTAAAAATTAATCTAATTACCTTAATACCCTTAGGAGAATAACGGGTGTCACAGCTCTACCCCCCTTAAAGAAATTTCGTCCTCGAAATTTCAATTCTAGTAATACTAGTAAAAATTTTGATTCCATTATGATTCCAATTCCGAGTCTAAACCGTTAATGTTGTTTATCTTCCAAATTTAAGTTATCGTATCTCCAATTATTTACTTGCATAATAAATCTTACTCTAAATTCTAAATCCCTCAATGAGAGTATTTCTGACAAGTTTCAACTTATAACACCGTATAATAGTCTAAGAATCTGATCAGGCATACATATTGACCATACCATGATTCCAGTCCTTCATTGTCCATGGACTGTGATTTACAATCACATTTAAGGAGATTGCCAGAGAAATTTTATATACTTCATCTTTAGGTTCCTTTTCCTTTTTGAGTAAGGAAAAGTCAAATATATTTGATTTCATACCTCAACTAATAAACTAAAACATAATCATAAAACATATATCACAAACACTTCTATTCAAAACCATACATTAAACTTATTCATAGAGATATTAAACGGAATCTCAGAGTTGCAAACATACCCGACATATTTTTCATTAAACAGCTATCCTCATGACACAAACTTTCAACCCAAATAATATACTCATATTTCATATGGAATATCCCCATAACTGACTCTGGTACTTCCACATAATATTAACAGAATATTACACATTACAAACATGATACGGATACGTTTCGAGAGTACAAGGCACTCCATATACCAGCTATCCATATCATGCATGCTTATAGGATACAAAAACATCGATAAACAAAAGATCGGACCTTAAGAAGGATGCGTTTCGAGAGCATCAAGTACTCCGTATCCAGCCATCCCGGCATTAGGCTCAATGAATCTAAAAGATTGAACAACGACGTACCACAAGAAACACAGAATACAAGGCAAACGGTTATTCGTAACACACGAAATACGGACACATATGCCTACATGCCAACGATAAAACAAAAAGATTATAGATGGAGATTCAAATCAATTGGCCGCTCCCGGCTTTCCCTTTCCCATTCAAGCTTGGATGTTGCAGTGTCGGATTCTGGATGTATGATTTGCATTTTATCTATCAATTCCTCAGCTATTGAAGCAGTAACAAAGATTTGTCTCTCCGATTCTGTAGTGATGTTTTCTTCCACAGCGTAATCTAGAAATTTCAAAAGACCGTCATAAAAACCATTTACATTCAGCAGTCCCAAAGGTTTGAAATAAAAGCCCAATAATTGCCCACAAGCAACTACGAATGTTTCCTCAAGAGTACCTAGACCACCAGGTAATGCTATAAAAGCATCAGAATTATAGATTATGTCTTTAAAATTTCTAGGGATGCTCCTGACTCCTTCTCCCTTACCTATGGCTTCCTTACAAAGGTTTCCTTCAACTGGAATATGAGGCCAAATTCTTACAACTGTAGCGTCGCTAGACCTAGCTGCTAGCGCCATATTTTTCATCATTTTTATACTACCACCCCCATAGATTATGTTAATCTTCTTGTGTGCTAGGACTTGCCCTAAGTGATTTGCAGCTTCTAAATAAGCTTTATCTTTTCCAAGGCTGGAACCACAAAAGACACAGACATTCTTTATTTTCTTCGTGGACTGGGAGGTAGACATATTTGGTTTATTGAAATGGTTGCTTAATGTCTGCTCCACTTAGACTTCGGGTTCTACATGAGATTTTAAAGAAGAGAAATATACAAAAAGGGCTAAAGAGATAGACGAGTAGGTAATGAAAAGGTAATCCAAAGATTTAAACAAAATCTTGTGCGGATAAGAAAGTAAGATAAGGTGATTGATAGTTTACAGAAAATCTGATTCACTTTTTGAAAAAGATTAGACTCTAATTGTATAACTTTTGACAATTGAGAACAATTTGACAGAAGACCCTCTTGACACAACTGTAGACTTTTTGACAAATATACACAAAGTCTAGAAATTTAATATAAACGACAAATACTGTAGAACTTTTGAAATTTGAGACACAAATCTTGAAATATCTGGATAAGCTTTTCAAAATTCAAACATATTACTGTACTGTATGTGACGTGTCTGATAAGATAATATATTTTATTATATATATATTTAAGAAAATCATAAATTAAATAAGATATTAACACTTACTGTATCAATCTAATAATCACAATTATTTCAAACACAAAAGCAAATATTCTGAGTAAAAGAAAAACACAAACTGTTGAATATCAGCTAAAACTGCTTCAAATAAGTAAAGACTAAATAACCTTTATAGAGCGATGACTTATTCCCCATCCAGTTTTCTTATGGCTTGGCAAACAGGATCTAGAAATACCATATTCCTGAGGCGTTGTCTTTCTGTATAAAATTTAGGCCAGAGTTTAAAAATAGCTCCTTGAACATATCCACTAGGGTGACCGTAAAGAGGAGGATGGATGCTATCCAAGTTCTCCTTTGAAAGTCCATCCCTACAAAACCTTATTTTATCCTCTCTATTCGTAGACATATAACCAGGTGAAGTACATTTACCGTTACAATTTTGTCTTCCACATTTGTTATAAGTGACCACGATGGCACGAGCTCTTCTTTTTATTGCACTACGACTGGTACATGTTCCTGGTAAACCGACATCTTGACTAAAGTCACTCGGACGGATTTTCCCCTCTATCAACATTCTCACATCACAAGGGATGCCAAAATGCATAAGAATCCACAACCGAGTAATTCTAGCCTTGTATTTCTTTCTAAGAATCTTTTGGGAGAGTGATGGGAAATACTTTCTCAGGTGTTGGTACTTTGGGTCCATGATGAGATGAAAGAAGAGTAAATAGAAAGGAAAAATTAAGATAGTAAATTGCAGAATCCTAGAATTCCTTCTTCTTTTAGAGGAAAAGAAGAATTTTTAATGAAAAAGAAGAGGATTTGCGATTTAGAGAGAAAATAACAAATTAAGAGAGAAAAAGTGAACTCGGAGAAATAAGCTCTTATGCACAGTAAACGTATTTGTAAACAATAATTAAACCACTGTATATGACACATGTAGAGATCACGTAGGAGAGACAGTGTGAATCAAACTGATTTAGGA
Source organism: Artocarpus heterophyllus (assembly GCA_025403435.1). NCBI lineage: Eukaryota > Viridiplantae > Streptophyta > Magnoliopsida > Rosales > Moraceae > Artocarpus > Artocarpus heterophyllus. The sequence continues at coordinate 23,394,238 of CM046346.1, forward strand.
TTTGAACTAGGCCCAAATGTTCTAAGTTGAAAATGGTCAAGTTGTTTCGGGCCTTAACACATTTAGAACGAGTTAAATAATAAACATAAAATTGTAAACCAATTTGTATAAATCTTAAATCCAATTCAAAGTCCACTATAGATAAGTTAACTATGAACAACAAATCTAATTTAACGACAATCAAGGATCTTCCTGAATGGTATTTAAAATCATTTCATAACAACATAATCTTCAAGCAACTCAATTAATTTTGTTTTAATCAAAACCTTATTGAACAATGCATACACCCATATGTTATTGATAATACTCAACATCTATCAATGGATTCATCATCATTACTACCAAGGGTTTAGAATGTGACTAACCTTGAAATCAATACGATTTACGTCTTTCAACGTAGACCATATCAATGAACAAAGACACTAGATGTTACAAATTAAGAACATCTACAATCCCCACAATTCTACTTATACAATATATAATTTCCTTATATAACAAAACCTTAGGTAACTAAAAGATTCACATCTAAACATCTAAAACTTAAACATTTTATTGTAATTATCCAAAATTATTATAAGTGCCTTAAGTATTATGATTTACTTAAGGAAACTCCTATTGATCATTTTTCTATTGCATCTATATATAAAGATTCACTGATACACTTAAATACAATGTACGTAACAAAATATTCCAATTTTGAGATTCATGCATTCTAGACTTTACACAGTCTCAACAGACCAAAAGTCTAACATTTATCTCTCTCAAGATTCAATACCATGATTCCCAACTTATATCATATTCCTCAAATAAATAGAACTTTCAAGAAAAGATATTAACACTTATGTGCTCCATCGAATCCACACATAATCATTACTTAGGTTTGAATCAATTACGAAAAATTTGGCATATCTATGTCAAACTTTAAAATCAATAAATCAAGCCTTAAATCCTCGTATCTATACGAATTTCTCATCGTTTATACGAATTAGATATGCTTATAGATCCAAATATTATACGAATCTCTCATAAGCATTCTACTTATAAACTCATTCCATATAATTATCATTCCCTCATAACTATTAATACTTTCCTTCTATATAATTATTGTACTCATATAACCATTAGTATTTTCATTCAATGGCCTTTCCATGTTACATCCTTCTAGACTGTATAAATCAATGTGAAAGTTCATTTTGATGATGACAATGAAAATTCAGCTTCAAAACCATCTCAAAAATATATTTTTTAAAGTGGTGCTACACTTCCTAGGTTAACCGAACCTAGGCTCTGATACCAAAAATTCTGTAACGCCCCTATATGGGGGTTAATAGTTTTTAATGAGATAAAATAAAAATAAATAATAAAAGTAAAACCTTAAAAATAAAATTTACCCGGGACTTAAATGAAAACTCCCAACTCAAAAATAAAAATATAAACGACAAATAAACCACAGTTTAATGTAGCACCTTAAATTTAATAATATAAACTGTTGTCATCATCATTTTAACCCTCAACACATTGTAATACAGTCACAGAAAGTAACAATTGATGCTTACATTATCATGAAGAACATTCTCAACAATTGAAGCAGTCCCAATGTAATATAGCTACATCACTTCCTTAACTATATTTCTCGTAGCCACCTCACACTTAGTGAGTCCTGAAAAGATAAAAATATAAGGGAATGAGCGACACTATGCTCAGTAGAGAAAGCCATTACTCACCTTTAGGTTTTTATCATTACCACATTAAAACCTGCATGGTTAGTAAGTTACATCATATTCCAGATTATGAGGTTTATTATGATCACATCTTATGGATACCGTAGTTAATCATTACCAAGTGTCATAATTACACATTTATACAAATATTACCAATCATCATTGTTCCTAGGTATCCATGTTAAATTGAGTATCACTCAACTCATCGAAACCCAAATGGGCGCACTTGATCACCCTATAAACATTCCAAGGGTGTTCCGGTGAGGGGACATCAAGCCCCGAGTCCTCACCAAGTCGATTCCTGTACAGTGTGTTCTGGGACTTTCAACCCAAGGAAGAGTCATCACCTTCCCCCTATTTTACCTTTTAGGGTATTCATGCCCAAGGACGTAATCGCCGCCCTCTTCATGTCTCACCATTTCTCTATATTAAATCATTATTAATAGAGTAAGTTTTCCTAACCATGCTTCTCAATTTATAACATGTGTCAATTCATTATGTTCCTCGTCGTACAATACAAGACGAGTCCATGTCATAGTTTCATATGTGATACTCATATAATATCAGTTCAACATAGATATATATATATTGCGGCAAAACAATCAATTTTAATTCTATAAAAACCTCACAAAAGATGAGTAATAGAATCCCTACCTTTCAAGCTTATCAACAGTCTCTTAATCCTGGAATCAATTAACGTTAGCTCCATACTCCCTTGATCTTGAACTCCAAGCAAAACAGATCCAGTTGTATCTCGCTGTATCTACGAAGCATCCTCTGTAGTGCTCCTCGAGCGACTATGAATGGCTAGGAATGCTTCCTGGAGATCATTCATTCTTGAAACTGTCATTCTGGACTCCGATATTGCTGTTTGAATCGCCTCGATCCGCGTGCAGTCGGTACTGGATGATTTTCATCGGAGTGGAATTTGCTCGAACGGAGGTCACCATTGCGTTCAGAGTGTCGAAACGAGTCGGGAGGCGGTCTCGGATCTTCGATCGGAGGTCCGGATCACAAAATCCCATTTTGGCCGTTGACCGGCCGTTGACCGCCGTTGACCGGCGGCGGTTGGCTCCGTTGAGGGCTGAGCTCGAGCCTACCCCCCCTAATTCGACCCTCCTGAGTCGATTGGTGGGGTCAATTTCACCCAATTCGGCCTCTAACATAGCAAATCGAAGACGGGTTTCACGGCCAAAACCGGCGGCTCCGATTTCGGTCCTCCGGCGACGGTAGCGCAAAATTGACTTGGGCGTTTTCTTTCCCGTGACCTTCTGAGCATTTCCCCTATGGTGGGGCAGCTCAACATCACGTGGAACGGCGGCTCCACCTCCTCACGGCGGCGCTCCACGGTGGATCTTGGTTCTCCGCCTTCTCGCGGTGTTTCCCCAAAATTGAGGTGTTGGGAAGCTTCCTCTCGGTCCTCTGAAGGTGTTTGTGCCTTCAATTTGGCACAAAACGACCTAAAATGGCCAACCCAACCTCACCCACGGCGACGGTGGCGGGCGTCTTCGTTCTCCGGCGAGGGGCGGCGGAATGGAGCAATTGACCGAGGGGTCTTACTCGCCGTCGCCCTCTGATCATTTTGGCACCGGCGGTGTGCTACACCGCCGCCATATGCGGCGGCTCCGACGGCGGCGACGGGGCGGCTCCGGCGAAGCTGTTCCAGCCAAAATTGAGCTGGGAAATTGGTACCATCTTGTTCCTCTCCTCACACTGAGTCCATAGACACCAAAATCACGTCAATTGGTGGTCGGACGGCAGAGAAACGACGTCGGGAAAATATGGGTTTCACCGCCACTTTGGGCGGCGCGTGAGCCCTCCTCCGGCGGTGTTTTGGGTGGCACGACACCTCGTTGGACTCAGCTCAACGAGAGCTTCCCACTGGTATGGGAGGTGTCGAAAAATAACACCGGAATCTCAAACGAGATTTGAGGAGAAAGAGAGAAAATTCTAGAGAGAGAAAGAGGAGAGAGAAAGTGTCGAATTAAAGTGATATTTTTTTGATTTTTTTTTATATATATACTAAAATTAATCTAATTACCTTAATACCCTTAGGAGAATAACGGGTGTCACAACGCCAATTATGTTTTCATCTTGGCACAGAAATTAAACCAGTTTCTTAAGGATTCTAGCCAGTGGTTGTGTCTATTCTTGGAATCAAACCAACAATTAGCATACGAACTATTAACACCTAGTCACGACAAACTATGTACCTCCTCGTTGCGGCACCTCTGAAGGCACATGGGAGAAAGAAATAGAATGAAACCGGTTTTTCACTGAATCAACTTCTGTGCAACAATGTTTTTTAATTTTATCATTTTTATAAGAAATATCTGTCATCTAATGATAGTTTAGCCTTTTTTTTTAATAAAAAAGGTATAAATTAAAAGAAAAAAGTGATGAAACACAGCAACAACAACAATAACAATAATAATAAAAATAAAACTAGTATATCACCTAATTTACTTGTGAACATCCGTCTGCAAAGGGATTTCTTCTTTTGATGGTAGAGATGACATTTGTTAAATCACTCTCTACAATATTGACTTGCAAACCAGCATCGGGAGCAAAAAGAGGCTTTCTCTAAATGCCAAAACAACAAGGAGTGAGAAAGTACAGATATAGCATTGGAAATAGCACCCAAAACGGCTCCAATATTCTCACGAATTACAACTCCTAAGCTAAGTCCAGGAGAACCTGTACCAAAGCAACATCAACGTTTATTTTGATAATCATGATAAAATACAAATAAAGTCTTTGAAATAACATTTAGTATACAAAATATAATAGCTTATTAAATATGTCATTTTGATATTTTTTTAGTCTGTAATATTGATATTGACACTTCCATTGAAAATGATCCTACAAGGCATTTTATGTAAAGAAGCAGGAGAGCAGAAGTCATCATACATAATTGGATATGCGCTCAATGCAATTATGTTCCACTCGCAACAACTTATTTATAAGATTAAATTATTATGTATAATACCTTTATCTCAATCTAGAATATATATATATATATATATATATATATATATATATATATATCTGAAAGTGTGCTAGAATATTTATATTAAAACAAACTATTCTGGTAAGGTGAATATGTGGCCCAACATATATTGAAAAAAGTTTTGATACCTTATTTTAAAGTGTATTTATTTATTTATTTATTTTAACATGACAAAATCTGCCTAGATATGATTAATGGAGGAAGTGATGTGAAAAGTTCCATTAATACCTTTTTTTTTTTTTGGGGAACATTTGAAGGTTGTTGACCTTAAGTATTGAGAAAAGTTATAATCGTCTAGGAGGAAGAAACAGAAAACTTAAAATAGTCCCTCTTTTGAGGAAAAGTAGAAGTCAATTTTAGTTGGATACAAAACCCAAACAAGATCTGTCACACAAGCCCATTTTCCATTCATTTACTTATTACTACAAAAATAATACCTAACAAAACAATGATGCAAATCATTAGTTTAAATTGTAAACTGTATAAAATTTTTATATACCATAATTTTTAAACATAAACGGATGATTTAAACTACTTCTCAAATGTTATATAAATTCTCTTAAAAAATTAATCAATAGATAATTACCGAGACAAATAGAGTTCACTTTTTTCCCCTTTGGTATGGTAACGGCCGCCATGAAATGACACTCTTTTGTGTTTTCCAGAGGAGAAAAAAAAAAGCTACAGTGACTGAGCATTTTTTGTTTTATTTTTATTGTTTGTTTTTTGTGTTAAAGAGGGATGGACTTCTCAAATCCAACCAATATAGGGCCGTTTATTTCACGTAATTGAACAACTCTTTATATTTAAATTTTAGAATCTTTGAATACGGGTTGTTTCTCTCAAAATTTAAATCAAATGAATCATTTGAATTCAAGTTTTTAAAGTTTTACTTCTTCTTGAATTCTTTGGACTCGAATATGTTTACTATAATAAAGCTAAAATTCTCTTTCTTACATTTTAATTAAAAAAAATGGTAACTTCTTCATTTGATATCCGATTGAAACAATTCTTTTTCATTGTGTTCCTAACGAAAAGAGCAATAAACCAAGATCCATATTACATATTTTTTATGATCATAAATATTAAGATTTTGTTAGATTTGTTAATAAATTAAAAACTTTTTTAATTATTTATCCAAACATAAATTCTAATTTTATTATCCATTCAGCACTTTAAATACACATTCAAACGTCAATTTAAATAATAATTTAAATCACATAACTTAAATCAAAATAATCTAAGCCAATCCAATTCCATTCTATTTACTAAACAAACCCATAATCTACCAAACAAAAAAGTGATCCTTCTATCCACGGAGCCGTTTAATCCTTGGAATATCACGTTCCTCGTCCCCTCATCATGCCGCAGGGCAGGCACCCTTTTTTTTTTTTTTTTTTTTTTTTTTTGCCTCTCTTAACAAACGACATCTTTTTTTCTTTTTAACTGAATAATAAACGACTGCTTGCTTTCTAAAAGATTATACTTTAATTATTTCACTTTTAAGTGGTCCCCACATCTCTTGTTTAACTTTTGTGGACCAAGTGGTCCCCACATCTCTCCTTATTTCCCCCTCGTTAACCGTTCCTGTCTGACAACATTTTCGACCGTTACAAATAAACAATTCAAAAATCTTCACTTCAAAAAAGAAAGAGAAAAAAAAAAAAAAAAGAAAACCAACAACTCTCCACTTTTTGCTTCTTCCACTCCACTTTCTCATCCAACATTCAAACCACAGTTGTAACGATACACCGGAGGCCAAAGGTGCAACAAGCAGAAAGTGGAGTGCCCAAAAATCAATTCTTCTTACATAAAGCCAGATTTCCCCCGCTTCACTACCAACCATCCACTCCCCACAATCCAACGATCCAGATTACATTCACATTTATTGCCCAGATCATCTCAAGCACCACAATCCTTCTCAGCTTCTTCACTATACTCTTAAAATTCTGCACATTTTCCCACCCAATCAAATTTTCCGGGAGGGAAAAAAACAAGAGAAAACAAATAAAAAAGCTTCAAACTTGAGCTGTTTCCTCATCTGGGTCTGCGAGAAAATTTTCTGGGCATGCTTGGATAGCGAGAAAAAGAAGGAAAACAAAAGGAACAGAATGCCCGTTTCAACTCGGTCTCAAATCACCAACCATGAACAGTGGCAAGGAGAAGAAGAACAGAACACCAACCCCAATCCCTTAAGAAACCCACACCATGGATTGAAGGAAAAGATGAAAGCTTTGACCCTTTTATACGAGCAACAAAAGCGAGCCTCTTTAGCTCTCAAGAACCAATCTTTTTCGGAATCAGATCAACGCTTCACGACCCACCCGAGCGTTGACCTTCTGGGTTCTTGCCAAAAAGAAGAGGAGAGTAAGAAGAGGAATAAGAACGTTATGAGGGACATAAACTCACTCTTTCCCAACTCCATGGTCACACGAGCCTACGTCTTGCCTCATGACGAAGCCAAGGAGAATCTTGCAATCCACGGCGGAGATCGAATCGTGAGCTTCGAGTCCGCGGAGCCTAGAAAGGCAGCCAGAGCAGTGGCGAGGAAACTTTCACTGGGGAATTTGGAGGGAAAGAGTGGTAATGGTAGGAATAATGTTCAAGTATTGGACAGGTTTGAGGGGAGTGTTTGGGGGAAATCGCCTGAGACTCGGATTTTGGTGTTCGTGAGGCTTAGGCCGATGGGGAAGAAGGAGCAGGATGCGGGTTCTAGGTGTTGTGTTAGGATTGTGAATAGAAGAGATGTTTATCTGACTGAGTTTGCAAACGACAATGACTATCTCAGGCTGAAGAGGCTTCGAGGGAGGCATTTCACCTTTGATGCTTCTTTTCCGGACACTACCTCTCAGCATGAAGTCTACTCCACCACGTGAGTTTAGTCAAGTGTAATGTGTAGATTCTTGAAAATTTTTTTGGTTGGTGTTAAGTGAATTGTTGAAAATATTGGGTTGTTGTGATCAAATTGTTAGCATTTTTGGTTTTGGACCAAATGTTTGTGTTTGTGTTTGAGTGATTAGCAGTACCATGTAGCCCAATGTTCAAAAATGTTGAATTTTTTGTTGAATATCAGTGATTTGTTTAGTCTTTTTAGTTGCCATTCAACTTAAGGGTTTGTGATAAAATTTTCACCTTTTTTTTTTTCTCAGTCAAAGTGTTTGTGTTTGCTTGATCCTTACCATTTGGTGATTGGTCCTTACTGTTTATAGGTTGCTGTTAGCAGTACGAGCAAATTACAAATGTGAAGATCTTGTTGAAAATCAAAACTAAAGAAATAAAAAAAGTCCAAACTTTCTTACTTCTCAAAGTTGACCTTGTTGTTTGCATTTTCTAGTCCACAAAGAAATATGAGATTAATTATCTATTGCTAGCTGCTAACAACAGTCCCAAGAGATATTTTCTGATAAATTAGTATCCCAACAAGCAGATTTTGAGTTATTTCTATGCATCTTACTAGCAATGATTTAAACTTTGGTAAAAATTAGTGTACCTCATCTGAATTTTCAGAACCGCTGAGCTCGTGGAAGCAGTTTTGCAAGGGAGGAATGGTTCAGTTTTCTGCTATGGGGCCACAGGAGCTGGGAAAACATACACAATGCTGGGTACTTTGGAGAATCCAGGAGTGATGGTTTTGGCAATCAAGGATCTTTTCAGCAAAATAAGGCAAAGAAGTAGTGATGGAAACCATGTAGTTCATCTTTCCTATCTTGAGGTCTACAATGAAACTGTTAGGGATTTGCTCTCACCTGGAAGGCCTTTGGTCCTAAGAGAAGACAAACAGGTCCGCATTCTTAATCCCATGGATCAAATTAAATTGGTTGTTACTTGTTAGATTAGATACATATATTGGCAACCACTGAGTGTGGTAGCCTAGTGGTAGAAGATTAGCATGGTTCTAGTTTATGGTCAAAGGTTTGAGTGCTATGTGGCCCTCTTTGAGAGTCTTAAGTGTAAATCTTGTTCCCGCAAGCCCAATATTCAATTTAGATTTCTAGGGACCACACCTTCATTTATCTTGACCGCTAGTATATTTAATGTGGTTGAGGTGACGCATTTGTCTTTGAGGGATGAGGCCCGCCATGAGGGCCTTCAACAAACATACATATAGAAAAAAGGACACATATTTCCATTGATGAGTTTGCTTGTTGCTTATGAAAATCACATCCCACCACCAAATTTGCTTTCAAAAAGAATTAGTGTTAGACACATTGTGTTGATTGAGAAAATTTTGTCGAAATTTGATGTAGGGGATCGTGGCAGCAGGTCTAACACAGTACAGGGCTTACTCCACAGACGAAGTAATTGTCCCCCTTCACTTTTTTTTCCTGATTAACTTGCACTGTTTGCATGATGGGAATAGAAGATATAACTTTTTCTTTTTTTGGGGTTTTGGCAGGTCATGGCATTGCTCCAACAGGGAAACCGAAACCGCACCACTGAACCAACTCGCGCCAACGAAACTTCTTCCCGTTCCCATGCTATCCTGCAGGTATTGCAGTCCTTAGACAAGGGTTTTACGGTCCTAAGAATAGCATAAGCCCAAGTAACAAAATAATATTTTTCCCTTTGATTTCCAGGTTGTGATTCAATACCGAGTAAGAGACGATGCAATGAATGTAGTGAACCGAGTGGGGAAGCTCTCGCTGATCGATCTTGCAGGGTCGGAAAGAGCACTTGCCACGGACCAAAGAACACTTAGATCTCTTGAAGGTGCAAACATAAACCGGTCACTCCTCGCACTAAGTAGCTGCATCAATGCCCTTGTGGAGGGCAAGAAGCACATTCCCTACAGAAATTCAAAGCTCACACAGCTTCTCAAAGACTCCTTAGGTGGTGCTTGTAACACTGTAATGATAGCCAATATTAGTCCAAGCAATCTCTCATTTGGTGAAACCCAAAACACCCTCCATTGGGCTGATCGGGCCAAGGAAATCAGGACCAAGGTCAGTCCTCGTAAATTTTCGTTCTTGACCTTGTTCACTCTCACTATATTATATCCATCTTCAAAAGATTTTCAAGCCATGTTCAATTTTTGTCATAAAATTGATGTCCCTTTGAGAACATATTCTTAATTCGAAGATTTGAGATATCTATGTTCAACTTTTTAGTCTTTACATTGAAGTTCCTTTGAACATTGTCTCACTTTGTGCGAGTTATGGCAGGCCTGTGAGGCAAACGAGGAAATACAAGTGCCTGAATCCGAAACTGATCAGGCAAAGCTATTACTTGAATTGCAAAAGGAGAATCGCGATTTGCGAGTGCAATTGGCACGCCAGCAACAGAAGCTCATAACACTCCAAGCTCATTCCATGGCTGCAAACGTCTCTCCAACACCTTCTTCGGTCACCTCTATGATGACTCCTCCATCGACGGCCCAACCAACCGAGAAAAGAAGACTGAGATCCTCCGTCTTCGGAGGGACTTGTTTCACTCCAGAGTCGAGAAAAAGAGTTGGTGCTGAGGAAGCAGTTAGAGAGCTTCAGAGGACTATCAAGGCATTAGAGGCCGAAATCGAGAGAATGAAGAAAGATCACACTTTGCAGATAAAGAAAAAGGATGAGCTCATCCGCGAGCTTTCACGGAAGAATGACAAACCTTTAGAAGGCATGTCAGCGCAGGGCGCAAAAAGGGTAGTGACAAGGGCTAGTTTGAGACCAAAGGAGGCAAGCACCGGTGAGTTAAAGAGCCTGAGTCACCGGTTTCGTTCACCAGCACCGACAGCCAAAAAACGAAGCATTTGGGACATAACAACAGCTAACAGTCCGTCCATTACCACACTAAATGGAAGAAAAACCAGAAGCCACGTTGTTTCTGAAACCGGCGCTCCTTCCATGCTTCTTCAGGTTAATCTTAATTTCTTCCTCATTTTTTTTAACTTTTTCCCATTTCATTTTTGGATATAACAACAACATATTGAAAAAGGGTCACTTAAATTTAGAACTTTTCTTGTCATTTTTTTGTTATGACATGAGTTTTTCACGTTCTGAAACTGATGCAGTTTTTTGATATCCATGTTTCTGGTTTATGTCATTAAACAATTTCAGCCAGGTTTTGCTCGACATAAGCACGAGTATATAAGGTAACAACACTGGGATACATATATATAAGAGGAAGAAAAAGAGAAGTGTTGAAGAAAGTAACTTACCATCGCTTAGCATAATGATTTATCATGTGAACTAACCATATATACTCTCTTTTTGAGCTGGTGGGCTCAACATGGAAGAGAGATTACGTTTGTTCTTTCTCTTTCTTGTCTGCATATGTAGTCAATTAAGCCTTAAGATCCCACTGTTTATTGTTTAAATCTTTCACATAATGATCTCTTTCATATGCGTTAAGTTCTTTCTAATTTTGTTTATTTTTTGTGGAGATTGTGAATTATTTTTTTGCAATCTCTTCTTTTACTATTTGTAAACCTTCCCATACATGACATACTTTTGTTTATTTATTTATTTATTCATTTTATTTCTTGAAATTTGGCGTGTGTACATTTCTTTCTAGTCCTTCTAATTCAAACAAGCTTTTGTAACTTGCAAACTCAAAATGAACTTTTAGAGAAAGAGAGAGGAGTTTCCATCTCAACGTTAAGGTTGATAAATTTGTTCTGAGAATCAGCTGTAGTTCATGATTAAGTTTTAATTGTTGTAATCCTTTGATCTGTATTGTTGGGGTTAGTTTTATTTCACCAATGGCCCCTAGCAATAGCGTTTCTACTTGTCTCATTTTGCCTCTATCGTTACTTTTGGTTTTTTAGAGGTCTAGCTATCGTAATGTTTACAAAATATACAATTTTGACCCCTTTCAATATATTGTCTAATTTTAGGCAAAATGTAGCATGAGAACCATAATAGTTTAAGAAACGATAAGTGAATCCGGTTGCAATGCTGGAATTTTTTGTAAGTGTAGGAGCAAAAAGCTTACAAAAAGCTCACACCTTGTAAAATTACAAAGTAATGGCGAAAACAACTTCATTCATTCAATTTTTTTTCTTTTCCTTTTCTCGTCCAAACATTCACAAACTTGGCCTCCAAAGTAATTCTGTCGCCACTATAGCAAAATCTTATCACCATTCATGTCATGGCTCAACTTTCTAAACTTTTATTTTTAATTATTTCTCTGTAGAAAACTTACTGTAGATGTTTGGTTTATCCGATTCAAACTAGAAAAATTCTCGTTTTAACTAGTTCATGATAGTACTTTCTCTCACAAAATTTAAAGTGCTAAATTGTTTTCTATTTTAAACTTTTAAGCTAGAATTGGCAATCTAAATATCCCTTGTAGTTTTGAGGAAGTTGAGCAGCAATATTAACAGCAGTGAGATTTTAAGGAGGGTTCATGGTTGCGTTGGACAAAGTCCAAGTTTAAAGACTTGAAATGAATGAAATTGAATATACATTACTCTTTGAAATTACAAAGTGTGATCTTTTTAAAAGCTCTTTCTATAACGTACTTAAACAACGAAGGTAAATCAGTTACAAAAAAATCAAAAGAAAAAATAAATTCAGATTATACAGTTGTTGACTTGACTTAAATTGAACTGGTTTTGTTCTAAGTTTCTAACATAATTAAGAAAGGTGATACTAAACTTAAACGAAGATTTCACTTTTATCTGGTGGAGATGCAGCTAACGTTTGTTCTATGACTTGATGCTAATAACTAATACGTGATCCTTCTTTGCAATACCGATTAAACCCCTTATAAAACTGGCTTCGTTTTGTTATTAAAAATTAAGTGATTATTTTTTGATGAATTAAACAGCTTTCGATCGAAATTAATTACAGTGACACCCCCTCGATTTTATTTGTTTATTTTTCAATTAAAATAAAAAACCTTTTAATATCAACCATTAATCTAAAAATATCAAATCTCCAATATTGATCTACCCTAACTAATCAAAACGCAGCCAAACAGCCCCCTCTCAACCATCTCCACCTGAAACAACCTCCCCACGGGCTCCCTGGAGAAGGGGGCTTTTTTTTGTTTTTTGTTTTTTGTTTTTTATTTTTTAATTTTGTTTTTTATTTTTTTTTTACTTCAACTTTAAAAATAAATTATATCGATTTTTTATTTTTCCTCAAAAAGATTATATCTTTTTTTTTCATTTTTTTTGAAAAGAATTATAGTTAAATGTCTTATTTTTTAAAAATTTATAATTTTTTTATAATTTTTTTTTATTTTTGGTTTTGTTATGCATGGAGGGATAATTTTAGCGTTTTAAGAACATTTAATGCTCAAATTCTGGTCAACTTTTGATAAAGTGAGCGTTTTGAGTAACTTTTTTGAAAAATTAGAGGGTATTGAAGTAATAAGCTTTGGTCAAGTTATACTGGCAAAAACATAAAATAACTTGTAGGTGTAATTAACCCATTTATTGACGTTATAAATAATCTTATTAACATAAAAATAAATTAAAATTTATGTGAGAAGATGAAAGGGAAAAAAAGTGAAAAAATATTTTTTTAAGGGATAAACATATATTTTCAAGCTAAGTCGTAAAGAGTAATGTGTCTACAAAGTTTTATTTGTTGATTTAAGAGCTAAAATCAGTAGTTAATTGACAAAAAGGGCGAAATTTTAGTATGGATTCAAAGGGTTAATTTTATAATGATTCTTGACTTTTGATATGAATCCTATTTTAGTTCTCGACTTTTAAAACGCCTCAAGCTTAATCATCGGTCTATTAGTTTGTCTTAATTTAAGTTCTTTTCATCAGTTTGGTGTTTAAAACAAAATAAAACACAAACAACATTCAGGTAGTAATGTCTTATTTGAAATTTTATGTCATAATTATATGCATATTTCGTGTTCTATTAGCAAAATACCATTATTTTACCAGTATCTATATATTTAATCTTTTTTGACACTTAATTGATGAAAAGAACTAAAATCGAAACAAACTGATAGATCATTGATTAAGTTTGGGACATTTTAAAAATCAATAACTAAAACAAAATTGAGCATAAAATATAAGGACCCTCTGTGAGATTAATCCAAATTAAAATGCATAAGTATAATTTTGAAGACATCAAGATATAGTTATCTTTTATAATAAATTTAAAAATTCAGATATAAATAGCAATTATCCCTTTCCTTAAATAGTCTAAACGACATTTTTTATTAGTGCCCTTACATTTCAAAGGTGCAATGGAGGACAATGGGGGCTTTTGTTGTAAATGTCACATGTTAATAATTTTTTTTGTTGGTAATTGAGCACCCATGTGTCTCTCTCTCTCAAAATTGTCCCTCTCACAGATCCAACTCAAAGGGTCCTAATTTCATCGTACCCCTCTCAACCACTGGGCTAGCTCCATTGGTGTTTAATAATTCATTTGATTTCATGTGAATTCTTTTACATTAATGCAGAATGCAATAGACAATTGTTTATTTCGCAAATGTCACATCTCAACCGTCAATTCATGTGAATTCCACACAAATGGCACCACCTTATAAATAAGAAAATGGCATAAGTGCATCATTGCCCACACAAGCATTGTAAAGAGGAAAATGGTTGATGCATGGGACTTAATGGCCTGAATGGGTTGGCAAAATTTAAAGCTAATCCAAGAAAACACCACAAAATTAATTGCATGGTGTAAGATGATGTGTTTTGCATCATGGAGGAAAAAAGCAACCAAGCACGCCAACAATCTGTGACAGTTGACAATTACTCTTTCCTTCTAAAACAATGTTTATACTAATATATATATATATATATATTAGGATTTTTGGCACTTTGAAGTTTTATTTCTTGAATTCTGAGTGAATTGACGAGCTATAATTTACCTTGTTACTTTAATAGAATATTATAGAGTGCTCTCCAAAGCGATAAAAAATATTAAAATGTAAAAGGAAATGCTTTCATGCATGTCATATGATATACTTCGATCTTTATCTGAAATTTTAATTTTTTTTTTATGTTCAAACGAGATTACCCATCAAAATACGAGTTTAGACCCTGTCGATAGGCCTCCCGACGACGTTCATCATTATCGAGGCAATGCCAGCCCTTTCAATGACGATGAATTTCATGGGTCTATGTTGGATCTTTTCAACATCGTCAGAATGTGAACAAATTAAAGAGCAATCCTATTTGAGCGTATGGGTTATAACCTTCTATTAATAAAATAGTGAGATTCAGTCTAAAAAGAATATTGTATATTAGACTAGGTCTAAAGCTTTTGTAAGTAGTAGGGTTTTAAAAAGGATTTTTCCAAATTAAATTGTTGATCTGAATAATCATTTTCCAAGCTCTGCTTTGGACCACGTAATTTGCTTCATGTTTTTTGCGGTTGAATTCTCTTATAGTTGTTGGTTTGATTCGTTCTGTTGTATATAATATTTGATGTTCTTGGGATTTTCCTGTGTTGGCTGTTTGATGAATTGCAGGGCATTTCTGAAATTTTATTAAAAAAAAATGCTATTATTATTATTTTTTACCTTATAAAAATGTAGTATCAATTTTTAGTCCACCCTCAACATAGTCTATTTCCCTCGTTGAAAAACAAACAAACAAACAAACTAGCAAGAACATATGGGCTGGGCTAATAATCTAACTACAACTTTTAGCCGTCTATGTTTGGGCCCCCAGATCTGCTATCATCACTCAGCATGGCTGATGGCCCATTAGCCACATTGTTTAATGTTCACCCAAATCATTCCTCAACTATTTATGACAATCATTCGATTCAATTGCATTAATCATTAAAATTGATTTTTAAGATATTAAACTGGTCAATCTAATTATTTTTAGCATGTTGCATTTAGGATTTAGCCACTAATCCATAGAAAACAACAATAATACAGCCTAAAGGTCAGCTAGACCTATATAAACATTTCTAAATTAGTCCAATAATTGCCCTCCACTAGTCCATTGTTAAAAAAAAAAGCTCAACTATAATGGCAAATCCAGACTGAATAAATCAGGAGCGTGCCCAAGAAAAAAGATAGAAACCTTAGTTGGTTGATAATAAGGCATGCTTTTGCACTTGACATTTTTTAAAAGAAAAAAGAAATTTGGCTTGCTTTTTCAACAAGCTCTTTTTTGTTGTGTGTAAGGCTTAGAACAAGCAGTTCAATTAACCACTATTAATTAGCGTTCTAATTTTTTAATGTTTGAGGACAATCAACAATGCTCATTTTTATTTTTTATGATTCGTGTCAAGTCGTGTTAGGCCTATAATTTGACATATAACACTTTAGTCACCTTTACTCTTTTTTGTTTAAAAGACGGTCGATGATGTTCATTTTTATTCCTTATGATTCGTATCAAGTTGTGTTAGGCCCGTAATCTTGCATCTATGAACAATCGGATTTTTCACCTAAACATTATTAAACAGATTTTATTATTTTACAATCAACAGAAAATTAATAACAAAAGTGACTTAAACGGGCCAAAAAGGACCTACTTGTAAGTGATTAGCAAGGTCCTATATCCAGCCAAGTTGCAGTGGCCTACTTAGTAGAAGTTTATAAAACGAGTCAAAAAGAAAAAAAAAAAAATCTTATAGTTAAAGATTTGCAAAATAATAGAGTAACGGCTCTAGACAAGCAGGATTATTTCAGGGCTTTTTAGGCATGTACCATGAAAGCACTTTAATTCCTTTTTATTATAATTATTTTATTTTATTTGCTCAAATTTATTTGACTAAAAATATTTTGTTGAAACAAAAAAAGAGAAAAGATTGGTATTTATTCGAATAATGATGGCATAAAAGGAAGAGTGGGCTAACTTTATGACATGTTGGAGGAGCTGAGCAGGCAACTTTTGAATCTTTTGAAGAATGATGAGCAGATAATCAAAAACACTCCTCGGTTTATGTGATAAGCTAATCCTGAAGAGATTTGTTTTTTGTCTCTGCTGTGACCCACACCCTGTGAAGAGAAATTCCCCTCTCTGCTCTTTACTGCTTCCTGGCCTTGCTTTCTTTGTTGTTGCAGTTTGAAAGAAAAAGGAAAAAAGAAAAAAGAAAAAAGAAAAAAAGCGTACTTAATGAAGCCCTGAAATTAGCAGAGCGTTTAGATTTTGGAGCTGTGGTTTGGTGTCTCAAACTGCGGAAGATCAGAAAGAGGAGATTTAATTTCTATGGTAGCATAGGCAGTGCATATTTCTAAACATTAGAACACAAAAATGTGCCTAAAATAAATGAGATCAAATACAAACATGACGGTAAAAATCTCATAAAAAAACCCTATATATAGGTGATGATATTGTTAGTTTTTGATCCTTTGGATAAGACTTAAAAACGATCTTAAATGTTAAAAGTTTTTGTAATTTTTATGAGCTAATGGTCGTCAACTATTTTTTTTTTAGGGCAGTTTCTTTTTTCTCATTTTTTAATGGTTAAAAAATAGGAGGTATGTGCATCCCAAAATGTTGGGATGGGATGTATGTTATAGTTCTATCATTTTTTTTTAAAAAAAATAAAAATTCAATGGTGTTTTCACACCTCTAGGCCAACTCTTATTAGAGCAATCTATTGAGACTATTGGTGGGACAGTAAAGGTCTTCCCTAATCTTTCAATAGCTATCAATCTAAAATTCATAAAATCTGCCAAACACATAGTCTATGTCAAACTTTTGTTCATGCGACTTGATTAATCAAGAAAGTAATTTTGAATGATTTTATATAGTTCAAGAATATAATGAAATCTTTTTAAAGTTGGAGGCATGTTAAAATATGTTAACAGTTTAGTGGCATTTAGGAAATAAATGCATATTCTAATTGTATATAGTTTAGTGGCATTTAGAAAATTAATGCATATTCTAATTGTATGAGTATAAATTTAAAAAAAATTATTTATCATTTTATATTATGTGTTTTATGTTTTTTTAGAAAAAAATATCCTTAGTTTTTTTTATCTCTTTAGATATATATAACTATTTTTATTACACAAATTCATACCTTTTTTTACTTGATCAACACTTGATTTTAGCTTTAAAATATCCAAAATACACTCAAAAAGAAAAACATAAATATATATATATACACACACATAGACATATGTACTCTAAAAAAGAAAATGGGAAGGAGAAATCCATTTTTGAAGGTTTTTTTCCCTCAATTTTCTTTCTTTCTCCTATATAAGAGAATTTTGGACATTTTTAAGGTTAAAATTAACTATTGATCAAAAGAAAGTATGAATGTGTATCAAATATAATAAGAAGATAAAAATTCGAATATATTTTCTAAATAAACTTAAAACAAAACCGTTTTAAAAAAAATTCTATACTAACAGTTAAATAGTCTAAAGTATACCACAGAATTTTCCATGAATAACATAAAATTTGATATAATTGTAGTACTACATTTTAACTAGACTAGTGTCTTTTTTTTTTTTTTTTGACTTTGAGTAAGTGGGTTAAAGATGTCAAATGAATTTACTAGTACGGATTAATAGATGGTGGGCTACAATTTAAGAGGTACAACTATAAAAAGTCGTGGTTAAAGTGGTAATAGTCTAACTTCTGTGGAGAATCAAACACCATTGTTAAAGGCATTCCTCAAAGTTTGAAGTACCCAAAAAACCAGAAAAAAAGGACGAGTGAGAGAGAGAGAGAGAAAGAAGAAGAAGAAGAGGGAAAAGCAGTCAACAATATGAGAAAAGCCAGACTCTGCTGTCAGGAATTGGGTTTGCATTCCCCTTTTGTATTTTGCTTTTGATGACTTCTATGATTAGTTTTTAAATAAAATGATCTTGGGATCATTTTCCACACAAAATTATACATCAAAAGCAATGATTGGAACACCCATATAGCACTTTTTGACCAAATGTTTTAATATATGTATTTTTTGTCTTAGACCAAATGCTTTACATTTTTATGAGGTGGGTGTATGTATGTATGTGTGAAACATGATTGCTCATAGATTCAACCTAAAACAGTGAAGGAAGAGACAATTTCATCCCAAGAAAAAAAAAAAAGTAAAGAAGAGACAATGAACATATTATTGCAGTTATGGTCCATGGCGGATAGAAGAAAAGAAGTTGTCCTTCCAAACTCCCCACACAGACAAAAAAGGAACAATCTTTGCACCTTTTTTGTCATTAATTTTTCTCCCTTTTTTCTTTGTTAGGAAACAGCAAAAAGAACATTTTGTAATTACATTCTCAAAGTTTCATCACTTGGTATAAAAATATTTATTACAAGTTGTCACTGTAAATGTGACATCAGTTACTTTCTTCTATGTACACTGGCAAGGACATAGAAGAAGCCTTCAAATCATTCTTCTGCATTCTGTATGCCGTGAAACCACAATGGTTGACCAAGCAGCAGAGTTAGGAAGCAATTATGAAAGTGCATAAATGAGGCATTTCAGCACAAGTAACTTCTTAGTACAACTACTTAACTGTCGTAAAAAAAAAACCAGAATTTTCATTTAAAAACAAACAGAAACCAAGCTGAAATGGATAAATTATTAGTACATCAATTCTGAAATGGATAAATTATTAGTACATCAATTCTTCTTGCTAGTGGGTATATTTAGGGCCGGCAATTCAGACACGGCACGATGACACAGTACGAAAACAACACGAGATAAACGGGTTTGGACCGCACGTTTATTAATTGTGCCATAAATGGGTTGGCACGAATAACACGAAAATAAACTGGCTGGATTCGTGCTAATACGCTAAACACGCCTTAACACGTTTAATTAAACAGGCTGTAAACGTGTTAACACGACACGACACGACCCTCCCATTTATAATATATTTAGACGTAAAAATAAAAATATTTGAAATATTTATAGTAGGTTAGTATTAATTAGATATTGTGTTTTTGTTAATTTTTTTTATTGGCTTTTTTTTAATTTTTAGTTAATTGAGTCATAAACGTGTCATATGCGTGTTGTTATCTTTTCAACCCATCACAACATGTTTAATAATCGTGTTAATCATGTCGTGTCGTGTTACGCGTGCCATAAGCGTGTCGTGTTCGTGTTTGCATTTCTGGCACGCTTATTAATCGTGTCGTGTTCGTGTTTAGACTAAACGTGTCGTGCGGTAAACGTGCCGACACAAACACGACACGAACACGATTATTGCCACCCTAGGTATATTGACAAGGAAGTAGAATGAAAACCAAATATAGAAGTACCCAAAAGCACATATACAAGTTTGGAATTGGTCCATTCATATGTCCTCATCATATTAAAAGGTAAATCCATACTACCTATTAGCACTGTATCAAAAAAAAAAAGGAATTAACTAAAATGCCAAAGACAGTCATGATTGCATTGGCCTCTTTGTCCCATCATCACTTAATAAAGTGTTTGTTTGGTATCCTTTTTTGTTTTTGTTTTTTAAATAGAAAAATAAAAATATTTTCTCTTATTTTTATTTTTATTTTTTAAATAAAAAATGTTTGCTAACACTTATTTGTTTTTTTTAAAAATAAAAAATAAAAAACAAAAAATATGTTTGATAGCGTATTTTGTTACATGTTTTTTTAAACAAAAAAAAATTAATATAGTTGATTTGAACTTGACTTATTAGAATAATGAGATGGGATTACCGATGGTCGGAGTCAAAGACGGGATGGAAACATTGTTGGGGTAAGGCAAATGAACTGGACTCATTGTCGAGGTTAAGACTGCATGTCGAACATGCTATTGAGGTCAGGTACGACTGAGGCAAATGTCAGGGTCAAGATGGACTCGTCATTGGTCGTGTTTGTGGCCCAAGCTCACTGTCTAGGTCAGGCCGACAAACTGAACTCGTTGTCTGGGTCGGGACTACGAGCCACACGTGTCGTCGAGGTTGACGAAATTAAAAACAATAACATAATTTCAACATGTTTCATAGAGAAATGAAAATAAAACATATATTGCTGCTACTGCTTCTTCTTCTTCAATAATGGGAGATTTAAACTTTTGCATATTTTAGGTGGAGTCGAATATACTTATTACAAAGCTACACTTCAACTATGGAACCCTTTAATAGTTGTTACATTATGATAGTTATATGATATTAGCATATATGTGTGTCGGGTATATGATTATAGTACCAATAGTGCGTATTAGCTTCCTAACAAAAAGAAAAAAAAATGAACACTTCAAATGTTCTATAGTGCTTAAATTTTAAGGCTGAAGGAAGCAAAAAAATTAAAATAAAAATGCAATTTGTTAACAATTCCAAAACCTAAATCAGTAAGATAATAGAATCTATAAAGAAAGAGAAAACAATTCCAAAACAGAATATAAGAAAGAGAAACTGTAAACAAAATCTATGAAGATAACAATTCTATAACCTAAATCATCTATTTTATGTTCATCTCAATATATAATGCTCCTCATTTCATACTCAAGACCCAATTTTTTCTTCTATGTCCTGGCATCTCTAAAAACTATACTCTCGATACCTCTTGTTCAAACTTGTTAATAGCTTTTGCATATGCTTCTCCATCAATTCCTTCAATGTCATCCAATGTTTTAACACTCTCCTTTAACAGTAATGAGATGAAGAAGTTGCCATTGACCTCTGTCACATCTTAGTTTTTCTCTTAGAAGATTCACTAAATGCCTCCAAAACAGATGCCAAGGCTAAAGAAAAATTAGCTTTCTTTCGACGTCGAGAGTCATAAGTGGTAGTTGAGTTGTTTTTCCTTTTAGTTGCATTCCCATCTACTCTAATTTCATGAATCCTAGGTGAATTTTTGGATATTGCATCATTCTCATTACCAAATGAAGGAGTTTTATTTGAAGGACAAGCATTGGTACCAGTGGCAGTAGTATCTTCAAAAATGATACACAATTTGTCATAAAAGGGACAACCTTTCTTTTTAAATTATTTTATAGACTTATGAACCTGGATCATATAAATTTATTATTGAACCACTAACTCAAGTTAAGGGGACAAAACTAATACTATTGAGAATAAGGATTAAAGTTTATCCCACACTTCACCAGTCGCACTAACTTATCTAGTCACTGTAGTATATCCAATGCCAGTCTCTTTAAACAACATCCTAAAGTCCTTTTGCTTTTGTTTTAACTGATTGTACTTGTTCCTTACTTGCATCTCACTATAGTTCCTTTTAGCCTGTGCGCATAGTTCTTTTCAAATATGTTTCCATGTGGGTTTCGTTAAAGTTGTGGTACACCTATTTTCTTTAAGGACCTCTTCCTCAATTGATGAAAATCTCTTCATGCTTTTGAGTTCATAATGTTGCATCTTCATTGTTGCTAACGTCAACAATTTCATTTTCTATAGCAGCCATCTATGGAAAACAAAATCGTAAAACTAACATTTTAAAGAGGCACACTAAAAGAGTAGCCAAAAAAAAAAAAAGTTCAAGCACATATCATAGATAAGATAGAGACAAAAACTAAAATCTACTAATCCAAAACACATGCTATCATTATCATGTTTGTCCATTAAAATACAAAAAGCTCAAAAAGATAATAACCATTGACATATTCTAGATTATGCTCAAAACAACACAAGAACATGATTAAGAAAAAGTATAACATATGCCAAAGATTTCAACTCCACAAAGAAATTCAAGTACAACGATGAAGAATTAAACCCATTGACCATATCAAGAAAATATCATTTCTTCATACATTCAAATCCCAGGTAGGTTTCATGTAAGAAAGTTTCATATTATAACAATGCTGTTGGACAGCAAAAAAGAAGTAAGCCATGTCTTTCTTCTGTAAAGGGCATGATTTACAAATTTTGCTCCTCCTAAAGGGTTCATTATAAACATTAAAGAACACAAGTAAACAAACATAAATTTATAAACCAAAGTATTCAATGATTAAAAAAAGATTCATTTTTAAATTTTCCCTTTTAAATTCACAGACAATATTCATAGCAGTTAGATCTTCCAATGCTTTACTACCTTTTGAAGCTGCAAAATACAAAAGCCCTACTACTACTAAAGTCTACTTCCTCTGCACCTTCCCTTGCCCATGCGTCCTACCAGAGCACTCCAAAATTATAACATTCAACAACTAATTTCTGAAACGCTTCACCTCATCGATCAATATTATTTCATCAGATTGGGTGCTTTTTTCAGTGATGGGAGAGTTTTCTAGGATAATTTTATCCAAGCCTTGTTGATTAGATATATGGAGTTGTACATTTGACCATTTTATAGCCAACTGATCCCTCTCTTCTATATCTTAAGGACTATAGCCAAGCCGTATTTGTATATATCACCAAAACTTTTATTAAAATCTTAACATTGTCAATAAAACAAATAAAACTTCTTTCCAATTAGTGGAAATTACTTAACACCAGTAGATAAGTACACAAATATTTTTTTTTATATTAGTGAGATGTATGTATGTATATTAAAAATTCAATTTACACTATTCAAGAAGGTCCACATGAACATAGACCATAATGAAACCAGTCTCATTATATCTAAAATCTACTAACCCATATGTAACTATAATGTAAAAATATCAGAACAGCTCTTTCATAAAAAGATAAATGGTAGTATCCATGGTCAACACTTGGCCAAAGTGCCAAATACATAGAGAAATAGAGCAAAAAAAAAAAAAAAAACTCAAAAATAACAATTTACCTTGAAAGCTCAAAAATCCAGCCAACAGAGACAAATTCGAATAGAAATCAATGCAACTTATTTTTACCTTTTGTGAATCTAAATAAAGAGGATCACTCAGTATTCTGTCATAAAATTTAATCACTCTTTCCTTCTACTATTGGTCTCTACAAAATCCCAAAACTCATTTAAACTTTGTTATGCTTTTTGTTGAGTTCGAGACACTCAAAAATCAAGATACATTTTTACCCATATAATGTATAAATATGCACACCAAAACTTACAACAATAAATATGCTCAGACATAAGTTTCTGATGTTTCTACACCTAGGAATTCTTATCATTCATATTCATTCACAGTATTCAACATCTAAAAAATAATGGCCCAAGATATTAAAACATAATCCATAAAAATGCCCAAAAAACATATAAAGATAAAGGAAATATGCATAGAAGAAACTAGCATCAATCCCCCAATTTCCAAAAAGTGAATTAAAAAGATAGAAGACAACAAATCTCCAAATATCTAAATCACTCTCTCGTAACTATGAGACCAAAGATAGTGCAATAATTTTCTTCAGCAATATATATGTATATATACACATACACACACATAGTGCCGTAATATTCAAAATAAGATATAGAAAAAGAATTGAAAATAGATTAAAAAAAAAACATAATTGCATAAAAAAGAAAGGGAAGCCGTTGATCCTCGATGTCTAGCTGAGATCAGAACAAGACGAAGCGGATTCGGGTGATTTTCTTCCCTGTCACCATTGCAGTTCAGTAAGATCGCAAGTGACAAATTGTCGATGCATCGACAAATAACCATTTCATAGAGCAGATCTGTAGGCGCACGATGAAGAAGGACTTCGTGTCGGCCGAGATCACGATGAGTTTCGGCGTCCTTGATTTTGACATATGAGCATGAATGCCAAATTTGCACATCGCGTTGTTTTGCCGAACTCACCTGCCATCTTTGACAAAACCATTGGTGCTCGATCTAGTCCGTCGAAGCACCATCGACTTCGTCCTTGTTTCCTTGTGGCACAACCTATGTTGAAGACTTAGGATTGGAATCTTCACCTCGGATGCTACCATTTCACCAGTGTCCACTTGCTCATCCCCCACAATTAGAGCCAGCAATTTCAGACACAGCATGATAATAAGATATAAAAACGACACAAAATAAACAGATTTAGACCGCACGTATATTAATTGGGCCATAAATGGGTTGACACGAATAACATGAAAATAAACAGACTGGATTTGTGCTAGCCATAAATAGGTTAACACAAATAACACGAAAATAAATAGGCTGAATTCGTGCTAACACATTTAACACGTTTAATTAAACGTGCCAACACGACATAGTACTACCTGCCCATTTATAGCACATTTAAACTTAAAAATAAAAAAATTTATGATTTTGTTGGTGTAAGAATTCAAACCTTACACCTGAGATGTTTTCTTATTGCACTTGTCATCACCACGCCAAATGTTGCTTTGATGTCAAATGATAGCTTTTAATTTATTTATTATTGTTTTACGCTTTTGTTCTTTCAAAAGTCCCACATAGAAAGGAAACGAGAATGTCTCTCAAGTGCTCTTTATATAACTATCAATTTTTCACCTTCCATTCCCACATGAGTCACCAATGAAAGCCGTTTATAGCTTTAAAATCAATCTTCTCCAATTTAAAGGTTGGGGGGAAAATACAATTCAAAATATTTAATAATTAAATATTATTATGTTTTTTACATTAATATTTAAGGCTTTTTAATATATTTTGGATTAGTATTAATTAGACATTATGTTTTTGTTAACTTTTTATTGGTTTTTTTAATTTTTAGTTAATTGGGTCATAAAATGTGTTATATACGTATTGTTATTGAGTGTTAATTGTGTTGTGCTGTGTTACTCATGTTGTCTTCATATTTGCATTTCTGATACATTTATACCCACAATGGAGGCTGTTAGACCTCACATCGTGAAGTCAAGCTCGTCAATGAAGCTATGTTTTTTTGTTGGTTTGTTTGTTTTTTGTAATCTATTTGAATGATGAGAAATTAAAAAAAGGAAAATGAGTAGGTTTTTTGTGAGTCTAGTAGATCTTTTTTTAAAAAAATTTTGATGATCAAGTTTTTTTGTTTTAATGTTTATGTGTTTTTGGTGATAGTAGCAGCCGTCGGCAATGTCACTAGTGTAGGTATTTACATGGTAATAAAGTATTACTATTAATATTATATTTTAAGGCCGACGTCGGTCTGGCGAAGCCATTAGCAAAATTTTATATTTACACTGTAATGCAGATTATAAGGTTACTACTGTATTTTTTTGCCGTCAGTGGTGTGACAAAGTTGCTGATGAAATATAGTATTTACACTGTAATACAATATTATAAGGTTAATAATGTTAATTTCAGCCACCAGCGGTCCAGTAAAGTCATCGGTGAAATATATTATTTACTGTGTAATATGTATTACAAGATTAATACTATATTTTATGGTCGCCAGCGATCCGATGAAGTCATTAGTGAAATATAATATTTACACTCAAATACGATATTACAAGGTTAATACTGTATTTTTCGACCGTCGGTGGTTTGGTGAAGTTTTGTGTTTACACTTTAATATAGTATTACAAGGTTAATACTGTATTTACTAGTCTCCCGTTGTCCAAGGAAGTTGTTGAGGGTGAGCTCGGCGCCACCACCGAGGAGACAAACTTCTGTGGTCAGCTAATGAGCTCGGTAAAACTCCAGTAAGCTTGCTGTCAGCCCCGATATGACGTATATCTTTTTGAGGTGCTTCTCATAGCCCCCGAGGCCGCATGCCAAGCAGGCTTCCACCTCGGAATATGCACTAACTCGGGTCGGATGAACCTTACTCGCAAGCAGGCAGCTACTCGCCATTATAGGCTAACACGAGGCAGATAACTCGCCGTCCGATGGAGCCCAATTCGTCGGACAAGGGATGCAACACTTGTCACCTGCTGCCTGACACACCTTGATGTGACACACAGGTCATGGGTAAAACCCGTCTAAACACTCGGTCCAAGTGATGGCCTATAAATAGGATGCATTTATGACATTCTAGAAAGACTTCTTCTTCCCACCTAACTGGTTGCCGCCCTCTACCGAGCAAACCCTGCCTCGAGCATCAGAGAGCCCTTGTCTATTGACTAACCTTTCTATTGCCTCCAAAGCGTGCCTCCTTTTGTTGCAGGTACATCCGCCCGGGTAGAGGCGAATCGAAGGAGAGTCGGACCGTGCACAGCCGCACGCGGTGTTGATCCGACGCCGGGTCACGGTAAGCATCAATATTTTGGCGCTAGAAGGAGGGCGCCTATGCCTTCACCCAAACGCCAGCTACATTACCTCTAACGCCCAAGATGATGACTAGAGGAAACGTCAGAGATGATATAGCCCGACAAGAGGGGTCAGGCAATGCAAGAAATAGGCAACCGAACATGGGTAGGCCCAGGGGCCGTCCCCGAACCGCGAGGTCCCGGTCTGGGGGTCAGGGAAGCACGACTAGAGCTGAGCATGCGGAAGGTCCGGTCGCCCAATACCCGATCCAGGAACTCACAAATGCAGTCTGGATCCTAACGCAATAGCTCGCGCAGCAAGCTGAGCGCCAGGCTGCACCAGCTCTACCACCCCCGGCCTAGGTTGACCAGGCTGGAGGTCCAATAGAGTGGGGCGCAGTCGACCATGAAGAAGCCCACTCCGAGCAATCTAGAGGATCCACTCGCGGCATTTCGGCCAATAATAGATTGGTCCAAGAATGCCGTCTTGGACACCAAGCGGCTCGCGCCCCCTCGCTGCAAGGTTCTCGAGCCTCGGTATTTGACAGGCTCGGATGTCAGGGAGCAAACCGAAACCATCAGCCCAGGGTTGTAGGCCACGCCGAGGGCGGAGTACCCTATTGGGTCGAACTGCCCGAGGACACTAACAGCCGCCAGCTCTGGGCACTACAGCGCCAAATCGACGAGATTCAGAATTGTCGATTTGGCCTGGACGAGATAGAAGCTCAGGATCCACCCTTCTCGGATAATATAATGTGGGCCCCTATGCTGCCGAAGTTCAAAGTACCGCAGATCAAGTCCTACGACGGGACGACAGATGCAGATGAGCATGTTGAACTCTTCCGGGGGCACATGCTACTACAGAATACTAGTGACGTAGCGATGTGCAAAGCTTTTTTGTTAACTCTGACAGGGCCTGCTCGGCAATGGTTTAGACAACTAGAACCCTCATCTATTTCTTCTTTCTGGCAACTGGCCGATGTCTTCTCTTTGGTATTTTCTACAACCAAAACGCGAAGGAAAGAGATTACGTACCTATATGCTGTTAAGCAAGGAGACGGCAACGTCAGGGACTATATCAACCTGTTCACCCGGGCAGCTCTCGAGGTCAAGCACGTCGAAGACGAGACCCTGAAGCACATTTTCATGGGGGGTCTCCGAGACAAAAAACTAACCTGGTCACTGGCCTTCAAGCAGCCGAGCACATTCTCCCAAATGCTCGGCTATGCCTAGAGACATACAGACGCTGCTGAGTACATGAAGAGCCATAGAGAAGAAGCCGACCCAAGCGAAACAAAGAAAGATAAAAGGTAGAAGAAAGCGTCGAAACATAGCAGTGTCGAGCAGAGCAAGAAGCAAAAGAAGGAGAAGAAATCCGAGAAGCCAAAGGGGCCGACCGTTAAATTTTAGAGCTACACACCTTTAGTGGTGACCATCGATGAGGTGCTTGCCCAGGTAAGTGGCAAGAATTTATTAACACCACCACCTAGGCTCTGGGGGAGCAAGGTGAAGCAGGATCAATCAAGGTTTTGCGAATTCTACAAGGATGTGGGGTATAGCACTCGTGAATGTGTCCAATTGAAGGACCAAATCGAAAGATTGGTCTGAGAAGGCCATTTGCGAGAATTTGTTAAGCGGGTTATCACCTCGGGATCCACCTCGAGAAGGAATGATCCGCCAAGCCGAGATGCACCGAACCGCTCCAAAACCAACGCTGGGAACACCTCGGATCCCTCGAATATCTTTCACATGATCTTTAGCGGGCCTGTTACCGAGGACACGTCGAGTGGGCGGCGATCATATGTTAGAGAAGCTCAACTGGTCGAGCGAGGTGAATTCATAAACATATCTGCACATATCAACAAGATATGTCACCAAGAGGACACTCCAATCACGTTTATCGAGAAGAAAGCAGACCGGTTGATCCACCCTTACAATGATGCTCTAGTGTGCGAACTGCCCATCACCAACAATATAGTGCGGCGTGTTTTAATCGACAACGGCAGCTCGGCCGACATCCTCTTCAAGAAAGCCTTTGACAAATTGAAGATAAGCAACGCCCATTTGGTCCTGGTTCAGACTACGCTTTATGGCTTCACGGGAGAATGCGTTCGAGTAGTAGGAAAGGTCGGCTTGCCCATAACCTTTGGGGAAGAAGCCGCTCGGGTTACCTGGGTTATTGACTTTTTGGTCGTTGACAAACCCTCCCAGTATAACATCATCATCGGTCGCCCAACACTGAACGCTTTGAAGGCCATAATCTCTACATATCACCTGGCCATGAGATTCCTCACGGATGGCGGTGTTGGAGTGATTCGCTCATCTTAGATGGATTCCCGAGCTTGTTACGCCAATACCGTAAGAGTAGCTACGGCCAATGGCGTCTCAGCCATCTATGCGGTTGTCGAAACGGATCTCCCTACCGACCCGACACCCAAGATGCTATCAGATCTAGACCCCAGATTGCCCGAGGAAGAGGTAAGAACCACTCTGGTTGAAGATTTGGTGTTGTTCTCCCTAGACCCCGAGAGGCCCGAACACACTGTCCAACTCGGATCGCAGTTGAAACCTGAGATCTGGGCCGACCTGGAAAGGCTTCTTAACGAATATCGAGACCTTTTTGAGTGGTCCCATGAGGACATGCCCGACATTGATCCGAGCGTCATCAGCCATCGGCTCAATGTCCAACCTAGCCATAGGCCGGTGATACAGAAAAGAAGGGCTGTTAACCCAGAAAGGTACGTTGTAATAAACGAAGAAGTCCAAAAGTTCCTCAAGGCTGGGTTCATCAAAGAAGTCAAGTACCCAGAATGGTTAGCGAATGTCGTTCTGTCAAAAAGGCGAACGGCAAATGGTGGGTCTGCATTGATTATACCGATCTCAACAAGGCCTGCCCGGAGGATTGCTTTCCACTTCCTCGGATAGATCAGCTCGTCGATGCCACCGTCGGCCACGAGCTCCTGAGCTTTATGGATACGTACTCCGGGTATAATCAGATAAAGATGGCCGAGGAAGATCAAGTGAAAACTGCCTTCGTTACCGACCAGGGCTTATACTGCTATGTAGTAATGCTTTTTGGGCTGAAGAATGCTGGAGCCACTTACCAACGCCTTGTCAATAAGATGTTTGCTCGGCTGATCGGGAAAACAATGGAGGTCTACGTGGACGACATGCTTGTAAAATCTATCCAAGTAGAAGACCACATGGCCGATATCCGAGCAAGCTTCGACATTCTCTGAGAATATGGGATAAAACTTAACCCGACAAAATATGCGTTTGGTGTAAGCTCGGGCAAATTCCTCAGATTTTTAGTTAATCAACGAGGCATCGAGGTTAACCTGGCAAAGGCCCAAGCAATTCTTGATATGCATTCTCCTCGGACGGTAAAAGATGTGCAATGGCTTACCGGCATGGTGGCATGTGCAATGGCAAAGGCCGGTTTACTACACAAGCCACGCATTCCAAGGTGCTGAGGAGCGGTACCTGCCACTCGAGAAGTTGGTCTTTGCCTTAATTACTTCGGTCTGCAAGTTGCGACCGTACTACCAAGGCCATACCATCAACGTCCCGACCAAATTTCCTCTTCGGCAAGTACTCTAGAGTCTGGAGATATCAGGCCGTATGGCCAAATGGTCAGTTGAGCTCGGCCAGTACGATGTGCATTTCGTGCTGAGGACGGCCATCAAAGCTCAAGCTCTAGTGAACTTTATCGCAGAATTCACAGACGCCAGATAGGCGACCCTGCTTGTCAAGAAGACACCTATTGAAGTGCCTGATGCACCCAGCTGTAGTGAGGACAGCGTCGCCCCAGAGTCGGAATGGAAACTCCATGTCGACGGATCTTCTTGCGTTGACGGGTTGGGTGTCGAGCTAATTTTAACCAGCCCAGATGGTTATAAAGTTATCTATGCCCTCAAGTTTGATTTCAAGGTCTCTAACAATGACATAGAATATGAAGCTCTCTTGGCTGGACTTCGGATCGCTCGAGATCTCAGGGTGGACCGCATACTATCCACAGCGACTCAATGCTCGTGGTTCAGTAGGTTACTGGGGGATTTCAAGCCCGAGCAGACTCTATGGCTGCATATTTAGAAGAAGTAAAGCAACTGCTTAGAGAATTTAAGTCTTATTCTTTCAAGCAAATCCCCCGGTCAAAGAACGCTGAAGCCGACGCCCTTGCCCAATTAGCTTCTGGCTTGGGCGGAAGAGATCTAACCTCGGTCCCCATTGAAAGACTTGTCGAGCCAAGCCAAGCATCGTCAATAAAGTCTTAATTGTAGCCAAAGATCCCGAGACCACATGGATGGACCCGATCATCCGATACCTGACAATAGCCGAATTACCCGACGATCGAGGAGAACGCGTCGGATACGTAACAGCTCGACCCGGTATTCGATGCTCGAGGGAAAATTATATCGACGAGGCTACACCACACTTTGCTTAAAATGCTTGGATCCCAAAGAATCTGGGTATCTAATGAGAGAAATCCACGAGGGCCTATACAGCAACCACTCCGGGGGACGCTCTTTAGCCCAAAAGTGCCTTCGATAGGGCTACTACTGGCTGACCATGCAACAAGACTACGGGGATTTTGCTCGAAAATGCCTCAAATGCCAGCAGTTTGCAAGAATGCCCAGCCACCATGCCGAGCCACTCACTCCAGTAACCTCGATATGGCCGTTTGCAAAATGGGCCATCGACTTGATTGGACCCCTCCCGCCGGGCCGATCACAATTCAAGTACTGTATCGTGGCCATAGACTATTTTACAAAGTGGATTGAAGTTGAACCTTGTACCAACATGATCGAAGCCAAGTATACCAACTTCGTGTGGAAGAACATTATTTGCCGATTCAGGATCCCGTACACGATTGTGACCGACAATGCCAAACAGTTCGAATCTTCAGGTCTCCTCTACCTATGTGAACGGCTCGACACTAGGAAGGTCTTCTCCTCCCCGAGCTATCCGCAGAGTAACGGCCAGGTGGAGGCTGTAAACAAGACAATCAAAGACAACTTGAAGAAAAAGCTTGAGGGGCTCAAGGGCGCATGGATTGACGAGCTCCCACAAGTGCTCTAGGCTTACCAAACAACTGTCCAGACAGCGACCGAAGAAACCCTATTCTCCCTCGTGTATGGGGCAGAGGCTGTCATCCCGGCCGAAGTAGGGTTGCCTAGCTTCAGAATCGAACGATACGAGGAGACCCAGAACACGGAATTGATGATGGCTGAGCTTGATTTACTCGAGGAGAAAAGGAACCGGGCAGCAATACATAACACAGCTCAATATTACAACAAGAAGGTCTGTAACGCCCCTAGATGGGGGTTAACAGTTTTTAATGAGATAAAATAAAAAATAAATAATAAAAGTAAAACCTTAAAAATAAAATTTGCCCGGGACTTAAATGAAAACTCTCAACTCAAAAATAAAAATATAAACGACAAATAAACCACAGTTTTAATGTAGCACCTTAAATTTAATAATATAAACTGTTGTCATCATCATTTTATCCCTCAACACATTGTAATACAGTCACAGAAAGTAACAATTGATGCTTACATTATCATGAAAAACATTCTCAACAATTGAAGCAGTCCCAATGTAATATAGCTACATCACGTCCTCAACTATATTTCTCGTAGCCACCTCACACTTAGTGAGTCCTGAAAAGATATAAACATAAGGGAATGAGCAACACTATGCTCAGTAGAGAAAACCATTACTCACCTCTATCATTACCACATTAAAATCTGCATGGTTAGTAAGTTACATCATATTCCAGATTATGAGGTTTATTATGATCACATCTTATGGATACCGTAGTTAATCGTTACCAAGTGTCATAATTACACATTTATACAAATATTACCAATCATCATTGTTCCTAGGTATCCATGTTAAATTGAGTATCACTCAACTCATCGAAACCCAAATGGGCGCACTTGATCACCCTATAAACATTCCAAGGGTGTTCCGGTGAGGGGACATCAAGCCCCGAGTCCTCACCAAATCGATTCCTGTACAGTGTGTTCTGGGACTTTCAACCCAAGGAAGCGTCATCGCCTTCCCCCTATTTTACCTTTTAGGGTATTCATGCCCAAGGACGTAACCGTCGCCCTCTTCATGTCTCACAATTTCTCTATATTGAATCATTATCAATAGAGTTAGTTTTCCTAACCATGCTTCTCAATTTATAACATGTGTCAATTCATTATGTTCCTCGCCGTACAATACAAGACGAGTCCATGTCATAGTTTCATATGTGATACACATATAATATCAGTTCAACATAGATATATATATATTGCAGCAAAACAATCAATTTTAATTTTATAAAAACCTCACAAAAGATGAGTAATAGAATCCCTACCTTTCAAGCTTATCAACAATCTTTTAATCCTGGAATCAGTTAACGTTAGCTCCATACTCCCTTGATCCTAAGGCGTGCATAAGGACAATTAAAACTAAAGCACAACATACAACTACATTCATAAAATTTATTTTAATTTAATCTTAGAATTTCAAGAAATAACCACTGCCCATAGAGGTATTATAAAGTTTAACAATATAAATTTTCTGTCTAGGGCATATACACTTAGACTTCATACATATGCTCCAAAATAGCAACAAACATATACTTAGGTTTAAGAACGTAAATTTGAATAATCCTTTAGTATAAAAGAAAATTTATAAATGAAAGACTAAATTTGTTCATAAGATTCTAACCTCGGATTATGGTTAGTTGGAAGCTTGAAATGGCTTCAAAACAGGTTCCTTTACTTCGGTATGATTGAAATTCTTGCTCAAATGGAGGTGATGGTGGCTGATTTTTATGGCTGCCTTGAAGAAGTTCTCTAAGTATTTTGCTTCAGCAAAGAAATGAGAAGAAGAGTGTGGGAACCGTGGAAGAGAAAGGAAGAAAAGATGAAGTCTTTGAAGAGAAGTGATAGAAACAATTATAGAGGAGACATGTTGAAGCATGTCACGGAGGAAATAAAGAAAATGAGGGTCAAGAGTAGTTGGAAAAGATATCCTTATGTCTCATCTAAAGACTTTAACACACATAATGCCAATATGACATTTTTGAGATTTATTAGAAGCTCTAAGGCTTTTTAGTAATCATACTAAATAAATATAGGAGAATTTTAGAAAACTTAAAAATAGATAAAAATAAATATTATAAAATAAATTTAAATGAAGCAATTTTTTTTATACATTAAAATTAATTTAATTACCTCAATACCCGTTAGGAGAATAACGGGTGTCACAGCTCTACCCCCCTTAAAGAAATTTCGTCCTCGAAATTTCAATTCTAGCAATACTAGTAAAAATTTTAATTCCATTATGATTCCAATTCCGAGTCTAAACCGTTAATGTTGTTTGTCCTCCAAATTTAAGTTATCGTATCTCCACTCATTTACTTGCATAATAAATCTTACTCCTAAATCCCTCAATAAGAGTATTTCTGACAAGTTTCAACTTATAACACCGTATAATAGTCTAAGAATCTGATCAGGCATACATATTAACCATATCATGATTCCAGTCCTTCATTGTCCATGGACTGTGATTTACAATCACATTTAAGGAGATTGCCAGAGAAATTTTATATACTTCATCTTTAGGTTCCTTTTCCTTTTTGAGTAAGGAAAAGTCAAATATATTTGATTTCATACCTCAACTAATAAACTAGAATATAATCATAAAACATATATCACAAACACTTTTATTCAAAACTATACATTAAACTTACTCATAGAGATATTAAACGGAATCTCAGAGTTGCAAACATACCCGGCATATTTTTCATTAAACAGCTATCCTCATGACACAAACATTCAATCCAAATAATATACTCATATTTCATATGGAATATCCCCATAACTGACTCTGGTACTTCCACATAATATTAACAGAATATTACACATTACAAACATAATACGGATACGTTTCGAGAGTACAAGGCACTCCGTACCCAGCTATCCATATCATGCATGCTTAGAGGATACAAAAACATCGATAAACAAAAGATCGGACCTTAAGAAGGATGCGTTTCGAGAGCATCAAGTACTCCGTATCCAGCCATCCCGGCATTAGGCTCAATGAATCTAAAAGATTGAACAACGTACCACAAGAAACACAGAATACAAGGCAAACGGTTATTCGTAACACACGAAATACGGACACACATGCCTACATGCCAAAGATAAAACAAAAAGATTACAGATGGAGATTCAAATCAATTGGCCGCTCCCGGCTTTCCCTTTCCCATTCAAGCTTGGATGTTGCAGTGTCGGATTCTGGATGTATGATTTGCATTTTATCTATCAATTCCTCAGCTGTTGAAGCAGTGACAAAGATTTGTCTCTCCGATTCTGTAGTGATGTTTTCTTCCACAGCGTAATCTAGAAATTTCAAAAGACCGTCATAAAAACCCTTTACGTTCAGCAGACCCAAAGGTTTGGAATAAAAGCCCAACAATTGCCCACAAGCAACTATAAATATTTCCTCAAGAGTACCTAGACCACCAGGTAATGCTATAAAAGCATCGGAATTATAGATTATGTCTTTAAAATTTTTAGGGATACTCCTGACTCCTTCTCCCTTACCTATGGCTTCCTTACAAAGGTTTCCTTCAACTGGAATATGAGGCCAAATTCTTACATCAGTAGCGTCGCTAGACCTAACTGCTAGTGCCATATTTACCATCATTTTTATACTACCACCCCCATAGATTATGTTAATCTTCTTGTGTGCTAGGACTTGCCCTAAGTGATTTGCAGCTTCTAAATAAGCTTTATCTTTTCCAAGGCTGGAACCACAAAAGACACAGACATTCTTTATTTTCTTCGTGGACTGGGAGGTAGACATATTTGGTTTATAGAAGTGGTTGCTTAATGTCTGCTCCACTTAGACTTCGGGTTCTACATGAGATTTTAAAGATGAGAAATATACAAAAAGGGCTAAAGAGATAGACGAGTAGGTAATGAAAAGGTAATCCAAAGATTTAAACAAAATATTGTGCGGATAAGAAAGTAAGATAAGGTGATTGATAGTTTACAGAAAATCTGATTCACTTTTTGAAAAAGATTAGACTCTAATTGTATAACTTTTGACAATTGAGAACAATTTGACAAAAGACCCTCTTGACACAACTGTAGACTTTTTGACAAATATACACCAAGTCTAGAAATTTAATATAAACGACAAATACTGTAGAACTTTTGAAATTTGAGACACAAATCTTGAAATATCTGGATAAGCTTTTCAAAATTCAAACATATTACTGTATCGTATGTAACGTGTCTGATAAGATAATATATTTTATTATATATATATTTAAGAAAATCATAAATTAAATAAGATATTAACACTTACTGTATCAATCTAATAATCACAATTATTTCAAACACAAAAGCAAATATTCTGAGTAAAAGAAAAACACAAACTGTTGAACATCAGCTAAAACTGCTTCAAATAAGTAAAGACTAAATAACCTTTATAGTGCGATGACTTATTCCCCATCCAGTTTTCTTATGGCTTGACAAACAGGATCTAGAAATACCATATTCCTGAGGCGTTGTCTTTCTGTATAAAATTTAGGCCAGAGTTTAAAAATAGCTCCTTGAACATATCCACTAGGGTGACCGTGGAGAGGAGGATGGATGCTATCCAAGTTCTCCTTTGAAAGTCCATTCCTACAAAACCTTATTTATCCTCTCTATTCGTAGACATATAACCAGGTGATGTACATTTACCGTTACAATTTTGTCTTCCACATTTGTTACAAGCGACCACGATGGCACGAGCTCTTCTTTTCATTGCACTACGACTGGTACCTGTTCCTGGTAAACCGACATCTTGACTAAAGTCACTCGGACGAATTTTCCCCTCTATCAACATTCTCACATCACAAGGGATGCCAAAATGCATAAGAATCCACAACCGAGTAATTCTAGCCTTGTATTTCTTTCTGAGAATCTTTTGGGAGAGTGATGGGAAATACTTTCTCAGATGTTGGTACTTTGGGTCCATGATGAGATGAAAGAAGAGTAAATAGAAATGAAAAATTAAGATAGTAAATTGCAGAATCCTAGAATTCCTTCTTCTTTTAGAGAAAAAAAAGAATTTTTAATGAAAAAGAAGAGGATTTGCGATTTAGAGAGAAAATAACAAATTAAGAGAGAAAAAGTGAACTCGGAGAAATAAGCTCCTATGCACAGTAAACGTATATGTAAACAATGATTAAACCACTGTATATGACACGTATAGAGACCACGTGGGAGAGACAGTGTGAATCAAACTGATTTAAGATTTGAACTAGGCCCAAATGTTCTTAGTTGAAAATGGTCAGGTTGCTTCGGGCCTTAACACATTTAGAACGAGTTAAATAACAAACATAAAATTGAAAACCAATTTGTATAAATCTTAAACCCAATTCAAAGTCCACTATAGATAAAGTTAACTATAAACAACAAATCTAATTTAACGACAACAAGGATCTTCCTGAATGATATTTAAAATCATTTCATAACAACATAATCTTCCAGCAACTCGAATAATTTTGTTTTAATCAAAACCTTATTGAACAATACATACACCCATATGTTATTCATAATACTTAACATCTATCAATGGATTCATCATCATTGCTACCAAGGGTTTAGAATGTGACTAACCTTGAAATCAATACGATTTACGTCTTTCAACGTAGACCATATCAACGAACAAAGACACTTGATGTTACTACTTAAGAACATCTACAATCCTCACAATTCTACTTATACAATATATAATTTCCTCATATAACAAAACCTTAGGTAACCAAAAGATTCACTGATACACTTAAATACAATGTACGTAACGAAATATTCCAATTTTGAGATTCATGCATTCTAGACTTTACACAGTCTCAACAGACCAAAAGTCTAACATTTATCTCTCTCAAAATTCAATACCATGATTCCCAACTTATATCATATTCCTCAAATATATAGAACTTTTAAGAAAAGATATTGATACTTATGTGCTCCATCGAATCCATACATAATCATTACTTAGGTTTGAATCAATTACGAAAAATTTGGCATATCTATGTCAAACTTTAAAATCAATAAATCAAGCCTTATATTTCTTATTGTTTTTCACGAGACAAAAGGCTTTTAAATCCTCGTATCTATACGAATTTCTCATCGTTTATACGAATTAGATATGCTTATAGATCCAAATATTATGCGAATCTCTCATAAGCATTCTACTTATAAACTCATTCCATATAATTATCATTCCCTCGTAAATATTAATACTTTCCTTCTATATAATTATTGTACTCATATAACTATTAATATTTTCATTCTATGGCCTTTCCATGTTACATCCTTCTAGACTGTATAAATCAATGTGAAGGTTCATTTTGATGATGACAATAAAAATTCAGCTTCAAAACCATCTCAAAAATATATTTTTTTAAAGTGGTGCTACACTCCCTAGGTTAACCGAACCTAGGCTCTGATACCAAAAATTCTGTAACGCCCCTAGATGGGGGTTAACAGTTTTTAATGAGATAAAATAAAAAATAAATAATAAAAGTAAAACCTTAAAAATAAAATTTGCCCGGGACTTAAATGAAAACTCTCAACTCAAAAATAAAAATATAAACGACAAATAAACCACAGTTTTAATGTAGCACCTTAAATTTAAT
The DNA here is from genome assembly GCA_025403435.1 of Artocarpus heterophyllus. Lineage (NCBI taxonomy): Eukaryota > Viridiplantae > Streptophyta > Magnoliopsida > Rosales > Moraceae > Artocarpus > Artocarpus heterophyllus. Next base: position 23,432,490 of record CM046346.1, read on the forward strand.
AATATAAACTGTTGTCATCATCATTTTATCCCTCAACACATTGTAATACAGTCACAGAAAGTAACAATTGATGCTTACATTATCATGAAAAACATTCTCAACAATTGAAGCAGTCCCAATGTAATATAGCTACATCACGTCCTCAACTATATTTCTCGTAGCCACCTCACACTTAGTGAGTCCTGAAAAGATATAAACATAAGGGAATGAGCAACACTATGCTCAGTAGAGAAAACCATTACTCACCTCTATCATTACCACATTAAAATCTGCATGGTTAGTAAGTTACATCATATTCCAGATTATGAGGTTTATTATGATCACATCTTATGGATACCGTAGTTAATCGTTACCAAGTGTCATAATTACACATTTATACAAATATTACCAATCATCATTGTTCCTAGGTATCCATGTTAAATTGAGTATCACTCAACTCATCGAAACCCAAATGGGCGCACTTGATCACCCTATAAACATTCCAAGGGTGTTCCGGTGAGGGGACATCAAGCCCCGAGTCCTCACCAAATCGATTCCTGTACAGTGTGTTCTGGGACTTTCAACCCAAGGAAGCGTCATCGCCTTCCCCCTATTTTACCTTTTAGGGTATTCATGCCCAAGGACGTAACCGTCGCCCTCTTCATGTCTCACAATTTCTCTATATTGAATCATTATCAATAGAGTTAGTTTTCCTAACCATGCTTCTCAATTTATAACATGTGTCAATTCATTATGTTCCTCGCCGTACAATACAAGACGAGTCCATGTCATAGTTTCATATGTGATACACATATAATATCAGTTCAACATAGATATATATATATTGCAGCAAAACAATCAATTTTAATTTTATAAAAACCTCACAAAAGATGAGTAATAGAATCCCTACCTTTCAAGCTTATCAACAATCTTTTAATCCTGGAATCAGTTAACGTTAGCTCCATACTCCCTTGATCCTAAGGCGTGCATAAGGACAATTAAAACTAAAGCACAACATACAACTACATTCATAAAATTTATTTTAATTTAATCTTAGAATTTCAAGAAATAACCACTGCCCATAGAGGTATTATAAAGTTTAACAATATAAATTTTCTGTCTAGGGCATATACACTTAGACTTCATACATATGCTCCAAAATAGCAACAAACATATACTTAGGTTTAAGAACGTAAATTTGAATAATCCTTTAGTATAAAAGAAAATTTATAAATGAAAGACTAAATTTGTTCATAAGATTCTAACCTCGGATTATGGTTAGTTGGAAGCTTGAAATGGCTTCAAAACAGGTTCCTTTACTTCGGTATGATTGAAATTCTTGCTCAAATGGAGGTGATGGTGGCTGATTTTTATGGCTGCCTTGAAGAAGTTCTCTAAGTATTTTGCTTCAGCAAAGAAATGAGAAGAAGAGTGTGGGAACCGTGGAAGAGAAAGGAAGAAAAGATGAAGTCTTTGAAGAGAAGTGATAGAAACAATTATAGAGGAGACATGTTGAAGCATGTCACGGAGGAAATAAAGAAAATGAGGGTCAAGAGTAGTTGGAAAAGATATCCTTATGTCTCATCTAAAGACTTTAACACACATAATGCCAATATGACATTTTTGAGATTTATTAGAAGCTCTAAGGCTTTTTAGTAATCATACTAAATAAATATAGGAGAATTTTAGAAAACTTAAAAATAGATAAAAATAAATATTATAAAATAAATTTAAATGAAGCAATTTTTTTTATACATTAAAATTAATTTAATTACCTCAATACCCGTTAGGAGAATAACGGGTGTCACAGGGTCCAGTCCAGAAGTTTCAAGGTCAGAGACTTGGTGTTGAAGAAGGTCACGGTCCAACGGCCCAGCCTCGGGTCCTTTGGTCCAAAGTGGGAAGGTCTATTTAAGGTTGATGGCATCGTACAGCCGGGCACGTACAGATTATCCGACATGGAAGGAAATCAGCTGAGGCATCCTTGGAACGTCGAGCTTCTGAAAAGATTCTTTTGCTAATTTCAAGGCCAGAAACCTTTTTTGATGTTTGGCCAGAATTTTTTGGTAACTAGGCCTACTGAATAGGACTAGAAAAATGTATGTAAATATCACATCAATGGGATTCAAATCTCCTACACCATTCCACTTGAGCAATGCGTTTGAAGGAAATAGGCATCCGAAAGAGAATGCCATAACTCTAGCTAGGAGCATAAGACAATAATAACTCCCGACAACGGAGAGTCTTCCTAAACAACCGAGCTGGGGGGCTAATCGGTACCTTACCGACCCATGTTTGTCGCCGTATAGACCACCCAACAAGTGGCTCGGCACAACAACGTGCCCGAAAAGTCCTACACTTGCGCAGTTTCCTCAAAAAACAGAAACAAGTCTAGGGGGCAACATGGTAAGGGTAGCCACACGTCATTGTGCTCTTCCCGACCGAGAACGAAAACCTAAACCTGCGAGGATTAACTAAGCAGACAAGGATAACCACTCAGATTAACTGAGAAAACAGGGATACCATCCCTGCTCGGGTAACTTGGTAACCACCGAGACGTAATACTCGGTCTCAACTAGGAATAAAAAAAAAGAGAAAAAGAGAGGAGAAAAGAATGACTGAGCTCTTAGAGCTGTTTCCAAGCATCCCCCCGAGGAGCATCTAACTTGGAAACAAAGCATTCTATTCAATTCTGAAGGCCAAGGTATGTGGTTACTCGATAGTTCAAAGCTATGACTGCGTTTTTGAGGAACCTCTCACGCCGAAACATGAACATATTTTCCCGAGAACACTTACACTCGAAAAATATTTTAAAAAAATGGAATTCAACAATCTGAGAAGTGAAGAACGGGAAATGAATTTTATTTATAGGGGGAGGTATAATTAACCGAGCACCTCCTGAGCCCGAACAAGTCAAGAAACAACAAAAAAAGGGGGATAAAAATTAGCCTAAGCTTGGGTTTCTTCCTCAGCCATGTCCTCCTCGCCTCCACCGCTGGTAGTGCTCTGCCCATCTCCATCGTCATCGTCGTCTACTACGATGACCTCCTCCTCGCCCTGTTGTGGCTGAGCAGTGCCTTGTTTGGGCTCGACAATGAGTGACCAATCAAAGCCTTCGACCTCGGGATGCTGCCTGATGAGATGGTCACGGAGGTCGGTCATGCCAAAGTAGTAGTAATCGGTGTACTCTGGAGATGCCTTGAATTCATCCATGGCTTGGCCCAGACGACCTGGAAGCTCGTCCACAAGTTGTTGGTGCTTGGCCTGTAAGGTTGCCAGCTGCCCTTTAAGCCATGCAGCTTCATCCTCTGTGTCTCCGGCCCACCTACAAGCTTCCTTAACCTTGGTCTTGGCTCTTCGGGCTTCCTCCTGGGCCTGAGAAAGAGAGTCCTTGGCTTGGTCTAACTCAATGTTCTTAGCACCGAGCTTATTGTCCGCGTCCACCTTCCTGAGGAAGGTTTTCTTATGCATCTCCTTCTCCTTATAGATGTCTTTCATCCCGGCGGAGTGGACCAGGTGCAGAATGGCACTTGTCTGCAGAAAACAAGACTTCAATGCTCAGCAGCGTGATAAAAAGGAATTAAAAGGCTCAGTTTGGACAAATACTTACGGTGGCAGCAGCTCGAAAAGCCGTATTGCACAGGCTTTGGAAGTCCTCCCCTCAGATGTTCATAAAAAAGTCATCCTATGGCATCAAATCCCTGAGACGTTCGAGAATGACGCCGTGGTAGCTCGGGTGCCTCCTTTGCGGATCCTCGGACGAGCCTCCAGCCGTGTCGTCGACTGGCGTCACTTCTAGGGTGACCCTAGTCAGCGAAGGCAGAGGTGGCCGCTCTTGGACTCATGTGGAAACCTGCTCAGGTTGAGGAGGAAGCTCTGGACTGGGATTCCACTTACGCTTCCTCCTGGCTTCAACGGCCTTGCCCTTTTGTCTTCTTAGGCTCTCCATCAGAGCCCGTCTCTCAGCAGCAGAGCTCGCCCATGAAGATATCTCTGCACAACAAAACCCCAAGTCAAAATAAGGTCGGCACAAAAAAAAAAAAAAAAAAACTCAAGGCTGACCTCCGATCTAGAGTTGGCGAGACAGGTATAGCAGCCGAATCACATCCTTAAGTTCCTCATCGGCTACGGGTGGCCCCGCATCGAAGGAGCCACTTGATGAGTCCTCGAAACTGGACTACGAAGGCTCCCTCGTCGGCCACCCAGATCGTGAAGTGCTCAGCCCCGGGACATCGACGGCGCCAGGCCTAGTAATTGTGGCCTGCCCGGTACCTCGGGTAGGGCAAACCGCTTGAGGATTTATTCTATTGGGTTTCCCGAACTAACCGTAACTGGATAAAGTTTCCTTCCTGAGAAGGAAGGACTGCTGCCTGGTCGACACCAGTTTCTTGAACAGGTCTTCGACCGCTCTGATCAAGCGGCTCGGTGCCCAGGGCTGCTTGGTCCACACATGACCTTACTCGAACGACCTCGGCACATGTTGATCGGTAGGGATGATCTCACAGGCCCGGGCTAAATAATTTCCCTCGACGTAGAACCATTCATACTTCCACAGTTTATCCGAGTCGGGGTTGCCCAAGATAAAGTCTTTCCGAAAGCCAATGACGTAGTACCATCCGGACTGTCGAGGAAGCTTTTTCATCTTGTACACTTGCTTGAAGGCTTCCAGCAGCATCTCGGTGTCCTGGTGGTACCTCCATAATACGTACATCCCGATCAGCGACTTGTAACTATTTGGGTTCAACTAAGCTGGGCACACGTTGAAATCGTTGAGTGCCCGGTGCAAGAATGGATGGAACGAGAGGCGCAGCCCAGCCCTGAAGAACTCGGCATAAAGAGTGATACATCCCTCGGGCGCGTCCAAAGGTGAATCGCCCTCGTCGGGAATGGTGAGGGTCACATCGTCCAGGATACCATACTCGATGCGTAGGTTCTCCAACTGCGACTCCGTGATAGCACTTGTATAGCCCGCGGCTAAGGTCTGCCTAGGCCGTGTTACCCAGTACGTTGTCACACCTCGAACACGGGTGACTTGGACCTCCTGCTCTTCGATTTCAGGCTGCTTCGCTTCCACCTCCTCGATTACCCGTTCCTCATCGGAAACGTCCACCGTTATTACCCCTGCAACTTGGACTGGAGCTCCAGCACCCCAGTCGGATATGCTCGGGACATCGCCCCTCTCTCGTTGCTCGGCTCTCCCCTGGAAAAAACTCGAGAGGAGCCCGCAGCAGCCGACCCGACATAAGGGTCCTGTTCCCTCAATGGCCTAATCGGCCTTTGCCTGTCTAGTATGTTGACGAACTTCTGCTCAGGTACAGTCTGGGAGTCGACCCTCAAAGTTTGCTCAAGTCGGCCAGCCCCATCCCGTTTTGGGGACACTCCGTCTGTGTCGGTCTGGATGGTGGACGAGCTACTTTTTGTACTGCTTTTCAACTAGAAAACTTCTAAATTCTAGGAATCGGTAATATCTCTCATTCTAGCACTCTTGGGAAATTACCTGCTCAGGTTATCGAAGCTCGAGAAAATATGATCCTCGGGTGGATGACTATAGCTCGGTAGCTAAAACTCTTCGGATGCAAAAATTCTGAGAATCGCGTGAAAATAACAGAGAGGATGACCCTATTTACAACCATTTTAGGTAAAAAATCTAGGCGCGAAAAACTAAGAGGAGCGACGCAATCGGTCGCGGTACGACACGTGTCCCCCGTCTGATCTGCGTGTCATTTCGCCTCATCTCCCTTTGAAATGTCATTTGGTCTTCTTCCTTTCAGCCGACCTCACCCACTCGGCATAGTCCACCCGGCCGAACACCGACTAGGTGAACTGGGGGGCTAATGTTGAGGCTAAGCTCGGCGCCACCACCGAGGAGACAAACTTTGGTGGTCGGCTAATGAGCTCGGTAGAACTCCAGTAAGCTTGTTGTCAGCCTCGATGTGACGTACATCTTTCTGAGGTGCTTCTCAGGGCCCCCGAGGCCGCATGCCAAGCAGGCTGCCACCTCAAAATATGCACTAGCTCGGGTCGGATAAACCTTACTCGCAAGCAGGCAGCTACTCGTCATTATAGGCTAACACGAGGCAGATAACTTGCCATCCGATGGAGCCCAATCTGTCAGACGAGGGATGCGACACTTGTCACCTGTTGCCTGACACACCTTGATGTGATACCCAGGTCATGGGTAAAACCCGCCTAAACACCCGGTCTAAGTGATGGCCTATAAATAGGATGCATTTATGGCATTCTAGAGAGACTTCTTCTTCCCACCTAACTGGTTGCCGCCCTCTGCCGAGCAAACCCTGTCTCGAGCATCGGAGAGCCCTTGTCTATTGACTAACATTTCTATTGCCTCCGAAGCGTCTCTCCTCTTGTTGCAGGTACATCTGCCTGGGCAGAGGCGAATCGAAGGAGAGTCAGACCGTGCGTAGCCGCACACGGTGTTGATCCGACGCCGGATCACGGTAAGCATCAACAGAAGTCGTAGGTGTAATTTTGTCTTTACACTGTAATGCAGTATTACAAGGTTAATACTATATTTTTTAGCTACTGGCGGTCTATCAAAGTTGCTAGTGAAATATAATATTTACAATATGATACAATATTACAAGGTTAATGCTGTACTTTTTAGTCGCCGATGGTCCGGTGAAGTCACCAGTAACTCTTTGTATTTATGCGATAATATAGTATTTCCAGTGAAATACTAAATTTTTAGTGGAATACTAGGATCTATTTGGTAGTGTTTTCAAAATAAGTGAAAATGGTTTTGTTTTAGAAAATAAGAATTTTTTGAGAATTATGCTAAAAGTGTTTTTAAAATTTGTCTCAAAAAACGTGCAAAAACATTTCTAAAAATTTTCAAAACAAAACTAAATGGGCCCTATATTTTTCGACAGTCGGCGGTCCAATGAAGTCGCTATTGAATTTTTGTATTTACATGGTAAATACGATATTTCATAGTAAATATTATATTACCTAGTCGCTGGTTGTCCGGCAAAATCATCGATGAATTTTTCTATTTACATAGTAATATAGTATTTCAAGTAAAATATTATATTTCCTAGTCGTCGATAGTTTGGCGAAGTAGCCACTGAACTCTTGTATTACACGTTAAATACAATATTTCTCGGTCTGACAAAGTCGCTGGTGAATTTTGTATTACACTATAAATAAGGTATTTTTTGATAAATATTGTATTTCTTGACCGTTTGTGGCCCTGTTAATTTGCCGGCAAAATTTTGTATTACACCATATATACGGTATTTCTTAGTAAATATTGTATTGTTCGGCCGTTGGCGATTTGATGAAGTCGTTGATGAACTTTTGTATTACATGATAAATACAGTATTTCTCAGTACGTATTGTATTTTACGGCAACGGCAGTCTTGCAAAGTCGCTAGTAAAAATTTGTATTTTACGGTAAATACAGTATTATTGGTAAATATTATATTTCTTGGCCGTCGACAACTCTACGAAATCGTTAGTGAATTTTTGTATTACATGATAAATATTATATTTCTTAGTAAATATTATATTTCTTAACTGCTGGAGGTCCCGTAAAATTACCGGTGAGTTTTTATATTACACAATAAATACTATATTTCTCATTGAATTTTCTGGCCGCCGATGATCCGACGAAAATGCTGGTGAATTTTTATATTACACAATAAATATGATAATTTTTTGGGTAAATATTGTATTTCCTCGCAGGCAGCGGTGCCAATGAGAGAGGAGAGTGAGAGATACAGAGGATAAAAAAGTAGAGTTATTTAGGGTTTTTGTTCTTAATTTATGATAAAATATTACTTAATTTTTTATAATACATTTTAAAACTATATAACATTATTTAGTAAAATTTAACCTAAATATACTATTTTGCTCTTTCCTCTTTTAAAAAAATACAGGATTGAAAAAAGAAGAAATTATACATGTACACCTTACCCGACCCCACCAACCATCATGTCATAATGTATTGCCCTCCACCTAAGCTAACAAAATACAATAACCCCACTAACCATTTTTCTCCACTTATACCCAAAAAAACAGGAAAGTTAAAAATTACTTAAAAAAAAAAGAGAGTAAAAGCAATACTTGGATACATCTAGTCCTCCTCAAATTTACTGATTGAAGAGCTAAAACAAGTATCACTTGGATTAATCACCCTTCAAGTATCTCTTCGTGCCCCCAAAATGGATATTTGACTAATTCAGAAACTGAGACTTCAACTTGGCTGCTCAAACTCTAAGCAAATAGATACTAAGCTCAGGAGCACCATTGCTATCAGGGTTCATCATATAGAAAGCCTCAGAATCTCTTGACCCAACAATCCTCTCAAACTTAGCCCTCATGTACATGAGCTCACCTTCTGAGCCAGCCTTATCTTCAATCCCGGGCAACACACCAGCACCCATGGGAATTGGCTCCACAGCCTTCAATATCTTCCACTCCTTGGCCCCACAATCCCTCCTAGTGGCAAACCCACACTTCTTCCCATTGCAATATGTCCTCCAAACAGGCTCTTCCAACAGCCTCACACCCTTTTTCTCCTCCTCCTTTTCCTTGTCACACTCCAAGGCAATCCTGACAAGCCCAGATGCCATTTCCTTGACCAAACCACTGATGGGTGTGGCAAGTTCGATTAGAAAAGCTGGTTGTGAGTTTGGGTCCCTTTGGAATGCAAAATGGACATGGCCACGCCTAGAGCCAAAAAGAGTACCGACAACTCTTGGACCAAGACCGACAGGTAAGCTTGAACGGTTCCTTCCAAAGGCAGTTAGTAGAGATCGGATCCTTGCAACGGCTACTTGTTGAAGCTTTCTTCTTGGAGCTTGTGGTGAAGGTGAAGCCACAACATGAGGTTCTGGTCCAGTGACAAACTCTTTCCCAATGTTGTTGTTGTTGCTCTCATGCTCTTTCTTCACTTCCTTTGAGGAAGAAGAGGACTTCAAGCTTGGGATAACTTCATGATCATAATCATCATCATCTTCATTTCCAACCTTCTTTGTCCAGTGGCAGTGTCTCTTGGAAGATGAAGAGTCCTGAGCTTTTGTTGCCATTACTGTTCTCATCTGAGGGAGAAAAATCAAGGGGGAGAGCAAGCTCTTAAAGAGGGTGGGTGGGGAGAGAGAGAGAGAGAGAGAGAGAGATAAGAGAGTTAGTCCTGGTTGCTCCTCTTTTATTGATGTGTGGGGGCTTTGGTTAAATTTTTTTTTGTTTTCCAGTAATTTTGAGGTTAGCCACAGAGAATCCTGACAAAAGAAACATAAGGTGGCCCACAAAACTGACTTTGGAAATGAGAGAGAGGAGCGAGAGAGTGAGGAAGTGGGTTTTTCAAATAGAAAAGAAAGGAATCTGAGGGGAAAATGTGTGTGTAATTTCACTTTCCTGTGGGGCAAGGAAGGGAAGGGGATTTTGCTTGACTGGACTTCTTTTGACTTGGAACCCCTCAAAACACAAAAAACAGTAATCCTATTTGCCAAAGCCACGAAAATACCCACAACACAAAAACAATGCCATCTAAAATGTACACTCTAAGCCATAAAAAGGGCATCATCACAATGAAAAATAGAACACACCAGAAGACCAAACACACACACAATACATCACATTTACACCCTTCTCAAAAAGTCCATTGTCTTCTGGGCCAGAGTTGTTTTTGCGAAGGTCATGAAACGGTTCTCTAGTCCACTGAATGATCATGGCTTATGTTGGGTACAGAGTCTACATTTCGCCAACCTGCGAACTGATTTGACCTCAGTGTCTGTGGGGACCCCACTAAGGCACCCTCGTTAATGTAATTGGTCCCACCAATAGATTGAAGCATCATCTACTAGTGACACCATCCAACAGTCGTTAAATAACAGCCTCTAGAACTCAAAACATGACATTTAAGCTTGTCACATAACAGTAAAACATGATAGTATTGGACTCATAATATTGATAAGCTGGCTACTAAACAAGCCCTCACAGTGCAACTGGTTCCACCATATGTCATCTCTAGTTGAATTCTAACTCACAGTTGCATAACCAACCACCGCCAAAGCATAGCTACGTATCGATGTCACGTAGCAATATCAAACTGTCACGTAACAATATCAGACGATCTAACAAGCTCAGAGTGTTCATGCGGACACATCGCCACAGGTTACAACCATTTAACACTATTACGTATTACGGTATTAGATCTGTCTGGTATATATCAATACTCGGCGTTCCAACAAGCCACCATTTATACCGCAAATTGAGTTTAAATGGTAGCATAACCAAATCAGCAGGTATGGAATGTTATTACCAAATGTGTATAAATTTCTTTTGCATTAAAAGCATTTATCTTGGCACCCTGACCTAATATCTTGCTGTGTGTTCCAAAAGTACAAGGCAAGAAAATGGCCTCCACAAGAAATCTTTGAACCAAGAATTTTTCTTTTTTTTTTTTTTCTTGGTGAGAGAACCAGACGAAAAACAAAATACCAACATAGTTGAGTGTTCTTGAAGCCTTCTTATGTTAATGAATACTATAAAAAGGACAATGACCGAAAGTGGCCCCTTAACAAGATCTAAAAGAAATAATTACATACATTTTCTGACAAGTGCATTTGGACAAACGCTTTCTAATTACTTACACTACCATTATAGACATGGATCCAACAAAGCGAGTGCATATTGGAGTGCACATTAACATAGGCCAGCAAACTAGTCAATGTTTTTGTACACAACATTGGAGATATTAGAAGCACAAAATGAAGTCTCAGATGCTTGCCTATAGTTCAAGAAACTAAAGATCCTAAAGTTAGCTCTCTAAACTTTGGTCAGGTTCTGGTTGTTGCTTGGGGGCAGCGGTCCCACCATTCATTCTCGCACGTGCTTCAGCAAACATCCGCTGCTGCTCGGCCAATGCTTCTTCCTCTGTCATCTCCGCGCCATTGCTCCATTTTCCACTCCTTAGGTCCTGCTGAAAAAACAAAAGAAAAGGAAAAAAACCATAGTTTTATCAGTACAACAGTATATTTCAGATGATCATAATTTCTAGGGGCCCCTTTCATGAGAATCTCATCTGACATGCTATGAAAACAAATCTTGGGTAGCATAAGATGTGTGTGTAAGTATCCGGACTGGTGCAAAACAAAGTTTGCATAAAAGCTAGTTGTAAATTAACCGCTGCAATGAGGGCCACTTTCCTAAGAGTTATGTTAATTAAGAGCTTGCAGAAATTTTCAATTACCATTGTCTCAAGCTTGTGTTGCTCGTATGCTGCATAAACTTCTTCGACATAGTCACTAAAGCCAAGTACCTGATCATAGAGCCACATTTACGTTTCAATAAAGAAGCTCCTAAAAATAATATGAACTACAAACAAATGAAATCATAGAAATTACTGTATAATTCAACGAGGAACTCAATGTCAAGTACAATCACTTAATTTATGATATAGGTTACATCTAAAAGATATCATCATACGGAAGAAGTACCAGAGTAACAAAAGGCCTCTAACTAAACCATAAAATGACATGTTTAAATATAAAGACACTGGCAGGTTAAAGGGCACAAATTTAAACAGAACCGTGAAGTATATAAGTAGAACAGAGCAAAAATCTTCTACTCCCATTACCATGTTCAGACTTGTAAAGCACATAAGAGCAGAAGATAATTCTCTTTCTCCCGCTTACGATGTCAAGACTTGTAAATTAATCATTTAGAAGAAACAAGAGAATTCTCCTCTTCAATTACAACCAAGAAGACAGAAAGTAGGACACCACCTTACTTAAACTGAGACAACATTAATTTCCAAAATTCTATGAAACCTAAAACAGACGATCCCTTATGGATTATCAAAATATACATAGGCTCTTTCATTAATAGAAACAAATTTTACCAAATATTCCATGGAAGCTGATACTTGGAACAATATGATGTCAACAATATTAGGAATGTATCAGATTCAGATACCTACAGTATCATGACAGATTACCAACAGTACGGCGACAATCTTAAATCAGATTATTACATGCATCAAATCTGGCTTCAGATGATTCCAGTAACTATCAAGATATAAATGGAGGATAGCGATCCTAAGCTAGAGAAATGGAGATATATACTGCAACCATTTAAAAAGTTCAAACAGGGATATACAAATAACAAGATGCAAATTTAAGCACAAAAGTTAAATGTTTGGACAGGCTAAATACCTCTAAAGCCTTAAGAACATGCTCAGGTGCAATAGTTCTTTTATCTTCTCTGCTACAAACTTCGTTAGATTCTGATGAAATGAGATTTATAAACTCTGCACAAACATAGAACAGGCAAAGAAACTTCAACAATAAAAGAACATAACTTCATAATATACCACATATGAGCAAATTAGAGTACATAACACAAAAGCTCGACATCATGCTTTTTAAGTAACCTAAATTGTTGGCTTAAACTTTAAACATGATTAGGAAATAATGTAGATTAACCATGCGTCCCACCATCTGATCAACCACAACCCGATGATGACATTGTCATGATGCCATAGAAAACTTGATAATTTGGAAAAATCAAACGAACACCCATCAAGAAAACACATGAGCACAGAGTACCTTGACTTGAAGAGAAACAAATGATAATCTATAGACTTGCAGATTATTTATGCGTATGTCTCTTTTCTAAAAATCGTATTTCACGTATGTGATTGTATGAAAATTATTTTCTGGTCGTTGTGGTTGTGAGGAGCAGAAATGGCTGTAAGCTATGCAACAGAATATATTACAAAAAACATGGCGATCTTTGATGCTCAGGAACTTGATACAGGTAGTCCCACCAATGATCTTGCTGTCTTATTCTCTATTTCTCAGAAACTTATCTTTTACACAAATGTAGGGACATACATCATACAGACACTGATATGGCACAACAGATGCCTGACAAATTAAAATCAGGTATGGAGTACAAAAATGACACAGTAATGCTGTTCAGACAAACTATGTAGCAAGTGTGCACGATTATCAAATATGTTTGATCGTTAAGTGTAAAAGAAAAAGAAATTACTGGCTCACCCACACAACACTCTATCAAAAGATCTTGAGCGTCTCTTGCAACACGAACATCCGGAGGCAGCATTTCCTTAATGATTTTGGTCATGGTTGCTGACAATAAAATCACCACAAGTTGCATTGATGAGCAATCAACGCATCAAGTTGAAAAAAAAAATAAGAAACTAAAACTTATTTAGATTCAATTTAGCAACAACAATAAGTTATTTGCACAACAAAACTTGTTTCCAAAAATTGAATTTAGAATTTTTCTAGAACTTTTAGGATGTTTGTGTTAGGTTAGAAGGACCCTCTTTAATCTTAGGTAATCTTAGTGGAAGCAGCCAAATCAAAATCCTACAGAAAATACAGAAAAATTAACAAATAAAGATCATACTGGTATGCCAGTATGTCAAAACTGAAACTTATTGGTGCCAAAGAAAGGCCAACAGAACTATGTTTATACTTGAAAAGGAGAGCATGGTTGCCGTTACAGCAGAATAAGATTGAGGAACAAAAAACTAGAGTGACAAAGAAAAAACTCCCAAGGTGAAACACACAATCCTAAACAATGAAAAAACTTCTAGATCAGTAGAAACAACCATGGCAAGATAAGGATAACTCAAGGAAGATTACTCATTACAAAGGATCAAGAGAGATAATATCCCCAAGTATTGACTGCATTAACAAAAACTTTAAATTCAATCCTTTCAGAAACAATTAGGTAAAATCGACTCCTTGGGACCACCAAGCAAACCCTACACACACACCCCTAAGAGAAATCAACAGAAAAAGGCTCAACATCCATAGAAACTATAGACTACATAAAAATCTCCACAAGACATTCTAAAATCCACCCAATTGAGTTTGACAAACAAGCATAGCTGATCGACCTCATTAGAGCTCATGTTAAGCCTCTTTTTTTTTTCTTTTCTTCCCTTTTTTCTGCTAATAAATTTACTTATTCGCCTTAGCTTTCCCTTTCTTCTTTACACACAGAATTCAGTTTATAATCAAGTCCAAAAAAGCTTCCTTTTGCCTCATACCAAAAACTAAAAGAACACCAATCAAAGGGAAATTAACATCTCTTATAATTTTACAAAATTTTGGCAAAAAGACCGTCAGCATCACTGTCTTCCTTGCAGTACGTATTCCAGATATCTTACTACTACGTCAAATTGGACCAATTTTCTTTTCCTAAATCTTTAAGACAAAGAAAAATAAAAATAAAACCTTTACTTGAACAAAATAACTGCAAATTCATATATCCATAGAAACAACAAAGATGAAGGTATAAGAAAACCGCCAAAAATCGAAAACCTAAAAAAAAAAAAAAAGACAACACATGAAAATACGACAAAAAACGAAAATATATTCCTCAAAAAAAAAAAAACCTAAAATTTCATGCATCAACCAGCTAGGCTGAAAATTAAGAAATAACCAAAAATAAAAAACACAAAATCTTCAAGACAAACATGAAGTCCATCTACCTTTGGGAAGCGAAGCGTCCTCCTTGGACTTCCCGACGATGTCCATCGGGTCCATCCTTAACCTAAAAACACCGAATTCGAACATAAGCAAACACAAACACTCCAAAAATCAAAACTTTCTCACAGAAAAATTAACACAGATCGAAAAGAGAAGAATCGGATATTCGACTCACCGAGTCACCAAGTCGGAGCGCGAAGAAGGAGAAGAAGAACAGCCAGAGCGAGTGGGCTTGGAAGATGAGTTAGCCGATTGGAGATCCGAGCTTGAGGAAGATCAGGAAGAGAAGGGACATGGCTGATAATATAGGGATTTATCAGAGAAGGACATTGTTGTTGTTGTTGTTGTTGTTGTTGTTGTTGTGATTGTTCAGGATAAGAACTCGAGTTCTTGTTCGCAGGCGATTCGGGCAAAGGACGTGAGAGAGTCTTGCCAAGAGCGCGTTCAACTCCCACTTTCCCACGCGCTGCGCGAACCGCGTCGAGAGAGAGGAGAGATTCGACATTACTGGGTCTGCCTCCCCAGGTGGCCCAACGTTGAGCGGATCAAGCGGTCGCAGGTGAAGTGCACGTTGGAGATGGGCGCGTGGGAAAGTATCAAACTTGGAATTTGGAGTTTATTTTTGTTGCTCCTTTTAATTTCTTTTTGGCTTCAGGGAGTGTTTTAATTTGAGTAGTTTTTTGGCTTCTGCAATATGGACTAATTTAACGGGGTGAGTTATTAAAAATATGTTTTATTTTATTTTTCTACTTTGGTAAATAAATCTTATCTTATCTTACATATATAAAAGCTACTTAAAAAGCGCATTTTTTTTTTATCTTTTAAGTTTTGTCTGTTTAGAACGTGTTTGGTAAGATAAAAAGATGAAAGGAGGTAGAGAGATAGAAGAGAGCCTTAATCCATCCTTTGATTGGAGAGAAGAGGGAGATAATAAATAAGGAAGAGGCCATACAAATCCATCCAATTTTCAATCAAAAAGACCTTGTTATCTTCCAAAATAAATTATCAACATATGTTAAAATAAACAATTTAATAACTAAACATCTAACTATTATCCATCTTTTTGACTTTGAAAGGATCCATTTACAATTTTATTTATTTTATTTTGAAATAAATTGTTTAAATTATTTTTCTTCTTCAATAATAATTTTTTTAAGACCTATGCTTAAATATTTTTATCAAATGTGATTTTCATGATTACTTTGTTCTCGTAAGTGTCCTATTAAAATATCATTTACCTTCGATGGGTTCTCTATATCTATCTCAATAAGCTATTTGTTGAATTGTTCAATTGATTTTCCATCCTAAAGAGAGGAAAAAGCTTTTTAGAAAGTGGGTTTTAATGATCCGATGAAAAATCAAATCTATTTCAATGTTCATATTATTCAATATTTCCTTAAAAAGGGCACAATGCCATTATGCTTGTTGGGGGTGTGCTCAGTGCATCTTCCGAGGACACTCCCTTGTGTAGCTGATAGATCACAATGCTTGGTCGAAGCCTCCATAGACAAATCCGCAACTCCCATGTACTCGGCTCTTCTTCCCTAGGTGCTCCTCAAGGCCCTCGTCGGCTATAACACAAGGCATCGCCTCCTCGGGAAGAATGTGTGCCCGACATGGCCGGATAAATCCTGCACCCAGGTAGCAATTTACCATAGAAGGTCAACATATGGCTTTATTTCAACCCTCAAATAGAAAGCAAACCTCCTGCAGGGATCATGACACTTGTCATCTGCCACCTAACACAATCTGATGGGACACACGGGTCATGGGTCAAACCCACCTAACACCTGGTTCAAGTGATAGCTCATAAATTGAGTGCATTTACTGAACCTCAATGTAACATGCTCTTTTCCACCTAACTTTACTTCCAAACTCTACCAAATAGGTACTTGACTTGAGTGTCGAAGAGTCTTTAGCTGGCATCACACTAGTGTCTCAACCTTCGAAGCGTCCCTCTTCTTGTTGTAGGTTCAATTTAGGAGGCCGAGATGAGCAGGAAGAGACGTCCAATCATCATGCACAGCCGTACATCGTGTTGATATGCAGCAGACCAAGGCTAGGCATTAACAAAGCTTATGGGCAGCTTATTTCTAATTGGATTTTATTCCAAATATGTGATCTTAGAGTTTGCTTACACTAAGTATACCATCAGTATGAAATTTGCTTTTTGGTTGGGAGGTGTCTCCCTCTTTTCCTCTAAAATGTGTCCAGTTTTAACATCATTTCTCTTCATATGTATCCCTACCTGATTTTTTTATAAAAATTTGTCTGAATCAAATTTTTTTTAAGAAAAATGTGTTATACTTATCTATGGATGTAAAATGTTCAACACATACATTTTACTCTTTTTTTTAAAAAAAAAAAAAGATTTATACCTTTAACATGCCCTATTTTTAGTGTATATAAATACAAAACTTTATTGTTTAGTTAAGGTTCAAACATTTAGTCCATTCATTCATTCTTTTCCTCTTCTAATTTGCTTCTTGAGTGAGATGGGATGAAACATTTCATCTCTTTTTTTTCGTTTTAAGATGAAAAATGGCTTTTTAATTGTTTTGGCTTTTTTTTTTGTTTGCTTCTTTATTGTTTTATTATTTTGGCCATGTCATTGTAACTTATTTCAAACGCATCCTTGTTTATTTTATTATTTTATTTTATATATGCTTTTTTCTCTTACTTGCTCCTATTTAAATATATAGATGGGTTTCTCTAAGTGGCCCACTAAACCTTTTTTTTTTTCAAAAATGTGTCTTCTTTTAAAAGTTTTTCATGCTATACTTTCAACTAATTTTTCTCTGATAAATGCATTTTCTCTAATTTGTTTCTGTTAGGTAATTATGAAGTGTACTTTTCTGTTACATTACTCCTACTTACATAATTTCTTTTATTTGTGTCTGTGATTGTGTTTTTTATTATTTTATTTCCATTTTCCAAAAGATCCTCTATTTGATGTACTTTATTTAAATGATTTTTTTCCCTGCATGTTTCTAATGATACATAATTTTTGTTTTTCATATGTGTCTTATTTAGCTTTTTTTTGTGTGTTATTCTTAATATTTTAAGAGCGATACTCATGAAAATATTTGTACAAGTTGTGTATTGACCAATAACTAACTAAGATCTTTATTATTAAATAAATTGATATAAATAATAGCACAGTAATCAAAACTTAACATGTAGATAGTATAAACAAAATTACTCCTCACGTGCATAACACGTGGGTTCAATTAGTATATATAGAAATTTAGTAAAAATACATTTTTATTCTTTTCTCCTTGCTATGAAAGATTATTGTTAGTTTTGTATAGCTTGCTCAAAGGTTAGTAAGCCAACATCTTCAACTCTAAAGGAAAATAAATGTTCACTTAACCTTGATTTATGAGTTTTGACCAAACACATCTCAATCTAATTGTGAATTTGTTTTTGTGCTATTCCAAGGTATTTTGTTAGATTTATAGCTTCTAAAAGCGGGATCCTAAAGCTTTTAGGTTGAAGAATATAAAATTAGCAATAGATTCATTATCATATAGGTAAAAGAGCCTACATTAGGGGCGGATGGTATTTTGAAAGAGTCAAAAATTTATTTTTTATGCAGCTCGATTTTATCTTCCTTGTGTAGAGTTAGGTATACAACAACAAAAAACAAAAGTGTATAGTAAAAACCTCTCTATTGTTTAGTCATTACAATGATTTAACTATTTTGTTTATCATAACAAATATTTTATTATGTTCATCTCAAATGATTTTGTTTCAATTAGCATATATATAGGTGTAATTAATGGAAATGTGACAAAAAGGAGAAATATAGATTTATCTTTGTGTCACACAACGAGAAGAAGTAAAAAATATAACAAAATATTCATTCAATGTAACATCAACATTGTAGAGGTATAGCAATAGTATCGAATTATAATACTCGAGAAATTCTTAAGTTTATTATACATATAATATTTAAGAATTATGGTAAGCAATACACATGTCACGAGAATTATTGTTTAAATCTAATTTTTATGACGAATTTTGTATGAGTAAATATAAGATGTTTAAGATTAAATATCATGCCATAGTTTTAAGCAAAATATGAAAGGCATGAAGATTAGAGTAAGTCGATCAGCAAGAAGAAATAAGTTAGAAAACTTAAATGTCACAGAATAAGTTGCAATAATTTTAAAATGGAAATATAGTTTAAGAAAATATTATATGGAAAATATGAGAATTATGCAATATAGAAATTAAGCAATACAAGAATTATACAGAATTAGAATAATACAATATGAAAATTATATTGCATAAAGTTAAGCAGTATGGAAATTGTATTACATAAAATTAAGCAGTATAGAAATTATACTGTATGGAGGATATTGATAAGTATGAAACGATGTGGAATTATGTAAACAATATAGGAAAGAATACTAATAGTATAAAACTATACTGATAGTATAGAAAAAATATTGTGTAGTGTAAATTTAGATTGTTAAAGGACGATGTGGGACCTATTTGGAGACACCTAAAAGATAAAAAAATTGCCACATCTTTCACTTGTAGAATCTGGTTTTGGCCAAGTGTTTGGAGCTTTTTTTTATTTATTTCAATTTAGTCCTTAAATTGAGACTTTAAGTGATTAAGGGTTTAGTTGGACTTAAAACACTTTTGCTCCATCAAAAGTGGCTCCATGAAAACCATTGCAAACCATATTTTCCACTTCAAAAACTGGCCCTCCTCTTCATGTCCCTCTAGAATATTTTGTTTAAAACAACCTCAAATTAAGCTTAGAAGCAAGGACATGTATTCTAGCTCAAGGATAAACAATTTTTGAGGTAAAAAGACAAGTTTTGCTCTAAATGTTTTTGTGTTTTTGCATGAGGCTTTTTGTGGATTTTGTCATGAATATTGACAAGGAGGATTAGAAGATTTTCAAGAACCAAAGAGGAGGATCAAAGATTTGGGTACAACTCTAAACTCTAGACCTGAATTTTATGTTTTTATACATGCATATCAAGTGTTTGATTTATATTATGGACTATGGCATATAAGAAAAACACTATGGCATGTTTAGTTTGTGTGTTACATTGATGATGATGAGATTGATAGGTTGAAGAAAAAAACTAGGGTTTTGAGCAAAAACAAGAAAGTACGCTAAACTTTGTCATAGCAGAAAGTTTAGGAGTTTTCTAAGGATATTAAGTGTTTGATAAAATAATCTTGATAATGGCATATAAAGAAAATGTTATATGGCATCATTACATTATGTGTTATGTGGATGGTTATGTGATTGGTTAGTTAAAAACTAGGGTTTTTATGTTAAAAAGAGAGATTGTTAAACTTTGTTAAAATACAAAGTTTAACTAGTTTTCAAAGAAATGGGTTTTTTGATAAACTTAGATGCCTAATTATTTTTTGGACAAAACATGAGACGTATTGGAAACGTCAAGACGAGCAACTTTCATGAGGAAAGTTTCCTTGAATTCTAATCAAAATAAGAAGAAAATCCCTAATTTTGGTTCTGGCTGTACTAAAAATGGGCCAAAACATTATGAAAATGAATGATTTTTGGAAAAAATAAAATACAAAAGTTGTAAATCTCACAAAAATTATTGAACTTCACGAACAGTTTGTGAAAATTCTACACATATTTTAAGTTATAAGTTTTACAAAATTAGTCAAGAAATTTCAAAACTATAAAATGAGTAAAATATTTTGAAATTATTTGATTTTGACTAAGGAGCTTTTGTAAGTTTTAATCCTTACAAAAACTAGACGTTTTAATACAAAACGGTATTTTGGTTCTAGGGGCAAAAATGTCAAGATTTTGTACTTGGGGCCAAAGTCGTAAAAGGAACTGAATTTTTCATAGTAGAAAGCTAGTTTTATGTATTGTTATGAGAATATGAGCAATTATTGATTTTTAAGTGAAAATAATATGTGATTTTCCAATAAAAAAACATGTTAAGGACAAAATCATAATTTTTACCAAAAACCGCTAAAATAGACCCTGAGCCTTTCGAATTACTGGAATGCCCTTAGATAGAAAACGTTTCGTATCACATTATGTAACAAAATCATCAAATAAGACGTAAAATTTGACCATGGAGCATATACATTAATCAGTATAGAAATCAATCGATAATGTAAACTTGGATAATTTCTAATAGTTGGGTGTCATTTGAATAGGACATGAAGCCGACTAATAAAAGCAAAAGGAATAAAGTGGGAACGCTGGAGCGATATTGAGGTAAGTTTTGAACCTCATGTATGGCGTGAAGAAAATGATTTTTAAATGCTTTCAATGTGCTTAAAATATATTTGTATTTGTTTTGCATAATGTTTTAAAGACCAAGTCATGATTTGCAATGTGTTTATGTTTGTTATGTTTATGGCTTCAGACATTAAGTTATGCCATATAGCATGCTCATTAAGATTACATGATCGGTAATCTAAACCTACAAGTCAAGATAAGAGAATGTTGTAGCATCCTCCTGACTTAAAGAGAGATTCATGTTAAATTACGCTACGGCTGCGGTATGAACAAATCTCTTATAGGCAACTCTGGATACTCAGTCAACTTGTAACCTTGTACATTCTCACCTATATCATAAGAACTACAATGAGCTAAAAGCTCAGTAAGCAGAAACTAATGCATGAACATGAACATGAACATTGAATGAGAATGCAATTAGACATTTTCTTTATCAGTCTTCTTTCAACAATTCTTTCTCCTTTTGGGTACCCTTGGAGTGTGGTACTTAACTAGAAATGATAGGCCGTGGTTTTTGAAACCTGTTCATCATAATTTAGCCAATGTAATAATAATACGGGGTTTCTATCTTGGTCATTTGACCTCAAGTACTTGCTGTATTCTTTCTTAGTCTTTGTGGCTTTTCTTATCTTGGTTTTTTAACCTTAAAAGTATTCACCATCCTTTGTTGGGTCTATAGGTCCCACCCGCATCCTGTGCCTATCCAACCATCAATTACGCACCAAAACCCCATTTTAGTTAAAAACCTCATTCCTTTTTTAGATCATATCACATGTTCTAATATAAATGTCATAAATCACGAACGCTTTTCATGAATCTATATCATTTCTAAATAATAATAATCTAATCAATGCAACTTAAAATATAACATGACATAGTTCTTGTGATGTAGTAAATAATAGTTTCTACTTCCCTCGAGTCCAATTTGTGTTGAGTAAAAAGATCAGTCCTCTTAGAAGATAAGATGTGCTAAAGGCCTAGCATTATAAAATCATATAACATTCAATTTCTTATAAACCAAACTCATTGATCTAGGTTATAAGTTTATATTATAAGGGTTTTGTGTTGAATCGAACACAAAATGGGCTAAGTATAACATTGTCAAAATGCACATTTATGGCCAAAGAACAAGCTACACTACTAAAAAATATGATTAAATATGGAGATTAAATATTCAATCATCTCAACAAACATGCATTTTAGCTTATTCCTACTACAAATTATATTATGTCAAATACATAACAATTTTACCTCTTTTCTAGTCAAAATTAGGTTTTCAATAAGTAAATAACATTTCCAAACATTAAATATCATTAAGGAAAGTATATAATCTTATAAAAACAGTCTAATATATGAGAATCAAGCATGGTGCAAATTCGACTTTCCACTTAATCTAGTTTTACATTTTTTTTTCATAAATTCAGAAATAACATTCTAACTAATTCCCACCTATTTAAAAGCATCCAAAATCACTTAATAAATACTTAGGATCAATAGAAGTAAATTAAATAATTAGATTCTACAAGATTATTAATTTTACAGAGAAACTAACTTAACTAGCTTAGTTTGAGCTCAAATCTGTCCTAGCTTACTTTCGTCACCTCGATAATCATATATAAGAAAAAATAACTTCTTTTTATTATAAGAAACATAAATTTAGAGGTTATTGATGAGACTGTAAATGTGTATATTTTACAAGGCTTAAATCATTTATTTATACTTTTATTTCTCATTAAATCCTCTAATTAATAGCATGTTTGTTTTAATTAGTATTTTTATGTCTTAACGTATAAATGTTTTAAAAATGTGTTTTTAATGTGTTTAATAATATTTTTTGTAATTTTAGAGTCGTTTTAGCATGTTAAATATATGTCTAGTTTATAAATAATTAAAACCATAAAATTTATGTTGTGTGATTTTATTTTGAGTCATAAAATATTTGTAAATAAGTTTTGAGTCTGTAAATATGTTTTAATATGTTTCTAGTAATTCCTAAAAATAATTTCACGTCTTAAATAGCATATCTATTAAGGTTTGTTAATTTTAAAAGTTTTTACCTATTTTTAGTAATTTTTGTGTGCTTTTATTGTTAAATAAATATTTTTAATATTTTTGTAAATATTATGTTTGTAAAATAATTAATTTTAGATTTGAAATCTGGAGAAAAAAAAGGAACAAAACGACATCAAAATGGACAAAATCAGACATTAAATGCATAAAAAAGAATAAAAATTCAAATTTAAAGCCGAATTGACACGTGGCAAAATTTCATCCCTCGGATGTGTCGCCAAAATTATCTTTATCGTTGGATCTCTACCGCCGTCAGCCTTGCGTTAGTAGTGGAATCCACATGTCGCAATCTCATTGGCGCATGTGTCGCACATGCTGACAAAGCCGCTAGAGTCAGTCAGGAGAATCTCTGACGCTCTGAATTTCGTGCATTTGTCTCCACATGCAGCCGTTCTTGTAGCCGTAAGATCTAATTACCATGACTAATCTAATGGTCGTCAATCGTGGTTCCACGCGGTCCCTCTAGTCCCACCTTTCGCCTCAAATTCTGACCGTTTGATCGAGATTTCAACGTGTTAGATCATCTTGTTTCATTGCCTTTAGATGTTGTGTCACATATGATTTCAAGCTAAGATTCGCATAATGATGAAAGTTGAATCGCGTGGAAAATTGAGAAGAAAAACAGATCCCTTGAGCCATGTTTTCAAAATTTTAAACAGTAAAAAATAATAACCCCATGTTTGGCAAAAGTGGTTTCCACCACTTTTTCAGTTATAAACAGTGTAAAGCTCTCACATGCTATAGTGACAATAATTACAAAAAAAAATCGCTACAGTGTAAAGCCCTCATATGCTACAGTAAAAGTGGTTCTAACCACTAGTTCCCACTACGCTTCCAAACACTAAAATAATAATAATAAATATAATATAATATAATATTAATAAAATATAATAATATTTTTACTATTTAAATAGTGCAATTTTTCCACTATAAATAGGGGGAGATTTCTCCCCCCTTAAGGAACCCCTCAACAAGCCTCGGGCCTTCTTCTCCTTTCTTCTTCTTTTCTTTGTCTTTTTTCTGCTGAGTTAGACTTAGCAGCGTCTCCTTAGGTAAAAATAATAAAATAATGTCTAAATTAGTATAGAGAGTTTGGTGAGACGAGAGATTATCTTGTATATTTAGTACTTTGGTATGGATTTTATCTCTATATCTGCTTTGTAATGTTTATATTTTGTAGAATAAATTATATCTTTATGTTTTTAATAATTATTGTTAGTATTGTTATGCTGCCAATTTTTGCATAAATTTAGTCATGCTTTCTTTATGTAATTTAAGTGTGTTGCATAATTAATAATAAAGTTATGCTCGTTTATTAAGTTGAGTTTTCTTGCCTTATAGACATAGACTAGCACAGTAAATGCTTGGTAATTCTTAATTTATTGTCGACAGAAGATGACATAGTGTATTCTTAAATCGCTTAATAAGCCGAGGTGTTGTCAAAATTAATGCATAATTTATTCCATTAAAATATAATAATTTTGATTTATTATTATCTTTCTATCTTAAAATTATGTTAATTATAATTGTAGTAATAGCGGTTATAATTTTCATAATTAGTGCACTAAATCATTAGTGAGAGATGACTACTTTGCTACTTTTATAGCAAGACCCTTACTGCATTATGGCTTGCTATATTGTCGCCCTCGGTTGACTTATAAAAATAGTAAAAGTGCTTGCAATTAACGAGAAAAGATATAATAGATCAAATGCCTTAGATAATTAATTACTTAGAGTTAAAATTCCATACCAGTTATGAAACATATAGGAGATTCTCTAAACTTCACCGTTTTAATTTTATGTTTTAAATTTTAATTAGAAAAATCACAAAAATATTTCTTTCATTTTAAACTTTGATTAAAAAAAATTACTTGCCTTTTTGAACGTTTATTTTTAACAATCTCCCGAGTTATAAACTTTTTACCTTCTTGTGGATATGACAACTTTTCTATACTACAAACGTTCCATTTAAGAAGAAACAATTTGGGGCGTTACCAGTTACCTTTTGGGGCTTGATGTTACGACTCTATTGGAGGTTAAAACACTTGATTTTTCAAGCTCAAAATGATGAAAACGTGGGGCTGGTTTGTGTAACTTGAATTTCTATGGTCTTGTTTAAGTTTTTGTGAGCTTTAAGACATGGAAATGGAGAGAAAGAAGTGAGGGGAAGTGCTAGACTTTTTAGACTTGCTTACAAAAGAAAGAGGCCAAAATGAATATTCTAGCTCATTTGATTTAGTCCAAATCAGGATAGTGAATGGAGGAGTTTGCTTGGAGGTTTTTGCCATCTTTTTCTTAGGTTTGATATGTGGAAAGAGTGCTGAGTAAGAGAATTTAGCTAATAGCTAGCCACTTTAATCTAGTACAAGCAAGAGTAATTCAATTTAATATAACTTAGTCAACAAGCTAATCAAATTGCACCATTTTGTATACTTTCAATTACAATCGAATTTGTTTATTTCAAATATATAAATAGGCAAAACAATTAGTTTAAAATGCATTTGAAATAGAAAAACACTTTCCAATCAATTCGTGACCTTATAGCACACTAATCTTCCTAAACGAAAAACCGAGCTTTTCACTGCAACTAGAATTTTTTAAAAACATGTTAGATCATACATTAATTGTGACACCTGTTATTTTTCTAACGGGTATTGTTATAATTAAATTAATTATTAGTGTACTAATTAAAATTTTGTTTTATCTAAAATCTTTTTCACATTATTTATTTCTACCCATTTTCAATTTTTTTTAATTTTTTCTATATCTATTTAGTATATTTACCAAAATGACTTTAGAACTTCTAATTGATTACAAACATGCCATTTGGTATTATTTGTTCCACAAGTCTTTGATGGAGACTTGATCTTACTAGCCTAACCTCATCTTGTCTCCTTTTTCTTTTATTTTTCTTCTTCTTCTTCTTCTCGTATGACAACTGTTTCAGTTTTTTTCTCTCTCATTTTCTCTCTTTTTTCTTCTCTTTGATTTCTCCAAGATCAAGGATCATTAACTCAGCTTCAAGATAATTAGGAAAGAAATCCAAAGTTATTTTCTTAGATATTCTAAAATCACAAAACAAAGATTAATGATTTTTGCAAACAAAATCACTAATTTTCTTCAAGCTTGAGGTAAAGTTTTCTAAACTAAAACTTTGATTTAAATTTGTATTTTAGCATGAGATTTATGAAAAATGTATTTTTGATGTTTGTGAGTAATTATACAATTTTTTGAGGCTTGATTTACAAAGATCTTTGTTTAAAATAAGATTTGAATTAGTTTTGAAAAGTTTTGATTTTGGTTTAGATTTGTATGTTGGGTACAAAAATTTTAAGAAAGATGATCTATATTTGTTTGAATGTGATATTTCATAGTTTTTTTGCATTTTTTACGTCATGGAAGCTGATAAAAAGAGGCAGATTAAGTTTTAAAGTTTGAAATCTTTGAAAATAGAAAACTAGATTTCTAGAAATTCTTCTATTAGTAGGCTGGACCTATCGCCAAGTTCAGTAGGCCAAACCTTGCAGATAGGCAGGCTAGCAGAAAGGTCTAAAATGTGTTGTTTGATTGGCAGGCCAATCGGGCAGTCCAAACTCATTTGTTTTTCATCGTTTTGTGTTATGAAATGTTCCAAGGATTTCATATTAATGATTATGGCACACAAAAAAGAATAGATATTAAATTGACATGATTACAGAGCAAGATTTTAAGTTAAAGTATGGTTATTTTATACGTCTTAGGATAACGAAGTACTTGGAACTTACATTATGAACTTGGTATCGTGAACTGGAAATTATTAGCATTGTATTCGTTAAAAAGTAAGGAATCTATTGCTCATCTTTTGTAAGGTTTTGATTAATTAAAATTGATTTTTTTACATTGGAAGTTATGTATATGATATTTTGAATGTATAGGAATATTACCCATGGCACAATATTGTGGAACTCATCCTATATTACACAATGAGAATGAATTGATTTGACATGTATTGATGTACTTGAAAAATATGGTTAGGAAATTTTGACTCTATACATAATGATTGATTATAGAGGAATAGTTAAGCGTAAAGAGGGTGGCGGTTAAGTCCTTAGGCACGAATACCCTAAAAGGTAAAACAGGGGGAGGTGAAGACACTCCCTTGGTTCGAAAGTCCCAGAACGCACTATATAAGAATCGGCTTGGTGAGGATATGGGGCTTGATGTCCCCTCATTGAACACTATTGGAATGATTGTAGAGTAGTCAAGCACGCCCATTTAGGTTTTATTGAGTTGAGTAATATGATACTCTATTGCATAGTGGATACAGATGAACATTATTAAATCCTGAACTAATATGTATATATATATGTATGGAACTTAGTAAGAATTATTAAAGGGTATCCACCGGAAATAAACATGATAATATTGATGAATAATATTGAGAACTAACTAACCACACAGGTATTAATATGGCAATGATAAAGACCTAAATGTAAGTAATAGTTTTCTCTACTGAGGATGTTGTCGCTCATTCCTCTATTTTTTCATCTTTTCAGGACTCATAAAGTGTGAGGTGGTGGTGAGAAATATGATTGGGGAAGCTATATAACCATACTCAATTAGAATCTCTTCGTTTATTAAGAATGTTTTTTATGATAATATAAGTATCGTATGTTACTATCCGTGACTATATTAAGATATATTGAGGGTTGGAATAATGATGATGACAGTTTTATATTATTGTTTATATTTTTATTTTGATTTAAAAGTTTTCATTTAAGTGCCGGGCAAATATAAACTATTAACCCCCACTTAGGGGCATTACAGAATTTTTGATATCAAAGCTTAGGTTCGGTTAACCTAGGAAGTATAGCACTACTTTAAAAAACTTGTTCTTGAAATGGTTTTAAAATTGAATTTAAATGTCATCATCAAATTGAACCTTCAAGTTGATTTAGATAGTCCTAGAAGATGTTATGACATATAAAAACTCTAGAATGGAAACATTAACGGTCATACGGGTATGATAATTATATAAATGAATTTATGCGTAGATTGCTTAAGGGAGATTCATATAGTTAAAAGAATCTATAAGCCTTTTATCTTGTAAGAAATGATAAGAAATACAAGGCTTGAGTTGTTGCTTTCAAAGTTCGGCATAGCTATGCAAAATTTTTCATAATTAATTCAAACCTATGTAGTTATTATGCGTAGACTTGATAGAGTACTTAAGTCTCCATAAATTTCTTGGAGGTTCTATTTACTTAAGGAACATGAGATAAGTTAGAAATCTAGGACATTGAACCTTGATTGAGATTAATGTTAATCTTTTGGTCTGTTAAGATTTTGTAAAGTGGAAGAATTTATGAATTTCAAGGTTGGAATATTTCTATTGCATACATTGTGTTTAAGTGGTGTCAATGATCTTTATGAATAGATGTAATGTGAAAATGACCAATAGAAGTTTCCTTAAGTAAATTATAATACTTATGGCACCTGTAATGATTTTGGACATTCACGATGAAAGGTTAACTTTTAGATGTTTAGATGTGAATCTCTTGATTACTTAAGGTTTTAGTATATAAGGAAATTAAAGATTGTATAAGTGAGATTGTAAAGATTGTAGATGTCCTTAAGTAGTAACATCAATAGTCTTTACTTATTGATGTGATTTATGTTGGAAAATGAAAAGTAAATTAATTTCAAGGTTAGCTATGTTCAAAACCCTTGGTAGTAATGATGGTAAATCTATTGACAAATGTTGAGTATTAAGAATAAGATAGAAGTGTATGCATTGTTCAACATAGCTTTGATTAATGTAGTTTATTTGAATCACAAGAGGATTTTGTTGTTATGGAATGATTTAGATAACATTCAGGAGGACCCTGATTATTGTCAAATTGGGCTTGTTGTCTATTTTGATTAATTCTCTTTTAAGTAGGCTTTGAATTGGGCTTAAGACCTGTACAATTTAGGCTTCAAATTTCATGTTAATTGTTTAACTCGTTCTAAACGTGTTAAGGCCTGAAATAACCCGACCCATTTTAGCTTAGAATGTTTGAGCCTAGTCCAAATTCTGAATTAGCTTGACCCTTAAAAAAAACACACTATCTCTCGTATGTGGTCTCTATATGTGTCACCCACAGTGATTCAATCATTGTCTAAATACACATTTACTGTGCATAGGAGCTCATTTCTCCGAGCTCACACTCTCTCTAAACTTGTCATTCACTTTCTAAATCGCAAATCTTCTTCTTTTTCTCTAGCTCTTCTTCTTTCACTCTCTAAAAGAAGAAGGATTTCTAGGATCTACAACTTATTGTCTCGATTTTTCTTTTCTATTTACTCTTCTTTTATTTCATCATGGACCCAAAGTACCAACACCTGAGAAAGTATTTTCTATCACTTTTCCAGAAAGTTCTCATGAAGAAATACAAGACTAGGATTACTTGGTTGTGGATTCTTATATGCTTTGGCATCCCTGGTGATGTGAGGATGTTGATAGAGGGGAAGATCGGTCCAAGTGACCTCAATCAAGACGTCGGTTTACTAGAAATAGGTATGAGTCGTAGTACAATGAAAAGAAGAGCTCGTGTCATCACGGTTACTTGTAACAAATGTGGACGATAAAATTATAACGGTAAATGTATTTCACCTAGATTTGTGACTATAAACAGAGAGGATAAAATAAAGTTCTGCAGGGATAGACTTTCTAAGGAGAACTTCGATGACTCCATGCTTCTCTTCAAGATCATCCTAGTGGATATGTTTGAGGTGCCATCTCTAAACTCGGGCCTAAATTCCATGCAGAAAGACAACGTCTCAGGAATATGGCATCTCAAGACCCTGTTTGTCAAATCACAAAAAAATAGATGGGGGAATAAATCATCGCTCTATAAAGGTTATTAAGTGTTTGTTTGTGACACCCGTTATTCTCCTAACGGGTATTGAGGTAATTAAATTAATTTTTAATGTAAAAAAAAAATTGCTTCATTTAAATTTATTTTACAATATTTATTTTTATCTATTTTTAAATTTTCTAAGATTCTCCTATATTTATTTAGTATGATTACTAAAAAGCCTTAGAACTTCTAATAAATCTCAAAAATGTCATATTGGCATTATGTGTGTTAAAGTCTTTAGATGAGACATAAGGATATCTTTTCCAACTACTCTTGACCCTCATTTTCTTTATTTCCTTCGTGACATGCTTCAACATGTCTCCTCTATAATTGTTTCTATCACTTCGCTTCAAAGACTTCATCTTTTCTTCCTTTCTCTTCCACGGTTCCCACACTCTTCTTCTTATTTCTTTGCTGAAGCAAAATACTTAGAGAACTTCTTCAAGGCAGCCATAAAAATCAGCCACCATCACCTCCATTTGAGCAAGAATTTCAGTCATACCGAAGTAAAGGAACCTGTTTTGAAACCATTTCAAGCTTCCAACTAACCATAATCCGAGGTTAGAATCTTATGAACAAATTTAGTCTTTCATTTATAAATTTTCTTTTATACTAAAGGATTATTCAAATTTGCGTTCTTAAACCTAAGTATATGTTTGTTGCTATTTTGGAGCATATGTATGAAGTCTAAGTGTATATGCCCTAGACAGAAAATTTATATTGTTAAACTTTATAATACCTCTATGGGCAGTGGTTATTTCTTGAAATTCTAAGATTAAATTAAAATAAATTTTATGAATGTAGTTGTATGTTGTGCTTTAGTTTTAATTGTCCTTATGCACGCCTTAGGATCAAGGGAGTATGGAGCTAACGTTAATTGATTCCAGGATTAAGAGACTGTTGATAAGCTTAAAAGGTAGGGATTCTATTACTCATCTTTTGTGAGGTTTTTATAGAATTAAAATTGATTGTTTTGCCGCAATATATATATATCTATGTTGAACTGATATTATATGATTATCACATATGAAACTATGACATGGACTCGTCTTGTATTGTACGGCGAGGAACATAATGAATTGACACATGTTATAAATTGAGAAGCATGGTTAGGAAAACTAACTCTATTGATAATGATTCAATATAGAGAAATTGTAAGACATGAAGAGGGCGACGGTTACGTCCTTGGGCATGAATACCCTAAAAGGTAAAATAGGGGGAAGGCGATGACGCTTCCTTGGGTTGAAAGTCCCAAAACACACTGTACAGGAATCGACTTGGTGAGGACTCGGGGCTTGATGTCCCCTCACCGGAACACCCTTGGAATGTTTATAGGGTGATCAAGTGCGCCCACTTGGGTTTCGATGAGTTGAGTGATACTCAATTTAACATGGATACCTAGGAACAATGATGATTGGTAATATTTGTATAAATGTGTAATTATGACACTTGGTAATGATTAACTACGGTATCCATAAGATGTGATCATAATAAACCTCATAATCTGGAATATGATGTAACTTACTAACCATGCATGTTTTAATGTGGTAATGATAAAAACCTAAAGGTGAGTAATGGCTTTCTCTACTGAGCATAGTGTTGCTCATTCCCTTATGTTTATATCTTTTCAGGACTCACTAAGTGTGAGGTGGCTACGAGAAATATAGTTGAGGAAGTAATGTAACTATATTACATTGGGACTGCTTCAATCGTTGAGAATGTTCTTCATGATAATGTAAGCATCAATTGTTACTTTCTGTGACTGTATTACAATGTGTTGAGGGTTAAAATGATGATGACAACAGTTTATATTATTAAATTTAAGGTGCTACATTAAAACTGTGGTTTATTTATCGTTTATATTTTTATTTTTGAGTTGAGAGTTTTCATTTAAGTCCCGGGTAAATTTTATTTTTAAGGTTTTACTTTTATTATTTATTTTTATTTTATCTCATTAAAAACTGTTAACCCCCATATAGGGGCGTTACAGAATTTTTGGTATCAGAGCCTAGGTTCGGTTAACCTAGGGAGTGTAGCACCACTTTAAAAAATATATTTTTGAGATGGTTTTGAAACTGAATTTTCATTGTCATCATCAAAATGAACCTTCACATTGATTTATACAGTCTAGAAGGATGTAACATGGAAAGGCCATAGAATGAAAATACTAATGGTTATATGAGTACAATAATTATATAGAAGGAAAGTATTAATAGTTATGAGGGAATGATAATTATATGGAATGAGTTTATAAGTAGAATGCTTATGAGAGATTCGTATAATATTTGGATCTATAAGCATATCTAATTCGCATAAACGATGAGACATTCGTGTAGATACGAGGATTTAAGAGCCTTTTGTCTCGTGAAAAACAATAAGAAATATAAGGCTTGATTTATTGATTTTAAAGTTTGGCATAGATATGCCAAATTTTTCGTAATTGATTCAAACCTAAGTAATGATTATGTGTGGATTCGATGGAGCACATAAGTGTCAATGTCTTTTCTTAAAAGTTCTATATATTTGAGGAATATGATATAAGTTGGGAATCATGGTATTGAATCTTGAGAGAGATAAATGTTAGACTTTTGGTCTGTTGAGACTGTGTAAAGTCTAGAATGCATGAATCTCAAAATTGGAATATTTTGTTACGTACATTGTATTTAAGTGTATCAGTGAATCTTTTGGTTACCTAAGGTTTTGTTATATGAGGAAATTGTATATTGTATAAGTAGAATTGTGGGGATTGTAGATGTTCTTAAGTAGTAACATCTAGTGTCTTTGTTCATTGATATGGTCTACGTTGAAAGACGTAAATCGTATTGATTTCAAGGTTAGTCACATTCTAAACCCTTGGTAGTAATGATGATGAATCCATTGATAGATGTTGAGTATTATCAATAACATATGGGTGTATGTATTGTTCAATAAGGTTTTGATTAAAACAAAATTATTTGAGTTGCTGGAAGATTGTGTTGTTATGAAATGATTTTAAATATCATTCAGGAAGATCCTTGTTGTCGTTAAATTAGATTTGTTGTTTATAGTTAACTTTATCTATAGTGGGCTTTGAATTGGGTTTAAGATTCATACGAATTGGTTTTCAATTTTATGTTTGTTATTTAACTCGTTCTAAATGTGTTAAGGCCGAAACAACCTGACCATTTTCAACTAAGAACATTTGGGCCTAGTTTAAATCTTAAATCAGTTTGATTCACACTGTCTCTCCCACGTGGTCTCTATACGTGTCATATACAGTGGTTTAATTATTGTTTACATATACGTTTACTGTGCATAAGAGTTTATTTCTCCGAGTTCACTTTTTCTCTCTTAATTTGTTATTTTCTCTCTAAATCGCAAATCCTCTTCTTTTTCATTAGAAATTCTTCTTTTCCTCTAAAAGAAGAAGGAATTCTAGGATTCTGCAATTTACTATCTTAATTTTTCCTTTCTATTTACTCTTCTTTCATCTCATCATGGACCCAAAGTACCAACATCTGAGAAAGTATTTCCCATCACTCTCCCAAAAGATTCTCAAAAAGAAATATAAGGCTAGAATTACTCGGTTGTGGATTCTTATGCGTTTTGGCATCCCTTGTGATGTGAGAATGTTGATAGAGGGGAAGATCCGTCCGAGTGACTTTAGTCAAGATGTCGGTTTACCAGGAACGGGTACCAGTCGTAGTGCAATGAAAAGAAGAGCTCGTGCCATCGTGATCACTTGTAACAAATGTGGAAGACAAAATTGTAACGGTAAATGTACTTCACCTGGTTATATGTCTACGAATAGAGAGGATAAAATAAGGTTTTGTAGGGATGGACTTTCAAAGGAGAACTTGGATAGCATCCATCCTCCTCTCCACGGTCACCCTAGTGGATATGTTCAAGGAGCTATTTTTAAACTCTGGCCTAAATTTTATACAGAAAGACAACGCCTCAGGAATATGGTATTTCTAGATCCTGTTTGCCAAGCCATAAGAAAACTGGATGGGGAATAAGTCATCGCTCTATAAAGGTTATTTAGTCTTTGCTTATTTGAAGCAGTTTTAGCTGATGTTCAACAGTTTGTGTTTTTCTTTTTCTCAGAATATTTGCTTTTGTGTTTGAAATAATTGTGATTATTAGATTGATACAGTAAGTGTTAATATCTTATTTAATTTATGATTTTCTTAAATATATATATATAATAAAATATATTATCTTATCAGACACGTCACATACGGTACAGTAATATGTTTGAATTTTGAAAAGCTTATCTAGATATTTCAAGATTTGTGTCTCAAATTTCAAAAGTTCTACAGTATTTGTCGTTTATATTAAATTTCTAGACTTGGTGTATATTTGTCAAAAAGTCTACAGTTGTGTCATGAGGGTCTTCTGTCGAATTGTTCTCAATTGTCAAAAGTTATACAATTAGAGTCTAATCTTTTTCAAAAAGTGAATCAGATTTTCTGTAAACTATCAATCACCTTATCTTACTTTCTTATCCGCACAAGATTTTGTTTAAATCTTTGGATTACTTTTTCATTACCTACTCGTCTATCTCTTTAGCCCTTTTTGTATATTTCTCATCTTTAAAATCTCATGTAGAACCCGAAGTCTAAGTGGAGCAGACATTAAGCAACCACTTCTATAAACCAAATATGTCTACCTCCCAGTCCACGAAGAAAATAAAGAATGTCTGTGTCTTTTGTGGTTCCAGCCTTGGAAAAGATAAAGCTTATTTAGAAGCTGCAAATCACTTAGGGCAAGTCCTAGCACACAAGAAGATTAACATAATCTATGGGGGTGGTAGTATAAAAATGATGGTAAATATGGCACTAGCAGCTAGGTCTAGCGACGCTACTGATGTAAGAATTTGGCCTCATATTCCAGTTGAAGGAAACCTTTGTAAGGAAGCCATAGGTAAGGGAGAAGGAGTCAGGAGTATCCCTAAAAATTTTAAAGACATAATCTATAATTCTGATGCTTTTATAGCATTACCTGGTGGTCTAGGTACTCTTGAGGAAATATTTATAGTTGCTTGTGGGCAATTGTTGGGCTTTTATTCCAAACCTTTGGGTCTGCTGAACGTAAAGGGTTTTTATGACGGTCTTTTGAAATTTCTAGATTACGCTGTGGAAGAAAACATCACTACAGAATCGGAGAGACAAATCTTTGTCACTGCTTCAACAGCTGAGGAATTGATAGATAAAATGCAAATCATACATCCAGAATCCGACACTGCAACATCCAAGCTTGAATGGGAAAGGGAAAGCCGGGAGCGGCCAATTGATTTGAATCTCCATCTGTAATCTTTTTGTTTTATCTTTGGCATGTAGGCATGTGTGTCCGTATTTCGTGTGTTACGAATAACCGTTTGCCTTGTATTCTGTGTTTTTTGTGGTACGTCGTTGTTAAATCTTTTAGATTCATTGAGCCTAATGCCGGGATGGCTGGATACGGAGTACTTGATGCTCTCGAAACGCATCCTTCTTAAGGTCCGATCTTTTGTTTATCGATGTTTTTGT
This sequence comes from Artocarpus heterophyllus, assembly GCA_025403435.1. Lineage (NCBI taxonomy): Eukaryota > Viridiplantae > Streptophyta > Magnoliopsida > Rosales > Moraceae > Artocarpus > Artocarpus heterophyllus. The sequence goes on from CM046346.1 coordinate 23,467,681, forward strand.
ATCCTCTAAGCATGCATGATATGGATAGCTGGTATACGGAGTGCCTTGTACTCTCGAAACGTATCCGTATTATGTTTGTAATGTGTAATATTCTGTTAATATTATGTGGAAGTACCAGAGTCAGTTATGGGGATATTCCATATGAAATATGAGTATATTATTTGGGTTGAATGTTTGTGTCATGAGGATAGCTGTTTAATGAAAAATATGTCGGGTATGTTTGCAACTCTGAGATTCCGTTTAATATCTCTATGAATAAGTTTAATGTATAGTTTTGAATAAAAGTGTTTGTGATATATGTTTTATGATTATGTTTTAGTTTATTAGTTGAGGTATGAAATCAAATATATTTGACTTTTCCTTACTCAAAAAGGAAAAGGAACCTAAAGATGAAGTATATAAAATTTCTCTGGCAATCTCCTTAAATGTGATTGTAAATCACAGTCCATGGACAATGAAGGACTGGAATCATGATATGGCCAATATGTATGCCTGATCAGATTCTTAGACTATTATACGGTGTTATAAGTTGAAACTTGTCAGAAATACTCTTATTGAGGGATTTAGGAGTAAGATTTATTATGCAAGTAAATAAGTGGAAATACGATAACTTAAATTTGGAGGACAAACAACATTAACGGTTTAGACTCAGAATTGGAATCATAGTGGAATCATAATTTTTACTAGTATTGCTAGAATTGAAATTTCGAGGACGAAATTTCTTTAAGGGGGTAGAGCTGTGACACCCGTTATTCTCCTAACGGGTATTGAGGTAATTAAATTAATTTTTAATGTATAAAAAAAATTGCTTCATTTAAATTTATTTTATAATATTTATTTTTATCTATTTTTAAATTTTCTAAGATTCTCCTATATTTATTTAGTATGATTACTAAAAAGCCTTAGAACTTCTAATAAATCTCAAAAATGTCATATTGGCATTATGTGTGTTAAAGTCTTTAGATGAGACATAAGGATATCTTTTCCAACTACTCTTGACCCTCATTTTCTTTATTTCCTCCGTGACATGCTTCAACATGTCTCCTCTATAATTGTTTCTATCACTTCGCTTCAAAGACTTCATCTTTTCTTCCTTTCTCTTCCACGGTTCCCACACTCTTCTTCTTATTTCTTTGCTGAAGCAAAATACTTAGAGAACTTCTTCAAGGCAGCCATAAAAATCAGCCACCATCACCTCCATTTGAGCAAGAATTTCAGTCATACCGAAGTAAAGGAACCTGTTTTGAAACCATTTCAAGCTTCCAACTAACCATAATCCGAGGTTAGAATCTTATGAACAAATTTAGTCTTTCATTTATAAATTTTCTTTTATACTAAAGGATTATTCAAATTTGCGTTCTTAAACCTAAGTATATGTTTGTTGCTATTTTGGAGCATATGTATGAAGTCTAAGTGTATATGCCCTAGACAGAAAATTTATATTGTTAAACTTTATAATACCTCTATGGGCAGTGGTTATTTCTTGAAATTCTAAGATTAAATTAAAATAAATTTTATGAATGTAGTTGTATGTTGTGCTTTAGTTTTAATTGTCCTTATGCACGCCTTAGGATCAAGGGAGTATGGAGCTAACGTTAATTGATTCCAGGATTAAGAGACTGTTGATAAGCTTAAAAGGTAGGGATTCTATTACTCATCTTTTGTGAGGTTTTTATAGAATTAAAATTGATTGTTTTGCCGCAATATATATATATCTATGTTGAACTGATATTATATGATTATCACATATGAAACTATGACATGGACTCGTCTTGTATTGTACGGCGAGGAACATAATGAATTGACACATGTTATAAATTGAGAAGCATGGTTAGGAAAACTAACTCTATTGATAATGATTCAATATAGAGAAATTGTGAGACATGAAGAGGGCGACGGTTACGTCCTTGGGCATGAATACCCTAAAAGGTAAAATAGGGGGAAGGCGATGACGCTTCCTTGGGTTGAAAGTCCCAAAACACACTGTACAGGAATCGACTTGGTGAGGACTCGGGGCTTGATGTCCCCTCACCGGAACACCCTTGGAATGTTTATAGGGTGATCAAGTGCGCCCACCTAGGTTTCGATGAGTTGAGTGATACTCAATTTAACATGGATACCTAGGAACAATGATGATTGGTAATATTTGTATAAATGTGTAATTATGACACTTGGTAATGATTAACTACGGTATCCATAAGATGTGATCATAATAAACCTCATAATCTGGAATATGATGTAACTTACTAACCATGCATGTTTTAATGTGGTAATGATAAAAACCTAAAGGTGAGTAATGGCTTTCTCTACTGAGCATAGTGTTGCTCATTCCCTTATGTTTATATCTTTTCAGGACTCACTAAGTGTGAGGTGGCTACGAGAAATATAGTTGAGGAAGTAATGTAACTATATTACATTGGGACTGCTTCAATCGTTGAGAATGTTCTTCATGATAATGTAAGCATCAATTGTTACTTTCTGTGACTGTATTACAATGTGTTGAGGGTTAAAATGATGATGACAACAGTTTATATTATTAAATTTAAGGTGCTACATTAAAACTGTGGTTTATTTATCGTTTATATTTTTATTTTTGAGTTGAGAGTTTTCATTTAAGTCCCGGGCAAATTTTATTTTTAAGGTTTTACTTTTATTATTTATTTTTATTTTATCTCATTAAAAACTGTTAACCCCCATATAGGGGCGTTACATTGTTTGTTTGAAATCATTTTTCAATTGGTGTTCAATAATTTGTGTCTTTCTTTTTAGTAAAAAAAACTATTTTGTACATAGAAAATTTGCTTTTGTGTCCAAAATAATTATGGTTATTAGATTGATACAGTCAGTGTTAGTGTCTCATTTAATTTATGGTTGTCTTTTAAAAAATATTTATATATATAATAAAATACAATATTCTGTCAGCACATCACATGCTGTTCATATTTGAATTTTCAAAATTTATCCAAACGTACTAAGACTTGTGTCTCAAATTTCAAAAGTTTTACAGTAGGTTATCGTTTGTATTGATTTTCTAGATTTGGTTTTTGATTGTCAAAAGGTCTATAGTCATGTTAGAGTGTCCTCTGTCAAACTACTCTCAATTGTCAAAAGTTATACAGTTCAAGTCTAAATTTTTCAAAAGTCGATCGGGATTTCCATAAGTATTAGTACATTTTTCTTACTTTTTTACCTGCACAATATTTTATTTAGATCTTTAGATTACTTGTTCATCACCTACTCGCCTGCCTCCTTAGTCCTTTTGTAGAGCTCTGAGTCTGAATAGAGCAGACATAAAGCAACCAGTCATACAAACCAAATATGTCAACCTCCCAGTCAACTAGGAAAATAAAGAATGCCTGTGCCTTTTGTGGTTCTAGCCTTGGAAAAGATAAAGCCTACCTAGAAGCCGCAAGATAGTTAGGGCTACTTTTAGCATGTAGAAAGATTAACTTGTCCTCTGGGGTGGTGGTTTAGGATTGATAGGAAATGTGACAAAAGCAGCTAAGTCTAGAAGTGCCAAAATCCTGGGGATTATTCCTTGTCTCCTAACTGATGGAAACCTTTGCAGGAAAACTATAGGTAGCGAGAAAAGAGTTTTGGACATCCTTGAACATTTTAAAATTATGATCGATAATTCTGATGTTTTTATAGTATTACCTAGTAGCCTAGGTACCCTTGATGAAATGTTTGTAGTTGTTAATAGGAATTTATTGGGCATTCACTCCATATCCTTAGGACTTTTAAATGTAAATAGTTTTTATGATTGTCATTTATAATTTTTAGATTACATTATGGAAGAAAACTTCATTGTAGACTCAAAGAGACAAATCTTTGCTATTACTTCAACAATCAAGGAATTGCTAGATAAGATGCAAATCATACATTTGAAATTTGACTCTACAACATCCAAGCTTGATTGCGAGAAGGGAAGCCGAAAGTGGCCATTTGATTTGAATCTCTACTTGTAATCTTTTGATTTTATCCATAGCATGTATGCCCGTATTTCATGGGTCATGAATAGCTGCTTTTCCCCTACACTTTATATTTATTGTGGCATGTTGTGGTTAAAACTTTTAGATTTATTGACCTTAATATCGAGATAGCTATTGATACGGAGTAATTAATACTCTTGAAATGCATCTCATTTAAAGTTTGATCTTTTGTTTATTGATGCTTTTACATTCTCTAAGCATGCATGATTTGGATAATTTGTTATATGGAGTGCTTTGTACTCTCGAAACGTATCCGCATCATGTTTATAATGTATGGTATTTTGTTAATATTTTGTGGAAGTACCAAAGTTAATTGTGGGGATACTCCATAGAAAAATATAAGTATATTATTTGGGTTGAATGTTTGTGTCATGGGATAGCTGTTTATTGAAGAATCTATCGAGTTTGCTTACAACTACGATATTCCGTCTAATCTCTCTATGTATTATTTTAAAGTGCAATTTAAATAGAAGTTGCTTGTGCTATATATTTTGTGATTATATTTTAATTTATTATTAGTTAAAATATGAAACCAATCATCCGTGAGTTTTTCTAACTTAAAAAGAAAAAGAAACCCAAAGATAAAGTACACAAGAATTTCCTTGCCAATCTCCTTAATATAATTGTAAACCACGGTTTATGAAGGACTAGAAAAATGGTATGACCAGCATATGTATTTTTTTGATCAGATTCCTAGAGCATTTATTATTTCCCTATTGTGGCTTTTGTTTTGCCTTTTCCAGTGTCTAGGATTCCTTGGAGTAAATCCTAATCTTCTTTGTTGGTGAAACTTCTCAATGTCTTTTTCATCCTGATCTATCATTAACACCGTCAACTAACTCCTTAAACTCCATTACAGAAGACATCCTCACATCCCTTCTGATTTTAGGATTAAGACTTCTGAAGAAGTGGTCTATCTTCTTATTGTTGTCTTTTGCAATATAAGGGACATATTTGCAACCTTCATCGAATTTTCTAACATAATCACACACTAACATTCCTCCTTGCTTCAGCTCCATAAATCCTTTACTTTTAGTGATGTAGAATCCCTAGTGAAATATTTTTCATAGAAGATCTTCTTGAATTTATCCCCTGTCAACTCATCCATATTTACGCCAAGCTTAGTTCCTTCCCACCCGGTTCTGCCCTTTTTTTAAGTAGGAAAATTACACACAGTACCTTTTCTGTGTCACTAATACTCATGTAATCAAAGATGGCATCAAAGGATTTCATCCATTCCTCTGCAACTAATGGGTTTGAACCACCATCAAAGTCATGAGGCTCCATTTTCTTGAATTTCTCATAAATAGATTGCGAGGCTTCTAGCCTAAGTGGAGGCAAAGGAGGTGGTTGACACTGGTTATTCTTTTGCATGTCCAACATTTGTTTTATCTATTTACCATGCATCCTAGCCTGTTGTTGGACCAGATTTCTCAAATTATCTATTAAATCATGATCACTTGCCTTCCTTTTTGGTGCCATATCTTGCTCTATAATGCCCAGTCTTATTCTTTTAATTAGCCCATAATAAACACAATCATAAATAAAAAAATCATAAAAAACAATGAGTCATAAAGACAAGAGATACCCATGGTTTACCAAGTTTCCTAGCCAAGATATATTTATATGCCTTCTTTTGTCTCATATCTTCCTATATAATGCCCAATCTTATTCTTTTAATTAGCCCATAATAAACACAATCATAAATAAAAAAATCATAAAAACAATGAGTCATAAAGACAAGAGATACCATGGTTGACCAAGTTTCCTAGCCAGGATATATTTATACGCCTTCTTTTATCTTCAGAAATGATTTAACCTCCGCTTTAGTGCCAAAAACTGTAATACCCCTCAAGCTAACTAATATGTTCGTGGAAAGCTTATTTAATTAGGATAAGGAGTATTAATCTCTCATTTACATTATAAATGTTATGGTTTACTTAAAATATTCATTTCATTATAGAAGAGTTTTGAAACTATTGTTTCACTCATTTCCTTATTTATAACATATACTGTGTTTCAAAATTAAATATGCAATATACTATCACATCTAGAGTTAGTAATAAATCTGTTTACAAAACCATAACAGAGTTGTTAAGTTTGACAAAACATAGTTCCAAAATAAGCTTCAAAAGCTTATCTAAAAGATGGCATATGAACAAATCTCTATTTGGCAGCTCTGGATACTCATTCAACCTCTAACCCTATACATTCTTACATGCATCATAAGAACTATAATGAGCTAAAAGCTCAGTAAGTAGAAATTAATGCATAAACATGAACATTAAATGAGAATGCAATTAGACATTTTCTTTATCAGTTTTCTTTTAACAATTCTTTCTTCTTTTGGGTACCCTTAGAGTGTGGTATTTAACTAGAAATGATAGGCTATGGTTTTCGAAACCTGTTCATCATAATTTGGCTAATGTAATAACAATACAGGGTTTCCATCTTGGTCATTAGACCTCAGGTATTTGCTGTATTCAGTCTCAATTTGTGGTTTTTCTTATCTTGGCTACCTCAAAGTATTCACTACCTTTTGTTCCGCCGGTCCCACCTGCGTCCCGTACCTATCCGACCATCATTTAAGCAACAAACCCCTATTTTAATTAAAAACCTTATTCCCTTTTTACATCATTTTACATGTTCTAATACAAATGTCATAAATCATGAATGCTTTTCAACAAGTTATATCGTTTCCAAGTAACAACAATCCAATCAATGCAACTTAAAACATAACATGACATAGTTATTGTGATGCAGTAAATAGTAGTTTCTACTTACCTCGAGTCTAATTTATATTGAGTGAAAAAGATCAGTCTTCTTAGAAGATAAGATGTACTAAAGGTCTAGCATTATAAAATCATATACCATTTAATTTCTTATAAACCAAACTCATTGATCTAGGTTATAAGTTCATATTATAAGGCTTTTGTATTAAATCAAACACAAAATGGCTTGAGTATAACAATGTTAAAATGCACATTTATGGCCAAAGAACAAGCTAGACTACTAAAACTTATGATTAAACATGGGGATCAAATGTTCAATCATCTCAACAAACATGCATTTTAGCTCATTCTTACTACAAATTGTATTATGTCTAATACATAACAATTTTACCTCATTTCTAGTCAAAATTAGGTTTTTAATAAGTAAATAACATTTCCAAACATTTAAAATCAGTAAGGGAAGTATATAATCTTATAAAAACAACCTAATACATGAGAATCAAGCATGGTGCAAATTTGACTTTCCACTTAATCTAGTTTTGCATTTTCTTTCCATAAATTTAGAAATAACATTCTAACTAATTCCCGCCTATTTACAAGCATCCAAAATCACTTAATAAATACTTAAGATCAATAGAAGTAAGGGAAATAATTAGATTCTACAAGATTATCAATTTTGCAAAGAAACTAACTTAACTAGCTTAGTTTGAGTGTAAATCTATCCTAGCTTACTTTCTCCACCTCTAAATCATATATAACAGAAAATAAATTCATTTCATCATAAGAAATATATATATAAAAGTTACCCTTTAGGGCTTGACGTTAGGGCTCTATTGGAGATTAAAACACTAGATTTTTCAAGCTTAAAATGATGAAAACTTGGACCTAGTTTGTGTAACTTGAATTTCTATGGTCCTGTTTAAGTTTTTGTGAGCTTTAGGACATGGAAAATGGAGAGAAAGAAGGGAGGGAAAGTGCTGGACATTTTTAGACTTGCTTACAAAAGAAAGAGGCAAAAATGAACATTCTAGTTCATTTGATTTAGTCTAAACCAGGTAAGTGAGAGGAGGAGTTTGCTTTGGGGCCTTTGCCATATTTTTCTTAGGTTTCACATGTAGAAAGCGTGCTAAATAAGAGAATTTAGCTAATAGCTAGCCACTTTAATTTAGTACAAGTAAGAGTAATTCAATTTCCAAGCAAAGTCATCTATTTCAAATATATAAATGGGCAAAACAATTAGTTTAGAATATATTTGAAATAGAAAAACAATTTCCAATCAATTTGTAACCGTATAGCACACCAATATTCGTTAACGAGAAACTGAGCATTTCACTATAATTAGAATTTTTTAAAAACATGTTAGATCATATATTAATAATTCAATGTCATATTTATGAATATAAGCACGTTTTTGCACAATTCATTCTTAAAAATAATAAGTACTCATGCTAGTAAAATATGCTTTTTATATGCTCGTAATTCAATAACGTGTATTCGTTAAATGTATAAATCTGCAAGATGCTTATTACTGGCTAATGGTGAGTTAATTGGGCATTACACGTACACTTGGGCCTATAGTTCAAGATAAGACGAGAATGATGATAATAAGTTCATGATTGAGCATAAATGGAACCATATATTATGATATTGCTTGCATTCCTATTTAGAAATGTTTTTACGAGTAATGTTTGTAAGAAACAGTTTACAAGAAATGTCTTCATGAGAAATGTTTTATAAAAGTCGTTTCAAGAGAAATGTTTTAGGAGAAATGTTTTAAGAAAGATGTTTTATGAGAAAGGTTTAAAGAGAAAGTATTATGAATAATATTTTTATGTTTTGTGAGATATGTTTGAAATTATTAAACGTAAGCTCATTATAAGTTCCTTCATGCTGAGGTAGTATTACAGGAGATCAGTAAAACTAGTTGTGAGTTCAGTGTTGCAGTGGGATAGATGCAATAGTTGGGTTTTGAGTATCAATACTAAAAGTTTCTATTGTTTTAAGAAAAAGCTTTCACTGTTGTAAAAAGTTGTTTTAAAAAGTTTTTGATAGTAAACGTTTACTTAATGAATTTTACAAAATGTTTTGGATGATTATAAAGTCAAGTTTTATACTACGTTTCAGTTTATGTTGCAAAGAAAGTTGCAATAGTTTTAAGTATGTTTTAAAAAAAAATTTACTCTTTATTTTTCTTGCTAGCAAATAAGATCAAGTTTCAGAAATCAAATTAAAGCAAATTAAGCAACAATTCAAGGGTCGTTATAGGGGTAATTAATTTTTTGGTGTTACACTTTTTCAACGTTAGAGAAAGTGAGAGAGAGGAATATCTATAAAAAAAGGAAAGCAAAATTAAGGATTGCCATAATACCATTCTAAATACTAAATGTTGAATGAAACTAAACGAAGAAGACAATAAAAACATGGGAAATACGAGAACTAAAGTAACTTTTTTTTCTTTTAACTTGTAAGAGATGAAAAATACATGCTCCTATATCCTCTGTTTAAAGGCCAAGAACCATACATGTAGGTAAAAGAAGAAAGCCTAAGTTATATGGGTTATATACAATCCTAAGAGAAGCAAAAGTGGAAGGGCATTAGAACACCCCCCCAATATTTATACATGCCACTCAAAATATATCCTACAACTAAATAGAAAATCAATATATATGGCTAGACAAACCCAATTAAACAATTGGCCCAAAAGCCTCCTTAGGGATGAAAGAAGCGCAATTAAGATGACTATTTTTAATTACTTTTTCAAATTTGTCTCATAAAAAGGGAGAAAATTTTTTTCTCAAATTTATTTTTCTGGCTAAACTTTAAAAATCTCAATGGAGCCATTTATTTCATATATTCGGTAAACTCTTTGGATTTAAATATTTAGAATTCTTTAGATATATGTTTGTTTTTCTCAAAATTCAAATCAAATGAATCCTTTGAATATAAGTTTTCAGAGTTCTACCCCCTCGAACTCTTTGGACTCGGATATGTTTACTACAGTAAAGCTGAAATTCTCTCTCCTATACTTGAGACGATTCTTCTTTCATTGCTTTCCTAATAAAGAGAGAAATAAAACAATATCTATATTGCATATTTTTTAGAATCGTGGGTACTATGATTTTGTTAGATTTGTTAATAAATAATTTTTTTCATTATCTATCTAAACATAAATTCTAATTTTATTTCCTATTTAGATTAAAACTTTAAATGCACATCCAAATGTTAATTCCAATTTTATTCCCTATTCAGACATAAATTATCTATCCAAACATAAATTCTAATTTTATTTTCTATTCAGATTAATGCTTTATATATATATCCAAAAGTCAATTTGAATAGCAATTCAAAGAGAGAAGGAGGGAATTAGCCCATTATTAATTGAGAATAAAAATAAACAGACTAAAATATAATAGTGTTTAGTAAATGGCTCAATTAATTTCTCCAATTCAGGAGAAAGAGGGAATTAGCCCATAATTAATTGATAATAAAAATAAATAAATCAAAATGTAATAGCATTTAGTGAATAGCCCATTTAGTTTTAAACAAAACTTATTTTTGTATAAAATGAGGTAGAAAAAAACATAAAAGAGCAGTAAGATAATAAATAACAAAAACAAAAAAGAAAGCGAAGAAGAAAAAAAAAGAAAAAAAAGTGAGGTAAAAATATAAATTCAAATGTTTAAAAAGAGTTCAAGATTTTAAAAATATTATTTACTTTAATATTTTAAAAAATATATTATTTATTTATATTAAAAATTTAAACTGTGTTATTTAATATAATTTTTTTAATTTAATGTAATTTTTTAATTTAAATCATCGGTTTAAATCATATAACTTAAATTAAAATGATGCAAATCAACTCAATTTAGATCAATTAACCGAAAGGAGCCCAATATTCCTCTTTAACCCCCGCGGAGAGAACATTTTCCACGCCAGCTCCTCCCCCTTGCTTAAATTTTCACAAAATTTCCTTCTGTAATCGAGACCACCTCGTCATCAAGAGGTGCTTCTCTTGCCCTCCAATTGATACCCCAAAACCAAACCCTAATTCCAACGCAGAGTTTCGTAATCTTTGTCTCTCCATTCGAATTCGTCAGGTTTTTTGCATTTCTGCCATCAAAGAGCAACAATTTCACGGAGCGACAACAATGGATTCCGACGAAGAAGACTACGTGTTCTTTGGCACTCCGATAGAGCGCGAGGAGGAGATCGCCAGCCGCAAGAAGAAAGCGGTCGCCGAGGCCTCTGGTCAGCTCCGAACCCTCCCTTCTTGGAAGCAAGAGGTATTTCAATTTTTCCGGTGGATTTTCTGTTTGTTTCCTGAGAAAGTTGAGAAACTGAAATGAAACGAGTGATTTTTAGTTTAATGAGCATTTTCGTATGTAGTGGAGTAAGTTTTAGAGCTCGGTTTTAGTGCGCATAATACTTCTTTTACTTGGCGAGAAATTAGAGGAAACAGAAGTGACAAGGGAATTCCTTCTTCAACTGATTCGAAATTTTCGTTGGTGTTCTGAGTTTCGCAAGCAGTTAATGTAATAGTGTTTTACCTTGGTAAAATGGTGAAGAAAAAGGAGAAAACAATGACGTCTGCGAGAAAATAAGCAGATGAGCACTAGTGAGGAATTTCTGGTTCTGATGCAAACTAGAGTAAATTTGGTTGTTTTCAGAATCTAAGGTCCGTTTGTTTCGATAACTCTTTAAATTCTTTGGACTCAAATTTAAATTCGAGTATTAAAAATCTTTTGGATACGTGTTTGTTTTTCTTAAAATCTGAATCATTTGAGCATCAATAATCCAAGTTTTCAGAGTTCTGACTCCCTTTTAAATTTTTGATACTCAGATATCTCTGCTACAGTAAAAACTATAATTCTTTCTTATATTTGAGGAAAAAATCATAACTTCTTCATTTGTTATCCAATTGAGATGATTCTTTTTTTATTGTATTCCTAGTGTAGAGAGGAATAAATTAAAATCCATGTTGTATATTTTTTAGGATCATTAACATTAAGATTTTATTACATTTATTGACAAATCAAAAACTATTTTTACTATATCTCCAAACACAAATTTTAATTTTATTCCATACTTAGATTAAAACTTAAATGTATATCCAAACGTCAATTTGGATAACAATTCAAATCACTAATTCAAATCCTAATTCAACTCACACTAACTCAAATCAAATCACTAATTCGAATCTATTTACCAAACGGACCCTAATTAACTCATTGAGACTATGAGATTTTGTAGTTTCTCCTAATTTTCACGAGAAAGAGGATGGGAGAAATTTTGAAAATTGGATTCATTTAACAAGAAAAATACACTGATTGTCAGAGTACAATAGGAGCAATACAACTTATTGTAATGAAATAAATTTATTATTAACCCAAGTATATGAACCGGCTCATAACCTGTTTAATGGTTACCACTTATTTAAATTCCATTTCCGCATTAATGAGGTATTTTATTTTACACATACCCCATAAAAACGCCCTCTGACCCTGTGAAGGGTTTCAGCGGGGCGAGGAGTGTGCATGCCTGCAATGCAGAATCTCCACGTTGCATCACTATCCCGGTGCTTCAGGTCATTAAACCCTTACATCTTGGTACCGGGCCTGGGATGTGGCCTGGCGGGACTGTGGGCCTAGAGCCACGCAACCTGCCCCTCCCTCAAATCCCCCAAAGGTTTTGATGGTTGAGGTGGGGAGAGAGCATGCCGCTATGGATTGTCGGCATGTAGTCTCACACACCATCCAGTCAGTGCTGTGAAGCACCCGAAGACTGGGCACATCGTTGGAATTCATGTGGTTGTGTACGTATTAATGAGGTATTGATAGCTTATTCTAACACAATGCATTGGTTGCCTATTCTAATAGTTAGACACTAACAATGAGAAAAAACACTAACATCTTCAACAACTAGTTCTTTGGTTTTACTGTCTCCAGGTCAGAGATGAAGAAGGAAGAAGAAGATTCCATGGAGCATTTACGGGAGGGTATTCGGCTGGGTATTTCAATACAGTAGGCTCAAAAGAGGGTATAGTTTAACCTAAAATCTTTGAACTTTGAAGAAATATGTTATGTTCTTTTTCTGAGAGATTTATAACTTAGTGATCTCAATTTTGTTATGCGAATGTGCAGGGTGGACGCCACAGTCATTTGTATCATCCCGGAAGAACAGGGCTGAAGTCAAACAGCAGAGTATTTTGAATTTTTTAGATGAAGATGAAAAAGCTGTATGGTTATTTGTGCATACCTTACTAGTATTACCTTTTAGTCCCCGTTTATATTCTTGTTTTGCTTGACACTTAGTAGTTTTAGTCAAACATGTATCGGTTAAATATATTATACATATTGTACTTAGTTTGAACTATTGGAATCTTGGCCTGAATCTGTTGAAATCTTTTTGTTCAAATTATATAAAAATAAATATAACTTGGACAAATTAAGATAAAGTGAATTGGAGTCAAACTGTAAAAATGAAAACAAATTATTCTTATTGAACGTGGCCTTTTCTCTTTCTTAAGTCTCAAAATTTGTGGATATACTAAAATTTGGGTTAACTTAGATTAGATTAATTCATTTCTTTGTTCTGGCTTAGCTTAAAAAAGAGGATATATGAACAAAGCTTGGACTTTTGAGCCTTTAGGGCAGTAATGATGTGTGAATGGAAACACACTAAGGTAACTTGTAATTTGGATCCATTATTCATCCCAAATTATGGTTGAATAAATAGAAGTGGAGAAAATTCAAGAGAGGAAGACAAGTTTAGAGTTTATCCTGTTTGGTGATGAGCTTTTGTTGCAATTAGTCAAGAGAGTTTGTAGTGTATAGTTGCTGTTAGTTGTTTGTTAGAGGCTGTTAGTAAGAAAATTTGCAGTTTAAACCATAATTAGGAGGATTAATGGCTAATGAGCATTAGGAAGGAATTAGTTGGGAAATTGGACTTTGGAAACCAAAATTGTCAATAAAGTTGATTCTTCAGTACTTCTACTTGATCGCCTTACAGATTAAGGTTTCCTATCAATTGTATCATTTGGATGATTCATTGTGGAGAGGAATAGAGGGGAGGGCTTACCGTAGAAGCCTGAATCTTGCTTTGTGCGAGAAGTTTCTCTGTCCACAAGAGGATAGTATTGGTGAATTGATAACTGTATATTGGGTCTTGACAGTTTTGTATAGATGTTCAACATAGTAAAAACTAAAAATGTCCCTTCTTTTGTAGATTTCTCTTTTTCTCTTCATGCACCTTTTATATCTATGTGTGTGTGTGTGTATTCCTCTCCTGTAGGTTTTCTTGCTTAAAAGTAATAAGATGTCTTTGCTTATAATGATAATGAAGGAAAATGAAATTTACTTGAAGCTTAGCTGCTTAATTTCTTCTTTATTGCTTGAGCATATTACCATTTTCAACATACAGTTTATCCAGAATCAAGGGGGGAGTGTCCACTGAAATTATGGAATATCTAAGTAGTCTTTTACTTTAAGGTTCTAATTCAAGTCTGATAATTCTCCTATACATATTGTAGGAACTGGATGGTCAATCCTTGGGTACATCCACACAGTTTGATACATTTGGATTCACAGCTGCTGAACTTGCTCGCAAACAAGCTGAGAAGGAACAAAAGCAAAGGTAAGTATTTATAATAGTGGAGTATTCAATTGCTTATTATTTATAGTAGTAGCTTAATCACTTCTACCGAGTCCTTTCATTAACTGAGTAACTCAACTTAAAGAGCATCAAAGGTAAAGATGATTGCTTCTACTGGTGGAAGTTTGTATTTACTTCTTGTAAGCTACAACTTTATCCATTTCGATGAAAAATTGAAAATTACCTTTTCCCTTGTGCTTGGCTTCATGCCATATAAGTGCTTGATATTCCACCGTGATTTGATTTGAGATTTTTGTAATTATTATAGAAAACGTATACCAAATTCTTTATTGTTTTGTGTGAGGGAAATGTTTGGATTTCCATTTGTGGAACGGATTGATGATAAAAGGGAACATATGATGTATAACTGTATACATTTTTTTCTTCTTTTTATATGCTTTTGCTGCTGAACAACTCGCTCATTACTCTATTAATTCTGATCATATATCATCACCGTCTACTCTATTTGCCTTTTCTTTTCGCCTAAATATCTTGATGTCTGGGTCATTCTATGCTAGTGTCTTCCTTGTCCTTGCAAGTCTTCTATTTTCTGCTTGCTTTAGCATTTTGCTTTCTGTTTAAACATGTTCCTACTTGGTTTGGATTTTTGCCCGATACAGTACCATTCTTTTTTTTTTTTTGAGAAGGATACAGTATCATTCTTTGTATAGAGTATTATGAGTTTTTTTCTTGCTTTGTTATATTTTGTCTTTTTTCATTTTTTCAGACCATCAGCCATTCCTGGACCAGCACCAGATGAAATTGTTCTTCCAGCCACAGAGTCCATAGGTTTATTTCGTTTAATTTTTGAGATTAATGGTCACAGAATTTATTTTCCCAGTTTGCTCTTTTGATTAGGTGTAAAATTGCTGTTGAAGATGGGGTGGAGGCGTGGTCGTTCAATTAAGGATTCTCATGCTGATTCACTTTATGGTATGTTTTTCATTCCAAGATTTCTTGCAAAGATATGGTTTTACAGCATCTTTTAGGGTTGGTCCACTTCCAGATTTTGATCTTCATGGTCCTATAAAGGGGCCTAGACTTGTGACAACTGTCTTGTCTAAAAATGGTAGTTGTTGTTTCTTCCTTTGTCAACTTAAATGCTTGCTTGTGTGGTTATCGTTTGCACTTCAGAAGGCTTCCTTCTCTTCTTGTATGTTATTGTGCATTTGAAAAAATTGTTAGAATGCCAGGGCTACGAGCTATATTAACATACCTACAGCAACTATGCATTTTTGTCTATTGCTTTGGCTGGGACTCATGTTTCGTTGGACCACGAGGACTTGTAGGGATGAATAGTTGGCATAACATTAATTTGGTTAGAACTCCAGCTATTGTATGTTTTATATATCTAGCACCAAATTTTATGCTATACTTTAGCATAAAATTTAATGCTTATCCAATGGAAGGAAAATATTTAAAAACATAGTTTGAAACTGTGTGCTTGCATGGGCCATCTCTGGCGTTTGGGCACTGAAAAAAATAAGGTGTGTATGGCTGTGACAGCGGTAATCACATTCAGATAGAAGCATGGTCAAAACTGAACCAGCTTAATGTTAATAACTTGTTTTTCAATTTAATTGAAATTAAACTATGTTGTTCTCACTGACCTCTCTTTGTAATTCACTTATAGATGCCCGAAGAAAAGCACGTAAAGCTTTTTTAGCATTTTCTTCTGATGATGCAAAAGCTCAGGCTGCTCCTTCTGAATCTATTCAGGGTGATCTTGAAAACTACATTGAGCAGCCGACTAATGATGATTTTCGCTCTTCTCAAGGCACACACGTGAGAACTTTCCCTGCTCTTTTTGCATATTAAATCGATAATTCTTTTTGTCTGGGATTTGACATTCAATCCCTTATTGAATTTATCGTGATGTGGTTGGAATTTGGGTTTCCAGATAGAGTGTCGTATATGGTCTGTTTAAGTAACGTGCATGAATATACTATTTTGACTAGTGTGCCTAAATTGAGTAATCAGGTATTTTATATTCTGTGAGAGAACTTATATATTGTGAAACTAGCCCTCTTGACCTCAAGGGAGAATTCTAAGACCATTTTCTCTGCTGTACAGTGCTTAGCTGACTAGGAATGTTTTAGCGTGAAGTATTATTTGAAGTGTATTAACTCTGCCACTTTCGCACAACATTCTTTTAGTAGCTTTGGAAAGAGAAAAGCGGTACCATTTAATGGTATTATATATGGCCACGTAGGATTTCAAATTTTGGAGTTAGATGGTAGGACGATGTTTCCGTTTGCTCTGTATTTGCAGGTGCTTTATTTTTATTATTTTTTATTAGTATTATTTTTTTCCTGTCGGAGGGGGCTGAAACCACTCCTTAGCTCCCATGTTAATGGCAGAATCTCATTATTTGATCACCTATATTTCTTGTTCCTGAATTTCTTGATGTTTTCAAGATCGTTTGACAAAATCTATTTATGGTTTTGCAACCAACTTGGATTCAAGTCTGGCCACAATGTAATCACGTTTCACTTGGTTTCCGAGTTTCATGTTTCCTTGATCATTGCTTGAACTGCAATTGTTTATGTTTTTGCTAATCTCAATATCTCAATACCTTCTGTCCTCTCTTGTTAATATATATATATAGATATATAAATATGTGCATATATTTTGAATATTCATTATTAATAGCGGTAGAATTTGTGCCTAATTTCTTATCCTTATTGCAGGTTTATGCACTCAACCCAAAGCAGGACTTTCATGGTTTAGGTTTTGATCCTTATAAGAACGCTCCTGAATTTAGGGGTAGGTGTTCTTCAAGGCAGGCTAGAACTGAATTAGGGTACTGTAACTACTGCTGATGTAATTATATCGTTATTTATGAATTGATTTCTGTATTATTGTTTTTATTTTCAGAAAGGAAACGATCACGCATGTCTGGGAACAGGGGCCCTGAGTATGTGAAAGCTCCTTCAATGAAAAACAATCTCTTTGGTTTCAAGTGTAAGATCGACGGACATGCTTTTGTTTGCCATCTCATTTAGAGCTTCACATTCTGATAATAGGCACTCAGAGGTCCATTTTCCTTCAAAAGCTTCTATTTGATTTCTATGGCTTAACATGAAGTTGCTAATTTATCAGCAGGAAAGGTTGCTCCTGGTTTTGGTGTTGGAGCACTCGAAGAACTTGATGCTGAAGATGAGGATGTTTTTGCCTCTGGTGGGTATCAGCGTTACAATTAGCATCCTTGATATAATCTAGGTTTTCTAGAGGCCTCTTGTTTCTTTGTCAATTAGAGGGTTAAGGTGTGAAGCAAAGAGGGCTGCTGTTTGTGTCTTTGGGACAATCCTTACACTTAAAGGTTATATGGGAGTAAAAGTCAAGTCTGAAACGGAAATGAACATTGGACAGCACTAGTAGACTACAGTTTACTCCATTCCTATGTCCTGTGTGCCATTTAGTATCTCATATTGACCTTATTCTTTTAGATGCTTGGTTCTTTATTTATCTATTTAAGTTCAAGTTTTATGTTGTCAAAAAAAAAAAAGGTTTACTAATCGACTTGATCTTCAGGTTATGACTTCGAAGAGACTTATGTTCAAGAAATAGATGAACCTTCAACAAACTTGACAGTGGATAGCAAACGAAAGTTGATTACAAATGAGCAAGGTGTTCTGCCTGGATTTAGGCCTGCATCAAATGCTGACTATCAGCCAGAGAGGTAATTAAATGGATGTGATTTCATGAATATATGGGTGTGGATTTTTTTTTTTTCCTCGTTAATAACTAAGTACTAATATATGATATATGTGAAGTTCTTTTCTATTCTTCCTGTTAAGCGGCTCATGTTTCAATCTAATCGTAATGCTTCTGGATCCAAGGATAAAATTTCAGAGATAAAGAGTTTTATAGAAAGGAACACATTTATATGCGCTTTTCAGTTGTCTTGTTTTTGTTGCTGAAAAACTGTCAACTATTTTACTTTGGAAATTGTTCCTCAGATTTGATCCTCCTCTTGTTCCTAAGGATTTTGAACCTTACCATAAATTTTCTGGGCCTCTTGAGACCGATATCAAGGTTGCTGAGGCTGGTCCTCCAGAAGTTTCTCCTCCTGAGGATAGTAATTTGAGAATGTTAATTGATGGCGTTGCAACTTTAGTAGCTAGGTGTGGTAAATTATTTGAGGATCTATCCAGAGAGAAAAATCAGTCGAATCCATTGTTTAGTTTCCTTCTTGGAGGGAATGGCCATGATTATTACACGAGAAAGCTGTGGGAGGCGCGATCGAAGCGAGCTGATCAAACGAAGCATCAATTAGATGATAAAATATCTTCAGGGACGCAGAAGCTAACGGCAGAGAGCCGTGGACAAATCTTAGGAGAGAGGCCTTTGGAACGAAGCTTCAAAGATGCAAGTTCATCCGTTGCTCCCTCAGATTCTGTTCAACTACAGTACAATCTTTCTGATACGTTTACAAAACCCTCATCGCTTGTGAGTAGATATATACGTTCCTATCTATACAGTGTTTGTAACTTTTGTGTTTGCAATATCCTTGGCTTTTGTTAGATTCTCTCTGATCATTGCTTTTTAACGCTTTTGTAGGCTTTCTATTTAGCGCTTAAATAGTACTCGCGTGCTTTCTAATCTTTTTTTTTTTTTTTTTGGGATTAGAGTGAATTGGCTGAAGTTGTGAAACCCTTCAAAGATGATCCTGCAAAGCAAGAAAGATTTGAACGTTTTCTCAAGGAAAAGTATCAAGGAGGGCTCCGAACTACAGAGTTTGGTGGAGCTAGTAATATGTCTGAAGCGGCACGTGCCCGTGAGAGATTGGACTTTGAGGCTGCAGCTGAAGCACTAGAGAAGGGAAAGTGGGGTAAAGAAAGCAAGATGTCTATGCAACGTATTACAGACTACTTAGCTACTGGGGCAATGCAGTTTACTTCTGGTGGATTACAGGTATGTTTGCCAACTTCTTTCTTTTCACTTTATTTAAACTGCAATATCTAGTTTTTACATTTGCAAGAAACAACTGTTTACTTAAAATAGTTATTGAAAGCAGAAAGCTGAAGATTCTCATGCTGAAGATTCAATCACAAAGAAAATGTACCCAAAACGAGAAGAATTTCAGTGGCGTCCATCACCTATTTTATGCAAGCGTTTTGATCTTCTTGATCCTTACATGGGGAAGGTACTTCAATGGCTTTCTTGCTTCTCTGTCCCATATCCTAATCTCCGTTTGTGCTGAAATCTCACGCTACTTGCTCTCTCTCATTTGACTTTTGGGTAATGACTGTTGCTGTTTAGTAGTGACTGAAAAATTTGAGAAAAATCATAATCTTCATTTTTGTCCTTGTAGCATGGTTAGTTATAACACATGATTTCAGGCTGTTCCCAAAAAACAACAATAACAATAACAATAACAATAACATGTGATACGGAAACCATCTTTAGTCCTTTCTTGTATTTTAAGACTGCACGAACTGATTTCCTGGTCTTACTGGATTCATATAAGGAAAATCTTTGTCATGAATTTTGATTTCTTCAAAATCATTGTTTCCCTTTGCAGCCACCACCAGCTCCACGGATTCGTAGCAAGATGGATACTCTCATTTTCACGCCAGATTCTGTCAAAGCTAAAAACATTGAAGAGACAGTAGCAGAAAATAGAGATTCATTTGCAACACATCAATCTGACGCTCGAGGGATAAGCAAAGATGTAGCTGATAAAGAAATAGAAGTTGAGGTAGAAGTTGAAAATGTGGAGAGGCCAGTTGACCTATACAAGGTAGTACTTGTAGTACTTTAAGTACATATTACTTGTGGTTTTCTGTTTTCTAAATTTCTTTTATGCGAAGCTTTTTGTTTTCTCAGTTACAACTGCTTTCAATTGGTGGTTTAAGGACATAATAAAACCACAGATTTTTGGTGTGTGCTTTCGCCAGTTCCCCTGTCCCTATAGATCAGGCTAGTTAAAATTTTTGCACGATTCCCCCTTCCTTTAAATGATTAGTTGTATCAAGTGTGTTGAACTCTTTTATCCCAACATCCCAACTTCGTTTGCCATGAGTCGACAAAATTTTCTCCCTTACTTTAAACTCCTATCTCATTCATCCTGTTGTAGAACCTTACTTAGATTGTGATTGTACTTGTTAAATTCAATGGGTGTTCATCAGCATTTTACTGAACAATTTTTTATTCAATCTTAATGTTTATTCTACTTATATTCGAGGACAATACACCTCTCTTGAAAAACCATACTCAGTTTCACTTGTCATTGCCTTTGCTGTATGACGAGGTGTTCTTTTTATAGCAATCTTCACTTGTATGCAGGCTATCTTCTCTGATGACTCGGACAACGAAGAGGATACTACCTCTAATGTCAACAAAGTGGAGCATCCAGAAAAGAAGGTCGAAGCAGCTAATACAGCACTGAGTCGTTTGATGGCAGGTGACTTTTTGGAGTCCTTGGGTAAGGAACTAGGTCTGGAGGTTCCCCCTGAACCACCTTACTCAAAGAACAAAGCTGTGGCTTCTTCTTCGGAGAAAGAAGTTGATGAGAATTCCAGATATGATAAGACCCCATCTAATGATGATAAGCCTATTGGAGGTAGCCATGGGATTCCGCACAACCAGGAGACGTCTCAAGATGTCAGAGACAAGAAAAAGGAACTAATTCTTGGTACCCCGGGCAGGGGTAGTAGGCATTCGGAGATTGGTTCTTTTGAGAATAAAAATCGAGTGAATTTGGAAAAGAATCGTCCTGAGGATAGGAAAGTTAAAGCATCGCGCCAGAGTTCAGCCAGCAGTTCTTTGTCAGAAGATGAAAGGAGTAGAAGAATCTCTGAACGATTTCGTGATAGAAGCAGTGAATCAGATAGTGATTCATCTGGCGATCATCGGGGTCGTCATCATTCTAGATCGAAAGGGAAGAGGAAAAAATATTCTCGAGAGAAGAGTAGCAGCAGCAGAAGGCATTCTAAACGTCATGATCGCAGAAGCAGGGACTCTCCAAGTAGGTTTCGTCATGGCAGCGAGAAGGAACGTGCAGAAGTTAGAAGGGAGAAACATAAAAGGAGAAGTTGAACAAAAATTTCAGTTCTATAAATACAAGTTTTGAAGATTGGGAAGAATTTTTCTTCTGTATTGCTAAGCCTGAATGACAGGCCAGTATATACACAATTTACAATGAATAGCTTTCCTTAATAAGAAAAGTTTGACCACTAATTTACAACAATTATAACAAATGAAAAATAATGTCTCATTTAGCTATTAATAGCTAATGACTACTAATCAATTAGCTTAAATTAAGGCATTAAAAGTTGAGAATATTTCCACATTCCCCCTCAAGGTTGAAAATGTTGTTCATCCCAAGCTTGGAACTTAAGTTTTCAAAGCTTTTTCGAGGCAAGGCTTTTGTTAGAATATTAGCAATCTGCGAACTCGTTGGTGTGTAGAGTAACTGAATATATCTTCTCCCTGATAAAGTAATAATCAATCTCAACATATTTGGTCCTGTCATAATAAATAGGATTTTTGGCAACATTTGGTGCAGATTGATTATCACAAAAAAGCTTCATAGGATCTTCTAGGTTAACTCCTAGTTCTTTAAGCAATTTTCTGATCCAAATTCCTTCACAAATTTCATTAGCCATAGCACAAAATTTAGCTTCTGCACTGCTTTGGGAGACAATGGATTGTTTTTTGCTTCTCCAAGTGACCAAATTTCTCTATACATAGGTGCAATAACCAGACGTTGATTTTTGGTTGATGACAAATCCAGCCCAGTTTGCATCATTGTAGACCTTTACCTCTCGACTAGAGCCCTTTTTGAAGAATAATCCCTTGCTAGGTGTTAACTTTAAATACCTGCCTCCATATGCTCTTCTCTGGGATCATTCATGAATTGAATCACAACACTTACGGAGAATCCAATGTTGAGACGTGTAAGTGAAAGGTAGATGAGTTTGCCTACCAATCTTTAGTACCGACCTTTATCAATTGGAGCACCCTTTTCAGCTATTCCCAACTTATGAGTGGTATCCATAGGGGTGTCAGTTGGTTTACACCCTAGCATCCCACACTCAATAAACAAATCCAGGACATATTTTCTCTGAGACACAGAGATGCCTTCACTTTATCGTGCAACCTCTATTACTAGGAAATATTTGAGATTTGCTAGGTCTTTAATCCCAAATTCCTTGGCCAGAATATTCTTTAGACTCATCATTTCTTCAAAATTGCCAGTGACAATTATATCATCAACATATACTATCAGGATGGACAATTTCCCTCCCCCTGATTTTTTTACGAACAAAGTATGATCGGTTTGGCATTGAGAATATCCTTGTCACTGCATCACTCTTGTGAATCTTTCAAACCAAGCTTTTAGAGATTGCTTAAGGCCATACAAAGACCTTTTTAACTTGCAGACCTGATTTTTAGTGCCGGTAGTTTCAAAACTGGGAGAGATCTTCATGTATACGTCTTCTGTCAGGTCTCCATTCAAGAAGGCGTTCTTTATGTCTAGTTGGAATAGAGGCCAATCTAAATTCGTAGCTAGAGACAGTAGCACACGGATCGTGTTGAGTTTGGCAACTGGTGCAAATGTCTCTTAATAGTCAATCCCATATAACTGAGTGAACCCTTTTGCCACTAGGTGTGTTTTGTACAGGTCGATACTTCCATCTCCCTTATACTTCACTGTAAAAATCCACCTGCACCCTATTGGATTCTTTCCTGGGGGTAGACTTATGATTTCCCATGTTTGAATCTTTTCTAAGGCTCGAATCTCCTCAAAGATTGCTGCCTTCCATGAAGGATTTTTGAAAACCTCCTAAACATTAGTGGGAACCTGTACTGCGTCTAGATTTGTAACAAATGCTCGAAACTTAGGTGAGAGTCCTGAATAAGAGATATAATTGCGCAAAGGATGTTGAGTGCATGATCTCACTCCCTTTCGGAGAACAATGGGCCAACGTAAATCATCTTCAAGAATCTCAATAAGATCTTCAGAAAATTGTGTTATCTTCATTCAATGAATCAGGATTGGGCTCTTGGTCAAGTTTGGGTAGTGTCTGAGATTCTCCCTCTTGTCTTGAAGCACGTGTTCTTCTAGAGTAAACACATAACTCATTATTCATTGGTAAATCTAAGATTGGAGAACTAGACTTAGAAGGTAGAGACTCGACATTAGGATTAACACTTTGGAGTACAAAAGGTAGAGACTCGATATTAGGTGGTGACTCGACAATAAGATTGACACTTTGGAGTATAGAAGGTGCTGGAGTCTTTAAAATTGGTTCTGATGAAGAGTTGAGATCATTTCGTGGTGAATCATCGGCATCTTGATACCGGTATTCCTCATTGTGTTCTCTCTCCCCTTGAATGGCAATGTTGGGATAAAAGGGTTGATTTTCAAAAAAGGTGATATTCGTCGAGTGGTAGCACCTTCTGGTGATTGGTGAATAACATTTGTATCCTTTCTAATTTGGTGAGTATCCTAGAAAGATACATTTGATAGCATGAGGGTCGAGTTTCCCACGATTATGAGAATGAACATGGTTAAAGGCCGAACACCCGAATATCTTTAGAGGAATTGTTGACACAAGTTGAGAAGAAGGATAATGTTTGAGGAGAACCTAGAATGGTGTTTGAAAATTGAATATTCGTGATGGCATTCGGTTTATTAGGTAAGTTGCAGTAAGGATGGCATCCCCCCAAAAGTGTTTTGGAACATTGGTTGAAAATCTCAAGAAACGGGCAACCTCAAGAAGATGCTTGTTTTTCCACTCTGCAATTCCATTTTGTTGGGGAGGGTCTACACAAGAACTCTAGTGAATGATTCCTTGATCTAGCAAATAATCTCCTAGAACAAATTTGAAAAATTCTTTAGCATTATCTTTTCTGAGAATTTTGATTTTTGATTGGAATTGATTTCGGATCATCTTGTGAAAATTTTGAAAGACTTGCCCAACTTCAGATTTTTCTTTTAAGAGGTAAACCCATGTCAAATGTGTGTGATCATCAATAAAAGATACAAATCAACGAAACCTCAATATGTGTTTTACACGAGATGGTCCCCATACATCACTATGAAACACTATGAATGGATGAGATGGTTTATATGGTCGACTAGAAAATGTACTGCATGTATGTTTTGAAAATTGGCACACTTCACACTGAAATGACTTTGGATTTTTATTTTTAATAATGATGGAAACAACTTTTCAAAATACATGAAGTTTGGATGACCCAACAGATAATGCCATAACATAATATTATTATTGGAAATACTAAACAAGGAGTTATAAGAACCTAGACTACCAACTTGTAGAGCTTGTCCACTTGGAGAGTCGTTGCTGGTGAGAAGGTACAATCCAGAACACTCCTTAGCACTGCCAATCATCCTCCCTGCATTCATATCCTGAAATTCACATGAATTTTTGAAGAATTTAGTGACAGTTATAGCTTTGAGTCAATTTGTTGATAAATAACAAGTTACAATCCAAATTTTGAACAAAAACCCCAAGTTAAGCATCAAATCTTTGGTTAACTCCACGGTTCCAACCCCAGCTACTTCAGATCGTGTTCCATCAGCAATTTACACATACCATTTCTCCTTGCATGGATTGAGGTTAGCAAATAATCGTGGATCACCAGTCATATGATTTAAGGCATCTGAGTCAATAATCTAGATAATTGATTTTCCCTTATTAGCATTAAGAACGTGTAAAATATTACCTTTGTGAGCCACTGATCCTAAGGCTATGGTAGAGGAAGAGGACGTACTATTCTATTGCACAAACAACTATTGGAGTAATTCTACTTGTTCCTTGCTGAATAGAGAAGTCTCGAGCTTTCAAGTTTTTTCCCTAAAGTGGCCAAATTGCCTCTGCTTTCCCTCATGTTATTG
The DNA here is from genome assembly GCA_025403435.1 of Artocarpus heterophyllus. Classification (NCBI taxonomy): domain Eukaryota; kingdom Viridiplantae; phylum Streptophyta; class Magnoliopsida; order Rosales; family Moraceae; genus Artocarpus; species Artocarpus heterophyllus. Next base: position 23,492,928 of record CM046346.1, read on the forward strand.
AACTTTGTGTCTTCAGGTGTGTCGTGTAAATTCCAACATTTATCCTTCATGTGACCTAGTTTATGACAGTGATCACATTTTGGCCTCTCCTTCCTTTGCTTTCTGATGTTGAATGGGGATTGTCCTCCTCTAACTATAAGTACGGTTGCTTCGGGATTATTGGTTAGATTATTGGTATCCAACATGACTTTCTTGCGGTTTTCTTAACGCCTGACTTTAGCAAGTGCCTCTCTAAGACTGGGAATTGGTCGTTTGGAAAGGATCCTTCCGCACACATCATCCAAGTTCCTATTGAGTCGTATTAAGAACTTGTATACTCGCTTTTGTTCCACAATTTTCTTGTAATACGGAGCATCATCGGGACACTTCCATTTGTGTTCTTCGAACACATCAAGTTGCTACCAAGGGCGATTGAGGATGCTGAAATATTGGGTCACAGTAAGATCTCCTTGCCGTTGATCATGAAGAAGACACTCGATGTCGAATAGCTCGGACGTATTCTCCATGTGTGAGTAAGCCTCCTTTGCTGCTTCCCATATTTTAGTTGCGGTTTCATAGAGGAGAAAGTTTTCCCCTATTTCATTCGTCATGGAGTTGAGCAACCATGACATGACTTGGTTGTTTTCTGTTTTTCATGCTCGATAGGTTTTGTCTTCCTTTTTCGACTAGATAATTTCTTCGTTGAGGTGTTCATCTTTCCCTTTCCCAGATATAAAGATGAGGACTGATTGAGGCCATTGTAAATAGTTTTGGCCACTCAACTTGTGACCAGTTATGGTGAAGGGTTGACTATCGCAGGCTCTCAGTTGGCTGACAGAACTCAGGATGATCTCCATCGAAGATGCTCCTTTCTCGGTGGCCATGGAGTTTTTGTTTTTGTTTTTTGTGTGGACTGTACGAACTTTTTTTGCACGACTATACACACTGTATGGACTTGTACGGACTTGATGCACAGGGAGCACGAGCGGGCTCGTACAGACGACAGTTTCTAGGGTTAGCAGAAAAAATGCCCTGGGATTTTAATCTGAGAGTAAAGAACAATGGCTCTGATGCCACCAAGATTGGGAAGAATTTTTCTTCTGTAATGCCAAGGCTGAATGACAACCAATATATACAGAATTTACAATGAATGGGTTTCCTTAATAAGAAAAGTTTGACTGCTAATTTACAGCAATTACAGCAAATGAAAAATAATGTCTAATCTAGCTACTAATAGCTAATGAAAACTAATCAATTAGCTTAAATTAAGGCTTAAAAAAGCTGAGAATATTTCCACAAGTTTAAAGTAAATGTAGTTCAGTCTTTGGAAAGAATTTTTCTTCGTCTTTTCTCAGGCTTTCCATCACAATCAAATTTAGTTGCTTGAAGCTAGGATAAATTTTTCAAACTTGAAAACTGAAATTTTAAGAGCAGAGGTTCCAATATTTACACCCTCTGATACAGGTTTGTATGCCCGATAAAGCATATAGCTGCATTTTCGCCCAACGTTATATGTGGTGTTAATGTATATATTGATTATGGAGAACCAGCACATACGGAACAAATTTCTTCCCTCAAATTTGAACATCCATTTCCAATGTTCAATTAACAACTAAGTGGATGGCTTACTGCTGAATACATGTTAATGTGACACACTCCACATTCTTTTGCTTCTCTCCTCTCTCTCTCTCTTGCTCATTTTCCACATCCATAACTCAAATGGCGGGTTGCCCCAACTCCGGTTAAATTGTGGGCCGTGCCAACTGCAACATGATCCATTTGACCACTGAGTCTATGCGAATTCAAGTCTGGTATTCGTTGTTTGGTGTGATGCCAAAAAACTGTCCATGTTAGAATGAGCACAATCACCCTTTTTTTCCAACTCGTTTCTCTCTTGAGCTTGCGTACAAAGCTCTCAAATTTGGTGGCGATAAACCATCAATGGCTCTGAGTAAGGAAATTAGTCTCACCAACTAAATATAGAGTGTTGGAGTATTCAGCAAAGCAAAACAAGGGAATTGAAAACTGCCACACAAGTTTCTCTGCACTTCAACCTGTGTAAACTTGAAGCTTTTCTTAATTCCTTACTATCTATCTCCTATAAGGTTTAAGTTGGTAACTTTGGAACTCAGAACCAAAAGTAATAGACTCCTGATCCAGTTTCTTCTTCAACCTCCTCCAAGTCCTCAACTTATCAGACTGTATTAGCCCTCTGTAGAGCGTCTCAAAAGTGACCTTCTGAGGAAGAAAACCCTTCTCTATCATCTCCACAAAGAACTGACAAGCCCCTCTCCACTTCCGCTCCTCGCACAACCCGTGAACTACCATCGTATACGAATCTGAATCCGGCCCTCTTCCACTTTCCTTCATGTCATCCCAAATCTCCCTCACAATCTCCAGACGATTCATCTTCAAGAACATCCCAACCAATATGTTGTACGTGTGCATGCTTGGCATGCACAAACCCTCCTCCTTCATCCTCCTGTACAACTTCAAAGCACCGTCAACGTCCTTTCTCCCTCTATACTCCTTAAAGAAACAATTATAAGTCTCCGCACAAGGACTAATCCCGTCTCTAACCATCTCACCAAGCAACTCTTCTGCATCCTCGAGCCTCCCACAGGAACACAAACACTTGATCACCGAAGTGTACGTTGCCACAGTTGGTGACACCCCCTTCTCTCTCATTTCCTTGAGCTTCTCGACCGACATCTCGGGCTTATGCGCACGGCTATAAACATGAAGCACGATCGAGAAGCTTGTCGCGTCGGGCTCAATCCCCCTCTCACGCATTTCATCGAACAGCTTCTCTGCGTTCCTTATAGTCCTTTCAAACCTCTCCTCGGGGTGCAAACTCGCCTTCCTACAAACCCCATTCAACAACACATTGTACGTAACAACATTAGGCTCTATCCCTCTCTCCACCATGTCGTTTAAGAATCTCTTCGCCATATCCACCCTACCAATCCTACACCACCCGCTTATCAAAACAGTGTACATCTTCACATCCACAACAAACCCATTTCTCCTCTTGTTGAAAACCTCAACGGCAAGCCGCACATGGCCGTACTTACATAACGTGTCGAGCAAGAAAAGGAAATCCTCGGACGTCGTCTCGGCCCCGACGAAGGCCTCGATATCGTCGAAAGCCCGGACGGCCTGCCGGGTAAGGCCAGCGGAGATGAGGCGGCGGATGAGGATGAGGAAGGTGTCGGAGGTGGGCTTGGAAGCGGTCGACTGGTCCATTTCCACAATGAGCTGCCAAACGACGTCGAATTGGCGGACCTTGGCGAGGATGTCGATGAGGAGGTTGTACGACGTCGTGTCAACAGGAGGGTTGGGGAGGGACTTGGAGTAGTGGAAGAACGAGAGGGCGATTTTGGAAGAGTGTTTAAGGCGGAGGAGGGTTTGGCTGAGGAGGTGAGAGGAGAGAGAAACGCCGTGGAGCTGGAGAGAGGATTCCATGGCGTGGAAGGGGTTGTGGTGGCGGAGGAGGATTTGGGAGATGGAATCGGCGTCGTTTGAGGGCTCCAGAGATGGGAGATGGTGGTTGTGATTGAGAGAGATGGGAACGGAAACGACGTCGTTTGTGTCGGAGTATTGGTCGGAGGAAGAGAAGAAGAAACGGCGAGTGGTGAAGACGACGGCGTTTTGGGTGAAGCGTCTGGGTGAAAAGCAGAGTCTGGCCATATGTGGTTCGTGTGTGTCAATACCCTTGGACTTGAAGAGTGGGAAATTCTCTCCTATGATGGTACAAAGTTGTGTTTGATGAGAAGTGAAGCTCTGTTTCACTTCAGTTCAGGACATCAGAATCTGCGACCATAAAAGAGTTGTCACCCTTTTAACTCCGTGTCTTTTGTTTCTGCGTTTTCTCGACCTACTAGTGCAATAACCTCGTCACAAAAGGGGTATTTATTTTTTTTTTATAGTTTTGTTTTAAGTTAATTTAAAATTTCGATTTCATTACATGTATATCTTTATATTAAACAGTGACAGTAATTTAGTTGTAAGTCTTTCCACCCCAACCATAGATTGAGGGTTCGAATCACACTAAGCCCCCTCAATAATGGTGGTATTTCCCCCTCCCCTCATATCAAAAAATATATATTTTTATATTAGACACTCCCCCTCCCCTTCCCTCCCCTTGTATCAAAAAATATATATTTTTATATTAGATATAATACACAAATTTATACCTTATTTAATCAAAATTACTTTCAAAAAATAAGAACAAAAAAACAAACACGTATTTTTAAAGGTATTCTATATATTTTAGAAGGCAAAAACCTTAATATAAGGTTTTTTTTTAAGTTTTTAATGTTATCTTAATTTTTTAATTTAAAAGTATTTTGGACAATTTTAAGATTAAAATTGAATATTGATTAAGAAAATGTAAAAATTTATATATTAAATTTAATTTGAATATATAAATTCAATAGAATTAAAAACCTAAGCTATATTATTTGAATAAACTTAAAATACATGAGTATAAAAAGATAAATAACCCTAAGACAAAATAAAATGTACTTCTAACATAAATTGTACGCTACTCATCGTTTCAGGAGGCAAAAAGCACATATTGTTTTGTCATTAGTAGCCTCAAAATATTGTATTTATATATTAATAATGTATTTCCAAATAATTGAAAAAATTACTGGCAACATCTCCAATCACCATCGACATTGACGATGTAGCGATATTGCCGGCAGCTGGAAAATATTGTATTAACATATAAATACTATATTTCTATGTAAATATAAAAATTTACTGGCAATCGTGTAAGACTTGAAAAACACACTATTAACATGTAAATACTATATTTTCATGTAAATATAAAAATTTACCAGTGGCTTTACTAGACATCACTGGCATCGACGACGATGCCAACGGCCGTGAAATTACCTGTAAATACTATATTTCTATGTAATTTAAAAAATTTACCGATGACTTTATCGAACCACCGATAGTTGAAAAATACTGTATTTATCTATAACTATCATGTTTACAAGTAAATACAAAAATTTACTAATGTCTTAACTGGACATCGCCGACAGCACAACAGGGAAATATAGTATTCATTTGTAAAATACTATATTTTCATGTAATTACAAAATTGACTGATAATTTCATTGGGCTATTAATGGCTAAGAAATATAATATTTATATATAAATATAAAAATTTACTAATAGCTGAAAAATATAGTATTTACCTAAAAATACTATATTACATGTGAATATAAAAAATTTTTAGCGACTTTGTTAGACCACTAACGGCCAACACTGTCACCAACAGCAGTTAAATACAAAAATTTCACAACATTAGAAAAGAAACATATTTCCCAATACTAGAGAGAAAAAAAAAATTAAAAAAAAACTCCATACCAGAAAAACTCTACGTGAATTAGAACAGTTCCATAGCAAAAAGGCAAAAAAAAAGAAAAAACAATTGAAATATCTAATTTCTACCTCACGCTACGATCATGCTCCGAAGCAATCGCCGACGCAAAGGTCCTCCGACTACATTACTTGCCTCCCTGCGAATAAATCGAGCTAATCTTTGCAACACCAATAGCCATGCACCCATCTGCTGCTCGTCGCCTTTAGACCTGGCAATACACAGTTGCGCATCGTCATCGTCATCGTCTCACTATCAGATTGCTGCTTAAATTCATCTTTAATCAACTTAGAAGCCAGCAACAAGCAAAGCCTCGAATATGGTCACCCAACGTCGTCTCCATCAACGATAAAAACTTCACGACTCTTCTTGATCGCGATCACGACTCCACTGGCAAATTGCTCTGCGCTTATCGATGCTCCCCGTTAGATGTTCGTCGTCATCTCTACTCTCGATGCTTTGACCTCGACGACGGTGACGCAAATGCCGCCTTTGATGACAGGGTTAGGAGGTGAATAGCCAAGCTGGGCTTGGTTGCCCAACACAGAGAAAGAAAGAAGAGAGAGAAAGGGAAGTGAGCGAAATACGGAGGAGAGAGAGAAAGAAGACAAAAAAGAAATTTGATTCTTCACGGGTATTTTTGGGTTTTTATTTACTTTAAAATACTAATTTATTTAAATCTACTATTTAATTCACATCTTTAAAAGTTCTGATATTAATTACTAATAGGATATCAAAATCTGCTATTTACTACAATTTCTCTATTCCTTTTCAATGTCAAATTTGTGGTCCATTCAGGAACTTTTTTTGGAACTAAAAAGTTTCAGATCTAACTAATTTTGTGTTTTGTCACGAAAATTTGTATAATTACATTGTTTTTCAAACCTTTTGTTTAGACTATATTTCTAAATGAGCTCTTATTATATGATCTACAAGTACAATATAGTTTAAATTTTGATTTTTTTTTGTCAATGATAAAAAAAAGGTAAATTGTCACGTTAGTCCTTGACCTTTTACAAAAGTATAATTTTACTCCCAAACTTTTTATTTTTGATTTATCAGTCTCCAATCTTTCATTTTAGTTGCTGAGAGATAAACTTAACTGTTAAACCGTTAATTTTAGGACCAATTTGTCATTTTTTTTACAATTTTGGGGACAGGTTTACTATCTTTCAAACAATTCTAGGGATTAGTTTGTTATTGTTTTCGTCTAAAATTAACTATTTGGCTGTTAAATTGGTCCATCAGCAAGTAAAATCAAAGATTGGGATGGATATATCAAAAATAAAAAATAACTAATCAAATGTTTACTTTTGTGAAAGGTTAGGGATTATTGAAGCAATTTATCTAAAAAAAAAAAACTTTTACAAATTATTAGGACTACAAGTAGAGGAAAAAGAGACCACTCTATATATCTATGTCAATAATTTTGAAGGCCACACAACCTTACTATTTTTTTTTTAATGGAAGGGGAAGAGAAATGCCACCACTTTTGAGTGACGCTAAGCGTGACTCGAATCCTTAACCTATGATTAGTGTGGAGAGACTTACAACCAACTAAACTGCACTCACTTAACACAAGCTTACTATTTTAGAGGATTAAGTATGAATGCAAAGAATTTAATGTTCTACGGAGGAGAAAGAGAATCATGAAGCAATAATCTCTTGTAACTGTGCCACTATCATCAGTAATAATTTTAGCATTTTAATTGGTTATTGCTTAAGTGTTCAATTTTTATTTGATAATTACAAACATTACTATTATTTAACTTTTTAAAGGTAGAATTTTTTTATAATGTTAAAACTTGAAATTTATAACAAAAAAAAATAAAGATAACATTCGAAATAATATTTACACGGAATAATAAAATTTAATTAACCGCTAAATATGCGATTTTTATACTTGCATCGAAAATGCTATCTATTGATGTAAACAATATATATATATGTGTGTGTGTGTGTGTGTGTTTAAAGCAGGGCAGCCACAAAAGTTAGGGAAAAGTCACAACACCTCCCCCGTGGCAGTTTTGAAAAGTTCACTTCATGGTGAAAATAGCTTAAGTCGTAGATTTTCAAGGCTTTCTTTTTCTTTTTCTTTTTTTTTTTAAATCCAATCCCGATTCAAAGAGTGTAGAATATCCTTAAGAAGTGAAATAACTTGCTTTAAGCAACCGTCTGGGAAACTCAAAACCAAACAACCCGCCCCTCAACCTAATTTGTGTGTGTGTGGTGTGTTTTTTTAATATATAGTAAAAAGGAAAAATACCTAATTAGTCTTTGGGTGAAATATCATGTTTATCCTTATTTTCAAATGTTCAACATCTCTTCTGTCTCTTAAAACAATCTTAAAGCAATTCTTCAACTAGTTAAATTTTTTGAAATGCTCAATTCTATCTCAGTTAATGTACACGTATAATAAAAAGAATAATAAGGTACTTCAAAAGAATATGTGGGATTTTTAGGATATTTAAGATCGAAAATGTCTAAATTAAAATACAAATCTTTACGGTTTCTAACATTAGTAAGCGGCTTCACTTCATTAGGTCAAGCATTTTTCCTTAACTACATTCTTTTCAAAGGAAAAAAATAGGGCCTTTGAGATTGAAACAAGACCTTGAACGTTCCTAAAACGAATGCTGTTATCTATGTTGGCTTTTTGTTGTCACGAAAACGACATTTTGTTAGTCAAATGAAGTTAGGTCGTTTATGTTTGACAATGACACACACATACTGTTGGAAAAGTAGTACGCAACGAAATTTTAAAATTTTTATGTTAAAGTGTTTCTCAAAACACAAGTTTGACACACTATATGCATAATTAACCAGATCTTACTAACCTTATTTGTTGAAGAGATTCCTCAATCGATGAAGAGAAGGGCGTTGTAGAAGGACCTCAACCAACTGGCCTTCTTTGCCATTCTCTATCTACGACCGGTGTGTATGTGGGTACACTCGTACAGCTCTTCCACATGTGACTCTCCTTCTAACTAATTGAAGAAATCCAGAACTAAGATTCGTGATTTGTGAACAATAGCTCTCAGGGAGTTACAGAGACTCACAATATAGAGTGCTCACTCTTTATTCCTCAACTGATCTAAATAACATATGAATTTCACTCCCTATTTATAGAGGTTGTGCCTAGGAGTTAGTCCTTATAAGATAAGACCTCCAAAATTTGAATCAGGATCAAATTAGGATCAATATTTGATAAACTTCACGTCTAAAACGTGTAATCAAAAATCGCTCAGTCGGCAGACTGAACTAGCAGATCGGCTTATCAAACTTACTCCATCGGCAAAACCGAACTAAAAGATCGGCCTACCAAACTAATAATAAATAATCCCTGTGAATCTTTATTTCCCACCCGAGATTATTGGGATAGAGCTTTAGTTTTAATTTAAATAATCCATTAGAGAAGTTATCTGATTAAAACAGTTATATTTAGATAATCTCTAGGAAAATAAATATTCTGACAATTCAACAAGTTTATCTTGAATTAATTTATTCAAAACTAATCTAACCGATAAACAAACATGAATTATCTGATCCCAATAATTCAACAAGTTTATCTCGAATTAATTTTTTATAAAATTAATTCAACTGATAAACACACATAAATCATCTGATTCTGCCGAATTTTAGCCAATTTGATAATTTGACATAAGTCATCAATTATTGGAGAAGTACACCGTATCATTACAGGATTTATTATGGATAGCAAAGGAGACCTGATTGACCTATATTCTTCAAGCTCCCAATAATTATGAAACCCAATACCCCATATATATATTTCATAATTATTAACTCTAATGCTACTCCATTAAAAGCTTAAAGCTGTACTCTCGAACTATATAGAATTATGAAGCCCGAATAGCTAAGTTTCTATGACACATCATAATGTATTGTATCCCTATAGGATTATTCATAATCGGCTTAAGGATAAATTCTGTCTTACCTTTCCGATTATTTTTCTCTTACATTCCATTATCTCACAATCGGAAAACTTACCATCCAAAGACAGTATACCATTTGGTTACACCTATGTATCCAAATGGTTGAGCGCTTCAGTTTTTCAATTACAGAATAACGCATATAAGAGAATATCAACTACTCCTAAAGAGGAGCTATGGATTCCATATCTATGAATAATAAGTCTATGCTATCAAGAGTTATGCCTCTAACGTATTGGCATGTGTACCAATATAAAATGTGGATGTCACTCTTTGGTACATCGAAGGACATAAGTCAAGATAATGGGCCCATTATTCATATCAGCATTCAAATACAACACATATGATTATCTAAAGTGAATTAATTTGCTGGGATAGAATTATTAATCTAAATCAGTTACACTTTATGTCTCAATCTAATGCATCGTCACCTATGACAATGCACTTGTTGAGGTGTTGAGATCCCCGGTCGGAGCTTGGTGGGCATCTCAAACGTATTGCCTAGAGGGCCCCTGTTCGGGGAGAGGCCCAGCTTGGATTTGCCTCTCGCGGGGGAAGCATAACCCCTAGGAGTTGAACCCATATCTTCTTGTATAAGAGGGTCTTAGGGTATCCCCTAGGTACCAATCCAACCAATTGGTGGCATTGGTACCTAGGGGACACCCTAAGACCCTATTATACGAGAGGATAAGGGTTCAACTCTTAGGGGTCGTACTCCCCCCGCGAGAGGCAAATCCAAGGTGGGCCTCTCTTCGAGCAAGGGCCCTCTTGGCAAAACGTTCAAGGTGTCTGGTAGGCTACGGCCGGGGATCTCAACACCTTAACATTAAACGTGCATTCGGATGGGAGACGCGACCCCCGAATGGGCCCCTGCTCGGGGAGAGACCTCGACTTGGGTGGTGGCTCCCTCCTTCGTATTGTGTGGATCCGAGAGGGACCCTGCTCGGGGAGAGTCCCAGCTCAGATTTGTTTTGCCTCTAGTGAAGGAGCGTGTCCCTTAGGAGTCGAACCTGTATCCTCTTGAATAAGAGAGTCTTAGGCCCTATCCCAGGTACCAATCCAACCAAAGGTGAGCTCGGTGCCACTGTCGAGAAGACAAACTCCAGTGGTCGGCTAAACAACTTGGCAGAGCTACCAGGGAGCAAACTACCAACCCTGACAACAACATGCGCTGCGTCCGAGATGCTTCTCAAGGCCCCTCGGGCCACACCCCTAGCAGGTTGCCACCTTAGACTATTCACCAGCTCGAGTTAGGTCATTCTCGTTCATAAAGTGGGCTACTACTTGCCACAACAGGCCAACAAACGGCAAATAACTCACCGTCTGATGGAAGCTAATCCATCGACGGAAGGACGTGACACTTGTCACCTCTACATGACACACCATGATGTGACACCCGAGTTGTAGGCAAAACCCACTTGACACCTGGTCCAAGTGGTAGCCAATAAATATGATGCATTTATTGCATTCTAGAGAGAGAGACTCTTTCCCACCTTGTATACTCCTGTCCTATGCCAAGCAACCCCTGCCTCGAGCATCAGAGAGCTCTTGTCTATTGACTAACACCTTTTTCTCTACCTCCGAAGCGTCCCTCCTCTTGTTGCAGGTGCACCCGACTGGGCAGATTCAAGCCGGGAAGAGCTAGACACCGTGCGCAGCCGCACGTTGTGTTGATCCGACGCCGGATCACGATAAGCATCAACATTTTAGTGCTAGAAGGACGACGCCTATGCCTTCACTCAGACACCAACCGCACTACCTTCGGGAACCGAGATGGTGATTAGAGGGAATGCCGGAGACGATGCTGCCCAACAGGAGGGGTTGGGAGATGCAAGAAATCGACAACAGAACCCAGGTAGGCGTTGGGGCTGGCCTAAGGCCACAAGGTCTCAATCCGAGGGACGGGGAAGCATGGCCAAGGCCAAACAAGCAGAGGACCTAGTTGCTTAGGACCCAATCCAAGAGCTTACGAATGCAATTTGGATCCTAACTTAGCAGTTCTCACAATAGGCTCAGCGTCAGGCCACACCTGCCCTGCTACCTTCGGCCCTGGCTGACCAGGCTGGAGGTCGACCGTGAAGAAGCCGATTTTGAGCGCTCGAGAGGCTCCACACGTGGCGCCTCAGCCAAGAACAAACTAGTCCAAGAAGGCTGTCTCGGCCCCAAGTAGCACGGGTTTCGTCACCTCAAGGTTCCCAAGCATTAGTATTTGACCGACTAGGATGCCAGGGAGAAGCGTGCCAAAATAGCCAACCCGAGGCCCGCGACTGCATTGAGGGTAGAGCACCCTATAAGGTCAAACTGTCCGAAGACACGAACAATCGCTAGTTCTGGGTGCTACAACGTCAAATTGATGAAATCTAAAACAACTGCTTTGGCCTGGACGAAGTAGGAGCCTTGGATATACTATTTCCAGACATCATAATGCGAGCCTCCATGCCGCCTAAATTCAAAGTCCCACAAATCAAGGCTTATGATGGGACTGCAGATGTAGACGAGCATGTCGAACTGTTTCAAGGACACATGCTCCTCTAGAATGCCAGCGATGCGGCAATTTGTAAGGCCTTTTCGCTGACCCTAACTGGACCTACTCGGCAATGGTTCCAAAGACTTGAACCAGCCTCTATTTCTTCTTTTCGGTAGCTTACCGACGCCTTTTCAGCAGCCTTCTCCATGACAAAAATACGAAGAAAAGAGATCACATATCTTTACACCATCAAGCAAAGGGATGGCAACGTCTGAGGCTATATTAACCGGTTTACTTGAGCAGCTCTGGAGGTCAAGCACGTTGAAGACGAGACGCTTATGTATATTTTTGTAGGGAGCCTCAAAGATGAAAAACTAAGCTGGTCGTTGGCCTTCGAGCAACCAAGCACGTTTTCATAGATGCTCGGCTACACCCAGAGGTACGCCGATGCTGCGGAGTACATGAAAAGTCGCAAGGAGGAGGTCAGCCCTAGCGGGACCAAGAAAGAAAAGAAGCAAAAGAAGGCACTGGAGTAAAACAATGCCGAGCAAAAAAAGAAGCAAAAGAAGGAGAAGAAACCCGAGAAACCAAAGACGTCGGTCGGTAAGTTCCAAAGTTACACACCGTTAGTGGTGACCATCGACGACGTGCTCACCCAAGTAAGTGGTAGGAACCTGCTGGTGCCACCGCCTAAGCTTAGGGGCAGAAGGTGAAGCAGGACCAAGCGAGGTATTGCAAGTTTCACAAAGACGTGGGGCACAACACTCGCAAATACATTCAGCTGAAGGACCAAATTAAAAGCTGGTCCGAGAAGGACATTTACAAGAATTTGTTGAATGAGTCATAACCCCGGGCTCCACTTCGGGGAGGAACGATCCGCCAAGTCGAGATGTGCCAAACCGCTTAGGAACCGACGTTGGGAACACCTCGAAACCCCCAAATATCATTCGCACAATCTTTGGAGGGCTTGTCACTAGGGACACGTCGAGTGGGCGGCACTCGTATGTCAGAGAAGCTCGGCTGATCAAGCGAGGTGAGTTCATAAAAATATCCGAGCATGTAAACAAAATATGCCGCCAACAGGATGCTCTGATTACAGTTACTGAGGAGGAAGCAGACAATTTGATTCATCCGCACAACGATGCCCTTGTGTGCAAACTGCATATTGCCAACAACATAGTGCGGTGAGTGCTGATTGACAATAGCAACTTAGCCGATATCCTCTTCAAGAAAGCTTTTGATAAACTAAGGATCAGCAATGCCACTTTGGTTCTAGTCCAGACCCTGCTCTATGGCTTCACGGGAGAATGCGTCCAAGCAGTAAGAAATGTTAGCATGCCTGAGACTTTCGGAGAAGGAGTTGCTCGGATCACTCATGTCGTCGACTTTCTAGTCGTCGACAAGCCCTCTCAGTATAACATCATAATCGGCCGCCCGACGCTGAAGGCCTTGAAGGCCGTGGTCTCCACGTATCAATTGGCCATGAAATTTCCAATGGAGGATGGAGTTGGAGTAATTCGCTCATCCTAGAAGGACTCCCAAGTTTGTTATACCAATGCCATAAGAGCCACGACAGCTCAGCATCTAAGCGTCTTGACCATTTATGCGGTTGACGAAGCGAATCTACCTGCTGACCCGATGCCAAAGATGCTATCCGATCTTGACCCCTGACTGCCCGAGGAAGAGGTAAGAGCCACCCGTCAAAGATTTAGTGCCGTTCCCTTTAGGTCCTACACGACCTGAGAGCACTATCCAACTCGGATCCCAATTGAGACCTGAGATCCGGGCAGACCTGTAGGGGCTTCTTATCGAGTATTGGGACGTGTTTGCGTGGTCCCACGAAGATATGCCTGGCATTGACTTGAGCGTGATCTGCCACCGGCTCAACGTCCGACCCAAATCAGTGGATTCGTATTATTGATCTATGTCTTTGATGACCAAACAGTGACATCTTGAGTTATATAAATGTATGCAAATCAGTATATTAAAGATGTGACCCTCAAATGATGTAGACTCGTTATTGATAGATATGAAATCTGTAGCTCTTTTATAGAGAATGATATTCTCTTATAGGCATTATCCTATATTTAAAAAACTGGAATGGTCAATCGTTTGGATAATATGTGTAACCAAATGGTATTCTATTTCTATTGATTATGAATAATATGTATTCCAATGGTGAGATAATAGAGTATAAGATAAATATAATTGAAAAGGTAAAATATAATTTATCCTTAAGCCAATTATGAATATCATATTGGGATGTTAGATATTATGATATGACATAGACATTTAACTTATTAGAGTTTCGTAATTTATATATAATGCAAGAGTGGAACTCTAAGCTTTTAGTAGAATAGCTTAAGAGTTGATAATTATAAAATATACATGCCGAGGATGTGTTAGTTTATAATTATAATAGCTTGATCTATATGTTCATTGAGTCCCCTTTGCTAACTCACATAATTTGCTATAATGATACATTGTATTTTTCAGACATATTGGTAACTTATGTTAATTTAAGATGGGCTTAAAGTCAGTTGATTGGATTTAATAATTGATGTTAGTTTATTGGTTGAATTAATTTGAGAATTAATTCAAAATAAACATTTTAAATTATTTAAAAAATAATTTATTTATTTGAATATAGAATTATCTACATATGACTGTTTGAATCAAATAACTTCTGTATTGGATTATTTGAATTAAAATTGAGACTCTATAAAAAGTTCCCAAGTCAAGTAGAATAGGTAAAAATCTAATTGGGTCAAAACCTATGAATTGGTGAGTCGGGTGGATTGCTTAGAGCCTTGAAAACTTGTTGCCAGATCAATTTTCATAGGGTGGTTGACTCCACTATACTAGGGCGGTCGACTACCCCAGCCAAATTAGCAAAGCGTTTTACATGTTTTTGCTACAGGATTTGGTTTTTGGTCGAATTTGTAAGCCCAATCTGATAAGAAAAGATACTCAAATATATTATAAATGAAAAGCTTTATGTAGGAGTGCAAATTTATTCTCCGTTGGTGGAGAACAATCCAAGAGTTAGTATTCAATCTCACATAAGGTCTACATAGTCTCTTTCAAACCTAATTGTTGTGACACCCAAGCATTTTTAGTGCATTAAAAATGCGATAACTTAAGATTATGTTAAGCAGAAATTATGTGTCACAAGGATTAATGTTTAATCCAATTTTTATGATAAAGTCCATAAAAACAAAAATAAAATTTTTAAGAGTAAAAATCATGCCATAGCCTTAAATAAAGAAGGAATGATATGAAAATAAGCTGGAAAGCTTAACTGTTATAAAATGTATTGCAACAAATGTTTATACAGAAGTATAGTTTAAGAAAAATATTGTATAATAATATAAAAAATTATACAATATTAGAATAATGCAGTGTAAGAAAATACACTGATAAAGTTATGTAATATAAAAATTACACTGCAAAAGTAATGCATTATAAGAATTGGACTGTTTAAGGTTAAGCAGTATAGAAATTAGACTGTTTAAAGTAAAAGCAGTATAGAAATAATATTATTTGGAGGATATGGATGAATAAGGAATACAGGGTAAGCTCATAACAGTATAGAGAATATATTAGTAGTAAAGAAAAATACTGTCAGTATAAATTTAGACTATGCAAAAGGTCTTTGTGGGACCCACCATGAACACCAAAATGAATGGAAATTTGACACCAAACCCCTTGGGTGGCCCAATTATATATTGCCAAGTTAAGCCACTTTTTGTTTTATCACAAATGATGTTAGTGATGACTCATGATGAGGAGTCATCAAAGTTTATAAAAATCAAGTCTTATTCACTTGATTTAGGAACCAAAAATGCTCCATATTCCTCCCAAGAAAACCGTCTCGCTTGGACAATTCTCTTTCAAAAGTTTGATGAATTCCAAGCTCTAAATCATATATTAAAGCAAGTTTAAGTGAAGGAGATGAAGATGTTGAGTTTTGTCGGATTTTGTGATTCAAATAAGCAGCAAAAAATCAAAATTAATTCTGAAACCCTCGTAGGATCCAAGCAATTTGATTAGATTGATAAGAAAATCATAGAATCTTACCAGGATGACAAAAGGGGCAAGATTTCTAGAAGAAAGAGAGCAGGTTCACTCCAGTGACACCCTAACTCAAGCTTTTTGAATTCGGGATCGGATTCACACGTTGTTACTTAGAGCAACGCCCGTTGCAGGTATCCACATGAACAGACTCTCTCAAAAACCTGAATTAGTGTGCTAGCACCCTCTCCTTGCGTTAAATGACTCTTTTTAATTTTAGGGTTTTAATGTTTTCTGCCTTTTAGAATAAGAGAATGCCTTTTCTCATCTAATCTGCCTAGAAACCCTAAAACAGATATATATATATATATATATATATATATTGACTTCGAGATAGAGTCAGATTTTAACTAGGGTAAACTATAATTCAAATATGATTCATAGAATTTAGACAATGTTAGATTCAATGAACCTAGACATATCTAGTACATCGAATCTGGACATTATTAGATTCAATGAACCTAGACACATTAAACCTAAAATTCATTTTTGGTATGTTTTAAGTGTGCGACCTTATAGGTTTACATAATGTTGGTAGTGGGCTTGGAATTTTATTTCTAGCCCACAAATCATAAGTGGATTCTAGCAAGACATTATGATTACCTAAGTTATGCGAATGTCAATAATCCAACATAACCTAATCCACAACAAGTATTAAAATCCTTTTGTCATTAGATACCTTCATTGAACATAAGGCATGGTTTATGTCATCCTTATACTATTCAATCATATTATTTCTCGATCTTAAGTAGACTGATATTGATAACCCTTATCAATTCATTCCAGTATGGCTATACATTTTTCTTCAGTCTAACTTATCGAGGGGCCCATAAATATCTTTCTCATAATAAATGAGGGACAAATTCCTTCTTAATTACTCACATTCCTCACATGATTCACTCTATATCTAACAACAATCCATTCCATCATCCTATTAAAGATAATATTAGAATGTGTCAAAATATAAAACTTGTCACGTAAGAAACAATGGTGATTTCAGGTCAGAGGACTAGGATAATACTATTATGATGAGAATCACTTATGACAATTATCTATGCAGTATTCTTATAGCGGGTCGATCCAATATATCATTTCTCAAATATGTATCTATAAGTTGACTTAGTATCTCATACACATGATTAGTAAAACAAATTCATCAGTCAAACTTCATACTAGTCTTCATTCATTGTTATCTCAATAATAATGACCGACTAAGGATAATTTAGAATAGAATTTAATTTTTACCTAAGAGTTTTACTAACAAGTCACATACTTGATGACCTTAGATAGAATTAACTATTTCTGAAATTAGAATAAAAAACAATAATGAAAATGCCTCTTTATTAATAAAATGCAAATGTAACGAAGTCAAAATGTGGTCATTACATAATTGGCCTAGGGCATATTACTAACAGAAGATTGAAGATTTTTCAAGGTAAAAACCCAAGCTTTTCTGATTATGCTTAAGGGTTTTGTTCATGATTTGGATGGGTTTTGATTGGGTTTTGTCATGGTTTTTGTGAGAAGACATGACAAAGCTTTGAGCCTAGCAAAGGGGGATCAAAAAGCTTGATAAAGTTTAGGTAAATTACTAAACTTTATACTTGAAAGTTTATGCTAAAAATATGCATACCAGGTTTTTGATGCATGATTTGGTCTATGGCATGTAATGTGGACATTATGGCATGATTGTTTTATGTTTTTTTTATTAATGGTGATAATGAAAGAAAGAAAGAAAGTAGGGGATTATATGTTTAAAAGTAGAAAATTGTTAAACTTTGAATTTTATACAAAGTTTAACTAGTTCCAAAGGAATGGGGGTTTTGAGGGCCTTAGAGGCCAATTTATGTTCCAAACATGATATAGAAACTACAAAAACAGTGAGGGAAACAACTTTTGTGAACAAAGTTTTGTAAAATTCTAAAAGGACTAAATTGCAAAGTTTTGCAAAAGTTTGATAGATTTGAAAATTAGCCAAAAAGTCCACCTTAACATTGGAATTTAAGGAAAGTTAAGACACAAAAGTTGTAGAACGCATCGAAACTGTTAAGGCTACATAAACAGTTTTCCAAAATGCTACTCGGTTGAGGAGTTATGAGTTTTACGAAATTTTAAGCACAAAATTTTATGAAATGAAAACATTGTGAAATGTTTTGAATTTGACCATGGTGCTTTGGAAAGTTTTATTCCTTATGAAAAACTAGATGTTTTGATACAAAACGATTGTTTTTGGTTCTGGGAGCAAAAATGTAAGGATTTTTATGCTTCGGGCCAAAACCGTAAAATTGTGTGCAATTGGGTTTTCAACGAGAAATGTTAAGTTCCTACACTGCTGTAGGCAGTGAGTAATCATAAAAGCTAAGTTTTAAGAAATTTAAAGTTTAGTCAAAGAAAGAAAAGAAATGAACGTTAAGGACAAAAACGCAAGGATTTTCAAGTTATGGGTTAAAACTGTAAAGTTTTGACAAAACAGACTTAATTGAAAGAAAATTATTGTTTTTTTTTTCCATAATAGAAATGAAAGTAATGTTGTAATGGGTTCTAAAAGTTTTCTAAGACCCGAAAAGGACAAAATGGTCATTTTATGAAAAATGTCAAAACAGACCCGAAACGCCTGATGTCGAAAAATGGCTAAAGCGGAGTCAAATATTCCAAACAAGCAAAATGTTCTTAGGCAAAAAATGTTCCCTAATATGTTAAGTAACAAAACCATCACATAAGATAGGAAATTGAATGAGGAATGTTCAAGTAAAAGAAAAATAACTCGATAAGTTACTAAATTAAGTAAAGGGAAAAGTAACCTAGTAGGTTACAAAGATAACAGTAAGGTAAACCAATGGTTTATAAAGTTAAGTAAAGAAAAAGGTAACCTCATGGGTTACAGAGTTATGTAAAAAAAGTGATAATCTGATGGGTTACGATGTTAAGTAAAGGGAAGGTAACCCTGGTGGGTTACCAAGCTAAGTAAAAGGAAGTAAACCTATAGTATATAGGTTATATAAAAAGGAAATAAATGTTTAATATTTAAGTTATGTTATCAATCAAGTAGATTGGTAATAAGAAAAGTTAACTAATTAGTCGAGTGTCGTATGATCAAGACACAAAGGCTGACTAATGAAAGAAAAAGGAAGGAAATAAGAACATTAGAGCTAAGTTTAGGTAAGTTCAAACCTCACTTACAGCATGAACTAAATGATTTTCAAATGCTTATGTATATGTTTGCAAATGTGTTTGCAATTGTTATGCAAGTTGTTTTTAAAGTATGATTGCATTTGTTATGCAAAAGGTTTTAAAGTTTAAATAAAAAATTTACAATGTACTTACAACTATTATGTTAAAGCATGATTGTATTTGATATGCATAAAGTTTAAAAGATTAAGAAAAGGTTTGCAATCTATTTGGAATTATTGTTTTTAAAGTATGTTTGCATGTGAAATGCATAATGTTTTAAATAGTATAAGTTATGATTTACAAATGTGTTTGCATATGATGTGATAGCATTTGATATGCTCACTAAAGTTAAAAAGAAGGTAAAATAAAGATAAAAAAGAAGTGTCATATTAGCTTGCTTATTGTGTAATACTAAAAGTAAAGTTAAAGTTATGACCTCCTTGATGTGAGATACATACGTAAAGTTAAAGTTATGACATCGGTGTTTGATGGTCTCAAGTCTTCTACAAAGGAAGCATCATTTTTATAATCTCATGATTAATGGTGTTGGTACAAACACTAAATTTATAAGATAGGGAGAGTTAAGGAACAAAGATAAAAAGTTAACGTAAGAAAAAAATGTTCATAAAATGCTCATAATTAAAAGTTCATAATTGAGCAAAAATAGAATTATGCATTATGAATTTGTTTGTATTCCTTATTATGAAGTACTATGTAAAATGATTATGGAAAACATTCTGAGAAATGTTTTACGTTAAATGTTTATGAAAAACATTTTTATGTTTTCAAGAAAAGGTTTATGAAGGACGTTTTAAGAAAAATGTTTAAGAAATATTTTATGAAAAACATTTCAAAAATGTTTAAAGAAAAATGTTTTATGAAAAAGGTTTTTATGAGAAAAGCTTTTAAAGCATGTAAAAATTATTTGTGATATTTAGTTTGAACATATTGAGCGAAAGCTCATTGAAAATTTCTTCATATTGTAGGTAGTCCTATGGGTGACTAGTAGGACCTGTTAGAAGAGTTAGGTGCTACGGAAGACAGATGTAAAGATTTAGGTATGGATACTACTACAGTATGTTTCCACTACTCAAAGAAAAGGTTTTCACTATTTAATATAGTGTTTTTAAAGTATTAAGAAATGTTTTCAAAGTTTTAAGTTGTATTTTCAAAATGTTTTATATAATAATAAAAATAAGTTTTAAGTTATGATTCAGTTAATGTTTCTTATTAAGTTTTAAGAAACGACTCAACTTGAAATGCGACAGAAATTGCAATAATTCTAAAGAACGTTTTAAAGGATGATGATAAAAAAAAACAAAGAAAAAAAAATTTTATTCCAGTATTTTTCTTACTAAGTAAGTAAGATTAATGTTTACATAAAGATATTTAAAAAAGTTAAATGAATACTCAAAAAGGTAGATAGTCACAATTACAGTCCTAATACACAAAATAAAAAACCCACTATTTCAAAATTGAAAAATAATCGCTTAAACAAATTGAAAAACAGAGGGATCTAGCAACCCCTGTCACACCCAACAGGCAGGGCCAACTTCACTATCCTCCCTCCAATCTGTCTTAGTCGTCATCGACAATTTCAGCATGATCCATATGATCGAGGCAAACTTGGTGAAGTAGGTAGAGGAGATGTCATGGTGGCCAACAGAGTTCGATCTTGGGGCAAGAGGGTAAGCGCCGATGATGGGGAGAGGCTGGTAAAGATTTATAGTTAATGGGGTAGCTCGACGACAGCGACTACTATAAGCTTTTGCAATGTTGATGGGCCCGTCGCCAACAAAGATTTGATTTTGTTTTCTTCCTCTACCAAAGCTTGCCCCTCTCATTTCACTTTCCTGATGCTGACGAAGATGATTTTGTTTTCCTCTGTCGGAGTTCGACGACGATGAAGAGGGGCAAGATTTGATTTTGTTTTCCTCCTCCGTCAAAGCTCGCCCTTCTGATTTTGCTTTTCCGACGGAAAAGAAGATGATTTTGTTTTCCTCCACTAGAGCTCGATGACGACGAAGAGGTAAGAGATCTGATTTTGTTTTCCTATTCTGCCACAAATCCGGGTCTCATCGTTGAGGGAAGGATGCTATTTGAATAGGGGCGAGATGTGTTGACGCTTTTTTGGAGAGGGCTACCGGAGTCAGAGGAGGTGGAGTTTTTTTTCTAATTAATTTTTTTTTTAATTTTTGAGTTCGTTGATTATTACCCACAACCCAGATTATTTACTAACTTAATGCCCACTTCATAACATCTGCTTGATTAAAATCGTATGGACCTTATTTCATTTTCCACCGATGGAGAAAAAAATGCCCCTAGCATAGCTTTTCTCATTATATATGTTATTTTAAGGATATTATATATAGTTAATTGTATAATAATACCTTTTAGTTTTTATAATTTCTCAATTTATTTATCTGTTTTAAAACTATAAAGGTATCTTTTGAATTTGAAAAGCCTATTTTAATTTTATCAATTGCAGACTTTTTTAACTTAAAAAACATGAAGATAATAAAAAAAATATCCTTTAACTAAATCTAATTTGTTTATAAAACACTTCTTTTTGAGAAAAATTTTAAAAATATATATATTTTAAAATTTAAAAATTTATAAAATTTATGATTTTTTTTAAAATTTGATATTTTGTTTTAGAATTTTTTATGTTTTTAATATATAAAATATCTATCATAATTATTTAAGGATAATCATGTTATTTTTCTAATTTTTTCTTTCTGATAAGGATGAAATTGAAATAAATTTTTAAAAATTTAAGAATATCTTTATAGTTTTTAAAACACGAAGATAATTTAAAAAATAAGTAAAATTAAAAGATATGTAATTAATCCTTATATATACTCTACGCAAGTATCTTTTTTTAAAACAAATAAAAGTTGCATTTGTCTCAAACTCGGTCGTCTTTTTCAGTAAACAAGATGTCGTTTTTATCTTAAAAATTTGCAGTCGTCTTTTTTCAAGCTCGTGTCTCCCTTTTTATTTATTTTAAGTTGGAGACAAGAACTTGATCGTTGATATTTCTAGAATTCCGATTCAACATTTTTCTCCCCATCTCCTTCCTTCCTTCCTTCTTCTTCTTTTTAGAAAGATCCATATTTTTCTTTGAACTAAAAGAAAATTATATGACATGTTATGGGGAAAAAGAACAACAACAACAACAACGCGTTAACCAAAATTCCAAGAAAATTTAAGGGTATGCACCCACTGGTAGGAGAATTTTTCTCACCAAATAGAAAGTTCTCCTAAAGTAATAGAATATATCATGTTGTAATAAATTATTATATCATAACTTTATTTAGAATAAACTAATATGATATTGCTCATTATTTATATTGTATTTGCATGATTCATCGCATGAGGATAGTCCAATCAAGAAGCTACTTCAAATAGAATTCAGTAATCCAATTCCAATCTGGTTCGATCGGTTAAGTGTTTTCTCGGCAATGTATATACCATTTACGCAAACTCACGAAATTCGATTCGTACCTGTCTGCTAGTGAATTTTCCAACATGACTTTTTTTGAAAAATTTTCCAATATGAAATTAAAAACAAGGGTTATTAACACATTGATTCTTAAATTTTAAGGTCTTTTTTATTTTGCTCTTTAAATTTTAAAAATCACCACTTCGTAAATTAAACTATTAAAACTTTTCATTTTGCCCCTGAGTTTTAAAAACCATCGTTTTTCTCCTTGAACTTTCAAAACTCCTCATCCTCTGAACTTTCTTTTTTTTCCGTTCAAATAAACAAAATTAAGCTCATTTGATTCACATATAACTCACTTGTAAGGATGACAATGAGATATTATAACTCCTAAGTAAGCTTAATTCAGCCTATTTGAATGAAAAATTGAAAATTTAGGGGTAAAGTAAAGAACTTTAAAAGTTCATGAGAGTAAAATGATAATTTTTAAAGTTTAGCAAACAAAATAAGAAGTTTTAAAAGTTCAGAGGCTAAAGTAAAATTTTTAAAGTTTAAGAAGAAAAAATGATGAATATATTTTTTAAAGTTTAAGGGCGATTGAGGTTAATAAACTTAAGAACGAAATAATATAGAGAATAAGTGAAAATTTGTGGTTGTTTTGGTGGGCACTTTTGGTTGCAGCTTGTTGTAATTTATTATTTTTTTTTCTAAGATTTTTCATAATTCATTCCTTTATTTATTTTGTAATTCTGAAAAAAAAATGCGCGCTATTCCCGTCCCTCGTTAGGCCTTATCCAAGTAAGTATTACCCATAGGGGAAAAAAGATTTTTCTTATATAAAATACTTTGTTTTGATTATTAACGATGAAATGGTCATATGCCCAAATTAAAGTTTGAAAATGATGGTTACGGTTGAACAACCTTGAAAAAATAGTGGACAAAAACAGTAAAAGCCATTTTGCGTCTTTATTTTTTCCCCCTCTTGTGGCTTAAATTTATCTTGCCATGAGATCTTTTTTTTATTTATATATTTTTCTTTTAAGTACTTGCCATTGAAATCTGATATTTCTATCTTTTTTGATACTAGTTATATGTCTAGTTGAAAATAGCCAAACTAATCTTAATAGTTAATATGCAAAGTGCCAAACAATCCTTTTTTTTCTTGGGGGACCAAATTATCCTTTTCAAATAACATATATTGCAGCCGGCGAACTTGACCGGAAGAGAGGACTCTTTTGATAGAAAAAATCAAATCTGGCTAAATTTCACTTATTTTCAACAACTTTTTAATTTTGAAGCCCTTTCTTATGATATAATAATTCGTATGATATTCTTATATGTAAAAATAAAAAGGCCTAAATACAAAAAGAAATATATTATTGATAGGACACAATTTTTAATTATATTTTCCTCTGGGTCACTAAGTTATTATTTTCTTTACTTTATATGATTATAATGTGAACGAAAGGGTAAAAAGTGTCTTAGTGGTAGTTAATTTTTCATATTGTATCATTGAGAATTCTTTATAAAAAAAATTATGTTTTAATAAACTTCATGGTAGTTAATTTTTCATATTGTATCATAGAGAATTCTTTGTAAAAAAGAAAAATTATATTTTAATAAACTTCATGGTAGTTAAAATTTCATTTTGTATCATAGAGAATTCTTTATAAAAATATATATTTTAATAAACTTCAAGCAAAGTGAATTAGATCTTTGTCAAGTTAAAAACAGAAATCAGAATTTCAACGGGTAACCTTTGCTGCGATAAGAAAACTATGCACCTCATCATCCGGTGGGGTCCTCTAAAGACAAAGACATGATCCAAGTAATTAATTAAAAAAAAATTTAATATCAATAATCTTGTTTGTCGTTTGCAATGTCTGTTTTAATTAACTTGTGAAACATGACCAAGAAGAAAATAAGTACGGACCTGGGCCAGATATAGATTGTGAATCTCAAATTAAAAAGTAGAGAAAGAGAATGAAAAAATTGGTCATAAATGTGTAACAATTTATATTCACACAAAGATAGAGCTAGGTCATTAAATAGAACTACTACATATTAGTAGTCTATTGATAACATCACAGACAAAAGAATAAAAACCTGTGGGATGCCTTGTTTGACCCCTCTACCACGCAGCCTCAGCCTCCCCATCATGTTTCTAGACATATAATATAATATAATATAATAATAATTATATATATATATATATATATAAAATTTAATTTCTATCAACCCAAATATACTATATAGCAGTCAAAACAAACAAAAAAAAGAATAAAATGGTATACGAACGAGTGGGGAAAAAAATGTTTCAATCTTAAGACCATTCGTTCCGGCAGCTATGATTCAAATATTATATTATTTTATTACCATAGGCTCCATTCAACATGCAACACGCGCTTTTTCCTTCCAGAATATATTGACCAACATTTAAAACCTTAATATGATGCGTTTTTTGGCTTCACTTTTTTTTTTTTTTTTACTTTGAAATTTTCAGAGTATAATGACAATAATGTGAAATCCCGAGTTGTTTATATGCCCATTGGTATTATTATTGTTATTCGTCATATTGCTGTTAATTTTGACTTTCTAGAACAGTTTGGAATGCTTGATGGCTTTCTAGAACACCTGGCCCCTACTATTCCATATATTACACATTTTTTTTTCAGCAGTTGACGATGGCAATTGTTGTTGGCAATCCAATAATATAATATCTGGAAGTTGACAAAACACAGTGGGAAAAAATGCAGAAGAAAAAAAAAAGGGAAAAAAATGATTGAGTTTGAACTTTCCATTTTGTCTGAATTACCTCTTTTTATTTTTTTTTTATTTTTTTTCTTTCTCATCTTAAATTTAACTCTCTATGATTCGGCATGTCCCATATCCATTATTCACTTTCAAAGTTTGTTCTTTGCCGTTTCTGTTAGCAACAAGTCAAAACTGTCATGCTGGTCATCTCTCTCTAGAGAGAGAAACAAAAGAAGAATTTTTCCCCACGCTTCTTTCCTATATGCTTCCCAGAACATGTCTTGACTTGGGTAATTCCTTATTTTTAATAAAAGCCTTTTGTTAGAGTTTTAAAGTAGCAATCTTTGTTTTGGTCTTGGTAATTCATAACCATAATATAGAAAGAGTTACAAGTTTTGGCTGAAAGTTTCTTTCTTTCTTTCTTTCATTTCTTATTATATAGTTTTTTTTTTAAAGATTTTTTTATTTGTCTTAGTTTGCTCATCTTCTTTGTTCTTTCCTAAAATTAGACCTTGTCCTTTGTTTTTAGGCTTAAAACCTTTCTGGGATTTGACAAAAAAATTTATTCTCTAGAGCCAAAACAAATCTGTTACATATTCTTTGATTTGTGTGTGTTTGAACAACTTGAGTTGTAAAGATCTGTGTAGAGTTTAGCTTCTGAAAAAACAAAAAAGAAAAGAAAAAAGGAGAAGAAAAAATAATGGTTCAAAGAAGAAAGAAGAAGCATCATTTTGGCAGACTCCATGCCTTCTCTTGTGGGAAAGCTTCATTCAAAGGTGAACATTCATTGATTGGAGGACCTGGGTTCTCAAGGATTGTGCATTGCAATGACCCCGAAGGATTTGATGCCTCACTTATCAACTATGGAAGCAATTATGTCAGAACTACCAAATATACCCTTGCATCATTCTTGCCCAAGTCATTATTTGAGCAATTCAGGAGGGTGGCAAATTTGTATTTCCTCGTTTGTGCAATATTGTCCTTCACTTCACTTTCTCCATACTCGGCTGTGAGTACCGTTGTCCCTCTTGTTGTTGTGATTGGAGCTACAATGGGGAAAGAGTTTCTTGAAGATGTTAGGCGCAAACAGCAGGTATAAGCATTTTTTTTTTATTAAATTAAATAACAGCTTTAATGTGCAAATTTCTGGTTCTAGTAAAAGCTCTTTTTTTTATTATTTTAAATAAATCAACTTAATCAGTGTGTGGATGTTGGATTGAAAAAAATTGTCAAATCATTTGTTCATCCTGGGTCAAATTGTTTTAGTAGTACTTATAATGACATTTGGAACTTAGTACAGTTTAAAAATTTGCCAAGATATGGCTCTCTATTATATTTATATAATGTATTGAAGGAAACTCTCAAACCATTTATTCATTATAGCTCAGATTGTCATAGAAGCGGTTAGAAAATAGTTAGAATGAAACTTGGAAGTTTGTAAGTACTACTGGAAACTTTGCCTAGATTTGGTTTTGTAGGAAGTTTGAATATCCTCTTCTTCTTCTTCTTCTTCTTTTTTTATTTTTTTCCTTTATTACATTCTTGTTTATCTTTATAGTTCTCTGCTTTTTTATGTAATATGTGTAATTTACGTCCTTAATGCTGCTGCTTATGAAATTATTATCAGGACATTGAGATGAATAACCGGAAGGTGAAAGTGCATAATGGCGATGGTGTATTCGAATATACTAAATGGAGGGATTTGAAAGTTGGGGATATAGTAAAAGTGGAAAAGGATCAGTTTTTCCCGGCTGATCTCATCTTACTTTCATCAAGCTTTGACGAAGCAATTTGCTATGTTGAGACAACCAACCTTGATGGAGAAACCAACTTGAAACTAAAGCAATCAACGGACGCAACCTCGAATTTGCATGAAGACGGGAGCTTCAAAGACTTCAAGGCAGTAATCAGATGTGAGGACCCAAATGCAAATTTGTACACTTTTGTTGGTACTATGGAGCTCGAAGATCAACCACACCCTCTTACACCCCAGCAGCTTTTGCTTCGGGACTCAAAGCTAAGAAACACGGATTTTGTTTATGGGCTAGTAGTCTTTACCGGTCATGACACAAAGGTTATGCAAAACTCAACAGATCCACCTTCAAAGAGAAGCAAAATTGAGAGAAGGATGGACAAGATCGTCTACTTCTTGTTTGTAGTCTTGTTTTTGATGTCTTTTATCGGGGCTATTTTCTTTGGAGTTGCAACCGAGGAGGACTTGGAGAATGGGAAAATGAAAAGGTGGTACCTTAGACCCGATGATACCACGGTTTACTATGATCCCGAGCAGGCACATACTGCAGCAATTTTGCAGTTCTTGACATTCCTTATGCTGTACAGTTATTTGATCCCCATTTCCTTGTATGTGTCAATAGAAATTGTCAAAGTTCTTCAGTGCATTTTCATCAACCAGGATCTTCGTATGTACTACGAAGAAACTGACAAGCCTGCACATGCCCGAACCTCAAATTTGAACGAAGAGCTTGGCCAAGTTGACACTATACTTTCTGACAAGACAGGAACTTTGACTTGCAACTCCATGGAGTTCATCAAGTGTTCCATTGCTGGGACTGCTTATGGACGGGGAATCACCGAAGTTGAGAGAGCCATGGCCAGGAGGAAAGGGTCACCTTTACTTGGAGACTTGCGTGAACAAGAGAACCATGTTGAAGATCTTACAGAAGCTAAGCCATCCATAAAAGGATTTAACTTTGCGGATGAAAGAATCATGAAAGGTAAATGGGTTAGCGAGCCTCGTGCAGATGTAATCGAAAAGTTCTTAAGGGCATTGGCTGTATGTCATACAGCATTGCCTGAAGATGATGAAGAAACGGGAACGACAACGTATGAAGCAGAATCACCCGATGAGGCAGCTTTTGTCATTGCAGCAAGAGAACTCGGGTTTATGTTTCATGATAGGTCTCACACAAGCATCTCAGTCTATGAGTTGGATCGCATCACTGGCATGAAAGTTGACAGGTAAGCTTTTAGCAGCTATATATTTTAAGTTTTATTATGTTCTGTTCATTTAATCTTGGATTCTATGATGCATATATTTAAATTCCATTTTTTCATGCTGTTTCAGAGTCTATAAGCTTTTGAATGTACTGGAATTTAGTAGCTCAAGAAAGCGGATGTCGGTCATTGTAAGAAATGAGGAAGGAAAGTTGCTACTAGTTACTAAAGGGGCTGACAGGTTAGTAATCATCCAAAGCAGTTAATTAATACTAAGCTTCTTTGTTATGTGATCAGAGATCTTGTTATACTCATTTGATTGGTCTTCCATAAGCAGTGTCATGTTTGAAAGACTTGCAAAGAATGGAAGGGAGTTTGAAGAGAAGACTAAAGAGCATATTAATGAGTATGCCGATGCTGGTTTAAGGACTTTGGTTGTTGCTTATCGTGAACTCGACGAAGAAGAATACTATGAATTTAACAAGGCATTCACCGAGGCGAAGAACATAGTAAATGCGGACAGGGAGGACATGATCGAGGAGGTAGCTGAAAAAATTGAGAGGGAATTAATTCTTCTTGGTGCCACTGCAGTTGAAGACAAACTACAAAATGGGGTGTGTATTAATAATACATTTGTTTTCAGCATGAGTTTTTTTTTTTTTTCACCTTTTTCTGTTATCTTAAGGAGCTTGAAAAAATTGGGTGACTAATACAAAGATTGGACTAAAAATCCGTTATTTGATGAAATAGGTTCCAGAATGCATAGACAAGCTTGCTCAGGCTGGAATTAAAATATGGGTACTGACTGGAGATAAGATGGAGACAGCAATCAATATTGGGTATGAATATGACTAATAAATTAATTAAAAAGAGATGGATGTCTAATATACAGGAATTTCTCATCATATTTATTTCTCTCTACCAGGTTTGCCTGCAGTTTGCTTAGACAAGAAATGAGGCAAATAATAATTAGCTCTGAGACTCCTGAAGTTAAAGCATTAGAGAAAGGAGAGGATAAGTCTGCTGCTGCCTTGGTAAAATCCCTCATTTCCTTTTCATTCATTCATTTTTTGCCCCTTATTATGTAACATAAGATGGTGATAGATCTCTTAGGACTCATCTCTGATAAAGTGTCAGATATTCATAAATACGTCCACTGCTAATAAGAAGCTAGTTTATGTTTAAAGTTGTTACGTCTTGACTTTAAGTAATATCTGAACGGGGATTTAACCGAAGCTTTCTGATTCTTTAGGCACTCAAAGGAAGTGTCCTCCACCAAATAACTGCGGCAAAGGAATTGCTTCTTGCATCAAACGAGAATTCCGATGCCTTGGCTCTAATCATCGATGGAAAGTCTCTCACTTATGCTTTAGCGGATGATGTCAAGGACCTCTTTCTGGAACTTGCCATCGGATGTGCATCCGTTATATGCTGTCGTTCGTCTCCCAAACAGAAAGCACTTGTAAGTTGTATTGCTTTTGCCTTCCTTTTTGCGCTTTTGATGTTTCAGATTTAATAGTAGATCTGTCGATGAATTTAGTTTTTCTGGATATTCATCAGAAAATGGAGTTAAATCTTAATACATAATGCAGGTTACAAGACTGGTTAAACTTAGGACTGGTAACACAACTCTTGCAGTTGGTGATGGAGCAAATGATGTTGGAATGCTTCAAGAAGCTGACATTGGTATCGGTATAAGCGGTGTTGAAGGAATGCAGGTATATGCTAAAAACAAAAACCATTGCTCAAAGGTTCTCTTTATCCAAAGGTGGTAATTATTGGACTTACCAAATTCTAATTTTAGCAACCACTTCTCAATATTTCAGGCAGTCATGTCTAGCGACATTGCAATTGCACAATTCCGATTCTTGGAACGCTTGCTGCTTGTTCATGGTCATTGGTGTTACAGAAGGATATCAGCCATGGTAAGATTAGACTCTGAAATAACCAATTTTAAATTTTCTTATTTCCTTACAAGTCTGAACACTAGTTTCAGGTATGAATTAACAAGGTTGACTTGATCCTTTCCTTTTTTTTTTGGGCGCAGATATGCTATTTCTTTTACAAGAACATAGCTTTTGGCTTCACTATCTTCTTCTATCAGCTATATGCATCATTCTCAGGCCAATCTGCGTACAACGATTGGTACTTATCACTATTCAACGTCTTCTTCACTTCTCTTCCTGTGATCGCCTTAGGAGTGTTTGACCAGGATGTTTCAGCCAAGTTCTGTCTCAAGGTATCCACTACCCTAATGCCTTTCAATTTCCAAATTTTTTACACCAAAGTTTTGTTTCTTCATTGAAAACATTATAGTGAGAATTTGATGGTAGGGTATTTTAATAAAAAAAAAAAAAACCACCTGTAAGCCTTTGTTTTGAACTGTCATATCTGTATGGAATTCTATCAGTTTTGTGTACTTTTTCTTTTAATATGATTTTGACCAGATCCAACGTATAGAAACATGCACTTCCATATGCTAGTTCTTACCGTAGAATTCTCCATATTATTAATATCATTACGCTTTGATGGTTCTTTTATCAAGTAAACCTTTATTGACATCTACATTCTCCTATTTCCATGAAACAGTTTCCATTACTGTACCAAGCAGGTGTACAAAATGTGCTATTCAGCTGGGTTAGGATCCTGGGATGGGCCTTCAATGGTGTACTAAATGCTGTCCTAATCTTCTTCTTCTGCATCTGGGCAATGGACAGTCAAGCCTTCCGAAAAGGAGGGGAAGTTGCTGGCCTGCAGGTCCTTGGTGCAACCATGTACACGTGCGTGGTGTGGGCTGTGAACTGCCAGATGGCACTGTCCATCTCCTACTTCACATACATACAGCATATCGTCATCTGGGGTAGCATCATTTTCTGGTATATTTTCCAATTGGTATACGGAGCTCTAAGCCCCGACTTCTCGACCACTGCCTACAAAGTCTTCATTGAGGCCTGCGCGCCCGCTCCATCCTACTGGCTCCTCACCCTCTTCATTGTTATTGCTTCCCTCGTGCCGTACTTCACTTACACCTCCCTCCAATTGCGGTTCTTCCCCATGTACCACCAGATGATCCAGTGGATGCGGAAGGACGGGCATTCATATGATCCTGAGTTCTGCCAAGTGGTGAGGCAGAGATCAATAAGGCCCACGACGGTAGGGTACACTGCCAGGATCGAAGCAAGATCGAAACGCTTCGAGTATAAGCCTCAAAACGTCTGATGATGCACATAGTTTTTGGTCTTTACTGGTCCTTAGTCATTTCCAAAGACGTTGTTGTACATTAGTGCCAAAGAGAATTCTTTATTTATCTCTTTGTACATAATTTATTGCAGACTAAAGACAGGTTTTTTGTCGTGCTTGGAAAGAAAGAGTATACCAAAAGATGAAGATTTCCAAGACCATTATTATGCCTTCCAAGTCCTCCTTCAGTTTCTTGACGGGGATTCTCTTTCTCCAAGAGTTTTGGTCTTTTTTGGCAGCCTTAGAGCAAATGATATACTGTTTAACAGATGTACCATAGTACACAAATAATAAATATTAGTTCAATTCTATGTAGTAGCAAACGTTTTTTATTATTATTATTATTATATATATTTGTAAGATGAATAATTGGGGCATTGTCCCTTTCTTGGGTACATTTATTATGATAAGAAATCTTTTGCTTTATCATCTATGTATTTTGATGGAATTTCACGTTTGTACTTCAATTTCTTGTCCTACAATTTTGATGGCAATACTGCAGCTTTTTTTTTTTTTCCTTTCTTTCTTTCTAGAATTGCTAGATTATGGTGATCAGAATTTTGTTTAGCCTGGCCCGAAAAGTTCGTGTAGCAATGTTAGTGGTGAAATTATAATTATAAGAATTTTTTTAGGATCTGTGGTGGTAGTGAAGAGATCGAGCTTATCCCATAGATCATCATTGATCCCGTTGGGGGTGCAAGCTCCCGTAGTACGATATGGTCCTATCATATTAGGGTTATGTTACTATATATAGCATTATTTCGACTCTTCCTTTTATACCAATTTTTGAGATATAATGGATTAGCTTCTCCTCTGACCGTTATTTTTTTCTGTTTAGAGTTTTCTAGGTAAATCTATGTGTTCTTTGTTCTTTCGTTTTCTACTGCTTATTTACGTCTATTTTTTAAACAAGAACATTAGTTTCTTTTTCTATGACAACCTTGGCATTGCTGCAATCTTGATACATTGGCCCGCTCGACAATATTTGTCTTAAATAAAACAAATCCTAATCCTTGATTATATATTACATTATGTTATATTTGATTATTATTCATTTTTTTTTCTTGGAGATAAAATTATTATATGTTCCTATTCCTCTGTTTGGTATTATTGATTATTTTCATCTTGTTACTGTTATTTTTTGTTCCGTATTTAGTAATTTAAAATATCATTATCATTATTCCTTAACGAGAAAATTGCATGTTGCAGTGACAGTTTCACTCTTAGATTTCTTTTTTCTGTTTGTTTCCATGTCCTAATTCTAATAACATTATGCCATATTAAATTAAAATACTGTATAATATTGAAAAAATGTTTCGTCAATTAAAAGCTATCACCAAAAGTTTTCAAGATCGTTCGAATATACTATCATCTTGGGACAGCACACTGTCTTCTTCTTCTTTTTTAATTTATTTTTATTTGTTTTCAGAAAGGAACACCGTGAACTACTTTTTGTTAATCTAATTCTTAGGTAGCAATTTAAAGCTTTATTGTCACTAAGAACAGTAATATATTTTGCTAGTTTTCCTTTCTTGGTGTTTCGAATATGGTTCTTTTAAGTTTGCTTTCATGCTAGATGCAT
The DNA here is from genome assembly GCA_025403435.1 of Artocarpus heterophyllus. Classification (NCBI taxonomy): domain Eukaryota; kingdom Viridiplantae; phylum Streptophyta; class Magnoliopsida; order Rosales; family Moraceae; genus Artocarpus; species Artocarpus heterophyllus. The sequence continues at coordinate 23,525,940 of CM046346.1, forward strand.
AGATGTGCATCTATATCTGCCTGGGCATTAATTGTTGAGACTTAAAAGAGAAAACATGGTAAGAAAAATGTTTGAATTGTGGTTAACTCGCAAAACATATAGCACCTTAACTAATAAACTAAAAAGAATAAAATAAATTCCAGTCACATATTATTTTTTTTTTTAGAAAATTCGTATGATATGTGTGTGTCTATATATATATATATAAGTTATAACGACAAAAAACCGTTTCAATTAATAGGTTATTTTTATGATAGAAACCAAGAATACCCCTTCCCAAAAACCAAAACAGGAAGAATTTGAAGAAAGGCAAAAAAAAAAAAAAAAAAAAAATTTGAATTGAAGAAATGACCTCTTTTTTTTTAGAACCAAAAAATACGTTTTTTTGTATAGGTAAACTGTTTAAGTTTTTTTTTAAAAAATAAAAAAAATAACTATAATAAGATAAAAAACCTCAACAGGATGAAAAAAAAAAACTAAAACTATTTTGATGTCTAAAAAGCCTTTTTTTTTTAATGTCAAAAACTGATTAAAAGAAAAGGACCATTGACCAACAAATTTTTTTCCCAAATAAACAAACACAACCCAAAATCAGTCTCTAAGAATTGTTTTTTAGTGAAAACACCTCCACTTTGTTTGTCACGCCCAATGAGGGATTGTAACTCTCACCAACTTGTAATCATTAGTCTTCATATCAAACCCAAACCCATAAGAAAGAGAGAGCCCTAAGATCTCGCGACTCCGCTTCCTTTCCTATCTCTTTGCATTCTCTTGTGGCTGGGTTCATTAGGGAAGCCTCCTTACTAGTTTGGAGTCACAATGGCCCATTACAAGACCCGTATAAGGAAACAGAATCATATGTTGAAGTTAAACCGGGAACTTTGGCACTTCAGACTTGAGAAAAACTCAAATGTATCTTAGGTGATGAAGTTGATAAAGATTTTTCTAATGCTATAACCAAAGAAAAGAGAAATAAGTTGGCCTTTTAACCGTGTATAAAGCACCTGGTAAGCTCTTCTATCTACTTCTATCGAATTTATGGAGTATATGGTATACGTATGATAAAAATGGGATATTTGATCAGTCCAAATCTCAAGATTTTTTTTTTTTTTTACCTCGCGAGCTTGAGTAGAAATTTGTATAATCTTGACTATTCTTCCTTTAGAGAGTGAGGGAGTTGTCTCAATTTCAAATATATTTCTTGAGTTATCCAGCAGTATTGGTTCTCCTGAATATGAGACAGTTATTGTTTTGATTAATACCAAAACTGATTCATTTACCGTGGAAGAAATTGAATCTTTACTGCTTGCTCAAAAAGTAAGAATTGAAAAGAATCTACTGAATCTTGATTCAGCAATGGCAAATCTGGAATTTTCTAACCAGAAACAATTTGAGAATAATAAGAAACTTACTATTTCAAGTAATAGGGGAAGTTTCTTTTCTTATCCACAAGGTTCAAGTTTGAGTTTCTCTCCTAGCTTTAACTCTAGGATTATTGGTCAAAGTGGTCGAGGACACTCATTTGGATAAGGAATAGTTCAATCTAGAGGATATTTTGGTCCTTGAGGATGTGGAAGATCATTTGGTAGAGGTCGTGGTTCATGGCAAAATAACAAGGTACAATGTCAACTTTGTGGCAAAATGGGACATGTCGTTGTTAATTGTTACTATAGATTTGACCAATCCTTCTCAGGACTTGCCCAGCTCATTAGTGATTCCTCCAATTTTGTTCCTAAGAATAATTCTCAAGGAAACCTTGTTTAGTTTTAGTCCTCAAATTGTGATCAATGTTTCTCACCAATGTCAGTAATGCTAGCTATACTTAAGAACATCTATAATTCCATATGGTATCCAAAAAACAACACAGGGATAGAGTGGTACCCAGACTTTGGAGTAACAAAGCATATAACTATAGATGCATCAAATTTGATGGACAAAACTAGTTTTAGAGGCAAAGATCAAGTTCACACGGGAGATGGTTAGGGTTTAGATATTAAGCACATTGGTCATTCACAATTTTTATCTCCATACGTTGCATCTAAAACACTGACTCTCAAACAACTTCTTCATGTTCCTAAAATCACCAACAACTTACTCAGAGTGTCAAAATTTGCCAAAGATAATTAATTCTATTTTGAATTCAGACCTGACTCTTGCTTTGTGAAGGATCTTGCATCTCAAGTAATCCTACTAGAGGGTCATCTTAAAGGCAATCTCTATGCTTTTGCTTCAGCAATCCAAATCTTCTCCTTAGTCTCCTGCTCCTGCTGATAAAAGTTCAAATTCTCAGTTCAAAGATCTGTCCAATATATGCCCATTCCCTTGTTAAAATTCTTGTAATGTATTTGTAGCTTCTTATTTCTTGTCCAATATCTGGCATAATAAATTTGGCCACCCTTCTGAACAAACTATAAAACTTGTACTCTATCATTGTAATATGAAAAATATTAATAAAATGCCCCATAGTGTTTGTTCTGCCTGTTGTCTTGGCAAATTGCACAAATCACCATTTTCTACTTCTTCAACTATTTATACTAAACCATTGGAACTAGTACATATTGATCTTTGGGGTCCTTCTCCCGTTCTTTCCACTGGTGGTCACATATATTATATATACTTCATTGACAGCTATTCCAGGCTTACTTGGATCTATTTGCCAGGACACAAATCTGAAGCCCTACAGACCTTATTTAATTTCAAAAGGCAGGTTAAGCTACAATTAGGTGCTAAACTACAAGTTGCACAGTCTGATTGGGGAGGAGAGTATAGACCATTTACTGATCTTCTTATAGCCCATGGGTAGTTCATAGGCATCCTTTTCCTTATGTCCATGAACAAAATGGCCTAACAGAAAGGAAACATAGACACATTGTAGAAACAGGTTTAACCTTTCTTGCTCAAGCATCCATGCCATGTAAATACTAGGATAAAGCCTGTAGAATTGCTGTATACCTCATTAATCGATTACCTTCCTCAGTGATTGGGAACATATCACCTCTAGAAAAAATGTTGAAAACCAAACCCCAATATACTCAGTTCAAATCCTTTGGTTGTCTATGTCTTTCAAATCTCAAACCATACAGTCATCATAAGTTTGTCTATAAACTTACACCTTGCATCTTTGTTGGTTATAGTCTTAACCACAAAGGTTACAAATGCCTAGATTCCAATGGTAGGTTTTTTTTTTATCTCTAGAGATGTCATCTTTGACGAATTTGCTTTTCCTTTTGCCTCACATTCTAAATTCTCACCACTTTCTAAATCCTCTATTGATTCCTCTCTTGTTCGATTAACAACTCTTTCTCCCATTACTTCTTCCTTAGATGCAACTATTGGTCATAATATTGAGAACAAACATAATGCTACAACTATACCTTTGTTTCTCCTGTTCCACCTGATAATCAAGTCACTATTCCAACTGTTGAAAATCATGTTCCAATTACAATTTCAAAGTCCACACAAAATGTTCATTCTATGAAAACCAAAGCAAAGACTGGCATTTTCAAACCTAAGGTTTTCATGATTGTAAGAGAGCCTAGTACAACTGCAGAGGTCTTAAACAATGATAATTAGAAGCGGGCTATGATGGATGAATATATGCCACTACTCAAGAACAACACTTAGAACCTAGTGACATTATCTGAAAGAAGAACAGTTGTAGCCTATAAATGGGTGTTTAAAAGAGAACCCAAATGGTACAATTAATAAGTACAAGGCTCGGTTGGTGGCTAAAGGGTTTCATCAAGTTGCAGGATTTGATTTTGATGAAACCTTTAGTCCAATGGTACAGCTAACAACAATCAAAGTAGTACTTATAGTTGCCCTTGCTAGAAATTGGTCTATGAGACAAATAGATGTGAACAATGCATTCCTCAATGGAGATTTACAGGAAGAAGTGTTTATAGAACAACCTATTGGATTTGTTGATCCCAAGAATCCCAAGCTAGTCTACAAACTTCACAGATATCTATATAGACTTAAACAAGCACCAAGGGCTTGGTTTGAAAAACTCTTTCAGGCTCTTCTCAATCTTGGTTTCAAGTCAACAAGGTCTGATCAGTCTCCATTTGTTCAACAAAATGATTGATCTATTATTTTTGTGCTTGTCTATGTTGATGATATACTAGTTATGGAAGTGACAATGTAGCTGTGCAAACTTTAATTAGTTAATTGAATGCCAAATTTGCTCTCAAGGACCTTGGAGAAATGGATTACTTCTTAGGGATTCAAGTAAGAAAGTCAAACACTAGGGTGCATTTGTCTCAAGCTAAATATATCAAAGACTTGTTCTGTAAAACTATGATGTAGTTTGCCAAAGGTACTTCAGCTCCCATGACAACTGGACAAAAATTGATTACATATAGAAGTGATCCAGTCCAAGATCTTCATCTGTATAGAAACACTGTAGTTGCTTTACAGTACATAACTATAACATGACCTGAATTGGCATACTCAGTTAATAAAGTTTGTCAATTTATATAACAACAACTTGAGGCTCATTGGAAAACTATGAAACATATCCTAAGGTACTTAGTAGGAACAATAAAATATGGTCTACATCTCATCAAAAGTGAAACTCAATTACTGAACCTAGTGGGATTATGTTGTCACAACCCGCCTTTTCGGGCTGTGATAAAACTCTTACTATCTTACTTGAGGGCAAAATTTAAGAATTTTTTTTTAATAAATACTTTACATATACTGGTCTAACAACTTCTGAAATACAAACATATACTTGCATTTACATAACCACATTTCCTTTGCAATATAGTTTATCAAACGTTACTTTTAAAATATCTTAAAATACAATACAGAGGAAACATACTGCAGCAGAAACCATACCCAGTCTACACATATCATCTGTCCGCTAGCTCATCATTACTTTTTATTCTGACCTTCTCATCGGAATACCTACTGTTAGACATGTATGCCCTAAGGAGTAAAAATGTAATACGTTTTTGGAGACATTTTTATCAATAAAGAATTTATTCATTTATCTATATACCAAATCTTATCCTCTTTACGTTCATATTTGTTGAATGTATGATAAACAAACAGTAGTTTGAGACTGTCAATCTAAACCTTAAGAATTGGGCATATGATGGGATGATTATGCGGTAGACACGATTCTTAAGGTGACGGTCTAAAACATATGATCCGCAATCGAGGGAATAAAGTTAGGCGCTTTATTCATGTAAAGATTGTTATGTTGTCTATATCCCTTTTGGGAGATGGTTTGTCTTGGCCATCGGAGTTGGACTCCGTAAATAAAAACATTGGCACGTTGTCATAGGTGACGATGTGTTGGATCGGGACATAAAGTGAATTGATTTGGATTAATAATTCTGTCTTGGCAAATCGATTCACTTTAGACAGTCATTTGTATTGTATCTTAATCCTGAGATGAATAGTGGGCCTGTTGTCTCGACTTGTGTCTTTTGATATACCAATGGGTGACTCCCACATTTCTATAGTGGTATGCATGCCGGTACGTTGGAGGCATGACTCTTGATAGCGTAGACTTGTTATTCATAGATATGGAATCCATAGCTCCTCTTTAGGAGTAATGATATCCTCTTATATGCGTTGTCCTGTAATTGGAAAACTGGAGCGCTCAACCATTTGGATACATAGGTGTAACTGAATGGTATACTATCTTTGGATGGTAAGTTTTCTAATGGTGAGACAATGGAACGTAAGATAAAAATAATCAGGAAGGTAAGACAGAACTTGTCCTTAAGCCGATTATGGATTATCATATGGGGATACGATACACTATGATATGTCATGGAGACTTAGCTACACGAGCTTCGTAATTCTATAAAGTTCGAGAGTGCAGCTCCAAGCTTTTAGTGGAGTAGCGTTGGAGTTGATAATTGTGAAATGTATATCTGGGATATTGGGTTTCATAATTATCATGAGCTTGAACTTTATAGGTCCATTTTGGTCCCCTTTGCTAGCTCACAAAGTCATGTAACGACACAACGTGCTTTTCCAATAATTGGTGACTTATGTCGGATTTATCAGATTGGTTTAAAATTTGTAAGAATCAAATAATTCATGTTTGTTTATCGATTGAATTAATTTTGTAAGAAATTAGTTCAAGATAAACTTGTTGAATTATTACGATCAGATAATTCTTGTCTGTTTATCGGTTGATTTAATTTTTGGACAAATTAGATCAAGATAAACTTGAAGAATTATTATGAATTGATTTATTTTCTTAGAGATTATCTTGATAAAGTTTGTTTTGATCAGATATCTTCTCTATTGGGTTATTTGAATCAAAACTGAGACTTTATCCTTTAGAATCTCGGGTGAAAAATAAAAGATTCGCGGAGATTTTTTCTCAGGAGTTCGGCCTGCCGATCAGCGGAGATAAGATTACGCGTTTTTCACGTGGATCTTATCAGATATTGATCCGAACTTGATTCTGTTTCGAGTTTTTGAGACCTAATCTGATATGGACTGACCCTAGGACCAATAGGTATAAAAAGGGAGTGAGTCTCATGATTTACTCAGATCAATTTGAGATATTAAGAGTGATACTCTTCTAGTGAGCATCTGAAAGCTTCCTGAGAGCTTTTGTTCACAAATCACGAGCACTAGCTTTAGGTTCTCTCTATTGGTTGGAAGGAGAGTCACCGGTGGAAGAGCTGTACGTGTGAGCCCACACTCACTCCGGTTGTGGATAGAGAATAGCAAAGAAGACCAGTTGGTTGAGGCTCTTCTGGAACGTTACTTCTCTACACGGATTGCGGAGGTTCTTCGGCACACTGAGGTTAGTAAGATCTGTTTAATTTATACATATAACATGTCAAACTTGTGTTTTGGAAATTACTCTGATGAAATTTTTTTTTTTAAATTCCGCTGTGCACTTTGTTTCCAACACCTACAGCATGAAAAACTTAATAAGCTAATGCCCAATAAGTCCCATAAATCCCACATGGACATTCAAATAAATGCATAAGTCAATTATGCTTTGTTATAAACTTTTCTTATCTTCATCATTTCTTATCTTTACTAGGGCCCAAGTGTTCATACCATTGTATAATTTCATTTAGGTCTACGTAATGCCGTGACCATACTATATCCTTTAAGCTCCCCTTGAGTCAGGAGTCGGTACGACACTTTTCTTAATTTCTGGTGACATATTTACTAGTTCATTTATTATGGTTGACATACCATGCATAGCATGATATTCACATATTATCCATGACACATAAATTCGTTGCGTAGCATAGTACACACAAGTACTTACTTTATATACACACAAGTATTCATTATTGTACACACCGGTACGTAACATTCAACACACATAGGTATTCATCATTGTACACACAGGTACATAATATATGTACATACTAATACATAACATGTTATACACTCAGGTATTTTAATCGTATATTCACAGGTATCCATACTGTACCTCTAGTTATAACAAACACATAAGTTCACACCGTAATATATACTCAGGTGTACATATACATGCATCCTACCCCTATGTTTTCATACTGTAGGTGGGAAGGGTACCTACTTGATTTCGTGTGTCGCGTAAATCGACCTTGATTTTCCTTTCTCCTAGACTCCTAGGATCCTGTTGGCCAATTACAAAGCCATTAGCCAAATTCCACTATATTTCCACACGAAGTGATCGTTAATTAATGAATTAAGTTGCATCACTATGTACAACTCTGAGAACCATTGGTTTTCTTATTTTTATTTAACTCTACCCTATCGTCTCTAACAAAGGGTAGAAATCTCTAACGAAGGGTGGAAATCTTTCTAACCATTCTTTTTTCCTTTGGAACGTTTCGGAGCGGTTTGGGTTATTCGAGTAAAAATGACGATTTTGCCCTCCGTGGATCAACTAACTTACCCGAGCTCGATTTCGTTATTCTTACGAAAATAATCGCATACTAATTTTATAATAATACCCTAGTGGGTCAGATCTCCTTATTTCTCATTTATGCCCCATTTCCATAAAACTCTGCGGTTTAGTCCCTAAACTGAAAATTTTGACAATTTTGCCATCGGGACTAAAATTTATCCCTTTATATTAAAATGTCCTATTTTTCAAAAGGAACATTTTTACTCAAAGTACCATACCTTAAATCATTTTGAAAAATGACGTTTTGCCACTTTAACATTTTTTGACAATTTCGTAAATTCTTTGAAAAATCAAAATCTCACAAACAATTGAGTTTTTCAACTAACCACTTGTGGTGCCTAATAATTTCATCGAAATCTACAACTTTTATGTTTTAACTTTCCCCAAAATCTCACTATACAGGGGTGTTTTTGGGCCTTTTTCAAATCTGCCGTGGGAAAACTTTTTCTTTCAATTTAGTCCTTAGGGTATTTTTGTAAAAACCGGTTTTGAAACTGTAAATCTACCCCTACATAGATAATTCCAATCTTTGTTTGAATCATTCCCATGTCCAAACATCATTTTTGAAAAACTAACTCTAAAATTGCAAAAATAGACTTTTTACATAAAATACCACTTTTCAACATTTAAACCTTAATTTTACCATATCAACATACCATACATCAAGTATCCATGATATTTCACCAAATATGCTCAAGACCCGTGCACTTCAAAAAGGAAAAAAATTCAAAACAAAAATCACAATAATTTTTCAAAGCTTACCTCAAACAACACTTTTTGATTTCTAACTTTCCAAAGCACTTTGAAACTCCTTCTTAAACACTATTTTCATGCCAAAACACCATAGATTAGCTCCCTTTCTTTTCCCTCAAGAAAAACCTTAAAAACCCTTAAAAAGTTTAGGTTTTTACCTTAAAACTTGTAAAATTTCCTTGAATCTTGCCTATTGAACTTAAGTGGGCCTGTTTTTGCAAAGTTTTGGGCTTGAGAAATTTTTTGAGAGGGTCCTTCAATGGTTGCCGAAGCTAGAGGAAGAAGATGGAAGAGAAATTTTGGATAAAATCACATTAATTACTCACTTATCCAAATGGGTGACTCATGGGGTAATCAAGTGGGTTACCCTAGGTGTCATGAGGTGATTGGGCTACCTTTCATGACATGTGGCCCAATAGAAATCCAAGGAGTGTCCACTTGGTGGAGTTAAAAATTTATACTGTGTAATTTTTCACCACACAGTATTTTTCCTATATTGTTGTGGTCAAATCAGTGTACTTTCTTTCCTTAAACTGTATAAAAATATTTGACTTACTTCTCGTTCACTTTTGGAGGCCAATCATAACATTTTTCTTATCTGCGTTTTCACTTAGCAGTATTCTTATACTGCATCGCATCTTTCTTATACTAGGTTAGGTCTCGGTGGACTCTATATCATATTTGTATTCTTTGTACCCATGTGTTTATATCACAATTTTACAATTAATTGTGATATAAAATTCATTTTATGGATATTATTTATAAATTTTTGAGTAATTAACTCATAAAATATGTATTATAAATATCCAACATTGCATCACAATATAGTGAAATTTTCATTTAATACGGCTTATTGTTTATATTATCGTAATTTTTACAAAAATTACAATTTTTTACAAAAATTTACATTTTAAGAATAAATTCATTAATTGAACCAAATTAAATATTAAGTTTTATTAATGAAATTTTCTCGGTCATTACATATGTGATGCTGATTGGGCTTCAGAAATGGATGATAGACGTTCCACTTCTGGATATTGTCTCCTCCTTGGTCCAAACTTTACATCCTGGCAATCCAAGAAGCAACATACTGTATCACAATCTTCAACCAAGGCAGAGTATTGTAGTTTAGCTGGTTTGGTGGCAGAAATTAGCTGGATACAAGGTTTGCTGATTGAACTTGGAATAATGAGTTCCAAGAAACCAATAGTGTGGTGTGACAATTTTAGTACAGTTCATCTTGCAACAAATGCAGTATTACATGCTTGTATTAAGTGTATTGAGCTGGATTTGTACTTTGTTCTTGAAAAGATTCAGCAAAAGCTACTAGAAGTGAAGCATGTGCCCTCAATAGATCAAGTAGCTGATGTTTTTATTAAAGCAGTTTCTAGTTCAGCGTTTAGCTCTTTTAGAGACAAACTTAAAGTCCTAGATTTTAGTACTTTAAGTTTGAGGGGATGTTGAGAGAAAAGGCTCGGGTTAAATTGAATATATACGTTAGATTACTGGTTGTATACTGTTGGATTACTGTCAAAGTGGGAATTACTCAGTGTTAGTTGGTTATTAGCAGGTTACTTGTTGTAAACTACTGGATTATTGTTATATCAGTTAGTTATCTATTGAAGTTAGTTATAGTAGATGATACGTGTCACTTGACAATTAGTCAGTGCACAAGTTGTAGATTTGAATATTTAAGCTCAGCCAACAAATCAATAACGATACAATCAATTCCCTCTGAGAAACACTTTCTTTCTCACATTCCTTCTCTTTCTTTCTTTGTCTCGTTTTTCTACTGATTTTCCTGGAAAATCCAATAGTGGCATTTCTGGGCTTGCTACTTTTACCTTTAACTTAACTTTCATCTTAATTAGTTTCTACCAGCAGCACATTTGAACGTGCTTTAGATTGGCATTGTATACAAGTTGTGTTTATGTGTTGATTAACAGTGATATCTATTAATTATAACCAAATTACGAGTTTTTTAATTCCTAGAGTATGAACATAAATGTCTTTTGTTAGAATTATTTTCGTTGGTTTCTATTCAGAAATCCAAAATATAGCCTATATAGCGAGTGCTCTTTCTAGGGCTGCTACAATTTTGGAAGAGTCCAACGGTTATCAGGCATAAGTGGATTAGTTGATTGCCAAAATTTACACAGATTGTTTAAAATACATAAATGATGCACCATTATCTATGCTTTGAAATTCTTCTTTTTCTTCTTCTTCTTCTTTTTTTCCTAATACTTAGCAAGAAACTACTTTTTTTTAACAGCTATTGCTAAGATCGAGCAAGCAGAAAATTCATTGCCCAATGTTCTGACAAGCTCTTCAGATCTTCAGTTGAGCGTCACGCAAGATGACATTTTAGCTCTACTTCCAATGTGGCCTGATCCGGCAAAACTTGTCCTCGACCATATTCAAGAATGGTTTTCTCAACGTTGGAAGAGAGGAGATGCAGCTTTCGAGGAAAATGCCATGAAAAACAACATTTTGCTGTTTGAGAAGCTATTGAGAATCTCTCCGAAAATTCCTTCCGTGGTGAAAGAAGACACTATCAAACTAGCAGTAGAGTGAAAAGCAAAAATGAGAGCAAAAACCGAAAATCACTGGGAGGTTTTGGGCTTTCTCCAGTTTCTGGCTGCATATTGATCGGTTTCTTCGTTTAGCGAAGAGGAAATTTTGAAGTTTTTGGACACAATTTACCCATCATAAAGAGGCTCTGGAATCTTGCTGTAACCTTAGTTTTGCCGAGAAGATTCCTAGTAAGGTTTCTGTTTGCCTTTTCAGCCCTTAGTTTTGGGAGAAGTACGTGAATTTATCATTCTTTTATAATGATAATAGACTTGCAAAATATTATCATAGATAAAAAGTTTATAAAATTGTCGTTATGCTCGTGAAATGGCACTAGGAACAGAAACTAATTGCAATTATTTTGTGATTGATTTGAGGTTTCCTGTTCGTTTTGTTCCACATGATTTTGCCCTCTGCTCTGATTGTCTTTCTGGACTTTCGGATAACACGTAATTTATTGTGTATGCCAGAATTTGTTCGAAATCTTATTCGAATGAAGAAGCTCACTGATGCTATTGGACTTGTTTGCTCATTCAAGTTAACAGATTAGTTCTCACCACTACCATTGTTGACCCAAGAACATGGAGGATCTCAAGGAACATACCAAAACAAATTGCAAGGGAAAGAAACCTATCGAAGAAAAGATATTAAGCGTTCGTTAGCTAATTCTATTTGAGACGTCCGTATCTGCTTAGTCTACCACTTTCTTTACACTGTCGTTCATATATTTATCAAAGGCTAAGTTTTGCTTGCAGGAAAAGATCAGAGACGACGAGATAGCAGCTCTAACGGCAGTGATTAAATGCATTAAAGATTACAACCTTGATTCTAAAAACTCTTAGGCCGATCTTTCAAAACGCCTTAAGCTCTTGGAACAGATGAAGAGGGACGGGAGAGGTTTGGCTGTCATGCCTGGTGGATTAATTAAGTTAATTAAAACAAATTTTTTTTGAATAAAATACCAATTGAATGATTTGAGTTATTATTATTATTATTATTATTATTGTAAAACGTGATAGTTTAAAACATTTTAAAACAATTATTATTATTTTGAAATAGTTACTTAGAAAGTAAAATATTAAAGACAGTCAAACATAAGCCGGGCTTCACTGGGCCCACATTAGTGCACACACATAGTATCGACAATAAAATATTACAATCATAGTCTAATATGAGAGATAAAAGTTTAAATAATATACGCATTGATTTGAATAAAGCAATAACATAAAACGGTATTCCTACGACTCACTTGTTGCCTAGTTGTCTCCATGTCTATCCTAAGCTGCAATCCGCTTAGGGGAAAGGTTTTAAAACAGATAAAAAAAATATGAGCGGAAGGTTTAGTAGGACTAAAATTTAGAAAACATTAATTTGGATATAAAATTTCGCATTTCAAAAAGTATTTAGAAAACAGAATTTGATAAGTAAATGAACAAATAATTCATTTAAATCATTCTTACCAAAATGGTTTTTTGTTCATCTAGAAAGAATCTTATTGTCTCTTTCGAGCAAACCATATAAGCACCACTGTAGTGGCCCAGCTGGGTTTTAGGACTTGCCCCTAAGGTCTCACTCTACACGACCCGATCTCTGATTATGGCATCATGCCCTTATGTGTATTTATTATTATTTAAATCCCATGTTACCGAATATTCTCAATTACATTCATTATTTGATTCATTATGAACATTCATTCTTAGACAAGAAATGAAAACAACTAAGAAATTCATTTTTTTTATCATTCTTTAAAAATCAAATTGAAAGAAATCATTTTGTGGCCAAAGGCCGCCTTTGAAAATATTTAAAACATTTAGTTATTTATTGAAAACATTTTGAAAGGATCTTGAAGGCCAAAACCATTTAAAAACCTAGCTACCAAAGAAAGGGATAGAAGTCCTATCTCTATATCTTACATCATGACTCAACACCGCAGTCTCGACCCGCTATATGTTAGTTCCATGGAACCACGAGCAACCTAAATATAAACTAAATTCATCAATATCTAGCTTAGGTTATTTTACACTACTGAGTTATTTCATGGTGTCCTAGTGTGCCATTTATGTCTATAAAATCATATTATAAAGTTAAAATTTTAATTTGGGTTTAAAACAACGAAAACAATCGAAAAACGACACATTTTTGCAAGACCCAATTGGCCTGTTGAAGTTCCTGGTTCGGCTTGCTGAACTATTCAGTTCAGCCTACCAACAAACCAGAATAGCCTTGCTAAACTGTTCCCAGGTTTGGCCGGCCGAAGGGATGAGTCCAGCCTGCCAGACTCATGAATCCAGCCTGCTAGACTCATGAATCTGACCTGTCGAACTTAGAATTTGGCCTACCGAACTTAAAAAATCTAGAAATTTCCATATTCGAGCTTCGGCTTCCCAAGCTCAAATCTTTATTACCAACCCATTTTCTCAATTCTTAGGCATAGAAAATATTCATATATGATAGAAAAACATATTAAAACACTTTAAACACATTTAAATAAGATTTGCATAGAAATTTTTAAAGAAATCCAAAAATGAGAAAAATGGAGAAAAAAAAACTTGATTTAAATCCGTTTTTCATCAAACCAAAACTAGATTCTAGATGTTATGAGTGCTACTAACTTAGATTTAGGGTTTTCTAAGCTCATAAAACTTGAATCACAACCTTTCAAAGAAATTTAGAAAATTTTGAGCAAAATTTGAAAATAAAACAATTTACCTTAAATCGGAGCTTCAAAACGAGTTTGTGGAAGCTTAATCATGTTCCTTGACCTCTAATCCATCTAAGAATCAAAGCTTGGATGCAAAATTTTTGAATCAAAGAGAAAGGAGGGAGAGAGAGAAAACGTAGAGGAAGAAAGAGGGAGAGAGAGAGAGCGTGGGAAAAGAGAGTGAGAAGGAGAGAGTACGGAAGAGAGATAAATAGAGACGGGGAGAGGCTTTGTGTAGCGCCCACTTACGGATGTTACAGATATCGTTACATTCATTCATTACATACTTTTATTCTAGGATAAACTATTTTATTAAAAGATAATTTGAAAACATAAATTGGAAAACATACCTAGGATCTATGCATATATTTTTTTTATACATCAATATTTAATATTTTACTCATTTATAACCATTCTTTAAATAGTTTATCTCACTAAATAATAAATTCAGAAATAAAAAAAATCTCATAGTTTAAAATCTGCTTACATAGTTTGGCAGGCCGAACTTGAGACTTTGGCAAGCCGAAGTCGACCAGCAGGCCAAAGATCATCCATCGGCAGGCCACCCGAGGCTTTGCAAAACGGGGTTTTAAAATTAAAAGTTCGGCAGACCGATACTTATCAATCGGTAGGCCGTTTAAATTATTCGACAATGCGACTAGTAATGATCGGCAGGCCAAACTGTTATAAAAATTTTGTTTTAAAACTTGGTTTAAAGTTTCAAATGGCAAAGAAAATTGATAAAACTATAAAGTTAAAGTGTCATGGTTCAAATCTTAAAAGCCCGTCAAACAAACATACACAAAATTATAAAACATAGTTCATAAGTTTTAAAACTTCTTTTCTTGGCATCTTCCGTTTTTAATCCATCTTGCTTAGCCCACACGCCTTTCCTTGCCCTCCACCTAATCCATTACCTTCTTACCCTTATCTACAACATGATATAAAACTGAATAGGCTAATGCTTAGTAAGTACATTTATATCTCACATCTTAAAACATTATATGAACATCATCATCATCATCATCACAATAGTGCACTAAGCACATTTTCAAAGGAACATATCTTTCATTACATTGTCCATATTTAAACTTAATTCATTTTGTCTTAAGGGCCCAAGTGTTGCACCGTAAATATCATCGTAGGCGCGCCGTCATGAAAGGAGAAGGGTAGCTAATCCTAAACCAAACATGACATCATAACATATCATATCATAACATTGGTGTGCAATACTTATTTAGGTGATACATATATAAACTTTCATGCTTTGAAATACGTCATCATCATACATGCATAACTTTTGAACATAAAAATCTTTCATAAGTAATATTTAAATGAAATCATCATAAAATCATCATAGATATCATCATGAACATAATTTCAAACCTTTATAACATATCATGTTGCAGGTGAGAATGCACTTACTTGTTTAGCTTGTATAACCTTACTCGTAGGTGACGTCGTCGCAGTCTTAATGTGCTCGCTCCTTAGAGTGTTCATATCATATATTCATTTAAACTATCAATTAACATTTATCTTAAAGAATTATTCATCATCATATAACATCTTCCATTTCCATAATACATCTACAACTCTAATTCAAGAAATACATAAACACAATTTTCTGCCTGACCTTATGTATTCAAAACTCATTAACTCGTAATTCATATACAATTCAAGTACCAAACTTGGCAGGGACAAAGTTAACATATAAACCTATCACCATGATTTTTAGTTGATCATAAAAATTCCATTTAGTATTTAAAATAATTCACATATTTCATAACACAAAATCTGCCAGAAATAGTTAGGCAGTGAACAACTCAAAACTCAGGTTTGTTTATCACATTTTGATGCCATTGAAAAATCTGCAAAAATTAACACATATAATAGACATATAGACCTCTAACATATCCAAAAATTGGCTTCAACAAAAATCAGAGTAGGTCAAAATATGAATTTAAAATCAGTAGTAAATCTAACTTCAGGTTTGATAAGCAGTGAGTATTCTTTAGTAAGCATTTTCAAACAATTAAAATAAAATTACTTAGCCTCCAAAATTTTTATGACAACCTCTTATCATCTAAATACAGTACCACAAAAATTCCCATCAACAAATAAAATTATTTGTTCATACAAAAACATCACACAACAAGAATTTCAATAATTCACTGATAGAGCAGTTTCAAAACCTAGTCTTAATGAAAATTCAATAGCACATAAAATTTTCATCAAATCATCACCAAACTTTCTAGTTCATAACTTAACATATACATGAACATATTTTCCAAATTTAGTAAATATCAAAGTACATTTGCCTCTTAAACTAAAACCACATTTTTGTGTAATATAATCAAACAACAATATTTTACTGTGAGTGGCAGAGAGTAGAAAATTCGTATCTTAATGTAGAAAAAAAAAAATAACATGAAACTTGGAGGAAAATCACATAACACATATATGAACATCATATTAAAATTTCAAAGCAAAATAAAATTCCTAGACAAAGTTATAGGGGTCGGAACATAGAGACAAAACAATGTTACCGATCAGCATTAATTAGCAGTGAGTGGCAGAGAGAAGAAAATTCATATCTCAGCGTAAAAAAATCCAATTGAGGTGAAATTTTGAGGGTTAGTACATAACACATACATGAATAACATATTAAAAATTCAGAGCAAAAGAAATTTTTTAGAAAAAGATATAGTAGTCGGATTACAAGGTGTTCAAAATTCTAGAATTGCTGAGAAGAGTCTCTTACCTCAAAACAATTTCTTCTCAAGCTTCCTTCGAATTCACCCAGAGAAAACTCAATATTTCTTTCAATTATTTGCAGGATAATTGAAGGAAAGAACAAGAAGAAGACGTGAAGAAAAAGAGGGAAGAGAACTGAGAGACTTTTTTTTTTTTTGAGGAAGAGAAAAATACACGTGAAACAAAATGGATATGGTGTGAAAATTAAAAAGAATCAGTCTTTTCTATAAGTGTCTAGAAAATTTTAAGGAAAAAAGGTTGCTATCACGTGTGGAATAGAGGAAATTAAGGTGGAAGTCAAAAAAATTTGTTCTACTTACCATATATCACAATTTCAAAAGAGGAAACCTCATCAAATCATCCAAATCATCATAAAAGTCAAACCTTTAATTACCTAGAATAAGGAAAAAGACTAAAAATATGCCAATCAATCAAAATAAATTATCCAATTTAATCCAATCATCATAATTATCATTGTCACAAAATTTTGGGTGATTTCTGTTGATTGCTCATCAGCAGTCTTCAGCCTGCCGATTGCTCAGTTCGGCCTGCCGAAGGTTTGAGGTCCGGCCTATTGATTATATTCATCGGCCTGCCGTTCCGTGAGTGTCATTTCGGCCTATCGAACTGCCTTGTACACTAAAGTTTAACTAAATTAAACATACCACATAAACGACATAAATACCTTGAGCACATCAATTTCACGTGGCCGTCACCTGTCATAATACTTAACATAAAATAGTTAGTAATATCATAACACATATTAATAAAGAAATTACTTAACGTTGCTATTCATTTAACATAATCTGTTACATAGAAATTGGCGGGTGTTACAATTCTCTCCACCTTATAAGAGTTTTGTCCTCGAAACTTAGAATAAATATGGATACTTCGTTCTCATGTCATCTTTGCGTTCCCATGTGACTTCTTCCACTTGGTGATTTCGCCATTGCACCTTGACTAATGGAATTTCTTTGTTCCTCAAGGTCTTGGTTTTGCGATCAAGTATCTCCATTGGCTTTTCTTCATAACTTAAGTCTTCTCGTATCTCGATCACTTGTGGCTCAATCACGTGCGTAGGGTCTGGAACACATTTCTTGAGCATCGAAACATGGAACACGTCATGCATTGCGGACATTTCTGAAGGCAACCTCAGCTAATAAGCTACTTTGCCTATCCGCTTCACAATTTTTTAAGGACCGATGAATCTTGGGCTCAATTTGCCTTCTTACCAAATCTCATGACTCATTTTCATTGGTGCAACCTTCAAGAACACAGATTCGCCTACAGCGAATTCTAAGGGTCTTATTCTTCTGTCAGCGTAACTCTTTTGACGGCTTTGTGCGGTCTTTATTCTTCTTCTTATCAACTTTATCATCTCAGAGGTTTCGTTGACAAAATCAGTCTTTTTGACGTCAACGCTTTCCATCGTCTTCTTCTCACCAGCTTCATGCTGGCATATAGGCAATCTGCATTTTCGTCCATATAGAGCCTCATAAGGTGCCATTCTAATCGTCGCCTGATAGCTGTTGTTGTATGCAAACTCTGCTAATGGCAACATTTTGCACCAGTTGGTCTTGAAGTCTAAAGTATAGGCACGAAGCATATCCTCTAAGATCAAGTTCGTCCTCTCTGTTTGGCCATCTGTCTTAGGATGAAAAGCTATACTGAAATGCAACTTAGTCCCCATTGCAGTCTGTACACTTCTCCGGAACTTGGAAGTGAACCTGCCATCACGATCAGAGATGATAGACTTAGGAATTCCATGAAGCTGTACAATCTCCTTGACATAGAGTTTCGTTAACCAATCCATAAAGTAAGTGATCCTGATAGGAATGAAGTGTGCTGTCTTAGTCAGTCGATCCACAACAACCCAAATAGCATCATAACCATTCATAGTCTTGGGCAAACCGGTAATGAAATCCATTGCAATATCCTCCCACTTCCATTCCGGTATCTGGATTGACTATAAATCACCACCAGGTCTTTGGTGTTCAGCCTTAACTTGTTGGCATGTCAAACACTTCCTTACATACATGGCAACATCACGCTTCATTCCAAACCACCAGAAGTTATCCCTTAGATCATTATACATCTTTGTTGCACCTGGATGAATTGAATAAGGAGTATCATGAATTTCTACCAAAATCCTTTCCCTTAAGCCATCAATGTTGGGAACACATAAACGGTCTTTGTGGTATAGAGTTCCATCATCTGCAATACGAAACTCTTAACATTTTCCTTCTTTCATTTCTTGCTTAATCCTTGCGAGGCTCATATCATCATCTTGCTTACTCCGTATTTCATCGTGCAGCGTTGGAGCAAGAGTGAGTGCTGACAGCTGGCCTGTGAAAAGTTCCAAACTGAAGTCTAGAATTTCTTTTCTTAGGGGTTGAGACATTGCTTGCAATGACATCAATATAGCAACTGACTTCCTACTCAGAGCATCGGCCACTCAGTTAGCTTTTCCAGGATGATAAAGGATTTCGCAGTCATAATCCTTCACCAACTCTAGCCATCTTCGCTGTCTCATGTTCAGGTCTCTCTGCGTGAAGAAGTACTTTAGACTTTGATGATCAGTGAAGATCTTGCATTGAACCCCATATAAATAGTGTTTCTATATCTTTAATGCAAATACAATAGCCGCTAACTCAAGATCATGAGTATGATAGTTCTTTTCATAATCCTTCAATTGTCTCGACGCATAAGCAATCACCTTGTCATTCTGCATTAGAACAGCTCCAAGGCCCATCTTAGATGCATCACTTTAAATCACAAATTCGTTGTTTCCTTTTGGAATAGCCAATACTAGAGCTGTCGTCAACCTTTTCTTCAATTCTTGGAAACTTTTCTCTCATGCTTCTGTCCATTCATACTTCTTTCCCTTACGAGTTAGATTTATGAGTGGTGCTGCTATCTTGGAGAAGTCTTCCATGAATCTCTGGTAATAACCAGCTAGGCCCAAGAAGCTTCTTATCTCACTTGCGTTCGTCGATTGCTTCTAGTTGAGAACAGCCTTTACCTTAGTAGGGTCCACCATAATCCCTTCCTTCAATATTACATGCCCTAAAAAGGACACTCTGTCGAGCCAGAACTTGCACTTAGAGAATTTCGCATACTGCTTATGTCTCTGTACAATTTTCAAATGCTCCTCATGTTCCTCCCGATTCTTTGAATAAACAAGAATATCATCGATAAACACAACAACAAATTTGTCAAGGAAGTCCTTGAATACCCGATTCATCAGATCCATGAAGGCTGCAGGTGCATTCGTTAGACCAAAAGGCATGACCACAAATTCATAGTGACCATACCTCGATCTAAAGGCTGTTTTTAGGATGTCTCCTTCTTTAATCTTTAGTTGGTGGTATCTTGACCGTAGGTCAATCTTTGACAACACAGATGCACCCTTAAGTTGATCAAACAAGTCATCGATTCGAGGCAACGGGTACTTATTCTTGATTGTTGCCTTGTTCAGCTCTCTAAAGTCGATGCAGAGTCTCATAGAGCCATCCTTTTTCTTAACAAATAGAACTGGAGCTCTTCATGGTGAGTGACTCGGCCTGATGAAGCTTTTGTCAAGAAGTTCTTTTAGTTGGGAATGAAGCTCCTTTAACTCTGCTAGGGCCATTCTGTACGGTGCCTTTGAAATTGGGTCAATGCTTGGAGCGAGCTCGATCTTGAATTTGACTTCTCTATCAGGAGGCAGACTTAACAGATCATCTGGAAAATACCTTAGGAAATTCTTGTACTACTGCCACATCCTCAATCCTTATCTTATCTTTTTGACTTTTATCTACTATGTTAGCTAGATAGCCCATACAGCCACTAGCTAACAACTTCCTTACTTTCATAGCTAATAAAAACATACTTGGTTTCTTTCTGAAGTCGCCCACATACATGAACTTTTGATCACCTTCTGGATGGAAGATCACTTTTCATTTTCAGCATTCAATGGAAGCATTGTACTTGCTTAGAAAATCCATCCCAGGAATCATATCATAGTCATACATGTCGATCACGATAAGGTTGACAAAGAGTTCCCTATCAGAAATCCATAGAGGAACAATACGCATACAATACGTAGATAATATCACTTCCCCGAAGGGTAGTATCGTAGTGAATCCCTGTCTTATAGGCTCTAAATGAATCCCTAACTTCTTAGCAAATGACGTAGATACAAAAGAATATGTGGCACCCATATCAAAGAGAACATATGCATTAATAGAAAGACTTATTATCTGACCTGTGACCACATTAGAGGCTTTAGCAGTCACCTGTTCATGTGTCATGGCATAGATACGGGCATTCGTAGGTGCGGCTTCAAGTCTTCCTTGACTAATTAGAGGCCCTTCTAAGGAAGCTTGCATCTGATGTAGTTGGGCTAGAGGAGCTCTATGAGGGGCTTGAGTATTCGTCTAGTTAGGGCAGTTCTTAGCAAAATGATCTTCTCGCCCATAGATAAAACACTGATTAGTCCCCATATGGCATTCACCAGGATGTTTCCTTGCACATTTGCCACATGGTTGAAACTGCTTGAAATTATTGTTGTTGTTGGGCTAACCACCATTGTGCCTCTTGTTGCCTTGGCCCTGCTGGTTCTGAGAATTACCCTTCCTCTTGTTGTTTCTCTAGTTTTGGTTATTATTGCTGCTGTTGTTGTTGTTGATGTTGCTATTGTTGTTGTTGTTTCTTTGTGGAGGACGGTTCTGGTTGTTAGCATTACTGGCTTGCTGACCTGATTGAGGCTGATTTCTTCTTAGCTTTGGCAGGTGGAACTTAGCTCATTGAGCCCTCATAACAACTTGTTCTTGAGTCCTTGGTGGACTTGCCCCATCAACTATTGCAGTAATTTTTGGTCTAAGAACTCTGATCAACCTTCTGACCCTTTCACTTTCATTGGTAACCATCCCTGGGCATAATCGGGCTAACTGGTCGAATTTTGCCACCACATCTATTACCGACATGTCTCCCTAGCATAGGTTCTCAAACTCATCATAATGCTTCCTAGTAATGTTCATGTGGAAGAACTTCGTGTTGAACTCATTAATGAAGTCAGCCCATGACATCTTTTCAACGTTCCTGCTCTGTTCGATGCTGTCCCACCAAATCTTGGCCTCCATGGTGAGGCAGTACGATGCACATAGAACCTTCTCGTTGTCTGTAAAGCCCATGAGTCTCAGAGTGGCCTCTATCATCTTTAGCCATCCCTGGGCGACAAGTGGATCCTTGGAGCCTTCAAAGTCTGCTGGCTTAACTCTCTTCCATTTGACTAAGAGCGGTTCCTAGTAGGCCGCTCTGGGTTCAGCAGCAGGGGCTGGGAACTCATTAACTTGTGGCTAAGGAGGAGGAGGAGGAGGAGGAGGAGGCACGTCATTGCCTCGTCGCTCGCCGTTCTGGCCATTGGCCCTTAATTTTGCGATTTCTCTTCTTTGATCCTCCAACTGCCTTTGTAGTTCAGCGATCATCCTCATTAGCCTTTCGTTGGTCTAGGTGCGAGTTTGCATTCTTCTATGGCTGTCTATTGATAATTTCCTAAAAGAATACACATTTAGAAACAATCTTCTACTTTATGAGACAGGTTTTCACTACTAGGGCATTTCTTATTAGGCAATTAATTCTAATACTTATCATCATACTTGCATCTTATCATATAACTTTAAAACATACTTACTTGGAGGACTTGGACTAATGTGTGGTGATATGAATTGAAAAAAAAAATTCTCTCTAATACCAAAGCCTGTAGCGCCCCCTTACAGACGTCACAAATATCGTTACATTCATTCATTACATACTTTTATTCTACGATACACTATTTTATTAAAAGATAATTTGAAAACATAAATTGGAAAACATACCCAAGATCTATGCATACATTTTTTTTATACATCAATATTTAATATATTACTCATTTATAATCATTCTTTAAATAGTTTATCTCACTGAATAATAAATTCAGAAATAAAAAAAAAAAAACTCATAGTTCAAAATCTGCTTACACAGTTCGGCAGGCCGAACTTGAGACTTTGGCAAGCCGAACTCGACCGACAGGTCGAAGATCATCCATCGGCAGGCCGCCTGAGGCTTTGCAAAACGGGGTTTTAAAATTAAAAAGTTCGATAGATTGATACTTATCAGTCGACAGGCCGTTTAAATTATTCAGCAATGCGACCAGTAATGATCGGCAGGCCGAACCGTTATAAAAATTTTGTTTTAAAACTTGGTTTAAAGTTTCAAATGCATAAGAAAATTGATAAAACTATAAATTTAAAGTGTCATGGTTCAAATCTTAAAAGTCCGTCAAACAAACATACACAAAATTATAAAACATAGTTCATAAGTTTTAAAACTTCTTTTCTTGGCGTCTTCCGTTTTCAATCCATCTTGCTTAGCCCACACACCTTTCCTTGCCCTCCACCTAATCCATTACATTCTTACCCTTATTTGCAACATGACATAAAACTGAATAAGCTACTGCTTAGTAAGTACATTTATATCTCACATCTTAAAACATTATATGAACATCATCATCATCATCATCATCATAATAGTGCACTAAGCACATTTTCAAAGGAACATATCTTTCATTGCATTGTCGATATTAAAACTTAATTCATTTTGTTTTAAGGGCCCAAGTGTTGCACCATAAACATCATCGTAGGCGTGCCGTCATGAGAGGAGAAGGGTAGTTAATCCTAAACCAAACATGACATCATAACATATCATATCATAACATTGGTGTGCAACACTTATATAGGTGATTCATATATATACATATATAAACTTTCATGCTTTGAAATACGTCATCATCATATATGCATAACTTTTGAACATAAAAATCTTTCATAAGTAATATTTAAATGAAATCATCATAGATATCATCATGAACATAATTTCAAACCTTTATAACATATTATGTTGCAGGTGAGAATGTACTTACTTGTTTAGCTTATATAACCTTACTTGTAGGTGACATCGCCGTAGTCTTAATGTGCTCGCTCCTTAGTGTGGTCATGTCATATATTCATTTAAAATATCAATTAACATTTATCTCAAAGAATTATTCATCATCATATAACATCTTCCATTTCCATAATACATCTACAACTCTAATTCAAGAAATACATAAACACAATTTTCTGCCTGATCTTATGTATTCAAAACTCAATAACTCATAATTCATACACAATTCAAGTAATAATTCATACACAATTCAAGTACTAAACTTGGCAGGGACAAAGTTAACATATAAACCTATCACCATGATTTTTCGTTGATCATAAAAATTCCATTTAGTATCACAAAATCTGCCAGAAATAGTTAGGCAGTGAACAACTCAAAACTCAGGTCAGTTTATCACATTTTGATGCCATAGAAAAATCTACAAAAACTAACACATATACTAGACATATAGACCTCTAACATATCCAAAAATTGGCTTCAAAAAAAATCAAAGTAGGTCAAAATACGCATTTGAAATCAATAGTAAATCTAACTTCAGGTTTGATAAGCAGTGAGTATTTTTTAGTAAACATTTTCAAACAATTAAAAAAAAATTATTTAGCCTCCAAAATTTTTATGACAACCTCTTGTCATTCAGATACAATACCACAAAAATTCCCATCAACAAATAAAATCGTTTGTTCATACAAAAACATCACACAACAAGAATTCTAATAATTCACTGATAGAGCAGTTTCAAAACCTAGTCTTAATCAAAATTCAATAACACATAAAATTTGCATCAAATCATCACCAAAATTTTCAGTTCATAACTTAAAATATACATGAACATATTTGACAAATTAAATATCAAAGTACATTTGCCCCTTGAACTAAAACCACATTTTTGTGCAAATAATCAAACAACAATATTTTACTATGAGTGGCAGAAAGTAGAAAATTTATATCTTAATGTAGAAAAATCAAAATAATGTGAAACTTGGAGGAAAATCACATAACACATATATGAATATCATATTAAAATTTCAGAGCAAATAAAATTCCTAGACAAAGTTATAGGGGTCGAAACATAGAGACAAAACAATATTACCGATCAACATTAATTAGCAGTGAGTGGTAGAGAGAAGAAAATTCATATCTCAGTGTAGAAATTCCAATTGAGGTGAAATTTTGAGGGTTAGTACATAACACATACATGAATAACATATTAAAAATTCAGAGCAAAAGGAATTTTGTAGAAAAAGATATAGCAGTCGGATTATAGGGTGTTCAAAATTCTAGAATTGCTGAGAAGAGTCTCTTACCTCAAAACAATTTCTTCTCAAGCTTCCTTCGAATTCGCCCAAAGAAAACTCAATATTTATTTCAATTATTTGTAGGATAATTGAGGGAAAGAAGAGAAAGAAGACGTGAAGAAAAAGAGGGAAGAGAACTGAGAGACTTTTTTTTTTTTTGAGGAAGAGAAAAATACACATGAAACAAAATGGGAATGGTGTGAAAATTAAAAAGAATCAGTCTTTTCTATAAGTGTCCAGAAAATTTTAAGGAAAAATGGTTGCTATCACGTGTGGAATAGAGGAAATTAAGGTGGAAGTCAAAACAATTTGTTTTACTTACCATATATCATAATTTCAAAAGAGGAAACCTCATCAAATCATCCAAATTATCATAAAAGTCAAACCTTTAATTACCTAGAATAAGGAAAAAGACTAAAAATATGCCAATTAATCAAAATAAATCATCCAATTTGATCCAATCATCATAATTATCATTGTCACAAAATTTTGGGTGATTTATACTGATTGCTCGTCAGCAGTCTTCGGCCTGCCGAAGGTTTGAGGTCCGGCCTGCCGATTATATTCATCGGCCTGTCGTTCCGTGGGGTCATTTCGGCCTGCCGAACTACCTTGTACACTAAAGTTTAACTAAATTAAACATACCACATAAACGACATGAACACCTTGAGCACATCAATTCCACGTGGCCGTCACCTGTCATAATACTTAACAAAAAATAGTTAGTAATATCATAACACATATTAATAAAGAAATTACTTAACGTTGCTATTCATTTAACCTAATCCGTTACATAAAAATTGGCGGGTGTTACACTTTGCAGAGGGAAAATTATGTGCCATCCGCGGTTTTGCAAAAAGTGACGTAGTTGACAATTTGTTTTGTTCCAAAATTCAAAATAACAATTAAAAATAATTAAGATTAATCAAAAGTAAATAAAAATAATTAAAAGCAACATCAAGTTGAAAATATCATAAAATAGTTAAATTAAGTTCAAATTACATCATAGCATACTAATTCACCATTTCATACATTAATCATGCTTAATTAATTTCGGGGTATTACATTGGCACATTTTTCTCGCCCCAAGGTTAAACAAGAGCAGTCGCTACCGCAAAGCAGCAGACGTGGAAGAAACGTAGAAACAACACTGTTGCTCACCAAGGTCAACCACAACAAGGCAACAATAAGTTCCCTCGGACATCTTCATCAAGTGTTAGACCCCGTGGCCCACCCATTTTTATCCCTGTCATTCCACGACCGTCAGATTTTCACCCTCCACAGTTTGTTTGGGTGGAAGCAATGACACTGGTAGTCCTAATAGGGGTGTTTTCTTGAATGTAGGAGTGCTCTACTAAACATCTCTAATCTTATAAACTATAGCTTACAATTGAAATTTCAGCTGGATTTCACACTAGTCAAAAGTAATACTTACCAAGAGTAGTTGTAAATAGTAGATAGTAAACTCAATATGTGGTAGCACTAGTAGCAACTAGCTAGCTGCTATTTTTTGTTTTTTTTTCCTTCTTTTTTTTTAATTACTGTTTTTTTTTTTATCTTAAACATCTTAACAAATAGACATGGGCATATGGCCCGAACATTTTGATAGATTATTGATGATGTTTAACGTTATTTATGCATAGGAAGTTTAATTTCATGTCGCTTATATTAGCTTCGTGATTTTCCCCATTCAATGTGTACATTTTTACCATGAGAAGAAAAAAATTGCCGATATGTGCATGGCACAAGATTTGTAGTTTTGAACGTTGTGATTGACGTCTTTGGGATGACATGGATGTCTTTTTTTTTTTTTCTTTTTTTAGAGTGAAAGTGTTTTTAACACTTATACCTTTCTTAAATTTTTTGCCCTAAAACTTTTCAAGCTTTAATAAATTGTGTTTTGAACTTCTAATTTGACAGTTAGAGAATTCTTAGGCAAAAATGGCAATTTTACTCTACCAGTAGAGCATGGTATTTTACCCGTCTATTAAAGCATGGTGATCGACATCTTTTGGAGCATATGGATGTCTTTGTTTCTTCTTTTTTTAAGTGAAATAACACTTACACTCTTCTTAAATTTTTCACCTTAAATCTTTTCAGGTTTTAATAAATTGTGTTTTGAACTTTTAAATTAACAGTTTGGAAGTTCTTGGGTTAGAGCATGGTGTTTTACCCATCAATTAGTATTTTAATTAGTGTTTGGATAGTATAGGAATAAGTGTTTTTATTTTAAAAGAGCTATTAAACCTATTTGGTTAAATAAATTAAAAGCTCTTATTGGTATAAAAAGTACTGTAATTTGAGGTTTGGGCCTATTTGGAATGACTTATTTTAAGGTGAAAATTACATGACATACCACACTTTTAAAAGTTGTATTTATTCATGTCATCCTTAGAAAAAGTTACGCCACACTATTATTCATATTATATATTAAATTGCGCCATAAATAAACATGTATTACATTTATAAAAAGTAAATCATGAAAGATGGCATTTATAAAAATTCTTCTATTTAAAGATTACATATTAAGTTGCATCAGAAATAAACATGTATTACATTTATAAAAAGTAAATCATGAAAAATGGCATTTATAAAAATTCTCGTATTTTAAGATGTTTTTGGCTTTTTCTATCAAAAAGTTGCTTAGTTTGTCTAGGTGACCTATGGAAAAGTGCTTATGGCTTTTATCAGCAATTATTAAAGAAGTTATGCCAAAAGTGCTTATGAAAAAAAATACTTATGAAAAGCTTTTTTATTTACACTTTTAACCTTATATTTAAGAATAACAACTTAAGAATTCCATGCATGTCCTTGAATTACACAATTTTTTATATCAATAAGGGCTTTTTAACTTATTTAACCAAACAAGTTTAAAAACTTTTTTGGAATTTAAAATTTCCATAGACTATTCAAATACTTATTAAAAAGCCCTAATTTATACTTCTCTTCTTCTATTTCTTAAAAGCAAAAGCACAAACTATCTCAAATGAGCCCATAAATGGATATTCAATTCTTCATAAGCACGAAATAGTTGGCTTCCCCTAAAAGTGCTTATAAAAGCCAAAATTTTTATAGGGTCTATCCAAACATTTTAAAAAGCAGCTTTTGGAATAAATAAGCCAAAAGCAGCTTTTTTTAAGTCATTCCAAACAAACTCTTTATATATAAAAGAGACATATTTCTAAATGGATAATTTCAAAATTATATTAAAATGAAACAAAATACAAATTTGATAAACTACTTTAATTATTTTAATTTACGCATTATTATTTTTTAACAGGCATAACCTAATGGTAATTTAACACCTGACTTTATTATAAGATGTAGAGCTCAAGTTTCCCTCAAATTAAAAAAAAAAAGGAAATTACACTAAATAACATAGTTTTAATCCTTAATATAAGTAAATAACATACTTCTAAAAATATTTAAATACGTAGCATTTTTGACATTACGTGTTCTTTTTAAACACTTGAATTATCAATTTTACCTTTTCTTTTTTCTCTTTCTTCTTCTCTTTCTTTTTGTTTTGATTTTTCGTTACCTCAACATTGTTTCGTATTTTTCTTTACATCATTTAATCACAAAACAAATTTTGTTTTAATTTAAAGAAGTTATTTACTTAATATTGTTATATTTTGGTCCATTTATTTTTAATCTTAGTAAATGGTGGTCTAATTCTCTCCTTCTCTCTTTAAAATATATTCATATATTAGAAATCTTAGATATATAATTCTTCCCACAAAGTCAAACCCAAAAGGAGGTTGATTTTAAAGGAAGAAAGAGATACTTGAAGATTCACAATCGGCTGATTATTCAACTAAATAAAATTGTACCCTACAAATATTCAACTATTAAATAATTTCTAGATGCCACCTAAGATTATCAAGAAAGTGTCAAATAGAAAATATTGCAGCAATTTAAGCTTTGTATGAAAAAATACTACAACAAAACCAGTTTTAATAAACTAAACAAATGTCTTGTAAAGTTCCTTAAGAAAAGTAGTATGCCTGCATTTCCATTTTTTTTTAAAAAGGAATATTGTACCTTTTGATTTAATTCTTACTTTGTTCCTTGAGTCATTCGCTATTTTAAATTATATATACATATATATATATATAAAGAAAATGAAAAAAATAGCAAGAAAATAAAAAAGCAGATTTTTAAATTTTTTTGAAAGAAACTCTCAAAGTTTCTTACGTAAAAATTGTTTGCACTTTAAATTATTATTTTTAAATGTTGTTAAAGGTGCTTCTTTTATGTTGTTAGCTTTCTTTTTTATTTATTTATTTTTTTGTTATAACTACCCGTAAAGACTTATAATGAGTTTTTGCACCTTAGATCCCAAGCTTTTAACTTTTAGCGTTTGAGTTCTTATTTTAAAAATATTGATTGAGTCCCCACTCATTTTCTTTTGCCAACGTCTAAAAGTCTAAATTTAAAAATTTTGAAAAACCCATAATTTTCTTTTAGGGAAATTATACACGTGTAAGTCATCTCTCCTCTTATTGACAAAAATAGAATTTAGCAACAAAAACGAGCAGATTAAAGGTTAATTTAAGTTTAAAATCTTAAATTAACAAAAATGATACTAATTAAAAATATTTGTGTGCAGAATTTCTTTATCTCCGTTTAAAATTTCTTCAAAACGTTTTCATATATGTGAAGTTTTCGGTTTTTTTGTATTTTTTTATACGAACTTTTTTTTTGTTCATTTCAAAACGAATGTGAAGGTTTTAAACTGTATAGAAACGGAATTGTTTCAGAGAACATGACGTAATTCAACTTCCATATCATAAATTTGTGAATTTTCTACGATCATACCATTATTTAATGGTTAGCCGAGAATTACTATTCTACATCAATTCTGATTTAACAAGACTACTCATTTTAATTAACCGGATTATGACGTTTTACCAACTAAAAGTTGGGTGTATGCATTTCGGAAAAAAAAATTGGTGCACTTTTTTTCAAAGAAACTTCTCAAAATTGTTAAAAACATTATTAACAATGATATATTTTATGCTTTTTTTTTCTTTTTTAGTGCATAAAATTGAACAATTTGACTCTTAATAGAATAAATAAGGTGCATAAGCATTTTAAATAGATTACGTACGTCTCATGTGATCGTTGCCGTCCCAATTTTGAAAGAAATTTATAATTAAGATTTAATTGTCACACTTTATTAGGTTTAGGACTCAATTGTCAAAAAAAATAAATTGAAAACACAACTTGCAAAAATACAAAAAGTTTAATAGACAAATGTATTAGAAGCCGTAATTCTAAGGGTTTAAATTACCTAAATACCATTTAAAAGAGGGCATGTTGCTTGCACATGCATACAAAATTTAATAGAAGTACCAAAATAGGAGTTTCGAACACTGGAATCAACATTTTCAAAACGGAAGGGTTAAAGATCCAAAAATTGGGGACCCGAAGTGCAAAACTCATTGCATTAAAAAATATTAAACGGAAAAGCCAATTGGGGTTGTAAATAAAATGCAAGTTTGGAACTCAGACGCTAAAATTATTAAAATTGTGAACCAAAAGTCGCAATTTCAAAAATTTGGGGCAAATCTCCCATTCAATGATTTATAGGGAAAAAAAAAGAAGAAAAAAGAATCAATCATTTTTTCTGTTCTTTGCTTGATCGATGCAATAACAATGAACAAATCAGCATTAAATCTACATACATAGCCAAAATTTACATTGATACAAAAAGAATCTTTATGTAACTTGCTTTAGTCATGACAAAGCAAGGCCTAGAAAATCGGAGGCAGATCTTGCCATAACAGTTGCAAACTCATTGAAGCTAATCACGCCATCGCCATCTGAGTCAGCCTCCCTGATCATCTCCGTCAGCTCCCTGTACGTCAGCGGCTGCCCCATCTTCGACATCGCCCCCGCGAGCTCCGCCGCCGTGATGTACCCGTTCCCGTCCCTGTCGAACGACCGGAAGACCTCGAGGAGCTGCTCTTGGTTCACCAATATCTCCTCCTTCATGTCAGGCAGCATGGCATTGACAAGCTCCTCAAACTCCACCGCTCCGTTGCCGTTGGCATCGACGTTTGACAGCAGCGTGTGGACTTGGTCCCCAGACGGCTTGAGCCCTAGAGATCGGAGAAGAGCCGCCAGCTCTAGGATGGTTAAGCTGCCGTCCGAGTCCATGTCGAACCGAGCAAAGATTGTTCTTAACTGGTTGAGTTGGTCAAGTCTAATTGCTTGCATGGTTTTTTTTTTCTTTTGATAGAATACTGTGATCAAATTACAAATTGTGTTTGTGTGTATGAGAAAATTAAAATTGTGGGTTTTGGAGATTTGGAATGTGAGACGATAAGTAATGTGGAATTTTGATGTGGTATTTTTGGAGAGAGATTTTTTCATTCATGTGTGTTTGTGCTCTTGTATGTTTTTTTATTGGGGGTGGTTATGGTTTTGAGGCTGAAATGATTTGTTATGTTCTGTTTAGTTTATGGCTAAATACAGCTAGCTAGAGAACGGACATTAAGCGCGTCGGTGGTATTTATTGTTGTCCATCACATGGAGGGCTTGTGTGAGATTCTGTGTCTAGGGATGTGAATGTGTGTGTGTGTATATATATATATAAAGAGACTTGTTTTTTTTTTAATGTTTATTTTTATGTTTTAATAACAATTGATGATATAATATGACAAAAATTTAACATTATTAATTACCATGAAATTTTGGTCAACTATTCATTTGATTATTATCGTTAGATTTATATCAAACGGCTAATTATAATAATGCTTATTGAAAACGTAACCATTAAAACTAACACATGAAGGGCTTATGTAAGATTCCTTGTTTTTTTTTTCTTATTTTTTGAACTTAAAAATGAGGGATTCAAACTCTTTCTCAGTAGATACAGTTAAGTGTGTCTTTACCGTCAGGTTATACCTGCGCAACAACTTAGATGAGATTCTGTGTTTTGGGGATGTGGACATATATATTGGGCTTATATTATGTATTTTTATGGTGCGATGAGCTTCCTAGGAAGCTCAATTGAGCTACATGGCCAGCTGGTCGTGTTGGTAGAAGGTATGAGAGAGATTGACCTTTCTTTTCCTATCCTTTCTTTTCTTTGCTTTTTTTTTTTTTTTTTAGTTTCCAAGAATAGGAGAGAGACAGACTGACTTGCTTGGGTGTTCGTGGCTGTGGAGTGGACTTTTTGAGCTTACACTTGGAAATTATGCAAGGGGAAAGAGAAACAATACCAGATACTGAGGTATTGCTTTTTTTGTAAATTTATTTGCTTTTTTATTCTTTTATGACTATTGAATATATATTCTGTGAATTTTGTTTTTCTGATATTATCTCTTATGATTAGATCGTTATCAAACGTGCCGGTGCCGGCCACGATATTCCTAAAGCTCAGTCCCAACTTGCTGCTGGAAAGTTCACGAGTCTCGAACTCTTTAGCCTAAGTATGGTCCAAACGTCTGATTCTATTTAAGTAAAAAGGACATGATTTAATTAATTACTGTATTTATATTTTAATGCTAATTATTCAGATGTAAGTTGAAAAATTAAACAAAATACATGTATTAATTGAAAATACATACTAAATAGATAATAATAATAATAACGATAATGATGATAATAATGATGATTATAATGATATTTTTCAACAAGAAATAATAATGTGTATATAAGTGTCAAAGGTGGCTAGAAAATAGAATGAAACACATATATGGTGTCAAATGTGTCATTTGTGTTGTGCCCCCGGCGCGACTACGGTAATGGGTTATCCAACGTTGTTGTTGTTGTTGTTTTTTAAAAATTTTTGACTGCCCTTTGGCGGGAGTGAAAAATTGACATTAAAGAGAGCCGCAAGGGATTAGTTGAAAGGTTTTCATTTAGTCTAGATATGAAGTTAAAACTTAAACACTGTAGCATATAAGAGCTTTAGACTGTAGCTAACTACTGTAACATATAAGAGTTTTATACTGTAGCAAGTTGAAACTTAAAGTTCTAACTTATTTCTCAAACAAAGCCTTTGAAACTTGTGAATGTTTGATAAGAAAGAAAAAGAGGAGGAAATAAAATGTGTGAGATATTTTAAATCCTAAACTAAAAAATTAATTATGTTTGGTAAGAGGTAAATAAATTTGAAAGAAGAGGAAAACGGAGAGAAAAGAGAAACAATTCTCTTCTTTAATTTTTCTATGTTTAGAGGGATTAAAATTAAGAAAATTGTAGCTGATTTGAATTTTTATAGTAGTAAATAGCATATCTACTACCATAATTAACAATAAACACCTGTAAATGTAGGAGTCAATTTATATAAGAATTTAATAAATTTATGTAAATATATAATCAATACATATTGTAAAAATATATATAACATGAGAATAAATTTGGTAAATTTCAAATTTATCAAATTTGATAAACACTGGAGTAAATCCTAAATTTACTGAACTTAGACATGGGGTAAATCCAGAATTTATCAAGTAAATCCCATATTCATCAAATTTGGTCGAAAGGTAAATTCAAGATCCTCTGCTAATTACTAACTTATCAAAAAATTATCCTTTTTTATTCCATCCCAAAAATCATATTAATCTCCTAATCTTAAATTAGGATTCTTTAAAGATCTGAAGTCTCTCACTCAATTCACATCACTCCTTTTTTCTCTTCAACTGAATGACCATGGTCCCAATTAAATCCTTCTACTAATCTTCTCACCCTCTCCCTCCTTACTCTTTCTCTCTCATACCAAACATTCTCTTAGTCGCGAGAATCATACAAACACAATATATAAGAGAAAGTCTCTCTTTACTCTCCATTTTTCTCACTTAGCTTTCGTACGTAACTTGATGATAATTAAGTCATTACAGAGAGTATTGAGATCAAAATCTCACCTTCTTATGCATAATTAAAAGAGATAATAATAATAATAATAACAGCATTAGGATTGGGTTTAATTTTATTTTTTACTTTTCATTTTGATAGTTGGTAACAATAGTGGTTGACTAATCAGTTGTCATTGATTTTCCTTATTTTCAAAATTTATCATGATCATCAGTTACATTCGTTGTATTTTTTCCCTTGTGATTATTATCTAACATATATTTTACATGATTTCGATCGTGTATTTACTAATATTTACAAACTAACGCATAAAAAAATTCTTCCATGGCAAATAACATTGCATAACATCGATGATTTTTCTTTTGATTAATATCATCAATTGTCCAGATTTCTGCACTTTGAAATGGAAGATTTTGAAGAAAGGGCCAAAAAAAAAATTTTGAATTGAGGAAATAACCTCTTTTTTTTTGGAACTAAAAAGCACGCTTTTCTGTTTAGGTAAACTATCTCAGTTTTTTTTCAAAAATAAGAAAAATGACTGTAGCAGGTTAAGAAACCTCAACAGAATGAAAAAAAAAATTAAACCGTTTTAATATCTAAAAAACCTTTTTTTTTTGTGCCAAAAACTAACCCAAAAGAAAAGGTTATTGACAAAATTTTTTTTTTCCCAAAAAGCCATTTTTACAAATCCCACTTTGAAAAGGCTGAGGATTATAGTAGAGGATAAACCTAAAATCTTGATTAATTAATTATTTTATTAATTCTTTGATTATTGTCCATTGCCGCTACCAGAGAACATGCATGGTCCCATTTTTTCTTTCTTTCTTTCTTTCTTTTTTTAATATTTTTTTTTGTTGGGAAAGTACGATTTATTTTCAATGATTTTGAGCTGGCAAGGTGTTATTAATCTAAGGAAATGTCTGTTTGCCCCTCCGCATGATTTTAGCCTAACTGTGCCAGACAGAAAGCAAGTGTACCTAGATTATTTTCCATGCTCTCATAACAGCTAAAATGAGGTGGGATTGCCGTATAAGGTCAATAGTGCTGGCTACAAAGCCAAGCAAGGAAAATTTAGCCCTTCAACTAACCCAAAAAAAAAAAAAAGAGACCTGGTTGCAGGTAATTTAGCTTGGCCCCTAAATTATACCCACCTTTAATTGTTCAGGTTTTCAAACTTCAAACTCCTTCCCGGCATCAAAGAATTAATAAAATAGGCACGAGTAAATTAAATGTTATACCACTTTTGTTTAACTATTATAATTGTGTTTTATCGCTTTTTTCCTCTCTTTTGATCTATATCATTTTTCTTCCTTTTTGTTATTATAATTGCGTTTTTTTTTCTCCTCCCTTTGATCCATATCATTTATCTTGTTTAAAAAGACCAAAATATCATTAAATGATACATCTTTGCCTAACGTCAATCTAAAATACTTTAGAACAATAATGTCTTTATATTTATAGAAAATGGTTTGCTTTAAACTAAAAAAAAATAAAAATAAAATAAAATTGAAAAACCTAATCTTTCTCAAAATTGATCCTCAAATGATAGCATGGAATTGAGGCCCAACACAACCCAGGCCGGATTGATAGATTAGAGGCTTTTAAGGGTCTTAAATTTAGATGAGCTTTGCACAAATACCCCACCTACGACTACGAGTCTTATAATGATTTATGTTATCGGAAAAGTCCTTCTATCAAGATTTCACATTAATATCCTTGTAACAGTACGAATATGATACCGGTAACCCATCGTGAGACCAAAAATTCTAACATCTTTCATATAAAAAAAAAAAGAAAAAAGAAAAGAGTGGCCACCCAGCCACAATGATAAGGGTTCATAACATTAGTATCACTAACAATTTTGCGTTTATTTTTTTAGTAAATTTTATTTTAAAATTTAATTGAGGTAATCACTACTCATCAGTTATCACATGATTATAACTTGAAAACTTTACGCAAACAATTGTATATGTCCTCTACAATGCCTTTGAAAATCCTTGAGAGTCGGAGTATTTTGCATCTCATGTGAATAATTTTGTAAAATTTTTTTACCTTCATTGAATTCTCAAAAATCTATCATCAAATTTGAGGTCAGGGACCAAATTGCCAAAACAAATCAAATTCAAAAACTAATTCGATCTACAAAATATAATTAAAAAAAAACCTCAGTGTTTTATGATTTCGATTTCATGTTTTGATTGAGGTATTGAGGCTGTTCGGATTTGTTCCTTAATGCTAAATTACGTTTTACCCTAAAAAAAAAAAAAAAAGAAGATTAAGACCATATTTTCACTACTTTTTAAGAAATCCGAAAACCGATAATTCCAGCAGCCTAAATATAGATTTACTAAATAAATTGTGACGGCCCGCTTGTTTCGTGGTTTGAATAACAGTTCGAATCATTTTGCTACAGTATTTTCTCTTACAAAAATTTAAATCTCTATTCAAATACTCGAACTAAACGGGCTCTGAATCATTTAACCACAATCATTCTTGATCTAATTAAAATAGAAATAAAAACAAAAATATTTAAGAAAGACAATTTCAAAATAAAGGCCAATTAATGTACACATTCTTAATTGTCTCTTCTAAGACAATATATAATGACACAATTCTCCTTACGACAAAAATTAATTCACTGATATATCCCACATCCATATTAAATTACAATTTCTATCCTCCTATTATTTGGTACAAAAAGGCAAAAAAAAAAAAAAAATTTCCATTTTCATGTGCATGCCTTTCCTCTTGAAATAATTTCACAGCTTGTGCAAATTAAGCAAAATACATCTAGATCTTCAAACATCCAAATTTAAACCAACCTAATCTAGGGGGCACAAATCAGCCATGCATGTGTATAAAGATTAAGACTCTGAAATCTCACCATCTTTGGCATCACCTTTCTCTTCACCAAAAACCATCTTATTTCGTCCAACTTCAGCATCATGATGACCACAAGGCGTACACCTTTTGCACTTCCTCTTGACCCACCTCAAAAATCCGCCACCGACCTCGGTCCTCTCCAACGGAGCCCCCGCCTTGCGTCGGTTGTACACGTGGCCAAAATAGCACGATAGAATAGCCAAAACCGTCATTACTGACATCACCGCGAAAAAAGGCCTTATGGAACCAGAAGAAGCAGAATCCCCTCCAGAAGCACTTCCTGCAACTGTTTCATCAGGATTTGGCAAAGCAGTCTCCCCTACTGAAGGTTGTTGATTAGGAAATGTCGTTGCCATATTGGATATTCGTGAACTTGCTTTTGGATCAAAAAGAAGTGAATTGGATTGGAATTTATAGAATTTTTATAAAGTTTTAAGCCAAATATAAATTTCTTTTTTTTTTTTTAACAAGTTCTTTTCTTTAAGGGCTTCTAGGCGCTTTTATTACGTGCATGAGTGGAAGACAACATGGAAAGGGCTAAAGTATACGTAGAAATAATTAAATTAATTTTTTTTTTTATCTATTTTCTTTTGGAGATGTATTACAAGTAGTTTATTCTATACTTGGCCTCAAGATGAAGTAATTAGAACTACTTTTCCTTTTACATGTCTAAAGTAAATCCTGTGATGTGTATGGTTGGTTTTCAGCTTTAATTCTTTAATTAATTTGTAAATCTAATTTCCTTTTGATGACAAATATTGTTTGCATATTCCATCTTTTGTTTTGGGTTAAGGAAAAATATGTAGCCACGTATATTTCTTTTTTATTAACTTAGGGACTAAGTGAAAAAGACTTTTCTTTTTTTTGAATTTTTGCCAAAAAGTTAAAAAGACATTTACTTCTATATGGTATCACTAGTAGCAGTACAAGATCCCACTTTAATTTCGTATAATTACCTTCAACTAATATACCAATATTTTTTTTATATAGTTTTCAGATTATTAGTAAAAGTTTGACCTTTTTGGTGTTACTACCGATAATCATTTTAACATTTTTCAAGGGGAAAAGAGAGAGAATCAAGAAATGTGCTGTACTTAATTTCCCTTTAGTTTTATGCCGTTCTTCTGTCCCTTGTTAGGGCATAAACGCAGAAAATGAGACAAAATCTTACAATAAAGAGCATAAATTTTTATGCTCCCTTGTTAGGGCCTAGAAGTGCACTCCTCTGCATTTTCCCAAAAACAGTACTAAAGACAAGGCCATGGTAAACAATAATATCATATCTGATGGATTTTGCAACTCGAGAGAGTTGGAAATCTTTTTGCACAATTTAGTTATTTGATTAAGGGCAATCTGATCCAATATATATATATAGGGAGTGATTCTAATACAATAATAAAATCAAGCCCCCGATTGGGACACAAGCATCGTTGATGTACTAACCACAATAAGATGATATCAAAAACCACTAGCTAATTCCCTCCCACAAAAAAAAAAAAAAAAAAAAGCCAAAATTTACAACAACTTATTCCTGAAACCTTCCAAAAATTAAATATTAATACCACTAATATACATAGGACATAAGTTATTATGATGACAAACAACAGAACAGATGTGTGGCCAAAAGAAAAATGAGACTCGTTAGCAAAGGGAAAAATTCAATGCAATGCTTAGAGGCAGAGCTCATAGAATCTCCAGCTTCTCGCTAAGAATGCTTGGATGGGACTTCCAAAAGCTTCCTTCAATTATATTGCAATGTTTTACGACAACTTTCTTTGAATAAGTTTCGTTAGACAATCCTTCCTCATGTTCCATAGCATCAGCTTCCTGCATAGACAAGCAAAGATAAGCTGAATTAAAACCAACTTTTTTTTTTTTTTGGCGGAGTAAACCAACTCTTTACATTCAGTAGAAACCACTAGGACGGTACAACTTCCACAAGATATCGTGTCTCAATTTTTGCTGTACTTCTAGTCTATAGAAAACACGTATTCAAAGTTCCGAAAATAAATTCATCCCAGTCACCACAACATTCTATGATGTTCGAATGTGGAGACCATTGGTCGTATGCAATCTGATAACTTTGGGATGGTGTTGTCCTTAAATCTTGACACCAAACCAATCTTTGTCCCTAATTCTTAAACGAGGTCTAGTATCTAATCAACGACGGGAAGGAAAAAAATGGTATAATCCCTCGAAACCAGAAATACGATCTTGACAAAAGCTGCAAATATTGACCTAATAAACTAGAAACTTGGAAGTAGTTGGAAAGACTCAAAACTTCCATCTAAAAAATTGGTAAATCAAAGGCTCTTAAGAAGCCTACGAACATAGTAAGCACAGATTTAAGGAGCCTACGAACACAGTAAGCACCGATAAACTAACCTAATATTTCATGTGTACACACAAGAATCCAGTAAATGTTGCATTGACAAACGAAATTGTAGTGAGAAATATATATTGGGGCTCCCAAACAGAGAGAAAAGTAACCTTGTCCCAGAAAACGGAAGAACCTTGGCGGAACATCACTGGTAAGGTGCTGTAGTCACTGATACCAAATTGTTTAAGCAGTTCCTTTTTCTCTGCTGCTTGAGTACCCTGAGAAATAAGATTTGAACAACATCATAGGAATATACCCTGTCAGTATATAAATTTCAGAGGAAACCAAAAACATCATGCAGTATGTCACACAATGCATAGACATAGCAGAATTTCTCGAGAGGTAGGCAGAAAAAACCAATCAGTATTTGCAACCAACACTATAATCAGTCGCATGTGATATCACAATCAATATGATTCAGCAATTTTTCTCCCACCATTCTTTTTCTAAAGTATACTTGTTCCAAAATTAATTATCTTAATAGAATCCCAAGTGCGCAGAGAACCAGTCCGACAGAAAATTCTGATAAGAAACATGTGAAGACACGTCAATGGGAACTTACAAAAATTCCAAGGGGCAGAAGAATGATGCAAACGGAAAAATTCCAAAAATTCCAAGGTAATCACTTTACAACAAAATTTCATCACATCTATGGAAGTTAGCAAGGCACCTCAGCAAGGTGGTCCAATAAAGTTAGCCTTTATATCAAAACGAAACATGCTTCAGGAAGCCAAGCACAACCATGTGACGGGCATACATTGAAATAAGTAAATCCAGTCAAACTGAAGAATGAATCCTGGGAAAGACAACTCTACCAAAAATCAAGTAACATGGCTCGTACCTTTAAGAAATTCTGTGCTTCACTTTTGCTTTTTCCAGACTTAACAAGCTCCCAGAAACAAGTGTTATATTGGTTATTGATATGACCTGCAGACCCAAAGAAATAAATAAATATATACATACGTACGTGTGTGTGTGTGTGTGTGTATATATATATATGCGTCCAGTGAATTTATAACCTTAACCTAAATAGATAGGAACTTGCAACATCACCAACGTAATGCTCGCAGCAGTAACCAGCTTGGTATTGATGTTAGGTATCAAATACCCAAAGGTTCTCAAAGAAGTATATGAAATACTCACAATCAACTTGTCTCCATGCTAAATAGTCCCGAAGAATTTCAGATGATGGATAGCACACAGCACGTCCATCAAAAGAAGGCGGGTACTTTAACTCTTTCTGGGGAAAGAATTCTTTCCATTTGATCACGTACATAGAAGTGAAGAATGATACAACTGCAGTTACTATGTCACTGCAAAATGGAATGTAACATTCAAATGTTAAGAGGTTACAATGACAAACTGCAATAGAAAACAGAAAAATACCACCAAAAAAAACTATTCATCTGGAGGTCTTAAGGAAAGCTAAGATCAACGGGATTTTCAAAATCCTAAACCAGTATACTTCACAATTCCATTAATAAAGCAATTATAAGAAAAATGAAGAGAAACCTTGCCCGTCTTTGATAAAACTGAGAATCCTTCTTCACGATGAAGCTAGAATAACACAATTTAAAAAAAAAAAAAGGAAGTGAGATTATGGCAGGTCATTTCTAGTAAGTACAAAGTTCAACTGAAAAGCTATGCAAAACAAGTACCTGTACTCATCGCTGACACCATAGGCGAAGACTACGTCTTGAAACTCTTTTAATACAGCCACTGCACATGAGTTCATAACATTAAGAGCTCGCTCATCATTGGGCTTAACAAATTCATGAACTTCAGAAAACCTACAAAGGCAAACAACCTGACTCAATTTCGTTTACAGCATGTTAATAGGGATCAAACAATAAATTCCATGTCTCAAACTCAAATCAAATAAAATTCCCATTGTTTTTATCTCAGCGATCCTGCAGGACATAATGCTCTCCCATAATTTGTAAGATCATAAATTCCCAGGATACTTTGCCATGACTATTTTCAAAAAATTTTAAAGGAACTACAGAGACTGGTGTTAGGACCGTTATATGATGCTTGCAACCTCTCTTGTGATATCATTCCAAGACGAAGAATTTTGCAATCAGCAACAACTACAAGTTCCAATTTAAATACAACTATGCGTGAATTTTTTATGTTTAAATTTACTTGTGCTGGTTCCAAGAATGAGTTAATTTACCTATGAAAATGACAACCATCAATTCGAATAACAATCCAAGTAGATGGTAACAACTTCGCTTCAAACTGGAATGACCTAATATATTCAGGTTCAACCTTTCCAATGTCATCCACAAAACCACCAAGCTCCTTCAAAAGATCAACATGCTCATTCCAAAAGCTTTTTCCAGCTATATTCTTTGAGTGAACTATTCCTGCCTTTCTCCTAAGTCTCTTAACTGGAGCTCCATTTTCGTCGTACTTCACAATGTCTTCCACCTAAAGATTGTGAAAGGGACATCTCAGCATGAAAATCTGAATAGCACATACATTATAGAGGGAACATATAATGGGCACCACTGCGAAAGCCAAGCAACAAAATGCATTATACATGAAGCCCTGTTGTCAAAACTTATTTTTATAAGAAAGCTCTATTGTTTAATAAATGCACTACTTGGTGATAGAAAGGAGAAAAAGGAAATAAGAGTGTTTGTATTTTCTATCAGGTTGATATTCAATGATAGATGTGGCAAAGAATCTTACATTAGAAAACACATCCTTTCACATTGATATTCCATTATTTCAACGGATGGTGCTAAAAGCCCGCATAAGATCACAATTCATAATCATCATGTGAGTCATAGGGCCATATTTTAAGGACTTATTCCACAAACTTGCTCAGAAAACGACATGAAAAAGCACTATGTAAAAAAAGTGAAAGTTCCTAAAGAAGGAAATCAAAACATAAAAAGGATATTAACATAACAGTTTTGTAAATAGAATAACCTTAGTTTTCAAAATGGCAGATCCTTGACGGACAATGACAGGCAACTTTTCGTAGTTGATACCAAATTGTTCAAAAAGGAGGTCATGTTTCTCCCTTTTTTGGGTCCCCTGTAGATTTCAGAGGTACAACATTAGTAAGCATAAATAAAAATGAACGTTTGCATGAACTTATGAGCCATGGCAGATTTGGAAAGTCAAGTTGCTTTGGAAATAGAATCTTGGAAGAAAAATTTTGCAAGAAAAAAAAAAAGCAAAACATATAAAGAGATGTACAGAACTCTTTTTTTTATCGACCCTGAAGGTTACATTAAAAATATTAACTACTTTCGAAGTGTATAAGACACAATCAAATATTAAATACTTTCAAGGATTTGCCACATTGTTTGATCATCCTCAGTTGGGAAGATAACCTGGTCTAGTGTATTTTTTCCTGTTATTTGATTGAACTTTCCTAAGTCTTTTTTACGCTGTTACTTGGTGGATTTCTCATCCACCGTAGTACTTTGTAATCTATACTGTTTTGTGTTAAAATTTTTCTCCATTTCCTATCACAAGGTAAAAGAAGTAAAAAATAAAAATAAAACTAAAGGGGGACAAACTCAAAGACAAGAAAGTGTTATAGTAAAATGATCAAAGGAAATTAACCAAAAACATAAAACAAAATATTTAGGTAGAAGAAACTCAAAACTAACTTCTGAAAAAAAAAATAAATAAACTTAAAGAAACAAATTCTTTCAACAAATAAAACATTCGATAAAATAGCCTGCTTCACAAAAATACACAAAAATTTTAAAAGTTGGGGCACAAGAATGTAAGTGAAAGTTAGCACCCTCAAAAACTCTTGTGCTTCTCTTTCAGTCTTTCCATGCTTAACCAGCTCTTGTATGCATGTGGCATGCTGGTTGTTTATATGACCTGTGAAATATAATATGCGAACACAAACTTCATCGATATTTGAAAAGTGTTCTTCCTAAGTCTTAATAATTATGCTTAAATTTAAAAGAGACCAATACAAGAAATTAAAAAAAAAAAAAAAAAAAAGATATATAAACAGCAAAGTATATAAATTTGTTTAAATGGCTTAGTTTAGCAGCACCAGGAGACCACTTACAATCATTTTGTCTCCACAAAAGATATGCTTGAAGGACACCTATTGATGCACAGGACATTACCCGAGCACGAAATGAAGGTGGATAGATCAAGTCCTTATGAGGGAAGAATTCTTTCCATTTAGTAACATATACGGAAGTGAAAAAGGAAACAATAAGAGACTGTATTTTGCTGCACAGCCAATCATCTAGTAAGTAAACAATCACAGCTTCATCCAAAAGAAGAAAACAACAACTTGACACTATCAGTTATCAATGAAATATGCACATACAATCAATCCAATTATATAAGAACACTAACATTCTTTTACTATCCTCTTCAACAATAGCCTTAGTATACATGCGAAAAAGATAGATCCTGAAAAGCTAAAAGAACTTTCATCAAAGCTCAAGTTGAATGTTCAGAATTAAACCTTGCACGCCTCTGATAGAACCTCGTCGTCTTCTTCAAAGCAAAACTGCAATGTCCAACAGAAACACTTCCAAATCAAAAAATGAAAACTAATAAAATACACAAGTGAAATAAACCACAAGTTTAGTGGGAGACGATACAAAACAAAGAATACCTATACTCATCACTGTAACCATATGCAAAGACTATGTCTGGAAACTCCTCTAGCATGGAAGCTGCACACGAGTTCATCAAATTTAAAGCCACCTCATCATTTGGTTTCACAAACTCGTGAACTTCAGAAAACCTTCAAACAATTAAAATAAAAGAAAACAACTGAGTTTATATGTAGCTTATATAGCTACAACGAAAAATAGTGTTTCACTCGTTTCTGGTTATAACCCAGAACATGATATCGCTACGCATGTACGCGGGCACATAAATAGGAGAATTCTATAGCAAGGTAAGAACAAAAGCCCAAGATACATTTCTCAACCGTCAAGATATTCATCATCTGTTAAATCATCATACATCAATAATCTAATATGATTCAATGAAGAGGTATCAGTTTAA
Source organism: Artocarpus heterophyllus (assembly GCA_025403435.1). Lineage (NCBI taxonomy): Eukaryota > Viridiplantae > Streptophyta > Magnoliopsida > Rosales > Moraceae > Artocarpus > Artocarpus heterophyllus. The sequence continues at coordinate 23,569,973 of CM046346.1, forward strand.
AATTGTGTCCAAACCACAAATAATTCTCCTAATATACACGAAACTTGTATCATGTTATTACTCTGTAGGTGTGTTTTTTTATCTTTCTGGCTAGGAATATTATTTAAGATGAAGTAAAGAAAATGAAGTTGAATCTTGTGGAAGCTGATTTTACCTAAGGAAATCACGACCGTCGATTCGCGCAACAATTAGATTGGGAAACATCACCTCATCTTGGACTTCGAATGACTTAACGTACTCGTATTTACTATTCGCCATAGTCGATTCTCTTCGTCCCCTCGGAGAAACAAGCACATATCACCAAACAGCTAGCCACCGCCAAATGCTTGTGAGATTCTCCAATGGCGTCCGTTTGTTTATTTCCTATCCGTTCCCATTCGAGATTGTTCATGGAAATCAAAATGCGTAAATAGTAAAATTCAGAACCATCAAATTAGTTTAGAAATTATCAAATTCCTTAACAAAAACAACAAAAAACCGTTACCGCTACAATAAATTGAAAGATTTCTCATCGAAAAAACAAAATTGCAATTTGATCTTAGTGACTTGGTTTTCCCTCATTTTCTCGGAAAGAAAACAGGTCTTTACATTTGTGTATACCTCTGGGTACAAGCTTGAGGGCAGAGCTTCTTCTCCATCTGGTGCGACTTCTCTTCTTCGCTATCGTTCCCCAGCTTCTTCTCCGATGGCTGAGGGGAAAAAGGATTTCTCTCTGAAGGAAACAATGCGAGGGTTTAAGCTTTCCCGCGTGCCAAATTCCTAACACGTGCGAGATACGAACGCGCCACCTTGTATTTGGGCCTGGCCTAATAATCTCGTGAATTTGCCGGGTCAAATTGAGGACATCAAGCATTCTACGTGAAAAGGTCCTTTTTTTTTGGGCCTGGCGTAATGGTCTCGTGAATTTGCCGGGTCGAATTGAGGACACAATGCAGTAAAAATTACATTATGAGTTTATTTTTTAAGGAGTCAATTAATATCTATTTTTGTTATATAAATATCACTTATATATATCTTTTTTAAAATTTTATACTTTTAAAACTCTAAAATACCGTCTAACTAAATGTTATCATGCATTTAAATTTTTATAAAAATTTTTTTTATTTTTTGAATAGTTAAATTAGGGAAAAAATATACACGTATATTTTTTATTTTAACATATTCATTAATGTATTATCATTATTCTTGAAGTATTAAAAAATGAAATGAATGTCATTGAGTATCAGATTTGGGTTATCGTGGATAGGTTGACGAAGTCGGCGCATTTCATCCTTTTCAGATCGATGTGTTCAAGACGTGTTTTGGGAGAGTTGTATTTGCAGAATATAGTGAGGTTTGCATGGAGTTCCTTTGTTCATCACTTCTGATAGAGACACTCAGTTTAATGCCAAGTATTGGAGGAGTTTTCAGGAGACTTTGGGCACAAATTTGAACTTTAGCACAGCCTTTCATCCTTAAACCGAGGGGCAATCTAAGTGGGTTTCAGATTCTTGAGGATATGCTTCGTAATACTGTGTCATTAATTTAATTTAATTACATCACCCTAATTTTAATTTACCAGTAAAACTATATCATTAATTTAATTACAATACTCTAATTTCAATTTGTCGGTAAATCCAACTTATCGATAAAAAAATTCTATCTTTTTAGGAAATTTTAAAATAGTTATTTAATATACCAATTTAAATTTAAGCAACAAACACTCTAATTCTATTTTTTAAAATATAATGATATCATAATCTATTTGAAATCTTAAATATGAATATTATAGTCATTCTAAAAAAATAAATTAAAACTAACAATATCATTATTATGGTCATTAATGTCTTTATATATATACATTGGGACATATAAAGAATATTCATAAACTACAAATATATTTTAATTCTACAAATAAAAAAAGGCTACATGTCTCATTAACCCCACCAATTCAAGCATTTTACATGAAAAGGTCTTTTTTTTTTTGTTAATGAGACATGTGGCCCCTTTTTATTTTTTGAATTAAAATATGTCTATAGTTTATGAATATTCTTTATATATCTCAATGCATATGTATAAAGACATTAATGACTTTAATAATAATATTGTTAGTTTTAATTTATTTTTTTAGAATAACAATAATATACATATTTAAGATTCCAAACGGATTATGATATCATTATATTTAAAAAAATCCTTGAAATTAGGGTGTTTGTTGCTCAAATTCAAATTGATATTTAAAATAAAGATTTTAAAATTCCCTAAAAAGATGGTATTTTTTAATGACAAATTGGATTTACTGACAAATTAGAATTAGGGTGTTATAATTAAATTAATGATATAGTTTTACTGAAAATTTGAAATTAAGATGTTGTAATTAAATTAATGATATAGTATTTATAAGTCTTTTTGTGTATCCTATAGGTTATATAATTATTATATCATTAAGTTAATGATATTAATAATAATGATACTCAATGATATTTATTTCATTTTTTAAGACTTTAAGTGATAATGATGCTTCGTATTTAGGTTGTCCTCACATTATAGATTGATAATACAAACAATAATTTTTTTTTGTTTAAGTTACATTGTAATTAATTAAGTATATCTATATTTTTTTAATATCAATTTTTTTTCAATGATTCCACTATGAAAAAAATAAGGAGATTTGTTAAAAAAAAAAAACTAAATACGAGATAAAGTCTACTTAGAGGGTATTTTTTGATTTTAATATATGTAATTCAAAAAAAGGGACATATAAATGATATTTGTAAAATAAAAATAGATTTTAATTCACTTTTTAAAAAAGGATCACATTGTGTAATTTTTACTTTTTTTTGTCGTTATGTTTAAAATATACACCCCTTTTTTAATATTACTAGTTGTTCAGCAGGTTAGAGAGTCATTTCATAAGCTCTATTTATATGTTAAATTTTGATTTCTGTGTGATTATTTTTCAAAATTTATTTAATAGTAAATATGTTAGTTAGTTGTTGCTAAATATACACAACTAGCACAAACATCTTTACAAGTATTTCTTTTAAAATAATAAAAATTACATAGGAAATTAAATAGAGGCATATTTTTCAATAGGAACATGTAAGGAAAAAACTACTTAAAAGAAGATTAAAAAACAATTATTGCTTTGTTTTGCATCCTAGCTAGAACTAATAAGTTCTAATTACTACAGTTTAAAGCTCTCATATGTTATAGTGAAAAGTAAAAGTTTGCTATAATAGAAAGCTCTCACATGCTATAGTGTTTAAGCTCCAACTTGCTTTCCAAACGCTTTCATAGAGAATGTTTATCAAAATGAAAATTAAAACAAAAAACTAAATTAAAAAAAAAAAACTAAGCATAGACACAAATGAAAGGAATAATTATAATAAGAATAAAGTAAGAGAAAATCACATTTCAACTCCCCAACATGAAAAAAAAAATAGAGAGAATGTATTTATTAGGAAAAATTATTTGTTTTATAAAACATTTTTCACAAAATATAGCAAAAATGTGACAAAAGTATGGATCGTTTATTACAAAAATTTTCTCAAAACTTTTGTAAACGCTATACATTATTTTAATTTCGCATATAAATAAGTATATACATACTTCACATACCGGTAGAGAGACAAAGTTAAGATAGAATGGGGATTGCAAATGAGGTTCTCTATCTATGTAACTAACTTTTTCCTCACCTAGTCCTTAGTATTTGGATGGACGCACGTATGGATTTAGACGGATTATGGTTACAATGATCACTCAAGGAATAGAAAAACACTTATTCTTTTTCTTTCTCTCTCTAGATGCTTATAAGTGTTTATCTACAGAGTACTCACAGTCTTTTCAAGACTCACAAGTGTCCTTCTAAAAGAATAGAGGAGGTCTCTATTTATAGAGAATAATACCGCTAATCAATTTTGGAAAAGTCTCTTTATTTTAATTTCAATATCAAATATTTTGATTAAAATAAAAAACACAAATTTTCCATTCCTGTACTGCTATAGGCACCACACACACATATATCATATCTGTGCATGGCGACAATTTAGAGGAGAATGAAGAGAAAAAATGTTTGTTACCCAATCTCATTTGTCTCCATATTAAACTTTCCATGTTTGAATCAAATCACATTTATTCAAATTTATAAATACTAAATATGGAAACTCTGTGAACAAGCTTTGATGTACACAAGAGCACTTTCCTCTTTGTGCTTGGGCGTCACACACAATGGGATCCTCCCACTATGTATGATATACACAGTGTGACCCACCCACTGTGTGTTTGCAAAATTAATTATTTTGTTTTATTTATTAAACAATCTAATTATTTGATAAATATAAATTAATTTATAATTAATTTATTTTGAGTGATATTTAAGTTAGAATTCTATAATTCTAAATTAATTATTTAAACTAATAATTCTAGTTATCTAAAAAATATTTGCAAGGATGGCGGGGGACTCATAAACTCATAATTTCAAGCTCTAATAAAACCAATATATTAATTAAACTTATTAATAAAAATATTACTCTTTTATAAATTTCAATGTAACTCCACTAAATACTCGAAATTGCACTATTGAAATTAGAAATATTCAATTACTCATTTATTAGAGTCATCCATTTGATATTGTCATTGCATATAAGTCGATCCTCCATAAATAATTCATAATTAGAACTAGGTAAAATCCGTTAACCTATCTAATTACTTCTTTATTCTTGAATACCATTGATTCTCTAATGAATAATAAATTCATGTACTTAATCATGAATTGAACGCTTTTATTATTCAAGCCTCAAATAAATACTCAAGAGAATTATTTATATGTTTTTCGTTAGAAAATGAATGGATTTTATTTTGTAATATTAACATTCCTGTCTACTTACTTCATCATATCTCCAAGGTACAAGGAATAAGATTTGATCTTCAAATTTGTACCGAGTAAGTCAAAAGACATAAATCCACAGATAGAAATCTGCTATTAACTCAAGATTAAGATCATCTTTTATATAACTATCGAATGATGTGATTAGAACCTGCAATACTTAACGGAAATTATTTCATGTCTCATCATGTTCGCGTTCTATATAATCTCATTATGTATAATGCACTTATTTAATGACTCACTACATTAGCGGCTCGGATAAAACCGTTCCATTCTTAATGGAAATAACTTGTACTAGTAACGGTCAACTAAAGATTCCATACTTTAATTGAATAATTAATTATATGTTATTGAACATTTTAATTATCATCTTTAAATATCATCCTTTTGTTTATAATACTTATATAATATTTAGAGTTACATAAATAATTATAGAATTTTCATGATATTCTTAAATATTCAAATTATATACATGTAAATATAATGAATAAATTTATTTTATTTATTTATAAATATGTCTATTATAAAATATTATATGCTTTATGGGCGTCTATCCTAACAAAAAATTGTTAAACGGATCGTGTGTAAAAACTTCTAAAAGAAAACACATTTCAGGGGAAAAAATTGTTGTGATAGGCCAAATAAAAAACCCAACAACATTTTTCAATAGGAGTAAGTGAAAGAAAATAGAGCAATGGAGAAGCAAAAGAAAACAAAAGTTAGAACAATGAAAAAGCAAAAAACAAAAAAATCGCTTAAAAAAGTGAGATAGAACTGAGTGTGACAATTAAGCAGTTATTAAGATAACGTTTCATAAAATATTTAAGTGAGAATATACTAAAAAAAATTATTACATAAGAATAAATTGGATGAATTTTTTATGATATATTTCATAAAAAAAATAAGAAAAAGCAAAAAGAACAAAAGAAAAAAAATAGGTTTTCTAAATAAAAAAGGACAAAAAAGTGAAAAAGCAAAAACAATGGAATGTTAGAGACGAATTGTCTCCTCCCATGAAACGGCACTTAGGTTTTATAATATGAACGAAATAATGATAATAGGAATAAAGTAAGAGAAAAGCACATTTCAAATTTTCCAACATGAAAAAATTAGAACTTAGGACAAAAAAAAAAGGTTGAAAAGATGGCATGTAAAAACTTTTAAAAGAAAACACATTTTAAGGGAAAAAAATTGTTATAATAGACCCATTAGAAAAACCCAACAACATATTTTTAAAAGAAATAAGTGAGAAAAACAGAGCAATAAAGAAGCAAAAAAAAGTCAGAACAATAAAAAGAAAAAAAAAGGAAAAATAATCCAAAAGAATTGGGATGAAACTTAGAGGGACAATTGTCACATTTCACTATCATTTGAGTTCATTATGGTTTTAATGCACATATGTGTAATTTAAATAATTTGAGAATATAATATATTTTAATTTTCATGAAACGGACAAACACGTTATTAACACAAATCAGCTTGTGAGTCTAGTTTTCCTCTCTCTTTCTCCCCTCTCTTCCCTCTCTTCCTCCATCGTTCCTGTCTCCTCCGCTCTTTTCTCTTCCGCCGCCCGCCACGAATTACTCCCCTTTTCACAACCATCTTTTCTCCACAGCCGCTACTGCAAGATACTTTGTATGGTAAAATATTTTGTATGGTGTAAAAATATACTAATCAGCAACAGGTGTAAACATATTTAATCCACTAATGACTAATATTTGGTTTGGTTAAAACGCTACTGTAATTAACTAAAAAAATCACTAGTGCAGTCAACTAAAATAAAGGGTAATATGGACTTTCAGAGAAATTTTTTTTTTGGCAAAAAAATGTAGAAAGTGGCTTTCAATTCCCTAACTTCTTTCAAATAACTGAATTTACTGTCCACCAAAAAAAAGTTGAATTTACCATCTGGTATAAGGCTTTACATGCATGTAACAAAATGAAGTTTTCTTTAGGAAATAATAAAACGAAGTTGATACAACCAAAAAAAAAAAAAAGGAATATTTAAAAATGACGCGAATTCATATTACTAAAATAACCACATATCATTATATAGTACAAAAGCTAATTTATTATACTAAAAAAAATAATATTATTATGATAATTTTATGTAGCTTTTATTATTTAAAAAATTTATTGAATTTCAATTCCACCATACCAAGTTTCCTTCCTAGTGTATTTTTTACTAATTTTTATTGCTTTTTAGACATGTTGTAAATAAGTTAAAATATAGGAAAATTTTTCATTGCCACGTGCAATGTATGAGGGAGAAATTATGTAGAATTTATTTGTGTATTAAAGTTTTGATTATCTTGTTATTATTTTTCTTATTTATTTAGCAATAGAGATCTTAGTTGGTTGTTAATATACAATTAACATCAACATTATATATTTGCTAGAATGAAAAAGTGGAGGAAAAAATTGAAAAAAAATTTGAAGTACAAAAAGAGATTGTTATATATTTCTCTATAATTTGTAATCCATAACTATAGATTATTTATTATTGGTTATTATCTAAGTATTATTTATTAAGGAAAAAAACTCAGAAGTAGATCTAGCTTTATCTTCCTTGGTAGAAAGATAAATTCTATTATCTTTCTGCTGTGGAGCAGAAAGAGAGAGAGGAAGGGCTGAGGCAGCGAAGAACTATGGGAAGTCGATGAGAGAGAAAAAATCCTATTATAAGGGGTATATATGTCTTTTTAATTTTTTTTTTCCTTTAAGTGGTGCCTTTTAATTAAATAGTTTTTATTGGCGTGGGGCAAACCAATTCATACCTAAAAAGTACGGCATATAGCCTAAATATATCATTTCATCGCTAAACGTTTGATCATATCATAATAATGATCCATGTGGGAAAAAAATGACATTGTAATATTGCTTACGATTAGGTATAAAAAATTGATTAATAATTTTTTTGAGGAAAATACTTTAATATTGTTTACCATTAAGTTATAGGTTTTTTTTCTCAGTTTTCTTCTTTAATAAGTTATCTATAAGAATTTTTTAAAACTTAACTTTTACGTGATTTTAACTAATTTAATGTCAAATAACACAGATTTATATATTGTAGTTGATCAACGATATTATTTTAGAGATTGTAATATGTTTTTTGTGTGCTATAAAGTCATTAGTATCGTGGCATACAAAATTGAGGTTGCGGCACTAAGGAAATCGAACAGCGCAAATAGGGTAAAGAGCTGGCATTGGGCATAGCAACTCCGGTACCACGGTGCCCAATCCAATTTTGAACCATTTTTGGTGCACTACGGTGCCAAATTTTCAGTGCCACAGCGCCTGTCCGAGTTAATGTGTGATAAAATATTGTATCTTTTGAATTTTTTTGAACTTGTGTATTTATTGATTGTGTGTTTTCATACAAAGCTAAACTCCTATTAGCAACAGACATATATATTGTAATAGTTGTGTTGATATATGAATAAATACCTTTTCAAATAAAGAAGTATTTTTATGTAAAAGATTGTATGGATTAAACCAATTATGTCCATTCATGAAATGGCATCTTTATCATTATATAAACTCTAAAAAATCTACAGATTTCATCTAATGTTCTTAAACACAATATTATTACTAGATATTTTGTTCAAAGTTTTGTTGTATCTTGGGGTAATTTACCATAAAAACTCGTTAGTAAATTTTGAGAAGTGAAAACAATTAAAATCTTTTAGGAAAGTATTTCTATACACCTCAAACCCATCTCCATTTTTCAAAAATTCAAACCTCTATTCTATTGCTCTGTGCACAAATTCTCCAATAATCTTAAAGGTTTTATTATACTTAGGTAGGTTGACAAGAATACGGCTTCTTTTCTCAATTTGAATCTCAGTGTTAGAGTGGTGGAAATGCGTGTCAAAGTTTATTAATCGTTATACTGTTGAAGTTTAATTCTTAGACTGTCTTTTTACCATTTTATCTCTCTTACAATATGTATGAGCCATTTTGGTGCTACATTTCATCTAAAAATAACAATCTACAAACGAAGGGGCAAAATTGTGTATTTTAGAAATTTTATGGTAGTTAGATATCTAAAACTAAATGTCGGGGGTCAAATGGAGACATCATGCATCTGTAAAGGTTATTTGTATAAATAACCTTTTAGTTAGTTTTTACAACTAATTTTTATCACACTATTAGTCTCTATAAACCAAAAATAATGTACCCCATGAAGAATTCAAAATGTAATTCGCAAAGTTGATGTGCAACTACTACGTGCGTCAAGAATGGGTTATTGAACAAACCTAGAGACAAATTACCATAGTTTACTGGAATAATAATAATAATAATAATAATAATTATTATTATTATTATTATTATTATTATTATGGGGGAGGATGATACCAATTCCATAAGATTTCACGTACCACTACTTCACTCAATATGGTTACAACGCATCTTGACTATTTTTTTTATAAATCATCATTCAACAAGTTATATATAATATTTTGTAAAAAGAACTTAGACAAGGTTTTGAAGCTTAATTGTAATAGAAGTACCTTTAGCCTAAAATACATGATATTACCATTTCCATGATGAGAAAATCTCATTACATTCTTTCTAAATATTTAGCACATACTCGACTTTATAAATTTAAATCACATATAGGAACAAAAATTAAATTCAACCACACACATTAGGACAAAATATTGAGTGTAAAACACTAAATCACACCTTTACACTACAAAATTTCACCTCTTACCTTCTCTGGCGAAAGCGTTACGGTAGACTATGTTCTCATTACCGTATGATAAACGTTGTAATGTTACTTTCATTATTAAGTTTATTATTCCAACACTCCCAATATCCCAGCCAACCGCTTTGTTGCCCACCGATTCTACACACTACCAACACAAAAGGACAAAACAGCCCTCCAAAAAAAAATTGTTGAATCCTATGTCACCCTGCATGGATAAATGTCAAAGCAAAAATTCTTTCCTCCACAACCGGCTCCGACAGGCATCGTCCCTTACAGTATAAGCGCGTGATGCCACGAAGTCTTGAATGACATTCCACAAGCTTGTCTGGTGGAATTGTAGAAAAAGCATGATGATAATAATAACAACAACAACAATAATAATAAAACCTAATTACTATATAGACACCGAGAGAGGGGGCAGAAGAGGAGGATTTTTGAAGCCTAGGGTCCAAGCAAGATTAATTGCAGGGAATGGGCATTGCCTTCTCTAGGTCGACTCTTCCTTTAATGGTTTTTCACTCTTTAGTTTGAATCTGATTGAAAGAAATGCTTAAAATATACAAAAAAAAAAAAGAGAAAAGATTACTCCACTAGAATAGACATGACAAAAGAGAATTGAGTAGGTAAAATAAAGTAGTGATGCAAGAACGGGCCAGCCTGGCCCGTTCTTCTTAGGCCCATGCAGGCCGCAGGCCGTAGGCCGGGCCAAGCCCATCTGTATTAAAATTACCTTGGCCTGGCTCGGCCCGCGGGCCAATTTTACGTGGGTCGTGCCGAGCCGTGCTGTGGGCCATGTCAGACTGTGCCATGGGCCTTAAACGGACCGGCCCATCTTAGCCCATCATGGGTTTAAATGAGTCAGCCCATTTAAGCATGTAATTTTTAATTTTTTAATTTTTAAACAAGTTAACAAATATAAAAGTTTAAATAGTCAAGGAAAATATAAAAAGGGATATTTTATTTATGATTGCCGCATTAAAAACCTTTCCAAGGAAAACCCAATGGGACAAAACCTTGGTAAGGAAAAAGAGTACAATCGAGATAATTATACAAAAATGTTTACAAAATTACTAAAAACAAAAAACAAAAAAAAAATATAAAAATATATTGTTCATAATTACAACGTATTACTCCCAGTTGGAGTGTCAGAAATGTCCAAATTTTCAAAGTCATCAACCCAATCATCTTGAACTTCTTGGCTTTTTCTGCGAGCATCCTCCCAATCTTTGACGCTCATTACTGCTTCCAAAATATCATCACTCATACATGCATGTTGTTCACAAGTACTCTACCACTGCAACTAAATACTTGTTCACTTGCAACTGTGGACACTAGTATAGTTAGTATATCACGAGCCATTTTAGAGGGCACAGGAAAAGTTCTTGACTGTGATCTCCAAAATGACAAAAGATCAAACTTGTTGAAATCATGACTATCACCTTGCTCATTGAAAATGAATGCCGCAAAATTTGTTTCCAGATAGTTTTCTAATTCACTGTGTGTTGAAGATGTGGATGATGCACTGAAACCAAATCCAGTGTAACTAATCATACTTGCCAATGAAGAACCATGTGGTACAAATGTAGTATTTGCTAAAGGTGTAGGAGATACTATTTGGTCTCCTCTATATTTTTCATTATATGTAGTAAATATGTTGTTAACTTTTGTTTGCACATTTTGCATGGTTATATTGTCAGAATGCACCCTTAATTTTTCCCCTATACCCTTAAACAAATATTCAACATCAGCTAATTTAACTCTTGGATCCAATACAACGGCTATGCAATACAAAGGTGAAACACGTTCCTAATAATTTTTGAATTTTTATTCCATGAACTCAACAGATTCCCTAAACATGTCAAAATCTCTATGCATATCGAAGGTTGCAGCAATGTCGTACAATTTATGTAATGCATGAGGAGAGGTGGGATAGTACACACTTGAGAGTTGAAGAATGGCTTCGTAAAAAACCTTTAAGAAATTGTAGAAGCATGAAGTAATTTGCCAATCAAATTCTTGAAGCGGCTCAGTTGGATTCTTCAAGTTGTAATACGCGGTTATGACCTCTTTGTATAGTAGGCATACGTTCAACATCAAATATGTTGAATTCCACCGGTGTCCTATGTCAGTTGGAAGTTTTCTAAGTTTCATGCTTGCTCTCTTGCAAAGTTTAGCAAACTCTTCAGTTTGAGAGCCAAAACTTGCAATGTAATCCAAGGCTGTTTGAATATGTTCCAAATAACCTTGAAAAAATTTCATGCCATCTTGAACACGCAAGTTAATAATATGACACGCACATCTTTGGTGAAAAAGTGTTTCACCATGTTGTAGTCTCAAAGTTGTTTTGAAAAGGTTAATAACAACAGCATTAGGAGATGCATTATCAAATGTAATGCTCAAAACATTTTCTTTAATGCCATAAAAATCAAAAACTTCCATGATGACATCATGAATGGCCTTGGCATCATGCGGATAAGGCATTGGTCGAAAAGCAATTAACCTAAAAGACTAATCTTTATCCACATAATGTGCAGTTACACAGATATAACTAGTTTTAGTATGACGTTCTCACAAATCATATGTGTATGCAATAGATGCAGTGAATGAACTAAATTCAGTTACTAACTTTTTCCTCATTGAATGAAAAACTTTCATGGTGTCAGCTTTTGTGGTAGTTCTTGAAACACGCCTATATTGTGGATTATAAGCATTTTGAATGTACTCCTCAAAGGCCGAATCATCAGCAAGACTAAGTGGTTGTTGAGCACTAGCCAAATATCTAGCGTGCCATTCTCTAACTCTTTGTTAGTCATATGACCAATTGGTAACACTACCATTAGGGCTAAATTGAAGTGTTTGTTGACGACAATCAACACCACCTACACCATGCTTAGCTTCACATTTTTTGCGATGCCTCTCTAAGTGACCAATGCCATAAGAGGATTTTCCTATTTAGTCTTGTTTGTGCACTTTGCAAATTGTGTGCTCTTCCATTACACCATTCTCATTTGTATGTGTTACTGGATCAAAGTAACTCCAAACTGGTGAAGTTTATTGCACTTTCCTTTTGCCCTTATGAGTGACTTCGGAGGAGCCATCAACCTAAGATAGTAAGTTAGCTCCAATTTCTTCAAATGGATCATTAAATTGTTCTACTTCATTGATCACCGAATGTGAAACGTTGGCTCTCACTTCATGTGATGATGCCATAGCTTCAATAAAAAATAACAATAAATTAATGTAACATAAAAATAAAATAAAAATAATTACACAATAAAATTAACTTATAACAATTCAAAATTAATGAACAACAAATGAAATAAATTATACCTTCAAGTTTTTTTTTCCTTTCTAAAGAACTCTAAGTAAACTAAAAAAAAGACAATACATAAGATTTTAGAAGTTTGTTGAATGAGTATCTTTATGAATGTTCTACGTTTAGTTATAGGTAAAAAAGTTTATTTATTTATTTTATTTTTTAAATCTTTTTTTATTTTTTTCTTTCAAGTGTGATTTGATTAGACAATTCGTTGAAGACTTAATGTCTCAGCTTTGCACATTGCAAGCCTTCCTTATGAGCTTTTATGTTAGGCCTGCCCCTTTATAATTGCACAGGGGAATCTAAATCATCTTCACTCATGAGTGAATATGGCATGCATATATTATATAATATTTAATTCTTATATGTATTAAATAATATATATATATTAAATGTATAGTATTTTGATATGATAATACATTACCTATAAATTTAATATCTGATTCTCAGCTTTGCTTCTCAAAAGCAAAGCGTGCCTTATGTAAAAAACTTGCATATAAAATAAACTTGCAAAAAACTTGCATATTTTACATGACCCTCATGTAAAATAAACTTGCATATAAAATTTCGCCCAGGGGCTTCGCTCTCTTACCACCCCCTTCCAACCCCCACGTCGACTTTACCGCGAAGATTGATCTGTATACAACCTCTGCGTCTGAGTAATAATTAGGCTCCACACATACTAACAATGCTTACAAGAAAAAAAATAAAAAAATAAAAAGAAAAGAAAAAGAGCTTGTCAGGCCTATTGTAATGTGGTGTGCATGGGGGAATCTAATACCATGTTCACTCATGGATGAATATGTCATGTATATATATTATATAATATTTAATTCTTACATGTATAAAATAATATATATATATATATATTAAATGTATAGTATTTTGATGTGATAATACATGACCTACAGATTCAGCATCTGATTCTCAACTTTGCTTCTCAAAAGCAAAGCATGCCTACAAGAAAAAAAATAAAAAAATAAAAAGAAATGAAATGAAAAGAAAAAAAAACTTGCTAGACCTATTGTGATGTGATATGCATGGGGGAAATCTAATACCATATTCACTCACGGGTGAATATGGTATGGATATATATTATATAATATTTACTTCTTATATGAATTAAATAATATATATATATTAAATGTATAGTCTTTTGATGTGATAATACATTACTTACAATGGGCCTTACATGACTTACTGGAGAAGGCCATACTAACCATATTCACCTATGTATGAACATAGAAAAATATATCTATATATATATATATATATATATTTATATGAAATTGGGCCACAATGAGCCTTCGGTGGGCTAGCCCATTGTGGGCCTGTATGGGCCTTACATAGGCCGAGATGGGCTGGCCTATTATGGACCTAGACAGGCTGGCTTAGCCTGGGCCGATGGGCTGGCCCATTGTGGGCCGGGATGGGCTAGCCCATTATGGGCCTAGATAGGCCAGTCCGGCCGAGGCCCACAACCCGGCCCATTCTTTTCCATGGGCTGTGCCGAGCTGACCCATGGGCCGACATATGTTGGCCCAGCCCAGCCCACCAGTATTTATGGGCTGAGTCAGGCCGTGAACAGTACGGCTCAGCCCATCATTGTAGTAGGACGGGCCCATGTGGCCCATTGGGCCTGGCCCATTGTTGTATCTCTGCAATAAAGCCTATACGCCTATACATGACAATGAGGGATGGTCTTGTAGGTTTTTTTTTTAAGCTAATCTAGGTGACATTATTATTTTGGTACCTTGTTATTTGAAAAATATCAAAATGACACCTTATACTTTTTAAAAATATCATTTTGGTTCCTTAAGTTTGTGTTTTTGACGTGAAATTTTTTTTTTTACCTTTTTATTAATGAATCCTAAATAAACATGGACTTATTTATTATTTTTATTTATTTTCTTTTATAGTTTTCACAAATAATTTAAAATTTATTGATAAATGGGTAAGTTGAAAATTTTCACTCATAAAACTCATACTTAAGTTACCAAAATGATGTTTTCAAACATAGAGTACACTTGTACTTTTTTTAGGATTTAGGCATATTTGGCCTTTTTGGACACCTTTGTTTAGTATATATCCCCAGTTTTACAAAATCAGGATAATGGCCTCTTGTTCCCAAAAATTGACATTGTAAATGCAATGAAAAGACAAAAATACCCTTGAAAAGAATACCATATTTTGAAACCATAACCACGCCGTTTCTCCTATTCCAAAAAAAAATTAGAAACTGTTCTGCCCTCTCTTTCTTATCTTTCGCTCAAGCTCTCGCTCTCACACGTGCTCTCTAGCTCTTTCTTGAAAAACTATCTCCGTCTCTCTTTGATTTTCTATTAGAGAAATTTCTAGAATTCCTTATTTCAATCTTTTGCGTTTCTAGTTTGGATTAGAATGGTACACGTGAAATTTCAGTAAGGAAAAATGGTGGCAATGACATGATGGTGATTGGCGGCACAACGACAGTCAGCAAATGAAGGGGAAAACGATGCTCTTGGGGCAATAGTCATGCTAGAGGACGTAGAACACGCCAGCGATGGAGCCGCAGAGGTAGATCACATCAAGCGTCATTACGATGTGGATTATGGATAGGCCTCGAGGGTTCTTCTCCGGAAACTCTGGCAACTACACCATCGTTAGACACTCCCTCCCTTTTGAAATGCCGGTGCTACTCTGTGTAATGACCCAGCTTTTCAAGCCATTACTTAGCTTGCTTAAACTTATTCTTACTTACTAGTAAAAAAAAATACTGAGTAAAATTTTTTTCAACATATTTGTAACCGTTGCGACTTTCATTATAATAAAAACTAAAACATAAGTGTAAAACTTAACTTTATAATGATCCAAAACACTTCTTAAAATTCATTAAGTAAATATTTACTTTCGTAAAACATTTTAAAATGGGTTTTTAAAAGAGTGAAAACTTCTTCTTAGGCATTCTATCATCTTGATCTGCTTCCCCTTGTTCTGTGTACATTCAAAACAATTGACTTCTAATGAAGTGAAATTCGCTTTAATGGAGAACACCATTGCGCATAAAATGTTATAACGTGTCGTGAGCTCATCCTCTTCATTTTGAGCAATTAGGTCAACTGTTGACCCCTTGTTGACCAAGTTTGTTCATTATTGACTATATTTGACCATTGTTGTTGAGACACCCATGATGGACGATGACTATCGTCGGTTCACCGAAATTCATAACATATAAAATTATGCTCATCTTCTAGTCTTTGTTTATCCAAGAGTGTTGATACCAAGGACTATAAACTTGGTATAGCAACACGTGTCCATCAAGTACGAGCTATTCTACTTACTAAATTAACTTAATTACTTAAGCTATGGTGAAGAGTAGATATAATAGTGCAAAATAGGATGATAGGATACTACTTTGACACCAACTATAATGACTCGACTTTTCGAGCTGTTACTTTGCTTACCTAAACTTATTCTTACTTACTAGAAAGAAAAATACTGAGTAAATTTTTTTTTCAACATACTAGAAACCGTTGCGACGGAAAAACTGAAACATAAGTGCAAAACTTAACTTTATAATTATCCAAAACACTTCTTGAAATTCATCAAGTAAATATTTACTTTTGTAAAACATTTAAAACAACTTTTTAAAACAGAGAAAACCTCTTTTTAAAACAGCGAAAACTTTCTGTAGCGTTATCCATAAGCCAACCATTGTATCTGACTCCCCATAACACCAAGTTTACTAGCCAGTCTTACTCGTCTCTTGTAGTACTATCTATAACATAAAGGAACTTATAATGAGCTTATGCTCAGTAAGTTCAAACATATCTCACAAAACCTTAAAATATTATTCATTAAAATTTTCTCTTTAAACCTTTGTTGACACATTTCTCATAAAACATTCTTCATAAAATGTTTCTCATAAAACAATTTCTTATAAAATGTTTCTCACTAACATTACTCGTAAAAACATTTCTAAATAAGAATGCAAGTAATATCATAATGCATTATTCTATTTATGCTTAAGATTAAACATCGAGGCCGTAACATATTTTAACATAAACCCCCTTCGGTCGGGAGACTGGTACGACATTTTCTTATCTTAATTTGTGGGTTTAGATTCCTAATCCTGTAATCTTACTAGACATGCTGAATGACATAACTTAATGTCTGAAACAAATAAACATAGCAAATGTAAACACATTCCAAGTCACGACTTAGTGTTTAAAACATTATGCATAACGAAAGCAATATCTTTCGAACATATATAAGGCATTTGAAAAGCATTTTCCTCATGCCATATGCGAGATTTTAGGCTTAACTGTTTATCGCTTTAGCATTCCTACTTTATACTTTTCCTTCTATTAGTTGACTTTGTATTGTTTTCCAATGACACCCGATTATTAATTAACTTTTCTTATTACCGAATTACGTGATTAATAACATAATTTAAGTGTTAAACATTCATTCTTTATCTTCTCGTCTTGTTACCATCGGTTTATTTCTCCATTTCTTAACTTAAACGTCTGTTAGTCAAATTTCAAGTCTTATATGATGGTTTCGATACTTAACGTGATATGAAACATTTTCTATTGAAGAGCATTTAGCTAAATCAAAGTGCTCGAGTTCCATTTTAATCTTATGTAAAAAAATTATGATTTTATACTTAACGGGTTTTTTTGTAAGTTATGTAACTTTACTAAAATTCTTGTGGGTTATGAAAAAATTCTCACTAAGGGGCATTTTCCTAAATTAGACATTTCGGGGTCTGTTTTAGTCCTTTTAACAAAAATAATTGTTTTGTTCTTGACGGGTCTAAGAAAACGTTTTGAACCTGTTTAGATCAAAACTTATATTTCCTTGCTGCTTGTAACATTGCGAAATACAAAACATTAGTTTCTTTTCATAAAAAATCTATTTTAGCACAACTCTATGATTTTTGTCCATAATATGAAAATCTTGGCGACTTTGCCCTTAACATGTTTCTCTTTCTTTTCTTGATAAAAACTTTAAATTCTTTCAAGCTTAAAATATATGGTCACTCACTGCTAATAGCAATGTGGAAAATCAGTATTTCACAGTGAAAAATCCAATCCTACATAGTTTTACAATTTTGACTCAAAACACAAAATTTTTATACTTTTGTCCCCAAGACTAAAATTAACCATCTTCTACCAAAACATCTATTTTTTTGCAAAGATTAAAATTTACAAAAGCTATTTAGTCAAACTCAAACAGTTTCAAAACATTTTCATTATTTTACTGTTTTGAAAGTTTGTAATTAAATCTCGTAAAACTCATAACTTAAAATCTGTGTAGTTTTATCACAAAACGCTAGCAAAGTTTAATAGCCTCGACAAGATCTACAGCTCTTTTGTTTTAATTTGTTACAAAATCATTCATCTTGATAGTGTTTTGGGACGGATAGGATTGAAATTAACAATTTTCAACTTTGATAAGTTAGTTTTAGGCTAATTAATTAGATGATTCTCACTTAATATTTTTGTTAGTTTTGAGCGATTTATAAGAATTTAATAGTGTTTTATGTTCTTTTATAGGTTTTGAAGGAAAACGATGCATAATGGCAAATCGCAAGGCAAAGCAGACCGAAAATTGAGCAAAAGTGAACTCGGGATGAAATGGAGCCTAGACGCCAATTATTGGGCGCCTAGACGCTGCTATAGATGAAGTTTTACACAAAAAATCCGAGAGCATAGCATCTAGGCATCACAATTTGGGCGCCTAGGCGCCATTTAGGAGGCCAGTATAGCGCCTAGGCGCTACTTCAAAGCGTAGGCGCCGTATTCATGGCGCCTAGGTGCTAGTTCAGAAAAGCTTCCACCGGCAAGTATAGCGCCTAGGCACTACAATCATTGCGCCTAAGCACCGTAATGAAGCCTAGGCGCCAGAAAATCGAGCCTAGGCGCCATTGCGATCCCAATTCAAATTCTAGTGTAATTTCGTTCCAAAATTGCCCTTTTAAACCCTAGCCTATAAATAGAACATTATGAAGGGTTGGAGCACGAATTCTAAGAGGGAAAAACTACAGACAAGAGGGAAGAACTCATTGCTTTGGAGAAGAAGAACGGTGCAACCCGGAGACGGAAACCATCTTCGCATCCAAATAGAGTTCTTTTCTTTCACTCATCATGTTTAAGAGATTATTTAGGATTGTTTTTAGTTTCATTAGGAACTAATTTTCTCTATTCTAGGGCTACGATGTAGCCGGATTATGAATGTTCACTTTTGTTTAATTTAATTCAATTCGATGTTTATTCATTATCTATGCTGAGTATTTAATCTAATCTTAATGCTTGTAAAAGTTTGCGCACCTTTTGCATGATATGTGATTTAATTTGAGGCTGAGAAGCGATGATTAAATTAGACCATGATTAAATACCATGAGATCATCATAGGATAGAGATATCTATGAGACTTGTGTAACACTGTGAATTTCTTGTTCTTAATGAATCTTGGTAAGTTTAGAGTTTCTACAGAGATGTATGAAATTTGCTAACTGGGATAAATTATTAATGCTTGAAAAAGATTAATGATTACCTAAGAGAAATTCGTTATCGACATATGAGTAAACATCAATTGATTGAATTAGATAATTTGAATATGATTAATTTATGTGAAATCGGATGCCCTAGTCTTTTATTATTTAGGTTTTCATTTATATTTTTTTTGTTTTGTTATTTTTCTATTTTATATTTGATTGTTCAAATAATTTTAGGGTTAACCAATTTCGGTACTTAGCTAGATTAAAGCAATCCTCGTGTGAACGATACTCTACTCACTCTTTATTACTTGTCTATGATTCTGTGCACTTGCAGATTTTCGCAACAAGTTTTTGGCGCCGTTGCCGAGGATTGTTGTTTAATTTAGTTAATATCGATACCAATTAGCTCTAGAATTACTTTGAATTTTTTTTTATTTTTTTTATTTTGTTTTTATTTGTTCTATTTTTTTTTCTTTTAAGTCATTTGTTTCCCAAGGAACTTCATGATGTTGCATCGGAATATCCTTGCAAGTTTTGTCCAACAACATATAAGACTATTTTATGCAGCTTGGGATCGATTTAAAGATATGCTTGAGTGGTATCCACATCACAACTTGCCAAAGTGGGCACTTCTCCAAATTTTTATTGAAGGATTGCATTTTGAAGCTAGAGATTGGGTGGAAAAAGGCACAGTTTTTGACGATTGTTCTTTCTTTTCAAGAACTGTTGATGAAGCTTACTACTTATTGGAGGATATGGTAGCCTTTAATCATCATTGGCATTTGAATTCTTCAATGCATAATTCTTGCTGGGAGAGGCACCAAAATCTTTCATGGAATATCCATCCCAACATGATGGAACGATCATGTAGCCAATATCAAGAAGAGAAGATAGCTTTGGAAGTTGCTTTAAACCGTCTAAAGGCCACTCTTGAGGGAAGTCATGAAATCTCCAACTCTAGGCGATATCTTGATGAACAAATCCGTTTAAAGAGCACAATTTTAGAGAGTCATCTAGAGGAGGAAATTACTACGTCAAATCCTTGTAGTGACCATGAAATGATAAAGGATGTGGTTTTGTTTGGTGATGATTGTGTGAAACCTCAGGAATTTAAGCCTCTAGAGGAAATAGAACCTCAAGATGAAGAACAAGAACCCTTTGAAGTTGTGTTAGCTCAACCATTTGCTGAGTTGGGATCTTGCTCAATCAACAACGATGTACACTTGCTAAATCAAGAGGAGTCTATCCAAAACTTTGACTTTTATGAAGACCAAATCACAAGCATGCTAATGGATAGCCAAAAGGAAAAGGAAGAGCAAATAGAAGGGTCATTAGAGGAATTCCTACATGAGGAGAAGCCGCGAGGGTCGTTGGAAGATATAGAAGCACATAAGACTATTGATTTGAGCTCATCAATGGTTCCAACATATAAGACACTAACCGATTCTTGTTGGCCATGTTCATAACCACTATCACATCTCACCATGTTCAAGCTCGAGCCATTAATGAAGTTCCCATCAAAAGCACATCATTTAAAGACATTTGTTGTTGGTGCAACGTGCAAATCACTTCTAAATCTTGCCAAGCTTGAGGGCATCTATAACCAAGACCCATATGTGGTGCCGTTTGACACTAACTATGGGCGAAAACCGCTCTTTGACAAGCGCTTCTTTGAGAGTCAAGCTGATGACTATAAAACAAGTGCTTCTTGGGAGGCAACCCAAGCTCTCTATCTTTTTCAATTTTAGTTTTCATAATATTATTTAGTTTATTAGTTGTTTCTTTTAGTTTTAGTCTTTTTTTGCTACTTAATCATGATGTAAGTCTTGTTTGTGGTGATTCCAGGTTTTTGGGGGACATCAAGGTGCTCAGCTTGCTAAAAAAAAAAAATTCAAAAACTGAATCCATATCGGCAACCTGGCACAGATGATGAACCACATGGCCATGCATCTGAACATGAACTTGGACAATTTTTTCACAGTCTCTGCTTTCAATGAAGATAATGAAGAGAATAAGGATGAGGAGGAATAGGCTGCCGCAACCTTCAGTTTAGGGAGTGTTCTTTCCTTTCTTATTTTTGTTTTCTTTTTACATTGAGGACAATATATTGTTCAAGTTTGGGGGTGGTGTGTTGCTTTATTTATTTATTTTTTTTTTGTGTCAATTAGTCATTATGGTTTAATTAGGTTTTAGTTTAGGTTTTTTTTTTCTTTGCATTTGATAGTAATTAGGATAGTAAAGTTGTGTCGTTTGAGCACTGTTTAACTTGAATCATAGGAGGCCAATGATAAGATGATGGTTGAAATTGAATATGGCTTTTAGGGGATAATAATTATTGTTCGTCTATCCTTGATTTTCTTGTGATTTTTTTTTGCCATGTTGTGATTCTTTGAGCACTTTGAGCACTCACGTCTTGATCACCTAAATATTCTACACTTAAAGGACTTTTTATGTGATTAAGTGATATTTTTGATCTCAAATGAATGCTAGAACCTATTTGATAACCACTAGAGGCGAAATCCTAGGCTACACATCATTAAGGACATGATTTAGGCTATTTTTGGACCGTTTGAGCCTTTCAAGCCTACCATTGACATCATTTAATCACTAGTTACCTCGTTGAGCCTTATTAACCATTTTCTTTGTTACCCACATAATCAACCTAGCCTTTGAATAATTTTATCCTACTTAGTCCCTCACTCATAAGCATGATTAGTTTGTCCAGGAAATTATTTGAAGGTAATAGGCATTATGGGAGAATGGGTGGAGTTTTGAAGAACTTATCAAGGAAATATGTTTTCCTATCATTCAATCATGGGTGGAGTTTTGAGTATTGTTATCAAGGGATTATGTATTCATGTTTATTCATTGTCAAAAAAAAAAAACACAAAAAAAAGAAAAAAAAAAGAAAAAGAAAAAAAGAAAAAAATTTTAAAAAAGAAAAAGAAACATCAAATAAATGTGAATGTCAAAGGGAGTGCAACATAAGTTTGGGGGTGTACTTAAAAAGAAGAAATGATGTTCTTATGAGGTCCTAAGACAAATTGTGTGTTTATGGGTGAATTTTGAGCCACATTATATCATTTATCTCACCTTTTTACTTTAACCATACATTACAAGCCGAATAAAGTCCTAATGATTTTTGATGATGCGATAGTCTATATTAGTGGAGAGGGGGTTTGAAAAATAGGCCTATGGAGTTCAAAATTTCACTAATCTAGAGATCTTTCAAAATAAGCTTGTTGACATAAACTAATCCGCGTGTAGGTACATAAGTGCTAGAGGCATCACACACACACACTCAAGGAATTATGAGTATAGTAAACTTGAGATTTAAATTGATTTTTTTTCATGATCACAATGGTTAGAGTTTCCTTTGAGTCATAAACTTTATGCAATCTTTGAGGCCAAGTATGATGAAAAATTAAATTGATGCTCGAACTATGTCGTGCATTAGTGTCAGTCCCGTCCTTTTGTCTTGTTCTTCGTTCTTTTTTTTTGTGTCTTTTGCTCAAGGACTAGCAAAATCTTAAGTTTGGGGGTATTTGATAAGCTAGTTTTAGGCTAATTAATTAGATGATTCTCACTTAATATTTTTGTTAGTTTTGAGCGATTTATAAGAATTTAATAGTGTTTTATGTTCTTTTATAGGTTTTGAAGGAAAACGATGCATAATGGCAAATCATAAGGCAAAGCAGACCAAAAATTGAACAAAAGTGGACTCGGGATGAAATGGAGCCTAGACGCCAATTATTGGGCGCCTAGGCGCTGCTACAGATGAAGTTTCACATAAAAAACGCGAGAGCATAGCGCCTAGGCGTCACAATTTGGGTGCCTAGGTGCCATTTGGGAGGCCCGTATAGTGCCTAGGCGCTACTTCGAAGCTTAGGCGCCGTATTTATGGCGCCTAGGCGCCAGTTCAGAAAAGCTTCCACTGGCAAGTATAGCGCCTAGACGCTACAATCATGGCACCTAGGCGCCGTAATGAAGCCTAAGTGCCAAAAAATCGAGCCTAGGCACCATTGCGATCCCAATTCAAATTTTAGTGTAATTTCGTTTCAAAATTGCCCTTTTAAACCCTAGCCTATAAATAGAACATTATGAAGGGTTGGAGCACGAATTCTAGGAGGGAAAAACTATAGACAAGAGGGAAGAACTCATTGCTTTGGAGAAGAAGAACGATGCAACCCGGAGACAGAAACCATCTTCGCATCCAAATAGAGTTCTTTTCTTTCACTTATCATGTTTAAGAGATTATTTAGGATTGTTTTTAGTTTCATTAGGAACTAATTTTCTCTATTCTAGGGCTACGATGTAGCCGAATTATGAAGTTCACTTTTGTTTAATTTAATTCAATTCGATGTTTATTCATTATCTATGCTAAGTATTTAATCTAATCTTAATGCTTGTAAAAGTTTGCGCACCTTTTGTATGATATGTGATTTAATTTGAGGCTGAGAAGCGATGATTAAATTAGACCATGATTAAATACCATGAGATCATCATAGGATAGAGATATCTATGAGACTTGTGTAACACTATGAATTTCTTGTTCTTAATGAATCTTGGTAAGTTTAGAGTTTC
Organism: Artocarpus heterophyllus; assembly: GCA_025403435.1. NCBI lineage: Eukaryota > Viridiplantae > Streptophyta > Magnoliopsida > Rosales > Moraceae > Artocarpus > Artocarpus heterophyllus. Next base: position 23,593,941 of record CM046346.1, read on the forward strand.
CACAGAGATGTAGGAAATTTGCTAACTGCAATAAATTATTAATGCTTGAGAAAGATTAATGACTACCTGAGAGAAATTCGTTATCGGCATAGGAGTAAACATCAATTGATTAAATTAGATAATTTGAATATGATTAATTTAGGTGAAATCAGATGCCTTAGTCTTTTATTATTTAGGTTTTCATTTATATTTTTTTTGTTTTGTTATTTTTCTATTTTATATTTGATTGTTTAAATAATTTTAGGGTTAACCAATTTCGGTACTTAGCTAGATTAACGCAATCCTCGTGGAAACGATACTCTACTCACTCTTTATTACTTGTCTACGATTCTATGCACTTGCAGATTTTCGCAACAAACTTGTTCTAATTGGAATTTTAGCAGGATTTCTTCACGAAAGTTGTCCATCTTAGCGTTTCCAATAAATCTTACTTGAACTCAGAAAATAATTCAACCTATAGATGTCTCATACACTTAAATATTTCAAAATTAACCTTAAATATAATTTTTGTACCTTAACTTTTCTTAACTTATTTTTCTGGGCTTTAATCTCATTTTAACCCTTTAAAACACACCATTAACTATTTAAAACTCAAAATAATTAGCTATAACATTTCTTTCACATGCCATGATCAAAATCATATTATCAAGCACTTAAAATGCTTAAACTTTGTGTTATGACAAAGTTTGACATATTTTTTCATTTTGACTATAAAACCCCAGTTTTCATCTTTCCATCATCGTCATTATCCACTTAGCATAGCATATAATCATACCATGATGTTCTCTTTACATGCTATAGTCTAATATATTACAAAACCAATATAAAACCCATGAAAATCCATAAATTTTCAAAGTTAGGGTTAGGTTTTTACCAAGAGATTTCCTAAGCTTTTTGATCCTCCAGTTGAGTGCTAAACTTTGCAATGCCTCCTTGACATAATTTATAACAAAATCCCATCAAAACCAATCCAAAAACTAAAAAGTTTGGATTTTACCTTTAAAAGTGACTAATCTTTGCACTAGAACACTTGAACTCATTTTCAAGGATGGATTTGAGGTAGTATTTTTGAAAAATATTGAGAGAGACATAAGGGGTGGCTAATTTTCCTTAGAGAGGAGATGAGTATGTTTTTGCATGTTTCATGCAAAAATGATGGAGACAAAACTTAGCCATAGCACTATTTAATTGTAAAACTAACTTAGTTTAGGAACCATTTTACAAACAAAAAAGTGCTTCCATCCACTTATCCCAACCGGTTTTCTATAGAGAAAGATGTAGAAATTTCCTTACCTTTAGGGTGTCATCAAATAAGCCCCACTTTACTTTTTACACAGTTTAAATTTACACCAAACTGTATTTTTTCTATATTATCGGTACTCTTTCCTATACTGCTAGTATATTTTCCTATAGTATTATAAACTTCCACATCAGTCCATTCTTATCTACATCCTTCACACTGTAAAATTCTCCTACTGCTTAATTTTATGCTGTATAATTTCCATATTGCTTAACTTATGCAGTATAATCCATATACTGCATTATTCTCATACTGCTTAATTTTTTATACTGCATAATTTACATATTTCTATACAGTATTTTCCTTATCCTGTATAGTCTCATGCAGTATTATTTTATAACAAACTTTCTTATAATTCATACTTTGCTTAGAATTATGTCAAAGTATTTAATCTTGTAAATTCCATATTTACTCTTATTAAATTTGTCATAAAAATCAGTTATAAACAATAACTTTCATGACACCAAAATTGCTTTTATACACTTAACAAATTTTTGGGTATAAAATTTAGCTCACAGAATTTTCACATAAATTGCTCATAATAACTCTAATATATTTCTTATTTTAGGCACTAAAAATTTAGGGTGTCATACTTTGAACTCGGCAACTCTTGCTTTGATTAGTTACAATGAAAGAAGAGGGAAAGAGAACAGAGGGTTTGGTTTTTTTTTTTTAGGGCTTGTCATTGACATACTTGTGTTTAACATTGATATACTAGGCCTTTTATCATTGATGTACTAGCATTTATCACTAATAAACTTGAGTTTATCACTGATGTGCTAGAGTTTATTACCGATAAACTCAATTTATCATTGATATACAATAGCTGATTAAAAATCAATAAAGGTTATTTTTATTATTTTGATTTTTTAATTAATAAGGAGGGACTATTTGTCTAATTTAGAAAAAGTATGGTCATTTATTTTAAAGAGGCCTTTAAAAAGCCACCCAACCCAATTTTTTAATGAGGTCTTGTAGGTTATTAATATATCACTATATACGGTCCTTTTTGTGGAAAAACAAAGAAAAAGTAATGATAATAAAAAGAATTCTATTATAAGGTACATGTAATACCTTAATTTTTTTTTTAAATGGAAAACTTTCATTGAAAATCGAACAAGTAGAAACATAGTAGTATGTGACCATGTATTGTGAAAGAATCTGACCCTAAATACTAACTAGATCCACCAATAGAGATGGATGACGTATAATGAGACCGTAAAAGTATACATTTTACGAGAATAAAATCATTTATTTATACTTTTATTTCTCATTAAATCCTCTAATTAATAGTATTTTTATGGTAATAACCATTTTATGTATTAGTGTGTAAATATGTTTAAAAATATATTTTTAGTATGTTTTTATGCTTAATAATATTTTTGGTAATTTTTAGAGTCGTTTTGGTATATTAAATATGTGTTTAGTTTGAGAATAATTAAAACCATAAAAATTATATTATGTGATTTATTTTGAGTCTTAAAGTCTTTGTAAATAAGTTTTGAGTTTGTAATATGTCCTATAATATTTTTAGTAATTTCTAAGAGTATTTCTGAATCTTAAAAATTATATATGTGTCAAATCGAAAGTAACTGGAACTTATAGAAGTTTGTAATTATTTTTACGTGTTTTATTCTAAATAAATATTTTTAATAATGATTGTAAATATTTTGTTTATAAAATAATTAATTTTAGTATATTTGTGAATTTTAGATTTAAAATCTAAAAGAAAAATGGAGTAAAACAGCACAAAAAACGGACAACAAATGCAAATAATGCCTGCATCAGTATTGCGTCTGCAAGACATCATCAAAAAAATAAAAAAGCTCAATGATCAGCATGATTCATGAGGGGTGCCAAATTAAAGAAAAATAATAATAAAATAATAAAAATAAATAAATAATATAATATAATATAATAAAAAATAATAATAATAATGTGAATAGTATTTTTTTAAAGCTTATTAATAGGCCCCTTTGATCCTTCATTCGGCAAGCGTTCTTCAGCCTTTTGGCCTTTCCTTCTCTTGCTGATTCTTCTACTCAATAGTACCTTATTTTGGAAGGAGGGATTGTTAAGGTACTCCTCCTATCATACTAAAAATAATAAAATAATGTCTAAATTAATGTAGAGAGTCTAGTGAGGCAGAAAGATGATCTTATATACATTGTACTCTAGTATAGATTTTGACTCTATATCTGTTTTGTAATAGTTATATTTTATAGAATAATTTATATTTCTAAGTTTTTAAAAATTATTGTTAATATTGTTACACTGCCCAATTCTTGCATAAATTTAGCTATGCTTTCTTTATGTAATTTGATTGTGTTGCATAGTTAATATTAATAATACTAAAATCATTCTCGTTTTTTAAGTTGAGTTTTTGGATTATAGACATAGACTGGCACAGTAAATACTTGGTAATGCTTGATTTATTATCGACAAAGGATGACATAGTGTATTCTTAAACCATTTAATAAGTCGAGATGCTGCTGGAATTAACGCAATAATTTATCCCATTAAAATATATTAATTTTGATTTGTTATTATCTTTTCTATCTTAAAATTATGTTAATTATAATTATAGTAACAGCAGTTATAATTTTCATAATTAGTGTACCAAATCATTAGCGAGAGATGATTATTTTTTTACTTTTTATAGGAAGACCCTTACTGCATTATAGCTTGCTATATTGTGGCTCTTAGTTGACTTATAAAATTAGTAAAAGTGCTTGTAATTAATAAGAAAGGATATAATAAGTCAAATGCTTTAGGTAATTATTATTTAGAGTTAAAGTTCCATATCAGTTATGAAACATGCAAGGGATTCTCAAAGCTTCACTGTTTTAATTTTATATTTTGAATTTTAAATAAAAATCACAAAAATATTTGTTTTATTTTAAACTTTATTTTGAAAACCGCCTGCCTTTTTGAACGTTTATTTTTAACAATCTCTCGTGTTATAAATTTGTCACCTCCTTGTGGATACGACAATCTTTCTATAGTATAAATGTTTGTCATTTAAAAAAACATTTTGGGATATACGAACAATGTACGAGGACTCAATTCAACTATCGAGACCTATATAGGAAAAGCCTACTAGACACTTACAATAGAGTACGACAACGACCCGTTTTGAAAACCCACTACAGTCGATGGAAAAGACCAATCGACTGAAACCAAACCCCCCTCGCCAAGGCAACATGACATGGTCTAGACTAAGGTCTAACTGGACACTTACACACCTTCCACCAATAACAAGGGGAAAAGACAAACAAACTAAAATTGGAGGGAAGGAAACCACCTCTGTTATTACAATGACAAACCAGAACAAAAAACCTACTTCCAAACTGCAAAAACACCTCCTATTTTATTTGATAAAATAAAGCATAAAACAAATAGGTAAGACCTAACCGTAAAAGATGAAGACATTAGTGATAAGCCGACCACCGTTGAATAAGGACGAAGACTCCGCGAACCTACCGAAAAACTGATGGAGAACGTGATCGGATCTTTACTGCCTTCCTCTGCAAACCAAAGAAAACAACACCATTATGGCTCAATCTTCCTGTCGAGGCCAAAGGAACACCAACATAAACTCGATCAAAGCCTCCAAATAGCGAAGCAAGAAGGCTCCTCTCTATCATATCTTCCTATTGTGCTGTCGGGCCCCTAATGACTGCCACTAGAGAAAGCTAACCTACCCATGATGAAGCCCCCTCCACCAAGCCACAAACATCCCCTAAATCCTAAGTGAACATCCCTACCACTAGAGAAAATGTTGCCACAATTTTAGGCTACACCCTCAAGGGCTATGAGTCTGAAGAACCGTCTAAAGATGGCACCAGAGTCTAGCTCCATGACCATCCCAGGAGAAGCTGCGCACTTATGCAAAGAAGAAAAAGGAGAAACCCTAGTAGAGAAAAAAAAGTGATATTTGTTGGTTTTTTTAAGTTTTTAGGAATACACACACTACTATAAATAGGGTCGTCGCAAAAGGTTGATAGTCGTTGCAAATATATTTTTTGCGACGACTTGTTGTCGCCATTAAGTCGTCACTAATAACTAGTAGCAAATAATTTTTTACGACAACGACATGTGATGACAAATAGTCACAAAAAAATCACCGCAATTACGTCGTCACGGTCATCGATAATGTCACATAGCAGTTGTCGTATCTCTACTATGGCCAGGGTCAACTATCGTCTTACCTTCATCATTTAGCATTATCAATGATAGCTGGTCAACTAGGGGGTTTTGATGTGGGTCATAGATCAGCAACATGTTGGAAAAATAGTACGTGGTAACAATTAAAAATTTTCATACCAGAGTATTTTCTAAAACCACAAGTTTGATACGCTATATGCATAAATTAACCAGATCTTACTAACATTGTTTGCTAAAGAGCTCCTACAATCAACGAAGAGAAGAACATTTTAGAAGAGCCTCAACCAACTGGTCTTCTTTGCTATTCTCTATTCATGATCGGAGTGCGTGTGGGCGCACGTCGTATAGCTCTTCCCCGATGACTCTCCTTCCAACCAATTGAGAAATACCTAAAATTACCGTTCGCAATTTGTGAACAATAGTTCTTTAGAGGTGTTTCAGAGACTCACAGAATAGAGTGCTCATTCTTGATCTCTCAACTGATCTAAATAAGTTATGAGTCTCACTCTCTAGGGGTGGCAATAATCGTGTTTGTGCTGTGTTTGTGTCGGCACGTTTATAGCACGACACGTTTAGCCCGAACACGAATGCGACACGATTAATAAACGTGCCAAAAATGCAAACACGAACATGATACGCTTATGGCACGCGTAACACAGCACGATACGATTAACACGATTACTAAATATGCCATGACGGGTTGACATGATAACAACACACATATGACACGTTTATAACACAATTAACTAAAAATTAAAAAAAAATAAAAAAATTTTAAAAAAAAGCCAATAAAGAAAATTAACAAAAACACAATATCTAATTAATACTAACCTACTATAAATATTTCAAATATTTTTATTTTTAAGTTTAAATGTGTTATAAATGGACGAGTTGTGTTGTGCCGTGTTAACACATTTGCGGCCCGTTTAATTAAACATGTTAAGGCATGTTTAGCGTGTTAGCACGAATCCAGCCCGTTTATTTTCGTGTTATTTGTGCCAACTCATTTATGGCACAATTAATAAACGTGCGGTCTAAAGTCATTTATCTCGTGTAGCTTTCGTATCGTGTCACCATGCTGCGTTCGAATTGTTGGCCCTATCACTCCCTATTTATAGAGGTCGGACCTGAGGTCAATCATTATCAAATAATACCTCAAATTTTGAGTTTGAATTAGTTTTAGAGTCTAATCCACATAATCAAACTCGAACTCCAACTACCACGATCGATCACGTTACAAAGGTGTGGTCGACTGCGTCGTCGTTGATTCTCAAGTTCAAATTTAATTCGAACTATATAGGTTGATCCGATAGATACCATCTCAACCAATTGGTTAATTCCTATCTTATTAGTTTTGGGTATCTTTCATAGAGCCTCAATTTTAATTCAAATAACCTAATAGAGAAGTTATCTGATTAAAATAGTCATATACAGGTAAATCCATACAAATGAAATATCATCCACAATAATTCAAAACATTTATCTTGAATTAATTTACCAAATTAATTCAACCAACAAACAAACATGTTTATCTTAAATTAATTACAAAATTAATTCAACTGATAAATTAACATGAATTATTAAATCCAATTAATTCAAATTTTAGCCAATCTAATAATTTAACATAAGTCACCAATATATTGAAAAAGTATGCCGTATTGTTGCATGATTTATTATGAGCTAGCAAAAGGGATCTGATGGACCTATATAGTTTAAGCTCTCAATAATTATGAAACCTAATATCACAGATATAAATTGCATAATTATCAACTCTAACGCTACTCCACTAAAAGCTTAGAGCTGCACTCTCAAATTATATAGAATTATAAAGCCCGAATAGCTTAGTCTCTATGACATATCATAATGTATCATATCCCCATAGGTTTATCTATAATCGGCTTAAAGATAAATTCTTTCTTACCTTCCCGATTATTTTTCTCTTACGTTCTACTATTTCACCATCAAAAAACTTACCATCCAAAGAGAGTATACCATTCGGTTATACTTATGTATCCAAATAGTTGAGCACTCCAGTTCTCTAATTACAGAATAATGCACATAAAGGATATCAATGACTCCTAAAGAGGAGCTATGAATTCAATATCTATGAATAATAAGTCTACGCTATTAAGGGTCATGTTTCCAATGTACAGGGATATGTATCAACATAAATTAGGGATGTCACCCTTTGGTACATCAAAAGACATAAGTCAAGACAACGGGCCCACTATTCATCTCAGGATTAAGATACAACACATATGATTACCTAAATTGAATTGATTTGCTGAGACATAATTATTAATCTAAATGAATTACACTTTATGTCTTGATACAATACATCGTCACCTATGACAATGCATCAATGTTTGTATTCGCAGAGCCCACCTCCGATGGCCAAGACAAACCATCTCCTATTAGGAATATAGACAACATAATAATCTTTACATGAATAAAGCGCCCAACTTTATTTCCTCGATTGTGGATCTTATAATTTAGACTATCACTTTTAGAATCATGTCTTCTACATAAGTGTAAGGATCCCTGCATGTTCAACCGGTTCAGCCAAGAAGGCCTCACCATTGAAAATATACCTCTTGAGTTGACGCCCAATCCTCCCACTACGCTGAAGCCCCTTAGGTTGTTTTTCATATTCGGTTGGTTTTTTACATCAATTGGAGTGGTTTCTGTCGGAACCTCTGGAGTGATCGAATCACTCGCCAACTCCTCAAGCACCTGCTTTGAGGCTTAAAGTCGTTCATGTAATTTTCCTCAAGGAATGTTGCATTAGTTGAAACCACAACTTTATTTTCCTTTGGGTTATAGAAATAATCCCCTTTAATCCCTTTTGGATATCCTACAAACACACAAACTTCTAAACATGCTTCCAACTTATTCACTTCCTTAACACAAGATATAAGCTAGACATCTCCATATGCGAATATGGTTTAAGGATGTCTTTTTCCCCATCCAAAACTTGTAAGGAGTTTTAGGAACTGATTTTGAAGGCACATTGTTCAAAAGATAACATGTGGTTTGTAGTGCATATCCCTAAAAGGATAAAGGCAATGATGAATAACTCATCGTAGACCTAATCATGTCCAACAAATTCTTATGTCTTCTCTCAGATATGTCATTCTACTACGGAGTGCCCGGTGCAGGCAAATAGAATAAAATCTTATTCTCTAACAAGTGTTCTAAGAACTCATCAGAAAGATATTCACCACCTCGATCGAATCAAAGTGCCTTTATGGATTTACCCAATTGCTTTTCCACTTTAGCTTGAAACTCCCTAAACTTGTCATAAGTTTTGCTTTTGTGGTGCATTAGGTACACATAACCATACCTTGAGTAATCATCAATAAAAGTGATGAAATACTCATACCCTACTCGTGCTCAGATGTTCATAGGACCGCAAACATCACTATGCACAAGTTCTAGAACCCCTTCAGCCCTATTGCACTTAGACCTAAATAGTCTTTTGGTCATTTTACCCTCCAAACAAGTTTTACATTATGATATAGATTCCACCTTTAAGTGACTTAAAGGTCCATCCCTTACCAACCTATGAATCCTATTTAGGTTACTATGACCTAAACGCAAATTCCAAAGATAAGTCTTATTAGAGTAAGAAGTTTTAAGTCTTTTAGAGTTATTATCATTAACCTCAGTGTTTAGCAGTAAGTCCATCTTAAGTTTGTTAAAATATAGATTATTTTGCATCCATCCATTACAGATAAAAGATTTGTTTTTACGAATCACAACTTTATTATTAAAAGAAAACAAGTAGGAATCTTTAAATAAACAAGCTATAGAAATTAAATTCCTTTTAAGTTTAGGAACCTAAAAACAATCTCGCAAAATTAAACTCCTATAATTATCAAAATAAAGATGGACATCTCCCACGACTTCATCCAATACTAAGGATCCATCGCCCATCTGAAACATGCAGTGTTCTTGTAGCATACTTCTCGTTTCCTTGAACCCTTGTAGAGAAACACAAACATAATTATTTGCTCCAGAATCTATGACCTAAGTGTCACTAGATTCCTTAACCAAACAAGTTTCAATTACCAGAAGTTCGCACCTTCTCGTCCTTAGCTCTTTGCTTACTTCCATTCCTTAGATTAGGATTGGAACCCGATGCACCCACCAAGTTAGCCTTACCACCCGCAAGAGTTTCCTTGATTAGATTTTTGAACTCATATAACTGCTTCATTAACTTAGTCAAGGTCATACCCCTTCTATTGCTTAAAGTAAATGAAGCTCTAAATGAGATAAACTCCTTAGATACAGTCTCAAAGACCATAGTCATCTGTGTTTCAGCATCAATGTCAGCTCCATTGGTTTGAGCCTTACTGAGGTAACCTATGACCAACATCATATGCTCCTTCACAAATGTCCCTGATTTTTATTTGTAGTTTAGAAGTTTTCGAAGTGCCTCTTGCCGTTTTGTTAGGGCCTAGCCTCCAAACATGTCTTTAAGATTATTCAAGATCTGCTTGCAGTCTCATAATCTTTATGTTGAGCCTATAGCACGTTATTCATGGTGGCCATAACATAACACTAGGCCTGATCATTAGCATTTTTCCAGCGATCATTCCTTTGGATTTGCTCATTAGTGGAATCTCCCGCAGGCTTAGGAGGACACGGTGTTGTCAGCACAAATTTTAGTTTTTCAAAGGATAGGACGATATTTAGGTTCCATTTCCAATCATTGAAATTCTCTTCAGTTAATTGATTTTTGCCAAGTGTTGATGATAAAGCATTTTTAGACGTTTTTAATCGACAATAAAAAATCATATACAAAAGATAAGCAAAGATACAATAATAATTTAGTAAGATAATACAATCATATAAAATATATAAATGCGTTTATGTGTCAAAACCTTGAAAAAATCATAACCTTACAACAATAATTCCTAACTTAGAATTTAACAAGTTGTCTAGGAGAGACTTGCCAAATTCAATTAGGAGCATGGATCCCCTCCTAATTAATATATACCATCTAGGAACCATATGATCTAGCATATATTAATAATAATTTCTTTAGCCATCAATTTTATCAACAGAGCTCCTAGGGGAGGTTAATAATAAAATCAACATGAGTGTATAACCATCGTTTCAATATTTTATCCATGATTTATAATCACCACCTAGGGGTGTGCAACGATAAATCATGCAAAAATACCTTATGCTCTCGGAGATCCAACCCGGTACATGATGAAATTCCTTCTTAGGGGTCAAAACCACCATTTAATACCTATGGACCAATGATGGAGGCCATAGGTCCTCTTTTCGAAAACCTTTTCCCACTCAATCTTTTGAAATCAATGCTTTATTTAAAAAAATGCATGAACAATATTTAATAAGCGGCACTCCTTATTCTATATGACATGTTATCAACATACATTGCACATCATATTATAATGTAGACAAGCAAAGCATTATGTAAAGCCATAAGCAAAATAATAATAAATAACCATAATATTACGGTTCCATCCTAGAGAATAGAAAATAAAAATTACAAGAGATCAATCGAAACATATTATCAATATTTCATCCTCGAATCTTCAAATTGTATCCTTCATGTATTATCTATCTTCAAGTCTTCAATCCTGCATGGATCGAATAATCCATATTTTCGGTCATATCCAAATTTAATGTTTCTCAGAATTGTCCTAAAAATAAAATCAAATTTACACCAAAAAAACACACCATTTCGAAAAACATAGCTCTCTGCTGGCTTGCCAAACTATGAATTTGGCCTGCCAGTGATGCTGTCGACCGCAGTATGAGTATTGCGGTCGACCGCCTGTCAATAGTCGGCCTATCGAACCTGAAAGTTTGCCCTGCCACTAGAGCCACCATTATGCCTCGTGCTACCATGGTCAACCGCTGTATATGTATTGCGGTCGATCGCACCCTTACTTGGGCTAAATTTTCAAAAAATAATTTTAAAGGTAGTTTTTCAATTTTATTTTCAACAATTCAAAAACATAAAATTAGAGACTCAGAAAATACCTTTGGAATGCTATCATCCATCTTCTAGGTCTGTCTTGTACTCTGAATGATTATTTAATTATAAAATTCTTATAAATTTAAAATTATATAATAATTCATAGACTGCCATCTAATTACATGAAAAACCTAGATACACATTCTAACCTCTAAGGAACCATAATTGGCATTAATTAATTAATTAATTAATAATTAAATAATAAATTAATCAACCATAATTAATTAATAAACATTTACTATATAATTTTATGACAACATATAAATATATAGAAACCCTAGAGTACCAACTCTCTAAAAAATTAAATTCAAGCATAGAAGAGATCAAGATTACATAATTTATACATATAGCATGATTACAAACTTGTAAATTTACATAAAAACTATGGCTCTGATACAAATTGTTGGAAAAATAGTACGCTGTAGAAATAAAAAATTTTTAATACTAGAGTATTTTCCAAAACCATAAGTTTGACACACTAAATGCATAAATTAACCAGATCTTACAACCTTGTTTGCTGAAGAGCTCTTGCAATCTATGAAGAGAAAATAATTCCAGAAGAGCCTCAACCAATTGCTCTTTTTGCTATTCTTTATCTATGATTGGAGTGCGTGTAGGTGCACGTCGTACAAGTCTTCCCCGATGACTCTCCTTCCAATCAAGTGAGAAATACCCACCCAGAACTACCATTCATGATTTGTGAACAATAGCTCTTTAGGGGAGTTTCAGAGACTCACAAAATAAAGTGCTTACTCTTGATCTCTCAACTGATCTAAATAAGTTATGAGTCATACTCCCTATTTATAGAGGTCAGACCTGGGGTCAATCATTATCAGATAAGACATTAAAATTCAAGTTTGAATCAGTTTTAGAGTCAAATCCATGTAATCAAACTAAGACTCCAACTGTCGTGGTCGATCGCAATACAAAGGCGTGGTCGACTGTGTCGTCGTTCATGCCTGAGTTTGAATTTAATTCGAATTCTACAGGTTGATCCGATAGATACTATCTTAGCCAATTGGATAATTCCTATCTTATTAGTTTCGGGTATCTTTCATAGAGCTTTAATTATAATTCAAATAACCTAATAGAAAAGTTATCTGATTAAAATAGTCATGTATAGATAAACCGATACAAATAAGATATTATCCATAATAATTCAACACATTTATCTTGAATTAATTTACTAAATTAATTCAACTGATAAACTAACATGTTTATCTTGAATTAATTACACAATTAATTCAACCGATAAATTAACATGAATTATTAATTCCAATTAACTCAAATTTTAGCCAATCTAATAATTTAACATAAGTCACTAATTTATTAGAAAAGCACGCCATATTGTTATAAGATTTATTATGAGCTAGCAAAAGGGACCTGATGGACCTATATAGTTCAAGCTCCTGATAAATATGAAACCCAATATCCCAGATATATATTTCATAATTATCAACTCTAAAGTTACTCCACTAAAAGCTTAGAGCTGCACTCTCGAACTACATAGAATTACAAAGCCTGAATAACTAGGTCTCCATGACATATCATAATGTATCATATCCCTATAGGACTATCCATAATCGGCTTAAGGATAAATTTTGTCTTATCTTCCCGATTATTTTACTCTTACGTTCCATTATCTCACCATTGGAAAACTTACCATCCAAAGACTAGATACCATTTGGTTACACCTATGTATCCAAATGGTTGAGCGCTCTAGTTTTCCAATTACAGGATAATGAATATAAAAGGATATCATTGATTCTACCATTAGAGCTATAGATCCCGTATCTATGAATAATAAGTCTATACTATCAAGAGTCATGTCTCCAACGTATCAGCATGCATACCAACATAAATTGTGAATGTCACCCTTTAGTGCATCAAAAGATATAAGCTAAGAGAACGGGCTCATTATTCATCTCAAGATTAAGATACAATACATATGATTGTCTAAAGTGAATTAATTTATTGAGACAGAATTATTAATCCAAATCAATTACACTTTATGTCTCGATCCAATACGTTGTCACCTATGACAATACACTAATATTTCTATTCCTAGAGTCCACCTTTGATGGCCAAGATAAATCATCTCCCGTTAGGGATATTGACAACATAATAATCTTTGCATGAATAAAGCGCCCAACTTTATTCCCTTGATTACGGATCTTATAATTTATATCGTCACCTTTAGAATCATGTCTTTCTTATAATCTACCTATCATATGCCTGATTCTAGAGGCTTAGACTAACAATCTTAGACTTTTGTTTGCTTATCATACCTTCAACAAATATGAACGTAAAAAAGACAACAATTTGGTATATGAATAATAAATAAACTCTTTATTGATAAAAATGTCTCCAAAAACATATTATATTTTTACTCCTTAGGGCATACATGTCTCACACAACATTGGTGCATTACCCTGCCCTTATAGATTGCTTCTCATCTTCCCCCATTAGCTCGACCCTTGACTACTACCACTATTGTTTCCTCCCATTATTGTCGGTGAACTAGGCCTTTAACTTCTTCTTAGTTTTACAAATCTTCGGGCTCTTTCTATGAACTCCTTGCATAACTCAGCACTCTTATGGTCGAGATCGTCCCTAAAGTAAATGTCAATGCGAATATTGTTGAGTACTCCTATAAGTGCAATGTCCCTGATTAGGTTGTCAATCGTAGCCACCTTTTTGGTGTACCTGGCTAACCAGTCCTTTAAAGACTCATTAGGTCCTTGAAGCAAGAAGTTGAGCTTTTCCTTATACGGTGAGAAAGTTCTCACCCCTACAAACTGTTTTAGGAATGTTATTTTTAGGTCCTGGAAGCATGTGATGCTCTCTCCATTCAAGCTTTTAAACCAACGTCTGGTAGATCCTATGAAAGTTTGGCTGAAAGCTCGACACATCATCTCGTCTAGCACTTTATACAATTCCATGTATGATTTATAAATCAAGATATAATCATTAGGGATAGTTTGTCCCTTATAAGGGTTGATCACAGAAGAGAAAGAATTGGAGTATGTTATCTCTTTACCCCAGTGGACATCGATTCTTTTTCTCTAATTCTCTAACTTGCCCGACCAAACACCCCACCTTTCCTATGGGTAGTCCCAATGTGACTTGTATCTGCTATGTTATCAACTAAGGGTCGACTTATGGGTTATTTATTGGCTGATCGATGATAGGGAGATCCACTATATTGAGATTGTTTCCTAGCAAGATAGCTCTCCTACCATGTAGCCGATCTCTAAGAACACCTCCATGCAGTTAGTCTCTTAAATCGCCCTTGTCTTGCATAGAGGTTGCATGGCTTTATGTCTTGGCAGGAAAGGAGGTAGACTTATATTTTGGCCCTGCTAATTTGCTGATTCACCCTTGGACTCTAAGCTTATGCTGCTCTTATTCTCCTTTCTTCGTTAGCCATGGACTTGGTTCTTCTCTACAAGCCACCTGCAGTCTCACTAGTTCCCTTCTAGTTATCCTACTGGCATTTGTTTACTAGCACGTTCCTTTGGTCTCCTAGGTCGTTAGCTGCAATATCACAACCTCTGCCCTAAATATCATCCAGGGCTACTGAGATCTTTTTGAGTACCCCACTTATCTTTTCTACCTTCTACTGTAGAAGGATGGTCCTTAAGGGCTGACGACCTCTTCTTGACCACCCAGCGCCATCAACTCTATCAATGCTGTCAACAACAGATTGGTTATTGCCTTAGGTTATAGATTTGTTATCTCTTGTGCAGTTTGAATGATTGGTATGTATGGTCAACATGATGATTGTGAGAGAATTCTTGGAATAAAAGGTTCAATCTCATAATGATCTGGCCATCCTTCTACCACCAATTATTGATGGTGAAAATTCATCAATAATTATCTCACTAATCTCTCACAGTGTTTATGTAGAGAAGCAAGAAGAAAATAATAACTAGAAATTAAAGAACACAAGAGATTATAGTGGTACACTTCTTAGAACTACGTCATGTGCAGAATAATAAGGGAGTTCAAAGTAATGTCCCTTTTATAGAGGTTTTTACCCTTATTATAGACACTAATTCTTCTATGAAAATAATTAATAAAAAAATAAAATAGCCCTTAAATAAAATGAAGGATATTTACTTTCCTGATTTCAGTCCCACTAACTCCACTTTGACTCTCCATATCATATAAGAAGGGCCCAACTTTCTAATTTCTCAAAGATTATCTTGCCCATGTTGTAACTTAGACTTCTTAGTCGAATGAACCTAGTCTCGTTGTCATCTCGACCTCTGTTCAAATGTGGTCTGTTGAAAATATAATACGCAGCGAAATTTTAAAAATTTTATATTAGAGTATTTTTCAAAACACAAGTTTGACATGCTATATGCCTAAATTTAACAAGATCTTACTAACCTCTGTGTGCCAAAAAGCTCCCGCAATCTGTGAGAAGTAATGTTCCAGAAGAGCGTCAACCAACGGGTCTTCTTTGCTATTCTTAATCTATGATCAAAATGAGTGTGGGCTCACACATACAGCTCTTCTACCAGGTGACTCTCCTTCCAACCAATTGAGAGAACCCAAAGCTAGTGTTCATGATTTGTGAATAAGAGCTCTCAGGGAAATTTAGATTCTCACCAGTAGAGTATCATTCTTAATCTCTCAATCGATCTAAATAACTTATGTGACTTACTCCCTATTTACATATGTTAGGTCTAGGGTCAGTCCTTATCGGATTAGGTCTCAAAAATTTGAATAAGAATCAAATTCGAATCAATATTTGATAAAATTTGCGTAAAACATGTAATCTTATCCTTTTCACATCGGCAGGCCGAATTACCTAATCGGCAAGCCGAACTTGCCCATTGGCAGGCCAAACTTGAGCATCGGCATGCCGAACTGTCGAAAAAAGATCTCAGCGAATATTTTATTTTCCACTTGAGATTATATAGAATAAAGTCTCAGTTTTAATTCAAATAACCAAATAGAAAAGTTATCTAATTAAAACAACTTTATCTAGATAATCTCTAGGAAAAGAAATAAATTTCTAATAATTCTACAAGTGTATCTTGATATAATTTATTCAAAAATTAAATCAACTGATAAACAGACAATGATTATCTGATCCCAATAATTCAACAAGTTTATCTTGAATTAATTTATCATAAAATTAATTCAACCGATAAACAGACATGAATTATTTGATTCTTCTGAATTTAGCCAATCTAATAAAACTGATATAAGTTACCAATTATTTGAA
This sequence comes from Artocarpus heterophyllus, assembly GCA_025403435.1. NCBI lineage: Eukaryota > Viridiplantae > Streptophyta > Magnoliopsida > Rosales > Moraceae > Artocarpus > Artocarpus heterophyllus. The sequence goes on from CM046346.1 coordinate 23,610,663, forward strand.
AAGTACATCTTATCGTTACAGGATGTTGTGAGCTAGCAAAGGGGACCAAATGGACCTATATAGTTCAAGCTCCCGATAATTATGAAACTCAATATCCTAGATATACATTTCATAATTATTAACTCCAACACTACTCCACTAAAAGCTTGGAGCTGCACTCTCGAACTATATAGAATTACGAAACCCGTATACCTATGTCTCCATGATATATCATGATGTATCGTATCCCCATAGGATTATCCATAATCGGCTTAACGGCAAGTTCTGTCTTACCTTTCCGATTATTTTTATCTAATGTTCCATTATCTCACTATCAGAAAGCTTATTATCCAAAGACAGGATACCATTCGATTACACCTATGTATCCAAATGGTTGAGCGCTCCAGTTTTCTAATTACAAGATAACGCATATAAGATGATATTACTACTCCTAAAGAGGAGCTATGGATTCTATATCTATGAATAACAGGTCTACGCTACTAAGAGTCATGCCTTCAACGTTCTAGCATGCATACCACTATTAAGATGTGGGTGTCACTCTTTGGTACATCAAAAGACACAACTCAAGATAACGGGCCCACTATTCATCTCAAGATTAAGATACAATACAAATGATTGTCTAAAGTGAATCGATTTGCCGAGACAGAATTATTAATCTAAATCAATTGACTTTATGTCTCGATCCAACACATCGTCACCTATGAAAACGTGCCAATGTTTCTATTCATGGAGTCCACCTCTGATGGTTAAGACAAACCATCTCCCAAAAGGGATATAGACAACACAACAATCTTTACATGAATAAAGCATCCAACTTTATTCCCTTGATTGCGGATCTTATGATTTAGACCGTCATCTTAAGAATCATGTCTTCCGCATAATCTGTCCATCATATGCCCAATTCTTAAAGGTTTAGACTGACAATCTTAGACTATTGTTTGCTTAATATACATTCAATAAATATGAATGTAAAGAGGACAAGATTTGGTATATAAATAATAAATAAATTCTTTATTGATAAAAATGTCTCCAAAAACTTATTATATTTTTACTTCTTAGGGCATACATGTCTAAGAATCTCCCACTTGCACTAAGTGAGTAAATATGACAAATCTTGCATCCCTATAGCTTCCACATGCCTCTCGAAGACTCTTCTAGTAAGTGACTTCGTAAATAGATCAGCTAAATTTTCCTTTAACGTGATCTTGCACACTGTGACATGCCCGCCTTCAACGAAGTCCTTTATCACATGATACTTCCGATCAATATGCTTACTCTTCTTGTGAAATCTTGGTTCCTTAGCATTAGCTACCACAGAACTGTTATCACAATACAGTGATACCGCCTTATCCATACCAGGAACTACCTCAAGATCCCCAAGGAACTTGCGAAGCCACACTACTTCTTTCAAAGTATCACTAGTTGCCACATACTCGGCCTCCATCATTGAATCTGAGTGCAATCTTGCTTGGCACTTCTCCAATTGATGGCACCGCTGGCTAGAGTAAACACAAAACCCAAAATCAATTTTCTAGAATCCAGACAGGATTAAAAATCTGAGTCAGTATATCCTAGAAGAGTCAAGTCCTCACCTAAATATACAAGCATATATCCTCGAGTCTTTCTCAGGTACTTGAAAATATGCTTTACCACAACCCAATATGGTTCAGTCTTGGATCCGACTGAAATCGACTTACAATCCCGACCGTATAACAAATATCCGGTCGTGGGCAAAGCATGGGATACATGAGACTACCCATTGCCGAAGCATAAGGCACCTTCTTCATGTATTCTCTTTCTTCATATGACTTTGGAGAGTTTTTCTTAGAAAGAGTAATTCCAGACCTAGATGGTTGCCCACCTTTCTTGGAATCCTGCATTGCAAATCTCTTGAGAATTTTATCAATGTAACTGGCCTGGGATAAAGCTATCATTTTGTTTTTCCTATCTCGAAAGATCTGGATACCGAGAACAAAATTAGCCTCTCCCAAGTCCTTCATGTCAAACTGCTTGGTCAACCATAATTTGACCAATGACAATGCCCTAATGTCATTGCTAATTAGTAGAATGCCATCTACATAGAGCAGTAGAAAAACCACCTTCCCATCCTTAATGTGTTTGTCAACACATCCCTAATCCATATTTTGTGAAAACCCATAAGTCTTGATCACCTGATCAAATCTTATGTTCCAAGAACGAGAAGCCTACTTAAGTCCATAAATTGACTTTAGCAGCCTACAAACCTCATCCTCTTAACCCTTGACCTTGAACCCGTCTGGTTGTTCCATATAAATGGACTCATTAAGATAGCCATTTAAAAAAGGCATCTTGACATCCATCTACCAAATCTCATAGTCGAGAGCGGCAGCTATGGACAAGAGAATTTGGATGGACTTAAGCATGGCTACAGGTGAAAAGATTTCCTCATAATTGATTCCTTCCTTTTATGTATAACCCTTAGCTACCAGTCTAGCCTAAAAGGTTTTGACCTTTCCATCCACTCCTCTTTTCCTCTAGTAGATCCACTTACACCCTATGGGTTTTACCCCTTTGGGAAAATCCACAAGCTCCCAGACCTGATTTGTCTCTATAGACTTTATCTCTGTGTTCATGGCCTCTGTCCAGAGTTTTGAATTAACATCCTCTATAGCCTCTGCGTAAGTATAAGGATCCCTGTCATGTTCATCCGATTCAGCCAAGAAGGCCTCCCCATTGAACATATACCTCTCAGGTTAACGCCCGATCCTCCTACTTTGCCGAAGCCCCTTAGGTTGTTGTTTAGGTTCATTTGGTTTTTCTACACTAATTGGAACGGTTTCATTTGAAACCTCTGGAGTGATCGGATCACTCCTTAACTCCTCAAGCACCACTTTGCTTCGAGGCTTAAAGTCGTCCATGTAACTCTCCTCAAGGAAAGTTGCATTAGTTGAAACCACAACTTTATTTTCCTTTGGGTTATAGAAATAACCCCCTTTAGTCCCCTTAGATATCCTATAAACATGCAAACTTCCAAACGTGCCTCCAACTTATTCGTATATTTAAACAGGACATGAGTCGGACATCCCCATATGCGAATATGGTTTAAGGATGTCTTCCTGCCCATCCACAACACGTGAGGAGTTTTAAGGATCGATTTTGAAGGCACATTGTTCAAAAGATAACATGCAGTTTGTAGTGCATATCTCCAAAAGGATAAAGGCAATGATGAATAACTCATCATGGACCTGACCATATCCAATAAAGTCCTATTCCTTCTCTCCGCTATGCTATTCTGCTACAGAGTGCCCGACGCAGTCAAGTGGGCTAAAATCCCATTCTTTAATAAGTTTCCCAAGAACTTGTTAGAAGGTATTCTCCACCTCGATCTGATCGAAGTGCCTTTATGGGATTATGGGTCTACCTAATTATTTTTCCACTTCAACCCGAAACTCCCTGAACTTGTCAAAAGTTTCGCTTTTGTGGTGCATTAGGTACACAAACCCATACCTTGAGTAATCGTCAACAAAAGTGACAAAGTACTCATACTCTCCTCATGCCCAGATGTTCATTTGTCCATAAACATCACTATACACAAGTTCTAGAACCCCTTCGGCCCTATTGCCCTTAGGCTTGAATGGTCTTTTGGTCATTTTACCCTTTAAACAAGATTCACATTAAGGTATAGATTCCACCTTTAAGTGACTTAAAGGTCCATCCCGTACCAACATTTGATTCCTATTTAGGTTAATATGACCAAGGCGCAAATGCTAAAGATAAGTCTTATTAGAGTGAGAAGATTTAAGTCTTTTAGAGTTATTATCATTTATCTCAACATTAAGCAGTAAGTCCATCTTAGGTTTGATAAAATATAGATTATTTTGCATCCATCTAGAACAGATAAAAGATTTGTTTTTATGAATAACCACTTTATCATCAAAAGAAACCACATAGGAGTTTTTAAATAAACAAGCTACATAAATTAAATTCCTTTTAAATAACATAAAAACAATTTTGCAAAATTAAATTCCTATAATTATCAAAATAATGGTGGACGTCTCCCACTGCTTCCACTAAGACCAAGGATCCATCGCCTATCTGAAGCATGAAGTCTTTATGTAGCAGACTTCTCATTTCTTTGAACTCCTGCAGAGAAACACAAATATGATTAGTTGCACTAAAATCTATGACTCAAATGTCACTGAATTTCTCAACCAAACAAGTTTCTAAATACAAAAGATCACGTCTACCTCCTTTGGAAAGGAAGTCCTTACAATGCTTCCCACAGAAGAAGCACATAAGTTTCTTCTGGTTCTTCTTCTTCTTTTTCTTATTCTTGGTGCTAGCAGGAATAGCAGACTTCCCGTTCTTGTCCTGTTGCTTCTTTTCATTCCCAGCGTTAGGATTGGAACTAGAAGCAGCTACTATATTGGCCTTTCCACCAACAGAAGACTCCCTGATCAGCAGTTCGAACTCCTGTAACTGTTTTATTAACTATATTAAGGTCATATCTCGTCTATTGCTCAAATTAAAAGTAGCTCTAAATGGAATAAATTCCTTTGACACAGTCTCAAAGACCATAGTCATCTGAGTTTCAGCATCAATGTCGGCTCCATTGGTTTGAGCCTCAATGAGGTAACCCATGACCAACATCATGTGCTCCTTTACAGACGTCCCCGGTCTCTGTTTACAGTTTAAGAGTTTCTGAAGTGCCCCTTGCCATTTTGTTATGGTCTGGCCTCCAAACATGTCTTCAAGATTATCCAAGATCTACTTCGCAGTCTCATAATCTTCATGTTGAGCCTGTAGCACATTATTTATGCTAGCCATAACATAGCAGTGGGCCTGATCATTTGCATCTTTCCAGTGATTATACGCTTGGAATTGCTCATTAGTGGAATCTCCCGTAGGCTCAGGAGGACAAGGGGTTGTCAGGACAAACTTCAGTTTCTCAAAGGAGAGGACGATATCCAGGTTTCGTTTCCAATCATTATAATTCTCTCCAGTTAATAGGTTTTTGCCAAGTATCGAAGATAAAGCATTTTTAGACATTTTTAGTCTACAATAAAGAATCATATACCAAACATAAGCAAACATATCATAATAATTTAGTAAGATAACACAATGATGTAAAAACACAAAATGTGTTTATGTGTCAAAACTTTGAAAATATCACAACCTTACAATGATAATTCCCAACACAGAATTCAACAAGCTCCTAGGGGAGTCATACCAAATTCAATCAAGAACACGAATCCCCTCCTAATTAATATATGCCATCAAGGACCCGTATGATCTAGCATATATTAATAATTGTTTCTTTGGCCATTAATTTTATTAACAGAGCTCCTAGGAGAGGTTAATAATAAAATTAACGTGAGTGTATAACCATCGTTTCAATATTTTATCCATGATTTAAAATCACCAGCTAGGGGTGTGTAACCATAAATCATGCTAAAATACCTTATCCTTTCAGAAATCCAATCTGGTACATGATAGAAATCCCTTCCTAAGGGTTGCGACCACCATGTTCTTCCTATGGACCAATGATGGAGGCCGTAGGTCCTCTCTTCGAAAACCTTCTCCCATTCAAGCTTTTAAAGTCAAGGTTTTATTTTAAAAAGACATACATAAACAATTTTAATATGAGTGGCACTCCCTATTCTATATGACATGTTATCAATATACATGGCAAATCATATTATAATGCAGACAAGCAAAGCAATCAAGCAAAGCTATAAGCAAAATAATAAATAACCGTAATATTATGGTTCCACCCTAAAAATCACAAGAGAACAATCGAAACATATTATCGATTCTTCATCCTTGAATTCTCAGGTTGTATCTTTTATCATGTAATGTCCATCTTCAAGTCTTCAATCCCTTATGAATCGAATACTTCATATTTTTGATCATATTTAAATTTAATGTTTCTCAAAATTGTCCCAAAAATAAAATTAAAACTGTATTGAAAAACTACACCTTTTCTGGAAAAATTTTCAACTCTTTGCCGGCAAGCCGATTTGGGTGATCGGCCTACCGAACTAGAAGTTTGGCTTACCGCCAGAGCCACTTGATTTTTACCCCGCTATCGGCCTGCCGAACCTTAGGTTCGGCCTGTCGATTTACGACCATCGGCCTGCCGAACTGGATGGTTCGGCATGCCGACTGAGCAAAAATCACCCTTTCTAGAACATACAATTTTTTAATGCAATTCATCAATTTTATTTTTAACAATTTAAAAACATAAAATTAGAGACTCAAGAAATACCTGGGAGCGTCATGATCCATCTTCTAGATCTGCCTTCTCCGAATAATTATTTAATTACAAAATTCTTACAAATTTAAGATTAAATAACAATTCCTAGACGAAGATGATAGTCCACCATCTAATTATATGAAATAACTAGATACATAATCTAACCTCTAAGGAACCATAATCGGTATAAATTAATTAATTAATAAATAATTAAATAACTATTTAATTAGCCATAATTAATTAATAAACATTCACCACATGTTTATGAAAAGTTATCTATATGAAAAGTTATCTAATTAAAACAACTTTATCTAGATAATCTCTAGGAAAATAAATGAATTCTTAATAATTCTACAAGTTTATCTTGATCTAATTTATTCAAAAATTAAATCAACCGATAAATAGACATGAATTATCCGATCCCAATAATTCAACAAGTTTATCTTGAATTAATTTATCATAAAATTAATTCAACTGATAAACAAACATGAATTATTTGATTCTTTTGAATTTTAACTAATTTAATAAAACTGACATAAGTCACCAATTATTGGAAAAGCACGTCGTATCGTTACAGGATGTTGTGAGCTAGCAAAGGGGACCAAATGGACCTATATAGTTCAAGCTCCCGATAATTATGAAACCCAATATCCCAGAAATACATTTCATAATTATCAATTCCAATGCTACTCCACTAAAAGCTTGGAGCTGCACTCTCGAACTACATAGAATTTCGAAGCCCGTATAGCTAAGTCTCCATGATATATCCTGATGTATTGTATCCCTATAGGATTATCCATAATCGGCTTAAGGACAAGTTCTACCTTACTTTCTCGATTATTTTTATCTTACATTCTATTATCTCACCATCAAAAAACTTACTATTTAAAGACAGTATACCATTCGGTTACATCTATGTATCCAAATGGTTAAGCGCTCTAGTTTTTCAATTATAGGATAACGCATATAAGAGGATATTACTACTCCTAAAGATGAGCTATGGAGTTCATATCTATGAATAACAGGCCTACACTACCAAGAGTCATGCCTCCAACGTTCCGGCATGCATACCACTATTAAGATGTGGGTGTCACTCTTTAGTATATCAAAAGACACAAATCAAGACAACGGGCCCACTATTCATCTCAGGATTAAGATACAATACAAATGATTGTCTAAAGTAAATTGATTTGTCGAGACAGAATTATTAATCTAAATCAATTCACTTTATGTCCTGATCCAACATATCGTCACCTATGACAACGTGCCAATGTTTCTATTCATGGAGTCCACCTCCGATGATCAAGACAAACCATCTCCTAAAAGGGATATAGACAACATAACAATCTTTACATGAATAAAGTGCCTAACTTTATTCCCTTGATTGCGGATCTTATGATTTAGACCGTCACCTTGAGAATCGTGTCTTTCGCATAATCTGTCCATCATATGCCCAATTTTTAAAGGCTTAGACTGACAGTTTTAGACTATTGTTTGCTTAACATACATTCAACAAATATGAACGTAAAGAGGATAAGATTTGGTATATAAATAATAAATAAATTCTTTATTGATAAAAATGTCTCCAAAAACTTATTATATTTTTACTCCTTATGGCATACATGTCTGGACAACCTTGATGTGAGGGAGGGCTTGTAGTCGGGACGGGCTATTATGGACTTTCTTCTTAATCTCGACTTTAGGCCTTAAGCCCTAAAATCACCCACAACAAGGATAAATAACACAATATTACAAAAACAATGGGATTATTGAATGGTTTAGTGTCTTCTAATTACGCTAGGCCAGCTTAATTCTATTTTCGGCCTAAATCCTTAGACCAGCTAGAGGGCTCATGTTGAGCCAAAAGAGGCAGGCTTTAGGCCAATCTGTTTGGTTGAATCCTCTATTTATTATAAAAATTAATGTAATCCAAAGATATGAATAGAATTTTTAGTTTGGTATTTATAAATAAAAGGTTAAAATGTTAATAAAAAGCTTTAGGATACACTTTCTTCGCAAGCACCACGAAAACAGTTAGTTCTAAAGAGCTTATAAAAGCCAAAAGTTCAATTTGTTTATGTCTAGCTAAACACGTTCAAAAGCTGCATATTTTAAGTCATTCTAAATGGAGCCATCATTTTTAACTTGATCTTGTTTGATACAATAAAAACTTTTTTGAAATGTTCCATCTATTCTAACTCAAGCTTAAGAATGTCATAATTTTTTTTGTTTCAACTCCAATTAAGACACATTAGTTTTTGCCTAAACATTCAAAATAAAGAGATGAGCAAATCCTCATCTACATTGTCCATGGAAATTTATAGTACACGCTGGGATTTTTTAGATTTGTTAGAAATTCCTATCGATTTAAATGATATTTTCAACATCTATCCAAACCTATTCAACTCATTCAAGTTCAAACTCACCTTTTTAAAACCAATCAAAACATCAATCTGAATTGAAATCCCAATTCAAATCACTCAATCCAATCTTAAATAATAATAAAAAATCAATTCTAGTTCAAATTTGCCTGATCTAGACTTGCCCTCGTTTGGTTCGCCAGTTTGGATTGTATTGATTTGAACAAGACAATCCGAATTATGTAGTTTAAATTACAATTCTAACGGGCGTTTGAATACACATTAAACGTGCCAATTTGAATAGGAAATAGAAACTATTTTTTTGAATGATTATTGAAAACTGTAGTTGAAACATGAAAATTTTATTTAATTAAAAAAAAATATGAAATGATTTAAAATTATTTAATTGAAATATAATTATGAAATAATAATGCTAAATTATGAATACAAAATATATAAGTGTGAATCACTATTTAGTATTGGTTTGAAATTTTGAATTAAGGAGGAGTTGAGTTCTTAATTGGACTGTTCAGCTTAATTTGAAGTACTAGTTTAGTTGAATTAAATACTTCACGAAACACCAATTTAAGCTATAATGGTTGCTCGGATTGGATCAAACTAAGAGTAAATTAATGAACCAAAGACGTGACTAGCTATTTAAATGCTTAGTAAATTTATTGTGTTTTTTTTTAATACTAGTTGAAAGCACATGCTTAGTTTGTTAAATTTTTGGATTTGAGAATTTAAAATTTTTGTGAAACTTGATTAAATGATATTTCCTTTTCTATGTTTTCACCCTACAAAGTGATTGTTTATTTTATCTTGAGCTTAATGCAATTTAATTAGGTGGCCATTGATTGAATTGATTTGATGAACCCCAATAACATCAACGGTTATTTTGTGTTCATGACCAAGATAGAATAACATATGTTAACTTAAGATAGACATATATACTCACGTTGCAGTGCATCCATTTTAAGGGTTTGTTCTAGTGAGCTTTTCTTAATTTAATTCTCATAGACATATAATGAATTATTTAAAGAGGATATTTTTGCATGACCATCGATAGAGGCTTTTGAATATTTTAGTGTTAGTGGGTGACAATCACAGTAAACCAATTTATCATAGGAGAGGAAGGAATTTTAATTAACTAGATTTTTAGTGGAAACTACAAACCTAGGTTCATCATTTATTGATGTTCATTTATTAATTAGGAGTTCTATTTTCAATTTCTTGTTTTATTTTCTATTTTGCAATATCTATTATTGTTTGGACAAAATTAAAGAGTAGTAATTTAGTGATTAACAATAAGAATAATTATTTGTCTCCATGAGAATGATACTTTTCTCATCTCTTTATTATTTGTGTGATACATATACTTGTATGCATAAAATCGACAATAGTATGAAACAAAACCAAGTTGTCCACTTTTCCTAATTCTTCGTCAGTCTTATTACCTAATTGATTTAACCATCCTATTATAAAAAGTTCATCATGATTTTAAAGATTATAGATTATGTATAAAAAGTAAATAAAAAACATAAATTTAATAGCATGAAAAAGTAAATTTATGAAAAAGTACATTATAAAGTAAATAAAAAAGACAAATTTCATAATATTTCAAAAGTAAATTAGAAAAATAAATATAAAGTACAGATATTTTGTCAATATTCTTTCAAAAATTTCTATAGAATTCCTAGATATATTGTCATTTAACACTACAGGTTTTATGGAAGTTAATGTTTTCTATTAAAATATTGATATTCACGGATATTTCTATAAATTTTTTTAGATATTTTACATAAAAGGATATGATACTCCTGTTTCATATTGATACTTGTAAAATACGAAAATTTTTGTAAAAATATTGATAGAAATGTGAATTTTTCAATGTTTGGCTATCCTAAACATAACAAATAATTTACTAAATTATTCAAATGGATCTTTCTATGACTTGTCAAACACTAGAGTGATCAATTGAAAGTCTAAACTTGTACTGTGGAGCACCCTTTAATAGGGTATTTTTAAGAAATATGATTAAAATTATAGGTGTAATTTAAAACATTATAACATATAAAAATTTTACATTGTAATAATTTTTTATTTATTTAATAATATATATTAACTATATATTATTTAGTAATTATAAGTATGATTTTAATCAATCCCATATTATTTGACAAGAGTGATTTTATAAAACTTTCATATATTAAAATTAAAAACAAATATTATAATATAAAAATTTTTATATATTATAATAAATATAATTTTAACCAAAAAAATTTTTACCGTCATGTCAAACAAACACCATGTAAGATTTTCATTATAGAAAGGAAAATTTTTGTTCCCTTGTTGATAATCATAGCCTGGCATCGTCAACATCGATGCTTGGCTTTAAGCCACTCAGCTACCCGACGGTACAATCCAACCCGAAACATTATTAAAAAACACAACACAAGAGTGACAGTGCTGTCACTGAAAGTGTCGAATCATGAGCTGAATCCGGCAATGATCACCTCACATGTGGCATTCCAGACATCGTATTTGCCGTCGCGCGGCCATCTCTTGTTGGCCGGTCCCTACACGAAGCGAGTCAGAGACGCAATAATAGAATCACATGACCCCTAAGTCTGTCTCAATCGTTGAAGGCACCAGGGGCAAAACCGTAACTTGACAGTCACGCTCACTTATGGTGTGGGCCGCCTTCCTGTGACTCATCGCCATCCCTTAAACACAGCACAGAATAGTTAGAGAGAGAGAGAGAGAGTTGTAGAGAGAGAAAGGTAAAAAAGAGTATGGTGGAATGGTGATGATGATTCTTCAGATTCCTGGTTCCAGTCTGTTTCTCTCTCTATATGTATTTGTGGATATGTGCATATATCTGCGCATCATCAGATATTTCGTTTTTTTTATTATTATTTGTATTTATCTCATGTATTTTTCGTTTCTTTTTTTATAAATTCATAAATATACATATGTTTTTTGGTGTTGAATGTGTGATTTCTTGTTTCTCAGATCTGTGTTGTTTACGATTACCGAAGGCATTTCGGATCTTGAAGCTGTACATCGCGTGATTTTCTCGTTTCTATTTTCTGTGCATTTTGGATTATTTTCGCATTGTGAAAAGAAAAATCGAAAATATCTAATGATTTTTTTTTTTAATTTTTTTGGTGATGTGGGTGAGGCCACTGGACGCAGCGGTTCATCGATCTTTTCCTGAGATTTGTTGTGAAAAAACCACAAAACATGAATCGGTCGATAAACCTCTGCATCCAGCGCTCACTCTCTCTCTCTCCTATCTTTCTCTCTCTCATAATTTTTTTTTTCCGTTTCTTTTCCAAATAGTGGCTAGCTGAATAAAAAAAAAGTAAGGAAGAAAGATTGACTGAAGTTTCCATTTGTCACGGATTAGGTGAACTCATTTCTCACAGATTTAGATTTTTTTTCCTCCAAAATTTCCTTTTTTGCTTTTTTCTTTTTGAGCAACCAAATCGGGGATTTCAATTAGATTCCCTTAGTATTAATTAATCAACTGTTTGATTGTATGTATCTATTTTTTATTGTTGGAAAATTTTGGTATTTGAACGCTGTCTGTTGGGTTGAAATTGGTCTCTGGTATGATGCGGTAGTGCAATGTTTAGGTTAAGCTTGTGTATTTTGTATTATTATGACAATAATGGTAATTATTTGATGAAAAAAGGAGTGATTTTTAAACTCGTTAGGTTTTCGTAAACCAGTTACTGGGTCTAATAGTTTTTCGGTTACCATAAGCTGCTTATGGCTCAATGTAGAACACAATTTATATTTTTTTTTTTCCTTTAGTGGGAGAATTTAAGAATTTACCTAGTCTGTTTTAATTAGCAGTTGATAATTTTCAGCTCATTTGGATTACTAATTTTTTGTCTTTTAAATTTTATACAAGGTGTTAACTATGGTTCCTAAATGTTTTGTTCTAAGTTTATTTTCGATGGAATTTCATGGTACTAAGTCTTCTCCTGCTTAGAAGAATGACTTCAAATTTTGTCCCTCAGTTCAATACTTCAGTTGTATGGAGCTTGCATTTTCAATTTGTTAAAAATGTTTTCTTAGTCATTACAAAATGTAAAATCTGTGACCAATATGCTATGATGTCCTTTGGTTGCTTGAAGCCTTCTCTTCTATTTGTTTGTTTAGTGGTTTATAGAGGCTAGAGTTACCTTATTTATGGCATCTAGGCTTGGGTAGGCATTATTTTACTTCTGTTTTCTGTACTCTTTAATTTATAGGTGCACATAGATCATAGATGCATGCATGTGCATCTATACATATATATGTATATTATATATTTAGTTATTTATTTATTAAACTAGTATATTTCTGTTGACTTTTGAGATCTATGGAGAGCTCCTTGAACAAAACCTTTTTGGTCCCCATGTGGTACCACCCTCAAAGCAATTATATAGCAGCAGGTTGAAAATTTTGCTTGGGAAAAATAAATAGATTGATACTTTTATAATTTCTGTTTTTCATATGTGGTATTAATTGTCCTAGTTTTGGGGCTATGGTAGTTGCTATGGAATTTAATTTCCTGGCATATCTGTGTGTGTCATTTTCTGGGGGAAAAAAAGTTTATACTTGTTTCAGAAAAAAAAAAAAAAAAAAAAAGTGTTCTCCGAAAGAAAATAGTCTCCGAGTGGGAGACAAAAGCTCCCTTCATTATGGCATGAAAGTGAGGGAAAATTACAGTTTCTGAGTACCAAGTTGGCAGAGAATCTACTATGTTGATGTCACTTGGGGAATCTTGGTATCAAATTCTTGGTACCAAAATTGGCATGAAAGTAAATTGAACTAGAGATGAATTTGATTTTCCCTGGGAATCATCCAAGAGCATAAAAGATATTTAGAAAAAGAAAGTACAGAGGGAATCTATGGAAATAGTGGTGAGTTTAGGATATCTGGTTTTTGGTTCCTTGTTCTGATCCAGCCATTGAAAGTGCCCTCTTATATAGTATTCCTTTGTAATTTTAATGTTCAAAGTGTGAACTTCAATAACTCTTTTTTCTTTATTCTTCTTTCCCTCTCCCATGTTCCCCGAGTTTCGTCTGAATGAGCCTTGAATGGCATTATAATCTCATTAGCATGTTAATGATTCGAAACGAATAGCAGACGCGATTTTCATGAACAATCCACAAGTCCTTTCAAACTGTTCTCCTGGCCCGCCTTTACTATTATTACTATTACCATATTTTAAGAACCTTTTGTTTTTGTTTTCTTCAATCTTTAAAACCAAGAGATGGAGGGTAGTTTTGGTAAATTCTTGTGGTAGAAAAAGCTATTTTGTATTATCGATAGAACATAGGTGTTTTAATTGTTTGATTAACCTTTTATCGGTCTCATATTACTTAGAAGCAGATTTGTATGTGTTGCAAATATGTGTGGTTAAAATATAAATTTAATAGTTAAAACAATATTTTCTATTAATGGTGTAAAATTGTCTTCTCTCTGTCATAAAGATTTTTTTTTTTTTTTTTGGTGGTATATAAGTACACAACGGACACCGAGTTTGAACTTTACTCCCGTAAGAGAAAAAAAGAAGAAGGATCTAATATGATTTTATTGAGTCTTATAAGTTAAGTCAGTGATAATGGTTAGGATTTTTCTCTAGCACATGAAACCATGTCTTAATCCTGATCTTCCACATAGCAACAAGACCAAAACAGATGTTAGGTTTTGACTTCTCCCATCCTCAAGTTCGCTCTCCTTTCTCCCCCTTCCTCAGTTGGTAGCTGCCATTCTGACTCTAGCTGTCGTCACTGCGCCGGCTTGATTGGCAACTAGATCAATGTTTCATTGGACGAGATCAATGGTTCCAAGAAACAGGCGAGATCAACAGTTTCATGATGAGTGAGATTGACGGATTCAAGGACGCAGGGGTGGAGATGGGAAATTTTTTTAAAAAAGGGGGGTGATGAAACTAAAACTTAGTGAAAATTATAATATAACAGTATTTTATGAACTTTGTCTCTTTTTTGATCTTTGTTGTATTTGTTTTACCTTTTTATTCATAATCTGAATGAATGAAGCTTATTCACTTTTTGAAGTTCAGAGTTCAAATTCTTTTGGTAGATCTTCTAGCATGTAGAATTAGGTAATTGGTGTTTCCTAAATGCAAAGTAACGCAAAAGGAAAATAAAGATCAAAGTTTTTTTTTTTTTTTAAAGAAAAGATTTTTCAATGGATTCAAGAACGAGAGAAAAAATTATGGCCTTGTTTTCGTATTTCGGTTGAAAGACCAATAAATAGTAATTTTTGGATATGTATTGAAAAAGTAATCTATTAATAAATATTTATTTTTCAGCTATCAGCTTTATTAGAAAAATGTAATTTTGATCAGATTTAACAGTAAAAAATAAAACACTGTTGGGGTCAATACGGCTCATTAAAAGTTATGTAGACAATTTATGGATAAAGTATATTGGTACTTTTTGTATTTTATCCAAATTACAGAGAAATCTCTTGGTCAAAATTAATCACACAGGTACCCATTGGACATAACTTTATTAATTTTTTGTCGGTAATGACAAAAATACCTTGTTTAATCTTAGTCATTAATATAAAAAATGAAATCCAAGCCATTGATTTAAAAAAAAAAAAAAAAAAAACCTAACATTTAAGCAGCCAAGCAATCCCCTTTTACCCCTACCCTCCTCCCACCCCAGCCATCCTCTTCCTACTCCTTCCTCCATCTGCCTTGCCCCTGCATGTCTTTGTTGCCCTCTGTCCGGCTAGCGCCAGTGTGGCAACCCCACCACCAAGCCCAGCAAACCTACTGGCCCCTTCCCATTGCGCCCAACTCTCACCTGTCCCTTCCCGTCACACCAAATCCGACCATGCCCCATTCCCGTCATGCTTGACTCTGCTAGCCCCTTCTCGTCGCAACTAACCTCTGCCAGCCCTATTCCCATCGCACCCCACCTTGTTAGGCCGCTATCCCATCACGCCTGCCACCCCGTCGCACTCACCCTCCCCAATCTTCGTGCCCCACCTATACCAAGCGAAACAGAGATATAGAGAGAGAGAAAGAGAAAGAGAGAAAGGGAGATTTTAAGATTTTTAAAACTTTTAAATCCAATTTTTATTTTTTCTCAAAAAAATATTTAATTTATTTATTTTGTTTTATAATTTTGTTATAATTTTTTAATCTTTCATGAGAAGAGTCATAATTTTTCTTTTAGTTTTTTTGTTTTTTAAAGCATTTTTAAATTTCATATATTTTTTCTATTTTATAGAATTGAAAATATGGATATGGATGCTATATGCTTGGGGAATTAATTGTGGGCTTTTTTTGTGGATTATATAACTTTAATCTTTGTATTTTATTCTATTTTGTACATAATTGTTATCTTTGAAGAAAAATATTTTAGGGGATGAAGAATATTTATGTTATTTTAAATATTACAAATATAAAATTTTTACCATCAAAAAGGGACTTTTCAAGAAAAAAAGGGAGGAAAAATACATTTTCTCTATCATTAGAGTGAAATTTGTAATTATAAGTGTGTTTAAATTATTTATAATTATTTTTAATAACAAAGAAGGGTAAAAATGTCATTTTATGTGCGTAATCGACTAATAAAATGTTTTTGATGGATGGAGGGGCATTTTGGGTGTTTTAAACAAGACTAACAGTCACTCATGGTTAACTGTAACGATGAACTAACAGAAAAGGTCTTTTTGTAATTGTTTGAAAAAATACTAAAGGTATTAATGTAATTAGTTTTGTTCTAAAAAAAAGTTACCGTAATTAGAATAAAACATGAGGAATGTTAATATGATTTACTCATAATTTATTGTACGTTGGATAGAGTCAAATTTTTTAGGTGGTAAAATTTGAGTTAAATTTTGTCAGATTTGAAAACCAAGCAATTTCACCGGGTAGACATCTCTTTTGACCATCAGAAAAAGCATCGCGCACGGTGGTGGCACGGTAATTTGATTCTGTGGTGTCTGTTGCTGAAAAGCCAAAGATGAATTCACTCGCAGCCTATAGGATCTAGACCAACATCAAACTGATTTGCCGAGTAACAAATTGATTTTGTCTAATCAACCAAAAAGGTACCATTTAGATGTTAAAAACAAGTGCAGGATAAATATTTTTTTGGACATGTTTGTAACTATTAACTTAGAGAATCAGATACTTAACAACTTTATATTGTAATAATTTTTTATTTTTTATTTTGTTGTTGAGAGTTTTATGTGTAACTTTAAAACTAATATGTCAAATATCCTATTAGATTCATTCAGGTATTTGTTTAACATTTTGGTTAGGACCAATAAATATTGTAATACTCTTAACCGTTAAAGTAAAAAGTAAAAAATTACTATATTATAAAACATTTACATATTATAATTTTTAAATTAATATTTTCAGTTTTAATTGTTCTATTAATCATCTTAAAAATCACATATTCAACATATTTATCATAATCGAAAGAAAGAGTCCAACCAATAAGTTATTTTTCGGTTTCTATAATTGTCCAAAAGCAAAAGAGTGCAATAGAATATCACATAATTCTAAAAAAAAAAAAAAAAATAGTAACAATAAAGAAAAAAAATTCCATGACAACAAAAAGTAATCTGTCAATAAGATTCCATCCTTCATTTTATAATTTTATATGAAAAATATGATTTTTATTACATCTAACAATTAAAGATTGCCTTCAGCAGTGGAAGACAAAAAAATTAAAAAACAAAAAAAAGTGGCAGAATACAGACAAGGTGAATTGCTGGGCTCATCATACATCATCATGTCACAGAGAGACAGGAAGGTTGCCTTTTTCTTTTCCACTTAGGCCAATAATTCTGCCGATAACGAAAACGACACGATTGGGAGGATGGCTATGAAATAACATTATGACCTATTTTGGTGGCAGTGACAACTGACAACGTGGCTAATGAGTGCCGTTGAGAATGACTATAATTGTGTGTTGGAAAGGTTATGATAACAAATATGAATTTGTCCCTTTTCACCAAAAACCAAAAAAAAAAAAAAGAGCAATTTGTCTTCGTCTTAATACCATGATGTATGAATGTTTGGAACAAAATAACTTGAAAATACAATTTAAATAACTTTAACATTATAATATATTAAAATTTTATATTATAATATATTTTTATCTCATATTATATTATATAAAAGTATTATATTAAAACAGTTAAAATTTTAAAGTTTAAATAGTATTTTATTTTCAAACACATTTTTAGTACGTTTGATATTAGTTTGTTTAAACTATCTTTTCAATTAAGAACAATATAAAATACTTATATACCATAATAAATATAAAAAAATTATTATAATATAAAACTATCATATACAATATTTATAATTTTAATAAATAATTTTAATTACTATGTTAAACATCAATGTCTCGGCGGTAACACGCTCTTACGTGCACAAAAAGCCATATTGTCATTTTCTGCAACTGGGTTCTCATTCCTAGAAGTCCAACTCTATGTTGACTGCTCTTCCGTTTTGTTATTATTATTATTATTATTATTATTATTATTATGTATTTATAGAATTTAAGAATCAAATTTTAACATTTAAGTTTTCACTGTTATACAAGATGAAGCTCTTGGTCATATTCTGGGTTTAGTGGCGAAATGCCCAATTATACTTTAAAAAATGGAGATGGTTTTGACATATTCCTTCTTTTCACCACAAGGTGTTAAGGATAGATACTAATGGAGCTTTATGTATGTTTTGTAGATGCAACTAGAACCAGATAAAACCTTAGAAGTACTAACATTTTCTTTTCTTTTTTGAAAAACACAATCTTATGTTGATGGAAGGCAATTAGTTAATATAAGCCTTTTCCCAAAGGAATTAAAAAGGGAGTTATATCAGCTTTTATATTCTTATAAATTTTTTTCCCAATTATCTAACTCGAAAAAGAACAAATGTCATTGTCCTCCTATCTCCATAAAGAAAGTAATAGTAAGAAAAGGGGAATTTTTTCAAGTGGGTCTCACCATCATAATTTTCAGCTCCAAGTGCCATGTCTTTTGACATTTTGCACTTGGAGGACCATTAGTCGAAAACAAAATTAAGAAAGGAAAAAGAAAACAAAAACTGGGGGTAAATAATCATGTTTAAAGTTTTCTTTTGAAGTAAATGACTTTTTTAAGATAAAGGAGATTACATGTGTGTGTTTTTAAATGGTTAATTAATAACTTAATGTTATTAATTCAATGATATATTGGTTTGTGGCTTTCGATCATTAACTTGGTGGTTTACTAATAATTAATTAATATTAGTTAATGGTTAACCAATTTTGTTCAATAGTTTAATGATTTATCAATGATAAATCATGAATAAATCAACGCTAAATTAGTTCATTATTGATAAACTATAGTTTATCAATTATGTATTAATATTTATCAATAATATATTGATATAAACAATTGATGTTATTCAATAATGTGCTGGTTTGTGGCTTTTGACCATTAACTTCGTCTAGAATAATTGATGTCTTTCAATGATGTACAATGTTATTCAATGATGTACCAGTTATTTAATGATGTATGATGTTATTCAATGATATACTGGTTTGTGACTTTTGATCATTAACTTAGTGGTTTACAAATGCTTAATTAATATTTGTTAATGGTTAACCAATTTTGCTTAATGATTTAATGATTCATCAATGATAAATCATGAATAAATTAAAGCTAAATTAGTTAATGATGTATTGATATTACTCAACCATGTATTGATCTATTGATAATATCAATAATGTATTGATCTGAAAAAATTAACTTTTTCTTAATTGTTAAAACTTCAGTTATTTGTTATTTGCTATAGAAAAAATTCTTTTAAACAAAAAGGTAGATAAAATCAATATTTACCTAAAAAGCCAAGTTGAGGATAGTTATTGATTAAGCTTTATTTATTTACAAGTATGGGGCACTGCACTATTATGCTTTAGGTTTTACTTTTCCTTTTTAACCATGGAAAATTTCTAAGCTAGATATTTCCTTAAAATCATTAAGTGATGATCAAAGAAGACGCCAATTTTTATAGGGTGTTTGAGAGCATTGGTTTCAACCATTAGTTTAAACTAATTTTGATTATAAACATTATATCATGTGAGAGTTTTACATCGTAGCACCCTTTTTCTTAACACGATAACATGTAGCACACTTTTTGTAGCGGCCGGAAAATTCCAAAATAATTAATAAGTATGATTAATTAAGAAATTTTTCATAATTACTCAACTAAGTGCTTGAGAAAGTACAAGTATAGAACTTAATAACACGCAAATTTCTAAGCTCTTAATAGCTATAAGACCCAAGAAATAAATAATGTTATGAATGCACAAATTTATGTGCTTTATTTATGAGATATGTAATAATATAATGTTATGATAGTACATTAAAATAATTAAAAATAATTATTTAATGTGCTAAATTAAAAGTTTATGATTTATTAATTTCATGTATGAGCCATAGTGGTGACAATTGTAAGTATGTCAACTTAAAATATTTAAATTAAGATTATGTGATAAAAGTGAAAATTTTCAACTGACTATGATTATGTGAAAATTCTCATATGATATCAGTTCAATAAGAGATTAGAGCTTATGAAATTATTTTTAACAGAGCAAGAATTTTACAGTTTTAAAGAGTATATTTATGTTTATGAGAATTTCAAGTTTTCATATCAAAATTTGATCAACCCGAAACGACCCAGTTTAGACTGTGTAGACCACATGAGAGTCTATAAATACATGAAAAAGGCAACCAAAAAAAAAAAAAAAGAAGAGAGGGACCACATAAAAATCAGATTTCTCTCTCTCCACTTTCTCTCTCTACTTTCTCTTTCCTCCAACTCTGGTCAAGATTATGGTGACCTTTTTGACACATCCTGCACCAACAAAAAACTCTCAACGAGCTGATTCCAACGAGGTGCCGTGTTGGCCGCAACTCCGCTAGAGGAAGCCTCACGCGCTGATCAAAATGGGAAAGAAACCTAAATTTTTTGGTGAGATATCTTTGCCATCTGGCCTCCAATTGTCGTGATTTTTGTTCCTACACAACCACTGTGATGAGTAGAACATGATCCAAGCTTGGTTGCACCTTAACAGCTGCCAAAATGCTCTGCCCATCTACCCCTCATTGTCGCCATCGTGCCATCGTTGACTCTGCCATTCTAGGCAGAGTTGAGACACATGATTGGTGCCTCTAGCTTCAGACTGCCATGGGGAATCTTTCCCCCCCAATTAATTGTGGTGAGCCATGGCTGCACGACGGAGATCAAAAAGCACCGCCGCCAACCACCGTGTAGGAGATCGATCTCATCGTTCCCAACCAAATTGTGCCAAATTGATGGCACCAAATCATTCAGATGGTGTAGAGGAAGAAAACCATGCCCTAATTGCTTGAAATTGTCGTCGTTCATTGGAAAATAAGTCGTAGTCGCCACTCACAATCCGCCGCCATGATCCTGACATTTTTGATAGTATTGAGAAGCTCCACCTTAGGGAAAATGCTCAGAAATGAGTGGGTAGCAAAAGCCCTTAACCAATTTTAGTCCATAGCCGCTGGAGAACGAAGATCAGAGCTCCTCTATTTTTACCGACAATGGAGTTCATGATTTGGGTAGTTAAATGCAGAATTAGATGAAATTAACACTGCCATTAAACTCAGAAGGGTTGATTTAGTATGGGTAGGCATGAGCCCAACTGCCAACGGAGCTTGATCGATGGCGGTCAATGCTGGTCAACCGTCGGTCAACGTCAACGATTAATCAACGCTAACTTTAGGTTTTTGTGATATGGACCTCCCATTGATGATCTGAGACCACCACTCGACTCATTTCGACTCTTTGAACGTGATGGTATCCTCCATTTGAGCTAATTCTACTTCGATGAAAATTGTCTGGTACTAATTGTATGCGGATCTAGGCACCCAAACTATAATAATGAAGTCCAAAATGACGTTTCTAGCAATATATGATCTTCAGGAAGCATTCCTAGCCATTTCATGGCTGCTCGAGGAGCACTACAGAGAATGCTTCGCAGACTATAGATATAGCGAGATACAACTAGACCTGCTCAGCTCGAAGTCCAAATAAGTAGGAATCTCACCTATAGAATGAACAGTCTTTAAATAAAATATTTTGAATGTTTTCATAAAAATTTATGAAAATGCATGATCAATGATTTGTCACACTATGTTGTGATATGATGTTTTCTTATGTTATGATATTATGATTTATTACGTTCATGCCATGTCATGTCATGTATGTTGTGATTATGTCATGATCAATATGTGATATTTGCAACATTTAAAGCATATTGTTTAATCACTTTCAAGTTAAGCATGATTATGATTTATGGTTTATGATTCACGTAATTGTGATGTTGTGTAGTGATAAGCTATACTGCATACACACAATAAGACAAGTGAAAGTGATAGGTAGTGTCGTACCAGCCTCCTTAATGTGAGATTTACAAGCAAAGTTAAAGTGATGACCTCCTTGATGTGAGGTACATGAGTAAAGTTAAAGTTATGACGCCGGTGTTCGATGGTCTAAAGTCTTCTATAAGGGAAGCATCATGTTTATGATCTCATGTTTAATGATGTTGGTACGAACACTAAAGTTTCTAAGATAAAGAAAGTTAAGTAACAAGACAAGTTATAGCTTAAATAATTAAGCATAAGGCAAGTTGATAAGCCAACATAAAATGTTCATGCATATTTTTATTAAAATGATTTTTAATTATGTTTTGCGAGACTGACTTCCTACTTGCTGAGCGAAAGCTCATTTAAGTATGTTCATGTTGTAGATAAGAAAACTTGTCAACGACACTGATGGGCAATGGTGAGCGGATGATGAATTGTGGATATGGGTATGGATACTACTCACACAATGCAATATTTCTACATTATGAGTTTACGAATTTATGCATGTTTCTGTTTTATGAAGTCATGTATATATAAATAAGTAAATTACGTACTCATGTTTTAAAAACTGAGATTGTGATTACGCAACCTCTGTCTAAAGAATTTTAGGTTTTTAAAATGTTGCTATAGACAATGCAACAAATACACGAAATTTTTAAGTAAGAAAATTATATGATTATTTATAATTTTAATGCTTTTATGAGTTTTACGTTCAGGTAAGAAATAAATTTTATGAATATGTATTTTATGAAGTTAGTATTATGAAAGTTTAGATGTTTATACTTTGAGAAATTATTAAGTTGGATTTGAGGAACTTTTGAAGAGCATTGAGTATGATTTTACTTCATCATTTAATTTAAAATTCTTTTGAAGAAGCTATATTTAAACTAAGGAATTGTTTTAAAAAGTAATAGTTTTTAAATAATTATCCTTATGCTTAAAGGAAAAGTTTTAAGAAAATTATTATGATTATGTTAAAACAAAATATTATAATTACGTTATTATCACGTTTGTGAAATTAATTATTTATTAGATTTCAAAAATTAAGTTTTGGGAAATGGTAATTATTTCCTTTCAGTTTCTATGTTAAGGATTCTATAATAAGAATCCATGTAAATAAAAAAGTTATTCCAAAATTTTAATACTTTATGATTAAATGTTTAAGTTTACTGTTATATTAAGTTAAGTAATAGCCACGTTGGTAGGGTCATTATAGTTGGTATAAGAGCCGATATCTTGCCATCCTACTTCACATTGTCACGTGCCTGTTGGACCACAGTCCAAGTAAGTTACGTTAATTGAATGTTATGTTAAGTTACGTTACATGATAGGTGCCGATTTTTCGTATAATTACAATCAAGTTATCGACATGCAAGCATGATTTTAGATGTCCTCTCAAAGTCCAATGCCAAGCCTAGCCACCACGACACATCGAATCACGGGAAGTTGTATTTGGTGCCGACTTCCTAAGTTAGCTAAACAACATGTAGAATCACGTGGATGCTTGGACCAACTTGTCAAGATAATCGACACTCGAAGTATGAATTCAGGCGAGAATATTTAGGGTTACAATCATAGAAGATGTGGATTGACCAATCGACGGAGGATCTAGGAAGCTACGATCAGGGTAGCTACGCCCAGAAAAGAAAAGAAGCTGTAAGTTTTCATGGCTTAATTGCTAATCCATGGCTAAAGCAGCCCTTCATGTAACATACAAGTGAATCCTCACTAAAAGCCGATTCTATAGGCGGATAGATAACACTCCTCAATCTACCACGAGAACAAAAGAAGTCATGGATAGGGTACACAAGGGACATAAGAACGAAACCTTCTTCAAGGAATTAGCACAAAGGCGATGATGTCAAGACATTTGTTTGAAGCACAAATGAGCATTTTGTTAGAAAGAATTTCCTTGTTTGGACCATTAATGAAGACATCAATATTCGACTTAGAAATGACGTAAAAGAATAGATAGGCATAGTACCACAACGAGGTTAGTGGTGTAACATGCCATTCGACTAAGCAAGTATACGTATAATATAAGAAGTAAGATTTATGTATGAATGATAGAAGCTTCCAATAGGAAGAACTTTATGTTATGCGACCTGTTAGAGGTGAGCAAAGTCTCGATCTCAACATTGGTCTATGATATGCAATAATTGCTAAAAAAAGAAAAAGAAAAAGAGAGAAGTTTAGCAATTTCATGATATGAATATGATATGAAATAGTTGCTATCAAAAGAAAAATGTATAGCAACTCTATGATATGAAAGTATGAATGTCATGCGTATGTATGATAAGAATATGAATGACATGAGTATGAGTAATATGTGAAAGCATGACAAGTATATGTATGATATGTTTATGAACGATATGTGTATGTATGATATGAATGGCATGCATACGTATGATATGAATATGAATGTTATGATTGATATTTGTATATGGATTATAAACATGATATAGCTTACAAGTACCATGTAATGCATAATGAACATGCACAATAAGGTCCATAAGAAACCGATCAAGGACCTAACCTTCTAGAATATAGTGAAGGGATAGATTCTATAGAATTAGAATCTTGGTAAGGATAAATAGATGGATCCTTACAAGAAATTTGAATGTAAATAGAAGTTTAAGATATAAGAGAAGAACTTCCCAAAGGTTACAGACTGTCTATGGGTGGTTACTTCTAAATTATTATCCGACCCAACAGGCTTCGCAATAGTGATCTTAGAATGAGATGATCCCTCCCCAACATACAAGAAAAGGTTGTTGAAGCAAAGTTGCTCCCACTTACCTAAGAGATGTGAGTAACATCACAAGGGTATTAGGCGATAATAAGAATGACAATATATTGTCATTAACATACCCGCTTAGGAGTTAAGAAAGAAAAGACTTCAAGATGGTTCAAAATTTGTCCCTTCAATAGAACTATATGACTCAGATAAGAGTAACCATAACAAAGGAAAGCCATTAGAAATTCTTGAACAAAAGAACATATCCTACCATATGACTTGACGACATTTAGTCATCAACAGCCAAAAAACCCAATTTAAGATAAGCAGATGTATGTGTTCTTTCCAGGACACAGTTTGCGATGTTATTAAATGACTTTTAGTCATCAATGGGCAGAGAACCAATTTAAGATAAGTAGACAAAGATGTCTACTTAAGGTTGCAAATATAACAGTAAGCTTACAAAATCCAAACTACTAAGCTAATAAGACCACCTCAAGTAGAAGTGGTCCTCCTCTAGTTAATAAAGTCTTTAGATAGACGAGATTCTTGGAATAAGCAAGATCAGAGACCTTAAAGTCAAACACCGAACCCTTTCTAGAAATCAGATGCTATGGAATATGGGAATATGGCTAATAAAAAAAAACTCTTTGACTAGCTAAGACGTGCTATATTGAGGAGAAATCCTCTAGAATTAGTGGAAGAGCATACTAATGAGAGTATTGCTCAACCTTTTGCGAAAAAATATAGTTATGAAACCGATGGTTGAAGCTAAGTTATACCTTAATTACCCATCCATTTATATCACGATTCTACAAGTAATTGTAATATAAAATTCATTTTATGGATATTATTTACAAATTTTTGAGTATTTAAACTCCCAAAATCTATATTTGTTAATATTCAGCATCATAACAAATTTATAGTGGAACTTCCTATTAACACTGTATTCTATATTTTATTGTAATTTTTACAAAAATACAATTTATAAGGGTAAATTCATTAATCAAATCCAATTAAATATTAGATTTTATTAATGAATTTTCCTTTGGTCATTACAACCTACCCCGTAAAGAATTTTTGTCCTTGAAAATCAAAACAATTCAAGGTAGACTTTCCTCATTTCATCCTCTCGCTCCTAAGTTGCCCCTTCTACTTGTTGGTTGCGCTACAAAACTTTGACGAAAGGTATCTTCTTGTTTCTTAATTCCTTTTCTTCTCGAGCTAGAATTCAAACTGGTCTTTCTTTATAAGATGATTCTCCTGCACAACAATTTCTTTGGGCTGCAAAACATGTGAAGGATCAGGTACATACTTATTTAGCATGGATACATGAAACGCGTTATGTGCCAATGCCATTTCAAGAGGTAAAGCTAATTTGTAAGCCACACTGTCTACTCTTTCTAGAATTTCAAAGGGTCCAATATACCTTGGGCCGAGTTTTCCTTTTTTCCTAAATCTTATTACCCCTTTCATTGGCATTACTTTCAAGAAGACCAAATCCCTTACTTGGAATTCTAGGGGTCTTTGTCGTCGAGCAGCATAACTCTTCTGACAACTAAATGTAGTTTCCATCCGTTGACAGATTAGTTTTACATCCTTCATCGTCCTTTGCACAAAATCCATAGTCGATAATGCTTTTGCTCTGGTTTCATACCAATGTAGAGGTGATCTACATCTTCCCCCGTAGAGAGCTTTATATGGAGCCATGCCTATAGAGGTTTGATAGTTCAATGGAAGCTTTCTATCCCATCTCCCCTTGAAATCTAACACATAGGCTCTCAGTATATCCTCCAAAGTTTGAATGGTCCTTTCAGATTGACCATCTGTTTGAGGGTGGAAAGCTGTACTAAAGGTTAGCTTCGTTCCCATTGCTTGATGAACGCTCCTCCAAAACTTGGAAGTGAACCGACCATCACGATTGGAAATAATGGATTTTGGGACTCCATGGTATCTAACATCTGGGCAACGTATAGTTCGGCTAATCATTCTACAAAGCTGCTAAGTTTAATAGGCAAAAAGTGTGCAAATTTAGTCAATCTGTCCACAATCACCCATATAGCATCGTTTCCTCCAACAGTTTTGGGTAATCCAGTCACCAAATCTATGGTTATTTGGTCCCATTTTGATTCTGGAATTTCTATCTTTTGCAGTTTGCTTGCCGATCGTTGATGTTCTGCCTGCACTTTTTGGCACGTGAGACATTTACTGACAAATCATGCAACATCATTTTTCATTCTATGCCACCAATAATGCTCTTTCAAATCCTTTAGTAGCTCTTGGATGAGCAGCATACGGTGCCTCATAAGCCTCATCTAATATCTGCCTCTTTAACTCTTCATTACTGGGAACGCATAATCTGCCTCTATAATAGAGAATGCCATCTTCCAGGGTACTAAATCCTGATTCCTTGTTTTTATGGGCCTCATCTTTGTACTTGAGTAGTGATGAATCTGCTTCTTGTTGCTCCTTTAAGTTCTCTAGGATAATTGGTTAGAATAATAAATCGGCTAATCCTCCTGTGATTATATCTATTTCTGCTTCTATCAAGTCTTTTTGGAGAGATTTTAGTATCAACTGCATCATTGTAAGTGAGGACATTGCTTTACGATTGAGTGCATCAGCTACCGATTAGCTTTCTAGGGTGATATAAAATTCTGTAGTCATAGTTCTTAACTAGCTCGAGGAATCTTCATTGTCTCATATTGAGCTCCTTCTATGCAAAAATGTACTTCATACTCTGGTGTTAAGTATAAATCTCGCATTTAGCTCCATACAAGTAATGGCGCTAGATCTTCAATGCGAATACGACTGCTACTAATTCCAAATCATGCGTCGGGTAGATCCTTTCATGATCTTTTAGCTGCCGAGATGCATATGTAATCACTTTTTCATTTTGCATAAGTACGGCTCCTAAGCCTGTTTTTGATGCATCCTTGTAAATTACGAAATTTTCCAGGTTTGGATCAAGTATGATCAGTACCGGTGCACTTGTGAGTCGCCTTTTTAATTCTTGAAAACTTTCTTCACACTTCTTGGTCCATTTGTATTCTGCTACCTTCTATGTAAGAGCCGTAAGCAGTGCTGCGAGCCTGGAGAATCCTTCTACAAAATGTCAGTAATAGCCAGCTAGACCGAGAAAACTCCTGATCTTGGTAATGCTCTTCGGTGTAGGCCACTTATTTACTGCTTTAACTTTGGAAGGATCGATAGATACTCCATCTCGTGACACCACATGTCCTAGAAAATAAACTTTGTCCAACCAAAATTCATATTTTGAGAACTTGGCATACAACTGATGCTTCCTTAACAACTACAGTGCAATTCTCACATGTTTCTCATGCTCCTCCGGCGTTCTTGAATAAATGAGGATGCGTCGATAAATACGATGACAAATTTGTTGAGATAGTCCTTGAAAATCTGGTTCATAAGATCCATTAAAGCTACCAGGGCATTGGTCAATCTGAATGGCATAATGCAGAATTCATAATGTCCATAACGTGTTTGAAACACTGTCTTGGCATATCCTATTCCTTAACTCGAAGCTGATGGTCTCCAGAGCGTAGTTCCATTTTTGAAAATACAGACTCTCCTTTCAATTGATCAAATAAATCATCAATCCTCAGAAGTGGATACTTGTTTTTAATCATAACCTTGTTTAGTTCTCGGTAATCAATGCATATCCATAAGGTTCTATCCTTCTTCTTGACGAATGAAACGGGCACTCCCCATGGAGAATGACTCGGCCGGATAAACCCTTTGTTTAGCAATTCTTACAATTGCACCTAAAGCTCTTTGAGTTCTCCTAGAGCCATATGATATAGTGTGTTCGAAATCAGGGCTATACTTGGCATTAATTCAATCTCGAATGAAATTTCCCGCTCTAATGGTAAGCCCAGTAATTTGTCCGAAAACACGTCGATGAATTCTTTTACTATAGGGACATGCTCTGGTCCTAACTGAGCTTCCTGATCTTTATTTACTAAATTCACCAGATAACCAGTGCATCCACTCTCCAACATCTTCCTTGCTTTCAATGTCAAAATTAGCACCTTTAGAGCCTTGGGAATCTTCCCTAATACACGAATTCCTTAGTTCTGGAAGGTTGAAACGTAACCTTGCGATGTTGGCAGTTAACCTTGGCAGTGTATTTTCCCAGGAAATCCATTCCCAAGATAACATCATAATCTTGTATATCGATTATTATTAAATCGATATACAATTCCCTTCCACAGATGATGATTGGTACATGACGTAACCAAAAATCAGAACTTAATACCTCCCAAGAGGGAAGTACAGTTCTAAAAGTCTGTTCTATTCTATTCCCTTCATTTCCTATTCATTTGGTAAACTAAAGTGATGCGAATAAATGTGTTGGTCTAGAATCAAATAAAATATAAGCATCAGTGTTGGCAACAAAAAACTGACATGTTACCACTGTTGAAGTTCCTGCGTCATCCTCTTTCTTGGTGTAGGCATAAATCCGTCCACTAGGTTTTGGAGCTTTCAGACGTCCCTGACTGATGCTAGGGCCTTTGATTTGTGCTTGGACTGCAAGAAGTTGAGTTCCCTGAGGCCTTTGCTGACTCTGATTATTCTGATTCTGGGGATTGGAAAAATAATTTCTGGCATAGTGTCCTCTTTGCCACAGATAAAACACTTATTAGTGCCAGCTTTACACTCTCCTGCATGCCTCTTTCCTATTGACCATAGAGAGGTTTACTATTCCCTCCATCATTGATTCTTTTCTGGGGTTGCCCTTTTTGATTCTTTGGATTATTCACATTCCATTTCCTCTTATTATTAGTGCTGTGGTTACGTTCGGCTGGGTGACTCTAGAGCTGCCCCTAACTCGGGATGTTTCCTTTTCCTTTTGCTTGCAGGGCTTGACTTTGTTTAGCCAAGGCTTTTTCCTCCTTTTGAGCCTTAAAAATTCTTGCCCTCTCCTCCTTATCACGGGCAATTCTAAACTTAGCTCTAGTAGCCCGTTCGATACAATCCTCCACATCTTTAGGGACTTGTCCTCCACTATCCACTATAAGGGCAATGTCGGTTCAAAACATCCACATCAGTCTTCTTATCTACTCTTGATTGGTAGGCACCAGTTCGGGACATAGATGCGCTAATTGATTGAATCTCTTCACAGCATCGGCTACTGACATATTGCCTTGTCGAAAATTATTAAATTCCTCTTGCTGTGCTACTATTGTTTCCACATTGAAATAGGCTTTTCCAAATTCCTCCACAAAATTTGGCTAGGTCATTTCATCTACATTCCTTCTACGTTCAACTAACTCCCACCATCTCCTCGCATCCTTAGTGAGAGAAAATAAGGCACATAAAACTTTCTCGCGATCACTAAGTCCCATAAATTTTAGAACTCTCTCTATGCCATTAATCCAATCATCAGCTTCCAGTGGGTCCGTAGATCCATCAAATTCTGAGGCCTTCATCGGTTAGAATCTTTCATAGAATTTAGTAGCAGACACAATTGAGGCAGTTGGTTCTGCTTGCTAAGGCGGTGGTACTAGGGGTGGAGAGTTCGTCGTGTCGATGGTATGGGATTCTGGTTAACTAGTTGCTCTCTTAATTCTTGCATTTCCATCTCCTGGGCCCAAAGCTTCTGTTGCAATTCAGTGATCATGGCCATCAGGTCCAGGTTCGCAGGTCCTCTGTGTGCATTAGCCATTGATAATAATTTTATAGGCCTACCATACAATTTTATTATTATGTCAGCATATTCTATTAATTTAATAGTATTTATTAAAATCTCTTTTTTTTTGTCCAAATCATGTAAATATATATACATTAACATACATTTAACATTTCATTCATTACTTCTTTCTTTTTCCTTTACATTCTTCATTAACAAAACATTATATAAGGGACTAACAGATACACTTACTTTACTTTCTTACATAAACTTTTTATATCATTCTCGGGAGTAGTTATCTCTTCTGGCTAACATGTACACTACTACCGAGAAGGATACCACTTACCGGAGGTACACTCGTATACAAGATCAGCAAAGCCAAAACTATACTAGTCACACAACTGCATACATCTTAATACATTAAAGTCTTCATGGGTCCATTTTCTTCCAAACCTGATTCTACACCTAACATATCATTGTTTTTAGGATCCTTCTCGGGGTCCTCCCCCTCCTCTTCCTCGCTATAATCAGTAGACTCATCATCGCTAGCAATGATAGGTTCAGAAGGTACTGGAACAAATTCAAACTCTTCTTTTTCATCATTATCGTCATCATCATCATCTTCATCATCATCATCCATCTACACCGGGGGATCCTCTAAAGGTGCGACCATGTTTTGTTTAGCATGCAGTACTTCCATAATAAAATCATTTAGGCTAAGAAAATCCCGTGGGTACTACATCTGATGCTGTACTACATTGGGAAGATCTCTCCATATAAGTCACAGATGCGTCGCAATGGTATTTCAGGTAGGATCAAAGGTATCATGGTCTGACGAAATCTCATTAAGTAATGCTCCACCGATTCACCTACATACCTACCCCAAATCGGTTCTATATGTACGTAGAGTCGATGGCGCCAATCTGCCCAAACATGAGGATTAACCTGAACTGGTATGTGGTTGGCAGGTGGTAACGGAGTGAATTCTTTAGAGATCTGCATTTTCAATTCCTCCCAGTCATGTCGTCGCTTTTCTGGTCCTAGCCCCATCCACCATTCCAGTGCTTCCCTTTGCAGTCGCCCCAAGGCTAGTGGGACCTGTAGATGCGGTGGGGTGTGGCAAGTCTCAAAAATCACTTCCAACTCATGGAACTACTTCGTCAAGGCCATTGGTCGTTGACTGCCAAAGTAACGCAAAGGTATCATCCCCTGAAAGGAAATGCTCACTCTTCGGTCTACCTCCACATCATGATTATAATGCGGCTCCGCCATATACTATATTTATTATTTTACTTAGTATCACGTTCTTACATAAAATCATAATTCAATATTCCTATGCTAAATATTAAACAATCTTACTTGAGCCATAGCAGTGGAGCATGCAACAATGTGCAGTAGGGTGGTAAGATTCGCTCTGATACCAACTGTCACAACCTGCCTTTATCGAGCTGTGCTTTTTCACTTTTCCTTACCTACGCATTAATGAAAATCTAAGAAAAATTTTTTTTCCCACACATACATACTTAAACATCTTTTGAAATTATATATATATATATATACAAAAGCAAACTTTCTTTATGTCACATAACATGTATCACATGTCTCAAAGAGGTTTTATCTTACTTAACTATATTACAGCTTTTTTTTACACTACACATTTCAAAATAACTTAAAATACATAACAACAGAAACATGTTCGTGGTGGTAACAATTCTCGATTCTGCATATTGCTCATATTCCACCACCACTAACTTATCAATGAAGTTACTCTACCTTTTAGTAGAGATACCTACAGTACGAAATACTAAGTGAACTTGTGTCCAATAAGTCCCAACACAGCCCACATGCAACATTCATTAAATTGCATGATCCAGTTATGCTTTCTTATGAACATTCTTAATCCTTATCATGTCTTATCTTTAGCTAGGGCCCAAGTGTTCATACCATTGTGCACATAGGTCTACGTGACACTAAGACCATACCATAACCTTGAACTTCCCTTGAGTCAGGAGTCGATACGACACTCTTCTTATTTCTAGTGGTGTATTTACCAACCCAATTATTATGGTTACCATACCATGCATGAGGTCATGTTCACATGTTATACACAAAACATAAATATTCTTCTACTATATAGTACACACAGATACATATTTTATATACTCACAGGTACACATATCAATATACACATAGGTATGCATCATAATATACACACAAGTACATATGTTATATATATATATATATATCATATTTTATATCTACAATTCTATACTATAGGTAGGATTGGTACTCACTTGTCTAGGTTGTTGTGCTAGCCAATCTCAGTCATCTTGTCCTAGTCCTCTAGGGTCCTGTTTGGCCAATTATAATGCTATTAGCTATATTTCCACTATTTTGTCTTGTGCGTCATTACAAAACATTCTTTAATCAATAGACTGGTTATGTACTCGTCTATCGCTCTAATGATCTCAGATTTTCTTTCCCTTATCTTATTCTACCTTATTGTTTCTAATGAGGGGTGGAAATCTTATTAGTAATCCCTTGTCCTATTTGGAACGTTTTGGAGTAGTTCGGGTCACTCGTGAAAAAATGACGATTTTGCCATCGATAGGCCTTCCTAAATTTTTTAAGCTCAATTTTGCTATTTTAGCGAAAATTGTTGCTTATTAATTTTAAAACAATACACTGGGGTGTTGGGTTTCTTTTTTTTGCATTAATGTCCTACTTTAATAAAACTTTGCAATTTCATCCTATATTTAAAAATTTTGACAATTTACCCCCGGAACTAAAAATAATCTCTTTAAACCATAATTTTTTATTTTTCATAAGGATCATATTTGCTCGAAATACCATACGTAAAATCCTTTTGCAAAATGTCATTTTTTCCCTTTAAAGATTTTTTTTTTAATTTTAACAAATTTTGTAAAATTCATAACTCACAAACGAACGCGATTTTCGACAAACCGTTTGCAGTTTCTAACAGTTTCGTCGAGATCTACAACTTTTGTGTTTTGAATTTTTCAAAATTTTCACTATAAAGTGGAGTTTTTGACCCTTTTTCAAATCTATCTAGATGGTGAAAATATTTTCAATTTAGTCCCATGCCAATTTTTACAAAAATCTTCTTTAATACTAAACACCCACTGTTTTAATCAGGTTCCAAAACATTCCCTTACAAATATTCTTGCTTGAATATGTCAAGTTTCATTCTTAGGGAAATTATTCAAAATTCACAAAATGTAGGCCTAATTTAAAAATCAACTTAAATTCCAAACACACCCCTTACTTTTCTACTCATTCATCATCACATACCTTAGAATCAAGCAACATACCATAACCTAACTTAAATAATTACAAGCCTTACTTAAAAGAAAATCAAACAAAACAAAATCACCATGAAATCAAAGTTTGAAGGCTAGATTTTTACCAAAGAAGGAGTGGTAAGCTTGAACACCTTCACACCCTTGATTTTGGTCAATTTCTCTAAATATGATCCATAACAAAGCAAGCCTTCTTTAACTCCTTTCAAACCAAAAAATAACCCTAGAGAACTTAAGGTGGGTTTGGATTTTACCTTGAAAAGTTTGTGGAGCCTTCACTCTTGAAGCTTTAAACTTGATTGAAGAAGGTTTTGTGAGAAATTGGTTTTGAGAAAATTTTGGAGAAGAGAGAACTTGGGGCTGCCGAACGCTAAGGGGAGAACATGTGAAAAAAAATTGTTATTTAAGTCTTTAAATAAGACTTATCTAATGGGGATTTTTTTCCTTAAAGGTGGTGAGTCATCCTAGTCATTATTAAGGGTAACCCATTGGCTTATTGTGATTGGGCCACATTAGGTGGTATGGTGGCCCAATCTAATTTTTCAAAGTGTCCTCTTTACTTTTTACATTTTCCCACAAAGTATAATTTTTCCACCATACAGTGTTTTTCTTATATTGTAGTAGTAAAACCGGTAAATATGTATCCTTAGACTATAGAAGATATTCTACTTTGCCTTTGGTTTACTTTTGGAAGCCAAACATAGAATTTCTTATATATGTGTTTTCCCTTAGCAATATACCTATACCGCATCGGACCCCCTTTTAGCACTGGTTTAGGGTTTTGACAGATTTTCTATCTTAGTTATATCTTAATTACCCATCCATTTATATCACAATTATATAATTAATTGTGCTATAAAATTCCTTTTATGGATATTATTTACAAATTTTTGAGTATTTAAACTCATAAAATCTGTATTTGTTAATATTTAGCATCGTAATAAATTTATAGTGGAACTTCCTATTAACACTGTATTCTATATTTTATAGTAATTCTTACAAAAATACGATTTATAAGGGTAAATTGATTAATCAAATCCAATTAAAAATTAGATTTTATTAATAAATTTTTCATAATTACTCAGCTAAGTGCTTAAAAAAGTACAAGTATAGAACTTACTAATACGCAAAGTTCTAAGGTCTTAATAGCTATAAGACCTAATAAATAAATAATGTTATGAAAGCACAAATTTATGTGCTTTATTTATGACACATGTAACAATATAATGTTATGATAGTACCTTAAAATAATTAAAAATAATTATTTAACGTGCTAAATTAAAAGTTTATAATTCATTAATTTCATATATGAGCCATAGTGGTGGCAATTAGAAGAATGTCAGCTAAAAATATTTAAATTGAGATTAGGTGATAAAAGTAGAATTTCCCAACTTACTATGATTATGTGAAAATTCTTATATGATATCAGTTTAGTAAGAGATTAGAGCTTATAAAATTATTTTTAACAAAGCAAGAATTTTAGAGTTTTAAAGAGTACAATTATGTGTATGAGAATTGCGAGTTTTCATACGAAAATTCGATCAACTTGACATGACCTAATTTAGACTATGTAGACCATATGAGAGTCTATAAATACATGGAAAAGGCACAAAAAAAAAAGAAGAGAGGGACCACACAAAAATTTGATTTCTCTTTTTCTCTACTTTCTCTCTCCTCCAACTCCGGTCTAGATTCTGGTGACTGTTTTTTACACCTCCTGCACGAACGTAAAGCTCTCAATGAGCTAGTTCCAATGACATGTTGTGCCAGCCACAACTCTGGCAAAGGAAGCCTCACGAATCAGTCAAAGTGGTAGAGAAACCTAAATTTTTTGGCGAGATATCTTCGCCGTTCGGCTTTCGATTGACGTGATTCTTGTTTCTACACAACCACCGTGATGAGTAGACCATGATCCAAGCTTGGTTGCACCTCAATAGCTATCAGAATGATCCGCCCATCTACGACTTGTCGCGGCCACCGTGCCACCATTGAGTCTGCCATTCTAGGTGGAGTTGAGACACAAGATTGGTGCCTTTAGCCTCAGACCACCATGGGGAATCTTTCCACCCAATCAATTACAGTGAGCCATGGCTACATGATGGATATCCAAAAGCACCATCGCCAACCGCCATGTAGGAGATTGATCTCACTATTCCTAACCAAATTGTGCCAAATTAATGGCACCAAATCATTCAGAGAGTGTAGAGGAAGAAAGCCCATGCCTTAGTTGCATGAAATCGTCGTCGTTCATCAGAAAACAAAGCTGCTGTCGCCGATCACAATCCGCCTTAGGGAAATTCTCAAAAATGAGTAGGTAGCAAAATTCCTTAACCAATTTTGGTCCACAACTACTGGAGAATGAAGATTGAAGCTCCTTCATTTTTATCGATGAAGGACTTCATGATCTGGGCAATTAGAGGCAGAATTAGGTGAAATTGACACTGTCATTAGACTCAGAAGGGTCAATTTAGTGGGAGTAGGCCTGAGCCGAACCGCCAATGGAGCCTGATCGATGCCGGTCAATGCTGGTCAACTGTCGGTCAACATCAATGACTAGTCAACGGTGACTTCAGGTTTTTATGATCCGGACCTCCAATTAACGATCTGAGACCACCTCTTGACTCATTTCAATGCTTTGAACGCCATGGTATCCTCCATTTGAGCTAATTCTACTTCGATGAAAATCATCTGGTACAGATTGTATGCGGATCGAGGCGACCCAAACTGTAGTAACGGAGTCCAAAATGACATTTCCAGTAATGTATGATCTTCGAGAAGCATTCCTAGCCATTTCATGGCTGCTCGAGGAGCACTACAGAGAATGCTTCATTGACTATAGATATAGCAAGATACAATTGGACCCGCTCAGCTCGAAGTTCAAATAAGTAGGAATCTCACCTACAGAATGAACAGTCTTTAAATAAAATGTTTTGAATGTTTTCATAAAAAATTTATGAAAATGCATGATCAATGATTTGTCACACTATGTTATGATATGATGTTTTCTTATGTTATGATATTATGATTTATTACGTTCATGCCATGTCATGTCATGTATGTTGTGATTATGTCATGATCAATATGTGATATTTGCAATATTTAAAGTATATTGTTTAATCACTTTCAAGTTAAGCATGATTATGATTTATGGTTTATGATTCACGTAATTGTGATGTTATGTAGTGATAAGCTATACTGCATACACACAATAGACAAGTGAAAGTGATAGGTAGTGTCGTACCAGCTTCCTTAATGTGAGATTTACAAGCAAAGTTAAAGTTATGACCTCCTTGATATGAGGTACACGAGTAAAGTTAAAGTTATGATATCGGTGTTCGATGGTCTAAAGTCTTCCATAAGGGAAGCATCATGTTTATGATCTCATGATTAATGATATTGGTATGAACACTAAAGTTTATAAGATAAAGAAAGTTAAGTAACAAGACAAGTTATAGCTTAAATAATTAAGCATAAGACAAGTTGATAAGCCAACATAAAATGTTCATGCATATTTTTATTAAAATGGTTTTTAATTATGTTTTGCGAGATTGACTTCCTACTTGCTGAGCGAAAGCTCATTTAAGTATGTTCATACTATAGATAAGAAAACTTGTCAACGACATTGATGGGCAGTGGTGAGCGGAGGATGAATTGTGGATATGGGTATGGATACTGCTCACGCAAAGTAATATTTCTACATTATGAGTTTACGAATTTATGCATGTTTCTATTTTATGAAGTCATGTATATATAAATAAGTAAATTACGTACTTATGTTTTAAAAATTGAGATTGTGATTACGCAATCTCGGTCTAAAGAATTTTAGGTTTTTAAAATGTTGCTATAGACAATGCAACAAATGCACAAAATTTTTAAGTAAGAAAATTATATGATTATTTATAATTTTTAATGCTTTTATGAGTTTTACGTTCAGGTAAGAAATGAATTTTATGAATATGTATTTTATGAAGTTAGTATTATGAAAGTTTAGTTATTTATGCTTTGAGAAATTATTAAGTTGGATTTAAGGAAGTTTTGAAGAGCATTTAGTATGATTTTATTTCATCATTTAATTTAAAATTCTTTTGAAGAAGCTATATTTAAACTAAGGAAATGTTTTAAAAAGTATACTTTTTAAATAATTATCCTTATGCTTAAAGGAAAAGTTTTAAGAAAATTATTATGATTATATTAAAATGAAATAATTATAATTACGTTATTATCACGTTTGTGAAATTAATTATTATGTTAGATTTTAGAAATTAAGTTTTGGGAAATTGTTATTATTTCCTTTCAGGTTCTATGTTAAGGATTCTATAACAAGAATCCATGTAAATAAAAAAATTATTCCAAAATTTCAGTACTTTATGATTAAATGTTTACGTTTACAGTTATGTTAAGCTATGTAACGGCCAGTTAGCCACGTAGGTAGGGTCATTACGTTTTTTTCTTTCTTGACGCTGTAACATGTGACTTATGAGAGCCTTACAGTGTCGCAATTAAAAGTTTTGGTTATAACTCAAATTGTCAAACATCACATTCATTGACAAGAAGAAAATCTATCCCAATACACGTCAACCTGACAAATGTAAACTTAAACTGCGTTTTCCACTAAGCTCAAGAACAATGGATCAGCTGAATAAGTGCTCTGAGTTGTTTTTTTTTTTTCCTCTGTTCACACATATTTTGCCACTCTTGAGTCTTTTCTTGCTTCAACAAGGTTTCCCCTATTGCTTGTAAGGCTGACGATGATCACTTAGTGATATGGATCTCAGAGAAGAAAGGAAAAGAGAAAGGCGTGAGAAATCCAAGTTAAAAAAAAAAAAAGCATTTGTATGCTCTAGGTCCTAACAAGGCACTTAGTTTACCAAAACAATATAATTGTAAAATTGACCAAGCCCTTAAGATGATGAGAGAATAATTGTTAGGAAAGCATGGTACATGGAAAGGTCTAAAATGCCTCCAATTCTTCAATCAAATTCATATGGCTTTTAACTTTGTGGGCAGAAGAAGTGAAAGAGAAGAAAGTCAAGGATTTGTGGAAGAGAGAGACGACAAAAAAGAATCAAAGAGCAATTAGAGTTTTGTATTAAGTTCCCTAAAATAATTTTTTTTGGAATGAAAACAAAAAATTGAGCTTTTAAGAGAAGGAAAGCCAACAGTTGGGAATGCAATGAATTTCTAATTTCTTTAGCTTGATATTTTCCTTTAGTTAGTCTTTTATTTTCTTTATACACTCGGTGGAGTATAAGATCTGACTTTTGAGTTTAACTGCTAATCTAATAGCTTGTGCAATGGACATCTGAAGAAGAGGAAGATGCTATGTTCTCTCTTAGGGCCAGCAATTTCAAATATGACATGATGACACGATACAAAAACGACACGAGATAAACTTGTTGGATCGCACATTTATTAATTGGGCCATAAATGGGTTGGCACAAATAACACAAAAATAAACGGATTGGATTCGTGCTAACACGTCTAACACACCTTAATACGTTTAATTAAACGGGTCATAAACATGTCGACATGGCATGACACGATGCATCCGTTTATAACACATTTAAACTTAAAAATAAAAATATTTAAAATATTTGTAGTAGGTTAGTATTAATTAGATATTGTGTTTTTGTTAATTTTCTTTATTAGCCTTTTTTATTTTTTTTAATTTTATTATTTTTTTTAATTTTCAGTTAACTGGGTCATAAACGTGCCATATGCGTGTTATGTTAGACACGTATGCCTTCAGGAGTAAAAGTTTAATAAGTTTTTGAAGACATTTTTATCAATAAAGAATTTATTTATTATTTATATACCAAATCTTGTCCTCTATACGTTCATATTTCTTGAATGTATGTTAAGCAAACAAAAATCT
This sequence comes from Artocarpus heterophyllus, assembly GCA_025403435.1. Taxonomy (NCBI): domain Eukaryota; kingdom Viridiplantae; phylum Streptophyta; class Magnoliopsida; order Rosales; family Moraceae; genus Artocarpus; species Artocarpus heterophyllus. Next base: position 23,650,289 of record CM046346.1, read on the forward strand.
AAAACTGTCGGTCTAAACCTTAAGAACTTGGCATATGATAGACAGATTATGCGCAAGACACGATTCTTAAGGTGATGGTCTAAATCATAAGATCCGCAATCGAGGGAATAAAGTTGGACGCTTTATTCATGCAAAGATTGTTATATTGTCTATATCCCTTTTGGGAGATGGCTTGTCTTGGTCATCGGAGGTGGACTCCGTGAATAGAAACATTGACACGTTGTCATAGGTGACGATGTATTGGATCGGGACATAAAGTGAATTGATTTGGATTAATAATTCTGTCTCGGCAAATCGATTCACTTTAGATAATCATATGTGTTGTTTCTTAATCTTGAGATGAATAGTGGGCCCGTTGTCTTTGATTGTGTCTTTTGATATACCAAAGGGTGACACCTATATCTTAATAGTGGTATACATGCCGGTACATTGGAGGCATGACTCTTGATAGCGTAGACCTGTTATTCATAGATATGAAATCCATAGCTCATCTTTAGGAGTAATGATATACTTTTATATGCGTTATCTTGTAATTGAAAAACTGGAGCGCTCAACCATTTGGATACATAGGTGTAACCAAATGGTATACTGTCTTTAGATGGTAGGTTTTCTGTTGGTGAGATAATGGAATGTAAGATAAAAATAATCAAGAAGGTAAGACAAAACTTGTCCTTAAACCGATTATGGATTATCATATGGGGATATGATACACTATGATATGTCATGGAGACGTAGCTATTTGGATTTCATAATTCTATGTAGTTCGAGAGTGCAGCTCCAAGCTTTTAGTGGAGTAGCGTTGTAGTTGATAATTATGAAATGTATATCAGGGATATTGGGTTTCGTAATTATGGAGAGCTTGAACTATGTAGGTCCATTTGGTCCCCTTTGCTAGCTCACAACATCCTGTAACAACACGACGTGCTTTTCCAATAATTGGTGACTTATGTCAGATTTATCAGATTGATTAAAATTTAGAATAATTAAATAATTTATGTCTGTTTATCGGTTGAATTAATTTTGTAATAAAATTAATTCAAGATAAACTTGTTGAATTATTGGGATCGGATAATTCTTGTCTATTTATCGGTTGATTTAACTTTGGATAAATTAGATCAAGATAAACTTGTAGAATTATTGGGAATTAATTTATTTTCTTAGAGATTATCTAGATGAAGTTGTTTTGATCAGATAACTTCTCTATTGGATTATTTGAATTAAAACTAAGACTTTATCCTATAGAATCTTGGGTGAAAAATAAAAGATTTATAGAGATTTTTATTCGGTAGTTCGGCCTGCCGATGAACGTGTTCGGCCTGCCGATGGGCCGTATTCAGCCTATCGATCAGCGAATGATAAGATCATGCGTTTCCACGTAGATCTTATCAGATATTGATCTGAATTTGATTCTGATCTGAGTTTTGAGACTTAATCTGATAAGGACTGACCCTAGGACCAACCTTTATAAATAGGGATTGATTCTCACAAGTTACTTCGATCAATTGAGAGATTAAGAGTGATACTCAATTGGTGAGAATCTGAAAAACTCCCTGAGAGCTTTTGTTTACAAATCACGAACACTAGCTTTGGGTTCTCTCGATTGGTTAGAAGGAGAATCACCTGGTGGAAGAGCTGTACGTGTAAGCCCACACTCACTCCGGTCGTGGATAGAGAATAGCAAAGAAGACTAGTTGGTTAAGGCTCTTCTGGAACATCACTTCTCTTCACGTTTTGCAAGGGTTCTTCGGCACACAAAGGTTCATAAGATCTGGTTAATTTATGCATATAGCATGTCAAACTTGTGTTTTAGAAATTGCTCTGATATAAAATTTTTAAAATTTCGCTACGCACTCTTTTTCCAACAATTGGTATCAAAGCCAAGTTTTTTACATAAATTTATGAGTTTGTGATCATGTTACATATAAATTTTGTGATCTTAATCTCTTCTATTATTGAATTTAATTTTATAGAGAGTTGGGACTCTAGGTTTCTATATAATTATATGTTGTCATGGATTATGTGGTCCATGTTCATTAATTAATTATGGTTGATTAAATGGTTATTTAATTAATTATTAATTAATTAATTTATACCGGTTATGGTTCCTTAGAGGTTAGAATATGTTTCTAGATTTTTCATGTAATTAGATGGCAGACTATGATCTCCGTCTAGGAATTATTATTTAGTTTTAAATTTGTAAAAATTTTGTAATTAAATAATTATTCAGAGAGGAAGAATCTAGAAGGCAGATCTAGAAGATTAATGATGGCGCTCCCAGGTATTTCCTGAGTCTCTAATTTTATGTTTTTGAATTGTTGAAAACAAAATTGATGAATTACATTAAAAATTGTATTTTTTGGAATAGGAGATTTCTGCTCAGTCGGCATGTAGAACTCAACAATTCGGCAGGCCGATGGTCACAGATCGGCAGGCCGGACGTGTGGTTCGGAGGCCGTCAGTGGAGCAAAAATCGGGTGGCTCTAGCGGCAGGCTGAACCTGCATGACCGGCAAGCCGATTATCCAGATCGGCCTACCAACCAAGAGTTGGAAAATTTTCTGAAAAGATGTAGTTTTTTCTGATGCAGTTTTAATTTTATTTTTGGGACAATTCTGAGAAACATTAAATTTGGATATGACCAGAAATTTGAGGTGTTCAATTCATACGGGATTGAAGACTTGAAGATGGAATTACATGAAGAAGGATACAGCTTGAGGATTCAAGGATGAAGAATCGATAATATGTCTCGATTATTCTCTTGTAATTTTAGTTTTCTATTCTCTAAGGTGGAGCCATAATATTACGGTTATATATTATTTTGCTTGTAGCTTTGCTTGTCTGCATTATAATATGATTTGCCATGTTTATTGATAACATGTCATATAGGATAGGAAGTGCCGCTCATATTAAAATTGTTCATGCATATTCTTAAAATAAAACCTTGATTTCAAAAGATTAAGTGGGAGAAGGCTTCTGAAGAGAGAACCTAAGGCCTCCATCGTTGGTCCATAGGCAGAACATGGTGGTCTCGACCCCTAGAAAGGGATTTCTATCATGTACTAGATTGGATCTCTAAAAGGATAATGTATTTTAGCATAATTTATGGTTGCACACCCCTAGATGGGGATTATAAATCATGGATAAAATATTAAAATGATGGTTATACACTCACGTTAATTTTATTATGAACATTCCCTAGGAGCTCTATTAATAAAATTAATGGCCAAAGAAACAATTATTAATATATGCTAGATATACGGGTCCTGGATAGCATATATTAATCAGGAGGGGATCCGTGTTCCTGATTGAATTTGGCATGACTCCCCTAGGAGATTATTGAATTCTGAGTTGGGAATTATCATTGTAAGGTTGTGATATTTTCAAGGTTCTGACACATAAACACATTTGTATGTTTTTTACATGATTGTGTTATCTTACCAAATTATTATGATATGTTTGTTATGTTTGGTATATGATTCTTTATTGTAGATTAAAAATTTCTAAAAACGCTTTATCATCGATACTTGACAAAAACCTATTAACCGGTGAGAGCTATAATGATTGGAAACGGAACTTGGATATCGTCCTGTCCTTTGAGAAACTGAAATATGTACTGACAACCCATTGTCCTTCCGAACCTACGAGAGACTTATTTAATGAGCAATTCCAAGTGTACGATCGTTGGAAAGATGCTAATGATCAGGCCCGCTGCTATGTTATGGCCAGCTTGAATAACGTGCTGCAGACTCAACATCAGGATTATGAGACTGTGAAGTAGATCTTGGATAATCTTGAGGATATGTTTGAAGGCCAGGCCATAACAAAGCAGCAAGGGGCGGTTCGAAAACTTCTTAACTATAGACAGAGGCCAGAGACATCTATAAAGGAGCATATGATGTTGGTCATGGGTTACCTCGCTGAGGCTCAAACCAATGGATCTGACATCGATGCTGAAACTCAGATGACTATGGTCTTTGAGACTTTGTCAAAGGAATTTATTCCATTTAAAGGTACATTTAATTTAAGCAATAGACGGGACATGACTTTAACAGAATTGATGAAACAGTTATAGGAGTTTGAACTGCTAATCAGGGAGTCTCTTGCGGGTGGTGAGGCCGACATGGTAGCTGCTTTTGGTTCCAATCCTAACTCTGGGAATGGAAAGAAGCAACGGGCCAAGAATGAGAAGTCTTCTATTCCTGCTACTACCAAGAGCAAGAAGAAGAAGAAGAAGAACCAAAAGAAGCTTAAATGCTTCTTCTGTGGAAAGGTCAGACATATCAAGAAGCATTGCAAGGACTTCCTTTCCAAAGGAGGTAGGTGTGATCTTCTATATTTAGAAACTTGTTTGGTTGAGGAATCCAATGACATTTGGGTCATAGATTCTGGAGAAACTAATCATGTTTGTATTTCTCTGTAGGGGTTTAAAGAAACAAGAAGTCTACACCATGAAGACTTCACGCTTTGGATGGGCGATGGATCCTTGGTCTCAACGGAAGCAGTGGGAGACGTCCATCTTTATTTTGATAATTATAGGAATTTATTTTTGCAAGATTGTTTTTATGTTCCTAAATTTAAAAGGAATTTAATTTCTATATCTTGTTTATTTAAAGACTCCTATTTGGTTTCTTTTAATGAAAAAGTGGTGATTCGTAAAAACAATTCTTTTATTTGTTCTGGATGGATGCAAAATAATCTATATTTTATCAAACCTAAGATGGACTTATTACTTAATGCTGAGATGAATGATAATAACTCTAAAAGACTTAAAACTTCTCACTCTAATAAGACTTATCTTTGGCATTTGTGCCTTAGTCATATTAACCTGAATAGGATTCAAAGGTTGGCAAGGGATAGACCTTTAAGTCACTTAAAAGTAGAATCTATACCTCAATGTGAATCTTGTTTTGAGGGTAAAATGACCAAAAGACCATTTGGGTCTAAGGGCAATAGGGCCGACGGGGTTCTAGAACTTGTGCATAGTGATGTTTGCGGATTGATGAACATCTGGGCACGAGGAGGGTATGAGTACTTCGTCACTTTATTGACGATTACTCAAGATATGGGTATGTGTACCTGATGCACCACAAAAGCAAAACTTTTGACAAGTTCAGGGAGTTTCATGTGGAAGTGGAAAAGCAATTGGATAGACCCATAAAGGTACTTCGATCCATTGAGGTGGAGAATACTTTTCTGATGAGTTCTTAGAACACTTATTAGAGAATGAGATTTTATCCTATTTGACTGCGTCGGGCACTCCGTAGTAGAATGGCATAGTGGAGAGAAGAAATAGGACTTTGTTGGACATGATTAGGTCCATGATGAGTTATTCATCATTGCCTTTATACTTTTGGGGATATGCACTACAAACTGCATGTTATCTTTTGAACAATGTGCCTTCAAAATCGGTCTCTAAAACTCCTCACGAGTTGTGGACGGGTAGGAAGACATCCTTAAACGATTTTCGCATATGGGGATGTCTGGCTCATGTCCTGTTTAAGGATGCGAATAAGTTGGAGCACGTTCGAAAGTTTGCATGTTTTTAGGATATTCAAAAAAGACTAAAGGGTGTTATTTTTATAACCTTAAGGAAAATAAAGTCGTGGTTTCAACTAATGCAACTTTCCTTGAGGAGAGTTACATGGATGACTTTAAACCTCGAAGCAAAGTGGTGCTTGAGGAGTTAAGGAGTGATCCGATCACTTCGGAGGTTCCAAATGAAACCGTTCCGATCAGTGTAGAAAAACCAAACAAACCTGAACAATAACCTAAGGGGCTTCGGCGTAGTGGGAGGATTGAGTGTCAACCTGAGAGGTATATGTTCAATGGGGAGGTCTTCTTGGCTGAACCAGATGAACATGACAGGGATCCTTATACTTACGCAGAAGCTATGGAGGATGTTGATTCAAAACTCTAGATAGAGGCCATGAACACAGAGATGAAGTCTATGGAGACTAATCATGTCTCGGAGCTTGTAGATCTTCCCGAAGGGGTAAAACCTATAGGATGTAAGTGGATCTACAAGAGAAAAAGAGGAGTGGATGGAAAGGTCGAAACCTTTAAGGCTAGACTGGTAGCTAAGGGTTATACGCAAAAGGAAGGAATCGATTATGAGGAAACCTTTTCGCCTTTAGCCATGCTTAAGTCCATCCGGATCCTCTTGTCCATAGTTGTCGCTCTCGACTACAAGATTTGACAAATGGATGTCAAGACAGCTTTTCTAAATGGCTATCTTAATGAGTCCATTTATATGGAACAACCAGATGGGTTCAAGGTCACATGTCAAGAGGGGAAGGTTTGTAAGTTGCTATCAATTTATGGATTTAAGCAGGCTTTTCATTCTTAGAACATAAGATTTGATTAGGTGATGAAGACTTATGGGTTCTCACAACAATGAGAATGAACCATGTGTTTACAAACACATTAAGGATGAGAAGGTGGTTTTTCTACTGCTCTATGTAGATGACATTCTATTAATTGGCAATGACATTGGGGCATTGTCATCGGTCAAATTATGGTTGACCAAGCAGTTTGACATGAAGGATTTGGGTGAGGCTAATTTTGTTCTTGGTATCCAGATCTTTCGGGATAGGAAGAACAAAATGATAGCTTTGTCCTAGGCCGGCTACATAGATAAAATTCTTAGGAGGTTTGCAATACAGGATTCCAAGAAAGGCGGGCAACCATCTAGGTTTGGAATTACTCTTTCTAAGAAAGACTCTCCAAAGTCTTATGAAGAAAGAGAATATATGAAGAAGGTGCCTTATGCTTCGGCAGTGGGTAGTCTCATGTATGCCATGCTTTACACACGACCAGATATTAGTTATACGGCCGGGATTGTAAGTCTATTTCAGGCGGATCTAGGACCGAACCATTGGGTTGCAATAAAGCATATTTTCAAGTACCTGAGAAGGACTCGAGGGTATATGCTTGTATATTCAGGTGAGGACTTGAATCCTCTATGATACATTGACGTGGATTTTCAATCCTGTCTGGATTCTAGGAAATCGACTTCGAGTTTTGTGTTTACTCTGGGAGGTGATGCCATTAGTTGGAGAAGTGCTAAGTAAGATTGTATTTCAGATTCAACAATGGAGGCCAAGTATGTGGCAGCTAGTGATGCTTCGAAAGAAGTAGTGTGGCTCCACAAGTTCCATAGGGATCTTGAGGTAGTTCCTGGTATGGATAAGGCGGTATCACTGTACTGTGATAACAGTGCGACGGTAGCTAATGCTAAGGAACCGAGATTTCACAAGAAGAGTAAGCATATTGATCGAAAGTATCATGTGATAATGGACTTCATTGAGGGCGGGCGTGTCACGGTGTGCAAGATCGCATCAGAGGGCAATTTAGCTTATCCATTTACGAAGACACTTACTGGGAGAGTCTTTGAGAAGCATGTGGAAGCTATAGGGATGCGAGATTTGTCGTATTTACTCACTTAGTGCAAGTGAGAGATTGTTAGACATGTATGGCCTAAGGAGTAAAAATGTAATAAGTTTTTGAAGACTTTTTTATCAATAAAGAATTTATTTATTATTTATATACCAAATCTTATCCTCTATACGTTCATATTTCTTGAATGTATGTTAAGCAAACAAAATTCTGAGACTATTGGTCTAAACCTTAAGAATTTGACATATGATAGACAGATTATGCAGAAGACACGATTCTTAAGATGATGGTCTAAATCATAAGATCCGCAATCGAGGGAATAAAGTTGGACGCTTTATTCATGCAAAGATTGTTACGTTGTCTATATCCCTTTTGGGAGATGGCTTGTCTTGGCCATCGGAGGTGGACTTCGTGAATAGAAACATTGACACGTTGTCATAGGTGACGATGTGTTGGATCGGGACATAAAGTGAATTGATTTGGATTAATAATTCTATCTCGGCAAATCGATTCACTTTAGATAATCATTTGTGTTGTTTCTTAATCTTGAGATGAATAGTGGGCCCGTTGTCTTGGATTGTGTCTTTTGATGTGCCAAAGGGTGACACCCATATCTTAATAATGGTATGCATGTTGGTACATTGAAGGCATGACTCTTGATAGCGTAGACCTATTATTCATAGATATGGAATCCATAACTCCTTTTTAGGAGTAATGATATCCTCTTATATGCGTTATCCTGTAATTGAAAAACTAGAGCGCTCAACCATTTGGATACATAGGTGTAACCGAATGGTATACTGTCTTTGGATGGTAGTTTTCTGATGGTGAGATAATGGAACGTAAGATAAAAATAATCGGGAAGGTAAGACAGAACTTGTCCTTAAGCCCATTATGGATTATCATATAGGGATACGATACACTATGATATGTTATGGAGACTTAGCTATTTGGGCTTTGTAATTCTATGTAGTTCGAGAGTACAGCTCCAAGCTTTTAGTGGAGTAGCGTTGGAGTTGATAATTATGAAATGTATATCTAGGATCTTGGGTGATGAGACTGCAAAAGTGTATATTTTACAAGGCTTAAATCTTTTATTTATGCTTTTATTTCTCATTAAATCCTCTAATTAATAACATTTTTGTGTCTTAGTGTGAAAATGTGTTTAAAAATGTGTTTTTAGTGTTTTGTTTGTTTAATAACATTTTTGGTTATTTTTAGAGTCGTTTTGGTGTGTTAAATAAGTGTTTAGTTTGTAAATAGTTAAAACCATAAAAATAATGTGCGGTTATTTTATTTTGAGTTTTAATGTGTTTGATAGTGTGTTTTAAGTTTGTAAATATGTGCTACTATATTTTTAGTAATTTCTAAAAATATTTCCAAGTCATAAAAATCACGTTTGTGCTAAACCGAAAAAGACTATAAATTTTATAAGTTTTTATCTATTTTTAATTAATTTTGTGTGTTTTAATGTAAAATAAATATCTTCAATATTTTTGTAAATTTTATTTGTTTGTAAAATAATTAATTTTAGTGTGTTTTTGAATTTTAGATTTAGAATCTGGAGAAAAAATGATGTAAAAAAGGGCAAAATCAGACATCAAATGCATCAAAAATCCTTAAAAATTCTGATTCATGTAAAGGAGACACGTGGCATCATGAGAACCATCGGATTCGCTGTCAAATTGATCTCAACCATCCAACGGAGGTCCGCGTGTCGTGCGTCATCCATTGCGTCAGCCGAATCTCAGAGTACAATTCACGTGGCGTTCTCTGATTAGCGTGTGTATTCACACGCAAACAAAGCTGCAGTGAGAGTCAGAGGAGCATCTCAGGCCGTGTCCAATCTCGTGCAGTTGTCTCCATATGCTCCCACTTTTTTTATCCGTCGAATGCGATGACCAAGACTAATCTAACGGTCTTCAATCTCGATCCCACTAGTCCCACCTGGGCCCATTCTCATTCGCATCTGAAAGCCGTTGGATCGCGAAATAAACAGACTAGATTGCACTGTTTCAGTGCTGCCATTCACTGCGAAGTAGAGAATCACAAATGAATTCTTGCATTCTGAGGACACGCCCAGCGCGAATAAATAGAGGAGAAAAAGGATCAATATGATCCTATTGTCAACGTTTCAACAGAAAAAAATAATAATTCCAAATGGCAAATAGTAATTTTAAGCTCCTATAAATACTGAGGCATTTGCCTCAGTTGAGGTACCCCTTCGGGCCTTTGGCCCTCTTTCTCCTTTTTTTTTTCTACTGAGTTAGACTCAGCAGTATTTTCTTAGGTAATAAAATAATATTAAAATTAGTGTAGAGAGTTGGTGAGGTAGAGAGATGATCTTGTATGCATAGTACTATGGTATGGATTTTAACTCTATATCTGTTTTGTAATGCTTATATTTTGTAGAATAAATTATATTTTTATGTTTTTAATAATTATTATTAATGTTGTTATGCTGTCTAATTCTTGCATAAATTTAGTCATGCTTTCTTTATGTAATTTAATTATGTTGCATAATTAATATTAATAATACTAAAGTCATGCTCGTTTATTAAGTTGAGTTTCTGCTGCATTATAGACAAAGACTAGCACAGTAAATGCTTGGTAATTCTTGATTTATTGTAGACAGAGGATAACATAGTGTATTCTTAAACCATTTAATAAAGCGAGGTGCTGCCAAAATTAATGCAATAATTTATTACATAAAAATATATTAATTTTGATTTGTTATTATCTTTTCTATCTTAAAATTATGTTAATTATAATTGAGTGACAGCGGTTAAAATTTTTATAATTAGTGCACCAAATCATTAGTGAGAGATGATTATTTGTTAGTTTTTATAGGAAAACCCTTACTTCATTATGGCTTGCTATATTGTCTCTCTCGGTTGACCTATATAATTAGTAAAAAGTGCTTCCAATTAATGAGAAAAGATATAATAAATCAAATGCTTTAGATAATTATTAATTAGAGTTAAAATTTCATATCAATTGCAAAACATACAAGGGATTCTCAAAGCTTCACCGTTTTAATTTTATGCTTTAAATTTTGAATTTAAAAAAAAATCACAAAAAAAAATATTTCTTTCATTTTAAACTATGATTTGAAAAAAGTGCTTGCCTTTTTGAATGTTTATTTTTATCAATTTGTCGAGTTACAAATTTTTATCTCCCTATGGATACGACAACTTTTCTATACTACAAACGTCCGCCATTTAAAAAGAAACACATTTTGGGGCGTTACCATTGGGTTTTGTAATTATCGAGAGCTTGAACTATGTAGGTCCATTTGGTCCCTTTTGTTAGCTCACAACATCCTGTAACGACACGACGTGCTTTTTCAATAATTGGTGACTTATGTTGGATTTATCAGATTGGTTAAAATTTGAAAGAATTAAATAATTCATATTTGTTTATCGGTTGAATTAATTTTGTAATAAAATTAATTCAAGATAAATTTGTTGAATTATTGGGATCGGATAATTCTTGTCTATTTATCAGTTAATTTAATTTTGGATAAATTAGATCAGGATAAACTTGTAGAATTATTGGGAATTGATTTGTTTTCTTAGAGATTATCTAGATGAAGTTGTTTTGATCAGATAACTTCTCTATTGGGTTATTTGAATTAAAATTGAGACTTTATCCTATAGAATCTTGGGTGAAAAATAACATATTTGCGGAGATTTTTATTCGACAGTTCGGCCTACCGATGAACATGTTTGGCCTGCCAATGGGGCCTGTTTGGCCTGCCGATTAGTGAAGGATAATATCCGAATTTGAGAGATCTGAATTTTTATCCGCGTGGATCTTATCAGATATTCATCCGAATTTGATTCTAATATGAGTTTTGAGACTTAATCTGATGAGGACTGACCCTAGGACCAACCTCTATAAATAAGGAGTGATTCTCACAAGTTATTTAGATCAGTTGAGAGATTAAGAGTGATACTCTATTGGTGAGAATCTGAAAAACTCCCTGAGAGCTTTTGTTTACAAATCACGGACACTAGCTTTGGGTTCTCTCGATTGGTTAGAAGGAGAGTCACCTGGTGGAAGAGCTGTACGTGTGAGCCCACACTCACTCCGGTCGTGGATAGAGAATAGCAAAGAAGACCAGTTGGTTGAGGCTCTTCTGGAGCGTTACTTCTATTCACGTTTTGCGAGGGTTCTTCGGTACACAAAGGTTAGTAAGATCTGGTTAATTTATGCATATAGTATGTCAAACTTGTGTTTTAGAAATTACTCTGATATAAAATTTTTAAAATTCCATTACGCGCTCTTTTTCTAACATGTTGTTATCGTGTCAACCCGTTACGGCCTGCTTACTGATCTTGTTAATCGTGTCTACTGTGTTACGCGTGCCATAGGCCGGTCGTGTTCGTATTTGCATTTCTGACACATTTATTAATCATGTCGTGTTTCTGTTTGACCTAAAAGTATTATGTTATAAACGTATTGACATGAACATAAATTTTGCCTCCCTTATTCTCTCTCTTCTGTTTTTTGAGGGTTTTGTCTTTTTTATTTGTTTTGAATCTCCATCAATTTACTGCCCTTCCTCGAGAATGAAAGGGCAAAAGAAAGAGAAAATATGGACAGCTGGATTAAAGTATTCTTCCTTTTAAACAACCCACCTTTCATTTTTCAAAAACATAACTACCGCCACAGCTGTCCAAATTAGGGTTCAATTAGAATTTGGACAGATGAAACAGTGGACACCTGTACAATTCAGGGTTCAATTGGAATCCCGTAATTTTCCAAATTTAAATGACAAATATGCCCCTGAGTTGAAGAACGAAAACAAAGAGCCGTTTGCCTCTTCTATGTTAGCTATGGATTTATTATTATTGTTAATTTTTTAGAGTATACCTGTGCAAAAAACGATTTGCTCTATTTATAATTGTATGTTAGAAACTTACATGTCAAAACCTATCACGTACTGTAGAGAATTGGTTATTCTTTATTTATGTAATGATATCTAGGATCTCTAATCTCTAGTCTAAAATCTATATCTATAACATATAAGTTATTTACAAACTAGAAAATTTTTTTGAATTCATACCAATTTTTGAATAAATCCGTTAATGGTCCAATATTACTTATTATTATTTTTTGACAAAATTATTATTATTATTATTATTATTTACTATACTTTAATTCAATAGCTTAGATTAACTTTGCATGGCTTATACTTTTTTATGATACATCATACCTTTTTTCTTGATATATTTTCTTTTCCTTTTATTTTTTTGTTTTAAGGAATATTGGGCTTTCTTTTTTTTTTTTTTTTCCACTATGAACTTTTCTCTTAAATCATTAACATCAAGTATTTAAGAATATACATAAATAAATTATGAAGTAGAAACTTTTTTTTCACTGTAGATATGTTAGCAACTATCCTGCAGCTTATTTTGTTAATTATAAACATGAAGCTTTTTTAACCATAATTAATCTCTCAATAGAGAGTATATTCCAATATTATTCCTATTGTTTATTATTGTCAAAAGAGAAAAATCAAAAAAATTTCTGCCATAAAGTTGAAACGTAATTCGTTTATTTTGCTGAAAAGGTTAATTGTTGACTAGAACTTAATTTTATTTTTTAATAAATGAAAATAAAGGATAGCATTAGAGGTAAAAAACACATCCCAACTAGATTTTTACCTAATTTCTCTCATCCCACACGAGCCCTACTATCATATTATTAAAATAAGAAAAATGACCAAAAAAAAAAAGTTTCGAATAACATATCCGTCAAAAGACAAATAACACAAAGCCAAAAATTAGAAAGCAGAAGAAACAAGAAGCACAAAAGTGCTCCTAAAAATGTAAATTAAAAGACATCTGGATGATCTATTATTGGAATATAATTTTATTATTATTCTGAAAAGTTAAAAATTATTTAGATATGAATATTTTGCTTTTTATAGATTATTAAATAATAACAATAATTAATAGTAATATCACATAGCTAGCCTAAACCTTATATATATATATTAATTTTAGTGCAATGGCCAAGAATTTTTTTACATCGCTTTCATTTTTAACAGCTTTTTTTAACCTTGCTAGTTAATTAGCTGCTTTTTTTTTGGATTTTTTAAATATTTTTTCATCGTACCATCCATCATTGCCTAATCTTTTGTGAGGTCATATACATGATTGGTGTTATTTTAACATTTCTTTTAAGATTAAAAAAATTCATTTATTTATCTCATTTGGGATATCACAATGGTTAAAAATGATCGTGGTTCCAGGACGGTTCTTTATTTGTGGCAGTACTATTAGGCACTTCTCATTTTGTTTTAATTTTTGTTTTGTTTTTTGTTTTTTGTTTTTTTTTTTTAAGATTGCTTAGAAAATCATTTAATAAAAGTTAAAAAAAAAACTTTTATCTTCTTTAAAGAAATATAGGTTTCTTTAGAGAACAATAAAAAATATCCAAAATGAGAAAGTTATGCATCTATTGACTACTTTTTTATAATTAGTTCTTTTAACTGTAATTTTGTTGTTTCATCAATGTACATATTAGAAATATGGATTCTTGAAAACTATAAAATAAGAAAAAAAAATTTAATTTTAATGTATTGTTAATCATTCATAATAACTTAAAAAGAAATCTTTGAAAGAAAAATCTCTAATGAACGGAAGCACGTCGCTCATGTCAATAATTTTAAAAAAAAAGCTTGTTGATATTTTCGAACTACCCAGAAATCACCTGTCAAATCTTCTTTAACAAGACCTTAATTCCATCTTTTACCATCCTTCCTTACCTAAAATTTCACAACTTCAATTTCGTCCTAAAATTCCACGACTCCAATTTCGCATGCTCTTAATGCTTCACCTCAAGGTTCGTCGGCTGTCAAATTTTCTTTAACAACATCTTAATTCTTTCTTTTACCACCCTTATCAAAATTCCACAACTCCAATTTTGCATGCCTCTCCTCGCCATTTTGCCATTGCAAGAAGACCTTTTGGTGCCGTGGAAAAACTTATCTGCTTGATAAATGACATTTTTAGGTTGAAAAAATGACATTTTGAGATTCAATTTTGAGTAAGACCCACTACGTATTAGTGATAGTCCTGGCAGATTTTTTGCCGACATATATCTTCTCACCATTGCTTGCATCTAAACATGGTTGAGATCCCCATAGTTTTCAAATCAATTCCATCAGTTTTTATTATTACCTTCTTTGATAGCAAATAAGTGAGTTTAAAACCCACAACAATCAGTGTTTGTCGGGATTGCTTGAGCAGCACTTCGTACTCTCCTTTAAAGAAACTCTAGCTCATTCAATACGCAAAGTTTCAACCTTCGAAGTTTGTTCCCTTCCAATTCTAAAAATAAACTAAAACAAAAATATACACAAAACACCATAACATAGGGCAACAAGTCTCACTACGAGAAAAATTAGAACTTGTAATATTTATAATTATCATTAAAATATATATTAATGAGATTTCCTAAATTATTGATATTGATACAAAATGTCTCAAACATCAGTGTTGCTAGAAGCAATGACATTTTAAAATGTCATCATAACATTGTTTTAAAAATATATTAGTAGAATATAAGATAAATTATCGAGACACCTCTTATGTTTTACTTAAATTGTGAAAACACTCTTGGTTTAAAATTAATCACACTGATACTTCTTGTCTGTTCAAAAAAATAGATCGAAGTAGCTAGCATTCGACATACACACAATATATACATACATATATATATATATATATATATATATAGTTTTTAGTCAGGGGGTCATACAATCATGCAAATGTAATACATATATATATATGTATAAATTCATGTAACCATGTTGTGTATTTTTTTATTTTATTATTATTTTTTTTTTATAGGAAGATAGGATTTCATTAGAAAGAAACGCCTAAGCCATACAAAGGCCTATGGCCACATTCAAGGCAAGACTTTCAACTACCTCAGCATGAGAAGCAAGAACCAATGAGATGACGCCTAGAGAAATTGGCCCGAGGAGCTGTGAGCAATCACAGCCAAAGCTGCATCATCACCCCTAATCGCTCCATCAATATTCAACTTAGTCCAGTCAGGGGTTGACCAAGGCGAAGGCATTAGTATAACCTGATAATTCTAAAACAAACTTAATGTAACATAGTGATGGATTATATTTTAGCTGAGTGTTATTCCGAAATAAGTTGAGTGCTATAAAAACCAACAATCACTATAAAAAAAAAATAAAAATAAAACTACACCTTTAGTCACAACAATTTTTAGAAAAACTTTTAGTCATAATAAAATATTATGACTCATATGCAATTAGCCACAAACTTTAACTTAATTTTTGTTATGATTAAAACTTTTAATCACGAAATGTTTTACATTTTATGACAAAAAACCCGTAGTTAAAAGTTTTAGTAATAATAAAAATTAAACTACAAGTTTGTGACTAAATGCATATTAATTACAACAAATGTTGTAACTAAAACTTTTGCTAGAAACAGTTGTGACTATATTACAAGAAAGATTGAAAAATCTCAAACTGGTCCGGCTTCAAATTAGAGCAGTTACATATATGTTTGTGTATGTACACATATACGTTAGTATATGTGTATATATCACCATGTGTATGCAAAGTGAAGACAAGCATCATTAGCAAGCAAGCGCATCTTTGCTTCGTGGACCACTTCCACATCTTTTTTTATAACTAACCCATGTAGAGACAATATTATATGCCGATTTAGACCTGGAAAGACATGGCTAAGGTTAAAGATCATATTTCATGATCCGAACTATATTATGCAAGCATGTGAATACATATAACTTGAAAAAAAAAATGTCATGATCTTTTCTTCCACAAATTTTTTTCCTTTATTTACATTTAGCATATTAGAAGGCAAAAGATGACAAGATAATTTAACTGTCTAAAGTCTCTTATAAGTATAGTACCAGAGACTTGATCTAGATCATCAATGATCCAAAGACTCATACAAAAAAAAAAAAAAAAAAAAAACTCTGGTTGTAATGGAATGGAATTTTAATTAAGCTTGATGTCATTATTTTTACTTGCACTTGAATGGAAATTAACTAATTAAGCTTCATGTCATTATTTTTTTCCTTATTCAGCCAAAAAAAAGTCATTATTTTTTGCTTGATACATATACTTTTTTCAACACTGAGAATGAGCACTGAAAGAAGGAGCTACAACAACAGAAGAATAGACCTTAGAACTACCAAGAGAGAGTGTACAAAGCTTATTCCTTTGATCATCACCAACACCATCTTCATTGCTTGACGAACAAACTATAGTCTCTTCAACAATCACATCGAAACAGACCGAATCGAACTTCTCTCCCATATTTTGATCTCTCCACTGGTTAATATTGATCGTGGAGCCAAGAGACGATGACGATGACAAATTAGACTTTGCTTTGTTCTTCATGAGAGCATGCTTAAGAACCTGGCAAAGCCTTGGATTCTTTCCCAATATGCTCCAATTTTCTTCATGAGTGTTCACAAATCCTTGATTTGGAAAATTGGTCCTTGCATTTCTTCCTCTCAAGAGCCTAGCAGCCTTGTCATAAGCCAAAGCAGCATCTTCCGGCGTGTCAAAAGTGCCTAACCAAAGCCTCAGCTTCTGTGATGAGTCCTTGATTTCAGCAACCCATCTTCCTGATGGCCTCTGTCTCACTCCTAGAAACCTTTTAATATTGTCCTTATTCACCTTCATGAATCTTTTTTCCTCCCCATTTTCATGCAAGTTTTTTGCTTCAATATTGAGTGTTGAGGAGTTTTTTGTCTTTGGATTTTGGGACAGATGATCAGATGGGGTTTTTGAGCTCATGTTTTCCATGGTCAGAAGGAGAATATTAGGGTTGATTTAGCTCAGATGAGAGGGAACATGATGATGTTATATAAACACTGGTACTTATACTTATTAAAGTAATGGCTAGAAGAATGAATGCATACATATAGAATGACATGTTAGTCTTTGTCTTGGCTTGGTTTTGTATCTTTGTGAAATACTAATATATATATATATATATATATCGGAATGACACATATCAGAACAGCATTGAATGATAGAAAAACATGTAGATTCTTCTCATCAATATAGGCAAGTAGGCTATAGGGATGGAAAATTTGTCAAAAAAATTAAACATTTGATTACGGTTAAAAATATAATGAAAAAAGATAATGTCATTATATAGAGTGCAATTTGATTAAATTGGTAGCTTTATCATTGAGATTTGACCATAGCTTGGGAGGGCGTGGAGGGAGTGGTATATATTAAGTGAATTAAAATCAAGCTTTTTTTGGAAGTATGGTTATCTTTTTGTACTTGTTTGACACCCAAGAGTGAACTCTTTTGTTTCTTCCTTTTTATCACTTTATCAGACAGCAGCCTTCTAGTGTAAAGACAACACTGAAAGAAACAAATTTTGCACATCGAACAATGGCGAGTAGTGAGTTTATAACTTGGTGATATTTCTTAAGCCAAAGTAATTTGATCTAGTCCAAGATGTGAATTGATTAAAAACTTTTGGAAGTCTTAGCTTTTTAAATTGTTTCCTTTCTTTGATTTGAGTACTTTTGAAACAGTTTTGTTCATTAAAAAAATAGTATAGTTAAAAAGAAGCATTTGGCAACTAAGTAAAAACTTAAAGTTAGAATTTTAATACTGTCGCATGTGAGAGCTTTATATTGTAGCAAACTTTTATTTTATGTTATAACATGTGAGAATTTTATACTGTAGTAGTTGAAACTTGATTCACAAATACTCATTGTAGACAGCCTAAATTCATATCTAACTGCATCTTAAGGCATATGTAGAGTTCAAATCTCTCTATTTCAAACTTCAAGAAGGAAAAAAGAAGAAAAAGGAATTGTGTCAATTGCAAAACACTAATTTTTCAAAATCCCTTCTATAACCAAAATCCCTTCTATAAGGGTTTTGAAATCAAATATGAAAGGCACAAAAAATGAAAATTCATGAAAACAGTCTTCAGCGCTTGATGAACTATTAGGCAATTCTGTAGATAAGCCTTGAACAATTTTTCTAGATAGAAATTATAGTAACCTGAAAACTTGTTATAACCATATGGTTATGGACAATCAGAATAGAGGCCTAGAAATTTTTTGAAGGACTGGAAAGATCAAGCAAAAAAAGAAAGGGCGAGTATTGCAAATAAATTAAGTTCATCAAGTTAATCAATAGTTGAAAATATCTGACCAAAGAGTTGACATCATGGTTGTGCATGCTAGCCTCTTTTTCTCTCTCATATGAAGAAGGGAAAATACAGAGAAACGAATGATAAGAGATGGGTCCAAAGTAGAAAACGCATGCATTCTAGGGTAAAAATGTAAATTTGATATTGCATAATAGCCTGCCAAAGGTCATAATCAGACAAGGAATATTAGCCGAAGTTGCTGTAGAAAACTCCAAAATAAAAAAGGAGGTAAAAAAACAAAAGATTAAAACAAAGACCCATGTTTTATTGTGCACATATAATGCAGTATTAATTAAATATATCCATGATTAATTAGCTTAGTTAATACCACTGGTAATATACCTCCAACAGCTTCAAAACAAAACACCCACCTCAAAAGCCCAAACACAACCAGATACCTCATTGTTTTCTTTCCAACTTGAAACCTACCCAGCTCAACCACTGCATGACTGATCTGTACTATATCAGAGAATTCTTTTTTTTTTTTTTTATGGATAGATTTTGTCCTATAGAAATGAAGAAAATGTTTGGCAATTGTCACATAGTGGATGTCTCTTATAGTCCTTTAGAACATACTCTCTATATACTTTAACTCATGGCTATTCTTTTTTAAAGTTCGAAATATAGATGATATGTATAGCTAAGGATCTTTTGTGCCGAGAATCATGATCAGAACTTCTTGGCTGTTTTCTTGTTCGGTTCTTCATGGATGTACTTTATGTTGGTCGCTCTTTACTAAAGTTGTATCCGTTCAACCTTAGTTTAACTTTAGTCCAAGAATCGTCCAAATTGTATCTACTAATAGAACCCTAGCTAGCTATTTTGTTGGATTTTTTTATGCATTTGACTAAAGATTTTACTTCTTATAAAGCTAGAATTTGGTTGCTTTTGATATGATAGGCCTCCTGTTGGGAGGTCACATTGATAAAATGAATTATTGTGTACCTTTACATCTAGTATATACACTGTGTTAGGCTGTCTTTTGCCATTTCTGAACATTAAACAATTTTAAGAAAACCAGTTCTTTCACTATTACTTGTACTATCGGCTATATCTTAGTTTCCTTCTAGAATTTTTTTGGGATAAATGTTCTTAAAGTGTATGATATTTTATATAAATATATTTATAAATAAATAAAGTAAATTTTTTAGTACGCATCTGAATATTTTATGAATATTATTAATGTTCCATAATCATTTATATAATCTTAAATATTATATATAAGTATTATATATAACAGGATAATATTTAAAGATGATAATTAAAATAGTCAGTTACATATAATTAATTATTAAACTAAATTATGGAATTTTTAATTGAGTGTTTCTAGTACAAGTCATTTCCATTAAGAATGGAACTGTGTTACATGAACCGTTAATGTTGTAAGTCATTAAATGAGTGCATTGTACATAATGAGTGTATTGTAGTGAGTCTAATCACATCGATCGATAATCATATATAAAATGGTCTTAATATTGAGTTATTAATAGACTTTTATTTATGAATTTATGTCTTTGATTTACTCGGTACAAACTTAAAAATCTAATCATATTCCTTATATTTTGAAGGCATAATTAAATAGTTAGCTGAGAATGTTGATATTACAAGATAGAGTCCATCTCCAATGAGAAGTAGATAAATAATTATCTTGACTATTGATTTGGATCTTGAATAATACAAGCACATAACTTGTCATTAAGTTCGTGAATTTATTATTCATTAGAGAATCATTTACACTTAAAGATAAAGAAATAATTAGAGAGGTTAATGGATTTTATCTAGTTTAGATTATGAATTATTTAAAGTGGATCAACTTACATGCAATGACTATATCAAATAGACGACTCTAAAGTATGAGTAATTATATCTATATTTTTAAAAGTACAATTCTAAGTTTTTAGTGAAGTGACATTGAATTAATAAAGCAATAATATACCAATTGGAGAGTTTAATTAATATATTGATTTTATTGGAGCTTGAAATTATGAATCCATTAGTCTCTTACCATCCTTGTAAACATTATTTGGATGAGTGAAATTGTTAGTTTAATTAATTAATTTAGAATTATGGAATTCTAAAATAAACATAACACAAAATAAAATAATTATAAATTAAACTTTTAATTATTAAATAACAAGATTAATTAATAATATATAAATTGTAATTAGTTTTGTAAAACTCACAATGGGTCCCACCCACTGAGTGTGGTGCATTATGCTATAGGGAATAGTTTCCTATGCAGTCTAAGACATGTTCACTATCTTTTCTTCTAGACATTTCTAAGTTTAATAAATGTGATTTAATTAAAAATTGAAAATTCAAATATGAAAACAAATCCGATTGGGTAACAAGAAGAATTTTTCTCTCTTCTTTTTCCCTCATTAGTGCCACACATATAGATATGGTATTTGTGTGTGACGCCTATTACATATAAGGAAACGGAAGATTATCTCTTTTATTTTAATTGTATATGTTATATTTAAAATTAAAATAAAAGGAAGCTTCTATAATTAATTTGGTCTTTGATTTTGTATAAATAGAGGCCTCCTTTATTCATTCTATATACAATTTAGAATCTTAATTAGACTACAAAAACTCTACCAGTAACCCAAGTAGTAGGTGTATAGAGTGAGAAAGAAAGAGATGAAAAGTTCTTCCTGCAACGCCCCTTAATTCGGACATCACAGATGTTGTTACATACATACATTCGTACTTGCTTAAACTTTAAACATATAAATAATATCAAACTTAAACAGTACTACTGATTTTAAGAGTACTTAAATGTACATAACCAGGATCCATTCATACCTTCAATTTTTTTTTTAAAAAAAACTTAACATTGTTTAACTTATTCCATATCATAATTTATTCAATTATACTTAAATTAATCATGAACTTATTTAATAATATAAGTTTATCAAGTTGTAAAAATCAGGACTTAACAAAACATCACATCAAATCTCCTTAATCATCTCATCATTTAAAACTCATTTACTCCCACAGTTCGACAGGCCGAACTTGGGACTTCGGCAGGCCGAACATGATCGGCAGGCCGGAGTTCCCTCAACCGGCAGGCCGGCAGAAGCTTTGCAATTCAGACCAAAAATTCATCCATGTTCGGCAGGCCAAAAATTGTGATCGGCAAGCCGAACTTCTGGACTTCGGCAGGCCAGCCAAAAAGTTCGACAGGCCGTCCGAGACCGATCTTTGAGAAAACTTAAAATTTTATAACATACCAACTTTTCGTAAAATATAGCGGAAGTTCATAATTCATTAAAAAGTGATAAAATAACTTATAAAACCATAATATAAGTATTCTTAAAACATAAAAATATATGTTCAAAATATATAACTTAATTAAAAACATAAGAGCGTTCTTCTTGGCGTGCTTCCGGTTACAATTCATCGTGCATAACGCTCACACGCCTTCCCATGTCCTCCGCCTAGTCCATGATTTTCTTACCCTTATCTGCAACATGACATAAAACATGATTAAGCTAATGCTTAGTAAGTACATATAATTCTCACAATTTAAAACATTTCATAAACATCATCATCATCATCATTGTCATCATATCATAAAAGTGCCTTAAGCACAATTTCATAGAAACATATCTTTCATTACGTTGACCATTTTAAAACTTATTCCATTTTTATCTTAAGGGCCCAAGGGTTGTACCATAAACATCATCATAGGCGCGCCGTCATGAGAGGAGAAGGGTAGCTAATCCCAAACCAAACATGACATCATAACATATCATTTCATAACATTGGGTGTGCAACACTTACTAGGTGATACATATATACATAATTTTCATACTTTAAAACATGCCATAAACATCATGCATAACTTAAAATCATGAAAATCTTAATAGAAATTCTTAAGGAAAAATATTCATAAAATCATCA
This sequence comes from Artocarpus heterophyllus, assembly GCA_025403435.1. Taxonomy (NCBI): domain Eukaryota; kingdom Viridiplantae; phylum Streptophyta; class Magnoliopsida; order Rosales; family Moraceae; genus Artocarpus; species Artocarpus heterophyllus. The sequence goes on from CM046346.1 coordinate 23,672,805, forward strand.
TGAATACCATTATGAACATAACGTCAAATCTTGTAAAACGTGTCATGTTGCAGGTGAGAATGTACTTACCTTAAAGATAGCTTACTTCACCTTAACGTGATTTGGTGACGACGCCGCGGTCTCGTAGTGCTCGTTCCTTGAGTGTTCATACCATTATCCATTTAAAGATGCAATACATTAATACATATCATGAAATATCCATTCACATAACATTCATACATATAATACTCGTATACAATCATCACATTTTACAAACATATCTCATAATCAACATCATAAAATTATCATCAAAACATATAAACGCTATTCATAACATGCTTCCTTAAAAATCAAAACATTTCATACATTGTAAACATGAAAATCTTTTTGAAAAACGTTTTCTAATAATTTAAAACACATATATTTTAATTTAATAATTCATACAACATCTTATTTTCATGCATAAAATTATTTCATTATCATAAAATCATTTATATATATATATATAACATATAACATTTTATAAACAAAAATCCAGAAATAGCATTATTAAAATAGTTTTCTCATTGTCATCTCATAAAAATTTCATAACCTAAAATACATTCATCATACATACTCATACATATGCATATTTTAACAACTTTTCATGAAAACATCATTCTTTTACCTCTTGAATAATCATTACATTTTTCATACATCAAGGTTAAACAGTAATATTACTGTAAAGAGTAGAATATAGAAATATTTATTTTTCATTAAAAACACAAAAATGACATGAATTGTGAAGAAACATCACACATAACACTCATGAGCATCATAATAAAAACACAAAACAAAATACAATACCTAGAGAGGATATTGTAGACGAATTTGAGGAGGAGAATATCTTTTTAAATTTACAAATACATGAGTCCCTACCTTAGAAGACTTTCTTCTCAAAACCCCTTGATTTCAATCAACGAAATATGACTTTTCTTTCAATATACTCAGAAAATTTTTTGAAAGAGAAAGAGAAAAGCACTCGTGGAGAAGAGAAGAGGAAGAGAAAAAAAAATGAGAGAACGTCTTAGAACAGAGAGAGAAATTATCTGAGGAAAGAGCATTAAAATTTTTCTAACGTAATGTGCATAATGAAGAGTCATTACTCTTCATTAAGTCAGAAATTTCTGACTGTTAAGAGGGGCATGAGGCATGGAGGAAGGAGAGAAAAGAGGAAATCAAACAAATTATCACATCTTACCATAGTTTGCCCTCTTAAAATGGGAAACCATTTAAATTGACACAAATCAATGCAAAGTCAAACCCTTTAATTTCCTTAACTGATAAAAACATTCCATTATTGTGCCTATTAATCACATTAAATCATCCAATTAACATAATTAACTCAGCCATAACTCTGGAGAGATTTCTACTGACTGCTCGTCAGCCGTGTTCAGCCTGCCGATTGGTTTCTTCAGCCTGTCGATCTTGGGCAGAATGTTCGGCCTGCCGATCTTAAAAGTTCGGCCTGCTGAACTGTCCTTAAATGCCATACAATAAAACATTCATACATTATTGCATCATAAATAAACATATACTTAAAATTTCACATGAACACTAGAGCACAACGATCCCATGCGGTCGTCACCTGTCACAAAACTTGACATAAGAAGTTAGTAACATGCACATCACATATCTTATCATATAACGTAATTTATTAATAAAAATTCCTTAACAACGTCACTAACTTAACATAGTCCGTTACATAAAATAGGCGGGTGTTACAATTCTCCCCACCTTATAAAAGTTTCGTCCTCGAAACTTAGAATAAATGCGGATACATAACTTTCATGTCGTCTTCACGTTCCCATGTAGCTTCTTCAACTTGCTGATTTCGCCATAATACCTTGACCAATGGAATTTCTTTATTCCTCAAAGTCTTGGTTTTCCGATCAAGTATCTTCATTGGCTTTTCTTCATAACTTAAGTCTTCTCGTATCTCGATCACTTATGGCTCAATCACATGTGTAGGGTCCGGAACATACTTCTTGAGCATGGAGACATGAAATACATTGTGCATTGTGGACATTTCAGATGGCAACTTCAGCTGATAAGCTACTTTGCCTATTCGTTTAACAACTTCATAAGGACCGATGAATCTTGGGCTTAACTTGCTTTTCTTCCCAAACCTCATAACCCCTTTCATTGGTGCAACTTTTAGAAACAAATATTCGCCTACGACGAACTGTAAAGGTCTTCTTCTTTTGTCAGCATAACTCTTTTGACGGCTTTGAGCAGTCTCTATTCTTCTTCTTATCAACTTTATCATCTCAGAACTTTCATTCACAAAGTTGGTTCTTTCAGCATCTACACTTTTCATCAACTTCTTTTCACTAGCTTCGTGCCAACATATAGGTGACCTGCATTTTCGTCCATACAACGCTTCATATGGTGCCATTCCAATTGTCGCCTGAAAGCTGTTGTTATAAGCAAACTCTGCTAACAGCAGCATTTTACACCAGCTGGTCTTAAAATCGAGAGAACATGCCCGTAGCATATCTTCTAGAATCAAGTTTGTCCTCTCTGTTTGGCCATCAGTCTGAGGATGAAAAGCCGTACTGAAATGAAGCCTGGTTCCCATTGCAGTCTGTACACTCTTCCAAAACTTAGATATGAACCTGCCATCACGATCTGAGATAATTGACTTGGGAATCCCATGAAGTCGTACAATCTCCTTAACATAGAGTTCTGCTAACCATTCCATAGAGTAAGTGATCTTGATAGGAATGAAATGCGTCGTTTTCGTCAGCCGATTCACAACTACCCAAATTGCATCATAACCGTTCGTAGTTTTGGGTAAGCCGGTAATGAAATCCATTGCTATTTCTTCCCATTTCCATTCCGGTATTTGGATAGACTGCAGTTCACCACCAGGTCTCTAGTGTTCAGCCTTTTCTTGATGACATGTCATACATTTCTTCACATACTTTGCAACATCACGTTTCATTCCAAACCACCAGAAGTTACCCTTTAGATCATTATACATCTTTGTTGCACCTGGATGAATAGAGTAAGGAGTGTCATGAATTTCTGCCAAGATCCTTTCCCTTAAATCATCAACATTGGGAACACATAAACGGTCCTTAAGGTACAGAGTTCCGTCATCCGCAATACAAAACTCTTGACATTTTCCTTCTTTCATTTCTTACTTGATCCTTACAAGGCTTACGTCGTCATCTTGCTTACTCCGAATTTCATCATACATCATCGGAGCCAGAGAGAGTGCTGATAGCTGGTATGCTATAAGTTCTAAATCGAAGTCTAGAATTTCCTTCATTAAAGGTGGAGACATTGCTTGCATTGACATCAACGTGGCAACTGACTTCCTACTTAAAGCATCAGCTACTCGGTTAGCTTTACCAGGATGATAAAGGATTTCACAATCATAATCCTTCACCAACTCTAGCCATCTTCGTTGTCTCATGTTCAGGTCTCTTTGCGCGAAGAAGTACTTCAGACTTTGATGGTCATGAAGATCTTACATTGGACTCCATACAAATAGTGTCTCCATATCTTCAACGTAAAAACGATTGCTGCTAACTCGAGGTCATGAGTAGGATAGTTCTTTTCATAATACTTTAGTCGTCTTGAAGCATATGCAATCACCTTTTCATTTTGTATTAATACAACTCCTAGGCCCATATTGGAAGCATCACTATAGATTACGAACCCATCATTTTCCTCAGGAATTACCAACACTGGAGCCGTCGTTAATCTTTTCTTCAGTTCTTGAAAACTCTTTTCACATGCATCCGTCCATTCATACTTCTTTCCCTTGCGAGTCAAGTTCGTGAGTGGAGCTGCTATCTTGGAGAAATCTTCTACGAATCTCCGATAGTAACCTGCTAGACCCAAGAAGCTCCTTATTTCACTTGCATTCATTGGTTGCTTCCAATTGAGTATTGCTTCTACTTTAGCAGGGTCCACCATAATCCCATCCTTTGAAATAACATGCCCCAAAAATGACACTTTATCAAGCCAAAACTCGCATTTAGAGAACTTAGCATATAGTTGGTGTCTTCTTAAGGTCTCCAGCACAATCCTTAAATGCTCCTCATGTTCTTCTTGATTCTTAGAGTAGACAAGAATATCATCGATAAATACAACAACAAATTTATCGAGGAAATCCTTGAATACCTTGTTCATCAAATCCATAAAGGCAGCAGATGCATTCGTCAGACCAAAAGGCATAACCACAAATTCATGGTGGCCATACCTCGACCTGAAAGCAGTCTTGGGGATATCTCCTTCTTTAATCTTCAACTGGTGATACCCTAATCGTAGATCAATCTTTGAGAACACCGATGCACCCTTGAGCTGATCAAACAAATCATCAATTCGAGGCAACGGATACTTGTTCTTGATCTTCACCTTGTTCATCTCTTTGTAGTCGATGCAGAGTCTCATAATGCCATTCTTTTTTTTCATAAACAAGACTGGAGCACCCCACGGTGAATGACTTGACCTGATAAATCCTTTGTCCAGTAGCTCCTTTAATTGCGTGTAAAGCTCTTTTAATTCCACTGGGGCCATTCTGTAAGGCGCTTTAGAGATTGGATTGGTGCCTGGTGCAAGCTCAACCTCAAATTCAACTTCTCTTTCTGGCAGTAGACTCGTTAGATCATCAGGGAACACATCTTCATATTCATGAACAACATGCACATCTTCAATTCTTGTATTTCCTTCTTGGCTTTTGTCTACAATGTTTGCCAGATAGCCCATGCAGCCACTTGCTAAAAGCTTCCTTGCTTTCATTGCTGATAGAAACATGCTGGGTTTCTTTCTGGTCTCGCCAACATAAATAAACTTCTGATCACCTTCAGGATGGAAGATCAACTTTCGTTTCCGGCATTCGATTGAGGCATTATACTTGCTTAGGAAATCCATCTCAAGAATCATGTCGTAATCATGCATGTCGATCACAATGAGGTCGACGAAAAGTTCCCTATTAGAAATCCATAGGGGTACAACATGCAAACAGTGCGTGGATAGTATCACTTCCCCGGAGGGTAGTGTCGTAGTGAATCCCTGTCTCATGGGCTCTAAACGAACCCCTAACTTCTTAGCATTTGATATAGACACAAAAGAATGCGTGGCACCCGTATCAAAAAGAACATAAACATCATTAGACAAGCTTGTTATCTGACCTGTGACCACGTTGGAGGCTTCAGCAGCCACTTGTTCTTTCATCATGGCATAGATTCGGGCGTTTGTTAGTGGGGCTTCAATTCTCCCTTAACTAGTGGCCCTTCAAGGGAGGCTTGCATCTAATGAAGCTGGGCTTGAGGAGGAGCTCTTTGCGGGGCATTAGCATTCATCAGCTTGGGGCAGTTCTTTACAAAATGATCTTCACGCCCACAAATGAAACATTGGTTTGTCCCCAATCGACATTCCCATGGATGTTTCTTTCCACATTTGGCACATGGTTGAAATCACCTGTCATTGTTGTTGCGCTGACCATTATTGTGCCTCTTATTGTCTTGGCCCTGCTGTTGTTGAGGATTGCCCTTCCTCTTATTGTTCCTCCAGTTCTGGTTATTGTTGTTGCTGTTGTTGTTGTTGTTGTTCCTGTGGGGAGGCGGTTCTGGTTGTTTGTATTATTGACCTGTTGGTTGTGCTGAGGCTGGTTCCTTCTTAACTTTGACAGATAAAACTCAGCACGTTGAGCTCTCATTACAACCTGTTCCTGGGTCCTTGGTGGACTTGCCCCATCAACAATCGCAGCAATATCTGGTATAAGGGCTCTGATCAACCTTCTGACCCTTTCACCTTCATTCATAACCATCCCTGGGCATAGACGGGCAAGCTGGTCAAACTTTGTCACCACATCAGTGACTGACATATCCCCCTGTCGTAAACTCTCGAACTCCTCATAATGCTTCCTCGTGACATTCATGTGGAAGAACTTCATGTTGAATTCATGAACGAAGTCAGCCCCTGTCATTTCTTCAACATTCCTGCTCTGTTTGATGCCATCCCGCCAAATTCTAGCCTCCATTGTAAGACAGTACGAGGCACAGAGGACCTTCTCGTTGTCCGTGAAATCCATAAGTCTCAGAGTGGCTTCAATCGTCTTTAACCATCCCTGAGCTACAAGCGGATCCTTAGAACCCTCGAAGTCCGCTGGCTTAACCTTCTTCCATCTGACCAGTAAGGGTTCCTGATATGCTGCTCTTGGTTCAGCAGTAGGAGCTGGGACTTCATTGACTTGAGGCTGCGGAGGAGGAGGAGGAGGCACATCATTGCCTCGTCGTTCATCATTCTGGCCGTTGGCCCTTAATGCAGCTATTTCCCTTCGTTGATCCTCCAACTGCCTTTGCAGTTCAGCAATCATCGTCATGAGTCTTTCGTTGGTCTGGGTGCGGGTCTGCATTCTTCTGTGGCCGTCCATCGTAAATTTCCTAAAGTAATTAGAACTTAGAAATAATCTTCCATTTATGAGACAGGTTTTCACTACTAGATCGTTAATCATTAAACATTCAAACCTTAATCTTATCATCATACTTACATCAATATATCTAACTTAATAACATACTTACTTGGAGGACTTGGTTTGACGTGTGGCGATATGAATTGTAATCGAAAGATTTGCTCTGATACCAAAGCCTGCAACGCCCCTTAATTTGGATGTCACAGATGTCGTTACATACATACATTCGTACTTGCTTAAACTTTAAACATATAAATAATATCAAACTTAAACAGTACTACTGATTTTAAGAGTACTTAAACGTACATAACCAGGATCCATTCATACCTTCAAAATTTTTTTTTTTTAAACTTAACATTGTTTAGAATAACATTGTTTAACTTATTCCATATCATAATTTATTCAATTATACTTAAATTAATCATGAACTTATTTAATAATATAGGTTTATCAAGTTGTAAAAATAAGGACTTAACAAAACATCACATCAAATCTCCTTAATCATCTCATCATTTAAAACACATTTACTCCCACAGTTCGGCAGGCCCAACTTGGGACTTCGGCAGGCCGAACATGATCGGCAGGCCGGAGTTCCCTCAACCGGCAGGCCGGCAGAAGCTTTGCAATTTAGACCAAAAATTTATCCATGTTCGGCAGGCCAAAAATTGTGATCGGCAGGCCGAACTTCTGGACTTCGGCAGGCGGCCAAAAAGTTCGACAGGCCGTCTGAGACCGATCTTTGAGAAAACTTAAAATTTTAAAACATACCAACTTTTCGTAAAATATAGCGGAAGTTCATAATTCATTAAAAAGTGATAAAATAACTTATAAAACCATAATATAAGTATTCTTAAAACATAAAAATATATGTTCAAAATATATAACTTAATTAAAAACATAAGAGCGTTCTTCTTGGTGTGCTTCCGGTTACAATTCATCGTGCATAACGCTCACACGCCTTCCCATGTCCTCCATCTAGTCCATGATTTTCTTACCTTTTATCTGCAACATGATATAAAACATGATTAAGCAAATGCTTAGTAAGTACATATAATTCTCACAATTTAAAACATTTCATAAACATCATCATCATCATCATTGTCAACATATCATAAAACTGCCTTAAGCACAATTTCATAGAAACATATCTTTCATTACGTTGACCATTTTAAAACTTATTCCATTTTTATCTTAAGGGCCCAAGGGTTGCACTATAAACATCATCATAGGCGCGCCGTCATGAGAGGAGAAGGGTACCTAATCCCAAACCAAACATGACATCATAACATATCATTTCATAACATTGGGTGTGCAACACTTATTAGGTGATACATATATACATAATTTTCATACTTTAAAACATGCCATAAACATCATGCATAACTTAAAATCATGAAAATCTTAATAGAAATTCTTAAGGAAAAATATTCATAAAATCATCATGAATATCATTATGAACATAACGTCAAATCTTGTAAAACGTGTCATGTTGCAAGTGAGAATATACTTACCTTAAAGCTAGCTTACTTAACCTTAACGTGATTTGGTGACGACGCCGCGGTCTCGTAGTGCTCGTTCCTTGAGTGTTCATGCCATTATCCATTTAAAGATGCAATACATTAATACATATCATGAAATATCCATTCACATAACATTCATACATATAATACTCGTATACAATCATCACATTTTACAAACATATCTCATAATCACCATCATAAAATTATCATCAAAACATATAAACGCTATTCATAACATGCTTCCTTAAAAATCAAAACATTTCATACATTGTAAACATGAAAATCTTTTTGAAAAATGTTTTCTAATAATTTAAAACACATATATTTTAATTTAATAATTCATACAACATCTTATTTTCATGCATAAAATTATTTCATTATCATAAAATCATTTACATATATATATATAACATATAACATTTATAAACAAAAATCCAGAAATAGCATTATTAAAATAGTTTTCTCACTGTCATCTCATAAAAATTTCATAACCTAAAATACATTCATCATACATACTCATACATATGCATATTTTAACAACTTTTCATGAAAATATCATTCTTTTACCTCTTGAATAATCATTACATTTTTCATACATCAAGGTTAAACAGTAATATTACTGTGAAGAGTAGAATATAGAAATATTTATTTTTCATTAAAAACACAAAAATGACATGAATCGTGAAGAAACATCTCACATAACACTCATGAGCATTATAATAAAAACACAAAACAAAATACAATACCTAGAGAGGATATTGTAGACGAATTTGAGGAGGAGAATGTCTTTTTAAATTTACAAATACATGAGTCCTTACCTTAGAAGACTTTCTTCTCAAAACCCCTTGATTTCAATCAACGAAATATGACTTTTCTTTCAATATACTCAGAAAATTTTTTGAAAGAGAGAGAGAAAAGCACTCATGGAGAAGAGAAGAGGAAGAGAAAAAAAATGAGAGAACATCTTAGAACAGAGAGAGAAATTATCTGAGGAAAGAGCATTAAATTTTTTCTAACGTAATGTGTATAATGAAGAGTCATTACTCTTCATTAAGTCAGAAATTTCTGACTGTTAAGAGGGGCATGAGGCGTGGAGGAAGGAGAGAAAAGAGGAAATCAAACAAATCATCACATCTTACCATATTTTGCCCTCTTAAAATGGGAAACCATTTAAATTGACACAAATCAATGCAAAGTCAAACTCTTTAATTTCCTTAACTGATAAAAATATTCCATTATTGTGCCTATTAATCACATTAAATCATCCAATTAACGTAATTAACTCAGCCATAACTCTGGAGAGATTTCTGCTGACTGCTCGTCAGCCGTGTTCGGCCTACCGATTTTCCCCTTCGGCCTGCCGGTTCCACAAGTTCGGCCTGCCGATCTCGGGCAGAATGTTTGGCCTGCCGATCTTAAAAGTTCGGCCTGCCAAACTGTCCTTAAATGCCATACAATAAAACATGCATACATTATTGCATCATAAATAAACTATACGTAAAATTTCACATAAACACTAGAGCACAATGATCCCATGCGGTCGTCACCTGTCACAAAACTTGACATAAAAAGTTAGTAACATGCACATCACATATCTTATCATATAACGTAATTTATTAATAAAAATTCCTCAACAACGTTACTAACTTAACGTAGTCCGTTACATAAAATAGGCGGGTGTTACACTTCCAATCCTAGTACAGCTTTGCTCATGTGTTGAGATTAGTGGGAGACTAGAAGTTATTTAAGTGAACATAAGAATGCCTAATTCCCTTCTATGTGTAGACGTGCGTCTGATCGATGCTGAGGACTAGGCGAGGAAATGGTGGCTCGTTTAGAGAACTCTTTTCGAAAGAAGATCTTCAACCTCTTCTCTTTAACCGAGTCGGCACAAGTAATATATATATTTTTTATTATTAAGTGATATATTAGTATACTCTATAGCGTTGATTTGCAAAAGTTTTTAAAAATTTTTGTCATATATGTTTGGCATTGTTATCAAGTTTTTGCATATTTTCTCGAAAAATGTTTTAGAAAACCAAATAGTTTTGTCATCTAAACTATCCATTAATAACTTCCAATGTTGGATTCTCTTCATGCAGCGACATTGAGGAACTAATGAGTTGATTTTACATACATATTTAGAAACCTCTAACTTGATGTTTTGGTAGTTTTTGGGTGTTTTTGTTATCTTTTTATTTGTTTTTATGTTTATTTTGTAGATTATGAAAAGGTATAGCATTTTTGGTTGATTGCAAAAAGGATAGAGAAATCAACTGTAAAAGGGTTTTAAAAAAAAAAAGGAAAGGAAGGTAGTGTTGCGGCCTTGATCAATGGTGTCGTGGCGCTGAAGTAGGGAAACAGGCCTTTCAAACCAGAGGACCTAGTGCCACAACACTAGCGCGATGTTGGGAAAACACAATTAAAGGTTGTGGTGCTGGAACTTGGGGCCACGGTGCCAAAACGAGATTTTTGAAATTTCTAATTTTGAATTTTTTGAAAATTTTCCTTTTCACTATAAACCCATAAGCAAGACATGTTTACATTTTTAGAGTACACTTATACTCAAAAAAGAGAGAAAGAAACTCTTGATATGTTGAAGGAGAAGATGGTGCACCCAAGAGCGGATTTTGGGTTCAATTTCAACAATTAGTTTTCTTCTTCTTCTTCTTCTCATGTTTAAGAATTTGTTTATGATGTCTTTTATTTCTAGCTTGAACTAATTTCATTTTCTAAGGCTATGATATAGCCTAACTATGATGTTTTAAATTTTTCTATCAATATAATCGATGAATTATTTTCTCTAGTTGAGTGTTCTTAGCTATTCTTTGTGCTTCTAATTAACTAGCTATTAATTAGATGATTTTTTAATTCATGATGAAACCGGAAGGAGATTTATGTTTTTCAATTGTTGTGTTGAATGCTGTAAATTGCATATAAGGTAGGAAGATACTTGCATGGATTATGTGGTAGCTATATGAAAATCCACTAAATTTAATGAATTCTTAATTGTGTGATTTACATAGGAATATAGTGGGTTAGCAATTGAGGGTATTTTTGGTATAACTCGGGAGAAGCATCAAATAAATTAGAGATTTTCGATTGTCAACAAGAAGAATAATTTTGAGATTGAGAAAATAGATAATTCAAAGTGGATTGGTTATGGTGAATCCAGAAATCCTAGGTTTTTAGTCCATTAATCTTTCCTTTGTTTCCATTTTTGTTCTATGTTAATATCATACTCTTGTTTTTCTTTTAATTATCATTATTATTACTTTGATTAATTTGGATAAAATTAGGGTTTGCATAATTTCAGTAATAATCAATTTTTATGGGACAATACTCTTACTCTCAAATTTATTACTTGTCAACGATAGCATACACTTGTGTTCGTGAATTCTTGTGTCAAGTTTTTGGCGTGATTATCGAGATTGATTGTCTTTTATTGATATTGAAACCAAGTAACTCTGGTTTTAATTCGAATTCTTTCTTTTATTGTCTTTTATTTTCAATTGTTCTTGTTTTTATTCTATAGGCGTTATTCTTAGGTGTATAAGACAATTTGGGAGCTTTGATTTGTTTCCTCATGATTATGAAATCGAGCACACTTATCGTTAGAACAAAAAGGACAAAAGAGAAGCCACCAAATAGTTGCAAGAATACATGGCAAACCATGAAGGGTAGAAGCTGGAAACAACTAGCAAGAACATAAAAACATCTTGGCACTATGACACTATGAAATGCCTGTTTTCAATGAGGCACTTTCAAGAATAAGACGGCCTACAATTCATTCCAAGAACTTCGAGATTAAGCCGAATATTATTCAAATGGTGCTATCTAGCCAATTCCGTGGGCTGCCTATTGATGATCCTAATGCCCATATAGCTAGTTTCCTTGAAATCTATGACACCTTAAAAATGATGGCATTTTTTATGATGGCATTAGATTGAGATTGTTCCTGTTCTTACTTCGGACAAAGCTAAGAGTTGGCTGACCTCTCTACTGCCTAGAATCATCACCACCTGGGATGCCTTAGCCCAAAAGTTCCTAGCAAAGTTCTTCCTGCCTGCAAAAGCAACCATGTTAAGGAGTTCCATTACCACCTTTACTCAACATGAGATGGAATCACTTTATGAGGCTTGGAAAAGGTAGAAGCAAATGCTAAGAAGATGCCTACATCATGGATTACCTGATTGGCTACAAGTGCACACCTTCTACAGTGGATTATGTGATATAACTAGAATCCTTGTAGATGCAGCAGTAGGTGGGCCTTTTTTGAGCAAGACACATGAAGAGGCCTATAAGCTACTCAAAGATATAGCTACTTATGCATATTAGTGGCCAACTGAACGTACTGCACCAAAGAGGGCCTTTGGAGTTCATGAAGTAGATGCCTTCACCATACTTACTGCTTAAGTTGCCACATTGTCTAAGCTGCTTAGCTCATTTTCTACTAATGCCATACACACAGCACCTGAAGTGTGTGATATTTGCAATGGCGCCCATGTTAGTAGTGAATGCCAAGTTAACAACACATTTGCTCCATCACAGTTGGAATGAGCACAATTTATCAGGAATTTCAATCGGCAGCAGAATAATCCTTTCTCCAACACATATAATCCATGAAGGCATTATCATCCAAATCTATCATGGAAGAACAATCAAAATATTGTGAAACCAACTTCTACTCTTCAGCCTCAATCAGGTAAGATGTAATTGGAAGATGCTCTTGCTCAACTAAGTGTGAATACAAGTCAGCTTATGATAAAGACAAATGCCACACTCCAAATACAAGAGATTGCTATTCAAAGTCAAGCAGTGTCTATCAAAAATTTGGAGGTACACATTGGTCTCATTACAAGACCACAAGGCTTTTTACCAAGCAACACAAAGACTAATCGAAAAGAACATGCAAAAGCTTTCACTCTTCGAAGTGGCAAGGAGTTGAATGACCCTATTAGAGTAGTTGAAGATCTAGAGCCACCAAAGTATGCAATGGAAGAGTTACCTAATCAATCAAAGACAATGCCTCCAAATGAAGCTAAAAGCCAAAGTCAAAAATTTTTGTTGTACAACCTTCCACCAGATGTTCCACCTATTCAATATCCTTAGCGGCTCCAGAACCAAAAATTAGATAGGCAATTTTCTAAATTTTTTTTATGTATTTAAGAAATTCCATATCAACATTCCTTTTGCAAATGCTTTGGAACAAATACCCAGTTACATGAAATTCATGAAAAAAAAATTTCTAATAAGAGGAAGCTAGAGGACTATGAGATTGTTGCACTTATTGAGGACTGTAGTGTTATTTTCCAAAAGAAGTTGCTGCCAAAGCTTAAGGATCTTGGAAGTTTTTCTATCCCATGTATCATTGGGGATTCTCACTTCGATAAAGTTTTGTGTGATTTTGATGCGAGCATCAACTTAATGCCTCTCTCGGTGTTTAAGAAGTTAGGCGTAGGGGAAGAAAAGTTTACGAGAGTTTCTTTACAATTGGTTAACTGGTCTATCAAGTATGTAAGGGGGATCATCAAAGATGTTAGTAAAGGTTGACAAGTTCATTTTCCCGCTTGATTTTATTGATCCTGATATAAAGAAGACCAAGAAATTCCAATTATTCTTGGTAGGCCATTTTTAGCTACTAGAAGAACTCATATTGAAATGTAGAAAGGACAACTTATTCTAAGAGTTCAAGAAAAACAAGTCACTTTTAATGTTTTAAAGGCAATGGAATACCCTGATGAAGTGGATAATTGCTTGCAGATAAACACTATTGAAATATGTACTATGAAAGTTGTTCAGGCAAGCTACCTGGTTGAGCCTCTTGAAGCATGCCTTTTTGGATCTCATGACACTAATGATCCTAAGATTTTGGACTGCATTAATTGTTTGGAAGCTACAACACTAGTCTATATCAAGAGGCCATTTGAAGAACCAAGAAGAGGAAATCCTAAAGCATTGCCATTTATTGAGAAACCACCAGTTTGGAGCTAAAAATATTGCCTTCTCGTCTATTGTATGCCTTCTTGAGAGAATCCTCTACTTTTCCTATTATTATTTTTGCCACTTTAAATGGAGACAAGAGAATAAGCTTTTGCGGGCGCTAAGATAACATAAAACAGCTTTGGGGTGGTCAATGGCCGACATCAAGGGAATTAGCTCATCTACATGTATGCGTAGGATCTTGATGGAGGACAGCTATAAGTGATCTGTTGAACATCAATGCCGATTAAACCCGAACATGAAGGAGGTAGTGAGAGTAGAGGTACCAAAGCTTCTGGATGTTTATTTATCCTATCTTTGGTAGCCCTTAGGTTAAACCTGCACAAGTTGTACCTAAGAAAAGAGGGATGATAGTAAATGAAAATGAAAACAATGAGTTGATTTCGACAAGAATAGTTGTCGACAAGTGGGTGTACATAGATTACAGGAAGCTCAACAAAGCAATAAGGAAAGACCATTTTCCTTTACTCTTCATTAAACAAGTGTTAGACATGTTAACAGGCCATTCCTATTATTGCTTTCTTGATGGGTATTTGGGTTATACTCAAATTGTTATAGCACAAAAGATTAAAAAAAGTCAACCTTTACATGTCCATATGGTACCTTCGCTTTTAGACGAATACCTTTTGGTTTGTGCAATGTGCCTACGACCTTTCAATGTTGCATGATAGCAATATTCTCTAACATGATAAAGCTCTTTATTGAGGTATTTATGGATGACTTCTTGGTTTTTAGGTTCATCTTTTGACTCTTGTTTGGCCAATCTAGCAGTTGTATTAAAACGATGTAAAGAAACCAATTTAATCTTGAATTGAGAAAAGTGTCATTTTATGGTACAAGAGGGCATTGTTCTGGGTCGTCGAGTATCTTCCAAGGGGATTGAAGTTGATCGAGCTAAGATTGAAATTATTAAGAAGCTATCACCACTAACATCAATTAAAGGCATGATAAGCTTTCTAAGCCATGCTGGGTTTTATCGGTGCTTCATCAAGGACTTCTCAAAGATCACAAAGTGACTTTACAAGTTGTGAAGGATGTTCCTTTAAAATTTGATGAGAAATGCCTAGAAGCCTACCGAGTTCTAAAAATCGCTTTGGTGTTGACTCCTATCATTGTAGTACCAGATTGAGACTTAACATTTGAAGTAACGTGTGACACAAGTGACTATATAGTTGGAGCAGTTTTAGGACAGTTCAAGAAGAGTCTTTCATGCCATATACTATGCTAGTCACACCTTAAATGAAGCTCAGTTGAATTATGCCATTACTAAGAAAGAATTTTTAATTGTGATCTTTGCATTTGATAAGTTCCGGTCGTTCCTCATTGGCACTACAGTTATTGTGTTCATTGACCATTCCGCTATCAAATACTTGATCAAGAAGAAAGATGTTATGGCTAGACTAATTCGATGGGTTCTTCGTCTTCTTCAAGAGTTTGATTTGGAAATTGGTGACAAGAAAGGGACCGAGAATCTAGTGGCGGGTCACTTACCTCAGTTAGAGCAAGCTGAGAAGCCAAAAGAGATAGAGCATTAAATTAATCAAAACTTTCTGGACGAGCAACTTTTCTCAATTGACACTGGTAAGCTTCCTTGGTTAGTAGGCTTTGTCAATTATTTGGCTATCAACGTTTTTCCCGCCAAAACAAACTCGCTAACAAAAGAAGCAATTTCTTTTTGATGTTAAGCATTATTATTAAGAAGATCTCTATTTGTACAAGCATTGCACGGACCAAATAATTAGGTGTGTCTCGGGGAAAAAATGGAGAGCATACCCATCACAACCCTTCCTCTGATTATGGTGGTCATTTTGGAGCGAACAGGACGGTGGCAAAGAGACTATAGTCGGGTTTCTATTGGCTAAATTTGTTCAAGGATGCCCAAGCATATGTAATGGCATGTGATTGATGCCAATGAACCTAGAACATCTCTCGCCAACATGAGATGCCGCTAAACAACATTTTAGAGGTTGAGATTTTCGACGTTTGGGGCATTGATTTCATGGGACTATTCCTGCCCTTATATGAAAATCTTTATCTTTATGTGGTGGTTGATTATGTCTCCAAATGGTTTGAAGCAGCGACTTTGCCAACTAATGACTCCAAGGTAGTGATGAACTTTTTCTGTAAAAATATTTTCACCTGCTTTGCCGCTATCTTAGCAAATTATAGAGTCACGCAATGACTTATCATCCTTAAAATAGTGGTCAAGTTGAGATTTCCAACCGAGAGTTGAAGAGGATTTTGGAGAAAACAATGAGTAGCTCCAGGAAGGATTGGTCTAGAAAGCTAGATGATGCAATATTGGGCTTATCGAATGGCTTACATATGACACCTGAGCATTTCTAGCGCATTATAAATGCAATAATTAAAGGATTATATTAAGCAATTTAAATACAAATTTTGTGAGCTTAAGTTTATGCTCCAAAATTTGTAAAATATTTTCAGAGCATGAAGCGTGTTAAAAGGATTATTTTTTTAATCTAATTTTTATGATAAATTCCATACAAGTGAAAAAAAGATTTAAGGTTAGAAATCACATCATAGTCTTATACAAGAAAGGAAGGGTATGAAAATAAACTAAAAGCTTAACTATTGCAAAATGTATTGCAACAAATGTTAAGACAAAAATATAGTTTAAGAAAAATACTGTATAAAAATATAAAAAATTATGTAGTATTAGAATAATGCAGTATAAAGATTATATGGATAAAGTAATACAGTGTAAGGAATTATACTCATAAAGCTAAGTAGTATAGAAATTACACTATAAAAGTAATACAGTATTGAAATTAGACTATATAAAGTTAAACAATATAGGAATTATACTGTGTGGACGATATGAATGAGTAAGGAATATTGCATAAGTTTATAACAGTATAGAAAATGTGTATCGACAATATAGGCAAAATACTATTGGACTGTTAAAAGGATGATGTAGGGCCCACTTAGTGGCTAGATTTTATTCCATTATGGTACCCATGATGTCTCAAAAGTGGGAAGAAAAGGAAAAAGCTAGTTTGTCTCCATCATTTTCCATGCCAAGCTTGCAAAATATGCCTAATATCTCTCTACCCAAAACCGGTTCCCATATGCTCACTTGCTGTCATTATTTTTCAAGAAAATAACCTCCAATCAAGTTTAGAATCAAGTTCATATGTTGGTAAGAATAGCCACTTTTGGAGATAAAAATCTAAACTCTTTCTTATGGATTTTAGTGGCTTTCTTGAGTTTATGGATGGGTTTTAATGGGGGATTTGCTATGGTTTATGTTAAGGAGGAATAATAAGGTTTAAAGCACCAAAGAGGAGGTGCAAGAGCCTGAAAAAGCTTAGGTAAATTTTCAACCCTATTCTTGGTTTAGTTTATGCATATTAAGGGTTTAATATGTAATTTATTGTATGTATGAGCCATAACATGTAAAGAGACTTTATGACATGATTTTATTAGGGGTTATGTTGATGATTTTATTAAGGGTTATGTCGATGATGAGGGAAAGTTGAAAAATTAAGGATTTAAGGGAAAAAAAAAAAGTATGACAAACTTTGCCTTAAACACAAAGTTTGAACACTTCAGGTGTTTGATAAAATGTTTTGGACTATAACATATTAAATCTATATCATGACATGATTATGTTAAGTATTAAGCGCTTCATGATAAGCTTAGAAGGGTTTAAATGAAATTAAACTTAAGGAAAACAAGATAGAATTGTTTTTGTGCAAAAAGTATGTTTAAGGGTTTTTTTTTTTTTTTAAAGAATTGAATTTTTGAGGCCAATAGATGCCGAATTAATTTTTGGGTTTCAACATGTCATTTATTGGAAACATCGAGCCTGACAACTTTCGTGAAGAGATCCCTCTCGAATTCCAATTGGAATAAGCTGAAAAACATTGATTTCAGTTCTACCATTTCAAGAACATCACAAAGATGAATGATTTCAAAGAAAGTTAAAATACAAAAGTTGTAGATCTTATCTAAATGGTTAAAAATTGTGAACAGTTTGCGAAAATTCTATACCAATGTAAGTTATGAATTTTACAAGATTTTAATTACAAAATTTTGTAAAAAGCTAAACATTATGAAATGTTTTGAATTTGATTAAGGAACTTTTATAAGTTTTAATCCTCGCAAAAAACTAAACGTTTTGGTATGAAACGCTGGTTTTTGGTCTTGAGGGCAAAAATATCAAGATTTTATATTTATGGTCAAAACCGTAGAACCGAGAAAAAATGAAAAGTTTTGCTATGTATAAATGGCTGCCTATACAGTTATCATAAATTCATGTTTGAAAGACCAATGAATTTGGGGATTTTACGAGAAAAGTACGTTAAGGGCAAAAACGTTAACATTTTCATATTACAAGTCAAAATCGTAAAGTTTTAATAAAATGGATTGTTACAAAAAGGAAACCGATGTTTGGTTTTTCATAATATTATGAGTAACAAAGAAACATAATTTTTGTTCGAAACAGGCTTTGAAAATTTTTGAAGACCCGTTAAGGGCAAAAGCGGTCAAAACGGACTCGAAACACCTAATTTAGAAAAATTACTACAAGAAAAACTACATTTAACAACATATTATTTACGACATGTAGTTTTTGAATGTCGTTAAAAAGTACATACAATGGCATCTCTAACAAACATGTCGTTAATGACATTTGAAACAATAATTATATAGACGTTGTATTAAAGGTCTCCTTTTAAGGACAATAGTTTAGTATCGTTAAATAATTTAACGACAAGTAGGAGTGTCGTCAAAGCGTTGAAGATTCTACTATACCCCTTATAGATGACATCTTGACCAATATTGTCTATAAGAGGTGTCATAGAATCTCCAAGGCTTTGACAACATCTCCTACTTGTCATTAAATAATTAAATGACACTAAACTATTGTTATTAAAAGGAGAGCTTTAATACGGCATCTATATAGATGTCATTAATTATTGTTTCAAATGTCATTAATGACATCTTTGTTAGAGATGTCGTTGTTTGTACTTTTCAACGACATTTAAAAACTACATGTCTAAATAATATGTCGTTAAATATAATTTTTCTTATAGTGAATGCTCCTTAGTGGCAATTTTTTCGTAACCAATAAGTAAGGAAATGGTAAATCAAGATAAGAAGTTTAATAAAGTGACGAGGTTCATGAAAAATCTATTAGGGATAAAATTGTCAATTTTAAAAAACAGCTAAAATGGAGCCGAGTCCTCCAAATTAGCAAAATTTTCTTAGACAAAAAATATTTTGTAATATGTTAAGTAATGAAACCATTAAGCAAGATGGAAGTTTAACTAAACGATATTCAAGTTGAGTAAAGGAAAATGTAAACCGATAAGATATGAAGTTAAGTTTATAACGAATGAACATTTAATGTTAAAGTTCTGTTATCGACCGAGTAAGTCGATAATGAGAAAGTTAGCTAATAGTCAATTGTCATTTGAACAGATACAGAAACTGACTAATAGAAGGAAAAGGAATGAAACGGAACATTAAAGCGTTATCCAAGTAAGTTTCAAACCTCACCTATAGCAAGAAGAAAAGGAATTTTAAATGCTTTAAATATGATTTATGTTTGGATTTATTATGCATAAAGTTTTAAAGATCAAGTCAAGACTTGCGATGTATTTACAATTGTTATATTTAAAATATGTTTGCATGTATTATGCATAATGTTTTGAAGATGAAGTTATGATTTGCAATATGTTTGCATATGATATGTTTAGCATTTGATATGCTTACAAAAGTTAAGAAGAAAAGATGATAAGAAAGTGCCCTCCTAGATGTAAGTTTAAAAGTTAAGTTAAAGTTATGACCTCATTGTTTGATAATCTTAAGTCTTCCATAAGAAAAGCATTATATTCCCATGATTGACAATGTTGGTACGAACACTTAAGTTTACAATATAAGGAAAGATATGAACGATGATAAGAAACTTAAGTAAGTTATGAATGATATTAAGAAGCTCATAAATGGAAGTTTATAAATAAGCATAAATGGAATCGTATATTATAACCTTGCTTGCATTCCTTTCCATGAAATGTTTATGTGATAAGTTTATGAAAAACATTTTGAGAAATATTTTACGAGAAATATTTTAAGAAAAATATTTACAAGAAAAGGCTTATGAAGAAGGTTTTATGAAAGAAAGTTTCAAATATTTGTGAGTTTATGTTTGAAGTTACGTAGGGTAAGCTCATACAAGTTCCTTCATGCTGTAGGTAGTCCTACAGGAGAACAGTAAGACCGATAGAAAAGCTCGGTGTTACGGTGGACAGATGCAAAGGTTGGGTATGGATACTCCTAAGACAGTTTTTTGCTACAAAAAGAAAAAGTTTTCTGCTGATTTTGAAAGAGATTCAAAAAGTTTTACGAAAGTAAGTGTTTCTTAATGAGTTTAAAAAATGTTTTGAATAATTTTAAAGTCAAGTGTTGAGCTATGTCTCAACTTTAGTTGCAACGGAAGTCACAACATTTTTTGAGTATATTTAAGAAAAAAAATTTACCCAGTATTTTTCTTACTAAGTAAGTAAGATTAATGTTAAGAAATAATGTTAAAGTAAGATAAGTGACAGCCTAAAATGGCATGGCGTTACATTACAAAACACCAATAAGAATATCACCTTAGTGATTAGCATTTGGTAGAGCTTGTCACTTACCATTTTAGTTGGAGCATTGTGCAAACTAGGCCATTGAGACACTCAACTTTGATCTACAAGCCACTGGTGAGAATACATTATTACAACTTAATGAGATAGATGAGTTCCATCAAGGAACTTATGAAAATGCTAAGTTGAATAAGGACTGGACTAAAAAGTGGCATGATAAGCACATCTTATAGTGATAATTCATTCGGGGCCAAAAAGTGCTATTATATAACTCTCGCTTGCATCTCTTTCTGGGAAAACTTCGCTCTAGGTGGAGTGGACCCTCCATGGTGGTAGAAGTCTTTCCTCACATTGCCATTGAGGTTCAAAATATAGACAAGACATTCAAAGTGAATGAGCAATGACTCAAGCCATATATCGAGGGTGGAGTGAATTTGCAGAAATTGTCTATCAACCTCTTTGACCTAAATTGAAGTGTTTTAGAGAAAGTCAAGTTGAAGATTATAGAACAATGATTCTTGGGAGACAACCCAAGTATCTAAAACTCTTACTTTTCTTTTAATTTGTTTTTAAGTTTTAGCATATTTATTTATTTCTTTTTAATTTTGTTTTACTTTCATTTTTGTTAAAAAATGAAAAAAAAAATAGTGGTATAGTTAATGTTCACACTAATAAATGTAAAGAAATATATTTGGGGGTATAATGACTAAAAAAAAAGAAGAAAAATAAAAAAATAGGTGAATAAGAGTGGTTGATAGCAAAAGGGTTGAGTTTTGGAAAAATAGTACGCAGCAGAATTTTAAAAATTTTATATCAGAGTATTTTTTAAAACACAAGTTTGACATACTATATGCAAAAATTAACCAGAACTTACTAACCTTTAATTGCCGAAGAACCCTCGCAAAACGTGAAGCGAAGTAACGTTTTATAAGAGCCTCAACCAACTGGTCTTCTTTACTATTCTCTATCCACGATAGGAGTGAGTGTGGGCTCACATGTACAGCTCTTCCACCAAGTGTGTAACGCCCCCCTTACGGACGTCACAGATGTCGTTACATTCATTCATTTAACCTTTATTTTAAAACTATTTGATCAAAAAGATTGTTTGAAAACATAACCCAGGATCCATGCATGCATTTTTTTTTTTATATAACAATCAATAAATTAATCCATAATAATAACAATAAAAATTTACTTGATCATAAACATTCTTTAATTAATTAAAGATTCCAAATAATAAAATCATAATTTAAAAAGAAACATCACAACATTTTAAAACAATCAGCTCTCACTGTTCGGCAGACCGAACTTGTTCGGCAGGTCGAACTTGATCGGCAGGCCGGAGAACGTCTACCGGCAGGCGGCCCGACTAAAAAGAAATTAGAAAAATTAAATTTTTTTTTAAAACAAAAATCAATACTTCAATATGCGGAAGTCCATATACTTAAAATGATAAGATAAAATAATAAAACATAATTCGTGAATTCTTTAAAACTTAATAATAAACGTGTTCAAATTATAAAACATAGTTTATATCGTTGAAACTTCCTTCTTTGGCGTTCTTTCGTTTGCAATTCATCGTCCTTCGCTCACACGTCTTTTCTTGCCCTCCACCTAATCGAAGACTTTCTTACCCTTATCTGCAACATGATCTAAACTGATTAAGCTAAAGCTTAGTAAGTACATTATTATCTCACAACTTAAAACATTTTATGAACATCATCATAATAGTGCACTAGGCACATTTTCATAGGAACATATCTTTCATAACATTGACCAATTTAAAACTTATTCCATTTTATCTTAAGGGCCCAAGTGTTGCACCATAATCATCATCGTAGGCACGCCATCATGAGAGAAAAAGGGTAGCTAATCCTAAACCAAACATGACATCATAACATATCATAACATTGGTGTGTAATACTTATTTAGGTGATACATATATATACATATATAAAATTTTCATGCTTTGAAATACGTCATCATCATACATGTATAACTTTATGAACATCAAAATATTTCATGAGAGAACTTTAAATGAAACCATCATAAAATCCATCATAGAATAATTATCATTATGCACATAATTTCAAACCTTATAAAACATATCATGTTGCAGGTGAGAATATACTTACCTTAGAAGCTAGCTTACTTAACCTTATATGTATTGGTGACAACGCCGCGGTCTCGATGTGCTCAATCCTTAAAGTGTTCATGCCATTTATTCATTTAAAATTACAAAATAAAATTAATACTTATTTTCATAGAGTAAAACATCCATTCATATAACATCACATATACATAATTCAAAACATGCATCCATAACCTTAATCATCAAAAATATACTTCTGACCTCCATGAATTAAAAATTTAATAACTCAACATTCTCATATAATTTTAGCACCATACTTGACAGGGGTAAAGTTGATACATAAACATATTACCATGATTTTTCTTTAGTCATAAAAATTACTTTAAGTATCTAAAAACAAACCATACATTTCAAACATGAAATCTGCCAGCAATAGATAGGCAACGAACAATCTTAAACTCAGGTCCGTTTAAGGCATTTTAACACCATAGAAAAATCCACAAAAATTAACATATACAGTAGACATATAGAACCATAACATATCCAAAAATTGGCTTAAAAAAAAATCGGACTAGGTCAAAACACACATTTGAAAATCAGTAATAAAACTAACTTAAGTTTGAAAGGCAGTGAGTAATCTTTTGAAAATATTTTCTAACAATTAAAACACATATATTTTAATTTTAAAATTCATACTAACATCTTATTAAGATACATTACAGTACCACAAAAATATCCTAATGCCAAATAAAATCATTTAATCATACAAAAAAAAAAACATCACACAACTAGAATTCAATAATTCACTGATAAAGCAGTTTCAAAACCTAGTCTTAATGAAAATTCAATAACACATAAAATTTTCATCAAATCATCACCAAACTTTCCAGTTCATAACTTAACATATACATGAACATATTTTCCAAATTTCGTAAATATCAAAGTACATTTGGCCCTTGAACTAAAACCACATTTTTATGCAACATAATCAAACAACAACGTTTTACTGTGAGTGATAGAGAGTAGAAAATTCGTATCTTATTGTAGAAAAATAAAAATAACGTGAAACTTGGAGGAAAATCACCTAACACATATTTGATTATCATATTAAAATTTCAGAGCAAGATAAAATTCCTAGACAAAGTTATGGGGGTCGGAACATAGAGACAAAACAAAGTTACCGATCAGCATTAATTTACAGTGAGTGGCATAGAGAAGAAGATTCATATCTCAGCGTAGAAAAGTCCAATTGAGCTGAAATTTTGAGGTTTAGCACATAATACATACATGAATAACATACTAAAAATTCAGAGGAAAAGGAATTTTGTAGAAAAAGATAGAGCAGTCGGATTATAGGGTGTTCAAAATTCCAGAATTGCTGAGAAGAGTCTCTTACCTCAAAACAATCTTCTCAAGCCTCCATGAATTTAACCCCAACGAAAATTCAATATGTCTTTCAATTATTTGAAGCAATATTAAGGAGAGGAGAGAAGGAGAAATGTGAAGAGAAGTGAGAGAAGAATAGAGAGTGAAAAAAAATGTCTGAGTGAGAATCACGTAAACGGGACAAATGAGAGGAGATGGTCTAATCTCTCTGTAATATTAAAAATAACTTTCTGAAAATAAGAGGGGGTCATTCACGTGTATGATGAGAAGTGAAAAAAAAGGAAAGTCAAAAAAAAAAAATTCTCTCTTACCATATATCAAGCTTTCAAAATCGGAAACCATATCAAATCATCCAATCCATCTAAAGTCAAAGGTTTCTTTACCAAAATTAGAGCAATCAATCCAAAAATAAGCCAATCAATCACAATTCATCATTCAATCATAACCAATCATCGAAATTATCTCTATCACAAATTTTGGAGAGATCGCTGCTGATTGCTCGTCAGCCATCTCCGGCCTGCCGATTGCACAGTTCGGCCTTCCGAAGGCATGGAGTCTGGCCTGCCGATGAAATTTCATCGGCCTGCCATTCCATGAGGACAATTCGGCCTGTCGAACTTGAAGGTTCGGCCTGCCGAACTGCCATAATTAAAACATTAAATAAATTGTTAAACATACTACATAAAATGACATGAACACCTTGAACACATCAATTCCACATGGCCGTCACCTTTCATAATACTTAATATAAAATAGTTAGTAATATCATAACACATATTAATAAAGAAATTATTTAATGTCAATATTCATTTAACCTAATCCGTTACATAGAAATTGGCAGGTGTTACAAAGTGACTCTCTTTCCAACCAATCGAGAGAACCCAAAGCAAGTGTTCATGATTTGTAAATAGAAGCTCTCAGGGAGTTTTCAGATTCTCACTAGCAGAGTATCACTCTTAATCTCTCAATTGATCTGAGTAACTCTTAAGATTTACTCCCTTTATATAGAGGTTGGGCCTAGGGTCAATCCTTATCAGATTAGGTCTAAAAACTCAAAACAGAATCAAGTTTGGATCAATATCTAATAAGATCTGCATGGAAACGTGTAATCTTATCCTTCGCTCATCGGCAAGCCAAATAGCTTGATCGACAAGCCGAACAGGCCCCATCGGCAAGCCAAACACGAGGATAGACAGGCCGAACTGCCGATGGAAAATCTCCACGAATCTTTTATTTTTCACCCGAGAATCTATAGAACAAGGTCTCAGTTTTAATTCAAATAACCCAATAGAGAAGTTATCTAATCAAAACAACTTTATCTAGATAATCTCTAAGAAAATAAATGAATTCCCAATAATTCTACAAGTTTATCTAGATATAATTTATCCAAAATTAAATCAACCGATAAACAGACAAGAATTATCCGATCCCAATAATTTACTAAGTTTATCTTGAATCAATTTTATCACCAAATTAATTCAACCGATAAACAGACATAAATTATTCGATTCTTTCAAATTTTAACTAATTTGATAAATCTGACATAAGTTACCAATTATTAAAAAAGCACGCCGTTTCGTTATAGGATGTTGTGACCTAGCAAAGGGGACCAAATAGACCTATATAGTTCAAGCTCCTAATAATTATGAAATCCAATATCCCAGATATACATTTCATAATTATCAACTCCAACTCTACTCCACTAAAAGCTTAGAGCTACACTCTCGAACTACATAGAATTACGAAGCCCGTATAGCTAAGTCTCCATGACATATCGTATCCCCATATGATTATCCATAATAGGCTTAAAGACAGGTTCTGTCTTACCTTTCCGATTATTTTTATCTTACGTTCCATTATCTTACCATCGAAAAACTTACTATCCAAAGACAGTATACCGTTCGGTTACACCTATGTATCCAAATGGTTGAGTGCTCCAGTTTTTCTAATTACAAGATAATGCATATAAGAGGATATCATTACTCCTAAAGAGGATCTATGAATTCTATATCTATGAATAACAGGTCTATGCTATTAAAAGTCATGCCTCCAACGTACCAACATGCATACCTGTAACGTCCCGAAATTTATTTAATGTTAATGTAATGTAAATGATGAATTAGTGTGCCATAATTAAAGTTTTAACTTTAATTAGATTATTTGGTTGGATTTTGAGTTTTTGGTTGTTTTGTTAAATTGATGCATTCAAATGATTTCTTATTGTTTTAAAATGATGTTTTGAGTTTTAAAACACAACAATTTGTAAAATGTTAAAAATACTCCGTTTTACAAAACCATGGACGGCACATGGTTTTCGCACAGTAAAACCGCCCACCGATTTTCTCTATTTATTTCCTTCCTCTCTCTCTCTCCTCTCATTCTCTCCCGGTTTCACTCTCTCTCTTCTCTTTCTTGATCTCTCGGCAGCCTCTCTCTCTCTACATCTCTCTTTCAAAAATTTTTGAAACCACATTCGAATCCAAGCTTCGGAACAGCAAGGAGGAAGCTCAGGGATGTGATTCGGCAACCGAGAACGCGGATTGAAGCTTCGATTCGAGGTTAGATTCAAAATTTCTAAACTTTTTACAAAATTTTCAATTTTGTGCATTTTTGAAATCTAGGTTTGTTTAAGCTTAGAAAACCGTGGATTTGTGTTAAATGAACTTAGAACAACTAGAATCTAAGCCTAGATTGAAGAAAAACGGATTGAATTCAAGATTTTTCATTTTTCCCCTCATTTTCTCATTTTCAGATTTTTGAGGATTTTGAGTTCAAATCTTGTTTAAATGAGTCCAAACATGTTTTAGAATGTTTTTCTATCAAGTATAATTGTTTTTCATGCCTGGGATTTGAGAAAAACAGGTTGGAAACAAGATTTGGATTTTGGGGATCGAGAAACCCGTGGCTGGGATTTCTGGGTTTTCCCAGTTCGGCAGGCCGAAGTTCATGTTCGGCAGGCCGGAGTGATGATCGGCAGGCCGGTGTTCTTCCGACCGGCAGGCCGAATCTGGAGCAATGTTCGGCTGACCGAACTTTGCTTCCGGCAGGCCGAACTGTGCAGTTCGGCAGGCCGAAGCAAGGCGTCCGGCAGGCCGACCGAGGCATGGAAATTTTTGTGATTTTTACCCGTTTTCACTGTTTTGAACCCTGATTTAAATCCCAACCTTATATGATGATTTTAAAGGTACAAATGGCACACTAGGACATCATGAAATGATTTAGTAACATAGAATGTCTCGAACTAGATATTGATCGACTTAGTTTGTATCTAGGATCGTTCGTGGTTCCGTGGAGCTAACGTATAGCGGACCGAGATTGCGGTGTGGGGCACCGGCACGAGTATTGAGGTAGGACTTCTATCCTATTTCTTTGGTAGCCTGGTTTTGAAATGATTTGGCTTTGAAAATGATTTCTATCAAAATGTTTTCAACGGTTGTTTGAAAATGGTTTTATCGGTTATATTTTAATATACCGTGATCTGAAATGAATTTCATAATAAATGTAATTGACAACACTCGGTAATTGGGTTTTGAATGATAATGATAATAAACACAAAGGCATGATGCCATATCAGAGATCGGGTCGTGTAGCGATCGACCTTGGGGGCAGGTCCCGAAACCCAGCTGGGCCACTACGGTGGTGATATCATGGTTTGCCTAGGTAAAAGTAAATTGGTGTTTTCATTTGACGAGTAGACTGTTCTGTGTCAGGACGGTTTTACTCAAATTGTTTATTTATTTATTTATTTAAGTTTCCTTTGAATAACTTCTAATAATGTTGTGTTCCTTTGCGTTAAACTATTTTATAAAACATAGTCCTACTGAGCCTTTCGCTTACGTTTTATTATTTTAAATTTCCCCCATCTAGGTGGTCTTCCATTTAGGTTCGGAGAAGATTCTTCGGATCGAACTCAGGAGCAATAGGAGAGTTTATTTATATTCTGTTTATTAATCAGGGCATGTAAGACTTAACCATATTTGTACTTGGACTGTAATTGTATTTATGATATTGTCAGTACTATGTGTGTGCATAAGTTGTGGGTTGTGGAACCCATATTCGCGGTTTTTATTTAATTTTTATTACCTGCTTAATTTTTATAAATCCATTTATAAAATGTGGTGGAAAATCTTCTTAATTTTTATTTAATTTGATTCTCAAACTCTCGATTTTTAATTAAATTCTCTTTTAATTAATCTAAATATTCCGCCACGTCACCTCCCGTACTCCGGGGCGTGACAATACCACTATTAAGATATGGGTGTCACACTTTGGTACATTGAAAGACACAAGTCAAGACAATGGGCCTACTATTCATCTCAGGATTAAGATACAATACAAATGATTGTCTAAAGTGAATTGATTTGTCGAGACAGAATTATTAATCCAAATCAATTCACTTTATGTCCTGATCCAACACATCATCACCTATAACAACGTGCCAATGTTTTTATTCACGGAGTCCACCTCCAATAGTCAAGACAAACCATCTCCCAAAAGCGATATAGACAACATAACAATCTTTGCATGAATAAAGCGCCCAATTTTATTCCCTCGATTACGGATCGTATGATTTAGACCATCACTTTAAGAATCATGTCTTCTGCATAATTTGTCCATCATATGCCCAATTCTTTAAGGTTTAGACCGATAGTCTTAGACTATTGTTTGCTTAACATACATTCAACAAATATAAAGTAAAGAGGACAAGATTTGATATATAAACAATGAATAAATTCTTTATTGATAAAAATTTCTCCAAAAACTTATTACATTTTTACTCCTTAGAGCATGCATGTCTAACATTGAGTATGAATTTGGGAGTGTTACTTGGGAAATTGATTATGCTCTTACAAAGGTCTTCGAATGAGTATGTTTATAGGTGATTGGAGCTACATTGATATCCAATATCCTACCTTTACCTTACCCATCCATTATAAGTTTAATAAAGTCTTAACGATTCTTGGTGTTGTGATAGTTTGCATTAGTGGAGAGAGGTGCAAAAGGCAAGCCTCGAAAGTTCTACAAATTCATTATCTAGAAATCTATCCTAATTCACTTGATTGCAAAAACCGATCTGGGTAGTGGCAATTAATTGTAAATGGTTATACACATATACACACTCAAGAGGTCTAAGGTAAAGTGGAATTAGCAGTTCGATTGAAGTTCGACACATTTGTGGTGTTTAGAATTTTTCTTAAGCTATATAAAATGTGAAATCTTTGAGGCCTGTTTGCGAACCAAATCGACTCATTACTTATGTGTCTTGTAAATTTTGTTTTTTCTTTTCATTAATTCTTTCTTTTGCTTGAGGACTAGCAAAATGTCAAGTTTAGGGGTATTTGATGAGTTGATTTTAAACTTGTATTTGGGAACCTCTAACTTGATGTTTTGGTGGTTTTTGTTATCTTTTTATTTGTTTTTTTGTTTAATTTGTAGATTATGAAATGGTATAGCATTTTAGGTTGATTATGAAAAGATGGAGAAATTACCTTTAAAAATGAAGAAAAGAAGGAAGGCAATGCCGCAGCCTTAATAAGTGCCAACACGGTGCTGAAGTAGACTAGAAGACCTATAGCCTGGTGTAATGTTAGGAAAGCGTAATCAAGGGCTAGCACTACGGTGTTGGAAGCTAGAGCAGCGATGTCAAGATAAGATTTTTGAAATTTTTAATTCTGAATTTTTTGTAATTTTTCCTTTTTGCTATAAGCAATTTTTAGAGGACACTTAGAGTCATAGAAGAGAGAGAGAAACTCTTGACACGGCGAAGGAGAAGGAGGTTCACCCAAAAATGGATTTCGGCCTAATTTTGACAAGAAGTTTTCTTTGTGCTCCTCCTTTTCTCAGGTTTAAGCATTTGTTTACGATGTCTTTTATTTCTAGCATGAACTAATTTCATTTTTTAGGGCTACGATGTAACCTAAAGATGGTGTTTTGAATTTTTCTGTTAATACAATCTGTAAACTATTTTCTCTAGTTGAGTGTTGATGTAGGAGATTAAAGATTGATTCATGAGCCTTGGAAGATGTGCTTATTGACTTCGCTTTATTCATTATTTAGTTTTCTTTTAAGTCTTGATTTTGAAAGAAGCCAATGACTTAAAGGTTGTAAAGATTGTTCAAATTTTTGAAGTTTATAAGTTTAAGAATGGCAGCCTGGTATCATTGATGTATACTTGTGTAACATCGCATGAATAAGAGATGTTCTTTTGGGCAGTTATATGTGCTTGTTATGATTAAACGATACTTCTATAGGAGATTGATCCTTGCTAGAGGTCCTGCCCACTTATTGTCATTTCTTTATTTTATTGCTTGTGGTTATTTTGTTATACTAGAGATTTATTTTTTATTGTATTTTATTTTGTTGGGGTTGTTTATATTTGAACCCTTCCTATCAATGAACATTTGAAGAGTTTTATGCGGCTTTGGAGATTTCAGTTATTTTTTGTGTTGATATCGTTTCTCCATGCATTGTTAAAATGTACCAAGTAGTTTGTCTTTGTGGTTGGCCACTCCACTTGTGTTTTTAGATGTATAAATAATACGGTCAGTTGTAGGGTTTTCTAGCTTGAAATTGTACTTGCAAATTTTGGAATGAAATGTCTTAAAAAAGGTATTTTGTAAAAGCCATTGTTTCGTATGTAAAAAATATTTTGGGCTAAGTATTTTATTTTAAAAGCTTGAATGTAAAAATTTCTTGAAGTAATGTGATTTTAGGAGTAATTTGCTTCAATAGCCTTTTAACTCTTTAGTAGCTAATATGTTTGTTTATTTTTGAAATTTTGGTAAAATAACCTCATGGACTGTTTGAGCCATGGAATGGACTTGCGCCAAATTCCATTAAGTTT
This sequence comes from Artocarpus heterophyllus, assembly GCA_025403435.1. Taxonomy (NCBI): domain Eukaryota; kingdom Viridiplantae; phylum Streptophyta; class Magnoliopsida; order Rosales; family Moraceae; genus Artocarpus; species Artocarpus heterophyllus. The sequence goes on from CM046346.1 coordinate 23,703,703, forward strand.
CTAATAGATTGAATCACATGAAAGGCAAGTGAAATATTAGATTGCATTTTCGTAAAATTACAACAATTTATAATTTAACAAAAAATTAAAATATAAACATTCGTTTTTTTTAAAAAAAAAAAAAAAAACCCAAATAGCTACCTCAACCATTCGGAGCAGTCCCTCCGTTCCCTTCCTTGCAGCTACTCCATCCTTTGCACTCCTAACTTCATCATCACCACCACAACACCACCATCACCTTCTTCAAATTCCCCTCACATTTATCTCTCATCTTAAGCCCTCTCTCATATTGCACATGACCGCAAATTATCCATAATCATAAAACCCTTTTTCACTTTAAATTGTCTTAGATAGGGCAAAGTAAGCATAGTCAATCACATTCATCTATTCACTTTTCCCTCATTATCACTAAAAGTTCCTATAAAAAGAAGCACAAATTGATCTTGCCTCGAAACAAACACAATGGAAATTTGAAAGAGGGGTTCGATGGGGTTTTTGGTTTTGCTCGAACGGAAGGGATCATTGAGGCTCACCTCGCACGAAGGAGGGGATTGACGGTGTTGTGATTCTCCCCCTCTCGAACCCATTACCGTCGCCACCATCTACAGTCAAACGAGAAGCTTCTCCATGGAAACTTGACAACGAGGAAGACCGGCAAAGGACTTGGGTCTAGGCGGTGAAGGGCAGGCACTGAGTTGTGACAAGCTAGCATCAAGGAGAGGAGGATCGGTTTTGCGAAATATTTTTTAATGGGGATGAGGCATTATTTTTTTTGCCTTGTTGAAATCTGAAGACATTTTTGTCTTTTCACAAAAATGGAGAGGTACGTGATGGGCATGTGCATGGATCTATGAGAAATTTATTAAAGATGGACGAAAGTCTATCGAGATTTAAGGTGTTTGAGACGTAGCGATGAAATTATTTGTTAAAATTATTTTTATTGTAATTTGTAAAATTTTAATATAAATCATTTTATATTAAATATTTTATTAAAGTGTTTTGAGTTATTTTTGTTAAAATTAAAAAAATAACAAAAAATAATAATCTAATATAATATTAAGAGGACATCGATAGAAATTACTTATTATTAAAATACCAAAAGTTACTCAATTTGATGACTAGAGGCTTTTGAATTAAAAAAAAAAATCTAGCTACAATGTGCAACCCCCCCTCCCTGTTATTTTATCTATGTCTCCCGCTCTCACTCAAGCTTGCCAAACCCCCCTCCCTGTTATTTTATCTGTCTCTCTCTCTTCTCCCGCTCTCACTCAAGCATGCCAAATATACTACCCATTGCCGACCACCCATTTCTGATTGTTGTCTACCAGCACTCGCCGGCCAACAAGACTCGTTGTCACCTGAGTCCTCTAGAGCTGTATCTTCGTCATCCTATTAGTCACCGTTCGCCGAAAAAAAATGTGTAAAGTTTTGACTTATTTGCTTCAACACTGGATTCCGGCAATGGCCGACCTTTATTTCTCTTGCACCTGCCACCGCTTGTTTCATTCGTTAAGGAGAGTAAAACCCATCCAACAATAGCCACGATCGTCGTCGGAAAAGTACGAGTTCGTTGTTTGGAGAAACCATCATCGGGAATGAGATCCTATCCTAGAGATTGTGGATGGCAATTTTTTATTAAAATGACAGTAAAGAAAATAAAACTCTAAGATAAGAAACATTTCGAATAAATAAACATCAGAGAGAGAAACGACACTGTTAGATTGAAGGACTGGAAGAAGAAGTAAGAAGGGACCCAAGGCAAAACCGATATTTAAAAAGGAATGGAGGCTCAAAACTGATAAAAATGAGGGTATACGCGGACAGGTGTAAATGGATTAAATACCCAATTAAAGGCGGTTAATAATGAACGATGTAGATTAAATTAGTCTTTCAGACATTTGTGATACTCCATCTCAACGACTATAAATAGAGATAAAATATAATCATTTATGACACTTTGATGGACTCGAAAATTAATAAGAATTATTCTAAGATTTATTTTAATTCTTAAGTCCAAATTGAGTGAAACATTGATTGTTTGTCGTTAAAAAGAATTTTAACGCAAACAATTGGCACCGTCTGCGAGTGCAGCGATGAGAGGAAGAAGGTTCTCACTGGAAAAGCTTCAAGGGGAAGGAGCAAGTAAAGCCATAACATCTCTTGAAGGTTCAAACTAAGAACCCCTTGGAACTCATGAAATACAAAGTGGGAAAAGCAAAGGATCACCCATGATACTTCGGCTTTTATGGAAGTTTAAGGAAATTTGAAAAGCAAAAGGTGTGTTCGTTTCGTGGTTTAAATCACAATTTAAATATTTTGCTACAGTGGTTTTTTTTTTTTTTAATTTAAACCTTTATTTAAATATTTTATTCAAATACACGAGTTTAAAAACCCTAAGCAATATTCCAAAGAAGCCACGGAAGTGAAATAAAAGAAACAAAGTGTAGAAAAGACTTTTGGAATTAGACTACTGGCAAGAAAGAAATGAAGATTTGGCGACTATAGGGCAAAGAATTTCAACGGAGAATTGAAAATAAATGGTAAAGGTGGACATGACGGCTGATCAACCAAACCAAGCAAATCTCATATATGATGAAAGTTAAAGAGTATCCAAATAAGAGCCTTGCGTTCGGAAACTTTAGAAGATGAAGCAAGACTTACCCATTTAATTCTATTGAATCAACCTTAGCATGGATTAGAAAAGAAAACATAAAAAGCAGAGCAGAAAATCACATGAAATAGCAGAAAAATTAAAGGGTTTATCAGAATGAGGAAAAATTCTTTAGATCAAATTTACACATGTATAAACGAAAGAAGCGAAGAAAAAGCTAGGATGGATTTGCAAATAACAAAAAGTGAGATGAGCAAGATCCCAAATAGATAATACAAGTTGAAGAATGAAAATTGGAGAATGAGAAAGAAATTTCCATTTTGTTGGACTAGATAAGTACAAAGTTTCTAGGAGGGGTACAAGTAAAAAAACATACAAAATATCAAAACGAAAGTACCAATCGAAGTCATTTTGAAGGAACATTCCTGTTTGAAGAACATAGCTTTGTTACAGACTTAGTGATGTCTAGAAGATTAGAGATATAAATCCACTCTAAGTGATCTATTGGGGCAGCAGTGGCAGATTCCAATAAGAGCTAGAAGAAACGTCATAAGCTCTCTCCAAATCTTGAACATTTTGGAACTTTCTTTATTCAAGAGGCAAGCTCAGATTCGAATATGAAGTAGAGTAGTGTAGCATGGCATATTTCTCTAGCAGAGGGATCTGGATCTGATTAGGTGAAGAAATGTCAGAATTCCCAACTGAACCAGAAGCAGACCTAAGTCGCTCAAAAGCTTGCTTCCGAAGGCGTTCAACTTCAACAGACAATTGTCTCCAGAAGTTCTTAGAGTCTTTTGATTTTCCCTCCAAGCTAAGTTTTTTGGCTTCAAGAGAAGAAATGGAAGACTTCGGAAACAATTCACTCTCAGAAGAACGAAGCTCGAAATCGTTGAAGCTGATCTCAAGATCACTCCTTATGGATCGCATTTCTCTCTTATGATCCTTTAAAGTTCGGGCTAACAGATCTTCCGTAGCACTTAGCTTTTGAGTTAATTGCTTTGCCAAGGTCTTCTAAAAATGAAACCAAAATAAGAAAACACAAAACTTAGCTCGACAAACAGATATAAAGCCTAAAAAAGCAAAAAAAAAATGAAAAGAATAATTGATCAAGATAAAATGAGTAAAGAAAGCATGAAAGTTAAACCGGAAAAGTACAAGGACAATACCATGGCCCTGCAACGTTGAAAGTATTTAGCACGCTCTACGATTGCAAGATTGTTGAAGGGGTCAATGACGACTTTTGTGTGAATGGAACTAAGAGGAACCAACCATAGGGTCAAGAATTGAATCTTGCTGAGTAGTAGGTTTGCCATTAGAATGAAGAAGGAGAGATCCATTCGAAGTAAAAGTGGGGAAGATTTAGAAGTCGAGGTGGAAGTGGAGTGACCATGTAGACAGTCAGAGTCATGAGTTAGAACAGAGGTGTTGTGATCTCAATTAGCCTCTTGAAAGCCCTTTTGTCAAAAGATCCATTATGTTCTTGTTAGTCCTAATATAAACAACGTTAATAACACCATCGGTTATTAATTGTTTTGCATAGTCATGTTTCAAGCTAATATGTCTAGACTTTTCATTATAGGCTATTATAAGTTCTAGATAATGTACCTTCACCATCACAGTATAAAGAAATAGATGGTATTGGTTGTGGCCACAACTCAACATCAAACACTAAATTTCTCAACCATTTTGCTTCTTCGCCTGTAGCCACAAGTGCTATGCACTCACTTTCCATCGTTGAGTGAGTTATGCATGTTTGTTTCTTAGAAGCCCAAGACAAGGCTCCTCCTATAATTGTGAAAATCCAACCAGATGTAGATTTGTTATCACTTGCATTGGTTATCCAACTAGCATCCGAGTACCCTTCTAGTACTGCAGGATAATCATTATAAAAGAAACTTAAATTAATGGTCCTTTTAAGATAACTAAGTATCCTACTAATTACATTCCAATGATCAACACTTGAGTTACTCGTAAATCTTGACATTTTACATACCGCAAATGTAATGTCCAGCCTAGTACAATACATAGCATACATTAGGCTATCGATCGCACTAACATACTTAAGTTGTACTACTGCTCGACCATCATTTTCTAGCAATTTAATGCTAATATCATATGGGGTATTCGCTTCTTTAAGCTTCAAATGATTGAATTTAAGAAGCATATTCTCAACATAATAAGATTGATATAACGAGTAACCCCCACTATGCTTCCTCACTTTCATACCTAAGATAGTGTGTACGTCACCAAATTCTTTCATCTCAAATAGTGAAGTTAGATACTTCTCAGTATCATTCATTCCTTATATCTTTGTTCCAAAAATAAACAAGTCATCAATATACAAACATATAATTACACCTAAATTTTTGTAAAACTAGAATATATTCATTTATTCGCATTATTATCCTTAAAACCATGAGACAAGACAATGAATCAAATTTCTTGTGTCATTGTCTTAGTGCTTGTTGTAACCCATAAAGCGATTTGACTAACTTACAATCTTATTTTTATTTCCAGGCAATATAAACTCCTCGGGCTATTTTATATAGATTTTCTCATTAAGATCACCATTTAAAAAATCTGTTTTAACACCTATTTGGTGCACATACAAATTGTATATTGAAGCAATTGCAAATAGCACTCTAATAGATTCAATCTAGCTACCGGAGCATACATATCGAGTAGTCTATACCACGCTTTGGCTTAAAGTCCTTAGCTACAATCTAGCCTTGAACATTTGTATAGACCCAGAGATGTCATACTTTCTTCTAAACACCCACTTGTTGTTTATTGGCTTCAATTTGCAGAGGAAGATCAACCAAAGTCCAAGTTCCATTAAACATTATCGAATCCATTTTATCATTTACAGCCTCTCTCCAAAAGGAAACATCTCTAGATGACATGACTTCACTAAATGTCTTTGGATAATACTGAACATTTAGCAACAATGATATTTTATTAAGTACACCATTTCTATCTCATTCAACTAAGAAGGTCAAAGCTTGAGATGAAAGAAAATCCAATAATAAACCCTTTTCTTTTCTTTATGTTGACTTCTTCTCGATTCGAAAGATGTCATAGACTCCTTCCTTTTATTTGTGGAGGTACCGAGAGTGTAGTCACATGGTAGATCAACATTAGATTCTATTTCAGTGGTATAATAAGTAACAAATTTATTTTCACTGAATTCAACATCTCTTGATTCCACTATCACATTAGAATCAAGATTTAACAATCTGTATGCCTTGAAATTTTTAGCATATCAAACAAAAACACTTTTAATGCCTCTTGCACCTAACTTTGATGATTTATATTCATGTAACCTATAGAAAGCTAAATAGTCCCACACCCTTAAATACATCAAGTTTGGTTCCTTTTTTTTCCATATTTCATGTGAAAAAACATGTGTTCTCATAGATGTAATTCTATTATGAACATGACGTGTAGTGAGTAAGGCTTTGCCGCATAAATTATTAGGCAATTTTGCATTAAGAAGCATAGAGTTAATCATATCGGTGAATATCCTATTCTTTTTCTTTTTCCAGCCAAACCATTTTATATAGGAGTAAAAGGGGCTAACTTTTAGTGAATAATATCATGCTCTTTACAAAAGGTACCAAAATCATTAGAAAAATATTCACCACCTCTATCACTTCAAACCATTTTGATTTTCTTATCGTTTTGGTTCTCACCTTCAACCTTGAAAAGTTTGAACTCATCAAAAGCTACATCTTTTGTTCTAATTAAGTACACATATATGTTTATAGAACAATTATAAATGAAAGTGATAAAGTGTCTTCTTTTTTCTCTTGTTAAAACTCTATTATACTCACAAACATTAGTATGAATCAAATCTAATATTTGAGTATTTCTTTCGGCTTTAGGAAAGGGTTTCTTTGTCATTTTTACTTGTATACAAATCTCACACTTATCATGTTTTTCATCTTTGCAATTAATCAAACCATGTTTAGACATATATTTCATAAATCTAAAGTTTAAGTGTGCTAAACATGCATCTCAAACATCAAAAGAATCAATCATATAACCAGAACTTATAACTTTATTATCACTAATGCTAAGCTTGTACATGCCATCGTAAGAATACCCTTTTCCTACAAACGACTAATTCTTAGATACAATACATGTATTGTCCTCAAGTACAATCTTTAGACCATTCTTACACATAAGACTAGTAGATACAAGATTTTTCCTAATATCCAAAACATAGAAGACATTGTTTAAGGTAACTTTCTTCTCAGAAGTAAAGTTAATCTCCACTACTCTTTTCTTGGCAACCACCACTGCGTCATGATTCCTCATGAGAGCCATTTGTCCTTCTTTCTTTACTACATATATTAAGAACATACACTTATCATTGCAAACATGAATGGTGGCACCAGAATAGAGCCATCAATCACAGGACTTTGTTGCGGCCATGTTGGTTTTGGTAATCATGCCAATTTGTATCTTTGAAACCATAGCACAAATCTCTTCAGATTTCTCTTCAAAAACATTGGCTTTGTTGGAGTTCACTTCTTCTCTTTTCTTCTTGTACCTGACTCACATTGAGGATGGCCCTTTTGCCTGCAAAAGAAACTATTTCTAGTAAATGATTTCGAGTCATGGCAGGATCTTTTGCAGTTCTTGTCACTGTTATTCTTGAAGTTCTTTACGAACTTGCTAGCCTTAGTGACATTAACTTTAGAGGAAACCATAAACTTTCCCTTGCAATCACGAGACCCAGTCTTTTCTTCAATCCTCAAGTGTTTTTGAAGTTCCTCCAATGTTATGTAATCTCTATGATGAAGGAGTTTCTTTCTATAACCATTTTGACTTTAAGGCAATTTAGCAATAATAGCCCCCACTTGAAATGATTCGGAAATCTCTACCTCTAACTCTTTGAGTTTTGTAATAATGAATTGCAATTTGATCTAGAACGGACTTGGTGTTAACCATAACAAATTCTAAAAATTTCAAGTTAAGAAATTTGTCTGTACTTTCCTTTTTGGTTTTGCATTTCTATTCCAGAGCGTTCCATATCTCCATCGAAGATTCCATCTTGTGGTAGAGATCATAGAGACGATTAGAAAGGGTGTTAAGAATATGTCCCTGACACATGACTTCATCATCTTCTCTTTTCTTCCTAGCGCCCTTTACTGTATCGGGATCGTCCTCCTTTAGCTTTGGGAGTGGCTCCATCTTTGGATCAAGGACGTAAGCAATTTTGAGCATTGTGAGAAGCAAGAATAACTTCCCCTTTCTAGTGAGTGAAGGTGGTACCATGAAACAATCGAGTTGCATATTAGGATTGAGAAAAAACACCGTACTCTTGTCGGCCTCCATCACAGTAAATTTAAACATTTAAGATTGTTGGTGAATTTGTGAGTAAGATGAGAGAATGAAGGCTTGAATTTTTAGAAAGGAAATGTGTTTGAGGCATGTATAAAACACATTTCCTACCCTCATTTAATCAAGTTTGTTAGAGAGTTTTGTGGCAAACTATCCTCAAGATACAACAAACACTTAAACACTATATTTAACAATAATATAATGTTCAAGAACAAAATGTAATTCTGCATAATTTTGGAATTTTTTTTATAAAAGACAAGGGTGGCATTCAAGGGCGGGTCATAATGGAATCAATCCATACAACCTTTACAAAAGGTAGCTCATCAAATGTATAGGTATCTCTTCATTTGTAAAGGTGTCTATTTGTGTATCTATACATCTATTACAATAGATGTGCTCGTTGCTAAGTGATATTCAGTTTTGTATAGAAATATACAATCAATGAATACACCAGTTCGGAACAACTCAAAAGATATAAAATACTATCACATATCAGCTTGGGAGAGCATCACGACTCTGGGTGCACAACACCAAAATTGCTAAAAGAACATCTAGGCACTGCGGCGCCCAAAACCCAGCGCCGTGGCGCTAAGCTCTCTGCCTTTTTCATGTGCTGATTGCATATTTTGGCATTACGGCTTCACTTTTGAGCATTGCGATGCCCTATGTTGGCTAAAAGACACATTACAAATATGTTTTCACTCATTCTAATGTGTTCTTCTTATCTTAAACATGTTGGAGAGACATATTACAATCTCTCCAACTACATTTGCAAATCATGGAGGAGAGTAGTGAATGATAGCCCTTTATGTGAAAGGAGATAGACATCGAGGAATGGAGCTAAGGGAGACTCGATCTTGTTGAGACTTGTTTCACTGTACTCAAGAAGTTGATAAAAAAGGGCACCGGTTTACTAAAGCTCTCAGTGTATGTTTCATCCGTGGTAATGAAATCTTTTCCTTTATTGCTTCCCCTCCAAAAAATCTTTAGAATCTCAAGATTCCACGAAGTTGCTTGAGTGATAGAATCATGATTCGAAAGGCTCGAAAGTTTGCTAACTTACTTTTTTTAGATGCAAGTCGTTACAACATTGGACCCTATGCCATCGAGCCCTTTGGGAAGCATTGTAAATATTTAATAAGGCTGCACCTGAAGACATATCTTGAAACAATCTCTGATGATGGGGCTTTGTCAATGCCCATGCTCAAGGATCTTGAGATTGCCAATCACCGCCTTGTCAATGGAGATGTCTGATGAAGATCCTATATTGTTGCACTGATCTGGAGTTGTTAGACATATCAGGTTCTCTTTTTGTGGGGTCAGAGCAGTTTATCTGGATGGTGGGTGTGTGGATATCAACTACCACCGCAGAACTTGATTGAAAAATTATTATATGATGAGGGCCTGTTTGGTGTGCAAGATACAATGGCATTTGTATAAGGATGAAAGGACTAAGGTAGGAGTTTTGTGCCTCAAATAAATTCCTCCTCTTCTTAAGTTATGATTGTGGCTTGGCCTTGTCAAATAATTAAGTTCAATCGTCAACCTCTATTTTTTGTTCACTTTAATTTTTTATTATTTTTATAAGAAAAATGTTGTGATCATCTTGAAAATAGACTTTGATCAGAATGAGTACTTGATTTTGATATTAAAATCTAATTCAATAATATTATGGGACCAAGAGTTTGGACCTGGTGTGTTCGGATAGGAGAGTCTATACTAGTCAGGTGTTGCCTAGATATCCTGAGTTACGATTGGACCAAGAAATTTACAGGAATAATTAGGAAAGAGGAACGATCAATCCACATCGTCAATACATGTTTGGAGGATGCCAGATCTTCTACTTTGACTGGTCGTTTCTTCATCTGATTTAGGACAAATTACTTGGAAAGCCATTCTTCTTTAGGAGTACTAGGCTATCTGGAAGGGGAGTGTTTATTGGCCACTCTAAAGACGCATATGCAAAAGATTTTAATATTTAGAATGAACAATTCTATTTAACCCCACGTGATTATAACCTTTTTAATAACAAAATAATAGGACTTAGTCTAAAAAGCACATTATTATTATACTAGGACCTATAGTCTTGTGAGCAGCGTAGTTATATTTAGAATTATGGTGGGTTTATATTTGGTGAACAAAGTGTATGGGATAAACAAAAGGATATTCATCTCTTTATTAAGAAGTTATATCTTTTGTTTTTTATCTTACCAAATAATAGTAAATATATGCCTTTAAATTCTATTTGATACAAAAATTTAAATTTTACCTCAGTCAACAATTGAATTGATTTTGATATTTAAAATGACTAAATTATTTTTAAGTAAAAAAAAAGAGAAAAAAAACTTTCAAAAGTAAAAAAGAAAACAGAAACAGAAATACATAAAAAGCCCATTTATAGGGAATTATAAACATTTTTCAGGGCAAAATTCTTGATTTGAAAAAAAAAAAAAAAACTTCTCTTATTTTTCTATTTAAGGATATTTTGGACATTTTGAAGTTAAAATTGACGATTAATGATGAAAAGGTTTAGATTTATGTATGAAATCCAAGAAATATTTTCGTAAATTCCTCTTAAATACGCACTCTGATTAAATATTTCCCACTGTATAGATATTTGTTCAAATGCCCTCTCTATAATTTATTCAATTTCGTCTATAATCCTAATGGATGTGATGACATGACATATATTAACACTTAATTAAAATCATTAAATTCTAATTACAAGTTCGGATCAGATACATATATAAATTCTAAATAATTATAGGCATTCAGTCAAGCGATGAAAGCGTTTATTGCTTGGTAAAGAAGAAAATTATAGAATGGACTTAAAAAAAGTGAAAGCTTTGTGTCATAGATAAAATAAAACAAAAAAAACAAAACAAAACCATACTTTTATGGTTAGTGGGAATATTTTAATGTCTTGGTTTGCCACTTGTAAGAATCACACTATCATAAACCAAAAACCAATAAAAAGGAGTGTAAAAGATAGATCATCAAATTTTATTTTAACGAAGAAAGAAGAATTTAATGCATTAACCACTTGACAAAAGAGACGCTTTCAAACACAACAACTAGTAGTTGATTGACGAAAATTGATTAAAATATAAAGCATATGTTTGGCACATAATAAACGATACACCAAAACATCTGAATGAGCTTCTCTAAGCCATTTGTTCCAGCAAAAAATTAGAGAGGAAAGACATGGCAGAATGTATTGTTTGCCTTGTAGTAGAGAAGGTTGCTAGCCAACTTATTGAGGAAACATTTTCCTTGTCAAAAGTTCAAAACCATTTCGAGTAGATCGAAGCGGGATTGAGGCGAAAGCAATGCTTTCTGAAGGATGCAGATGCAAAACAAGATAAGGATGCCAGAATCAGAAATTGTGTTGCAGACATAAGAGATGTTGCCCATGATACGAGTGATGTTATAGATATTTACATTCAAAGGACAACAGATAACACACAGAAAGGGTGTGTTTAAAGAGGTATTTCTACAAGACTTTGTTGTGTGAATGAATTGCTCTTTGTAAGGTCCATAGGCAGATCAATAGGATCAAAACAAGAATCCATGAAATATCTCTTAGTAGGTCGACTTATGGGATAGCAAATATAGGGAGAAAAGGAGAAGGGAGAATTTCGGATATTCGTGAGCTTCGAGAAAGGAGGCGATCATCTCCTCATCCTCTTGAAGAAGATGTTGTTGGTGTGGTGGAGGACATAGAGACATTAGAAGATAAGTGAATTCAAGGGGACTCATGGCGATCCGTAGTATCGATAATTGGCATGGCGGGTTTGGCAAAGGCCACTCTTGCTAAGAAAATTTACCACAGCAATAACATCAAGAAGCACTTTGATTGTTGTGCTTGGGTTTATGTCTCTCAAGAGTATAGAGCTGAAGATGTCTTGAGGGATTTGGTCAAGAGACTGATTATGCGGTCTGGAAAAGGGGCATTGGAAAATGCGAAAGGAAGATTTGGTTGAAGAGTTGTTAGGGTATCTAAACAGCAAGAGGTATATCATAGTTTTGGATGACATATGGAACAAACAAGTTTGGGATGATCTTAAAGAAGCCTTTCTTGACTCGAAGAATGGAAGCCGAATAATGTTCACCACTCACTTCAAAGAAGTCGCGATACATACTGATCCAAGAAGTCCACCTCTTGAACTGAGTTTGCTTGATGATGAGGACAGTTGGGAACTCTTGTCTAAGAAACTCTCCCCAGATTGGAATGAAGTTGCAAGTTTGCCTCCATGGGGTCAAGAGATCGGAAAACAGATTTCAAGAAAATGTGGTGGATTGCCGCTTGCAATTGTAGTGCTAGGCGCTCTCTTGTCAAGAAGAGAACCTTCCTAGAGTCAGTGGCTCAAAGTTCTTCCGAGTGTGCGTTGGCAATTAACACAAAGACCCTATACAGTGTGCAGATATTTTAGCTTTGAGCTATTTCAATTTGCCTTTCTACCTCAAACTATGTTTCCTTTACTTCGGTCTCTTTGCCTAAGACTTTGAGATATCTGCTAGGAGCTTGATCTTGTTGTGGGTTGCAGAAGGATTTGTCCAGCCAAGAGGCCAAGAACCGTTGGAAGACGCTGCAGAGGACTACTTGGAAGGGCTAGTAGGAAGGAGCATGGTTCAAGTCGCTAAAAGAAAATCGAACGGAAGGATCAGGACTTGTTGCTTGCATAACCTTTTGAGAGAATTTGTTCCTGACTCAAAGGAGGATAGATATCTTGATGTCATTCATGATGAAATGAAAATCGGTTCCATGAGGACCTTTTCAAAGGGTCGTCGACTGGCGGTACATTTCAGTTTCCCCTCTGCAATGAATACAGGAAAATTAAGGTCTTTGACATGCTTTGACCTCAATGAGCCAATCCTCATTGAAGTAAAGAGGTTTAAACTTTTGAGAGTACTTGATTTGGAAGATGCCTATAGGCAAGCCTGACTCAGATATTGGAAAGCTAGTTCATTTAAGGTATTCGGGACTCAGATGGACTTGGTTGAAAAAACTTCCTTCTTCTTTGTGCTATCTTTCCAACTTGCAAACTCTTGATTTGAGAGAAACTTTGATCAATCCTTTCCCAGCTTCAATTTTGAGACTAAAAGGTCTGAGACACTTGTATTTCAGTGATCTCCAGCAGGTGGTACTAATACATCTGTAACTACCACAAATCTCCAAAACCTTCAAACATTAAATGGTTTATATATCAGTGAGCGCACTAGAGGAATGGATGATTCCTTGATCAAGTTAACCACATTGAGAGAATTGGGTTTGCATGGTTTTATTGATATGCAAAAGGGGGACCTGGGAAAGTGGATTTTTAACTTGGAAGACCTAGAATGATTGAAGCTTAACACAATAAGAACCAAGAGTGAGGACATCACTACTGCTGCCATTCCACAATGGGACTTCTCAAGCCTCACTCACCTCTACAAGCTACACTTGAGTGGATTTATGTCGAAGATGTTTGACATACAATGCTTCACCACAAAACCTCACCGAATTGTCCTTAACAGGATCCTTGTTAACGGAAGACCCTATGGAATAGATGGAGAAGCTGAAGAGCCTGAGAGTTTTGAAGCTGAAGCAGTCAGTGTACGTAGGCGAAGAAATGACTTGCTCTAGTGGAGCTTTTCCTCAGCTTCAGCTCTTAAAGCTTTCATTCATGTTCTCAGTGGAGATATGGAGAATAGAGGAAGGAGCAATGTGCAATCTCAGACAGCTGAAGATTGTTGAATGCAAGCAGTTGAAGATCGTTCCAAGAGGTCTTTGGCCAGTGATTTCTCTCCGAGAATTGAAGTTGGGATTTATGCCTTGTGATGTTGGACTTAAGATTCAAGAACGCCTGGGTGAGAATTGGCACAGAATTGAACATGTTCTTCCAATAAAAATTCTCTTAACGTGTTTTCATCTTTACTTCAATCTGTCCCTCTTATAGAGAAATATGAGAAGATAAATAACGCCCTTTGCTTTGTATTCAGGAATACATGAGAAGATATAGGAGAATTGGTGTCAACTTTTTTTTTTTTTTAGTGAGAAAGTTCAAGGTCCTAAACTATATTATTTCATGATTTGTATATTTGGAAGCTACAAGGTTTTATATGCTGAAGGTTGTTTGTGTTGTTCTGTATCCTAAATTAAAGCAGTGTGATATAAGAACTACCATGAAAGTGCCACAAGATAAGGCATTAACAAAATTTGCAACATATATGACTAGCTAGTCCAAGAGCTAATAACAAAATTAAAGTGATTCCTAAGCACCATTGAACAGCTTAAGTACACAAGTTGGGATTTAGCACTGCTCCAGGAAAAACAACAGGCTCAGAAGACTCTTCCAAGATCATGAACATGAATGGATGGTCAGCCATGAAACTTGGCGGTGGGTTTCTGCGTGCACAACTGCCCCCTCTCATGCCAGTAAAAGTGGCAGAAGCAGCCTGCATTCCTTCTTTGTTAACTTCTATCCAACTCCCGTGAAGCATTTGCGCGACATAAATGGTGTTATTAGGACCCTGCGGGGGTGATTTCTCAAGTTCAACCATGCTTGAGAAATTAGCTTTCTGTCATTAAAAGGCAATGCCAGTCGTTTCTCAATTATGTACTTGCTCGCTTCAAACTTGTACGAGAATTTCATCTTGGAATCTACAACGGCAAGATCTGTTTTTGTGCCTCAAGATCGAAACACTTAGGATGTAGGGTTCCAGCGTTGGAGTTCAACTTTTGTATGAGGTCTTCAAGTCCATTTATTTTATGTGGGAGGAAGACATACATGGAGAACTTCTTGCGGTCAATGTTTTGGCCAAAACCATTTTGTATGGGAGTTTGAGAAGCTTGAAATCTTCAAATGATCCAAACATAAGTTTATCATATTTATCAAGGCCCATGAAAAGTACTCTAGTAATTTTTCCACTAAGAAGGTGAAAATTGTTGTAACAAGTCATGTTGGCAGAAAATTTGTGCTCCCAAGATCCTTTGAGGAACAATGCACTCGCAAGACATAGTGGTGGCTCCAGTATAAAGTCTGGTGGCACAATTCTTTTAATGAGTTCATTTGTCTTATTGCTAGCCCATGAGTTTGCCTTTTTAATAGATCTAGCAGCCTATGTGCAAAGGCCAATGATTGTCAAAATAATAAAGAGAAATAAAAATAAGCAATATAATATTAAAAAAAGACTCAATTCCTAAATATTTTCATTTATCAAAGTAATTGGTAAGAGAAAAAATAAATAAAAGCACAGCGTTAGAATTGTAGATAAATAACAATTAAGACTATATACTGGTGTGAAATATAAGCCAAGCCTGACCAACTATGACTAAAAAACATATTTGTAATTATAGAAACTTAATACCAAATTTCGTTTGTTTCATGTATCACATATACAAAATTAAAAAGCCCTTTTTAGAAGGGTTGGGAAACAAATTATATATTATATATTTGTTTGGGGCAGGGGAGCCAATTAGAAAATTTTCAAAATTTTAAACCAATATATATATATATATATAATTCTCATCCTGCTATATCATGATAAATTGTTCTTAAAATATACTTTTATTAAAATACAACAATTAAAAATGTAATCATTAAAGACAAGTCAATACATATATGTGTATGTATACATATAGGAAACTCAAGATATGAAAATCTGCACATGATCTATATCTCTTGAGAATTGACTGCCATTGCCGAGGTGTCTTGTATGCTAGAGTTACAGAATGGATGTGTTATATTCCCCAGTATAATTATTATAGTAAATATGTAAAACAAACTCATGAAATTTCAGTTAAAAAAGAAATAACAATATCGATTTATGGGCAGCAATTAAAGACTTTACTCCCTTAAAGAAATAAATAAACAGAAGATTGCTAGAACCTTATTAACAAGGGCCACACTTTTCATTCGTGCCTTGTAAATTCTTTTGGTAACCTTTTTGAAAGAAGGAAAAGAAAGAAAAGGCTGGCCCTTTGGAACCATCATCAAAATAACAAGTATCTCTCTTTCTCTTAAGATTATTATCACCATCATCATTTGAGGAAAGAAGAGACATCATTTTCGAGGATTCGGACTCGAGCGCATCGATATCTTGGGAGCCAAGAAACTTCAAGAACTGGTCCAAGGTTTTCCCTGCAGAGCCAGAGGCAACCATGTTGAGCATCATGTTTATTGAGAGTGGCGACATAACCACGTTCTTGGCTCTTCCTTCCTGCTTCTTCATCTCTTTCAGAATCACTGGCGCAGCCACGCTCATGCAGAAATCCATTGCGGCTTTTCTTCTAATTGTGGTGAGGACTTGTGAGAGGTGTACATATATGCAAGAAGAGAAATTGCACAAAAATTTATATTTTTAGATATCAGTTGTAAATAACGTGAGAAGTTTTGAAAATGTAAACAAAATAAAAAAATAAAAAAATAAATCAGATTTAATATTAATTAATTTTTTAAAAATAATAAAATGACCAAATTATCCTTAAAACAAAAAAATAAAATCTGATTTCAAATCATATAAGATATTTCTCTCTTTCCTCTCCTCTCCTTCTGCTTTTTCTGTCTGGTTTTTCGAAGAGAAACCGTCGATTGCGACGTCGCCAAAACATTGCCATCGATTGCGACGGCACCATAACTGATGACGACCAAGATCAGCGGGCGTTGCTCTGACGGAATAAGCACCAGAAAATCGCACACATCTCCGTCGCCCAAGGTCCGTTGGACTTCGAGTTACATCATGAGACCTTCTTCTCCGTCAAAGATGTTGGAGATCTGGTGACGGCGTCGCGAAGAGATTGGGCGGAGTTCGATGGAGATTCGCATATCAACTGAGAGTTGAGGGAGATTCAACGCCGTTAGAGTCCCGCGCTTGCCATCGCCTTCCAAGCGTCATGGTTGTCACCTAAGTTCGAGCCCGTGCTCGTCGTCGCCGTCCAAATCTGAGCTCACGCCACACTCACAGTCCGATAGCTCCAGTCAAAGTCTGAGAGATTCGTGCTTGGGATTTGAGGAAAAAATTAATTTCAAGGTTGTATCTTTTTTTAAAAAAAAAAAGTTGAGGATGCATCTTCGTGCTTGAGATATGATGAAAAAAAAAATTTTGTTTTTTATTTTGTTTTTTGTGAGTTTGTAGATCTATTTTTTTTATCAGGTTTTTTTAGGGAGATGTTTATGTGTTTTTGGTACTAGCAGCAATGGCCAGTGATTTCACCCATGTACGTATTTATATGGTAATTCAGGGGGTGTTTGGCAGTGGTAGGAACCACTCAGTTCCCACCACAATCTCAGTTATGAACAGTGTAAAACTCTCACATGCTACAGTAAAAGTGGTTCCCACCACTGGTTCTCACCACCTTTCCAAACACCCTATCAGTATTACTAGAGTAATATTGTATTTTTCAGTCGTTCCTGGTCCGATAAAGTCATTAATGAAATATTATATTTATACTATAATACAATATTACAAAGCTAATACTGTATTTCTCGGCCACCACTCGGCGAAGTTATCGATGAAATTTTATATTTACATTGTAACACAATATTACAAAATTAGTATTGTATGTATTTACACAATGAATATGATATTTTTTAGTAAATATTATATTTTCTAACCGCCTATTATCCGATGAAGTTGCTTATGAATTTTTGTATTTACATAATAGATACTCTATTTTTTGGTAAATATTGTATTTCTCGGTCATCGGCTGTCTGACGAAGTTACCGATGATTTTTGTGTTTACACAGTAATATAGTATTTCACTTGAAATACTGTATTTCTTGGCTGCCGACAGTTCGACGAAGTCGTCGATGAATTTTTATATTTACATAGTAATACAGTTTTTCAAGTGAAATATTATATTTCCCATCTGCTGGTGGTCTGTTAAAGTCGTTGGTGAATTTTTGTATTTATACGGTAATATAATAGTTTAAGTGAAATATTGTATTTCGTGATAGCCGACGGTTCGGTGAAGTTGCTGGTGAATTTTTGTATTATACGATAAATATGGTATTTCTTTTTGGCCGTCGACGGTCCAACAAAGTCGTATGTGAATTTTTGTATTTACATAGTAATATTGGTCTTGTTTGCTATTACTTTGAGAATTTTTAAAAATATTTTTACACGCTTTTTTGGGCAAAAATTTCAAAAACACTCACAACATAATTTTTAAAAAATTCTTATTTTTCAAAACAAAACCATTCTTACCTATTTTGAAAACACTACCAAACGAACCTTGTATTTTCAAGTGAAATACTATATTTCCTAGCCTTTGGAGGTTCGGTGAAATCGTTAGTGAATTTTTATATTTACACAGTAAATATTATATTTCTCGACCGCTGATAGTCCGATAAAATCGTTGGTGAATTTTCGTATTTACTTGTATAAATACAGTATTTCCTAGTAAATATTCTATTTACATGACTGACAACGGTACAGACAAGGGAGAAATGTGAGATATAGATGATAAATGAATGGGAATATTTTGGGATTTTTATTCTCAATCTCTTATGATATATTACTCAATTTCTCATGTTATGCTATATATTATACATTTTGAAACTATATGAAATTATTTAAAGTTTAATCTAAATATGCTATTATGCTTTGTCTCCAAAAGAATATATATATATATATATATATATATATGACACGTGCATATATCTAATATGAATCTTTTAGTTGCTAGGGTTAAACAATTTTGAATATGCCCTAATGCATGCTGTTGTAAATAATGACTTAGTCACCAAGTTTTGATATGGTGGCAGAACGTAGTGAGTTTTTAATTAGATAAGGAAATAAGTATTATTCATAGATATTGGTGATCAACTATATTATTTTCTTACCAATATTTTAATATTTTGAGTATCGACCTTGCAGTGTTAAATTTCTAGGCCTACATTAATTTTTTAGTATTTTTTATGGGATGAATTTTGGTATTTAGATAAGATAATTATTAGACAATGTAGTGCTATTCTTAGCATCAAATTTATCTTATGTTATACATGGTGTTAAATTTAGCATTAAATATAGTCGATAATATAACATATTTCATTTAATTATTACAAAATTTTCTCTTTTTATAGCCTGTTTCATTTAATTATTACAAAATTTTCTCTTTTTATAGCCTGTTTGGTATTAGTTGATTTTAACCAATTTTTTAGTTAGGAACAATGTAAAGCTCTCACATGCTACAGTTAAAAAAAAAAAGAAGTTAACTACAATGTAAAGCTTTCGCACGCTCAATGTTTACAACTCTAATTAATAGTTCTATTCACCATGTCAAACATCTTATTAATTTTTAATTCTTAAAAAAATTTTGTTTTGTAAGTTTTAAAACTTAAAACAACAAAAAGTAGAACTAACACTTGGAATAACATCTATTAACAGCACTAAATATGATATGTATACTGTTCTATGCCAATTACAAAATTGTGATTGACATTTGTAAGGATGGCAATAGGGTAAGAGAGAGAAGTGATATCCTACCTTCCCAGCCCCCAAAACCATCTATCCATCCTCCTTTAAGGAGAGGCAAGGCTCAGCATTAGAGGTTCCCCATTGGCAGGCTTTCTTCATACCCGCTCCATTCTCCATCTAATAAGGTTCTTTATTATGTGCCATAATACTAAGTCTTGAATTGATTCATGCCACAAAAAAAAAAAAAAACAAAAAAACAAAAAACAAAAAAACCTAACCTCGACTTTAGTCTCAAAACTTGACTCTAAATCAAGACCCCTAACCTTGATCCTGATCTCGAAATTCGACCATGAATTCCAACCCTAACTTCGGTCCCAAAAACTAGTCTCGACCCCAGTTTTGAATCTCAACCTTACTTTGACCAGTCCCAAAACCTAACCTAGATCCCTATCCTAAAAATTGACCTCAACCTTAAAAATTAACCCTGGAATCTTGACCGAAAGTTACCATGCTTGAAAATTTAAAAATTAATATAATACAATATAATATAGTAATAAATAAATATTGTATAATGTAGTAAAACGTGTTAATGAGGTGCAAAAACAAATAATATAATATATAACAACAACACAATACAATATAATATATAATATAGCATTTCAAAAATCCTTAACAAGCATTAAAATTGAACTAAAACATAAGTCTTATATGCAAGGAAAACCCCAATCTATGCCAGGATAAAGGATGTACTACAAGCGTTCTTCTCCTTTCTTCTTCTTCCCCACCACAAAATCGTCTGCATCAAAAAGGGACCCACCAAAACTCAGATAGAAACAGTACCCTCCATTGAGAGTGCCACACGGAATAGATGGCTGAAAAGAAGATGCCACATAGGACACCACAGGCCAATGATCAGAGGCCTTCTCATCACTTACCATTGGTTTTCTAGATTTTCCTCACTTTTTTCTGATCCTCAAAAATCTTTCCAACTCTGATCCATCATCAATACACAATTTTCTCTCTCTTCTTTTCTTTTTTCTTTTTGCCTGAAATCCGTTAGTCACAAATCAAACATCAACAGACACACAGGACTCTCTCTCTCTCTCTCTCTCTGTCTCTCTCTCTCTCTCTGAGCAGTGGCAACTGCAAAGATGGCAATGGAGATGGCCATCCGAGCGCTAGCCACCCCTAGAGCTCATTTGTCTCCTCCTCCCCCTCCTCCATCTTCTTCTTCTTCTTCTTCACAAAAAGCTTTTATGAAGCCTCAGTTCAGACCCTCCTCCTCTGTTTCTCTCCCTGCATCCACCACAATCACTCTCTTGGGACTCTTCACACATTCCCATGAAGCCAAGGCTCTCACTGTCCCTAAAGACCAGATTGTTTCTTCATTAACTGAAGTAAGTGCTCAAAATGTTACTTGTTTGAGTCATGTTTTTGGTTAAGAAAATCTCCTTTGCTTTTGGAATGAAACTTTTGCCCAATTTTTAAGGTCCCGTAAAAAAGGGACTAAAAGTCCTTTACTTCCAAAAGCAGTGGGTGTACTTCAGAAATGGTGCATTTTTTGCTTTTTTTTCAGTTCATTTGTTTGAATTTTCTTTTACCCATTTCATGAATTGTACCTCTTTTCATTTATTTGAAGGTGAATAGAAGGTCAAAAATTATATCTGACTGATGCTTTGGCTAATTGCCTTGTTTTTCAAGTACTTTCTTGCTTTTGGGATTACTTCCAAAAGAAAGATATGCTTAAGAAAGACTAGGGAATTATCGTTTTTTTGGTTGGTCTAGTCAATTTGGTGTGATTCCCATTCTTTAAAGTGTTAATCTTTTCTATGTGGTGGTAGGTGGAGAAGACAATTGACCAGGTTCAGCAAGTAAGCTCGGGTGTTTTTAGTACTACACAGTATGTTCTTGAAGTAGTGTTAAATGCTTTAAAGCCTGCCATCAATTCGGCATTCCCGATTGCACGGCAGGCCGGAGAGCAGGCGCTGAAGTTAGCTTCCCCAGTTATTTCTGAGGCTTCAAAGAAAGCCCAAGAGGCCATCCAAAACGCTGGAGTCGACACTGAGCCCGTTGTCACTGCTGCAAAGGTTTCTTTTAAAATCACCATTTTCAAGTTCCTGTCAGTATTGCATTATTATTTTTCATGGCATTTATGTGGGACAATCTATGGTTTAAAAGGTCATATTGGAATTGGAAGGGTGTGGTTTGAAGTGTTTCAGTGCCTGACTCGCAATTGCACTAAAGAATGCAGTTCTCATCTCTAGAGTTTGAACTGTAGTTGACTTGGGTTTTAACTTTTCTGAATTTTGTTATATTTGATTCAACATAAGTACATGATGTGTTAAAATAGGCCTTGATTCGTAATTGGATCCTTTTTTGTTACTAAAAGTGAAATTTAGGCAGATCTTCTCAAAGATGTTATTTAAGAGAATCTCCCCTGATATTACCAAGCAAGTGCAGGACCTTAGTGTTGTGTTCTATGCTAGATTAAGGAAGAACAGATATTCGTCGCTAGAAATTAGTCAAGGCATGAAGCATACCTGTTTAGGGAATTCTGTAATCAACTAATGATGACTTCAATTATGTTAGATAAAGCCTGATCTGTTAAGGGTTATATTGATAACCTAAATGGTGAAATTTTTTGTCTTAGACTTTAGGTGATGCAGCACAGCAGACCTCCAAGTTAATTGAAGGTGTAAAGCCAATTGCTTCATCAACTTTTGAAACCATTTCTTCCGCAGAGCCTCTCACTCTTGCAGGATCTGCCGGAGCATTGTTCCTTGCTTACCTCCTCTTTCCTCCCTTTTGGTCTGTTATTTCTTTTAACCTCCGAGGCTACCAAGGTAGTAAAAGTTCACTTGTTTTTCTATTTTTCTGATTGCTGGTTATGTATAGAACTATAAACAATCTGCAGAAGAATAAAATTTGAGTTCTTATTTTTGGCTTTAGTAACATAGATTTTGGCTTCTTTTGTTAATATAAATAAGGATTTGACTAAAAGCTATGGTTTTGGTACATTGCAGGTCAGCTTACTGCTGCTCAAACCCTTGATCTCATATCTACAAAGAATTACGTGTTGATCGATATTCGATCAGAGAAAGACAAGGACAAGGCTGGCATTCCTCGCCTTCCATCTAGTGCTAAAAGCAAACTAATTTCCATTCCGTGAGTGGTTTCGCTTCCTCAAATATCTTAAAATTGCCCTTTTCCTCATTAACTTACGTGGAATATGCAAGATTTCAGCTTGCATCTCACAACACCCTTTAACTTTGTGTTACTCAAGTTTTCCGTCATGGCTGTTTAAAGTTTTTTGCTAATGTCTTTCAGCTTGGAAGAACTACCTAGCAAGCTTCGAGGCCTTGTCAAAAGTGTGAAGAAATTAGAGGCAGAGATAGCAGCTTTGAAGATTTCCTACCTTAAGAAGGTTAACAAAGGCTCGAACATCATCATCCTGGACTCGTGGGTGCTTCCATATTTTTTCATTGCATGTGTTTGTGTTTTCTTTTTCCTTTCAATAAAGCTAAACAACTCAGTGATTTGTATTCGTGTGTGAACCGCTTACATTGTTCTCTACTTATTGATATATATTAAGGTACTCGGATTCAGCGAAGACAGTTGCAAGATCATTAACTAGTCTTGGCTTCAATAACTGTTGGGTTGTGGCTGATGGTTTCTCTGGCAGCAGGGGGTGGCTGCAGAGTCGTTTAGGGTCGGATTCATACAACTTTTCCTTTGCTGAGGTTCTTTCTCCATCACGAGTTATTCCTGCAGTAAAACTTTTTGGTGCAACCAGTTCCACAGCTCAGTCCAGTCAAAAATTACTTCCCGAATGACATCTCTTAATCTTTTTTTTTTTAATCTTTTTTTCCCATGAAATGAAATCTCTTGATCTTGAAAGTAAGGAAAATATTTGCTCTCGATATATGCATAATGCACATGTTACTTAGATTAGTCTCATGTAATAATTTTGTTGATTCCTTTGATCAAGTGTAAGCAGTGGTGGTTTTTCTTTTTCATTACAGTGTACGTAATATATATATATATATATGTAGACACATATACACCTATTGGGAACCGGTCAAATTTGCTTTGTTGATTGGATGTGCCTATACAAGCCTTTTGTTCCACTTTCCTGTTTGTATTTTCGTTCTTAAAAGCAAAATATCCTCTCTATTTTTTTCAGGAACTTTTATTATCCCGCATTACTCAAACTATCTCCCTTCTGATATCGGTTGTAATGATGGCGATTAAGAGAAGAGAAAAATGTATAGTAGGACCAGTGAATGAACTTTTTATGCAGTTTAGATACTAGGATTCAAGGAAGACATGTGATTCTTATGATCTGCAAAACATGGAATTTGGCATAAACTCTGGCCTCAAACTTTTTAAGAGATGGTTCTCACTGTAACGAATAAGGAAAATTAAAAAATGAAAAAGAAGAAGAAGAGAAGATGGTTTAAACACATTTTGTTGCATTGTAGTGCTAATTAATTAGAAAGTGACTTTGAGTTCACAACTCAGTGCTTACGGAGTCTCCCACATGATGATACTTATCATGATCCTTCACCACAAGTTTATTAGGCTGATCAATGCTTGAAGCACAGATTTCCCAGGGAACAATTTTCATTACATACAAACTAAACTCTGGAAATAAAGGCAACAACTTCACCAATTTCATGAGTTTCAGAGGCTTTCATTTTTATCATCCAAGCTGTGCAGTTTTTCAAAAATCACCCGAACGAGCATCATAGATTCATAACGTTAGCTGCGCACCAAACAACCCTCAACTACTGATCAACAAAACCATGTTGCCATGGCTCCATTTGGTTGTGTAAATCATCTAGCTCAAAGGTGGACATTTCATCAATATCAGATTATTCATACCACCTACAACAGTTGTTGGGGAATTAGGCGACTCCTAATTCCTAGGATCGCAAGAACGAACAATTGCAGAAAATAAATAGGAGAAAAGAAGAAAAAGAGACACCAAATTTTTTATACAGGTTCGTCCAAAATTGAGACTACGTCATGTTTCTGCCGCTTGCAGATTCCACTATGATGAAGGAGATTACAGATTACAAGAGCAGTTTCTCACACACTCACAAACTGTGCTTACCAAAACTCTCTTCTATCTAACACCCAATGGGAATTTTTCTCTCTCTCAAGGATGGAGCTCTCAAGAATTTTGCCTCTCACAAAATTATGCCACTCACAATTTTCACACACAGTTTTCACACACACAACCCTAGCCACCTTGTGTCTATTTATAACCAAAGGAGGAGAAAATAGCAACTAATGGGAAACCCTAGTGGTTTCCCGTTTTTGGGACCTTTGAATTCGACTTTGATTCAAAACACATCGCGCAGCACAGCGCGTCAGCGCCGCGGCGCTCGAAACGAGCGCTGCGGCCCTACCCTGCGGCGCCTAGGCGCTCACCACTCGACGCCTCGGCGTTGTCTTCCTGGCGCCTAGGCGCTCTCCACATAGCGCCTAGGCGCTCTTGTCCTGGCGCCTAGGCGCTCTGCACTTGGCGCCTAGGCGCCCTCGCCCCAGCGCCGCGGCGCTCTTCTGCCAGAGCCGCGGCGCTTGCTTTCTGCCTTCGAGGATGCGCTTTTCTCCCTTTTTCTTCCTTTTGCTGGGTTGTAAACTTGATTTGGCTCCACATCTGCAACAATCTCCCACTTGGAGACTAATCAATTCACCATGTCTCCCACTGCAGCGGCAACGACTTCTCACGCCTCTTGGAGAAGTCCAACTGAAGTTGCGCACAACTTCAGTTTCTCAATCGGATCCATCTTGGTGAGCATATCTCTGGATCCTTTTACCACCCACCTTGCCTTATACCGCTTGCTGCCAGCACTTTTATCTTTTGCCCGGTATACCCTCTTGTTGTGCAAGGACTTTTTACTCTGTGGTAACTTTGCCAGTTGCCATGTCCGATCCAACTCGTCCCTCATGGCTAACTCCCACTTGACCGAATCTCCAGCCTCCACGGCTTCATCAAAGCTCTCTGGCTTACCTTTGTCGGTCAACAAGATGTAATGCAGAGTTGGGGAGTATCTCTGCGGTGGTCTGATTGTCCTGCTAGACCTCCTGACTGGTGTGGCAGGAGTCCTCTGGTTTTCTTCTGGAGCTATGTTTTCCTGGTCTTCAACCTCTGGATTTTGCACCTCCACTTCAGGCAGATCCTTCAATGGAATCACCTCAGGCTTCTTATCTTCAAAACCTGAACACCTGGAGTCCGTGCTGTCTCTGTCCTTGTACAGAACACCTTCGTTGAAGATCACATCCTTGCTCCTGATAATCTTCTGACTTTGGTCATCCCAGAGACGATAACCAAACTCAAGTCCGCCATAGCCAACCAGAAAACACTTTTTTGACTTGGCATCCAGTTTACTTCTAGCAGCAGAATCAATATGTGCGTGAGAAACACAACCGAACACTCTCAAGTAAGAGAGATCCACCTTTTTGTGGCTCCAGACTTCTTCCGGTAGCTTGAACTTCAGCGGTGTGGATGGACTTCTGTTTATCAGATGAGCGGCTGTGTTAATCGCCTCAGCCCAAAACATCTTTGGCAGCCCTGCATGCAACCTCATGCTCCTAGCACGCTCGTTTAAAGTCCTGTTCATCCTTTCAGCTACCCCATTCTGTTGTGGTTTCCCTGGAATGGTCTTCCTCATCTTTATCCCATTCTCAGCACAGTACCGCTTGAAATCTTCACCTAGGTACTCTCCCCCATTGTCAGACTGCAAGCACTTCACCTTCAAATCTGTCTCGTTCTCCACCATGGCTTTCCATCTCTTGAAAGCATCGAACACATCAGATTTTTTTTTCAGAAAGTAAACCCATACCTTCCTGCTTGAGTCATCAATGAACGTCACATAGTAGTTTGCGCCACCAAGGGAAGTCACCGGCGCAGGCCCCCACACATCTGTGTGAACTAGCTCCAATCTCCTGGACTTAGGCTCTCTACCCATCTTTGAGAAACTCACTCTCTTCTGTTTACCAAAGATGCAGGCTTCACACAAACTGTGATCAACAGTTTTCAAACCCGGCAGTTTTTCTTTGCAGTGAAGCACCTTCATACCCTTCTCACTCATGTGACCGAGCCTATAATGCCATAGCTCAGTATTGGCAGCAGAATCAGCAACTGCTAGGGTATCTCTGCAACTAGAGTTCATGTAGAGAGTTCCAGCCTTGCGTCCCCGAGCAATAACCATCGCTCCTTTCGTGACTTTCCAACCTCCACAATTGAAGGTTACTTTATGTCCATCATCATCCAGTTGCCCCACCGAAATCAAGTTGCGCATTAACTTAGGAACATGTCTCACCTTATGAATCTTCCATACCGACCCATTAGGCATTTTTAAACTGACATCTCCAATGCCAACTATATCCAAAGGTTCTCCATCAGCGAGGTAAACCTTACCATGATTTCCGGCAACGTAGTTCTCCAGGACATGACGGTGTGCTGTGGTGTGGAATGATGCTCTTGAGTCCATCACCCACGAATCAAAAGAACTGTCGACAGACAAGATTAAAGCATCCTGTTGCTCTTCAGTGGCGGCGTTGGCTGCGTCATTAGTCTTGTCTTCATTCTTCCTTGGAGCCCTGCAGTTCTTTTTCAAGTGGCCCGTCTTCCCACAGTTCCAACACTCCATGGTCCTACCGTTCCTTGAATTGCTTCTCCCATTCCTCGACTTGCCTCTCCTGCCATTATCCCTGTTGGATTGCCTGTCAGGTTTCCTACCCCTATTATCAACATTAAGGGCCGAGTTCGACGAAGAGGCTTCTCCTGAGTCCTTCCTGCGAACTTCTTCCGCCAGAATAGAATTTCTGACATCAACAAACTTTAATTTGGCATTCCCAAGCGAATTTGTAATGGCCACCCTCATGGGTTCCCAACTGTTTGGTAACGAGGCCAAGAGGATTAGAGCATTGATCTCATCATCAAATTTAATCTCTACCGAGACCAATTGGTTTAGGACGGTGTTGAAACTGTTCAGGTGTTCTACCACCGAGGCACCTTCAGACATCTTTAAATTAAAGAGCTTCTTCATGAGATGTACCTTGTTATTGGCTGAGGGCTTCTCATACATCTCTGACAGAGCCTTCATCATCCCTGCTGTAGTAGTCTCCTTCGCAACGTTGTGGGCAACGTTCTTTGACAAAGTCAAACGGATCACACCGAGTACCTGTCTATCAAGGAGACTCCACTCCTCATCCTTCATGCCTTCGGGTTTACTACCCAAGGGCAAGTGCAGTTTCCTGCTGTACAGGTAGTCTTCTACTTGCATCCTCCAATAGGAAAAATCTGAACCATCAAATTTGGTGATGCCGGCTGCCATACCTTCTTCTCCAGTCATCGTTCTTGATCAAAACCTCCGCTCTGATACCAGTTGTTGGGGAATTAGGCGACTCCTAATTCCAAGGATCGCAAGAACGAACAATTGCAGAAAATAAATAGGAGAAAAGAAGAAAAAGAGACACCAAATTTTTTATACAGGTTCGTCCAAAATTGAGACTACGTCCTGTTTCTGCCGCTTGCAGATTCCACTATGATGAAGGAGATTACAGATTACAAGAGCAGTTTCTCACACACTCACAAACTGTGCTTACCAAAACTCTCTTCTATCTAACACCCAATGGGAATTTTTCTCTCTCTCAAGGATGGAGCTCTCAAGAATTTTGCCTCTCACAAAATTATGTCACTCACAATTTTCACACACAGTTTTCACACACACAACCCTAGCCACCTTGTGTCTATTTATAACCAAAGGAGGAGAAAATAGCAACTAATGGGAAACCCTAGTGGTTTTCCGTTTTTGGGACCTTTGAATTCGACTTTGATTCAAAACACATCGCGCAGCACAGCGCGTCAGCGCCGCGGCGCTCGAAACGAGCGCTGCGGCGCTACCCTGCGGCGCCTAGGCGCTCTTCACCTGGCGCCTAGGCGCTCACCACTCGACGCCTCGGCGTTGTCTTCCTGGCGCCTAGGCGCTCTCCACATAGCGCCTAGGCGCTCTTGTCCTGGCGCCTAGGCACTCTGCACTTGGCGCCTAGGCGCCCTCGCCCCAGCGCCGCGGCGCTCTTCTGCCAGAGCCGCGGCGCTTGCTTTCTGCCTTCGAGGATGCGTTTTTCTCCCTTTTTCTTCCTTTTGCTGGGTTGTAAACTTGATTTGGCTCCACATCTGCAACAACAGTATCAACAAATCCGTCCTTAAAACGAAATATTGCCTCTAACGGTCACAATTTCACCCATGATGGTCAGACCACTTCAATTATTCTGTTGGATAATTGTAATATCCCATATCTGATCATCAATTTTTCATTAAAAAATTAAAAGTTTAGATTAAGAAACTAAAAATTGATTTCAACAATTACACATGAATAAAGTACTCCCATAAAATTCCCACTAATTTTCTTTAGCTTGGTTAGCTTTTATTCTCTAAGGAGAGATCGCAAGGAGGTCAGGATCGTTAAATTCACTTTTGAAACTAATTTTTGTAGAGTTGGTTTTTGAAGTTTTAGAACATTCTTGCATCAGAAAACTCTAATAATAATAAAAATAAGGGCAGATTAAAAGGTTCTTATCAATAAGGTCTTATCATAATCGCTCTCAATAATAATAATAATAGTAATAAGCTTGCAATCGATAACCCAAACAAGAGTTAAAAAAGGAAGAATACAAGGACAAAAGTCTTCGAGATGCCAAAAGTATAGATAAAAAAAAAAAAATCGAGTATAGAATTGATCATACTATGCACATTTGAAAGTTTAACATGCTCTCCTGTTTAAAAGCAAGGAACATACAATTTGAAAGAGTAGATTGTATTTTTAGTGACAGACTTGTGAGGAGTGTTGCCAATAGTGATGCTCGAGGCATTTAATTATCACAAAGTAGTTTTATGTCTATTGACTAATGTCTTATTGGAAAAATTCAGATAGTCACTACTCGTGCAGTATTGTTTAAACGAGCACATGCAAGTTACAACCAACCAAACAATTGACATTATGTCCTTACAAGTACTCGTGCCAACCACCCTCAAAGTCCTCCTTGATAGCGCCCATTTGCGGTTCTTAGTTTTGTGCAACTCCAAACACTTGGTGATTGCAACATAATCTAGTGCACCAGAAAGGTTACCAAGTTAGAACATGAGAGAACCAAGGATATAGAAAATTACAATAACGAAACAAAAAACAAACAAAAACAAAAAAAAAAAGTAAATAAAAAAAAAACAAGGCAAGCCTAAGCATCATTAAGCCATTGTCTTCACTGCAAGTAAAAAAAAAGAATCTGCAAACTATAGTCAAATGACATGACATTGGCATGAACTGTAACGACCGGACTTTTTTCGAGTAGTTAACTTAAATTTGATTTACATACTAGTAAGAAAATAAATCAAAATAATAACTTAATTTTTTCTTTTTTTAAAAAAAAACATAATTGCACTTTTATTGTCACCAAAAATATTTTATAACACTTGTTAAACTCACAATTACAAATCATGGCTACTAAAAATATATTTAAAACATCTGTTTGCTTGTATCTTTAAATCACATACCCATAGCATCTCGTCAAAAGCGATACTATTAGGCTACTAGATAGTCATATATTTAAAAAATTTAAAGAAGTCTTTCAAAACAATGAAAATTAACTGCAACGGTATCTATAGCGTGACCTTGGCATTCGTCTTACCGCCGTGCCAGGCCCATCAAACATTCATACTAGCCTCTTGATAGGATTTCCTATAGCATGAAGGAACTGATTGAGTTTTTGCTCAACAAGTCCATATCTTAGAAAACATAAAAACATTACTCATATATAAAATACTCCTTATAAAACATTTGTCGTGAAACATCTTTCGAGAAATATTTCTCATAAAATATTTTTGCAAAGAAATACTAGCTCTAACTCAATGAATTAATTCAATTACGCTCAATTATGAACATCTTATTATCATTCTTTTCTTGTTTTGAACTATAAGCCTAAGTGTATGTACCAAATACGCATGACCATTGAACACCAAGGTCATAACTTAACTTAACATGATGTTCCCCTTGGGTCGAGAGACTTATAATCCTCACCTAAGTGGAGGTTGGTACAATACTTAATTATCTTATCTTTTATTTATCAATCTTTTAAGCTTAGTGATCATATGGTATGCCATAACTTGGATTTAAAATAATAAGCATGACAAATGTTGAAAATACGTATATCATAACTTGACATTTAAAATAATAAGCATAGCAAATGCAAATATATTTCAACTACGTATAGAGTATATGAGAACTATTTTCTTTATACTATAGGCGAGGTTTGAAACTATTTTGGATTCAAAGCTAAACGATTCCAATTGTACCTCATTAATCCTATAGTCTTGGAAGCTTCTTCAAGAATAGTCTTAGAGGGACTATGGACAGCTAAGAATGATTCTTGGAGATTTTGAAAATGTTCAACAATTTGTTCTGAACTTTGTTCTTTCGATCTGCCTTGCCTCGATTGGCATGCAATTGATATCAAATGAATTTTAAAGGAGTGGAATTGGTCCGATCGGAGCCCACCATTGCATTCAAAATGTCAAAACAAAATTGGTCTCAAATCATCAATCGAAGGTCAGGAAGGTAACTTGTTGATTTTGAATTTTCAGTCAACCATTAATTGACGTTGACCATCTTTGACCAGCATTGATCATCTTTGACCACCATTGACCAAGTTGATTGCACTCAGTTGACACTGAGCCCGAGCCTACCCCTCTTAATTGACCCTCTTGAATCAACGGTGAGGTAAATTTTAGTCAATTCAACTTTTATTTATATAGGTCGAAACACTGACGGTGCTAGAGACGGGAACTTTCTGATCCTTGTTCTCTGGCCATGGAAACCTAAAATTAATTAATTAGTTTTGCTCGACATGTCCCTCTTAGTAGCCCCTTTATAGTGGTGCATCTCGTTGAATTTAGCAAAATCAAAGAAGCTCGTGGCTGTTGGCGTCGGCATCCATGGATCTCCTTTGTCTGTGGTGGTTCATTGCAATTAAGGTTTAGGATATCTTCCTTGTGTTGTTTAGAGTTTAACGCACCGTTTAATTAGTCTTATTGTTTTCAAATTCATTAAAAACAAACCTCCTCACGACGGCAGGCAGCGATTTTCTTTGTTTTCTGCATTCGTTGGCTGTAACCCAAAATTAAAGTTGGAATTTTACTCCTCATTTTCCTGAGTGTTTTAACACTGGCAGTGCACCTCAATGCCATCAGAAAAGGTAGAATTGGGTGACAATTTATTGGCAAAAAATGGAAACTTTGACAAGGCACCTCCGATAGAAATCGAGTGGCGTTACCTATTGGGCTTTGTTCATCTCGTCATGCTGAGTTTGCAGAGACCAAAATTATGTCGATCGAAGATTGAACAGTAGAGAAAGCACATCGTAAAGAAATGGGTTTTCACAGATTTGTATGGTATGTGCAGGTTACTCTGACAGATTTGGGGTCGACATAACATGTCGTTGGACTCAACTCGACGAGATCTTTCCAATGACAATGGTTGCGTCAAAAACAAACATCAGAATAACAATGGGTGTGGTTGATCATGGAGGAGAGAGAAATTAGAGATAGAAATATGAAGAGAAAAAAAAGAAAATTTTACCTTTTTTTATTGGCGAATAGATTGGTTTGGATCATATTTTGATTTATATTTATAATTCTCCTTAAACTGTATTTTCCTTACAGCATCATCTGTATGGTATTAAGGATATATTTTTCTTGACAATTAAAAAATCTCAGTATACTATGTACTTATACTGCAAAATTCCCATCAACAATAGTTCATCTATGTATGTAGCTATCAATTCTGTATTATTCTATTGTATAGCTCTCTTTACTGTACTTAAGTGTCTCTGTATTCTATATTCTAACTCTAGTTAGACAGTAGTTATTTTAAGTTGTACCGATTAAACTGATTAATATAAATGGTACGCTCTCAAGTCATACACTGCCCAGGATTATGGCATGATGTTTTAATTTTATAGGCTCATACTTAATATTTGCTCTATAGTCCTTGTGACACCAATATTCCTTTTAAATTACTTAACAAAATTTTGAGCATTAAGCTCACAAATTTGTACATACTTTGCACATAATGATTCAAAAGAATTGCACATGCAATGCACATAAACTAATTCCATGAATTTTGTTGTATCATGGTCACAGCAATAACATATATGAGATTTTCTACAGGAATTTATTGTTTAAATCTTGATCAATTTCTAGGTTTAAGCTAATAAATTTGTTGGGTATTACAATATATCCTCCTTCAAACTTTTCGTCCTCGAAAATTGGAACAATTATGGATAGTTCTTCTACATGTCCTTTTCTTTTTTCCATGTCGCTTCCGCTACGTTATAGTTCTACCACAAAATCTCAACAAGAGTTATGTTCTATCTTACCAATAATTCTCCTTCAAGTCTTTATACATCTTCGTCGCTCTTGATGTGAATAGAATATGATAGGAGATTTTTTTAGAATTTGTTTCTGTACTCCTTCCTCATTGGGAACAACCCTTGTGATAGTACACAGTCCTTAAAGATGCTAAATTGTGACTCTTTCTTTTCTAGAACTTCATTCCTTGTTCTAAGTAAAGAACTGGTTCAAATGGGTTAGTAGAACCACTTGATTCTAGTGCTTTTATGCATTGGAATTTCTCATAGTAGTCCTTAGTTTGAGCTGTTGGTGCTGTAGGAGTTGCAAAAACCATAAAGGCTATGGAATTTACTTAAGATGCTAGAACTATGGGAACTACTGGAAGTACTAGCAAAACTACTGATGTGGAGGGATCTCCTATGCTAGCGGCATTTGATTCTAGTGAGCTAGCTGCTCACATAGTCTTTGAATTTGCTACTCCTGTGCCTGGAGTCTCTCTTGCAAGCTAGTGATAAGATTCATGCGTTCGGGGTTCGGACCCAACAATCCAGCCTCTTGGTTTCTTGATCATGCTATAAACAAAACTAAATCCGACCATCAGACAATAAAAAATCAAGCTAGCAACTTCTAGTGTAAATATGATATCATAACTTTAACATCATGTCATTTCATAAATCATGTGGGTACATCATTGTCAAATGACGATCCCATATGATAGACCTATATCATAGATACATGGCAATGTCTATTGGTAGCGACCATCATTGTTGAGTGTACATGATAACCACTATCTGAAGTGACACTAATTACCAGAGGTACAATTAGTATGAAATCAGAAAGATCATCACATTGCTGAGTATGATAGTCATCTACCAACATATGGAAAAATAGGTTACAACTATCCTTATTCCAAGTCATGCATATAATCAAAAGGAAAATTGTTGAGAAGTCGTTCTATCACTACTCCTGATTCACATTTGACACATCGCTATCTAAAGGGGATCCTTTAGATTTTCCTTCCAGATATAAGTTCCAAATCTTGTGAAGAGTTTGATAGTATTGCGTCTTGTCTATTGGCTATTTAGCATCAGCTGCTAGAAGGTTTGGTTTGATCTTAGGTCAAAACTCATCTAAGTGTGAAATCTTGATTAGTCATGGCATTACTACCCGACTCTTAAGCTCAATCACCATGCTAGAGCCTTTGTACAAAGTCTTATAGTGGTGGTATACAACGAGCTCAGAAAAATCATCTCCATGTCGTGGATTCACTCCCTCAACATGAAGGGCTAATGACTACCATCAAAATGTGGCAATAACATATCTTGAAATACAACACTCGTCCTCTGGCCAACGTTGACTCATGCACATCTGGTTGCTCAGACATCATGGACAATGACATTGGTATAATATCAAATAATTATAAGTATAAAATCGAATAATCGTAAGGAGTAGACTTTACTATCAATAAACATGACATTAACTTACTTAAGTTGTGGTTAAGTGGACGCGTGATAATGCGAAGCAGGAAAGCATGATTCCAGCTTTAATATCGTCTGTAACGACCTGAATTTTTTCTAGTCTTTATTAGCTAATTTAAACTTGATTTCTTAATCTCAATCTTACTTATTAGTAAAAAAAAAAAAAAAAAAACCAGAATAATAACTTAATTTTTTGGTTCCTTTTTTCAAACATAATTACACTTCTTATGGTCATTGAAAATATTTTATAACACTTGTTAAACTTATAATTACAAAACACGGTTGCTAAAACTATATTTAAAACATTTGTATACTTATATATTTCAATCACATACTTATAGCATCTTATCAATAGCGATACTATTAAGATGTTAAACTATCATAATTTAAATAAATTCAAAAAGTCTTTCTAAACAATGAGAATTGACTACAATGATATCCACAGCACGACCTTTGCATCCATCCCACTGCCATGCCAGGCCCAACAAACCTTCATACCGACCTGTTGAGAGGATTCTTTATAGCATGAAGGAGCTGATTGAACTTTCACTAAACAAGTCCAAACAAATCTCATAAAACATAAAATCATTACTCATATATAAAACATTCCTCATAAACATTTCTCCGAAAACATTTCTTCAAAAAATACTAGCTATAATTTAATGAATGAATTCAATTATGCTCAATTATGAACATCTTATCATCATTCTTATCTTGTTTTGAACTAGGGACCCAAGCATATGTATCAAATATGCATGATTATCGAACATCAAGATTGTAACTTAACTTAACATGATGTTCCCCTTAAGTCGAGAGACTTATAATATTCACCTGAGTGGAGATTGGTACAATACTTAATTATCTTATCTTTAGTTTACCAATCTTTAAACTTAGTGAGCATATAGTATGCCATGTATTGAATTTAAAATAATAAGCATAACACATGTTGAACATACTTTATATCATAACTTGGTATTTAAAATAATAAGTATAACAAATGCAAACATATTTCAAACATGCATAGTGTAGATGAAAGCTATTTTCTTCATACTATAGGTGAGTTTAAAACTTGTCTAAATTCTAAGCTAAACAGTTCCATTTGTACCTCATGAGTCCTCCAGTCTAGGAAGCATCCTTAAGAATAGTCTTAGGGAGATTAGGGATTGCTAGGAATGATTCTTGAAGATTTCTAAAACATTGGAAAGTTTGTTCTAGACTTTGTTCTTCCAATCTGCCGTGCTCGATTGGCAAGCAATCAATACCCAATAATTTCTAAAAGGGTGGAATTGATCCGATTGAAGACTCCCTTGCATTCAGAATGTTGAAATAAGCCAAGAACTGGTCTCAGATCATCAATCAGAGGTCAAAAAGGCAACTTTCTGATTTTGAATTTTGATAAACCGTTGACCGATGTTGACCATCTTTGACCAGCGTTAACTGTCTTTGACTGCCATTGACCGGTGCTGACCAGGCTCCCCTGGCTGAGGAAAATCTGAAGTCTATATAAGGAGTTAAGGATCATTATTTTAAGGTGATAAATCAAAAGAACTTCAAGAATTGATTTTTATGCTACTCACATGATGTTCGTGTTTGCAAATGTACCTAAAATAACCAATTGCCTTGTGTCTGACTTTGCCTTGTGATCATGAATTACCTAATTTTGTCCTATTTAGCCTCATGATTGAGTGTACTGCTCAGTTTGTTCTTGCATTTAATTGAAAGTATTTGATAAGGAAGGGCATTTTCTATGTTTGCAATCGATGACCCAAAAAGTCAATGCCATGAGAGCCGTAACATGCTTGTTTGTAAAATAGCCATTAAATGCAAAAGGGCATTTACTATGTTTGCAATCGATGACCCAAAAAGTGGGTAAAGAAAATAATAACATGTATGAGACGAATAACGATCAAGTTTTATGATTAAAATTTACAAAGATGTTAAAATTATAAATAACAAAAATTTCAAAATAAATTTCAAAGTACTATGCAAATTTTAAATTTTAACATATTCTCCACTCATCTTAGAGTGGAAAATATAAATTACTTTTAATCTTACGAAAAAAACGTAGATTACAGTTTTTTTTTTTTAAGTGGCCATTTTGTGAGGAGCATTGCCAATAGAGTGTTCAATGTATTCATTTATGACAAAACTATTTGCTTTTTTTCTCCTCATTCTTATTCCATCTAATGATGACTAAATGCGTTTGCTTTGAAGGAATGGAGTGCTATAGGCATGCTCTAGAGCATAAAGGCTCGCCAAATGTGCAATAAATAACAGGTCGTTATTTAAGGTCTAAGTGTATACAATAGTTTCCTTTTTCGATCCCTCTCTTCTCCCTTTCATTCATTCATGCTTCATTTTTTCCATTTTCTTTTGAAAGACTTCATTATAGAGAAAATTATACTGTTGCATTCCAAACTATTTAGTTTTTACATAATACACCTCAAACTTTTAATTTAGATAAAATATATTATGAATTTTGAAATCATTAACAATTAAGGTTCAATAGTTTATGAGCTTTAGAAGGCATGGACTGTTTGGATCACAAGATTCCCTCGTGAGTTATTTCAATGATACAACTTGTTATTTAAGGGGGAAAAAATGAAGCTCAATATGTAGAGAAAAGTACTAAACAAAAAGCAAAAATAATTTCTGGATTTTAATTGTTAATAATTTCTAAGTTCATAATGCATTTTGTTAAAATTAAAAATTTTGGATGTATTATGTAAAAAGTGAACAATTTAGGATACAATAATACAATTTACTTTTCATTATGTAGAGTCCTTAGTATATTAAAATAAAAATCAAATTAGGATTAAACTTACTAAAATCAAATTCATAAATTAAAATAAAAACACACACATGGAAGCTGACAAATATTTTTCAATCAATGTATTGCAGCTTAATTAATAATCATTCATGCTATGCTGAAGAGTTGGCCCCCGATTAAACCCTATAAGCCACCGCCGGGGGGAGTGAAAATTCTTGAGGAAGGAAGAAGGATCCCACCCAAATTCCAATGAATTGCAAAGAGAATTGAAGAAATAAGTCGTAGTTGATGAAGTACTTGTGATAATATTTTTGTATGGATTAATTATAAAAAATTCTTTCTAAAATGTAGCTCTTATAACAATGTGCCTATCAATCCCTTGATCTATGAATTATTAACAAAAAAAATCTTCTACTAATATTTTTAAGAGAAATTAACATGTAATTAGTACGTATTACATGAGATAAGAGTATTTTGATAGGTTTATTATCTTTAAAGTTAATTTGAATTTAGAAATTAGTGTACTTGATGTAACTTAAAAATTCTAATTGTTAAGGAAAAAAACTAAAAGGCCTTAAAATTTTAAAACATGCATTTTCTTTCAAGTTTTCGTAATTACATGATAAGGTGTTAATAGGTTAATTATTCACTAAATTTTTAGTCGTCATGCATTGTGCAACATGTGTTATTGAAACTATAAATAATAACTGAAAGAGATTTTTTGCTTAAACCATTATAGTATACAAGAATTTTATATTATAACTTTCTTTTTCTAATACTGTAGCATATGAGAGTTTTACACAATAGCAACCAAAAATTTGCGCGAGTTGAAAGTTAGATAGCAGATTATTACATGAGCCATTGTTGAGAGAATTTTTGTGAACATACTTGAGGTTTAATATACTTGAAAATCAAAATGCCAAATGGTTATATATCAAGTCTAATAGGGTGTTTGATAAATAAATTTAAATTTTAAAAAAATAAATTTAAACATTATATCATATGCGAGCTTTATATTGTTACATGTGCGAGCTTTACATTATAAACTATTCAAATTATTAAGTTTGAACTCTCAATCATTATTTTTCAACCAAAAAAATAAAAGAAAAGAAAACAACTTGAATATCCTTTCATGACCAATTTAACTTTTCCTATGAGGTTTAATAGGGACGAGATTTGTGACATTTGAAAATTCAAGAAATTAAGCTCGACATAAATAAAAGTTCAGTGACAGGACCAACTCCTAGAGGAATAAAAAAATGGAGCATATATAATGAATCCAGTTTAAATTTAGAACACGCTGTAGAGCGTGTTTTACTAACTAGAGATAAAATAACACCTAATCTACTGACAGGGAAAAAAAGAAGAAGAAGAAGAAGAAGAGGCACACATCATAAATTCAGTTATAAGAAAGCCAATTTTTTTGTAACGTATGTTCGTGTAAGAGGGACCATATCATTCAAAGTGAAGACAACGATCGTTTTTGGTCTACGTGGTTAATAAAATGCCATGTCATCTTGTCCAAAGAAAAATTGGTGTGAACATTAGTTTTTGGGTTTTTTGTATTGTAATTCTTAAACTTATGCACATATATAATTTATTTTTTGAATTCTTAATTGTAACAAGTTATATTTTTAGTTTGTAAATTTGTTGTCAATTATCCCTATTGCCCTAGCAATATTATTTTTTTTAAATTGACATGTAACTTACTTTTAAATAATTGATTAATAATATAGATGAATTTTTTTTTGTTTTTAATCAATATTCATTGTAATTAATATCTTTAACTAAGTTTTAATTAAATATAAAATTTTAAATCAACGTAATCTTAAATATAAATTCAAGCTAACATTTAGAGCAAAGATTCTTCGTACTCTTTAATTAACAATTTGTATAAAAATCATATGTTAATTTTAGTAAAAAAAATTAATATTGCTATTAATAAAGATGATTTACTATAAATTAACAAGGTCAAGATGTGACTTTCTAAAATTTAAATTTAGGAGGAAAATTTTTAAATAATGCTAAAAACCCTTTTTTTCTGAATATAGTTAGTTTAAATTGGGTCAAGATAAACCAAAGGTTAAAAAGAAATATTTTTTTCCCTTTTTTGGTTGAAAATAAATAATTTTAATATTTTTTCTTTTTTCTTAATTTGAAGAAAAGAAAAAAAATTCATATTCAACAAAAAAAAAAAGAAAAGGAAAAGAATATAAAAAGAAGCACGTCAAAAAACGGGTGCGCTGTGCGCATCCCTGCGTAGTGTAGCGAGAGGACTCTGTATTAAGAAACACACGTCCCCTCGATTGTCGTCTCTCTCTAGCTGCGGTAACCAATCGCCTTGGTTTCCCAGTTCCGACTATCTTCATTCATGGTGTTCTTCTCTCATCCAAACTAGGGCTTTTCTTTCTTCTAATTAGGGCTTTTTGCTCCTCACAATAATGGTCTCTCTTTGCCTCTCCAAACCTAATTTCGCCACTCCTTTTCTCGGACAGAAACTGTACTCTCTCTCTCACTTCGTGTGTGTGTGTGTGTATATATATATATATGCATATATTTTGACTCTACTCGAATAATAAGATTGCGAGTTTTTGAGATTTTGATGGAATTTTTTTGTTATTTATTTCTTTTCTTTCTTCTTGTAGCTCGTTTCGTGGGAATACAAAGAAGAATTGCGTGGTTTTGGCAGGCCCTCGGTGTGCTGTGGATACACCTTATGAAGGTATTCATTCTTCAAAGAAAGATTTTCTTTTCTTTTTTCTTTTTTCTTTTCTTTTTGTTTTTATCCAATTAGTATGATAATCAGATGGTTGAAATTCCTTTATCGTTAATAAATTTGTTTTTTGTCCCCAACAAAGGATTACAACCAAGTCAAGTTAATTAATTTGTTTAGTTGTATGCATAATTACATATAATTCAAAATTTATCTGGAAAGTGATATTCTGGTGAGAATGTGTCGGTTACAATTTTATTTTGTGTTTTGAGCTCCAATCTTTACCGGCAATGTTTTAAATTCCAATTGAAAAATTTGAGTCCGAACTCACTAAAGGTTGGAACTATTGGTAAATTGCTCTAAGACAAATAGTTTTGTGAACTACCATTTCAATTTTTGTCATCCCTTCCGGGGCAGGATATTGCTGTCATTTTGGACATTCCGCTTGAGCCTTTTTTTCATCTTGAATTCTTTGAAGAATAGTGTGAACCCTATGCAATTTCAACATAAATAGTCTTGCAATTTGTATGATGCCTTTGTTTCTTTGATAAGATTTGCGGCAACTGCTCAATCTTATGAAAGATTCAGCTTAATATTTTTTCTACATGTTATCTCGGTTTTATCTATAGAAAATATCTACTATGAATAAAATGCTTATCTTTGGATGACATTGAAAGCACAGTTGCTCAGTTGCCGTTAGTTTCGATAGTTAAGTTTGGAATTGTTCGGTTATTGCTTCAAGGAAAGTATATTTGTGATTGGAGGCCTAGCAGACACAACGACTGTTGTATTTTTACTTTATCTTCTTGTTTAGGCTATGTATAACAGTGATGAAGACTTGACTAACTTTTACCGTATTCCCAAAGATTATGAATCATTCCTTATTCTTCTGCCACGTTTTTATCTCTTTGACCAATTCTGGTAGAACTGCTGAAACTTTTACAAGATTAGTCATTTATGGTATGTGTATCTTAACTTTGTCCGCAGGTAATGTCCCAAAATTCCCTAGATTAAGAGTTTGGGATCCATATAAACGTCTTGGTGTAAGTCGTGATGCTTCTGAGGAAGAGATTTGGGGATCTCGCAATTTTCTCTTGCAGCAGTATGCTGGACATGAGAGAAGTGAAGAATCGATAGAAGCTGCCTTTGAGAAAATACTGATGGCCAGCTTCCAACACAGGAAGAAAACAAAAATTAATTTAAAGACCAGGTTGAAGAAGCAAGTGGAGGAGTCTCCACCTTGGGTTAAGAACTTGCTGAGTTTTGTGGAACTCCCTCCTGTTGATAT
This sequence comes from Artocarpus heterophyllus, assembly GCA_025403435.1. Taxonomy (NCBI): domain Eukaryota; kingdom Viridiplantae; phylum Streptophyta; class Magnoliopsida; order Rosales; family Moraceae; genus Artocarpus; species Artocarpus heterophyllus. The sequence continues at coordinate 23,744,729 of CM046346.1, forward strand.
AATTTTGAGAAGATTGTTCCTCTTTGCCTTTATGGGTGGCTGGAGTATTATGAACTCTGCAGAAAGTGGACCTGCATTTCAGGTTTGTTGCAACTTTTGTGCCCTGTTTCAGTCTGAATATTTGAATCGTTTGTTGTTACGTTTACAACCTGTGCTTTGTGTTCTAAATACGACATCCCTTCATTATGAGATGGATGTTAGGAAATCCATTTTGGGCTTTGTTTAATAAAATTGTTTTTAATTTAGGGGAACTTCCCCCCTTATCATCATCGTCATAAGGTTTATGAAATATGACTTGGGTTTAGGTTCAGATTTCTGATTTAGTAATTAACTTGTACTGGGTTGAAAACGGAGTAAATACGATTCCCAATTGGCTAATTTTTGTCCTCCTCCTTGGCTGGAATCTGTTTTAAAAATTCTCGTAGCATTGAAACCCACCTTCCTAGCATTGAAACCCACCTTCCTAAGAAAACACTAAAAATTGATTATTACATTCATTTGATCTCTTCAAGCTTCTCATAGATAATATATGTTCAATAATGCATTTTTTATTGATTAATACTCGGTTGAAAGATGTAGCTAATTTACGTTTCCTTAGTTCTCTACTAATTGGAATAATGCTTAGCATTGAAACCCATCTTCCTAAGAAAACGCTAAAAATTGATTATTACATTCATTTGATCTCTCCAAGCATCTCATAGATAAATATGTTCAATAATGCATTTTTTATTGATTATTATTCGGTTGAAAGATATAACTATTTTACGTTTCCTTAATTCTCTACTAATTGGAATATACCTGAATGCAGGTGGCAGTATCCTTGGCAGCTTGCATATATTTCCTCAATGAGAAGACAAAGAGCTTGGGCAGAGCTTTCGTTATCGGGTATGTTAGCGACTGAAATTAGTGACCATTTTTTCTTTTTTTGCTCCCATTACTCTTAGCTAAATGTTTTGTCTTTTCACCTTGCAGTTTTGGGGCTCTAGTAACTGGTTGGGTATGTGGCTCTTTGTTGGTCCCAAATATTCCCTCAATTCTCTTACACCCTACTTGGACCCTCGAACTCGCAACATCCCTAGTAGTTTATCTCTTCTTGTTTCTTGGTTGCACTTTTCTCAAGTAGAACTAAAACTTCTGTCATGACTCAGGATTTGTGTTTTCTGAAAATGCAAATTGGGTAAAGTTTTGCTTTACAATTCCGTTACTAATTGTGTTGTGATTTGTCCAATTTTTTAGTTATGAATAAAAAGAAAGAAAATATCCGTTTGAGGTTTTTTTTTTTCTTTTCCATTTATCTTATTACTTGAAGTCTTCCTTCTTCTTTTTTTTTCCCTCACGAGAGCGTAATTCTTGCGTCCGTACGTGCGGGAAATTCCAAGCCTGTGAGCCTCTCTTGGGGAAGTAATATTCTTTAATCACTTGTTCTTGTTATCAGTTTTGTTCTTGATTTGAGTCTGCCGATTTAGGCTATCTTTGGTAAGAGGCAGAGAAAAGGGGAAGGGTTACATTTCTCGTGTTACATGGGCTCTCCTTTACAATTTGCAGTTTGTTTCATTAGAAAAATTCTTTTCATCTTTATAGGTTAAAACTTTGATACACGTAAAACTATAAATTAGGACCTACTGATTGCAAGTAGTGGGTTATAATGGGAGTTCTCTTTTCATCAAGGGTGAGGAAACTGGGAAAAGATGTGTTAAGCAAAGAGAAGATATAGGCCCTATTTGGTAACGTTTAGAGAATTTTTAGAAATGTTTTTATACGTTCTTGAGGCTAAAATTTTAAAAATATTTTCAATATAATTTTTTAAAAATTTTTATTTTTTTAAAATAAAATTATTTTCATTTATTTTAAATACATTGCCATGACCAACAGGGTTATAATTTGATTTTGCAAATGGTCGGTGCGCGACTCTATTACTGCTTTCTTTTACAAATGGACACGTTTATGTCACTTTTTGTGCTCTTGAGATTTTTGGACTTTGTTATTTGTGTTTTTCCCTGTTCGTTTCTCATTATGGGGGATTATTGGATTTTCCCTCAGGGCCCTTGCTTGGACCCCTTCTACTTCAAGTTACCCTTTCTTTTACTGTATGAATATACAGTGGTTCATCCCTTCTACTTCATGTTACCCTTTCTTGTACTGTATGAATATACAGTGGTTCATAAGTCCAAAACCAGGCACCAAATTCTCAGCCTAGACGGCTTTACAATACTACTATGCAACACTCCCTGGTAATAACTATGATAAAGTAGTTGTTCAGAATGGAAATTCCACTACAAAATACTCCAAAGTTACCTACAACAAAACATAAAGATAAAATAAATGAAATCAACTTAACTAATCAATCCCAAATCCGGTAGTTCATAAAATCTAATCACTAATATAACAACACTAACACAAGGGAATCAGGTGATAATATGGTAAATTAATCAGAATCATCATCATGGGTGGCCTCTCAAAGTGTTGTACTTTGGGCTTGACCTATTGTTCCTAGTAGCGCAGCAGCCAACGCAGTAGATGAAGGTGAGGACGATTAAGACACAGCTGTTGAAGATGGCCAAATGCCTCCACTCCTTCCTGATGTTGGACAGCACCCCGGCCTTGCACGACTTGCAGTTGTAGCACAGCATCCTCTGCTCGTTGCTCCATGTTGTGCAGTCGGTGTCCGGGACCGCAGGGCCCGTCTTCGGGGGCACCCAGAAGGTTGCATTCCTGTACTCGAAACCACAGTAGGATGGTGGCTTGCAACAACCCGACTATGCACGTACATGCAACAGAAAAATTAGCTATCAAATGTAATATACATGCAAATTCAATATTATGTGGCATTACATTCAACTAGTACAGAAGGAATCACAAACGAAATCCGGTTTGGTAAGTGCATTAATTAATTTCCAAATGGCTGTGGTGTCAAATTTGAATCCGCGTAATTTAAAAGGAAAAAAAAAAGTATCTAAGTCTGCCTTACCAATAATGAATTAAAAAAAATAATAATAAGAGTACACCAAAAGCAAGAAGAAGAACGGTTTATTGTTCCCTAAAGAATAAAAGAAACAAAAAAAAAAGGAAAAGAAAATATTTAAGTCGATAGTAATGCATTTGAGTGGCAAAAGCAGGTGATTTGAAGCAAACAAACAAAATAGTAACAAAAAAAGAAAACAAACAAACAAAATTATGCTTAGACCGTGTCTCATCATGCTTTAAGAGATTTATTTTTTTTTTTTTAAGAAGAAAAAAAAGAGACGGGACACCAAAAAGCACGCTAGCAGATTCACAAAGATAAGAATGCAGATGTCCATATACGTATGTAAATACTATAAATTATACGTACTACAGATTATGGAAAATCAACACGCACACACAATATCAAAGCGAATCTAGTCATACCATATTAAGAAAAAAACCAGAACAAAATCTAAAACAGCCTTATCATAAACATACACAAAATCTGAAAAACCAAACACTCAAAAAGTATTTACCACAAAAAATACCATATATAACATTATTATAAATGTAACGTAATTAATTCACCTGCGTTGGCGAGAGATTCTTCTTGTAAAACTCAGCCCGAGTCTGTCCAAGAACACCACTGCCCAAACTCTTGCAAACGCGGGCGTCGATCAAACAGCTCCTAATCCCACCCCAATTCTTCTCGTTGACAACGTAATTCTGTAGCCAGTGCGAGAAATCCCCGAGCCGGTACTCCTTGTAGCCGCGTCCAGACACGGCCTGTCCTAGCCCTTTGTTGGTGATCAACAGCGCGAAGATCGTGAACCCGATCAGCCCCAGGATCATGACAAACATGACGGTCAAGTAGATGTAGAGGACGGCATTGATCCGGCAGCACGAGCCGACGATGCCGAGTAGCGATATGACCACGAAGAAGAGGCCGAGGGCGAGGAGAGGGGCCTGGATGGCCCTCTGGCATTCGGACGTGGAGTGGAGCCGGAGGAAAATTGCGGCGGCGATGGCCGCGCACCCCTCGACCAGCGTCACCGCGTTGAGGAGACCGACGACGGTGTTGCTTAATCGGAGCATGACGGGAACAAAAATTAAAAAAAGAAAAAGAAAAAACGGCTTGATTTTTTGAAATTGAAAGAAAACAAGAGGAAGAGAAATGGAGCAAAAAACTGTGTTGATTTGGTGTAATAAATATATAATAAGACTCGCTCTCTCTGGATGGTAACTGTTTTATAGATTGTGATTTTTTTTTTTTTTTGTGCAAACGGTTGCCTTTTTGGCTGTTAGTGGATTGACCCTGGTTTTTAGAGTTATTTACGAGAATGCCATTATGAGTGGTTTTTGGAAGTCGGGTTTGGGTCGATCTAGGCGGTTTTGGCTTGTTGTTCAGTTTTCGGCCAAACGTTGGTCCACGCAAAGCGTTGACGGTCTTTGGGCTGTGGGAATTATGAAAATGCCCCTGGGGTGGTTTTGGTAAAAGAAGGTGGGATGATGGTCAATGGGTAAGCGAGTCTCGTTGCCCACGTAGTACGGTTTATGTTTTTAGTGGGAATGTGGGACTTTTTTTTTTTTTTTGGTGTAAATATTGACGTAAATCAATGCATGAGCCACCCCTCTCCCAAAAAAAAAAAAAAAAAAAAAAAGAAAGAGCCTTTTTGCCCTTTATTTTGGGATAATAGCTTTAGACGTTCCCAACTTTTAACATTGTAAAATTTTGATCCTTCAATTAATTTAATAGGTTAAAATAATCCATAAACTTTTAGCATTCTAACAATTTGATTTTTAGGCCAGAATAATCCTTAAAATTTTACAAGGTGTTAAGAACTTCAGTTCTAACCTATCATTTACAATTGTAAACAATAATAGAGTTAGAAAATATTTTCAGTAAGGGTACTGTAACAAATGTTTGGAATTAAATTTTTTATTTTATAAGAACACAATTATATATTCAAATGTTGAGTGGGAGCATAGTTGTAACTTTTTTTTATATAAAAGTGAGGGCACAATTGAAATTAGTGGGACATAAAATTTCACAAAACTAAAGGTAAAAGTTAAAATTTCAAAATGACGTGCCTCCACTTATATCTATGTACCTCTGTCATTGATTGTAAATAGTATAAAGCTCTCAACAGCTACTGTAAAAAATAAAAAAAGTTGCTATAATGTAAAGCTTTCACATGTTATAATTCTTAAACGTAAAACGCCACTTACAACTAAAGTTCCAAATGGAAGCTTACTATTGTGACAAATTGGTCCTCAATTAATTTAATAAGCTAAAATAGTGATGGCTGACACGGTGACACTGTGACAATACGATGCTACAATATAGGTAGGCGGGCAAGGTAACTGGTGGGGCAGCTACGGGATGGTTTTGTTGAAAAAAAGGTGCATTAAGGGAGTGACAAGATATCGGTGCTATGGAGAGGAGGGCCACAAAGTGAAGGCCATTGTGATGTTTTCCATTTAAATTTCAGCGGTGACTAACATATAAAACTGATTTTGCTATTAAAAATTAACTCGGAGGCTATTTTAGCCTTTTTAAATTAATTCAAGGACCAAAATATCGCAATCTTAAAAATTTAGACCATTTTGGCCTATTAAATTAATTTAAAAACCAAAATGTCAGCTATTAATCCTTTTTTTCAAAGGTTGAATATTCCATTTAAAAAAATTATAATAACTAATATTTTTCAATAATTAAATTATTTATTTAGTAAATATAAGATTTACTTCTTATTGCTTTTTTAAGTTTAAAAAAACTTATTACTTACCTCTTTTTTTTTTAGATTGCAATTGTAGGCTTTAATCATAGAGTAAAAATTTTATTAATAATATAGTTATCAAATTAAAATAGTTTATATGGAGTAAAGATTGATATCATTAAAAAACTTACTTAATACTCAAAAAATTATAACGTAGTTTCGTAATAAAAAAAGTAAATATTATTATGACAATGATAATGAAATTTTACTATCAATAAAATATTTCAAAAATTACTATATTTTAACTCTATGTTACTCTTTAAAAAATTCCATTCTCCTAAATTTGCTATGGAATGTAATGTTTAGTTAATTATCATTTTTGGTCTCCATCATTTGGAACCCTACCTTTTGAAAAATATTAAACAAGTACTTTATGGTTTTTAAAATATCATGATGATATTTTCTTGAAGGAAAAAAAATGATAGTCTAAGCCTATATATAAGTCTTTTTTAGACCGCAAAAAATGTTAATTTTTCCTTTTAATCAATTAACTCCAAATTAATATCATAAAATCATGAGATTCTAAAAAAAAAAATTTAAAAATCTCTCACAAAAAAGACTATCTTCTTTTTTTTTTCTGGCTCCAAAATCACAAACAATAAAATCACCACATGGAGAAAACTCAAATTTAAAAACACATCAAAAAACTAAAGATCTAAAAAGATCTTTAGTAACTAAATCCAGGGCGGGTGAGGGTAGGGTCTTGTAACCATTTACAATAAAAGCGGATGAAGGGGGGCTGGGGGGCCATGGTCCCCCCTAGATTTTTGATAAAAAATTTTTAATTGGTATAAATATTATCTAATCTAAGGTGTGTGTGTGTATATTACATATATGAAATCTAACTTTCATTTAAAAGTAACACAGAGATAAAATTTTTTAATATATTTTTTCTTTAATAATAATAATAATAATAATATAACAACATAAAGAGAGCCCATTAATCTTAATCATAGTTAGGCTTATCCATTTAGGCCTAGTCTAGTGTCTATCACAGTGCACAACACAGTGTCGTACATTGTCTATAAATCTAATCATTATATATCAAAGTTCAAATTTGTTAAGCTTTCTCTCTCCTTAAAATTCTCCCCCTCTTTGGAATTCTTCCTCTCTCTCTAAAATTTGAAATTTGTTCTTAATTTTCTATATCTTCTTTCTTTTTTTTTTCTTGTTTCTTTTACTTTATTTTCCATGGATCTAAAGTATTATCACCTGAGAAAATACTTTCCATCCCTTTCCCAGAAGATTCTTAGGGAGAAATACAAGTCTAGAGTCATTCGACTGTGGATTCTCATGCGTTTTGGAATCCCCAATGACGTGAGGATGCTGATCAAAGGACAAATTCCTTCGAGTGACTTTAATCAAAGGGTTATCCTTCCAAGTATAGGTATCAGTCGTAGTGCAATGAGAAAAAGAGCTCGTGTTATCGAGTTTAGATGTAACAAATATGGGCGATAGACTTGTGGGGTAAGTGTCATTCGGTTGGATTTATGTCTGTAAATAAGGATGATAAAATCCATTTTTGCAAAGATGGCCTTTCTAAAGAGAACTTGGATGATCTCCTTGCTCCTCTTCAGAACCATCCTAGTGGATATGTCCAAGGCACGATTTCTAATCTTAGGCCCAAACTCTATGCAAAAAGACAACATCTTAAGAATCTGGCATTTAAAGACCCTATTTGTAAGAAAATTAAAACTTGAGAGTTTCATTGAAGGCATCTAAATTCTCACATACACAAACATGCTCTGCAGGAAATATCCACTAGCCAATCTCTCTTTTTCTTTACGCTTTACCCTTTCTCCAAAAACACTTGTAATCTGTTTGTATTCCTTCATCATAGAGAAGAATAGTAGATAAAGCGCTCATTATAGAGTGAACAATTATAAAACTCTATGTGTTACTTTTATAGCATTTATTTCCTGTTTCATGATCTTGATCCGTCTTGTTTATTATTAATACAGTAATCCTGTTTATGAAGCTTGATTAGAACCTAATAACAAGTAGTTTAAGGCCCCAATAACCCTTAATTAGATTTTAAACAACATTTTAACAAATTTTGTTTTAATTGTAGATCCAACGTCTATAGTTTGGCGTCCACCGTGGGGCTCTCAGATCATTAACATGACGATTCCTAGCAATCAGCAAGAGAAGATGGCATACAACACGAATGAGGACATTCACAATGAGCAAAACAAAGAGACTCAAACCCTAGCGTAGGGCGACGAAAAGCTTGAGGTCCTCACTACAGAAGTTAAGTCTTTTAAGGCCTTGCTATAACAACAAACTACTTGCTCCCAAAAGCATGATCGACGGCTCGATGAACTTAACAATTAGAACCAGGCACTCAAAAGCCAGATCAACACATAGAGCTCGCAGCTTGCAACCTAATCATACGGCTACTACCCATATCTTGGGTATTCAACTATGCCAACAGCGTCATGGTAGTACTAAATGCTATAATCCATCAGATAGCAGCCTACATTTTGACAAGATGCAGTAATAGAAAACTTTGCCACCAATGACAATGACCACCACCACGATGACCACAATGACCACTCCAACTCTGGCAATCACAAAAACCACAATAACTCTACCGAGCTTCAAGAATCAAACACCAGCACCATGTCATTCCTAGCATGAGGGCTGGACAAACGATTCAATAGCCAAAAGCCACCCCCTTTCTAGCCTTGTTAACCGTAAAGGCCATCCAACAAATGATATGGGACATGCTCGAGCAAAATAGTAAGCTCGTAAAAGAGAAGATCGAACATAAGGTCTCAAGGGCTGTTAGACATGTATGCTCTAAGGAGTAAAAATGTAATACGTTTTTGGAGACATTTTTATCAATAAAGAATTTATTCATTTATATATACCAAATATTGTCCTCTTTACGTTCATATTTGTTGAATGCATGATAAGCAAACAGTAGTCTGAGACTGTCAGTCTAAACCTTAAGAGTTGGGCATATGATGGGATGATTATACGGTAGACACGACTCTTAAGGTGATGGTCTAAAATATATGATCCGCAATCGAGGGAATAAAGTTGGGCGCTTTATTCATGTAAAGATTGTTATGTTGTCTATATCCCTTTTGGGAGATGGTTTGTCTTGGCCATCGGAGTTGGACTCCGTGAATGGAAACATTGGCGCGTTGTCATAGGTGATGATGTGTTGGATCGGGACATAAAGTGAATTGATTTGGATTAATAATTCTGTCTTGGCAAATCGATTCACTTTAGACAATCATTTGTATTGTATCTTAATCTTAAGATGAATAATGGGCCCGTTGTCTCGACTTGTGTCTTTTGATGTACCAATGGGTGACTCCCACATCTCTATAGTGGCATGCATGCCGGTACGTTGGAGGCATGACTCTTGGTAGCGTAGACTTGTTATTCATAGATATGGAATCCATAGCTCCTCTTTAGGAGTAATGATATCCTCTTATATGCGTTGTCCTGTAATTGGAAAACTGGAGCGCTCAACCATTTGGATACATAGGTGTAACCGAATGGTATACTATCTTTGGATGGTAAGTTTTCTAATGGTGAGACAATGGAACGTAAGATAAAAATAATCGGGAAGGTAAGACAGAACTTGTCCTTAAGCCGGTTATGGATGATCATATGGGGATGCGATACACTATGATATGTCATGGAAACTTAGCTATACGAGCTTCGTAATTCTATAAAGTTCGAGAGTGCAGCTCCAAGCTTTTAGTGGAGTAGCGTTGGAGTTGATAATTGTGAAATGTATATCTGGGATATTGGGTTTCATAATTATCATGAGCTTGAACTTTATAGGTCCATTTTGGTCCCCTTTGCTAGCTCACAAAATCCTGTAACGACACGGCGTGCTTTTCCAATAATTGGTGACTTATGTCGGATTTATCAGATTGGTTTAAAATTTATAAGAATCGAATAATTCATGTCTGTTTATCGGTTGAATTAATTATGTAAGAAATTAGTTCAAGATGAACTTGTTGAATTATGGCGTTCGGATAATTCTTGTCTGTTTATCGGTTGTTTTAATTTTGGACAATTAGAACAAGATAAACTTGTAGAATTAATGTGAATTGATTTATTTTCTTAGAGATTATCTTGATAAAGTTTGTTTTGATCAGATATCTTTTCTATTGGGCTATTTGAATCAAAACTGAGACTTTATCCTTTAGAATCTCGGGTGGAAAATAAAAGATTCGCGGAGATTTTTTCTCGGCAGTTCGGCATGCCGGATGACGTGTTCGGCCTGCCGAACTGGTCAGTTCGGCCTGCCTATCACACAGTTCGGCATGCCGACCGCGACAGTTAAGATTACGCGTTTTTCACACGTATCTTATCAGATATTGATCCGAACTTGATTCTGTTTCGATTTTTGAGACCTAATCTGATATGGACTGACCCCAAGGACCAATAGGTATAAAAAGGGAGTGAGTCTAATGATTTACTCAGATCAATTTGAGAGATTAAGAGTGATACTCTTCTAGTGAGCATCTGAAAACTCCCTGAGAGCTTTTGTTCACAAATCACGAACACTAGCTTTGGGTTCTCTCTATTGGTTGGAAGGAGAGTCACCGGTGGAAGAGCTGTACGTGTGAGCCCACACTCACTCCGGTTGTGGATAGAGAATAGCAAAGAAGACCAGTTGGTTGAGGCTCTTCTGGAACGTTACTTCTCTACACAGGTCGCGGAGGTTCTTCGGCACACTGAGGTTAGTAAGATCTATTTAATTTATACATATAACATGTCAAACTTGTGTTTTGGAAAATACTCTGATGAAAAATTAAAAAAAAAAATTCCGCTGCGCACTTTGTTTCCAACAAGGGCCACAAGCAAGACTCTGGCCCTATACAACATTTTGAAGAACATCTGTGAGACATCTTTTACCAAAAGAATCACTGTCGTCATTCCACCTAAATATGGCAATCTTATTTTTGCTTGATTTGAGAGGACCGTAGATCTAAAAGATCACCTACTCTAGTACAAGAACGTTATCAGCATAATGAATATCCCTGACTCGATACTAGACAAGATAATGTGCAAGCTTTTTGCGTAGAGTTTGAAGGGATTAGCTCTATGATGGTTTAGCAACCTCCAACTAGAATCAATTGATAGCTTCAAGGAGTTGGCCAATTCATTTATCAAGGCCTACTTTGTACATATCAAAATAGGGAAGACGACTAAAGATCTCTAGTCAGTAGTCCATCACCTTGGTGAGTACTTGCGAGCCTACATCAAGAGGTTCAACAAGGTCATCTCGAAAATTTTTGGGCCTAGAATATAGCACTATCTGAGAAGCCTTAAAGAAGAGTTTCTTACACAAGTCCCTATTTAAAGATAACATCTGTTCAGAATACCCATAGAGGATCCATGAGGCACTCAACCGTGCAAAGGAGTGGATCAATCTCAAGGAGGAAAATGAACAATATGAGCAAGTGCTTGCCAAAACCAGAGCTATAAACAGACAAACAGAAAGATCTTCACATAGGGCTAGACTAAAACAAAAGGAATGAACCACGACTCTACCCCAAAAGAAGTGAAGGAGGAAGGTGTTAGGATCAATGCCTTAAGGAATAATTATTTTAGTTGTATTTTATGACATTTTTGGAGAAATAAAAAATAACACGAATATTACATGTATTAATAATGGTCCTACCAATAGTAATGATCATATATTAGCAAACATGTGATCTGTGACTATTAGAACTAAATTTTAGAACTGGGCATATATAAAGTTTATATGCAAAAAAGATCCAATTAGGAGCTTAATAGTCTAAATTATATAATCTATAGTATATGCATAGAGTTGGGCACTTTATATATGCCAAGACTGTAACGAGGATCTACGTCCAATTAGGGAGGCATTTTGTTTTGGTCATTAGAGCAGATTGACTCTATGATAGACATATTGGTATCGTAGACCTAATGGTGGTTGCACGCTGGATTAGACCTAATGTTGAATTAATTTAATAATAATTTTGTTTAACTTAAATTAGTTCTTTTTAATAATAATTTATGTGTCATCTTAATCCTAAAGTGGATTTATGACTATGTTTATAGCTTGTATCTTTTGATATGCCAAATGTAGAAGTTCAAAAGAACAAAGGCTCTATTGTCAGTATGTTCGAGATACAACCTAAATTTGATAAGAGCATAATCCATAGACACAGAATCCATAGCTTTCTAACAAAGAGTTAATGTTGTCTTTTCAAAGGCATTATTCGGGTATTGGAAAATATAATAGGGCCTCAGTCATCTAGATATGTATGGAAACCAGATGATATTCCTTTTGTATGTGTTATAAAAGGAAGAATTTTCCAATGGTGAAATTATAGAACTTTGAGATAAAATAATTGAAAGGTAAAACAGAACTAAATCCTTTATCTGATTATGGATAACTCATTGGGATACACATAATATGAGAGGTCATAAACAAGGCTTATATTTGAAGAGTCTCGTAATACGGTATATTCGTATAGCTTTGGTTCTATAGTGAAGAGATATTGAAGTTAATTATTAAACGGATAATTAATCGAGCAAGTCTAGATTACCACAGGTAATACAAGAGGTTACGCTAGATAGGTTATTAGACCTATTAGTGTGCAAGCTCAACAATCTAATTAGACTATGAGTGGCACCTGGCCTAGTCCAATAGGATTATGGGCGCCTATTGCTAAGGGTGTTTCTAGAATTGATTCTTTAATTAATTAATTTCAGAATAATATTTATTCAAATTTAATTATTGAGATTTTATGATAATTAATTATTTGTATAATTAATTTAAATCCTAAATGTATTTGAATTTAGATAAAAGATAATTATTCATAATTATTTAAATTATATAATTATCTTGGATAATAGGAGTCTAATTTAAATAGAATTATTTGAATAGGAATTATTCTAGGTAATGTAGATAATCACAAAAATCCTACACTATGATTGGTCGAATTCGAATCTCCCTCTGACTGATATAGGTGTGTACATCAGGAGATAAAGGTCCTGTGGGTGGCGCCAACTATAAGGATGGGAGGTAAAAAATTACCTCCTAATCTTGATATGGTGCTGACTCCTTCTACTACTCCTACAAATAGAGGCCTTTGGTCTTTATTTATTCTTAGATCGCCTAAGTGCAAAGCAAAGATGAGAGCTTGGATTATTCATCTTTAGTAATACTAGTTCTTTAGCACTTTAGTAGTTGGAAGGAGTATAGCCGTGGTAGAGATTTGTTGAGTCGTGCTCACACACAAAACAATTTAAAAGAAGAGAATAGCATTGAAGATCTAACAGTAGAGATTTGTTCTTGAAGAATTGTTCATTCAAAAGTGTTATTTCTAGTCTCCAACTACTATGTTAAATTAGATTTAATTTATTGTTTATAGTATCATGAGTTAAGTTCCTAGGTGATTCATAAAAATTTTAATACTCCGCTATCACCAAACTATTTTTTCAACAAAAGGATGAAAGGAAGACATAGGAAGGAAACAAAAGTCCTCTGTTCCCACTAAGGTACGTGCTGAACTTCTCCTCGATAGAGCTTATCGCACAACTAGAGGGCAAGGACATAGCTAAAGGGTAAGGACTACGTTTGATGGCCAAGCAAGATGACTCCAATCTAGTCACACGACCAGTGCAAATACTATGACTTTCAACAAGACATTGGCCACGTGATGATCGACTACAAAGCTCTACGAATGGAGATAATAGAGTTTTTGAAGAAGGACCATCTAAGGGAGTTCCTATCGCAGAAAGGCTAATGAACGTATTGGCTTAACTGCAAGTAAGGCAAACATTTTTATTTTTCGTTAAATCATCTAATTAATAACATTTTTGTGTTAATTAATATTTTAGTGTCTTAGTGTGAAAATGTGTTTAAAAATATGTTTTTGGTGTGTCTTTATGCTTAATAATATTTTTTATAATTTTTAAAGTCGTTTCGGTGTGTTAAATATGTGTTTAGTTTGTAAATAATCAAAACCATAAAAATAATATAATGTGATTTTATTTTTAAGTCTTAAAGTGTTTGTAAATAAATTTTTAGTTTATATATATATATATTATTATATTTTTAGTAATTTCTAAAAATATTTTCGAGTCTTAAAAATCATATCTGTATCAAACCATAGAAGTTTGTTATTTTTTATGTTCTTTATTGTAAATAAATATTTTAAAGATTATTGTAAATATTTTGGTTGTAAAATAATTAATTTTAGTGTGTTTGTCAATTTTAGATTTAAAATCTAGAGGAAAAAAAAAGCAAAAGGGCCAAAAAAAGGGAAAAAAAAACCTCAAATGCACAAGGAATGAAAAAAATAAAAAATAAAAAGGATGCCACGTGGCAAGTCTTGGACCGTGGATCATGCGGCCAAAACATCCAATAGTCCACGTGTCATGCCTATCAGGGGAATCTCAAACTCAGTCTCCGATTCGATGCAGCCTTTTTTAGGTGAGCATGTGTCGGTTATTGTCCGATCAGAATCCTTTCACCAACGGTCTGACAGTGATGGTTTACTTTTTTAGTCCTTGACTTGATCTTAGCTGTAGCTTCAGTCTTCGGCCGGCGATCCAGCAGCTCATGTTCGTCTGTTAATGTACTGCGTCACACCTAATCACGAAACCAAATCACCACAGTGTTGGGCTGTTTCGCGCAAACAGAAAGAAAAAATAATAAAAAATAGAACATAATCAGCTTTTTTGCTGATTGTGGGGCACTGAATTACAAAAGAAAAGAAAAACAAAAATATATATACATAAATAAAAAAATTTAAAATAAATAAATCAACAAATAAAAATATAATAAAGATATTAACAAAAAAAATTCTTAAACAGTGAATTAATTCACTAGAAATGGCTTGCTCCTTCCCCCCCAAGCCAAGCAGTCATAGTTAACTCTTCATGGTGTAGTTGTTCTAGGTTGATATGGACTTGTGGTCATTTTTTGGCTGTTTTGAATGAATGGGATCTCTATATGCTCCTTGCGGCTAATGATCCCTCCCTTTAGTCGACTCGTATTGACACATGTATGATGGAGACTGATGGAAAAATTTGGTTTGAACAAATAACCAACTAAATTAAACACATACCTTGCTCTGTTTTTCTCTGCTCGACTCTTATTAGCAAATAATCCAAGTCCAAACTTCAACTTTTTTTTGGAATGGACTTTTTTTGTCATTGCATCAACTTTTTTTGGGTTCGTAGAAACTATGAATTTGTTCAGGGTTAAAAAAGAGATAATTTATTCTAACCTTGTTAGTAGTTAAAAATAGGGTTAAAAATAATGAGGTGTGGTGTTGTTTAGATATAGAGATAATTTTGCTCCACCCTAGTTAGTTGGTTTGTTAAAAGATATTTTCATAAATTTATTAAAAAAAGTTAAAATTGAGTGTTGACGGGTACATGGTATAAATTTGATATATATTTAATATAATCTTTGTATATTTGATGAGGCTTCAACTGCATAATATACTTTTTGAATAAACTTACACAATATACCTATATAAATATTACAAAATCTAATTCCCATTAACAAGTGGAGTCAATTGTTTCTATTTGGTAAATTAGATTAGACTATGCAGGGAAAAAAAACACGGAGGAAAATGCTAAATTATAAAAATTCAAAGAATACATTTTTTTTCCAAGGGCACAAATACTAATGAACTAGAGGGAAAAAAGAGGTAGAAGATCCATATCCTTAAAGCCTAAAGGGTGTTGCTCTCAAACAAAACACCACACAACACAACTAACAAAATGTTACATTTTTCTGTTATTAAATCGGTAGAAAAAAATAATTTTGACTAAATCTAATGGTTATAAACCCAAACACAAAAAGTCCTAAAAAATGCAACTGACAAATGTTATGCATATTCTTCCATAAAAAAATATTAGGGTACATATTCAACATTAAAAAAATGCTATGCATGTCCCGTTCGAAGTCACAAAGAGACAAATGTTACACATGAACTTTTCAACCAAAAAAAAAAAGAAGAAAAGTTTTTACGTTTACTCACCCACCTAACTCTCGTTTTAGCTAGTCTGCAACGTCTCCGATTCTCAACAACCACCGAACGCACTTCTTAAAACCAAATACATACATACATACATACATATATATATACACACACACATATACGTATACATATATATATATATATACACTATATATATATATACACTCACACTTGCTTTCATCGCCTCCCAGGCGGACTTTCCCATAATTTCTCTCCCCTATAACTTTCCATCTCTTCAAACACTTCTTCGTCTCTCTCTCTTTCTTTCTTCGATCAAGAATCATTTCAAGAAAGAGAGAGAATCATCAAAATGGCCATGGCTTCCCAATCCTCCACAACTACTCTCCTCCAAAGCTCCTTCCTTTCCTCAAAACTTTCGCCCAAACCGCAGCTCTCCGCAACCTCCGTCTCTTCTCCTCCCAATCGTCGCCGCCGATCTCCTTCCATCCGGTGCTCCGTCGCCGCCGCCGCCGCCGCGCCGTCGTCGGCGACCAAGGCGGCTAAAGAGTACGCCGTCAAGTCCGTCAAGGCGCGTCAGATCATCGACAGCAGAGGCAATCCGACGGTTGAGGTTGATCTGATCACTGACTCTCTTTACCGATCGGCGGTTCCTAGTGGCGCCTCCACCGGGATCTACGAGGCTTTGGAGCTCAGAGATGGCGATAAGAGCGTGTATGGGGGCAAAGGAGTTCTCTACGCTGTCAAGAACATCAATGAGGTTCTCGCTTCCAAGCTAATCGGCGTCGATGTCAGGTTGGTTAAGGTTTTTTATTATTGTTATTTTGTATTCAGTTCCTCTGTATTCTGCATTTTGTATCACTGTATTAATTAAATTAGGTGCTTGTAATAGTGAATTAGTTTGCTTATATTGAGCTTGGAATTCGTTAGCTTCACAAAGTGTGGCTTGGTTCAGAGACAAAAAATGAAAATGTCTGTATCGTGGAAATGTGTCAGTACCTAGATTTTACGAAAATTTTGGCGCAAATAAAATAACTGAGCTGCCTTTGCATCAGGATGCTTATAGTTATTCTCCTTGAATTTATGTATGCATCCCGATTTGACAAAGATGAACTTTTCACTTATATTTTATACATGTAATTGATTATCGTTGACCTTGATGCTAATTAAATTTAGGATTTAGGATTTAGGATGCTTATGCATATTGGTGTATGCTTTTATTTGTTGGCCATGTGATCTGACATTTTCGTGTTTTTGGTTTACCAGAAATCAAGCTGATGTGGATGCTGTTATGCTGGAAATTGACGGTACGCCAAATAAGTCAAAGCTGGGGGCTAATGCAATATTGGGAGTATCTCTGAGTGTGTGCAGAGCCGGTGCAGGTGCAAAGGGAATTCCCTTGTACAAGCACATTCAAGAACTGTCTGGAACAAAAGAGCTTGTTATGCCTGTTCCAGCTTTCAATGTAATTAACGGGGGAAGCCACGCCGGAAATAATTTGGCCATGCAAGAGTTCATGATATTGCCTGTAGGTGCAACCTCTTTTGCCGAGGCTCTTCGCATGGGCAGCGAAGGTTAGAAGAATGGTTAAAACTTATAAAAGTTGTTTGTTCTTCTTTATTGCATATATGTTCCTTATATTATTATCATATTATTTATAAACTACTGATATTTCTATCTCGTTAAAACAGTATATCATACACTGAAGGGCGTAATCAAGGCAAAATATGGACAAGATGCCTGCAATGTCGGAGATGAAGGTGGATTTGCTCCAAATGTTCAGGACAATAGAGAGGGACTTGTTTTGCTCATGGATGCAATTGAAAAAGCTGGTTACACGGGCAAGGTAGGAGGCACTAATTGTTTCCTTTGCCGTTTTCTTGCCGCTATGTATTTTACACGTCACGATTACACGTTATGATCTGTATGGACTCAAAAAAAAAAAAAAAATTTATGCAGATCAAAATAGGAATGGATGTTGCTGCTTCAGAGCTTTTCACTAAAGATGGGAAATATGATCTTAACTTTAAGAAACAACCAAACGATGGAGCTCATATACGCTCAGCTCAGAGCCTAGGTGAGCTCTACAAGGAGTTTGTTAAAGATTTTCCTATTGTGTCCGTTGAAGATCCTTTCGACCAAGATGATTGGGGCTCATGGGCTTCACTACAGTCTTCGGTTGATATTCAGCTTGTTGGGGATGACCTGTTGGTCACCAACCCAAAGAGAATTGCTGCAGCGATTGATAAGAAGGCTTGCAATGCTTTACTTTTAAAGGCAAGCATCTATATCTGGATCGAGACCTCGTAATTAAGTTTTTTTCTTTCACTCAATAAACTCTTATGAGTTACATTTTTTTTTTTTAATGTTGTATTTGGAAATGCATTGCAGTTTTCATCTGTTGATGGTGGTTTAGCTCATTTCATCCATTCAATTGCAGGTTAATCAGATTGGCTCAGTAACGGAATCCATTCAAGCAGCACTTGACTCAAAAGCTGCAGGTTGGGGGGTTATGGTTAGCCATCGTAGTGGAGAAACTGAGGATAACTTTATTGCTGATCTTTCTGTTGGCTTGGCTAGTGGACAGGTTTATCGATTGATTCTACGATATTTCATATCTTTCGAAGTTTTTGTCAACGTCAATGTAGTTGATCATTGCCTATTCTTTTGTGTAGATCAAGACAGGTGCTCCCTGCCGAAGTGAGCGGTTGGCGAAGTACAATCAGGTAAATTGAATTCCTCAACCTTTCATTCTTATCCTTCCCTACCCAACTCCATCTTCCTCTTCGTATCTGTGGCTCATAGTTATAACGCGTGTCAATAATCCAATGTCTGTCATGCTTGGTATCATTGCATGTAATAAATATCAAATTCCCATGGTCTTCCAGCAAAAAAGAAATAAATAGATAAATAAAACTACATTTTTTTAAGAAAAATCCCATGTTAGTAACTGGCAGGCTATACTTTTTTTTTTTTTTTGGTCTCATTTGGGGAGGTGCATTACCTTTAGACTTCCAAAAATGAACTTTGATCGATGAACGAAACACCCAACTTGCTTCAAATTTTCAAATTGTCTAACATTAGTTCCGATTGTACTTAGAAACACAAATTACATTTTTAAGTACGAATCACTCTGTAAAGGAAAAAAAAAACTGCTGTATCTTTCGGTTTGATGGTTTAAATTCGAGCAGACTTCAGTTATGTTACTAATTTTAGTTACTTGTTAGTTTTCGAAATACATGGTCCTGAGTCCCTATTTGTTAAAATTTGTTTTATCTCTTTTACAATTAAATGCTCATTCCTTCTTGGGTTTTCAATTTTTTGTTGCAGCTTTTGCGCATTGAAGAGGAACTCGGAAATGTGCGTTACGCCGGTGAAGCTTTCAGATCACCCTAAGAAGCTGATAGCACATTAGCTTTCTTTCTTTTCAAGTATCGTAATGACGTCCAAGTCAAACATGTTTGGGGACAACTAGACAAAGTTTTGTTGGGAGCAGATCAAGTTAGGTGTAATTTAAACAGCAGCATGGGATAAGTTAGGGACATAAGCGGCATGTATTTGTTCTTCAATGTGACATAAACCGTTGGCTAATAAAAGAGTCTTGTAACTTTCAATCTTTTTTGGACTCGTAAAAGAGTCCAGTTTTTCAATGTTATTGCAATGAAATGTTTTTTTTTTTTTTTTTGGTTATGTTAAATTTTAAGTTTTGACTCTGGATATATTTTGCCCCTTTCGTTATGCATTTTCCACGCTACGCCGCCAAATCTAATACTACACCAAAGAATTGTGATCTCAAATCCTATACAGGACTAAAAGAAGACACTTGTAATGTATTGATCTCTATGTGTATGTGTATTATCCATAAGTCAAACAAGCACACATCTACCCATGAGCAGATCTTGAATAAAAATCATTGTTTCAGTTAGGTTGAAAGGTTTTGTAAGATAATTACTACTATACAAAGCAACATAATTGGCAATAACAAACGCCCCTCAGAGTAGAAATTATGGCACGCATGGTGCATGAGAATAGATACAGAACAAGTAATATACCACTTAATAGTCTGCTGAACAAACTCCCCTCTTTCAAGTATATTTCTTAGTGAAAGTACATAAATATTCATAGGCACTTAGCAGCAGCATTTATCTTATTACGGGGAAGAAAGCTAAAACCAAGCCCAAAAAGAAGCACCAGTTCTTACTTCTTGCATTGGATTAGTAAAGCTGAACGCTGCTAAGCCTGAATGGTTGGGCCAACATATTTCCCTGGGCGCATATACAGGTTGTTTGGAGTTTCTATCTCTGCAAGCCATGCATAGTCCTCTTCGTTTCCATCCCTTATCGCAGCTCTATTTGCTGGGGTTCAAATGTTGCATATTTATCAACCCAATTCACTTCATTAGTCCTTCTCAAAAATATATGTTCAAGATATATTTTTTAAAAAATAATAATAACAGAAGAGGACAAGTCTTTGGTGACTTCTTGGGTATCTCAAAAGTTTCAGTTTAGCCCTTCAACTTCAAATTCAACAAAAATGATCCTTAAGAGCTTCAAAAAGCCATGTCTAGTCCCGAACATCGTTTCCACTATTTTATGTTAAAAGAGCAGGCGCATCTCGTTGGTCTTAACGCACGCTCTTAACGTGTGTCCTCACTGCTAAAGCTAACAGCAAGCTATGTTAAGAACTAACGATGCTAACTTTTAAAGGTTTAGCGACGAGTCCCATTGAATAGAAGTTTAAGGGAGTGAAATGAGACTTTTGAGATGGTTTAGGGATCCAAAAGAACTGAGCTACTTACAGAATGCAGCATATGGGTAATCACGATAGTAAGTACAACTTCTGCCCGCATCTTCTCTATAAGGAGGTGTGAGAATGTCAAGAACAGCACAAGGGGTGACCGCTGTGAAACAATGCAGATTACCCCCGCTCTTTGGGTACAACATTGTTGTGTCACAAGGGGCAGTTAAAACTTCGTCAGCCACCAGTTTTGCCAATCTAACTACAAAAAGGAAAAAAGAAATTGTAAAACTTCTTCCTCTTCAGTCAAAAATCAAACAAACAAATATTGCTCAAAAGACCAGACTTCTTCGTTTTCGAAAAAAAAAAAAAAAAAAAACCCTGAGTCCTTAGAGTCAAATAGCTACTTATTTCAACCGGACTGAACTGCACATAGGCCATTGCTTTTTCATTAAATAATAGCAAAGTACAAAACTTTTAACTAATTCTGAGCCAGTTAAAGGCACGGTGGGTGGTTGCACCAAGCATGGAAAGTAAGAAAATTCTACACTACATTTCACAGTAACTGGCTTATACAGCTGGCACCAATTGCACGCTTATCAGCCCATATCTGAAATTTATCATCAGGTTGACTGTTGACAACAAATTTATTTTTGTACATTGTGGTTCATATAATAGGGACCAGAACCCAATCCCTTAAAATAAGTGGTTTAAGTTGAATGGGTTAATGTTCCAGCAGCAAGACCTAATCATTTCCACAGTTACATGATAAAATAGACTCCTCAAGTCTGCAACTTATCTTGCAAAACAATAAAGAATGATGGCAGAACTTTGGGTACATTTGGTTCGTAGGTTCACGTGGGTTTAGACCCATGAACATGGTTTAAATTAGTGTTTGGATGTGCATTTAGCAGAGGCAGTTTTGAACCTGATGTGATGCTTGAACCTATCCAAAACCAGTTTTTTAGGACTTGCTTCGCCCCTTAAATTCACATGAGTTTTTGCTATAGTAAAACCATGGCTCGATTTCTGATTTCCTCACAATTCTCAGTCTCACACTATCCGAACACTAGTTCCCTGATGTGATGTTTTATTCCTTGTTCAGACTCTATACTTCCAAGTGCCACTTCGGATTACAGTTTACTACTTATCTTGCAGAACTATAAAGAATCATAGCAGAACTTCATATATTCGGTTTTCATTTAAAAAGGAAATTCTAATTGTGAACGACAATACTTGAGCTCTATAATTACAAAATAAGGAATTCCAAACCAAAGCCTGATAGTTAGACTAATGCCTTGGCTACTAGTTTAGGAGGTAAGGGGTAGCATCGAATATCTTGGCAAACTGACAACTAACATACTTGAACGGTTTCACTGAACCAAACTTGACCACTGATTCAGAGTACTAACACGATTCTTGCAAACACTTTCCATTTTTAAATGAGCTTTAGAGTCTGAATGTCACATCCAAAGAGTCTTCTGACTAGGAACTATCAGAGAGTTATAGAAACAGTTAAACAAAAATTGTCTCATTTGTAAGAAGTCCAACTAAAAACCAATTTTTATTCCTCAACCTGAAATGACATAAAAGAGCAGACCTGGAAAGTAAACTGGTCCCTTGCTTTCCCGGAAGAGGGGAGGCTCAACCCAATCATAAGCTTTTACATGCAAAGAGCCATAGAGAATTTTGCTAAATACAGTCATCCCAGGATGGTCATGGAGTGGTATGACAGACGAAGTAGGGAAGCAGAATATACACATCTGCATGAAAATTGATCACTTGATCCTAATATTGAAATTGTTTCCCAAAAGCTTTTAAGACAAACAACTAAATTACTCGAAATCATAATTCCTATGAGAGAACTACATAACAGATACAAAGACACCCAATTATATACTTGTTTTTCAACAAATACACATAAAGAAGCAGCTTCTGAAAATAAATGGATATGAGAAAACGATTAAAGAACTAAATCTAAGTGCGTAAATGTGATGTTATTAAATCAAAATGATCTAATAGGACCAAAGTCTCTACTAACGGCATTTTCAAGTTTCACTGTTATAGATAACCACATTTACAAGTTTCACTGTTATAGATAACCACATTTTCAAGTTTCATTATTCTGATTCTCTAACTCAATCCAGAATCTACAATTTGGAACAGTAGAGAGATGTCAGAACTTACCGTGAAACTTTCAGATTCAAATATATCCAAGTATGTTATTGGTTGAGCCCATCGAGCAACCCTATTTAGCTGGTCAAGGCCGAAAACTCCATGACCTCTGTCTTCATCTGGATTTTCCTCTTTAAGGCCAACATCAGCAGGACCCACCATGTCTGTATATAATATTTATTGATGTAATTAGACACACACAAAGCCAGGAAACTCAGCATGCCATTAGTTGTATGTTCAAACTTAAATTCATGTAGAGAAGAGTAAAGCATTAAGATGTCTGTTAAATTTATTCTGGACATAAAAAAAAGAAAAAGAAAAAGAAAGATTACTATACAAAAAGTAGGGTAACTTTTACGGCGACGCGACTAACAATCCAAAGATGTGAGCTGAAGGCATTTTGGTGATGGTCATGAGCATTCTCTATGTCAGGAACCATATTAAGCAAACCATATACCCATTCCATCCCCAAAAATTTTGTCTGGAAGCTCATCTACAGAAAAGCAAGAATCTTTTCCAACGTTCTTTCCGCATGGTAAGCAATTTCGTAAAAATTCTGGAGTCATTTCTCAGCTTACTAATCCCTTTTCACAGCTTAAGGCATGATTTCAAAAGCAATTGCAGTCAGCACTTACCCCATCTATCAATCCCATTTCTTCAAACTTCATTCCAAGAGGCTTTTAACTTAATTGACCAGTCAAATTAGAAGAAACACTATTAAAAAAAAGAGTTACAAAGAACCGGTATTCCAGTATTTATCATGCTAGTGTCAAGTGCAATACTCAAATTCTCCAACCCATATCATCAAAACACAAAACCCAGATGGAATCTAACAGAACTCGCAAAACCCACATGCAGAATCATGTTAAACTCTTTCAATCGCCCGAAACAAAAATGTGCCATTTGAAAAAACTACAGAAGAGAACCAAAACAATTATGGATTCTGGGGAAAGAATAGAATATGTAGAGAAATACCCAGGAGAGAGGAGAGCTTCTGGACAGCCTGTGCGGAAGGCGGAGTAGAAGCAGAGGACGTGAAGGTGTTCTTGCAGAGGTCGTGAAGCTCCTGGATTTTGGTGGGAGAAAAGCTCTTCTTCGTCATGCTCGCATTCCTCCCAAACGCTCTGCAATTCCAATTTGCCCTATTTTGTACGGACAGCCATACCTTATCTGTTGCTTTTTGGAATTTTGCAAACATAATTGGTTTGGCGGTGTTGATTGAGAAGCTAGTGAAAGACAAGGGAAAGGTTTTTTCGAATGTGTTTGTGGATTGTGAGACATACATGGGGAGATGGAGCTATAAGCACTACTATAACTTATCAGATTTCCACTTGGGGAATTTTGGAATGTGGATGAATGCCGTATCTTTCGCTACATATGGTTATCCCTAATATTGTCTTGTATTTTCTTAAAATTTCTTAAAAGAAAATTAGAGGTGTAAATTTAGAGCATTTGGTCCAACCCATTGGGCCAAAAAAAAAATTGGGCCTGCTTAGCTTGCCTTGATTAATGAAAAAGGAGGATTAGCCCGGCCCGAAGCCTGCATGGGCCTAGGACCGGACGAAGCTGTTTCAATTTTTATAAAAGAATTTTAAAAAAATTATATAATCGAGCAAGCTCAACTTAGCCTGATTCTAGTTTGGGCCTAAATCTTCGGCCCAACCCAGCCCAAAATTTAAGTTGGGGTAGGGCCAAAAGAGATGGGCCATGGGCTGGCCCACTTGGCCCGACCAAATTGATAGATCTAGAAAAAATAGATAAATAATCATTTTTTTGGGCAAAAATAACATGAATAATTTTTTTGGATATTATTATTTTGATACCCTGTGTTTTAGAAAAACATCATGTTGGTACCCTATTGTTTGAAAAATATCAAAACGATACCTTATAGTTTTTAAAAACATTATTTTGATACCATGAGTTTGAGTTTTGTGATTTGAAATCTTTAACTTACCATTTTAGTAATAAACCTTAAATTATTTTATTAAATCTGTAAACAAAAATAAATACAAACAATACCAAAAAAAAAATCAACATGTATGCTTTTTTAATGAGTTTTATTTGATCTTTTGTTTTGATTTATATTGTAGGTTTACAAAATTAAACTAGAATTCATTAATAAAAAGGCAAAAAGAAATTCTACGTCAAAAAACACAAACTTAAGATGTCAAAATGATATTTTTAAAAACTATAGGATATTGTTTTGATATTATCTAAACAACAAAGCACCAATATGATGTTTTCTTAAAATATAGGGTACTAAGATAATAAAAACCCTTTTCTTTTTTTTTTTTTTAAAAGTTAATGAATAGTATTAAATTTAAATTTATTGGATGTTTTCTTTTATACGAGGCTCGTTGTTTTTAGTTTTCGTTTGGCATTTCAAGTTTGACTTATCAGTTCTAATTGTGAAAAGTATTTAGCCCTCAGCAGTTATAGTAGGAAGTAAAAAGTTGCTACAGTAATAGTATAAAATTCTCACATGCTACAATTTTTAAACTTAAAACTTCAGTTGCAACTGAAGTGCCAAATGACCCATTAGAATTTGAACATATATCTCATATGTTTACATCATAATCAAATTTAGTAAATTCAAGATTTATTGGAATTTACTCCATACCATTATCAAATTTGATAAATTAGAGATCTATCGTACTCTCATAAAACCCTACATTATATAATTCTTTTATTAATTTCTATTTACTATTTATATATAATATTTATTGAATATTTAATTAAAAATCATTTTTTACCTTATAAAAAAACCCATTTTTTACTCTTACACATCTTCTTATAGAATTTATATATATATATATATATATATATATATTATTTACAAACACTCATGACCTTTACAATTAAAAAAATTCAAAACTAGGCTATAATTGTTTAGAATTAAAAACATTTATTTTCTCAATGTTTGAACCTCAAACCTAGGTAAGAAATAAAAGTCTACCAACTATTAAGCTAAACACTTGTTTATGTTATTTTTGATTTCCAAATAAGGGCCCCATATGAGATGGATTCTTTTTGACCTCTATTACTAGGGTTTCATACATCTGCCCTTTAAATAAAAGGAAGCTATAACCACAAAGAATTAAATCAGTGAAGATTCATCGATGCGCACATCCTTTTTAATTGTAGGGAAATGAGTCATAGCGTGAAAGATTGAAAGGTCGACAAAGTTGTAATGGACCTATAGATTATTATTGCCAAATCAATGAAATTAATCAGTGAAATTGATCTTTATTATAATTAATAGATTAATTTATATAATAATATAAGCCGATTCCTAATGTTTTAAGAAAATTTTTAAAATCAATTCTTTAGAACCAACACCTGCTTATGTAGCCAAAAGTTGGATTGTGATAGCAACAGAAGCATCCCTTTCACATTCTGGTGACCAATCCATTGAGGATCATGCATCTTTTTCAGCCTATTACCCTAAGTATAAAGCAAATAATTTTTAAGAAAATACTTTAGAACCAACCCATCCTTGACTTGTTGTTGTAGCTACACATAGCACTTATCTATATCGACCACTAGTTTAATTTTGTCAATAAAGTCATTCTCAATTGTTGTTATAGAAGCAACAAAAGATTATACCTATTGCGACTCAACACATCAGCCATAAAGTTTTGGTTGCTTGGTTTATTCACCCACATGAAATCGAACTTCGCAAGGGACTCCTATCATTGAGCTTGCTTAGCCATCAACTTCTTTTGGGTCTTTAAAGTATGTGTTGGTAACTGTAAAACCCAAAAATTTTTATGCTTGATTGGTCAATAACAACTAAATTTATTGTTTGAATTTTTTATGCTTTTTGGTAAATTAATTAATAAATCGCATGTAGTTTATTTAACTATCTTATTTCTATAATTATACGAATAAAATTTATATGACACTCTTTTGCATTTTAGCCACATGTGGTTTCTCCTTTTCTTGCTAGCTTGTTTTTATAGCTAATATTTATCATATAGAAACTTCATTATATTAAACACAAATATTGACCAAACCTTTATCGTCTTTCTCTTTATCAGCAGTCTCATATATTTTGCCCTTCTACCTATATTGCTCCTCAACTACCTGAATGAGATAATTGAGAAGTCAAGATACCAAACTATATGAGGTTGTTCTTGAGTTTTATACCAAATAATCGAGAAGCACCATGTTTGTTGTCCTAGAAACTTGAGTTTTATATGTAACTCGAAGAAGATAAATTTCATACTCCCATAAAGGTAAGCCTGTTCTTTTAAGTTTATTCGATGCATAGTATAGTAAATCATATTTGAATATACTCTCAGTCAATGCTCTAAAATATAGTAGTTGTGACATTAAGATTCAGTAAAGAATATTGATTGATGAATTTAATAGTCTTTTGGTGGTATTAAATATTTTTATGTATGTATACACGAAGAAAATTGAGCTTATGAGTTAATAAGGTAGCAGTAAAAAAAATTTTGTTCACAGATTTTCATATCAATATATCATTTTGAAATATATATTCATATATAGATATCCAATTAGCTTAATTGTTATTTCACTTATGCTTTTGAATATATATATATATATATATATATTACATATATAGGCAAAGCAACTATATATATGATGGTGGAAGCCACTTGTATATAATTGTACTATGACTGTAGTTTAGTTCCTAGATTGTTTGTTGGAGGAATTTCAAGTCCTCTACTATATATTAGCAATTATGTTATATATATAGATAGTTGGACTAATTCATGAAATAATTAGTTACATACATAAAGTATTGTGCTTATGGATATCGATATCCTAATTGCCTTAGTTTCATGAAGTTTTAATGATATTGTTGCTTTGAATTCCTTGAAGCTACTGTGATGAGTTTGTTTGCATACAAGTAAGTCTATGTGGGATATATAAGCATGATTATTATCAAATAGTTATTTTATTACTTTAATTATTAATAATAGAAATATTAGCATATCAAGCTTCTGGAAGAAATAGAACTATTATTTAGGCATTTATCGAGTCAGAAATGAGATAAGTAGAAATTTCAATAGGATCACAAGAACAATATTTTTAATGTATTTTATTTTTTGTGGTTACATGATTTAGATGCTCATTCATAAATGGGAGCTCGGCTATGCATTTGGTGTTAGGTTTGATGCTCTACAAGCAATAACATTGTATATATTATTAATTAATTAAATAAAATGACATTTATAATTATTTTGGTTACTTATGTTTATTATGAATACTTTAATAAACATCACAAAATTGCATGATTATTAATGTGACTATAAATTTAGCATAAAAGTATTATGCACTTAAGGATGAAATTTATAAATAACAATCTAAATAGTCTATAATAATTAATTAAAGATCCCAAAATTTAATTAAATATTACAAGTACGGTCTAATTCAAGAATGAAACAGTCTTATTGTGCTATTAATGTAGAGGCATTAGATTGGAGGTATTTTATATAATGAGATTATATAGAGCTAGAGTAGATAAATTATGAATCTTTAATAATCTTTCATTACAAATAGAATATTCAAATTCATCACTATGATTATCATACATATAACAGTCTTGAATATCTATTAGACTCTTGTTTATGACATTATGTTTTTTTACTTGCTTGGTAAGATTTATCCTAAGATAAATCATAACTTTGCATCTTGGAAACAAAATGTGATAAATTGTTAGGAATAATATTATACAGATATGAAATCCATTCATTTCTAATGGAAGTTAGAAAAATAGTTCTCTTGAGTGATGATTCAAGACTTGAACCGTAGAGCGCCCGTTCATGATAAGATTATGAATTAACTGTTCATTGGAGAAAAATTGGAACTCAATGATAAAGATGTAATAGTAGAGGTAAATGGGAATTGAACCAAGTTTTTATTATAAACTATTTATGGAGGGCTAATTTATATGTAATGATTATATCAATAGACTATTCGCTAATTTTGTTTGAGTAATTATCACTATAATTTCAAGATTGTAGTTTCAAGTTCTTAGTGGGGTAACACTGAAACAAATAAATTTGACACATTAATTAAAGAGTTTAATTAATTATCAAATTTATTAAACTTAAATTATAGGTCCCTAGATCTCCAACACCACCTCTATTACACCGTATTAGATTAAAGCATAGAATGAATTATATATGTTTAATTTAAAATTATTGAATTTTGAATTAATTATTTTACACTAGAGATTTTAATGTGACACAGAATAATATTCCCTTTGACACATAATATAATGAGATAAATGTTGTCACATTTAACTGAGTATTAATTAATTATTTAATTTATTACATTTAATTAATAAGATTAATTAAATATGTTTTGAATTATAAATTAATTAATTATATTTAAATAATAAGATTATTTAAATATATTTTAATTTTGCAAGAGACACATGTGTGGTGGGACCACACCATGTCTATGCCAACATTGGCACAAAATTAAATAATTAATTAGTTCATTTAAAATTGAATTTTAAATAAATATGATTTATTCTAAAATTGAGTTTAAATAACTAATATTTATTTAAATAAGTTAGCTATATAAATAATATGCACATACAAAGGTTGTATGTGGGAATGGTCTTGAAATCTAATATATACACTTAGTTTAAAAAATAATTTAGAAGTTAAACAACGTAACATATAAAAGCTTTATACTGTAGCAAGTTGGAACTCAAAGTTCCAACTTATTTCTCAAACAAAGCCATATATATACATATAAACATACATGTACAATTTTGTGGTTATCAATTTAAACAAAAGATTGGAAGAACGTGGACTCTTAATCCACCTCTTCCAATAACATGCATTATGTGGAGTCTCTCCCACTAAAAAGAGAAGTTAGTGGTTTTTAAATTTTATGAAAATTTAAAAAATAATTAATTATAATTAATTGTTCAGTTATAAAAAAGTTGAGATACTAGTTTTTGATATCCACAATATTTTATAAGTCTCTATAAAAAAAATTGAGAGTATTTTCTCTTAAAAAAAGGGTTTTGATATCTCATGTATTGAGTATATAGTAGAACTAGAAAAGTGTGAGATAATTCAGCTTTGCAGTTTGACACCTACTCGTCGTTCCATTGGTACAGAGGCTTAGCTTAGAAAATCATGGTGTCAAAGAAGAAAGCTTGAAAACCTTGATAGGTCTTCAAAAGGTTTGAAAAAAATTCTTTTTTGTTTTCCATGTATAATTAAAATTATATACCTATTCTTGATAAACAAAGTTTTTAAAAAAATTTTGTTTGTCAATAGATCTATTTTTCTGTTGCGTTTCTATATTAATTTCCAAACACTTGGTGCATTCATCAAGCGTGTGATTGCATGGTTTTATAATGATATTATTGTACCGTAATTTTGTACAAATGATATGAAAGATAAATAGGCCATTTGGAAGAATGGTTGGAACCATCAATTACAACTGTAAATAGTGTAAAATTCTCACATGTTATAGTAAAAAGTAAAAAATGTTAGGTTAGATGTCCTAAGGATTAAACGATGTAATTATTTTAGGAGATATTTAGTCAATAAAGAGTTTATTATTTATTTTCATATATCAAATATTGTCTTCTTTATGTTCATTTATGTTGAAGATATAATAAGCAAACAAAGCCTGAGACTGTGAGTTTAAACCTTTAACATCCTATATATGATAGACAGATTATGAGGAAGACTTGAATCTTAAAAATGATAGTCTAAATAATGAGGTCCGTAATCGAAGGAATAAAGCTGGGCACTTTATTTATGTTAAGATTGATATGTTGTCTACATCTTTAAGGAGAAATGGGTTGGCTTGGTTCTCAGAGTTAGACTCCATGAGTAGAAACGTTAGTGTATTGTCATAGGTGACAATATATTGGAAGGGGACAAAAGTTAAATTGATTTGATTAATAATTCTATTTTTTTAAATCAATTTACTTTAGACAATCATATGTATTATATCTTTATCTTGAAATAAATTAATGGGCCTGTATCATTGACTTGTGTCTTTTGATATGCCAAAGGGGGACATCCTGAATTTGATGATGTTACATATACCGTTATGCTGCAGACAACTCTTGATTGACGTAGACTTGTTGTTCATAGATATGAAATCCATAGCTCTTTTGTAGAGTTAATTATATTCTCTTATAGGTATTATCCTATGGTTGGAGAACTGGAGTGCTTAATCCTTTAGATACATAGGTATAACCGAATGATATATGGTACACGCCCCAAAATGATGTTTATTCTTTGTAATAATAAACGACGGACGTATGTAGTATAGAAAGATTGTCGTATCCACAGAGAGGTGAAAATTTGTAACTCGACAGATTGATAAAAATAAACGGTCAAAGAGGCAAGCACTTTTTGAAAGCAAAGAAATAAAATGAGATGAATATTTTTGTGGTTTTTATTTTATTTAATTCAAAATTTAAATCATAAAATTAAAATGGTGAAGCTTTGAGAATCCCTTGTATGTTTCGCAACTGATATGGAATTTTAACTCTAAATAATAATTATCTAAAGCATTTGATTTATTATATCTTTTCTCATTAATTGCAAGCACATTTTACTAATTATATAGGTCAACCTAAATCGACAATATAGCAAGCCATAATGCAGTAAGGGTTTTCCTATAAAAACTAGCAAAATAATCATCTGTCACTAATGATTTGGTGCACTAATTATGAAAATCATAACCGCTGTCACTCAATTATAATTAACATAATTTTAAGATAGAAAAGATAATAACAAATCAAAATTAATATATTTTTATGGAATAAATTATTGCGTTAATTTCGACAGCACCTCGACTTATTAAATGGTTTAAGAATACACTATGCCATCCTCTGTCTACAATAAATCAAGAATTACCAAGCATTTACTGTGCCAGTCTATGTCTATAATGCAGCAGAAACTCAACTTAATAAATGAGCATGACTTTAGTATTATTAATATTAATTATGCAACACAATTAAATTACATAAAAAAAGCATGACTGAATTTATGTAAAAATTGGCAGCATAACAACAGTAACAATAATTATTGAAAACATAAAGATATAATTTATTCCACAAAAATATAAGCGTTACCACACAGATATAGAGTTAAAACCTATACCAGAGTACTACGCATACAAGATCATCTCTCTGCCTCACCAGACTCTCTACACTAATTTAAGCATTATTTTATTATTATTTATTACCTAAGAAGATACTGCTGAGTCTAACTCAATCGTAAGGAAAGGAAGGAAAAAGAAGGGCCAAAGGCCCGGAGGAGATGTGTTCTTCATGGGAAATGCAAGGCTATTTATAGCCCTTGAAAAGTTACTGTTTGGCATTTGTAATAATGTTTTTCCCTGTTGAAAGTTGACAATTTTGGATTATTGGCTTCATTTTTCTCTTCGTTTTTTCACGGTGAGATTCGCTCGTTGGTATGCGAATTTGAGTTTGTAATCCTGTACTTCGCGGATCATGGTAGCACAAAACAGGCGCAATCTGACCCGTTGAATGCACGATCCAATGGCTGCCAGATGCGTTCGAGAATGGGCCCAGATGGGCCAGTGGGACAGCAATTTTTGACCGTCAGATTGGTCAAGTTATTAGCATCGAATGGCTCAGAGAGTGACTGCACATAGACATGACCACACGCGATCCCACTCAGGCGAGATTCCCTCTGACTCTGTCTGCAGCTTTGTCGGGGCGTGTGATACACGCACCAATCACAGATTGACACGTAGACTTCACGCTGAGACGTTCTGCTTATCTGACATGCGTCAGCGTTGACGCTTTCTCCTCGGCTGATGCGTGGCCTGACGCCTGCAGCGATCCAACGGGTGAGATTCAATCGGCAGCTGATCCGAAGGTTGAAAATGTGCCACGTGTTCCTTATATTTCAAATTCGAATTTTATTTATCTCTTTAATGCATTTGATGTCTGATTTTATCCGTTTTGGTGTCGTTTTGCTCCGTTTTTCCTCCAAATTTCAAATCTAAAAATCACAAACACACTAATATTAATTATTTTACAAACATAATATTTACAAAAATATTTATTTTACATTAAAACACACAAAAATAAATAAAAACTCTTAAAATTTCCAGTCTCTTACGGTTTGACACATATATAATTTTTATGACTTGGAAATATTTTTAGAAATTACTAAAAATATAATAAGACATATTTACAAACTTAAAACACACTATTAGACACTCTAAAACTCAAAATAAAATAACCGCATTACTTTTACGGCTTTGACTATTTACAGACTAGACACTTATTTAATACACCGAAACGACTCTAAAAACTACTAAAAATTCTATTAAACATAAAAACACACTAAAAACATATTTTTAAACACATTTACACATTAAGACATGAAAATACTTATTAACACAAAATTGCTATTAATTAAAGAATTTAATGAGAAATAAAAGCGTAAATAAATGATTTAAGCCTTAGAAAATGTACACTTTTACAGTCTCATCAATATATTATTTGTGGATAGTAAGCATTCCAATGGTGAGATAATGGAACATAAGATAAAAATAATCAGGAAGGTAAAACAGAATTTATCCTTATACCGATTATAAATATCCTATGAAAATGTCACACATTATGATATGTCATGGATGATAAGCTTATTAAAGGTTTGTAATTTTATATAGTACGAGATTGCAGCTCTAAGCTTTTAGTGGAATATCTTTAGAGTTGATAATTATAAAACATATGTATATGGGATATGTTATTTTATAATTATAGGAGCTTGATCTATATATGTCCATCGAGTCCCCTTTGTTAGCTCACAATATCTCTTGTAACAATATGACGTATTTTCCTACTTATTGGTAACTCATGTGAATTCTTATATTGGCTTAAATTCAATTGATTGGAATTTAATAATTCATGTTAGTTTATTGGTTGGATTAATTTTGTGAATTAATTCAAAATAAACATGTTGAATTATTTAGATATATTTTATTTAAAATGGGATTATCTGAATATGATTATTTTAATCAGATAACTTTTTTATTGGGTTTTTTGAATTAAAATTAAGGCTCTATCTAAGATTCCTGTTTTAAATAAAAGATTGTCGGCTGATAAGGTGATGTCCTAATTCGTAGGCCGATGGAGCGTAAATCATTATGCAAATCGTACGGCCAGCTGGGCAATGGTCAGGATCAACATGCGGTGGCCAGGTTCAACATGCCGACCAAGCTTAAACCCTGTTATATGTTTTCACGCTTTTTCGTCTAAATTTCTACCCAGTTTCAAATTTAAAAGCCTTATCATAGCAAAATTGATTCCTAGCTACCTATTATAAATAGGATACGTATTCTGACTATTTTTTAGATCACTACAGAAATTACGAGAGATTTTTCTAGTGAGATAAACTCTGAAACTCCCAAAAGGCCATTGTTCAACATCCCAAATCTTAGCTTTTGTTTTTCTCTTGTATGGTCAGAAGGACACGTTGTCAAGGAGAAGAATTGAATGACGTGTGCCCACCTATACTCTGAACATGGAAAAGAGAATAGCAAAGACGACTAGTTGGTTAATGTAACGCCCCCCCTTAAGGGCGTCACAGATGTCGTACATTCATATATTCATACTTATTTGAATTTTAAACATAAACATAATTACAAAAGTTAAGCTATACTTTAAGTTGTAAATATAATTAATCATAACTAGGATCCATACATACACATTTTTGTTTACAACATTGCTTAACTTATTCCATACCATAATCAACTCAATTATACTTTAAATTAATCATAAACTTATTTTAATAAAATAGATATACCAAATTGTAATATCACAACTTATAAAAAAACATCACATCGTTTATAACTTATTTGCTTCCATAGTTCGGCAGGCCGAACTTAGGAATTCGGCAGGCCAGAATTCCTCAACCTGTAGGCCGGTAGAGGATTTGCAAATCTGGCTTAAAAACCTATCAACGTTCGGCAGGCCGAAAACGTGATCGGCAGGCCAAACCTTCAAACATCGACAGGCTGACCGAGCCAAAATTTTTTCATAAAACTTTATTTTAAAACAAATCCAACTTTTCATAAAAATACGGGAGATCAAAATTCTTAAAAATTATGAAATAAAATATAAAAACATAGTTCTTGTATTCTTAAAACTTAACATAAAAATACGTTCAAAATATATAACTTGATTTAAAACATAAAACTTTCTTCTTGGCGTTCTTCTGGTTACAATTCATCATACTTTATGCTCACACGCCTTCCTATGTCCTCCGCCTAATCCATGATTTTCTTACCCTTATCTGCAATATGACATAAACTTAAATAAGCTAATGCTCAGTAAGTACATATAATTCTCACAATTAAAAAAACATTTCATATTCATCGTCATCATCATCATCATATCATAAAAGTGCCTTAAGCACAATTTCATAGAGACATATCTTTCATTACATTGACCATATTAAAACTTATTCCATTTTATCTTAAGGGCCCAAGTGTTGCACCATAAACATCATTGTAGGCGCGCCGTCATGAGAGGAGAAGGGTAGCTAATCCTAAACCAAACATGACATCATAATATATCATTTCATTTCATTGGTGTGCAACACTTATTAGGTGATACATATATACATAATTTTCATACTTTGAAACATGTCTTCATCATACATGCATAACTTTAAATCATAAAAATCTTTCATAAGAAATTCTTTTAATTAAAATAACCATAAAATCATCATGAATATCATTGTGAACAAAACATCAAACCTTTTAAAACACATCATGTTGGAGGTAAGAATGTACTTACCTTAAAGCTAGCTTACTTAACCTTAATATGCTTTGGTGACGACACCGCGGTCTCGATGTGCTCGTTCCTTTGCGTGTTCATGCCATTTATCTATTTAAAAATACAATAAAATTAATACTTATTATCATAGCATAAATCATCCATTCATATAACATTCATTCACATCACATCACATATACATTCATCTCATATAAACATAATTCATAACATGCATCCTTAAGTATAACCATCAAAACATCTCATACATTACAAACATGAAAATCTTTTGAAAACATTTTCTAACAATTAAAATACATATATTTTAATTTTAAAATTCATACCAATATCTTATTATCATACATTTCAATATCATAAAATTATTTCATCATCAATAAAATCATTTAAACATATAAAACATTTCATAAAACGAAAATCCAAAAATAACATTGTTAAAACAGTTTTCTTGACCTACCCTCATAGAAATTTCATAACATAAAATACACTCATCAAAACATTGCCAAACTTTGCAGTCTATATCATAACATATACATGAACATTCTTACCAAATTTTGTGAAAAACAAAACACATTTACCCCTTGAATAAAAATTACATTTTTTTATGTATCATAGCCAAACAACAATGTTTTACCATGAAGGGTAGAGGATAGATAATTCATAACTTATCATAAAGCATCAAAATGACTTGAAACTTGGAGGAACATCACATAACACATACATGAATAACATATTAAAAATTCAGAACAAAATACAATACCTAGAAAAAGATATTGCAGACGAATTGAGGAGAAGAAATGCTTTTCAGAAACACAAAGAAATGAGTCCTTACCTTAAAAGATTTTCTTCTCAAAATTCTTGAATTCAACCAACGAAATTATCAGATTTTCTTTTAAATATTTGCAAAGAATTTTTGAGAGAGAGAGAGAAGAGTAAAATTCGTGGAGAAGAGAAGAGGAAGAGATGAAGAAGAAAACGTCTCATAAATGAATGAGAGGAGACGTGAGAGGATGAGAGAAAAATGGGAAAAAAAGAACGTTAAAAATTTTTAACGTAAAGTTAATGGCATAACGTACTAAGGAGAGTCAAAACTCTTCATTAGGTCAGAAATTTTCTGACTTAAATGGTGGCTAATTGGCGTGGAGGAAAGAGAGTCAAGAGGGAAAGTCAAAACTATTAGTCTTACTTACCAAATTTTTGCCCTCTAAAAATAAGAAACCATTTAAAACAATACAAATCAAAGCAAAGTCAACCCTTTTATTTCATTAACTGAGGAAATTAATCCATAAATATGCCAATTAATCACCTAATTAACGTAATTATCTCAGCCATAAATTTGGAGAGATTTCTGCTGACTGCTCGTCAGCTGTCTTCGACCGGCCGACTCACCACTTTGGCCTGCCAGTTCCACCAAGTTCGGCCTGCCGAACTGTCTTTAAAATACCATTCATTAATGCATTCAAATCATCATTGCATCATAATTAAACATACATTAAAATTAACATGAACACTTGAGCACAACGATTCCATGCGGTCGTCACCTGTCATAAAACTTGAAATAAAAAGTTAGTAACATTAAAATCATATATCATAACATATAACATAAATTATTAATAATATTTCCTTAACATCGTTACTAACTTAACGTGATCTGTTACATAAAAATAGGTGGGTGTTACAGTTAAACCTCTTCTAGGCGTGATTCTCTATAGCAGTTCTATGGAAGTTTTTCTTTGTTAGAAGTGCAGTTTCAATTTTAAGAGGTACATAAGATCTTTTATTAATTTATGTACATAGCATGCTAAACTGGTTATTTAGAAAAAGACTTGATTTAAATTTTTTAAAATTTCGTTGCATATCATTTTTCTAACAAATAGTATCAGAGCGATGGTTTCACGTTGATTTTATGGGTTTGTGATCATGCTATGTGCATAAATTTTGTGATATTAATTTCTCCTATGATTGAATTATATTTTTATAGAGTTAGCACTCTAGGGTTTCTATATAAATATATATTGTCATGAGATTATATAGTGAATGTTTGTCAATTAATTATTATTGATTAAAATTCTATTTTACTTATTATATTCATTATTTAAATTTGTCATTTATGGTTCCTTAAAGGTTATAATATATATCTAGGTTTTTCATGTAATTAGATGGTGGTCTATCATTATCGTCTAAGATTTGTTATTTTAATTTTAATTTATAAAATTTATATTAAAATAATTATTTAGTGAAAACCAATCTAGAAGATAAAGATGGTTATAGTTTTATGTGTTTCTTTTTTTTGCTTATAAATTTTTATATTTTTTAATTGTTTAAAAATAAATTGAAAAACTACAAAAAAAAATATTGTTGCAAAATATTGAAGAATGTTGGTTCAACGTTGGGAAAACGATGGGCTCTATATGACATCGGCAGGCCGGTGGTCACAAATCGACAGGCTAGTCTTTGGCAGAACTGTTTTTTAAAATAGTGTGTTTTTCAGGTGTATTTTTTAATTTTATTTTTTGAGACAATTCTAAAAAACATGAAATTTTATGATAACTAGAAAAATGAATTTTTGATCTACATGAGATTGAAAATTGAAGACGGATGCCATATGAAGAAGCATACAATAAGAAGATACAAAATGAAGAATCGATATATGTTTCAATTGATCTTTTGTAATCTTTTTTTTTTCTAGGGTGGAACCATGATATTACGGTTGTTTATTACATTGCCTATAGCTTTGCTTGTTGCATTGCTCGTCTGTCTTATAATATGTTTTGCCATATGTATTGACAATATGTCATGTAGAATAAGGAGTGCCACTCATTAAAATTTGTTCATGCATGTTAACATAAAACCTTGATTTCTAAAATATTAAGTGGGAGAAGGTTTTTGAAGAGAGGACCTAAGGCCTCCATCATTGGTCTATAGGTAACACATGGTGGTTCTGACCCTTAGGAAGGGATTATGTCATGTTATAGGTTAGATCTCTAGGAGGATTATTTGCTTTAGTCTGGTTTATCATTGTTCACCCTTAAGTGTCGATTATAAACCATGGATAAAGTAGTTGAAACAATGGTTAAATATTTAAGATTAATTTTTATATTAACCTTCCCTAGAAGCTCTGTTAACAAAGTTAATTGCCAAAGAAAATGATTATTAATATATGGTAAATCAAACGGGTCCTGATGTAAGACTAAGTGCCGTAATGATTAAATGATGTAATAAGTTTTTGGAGACATTTAATAAATAAAGACTTATTTATTATTCAAATAACAAGTGTTATCCTTTTTATGTTTAGTTCTGTTGAATATATGATAAACAAAAAAAAAAATCTGAGACTATCAGTCTAAACCTTTAAGATTGTGCATATCATAGACAAATTATATAGAAGACATGAATCTTAAATGTGATAGTCTAAATGATGATGTCTGCAATCGAAGGAATAAAGTTGGGCTCTTTATTCGTGTTAAGTTTATTATGTTGTCTACATCCCTAATGGGAGATGACTTGTCTTAGTCATCAGAGTGGGACTCCACAAGTAGAAACATTGGCATATTGTTATAGGTGACAATACATTAGATCGAGACTAAAGTTGAATTTATTTGATTAATAATTTTATTTTTTGAACTAATTCACGTTAGACAATCATATATGTTATGTTTTAATCCTAAAATGAATTAGTGGGCCCGTATTCTTGACTTGTATCTTTTGATGTGCAAAAAGATGGCATCCTGATTTGATGATGGTACACGTATTGATACGTTAGAGACATGATTCTTGATTGATGTGGACTCGTTATTCATAGATATGAAATCCATATCTCTTTTGTAGAGTTAATGATATTCTCTTATAGACATTATCCTATTAAAAGACTGGAATGCTCAATCATTTGGATACATAGGTGTAACTGAATGGTATATTATTTATGAAAAGTAAGTACTACAATCGTGAGATAATGGAATATAAGATAAAAATAATCGAAAAGGTAAAATAGAATATATCCTTAAGCCAAATATGAATATCCTATAGAGATATTACATATTATGATATGTTATAGACAATTAGCTTATTGGAGCTTTATTTTTTTTTATATAGGATATTACATATTATGATATGTTATAGACGGTTAGCTTATTGGAGCTTTGTTATTTTATATAGTTCAAGAGTGCAGCTCTTAGCTTTTACTAGAGTAGCATTAGAGTTGATAATTATAAAATACATATATCTAGGATATGTTATTTTATAATTATAGGAGCTTGATCTATATATATCCATTAGGTCTCCTTTACTAACTCATAATATTTTTTGTAACGATACGACATGTTTTTCCTATATATTAGTTACTTATGTTAATTATTAGATTAGTTAAAATTTGATAGGTTGGATTTAATAATTCATGTTGGTTTATTGATTGAAAATTAATTCAATATATAAATATTGAATTATTTGGATAATATTTTATTTGATATTGGATTCTTTGTATATGATTGTTTTAATAAGATAACTTCTCTATGGAGTTATTTAAATTAAAGTTGAGGCTCTATCTAAGATTTCAGCGTGAAATAATATATTCTAAGATTTTCAAAGTATCGCTCAGTCGACAAGCTGGTGGCTAAGTTCGACACGCTGGTGTAGTTAGTTCAACATGCCGATTATACAGATTGGCAGATCAATCATGTGATAATCATGCTACATATTTTTGATGTATTTTTTATCAGAAGTGATCTAGACTCGAATTTTGAAGCCTAACTTGATAGGGATTAACCTTAAATTTGACCACTATATAAAGGAAACTATTTTCCATTATTCTTCAGATAATTTGAGAAGTATAAAGAGATTATTCTAGTGAGACAAACTTTGAAATTCTTAGTGAGCTATTGTTCAACATCTGAAACCTTAGCTCTAGGTTTTCTTAAGTAGTTGGAAGGAGAGTCACTAGAGAAGAAACTACACGACTTGCATTCCGATCATGGAAAAAGAATAGCAAGTAAGACTAGTTGGTTGAGGTTCTTATGGGGCGTTCTTCTCTAGTCGGAGTTTCTACAGTCTTCAGTCTACGAAAGAGGTATGTAAAATTTTTTATTAGTTTATTACTTAGCATGTCAAACTTCTTATGTGAAAAAAACTTTGATTAAAAATTTTAAAATTCCACTGCATATCATTTCTAACAATTGGTATTAGAGTCATAGTTTTTACGTTGATTTTACGGGTTTGTAATCATGCTATGTATATAAATTATGTGATCTTAATCTCTCCTATGCTTGAATTTAATTTTTTTAAAGTGTTGGCACTCTAGGGTTTCTATATAATTAAATATGGTCATGAGGTTATATGGTGGATGTTTGTTAATTAATTATAGTGAATTAAATGTTTGTTTTAAGTATTATATTAGTTAATTAATTTTTCTGGTTATGATTCCTTAGAGGTTAGAATATGTATCTAGGTTTTTCATCTAATTAGATGACGGTCTATCATCACCGTCTAGGATTATTATTTTAATTTTAATTTGTAAATTTTGTATTAAAATAATTATTTGAAGTGAAGACGGATCTAGAAGATAGAGATAATTGGAGTTCTCTATGTTTATAAATTTTTATGTTTTTGAATTGTTGAAAAATAAATTAAAAATAGCTTAGAAATTATTATTACAAAAGGTTTAGTAAAACACTAGTTTATTGTCAGTCAACAGGCCAGTTGCCCTGTTTTGGTAGGCCGATGGTCGCAAATCGGTAGGCTGATAGAGGGCATAACTGTTTTTTTAAAAACAATGTGTTTTCTTAGTGTAATTTTTATTTTTTTTTTAAGACAATTCTAAGAAACATGAAATTTTAGAATAATTAAAATTTTTTTTTGATCTATATGAGATTGAAAAATTGAAGACGGACGCCACATGAAGAAGGATACAACGAGAAGATACAAGATGAAGAATCGATATATGTTTCAATTGATCTTTTGTAATCTTTATTTTCTTTTTTCTATGATGGAACCATGATATTACAGTTGTTTGTTATATTGCTTGTAGCTTTGCATGTTACATTGCTTGTCTGTGTTATAAAATGTTTTACCATATAGCTTAATAACATGCCATGAAGAATGGGGAGTGCTACTCATTAAAAAATTATTCATGCATGTTAACATAAAACCTTGATTTTTTAAAATATTAAGTTGGAGAAGGTTTTTGAAGAGAGGATCTAAGGCCTCTATCTTTAGTTTATAGGTAACATATTGAGGTTCCGACCCCTAAGAAAGGATTTCATCATGTATCAGGTTGGATCTCCAAGAGGATAATTTGCTTTGGCATGATTTATCATTGTACACCTCTAGGTGGCAATTATAAATCATGGATAAAGTAGTTGAAAGGATGGTTATACACTCAAGATTAATTTTCTTATTAACCTTCCTTAGGAGTTCTGTTAATAAAATTAATAGCCAAAGAAAATGAATATTAGTATATGCTAGATTAGATAGGCCTTAAATTGCATTTATTAATCGAAGTGGATCCATGTTCCTAATTGACTTTGGCAAGTCTCCCCTTGGTAGCTTGTTGAATTCTAAGTTAGGGATTATTGTTGTAAGGTTGTGATTTTTTAAAGATTTTGACACATAAACACATTGTGTGCTTACTTGATTGTGTATTTTACTAAATTGTTATTGACTATTTGCTTATGTTTGTTATATGATTTTTTATTATAGATCAAAATTCCTAAAAACACTTTATCTTCGACACTCGTTAAAAATACTTTAATTGGTGAGAACAACAATGATTGGAAAAGGAGCCTAAATATCATCCTTTTCTTTGAGAAACTGAAATTTATGCTAACTACATCATGTCCTATTGTGCCTATCGGTGAATCCACTAATGAACAAATCTATGTGTATGATCGCTGGAGGGATGTTGATGATTAGGTCCACTGTTACATCATGTCTAGCATGAACAATGTGCAACAGGCTCAACATGAAGATTATGAGACTGCTTGATAGATCTTGGATAATCTTAAAGACATATCGACAAGAGGCTCTTCAGAAGCTCCTTAGCTACAAACAGAGACCGAGGACGCTTGTGAATGAGCATTTGATGTTGGTCATGGTTACCTCGTTGAGGTTCAAACCCATAGAGCCGACATCGATGTTGAGTCACAAATGACTATAGTCTTTAAGACTCTTTTTAAGGAGTTGATCTTGTCTAAAGCTTCATGTAACTTGAGCAATAGATAGAATATGACCTTAACTAAGTTGATGAATTAGTAGTAGGAGTTTGAAAATTTGATTAGGGAAGCTACGGCTCGTGGCGAGAGGAACTTGGCAGCTGCATCTAGTTCCAATCATAACTTTAGGAATAGAAAGAAGCAAAAGGCTAAGAACGAGAAGTCTTCTATTCCGGCAAAAGGAAAGACAAGAAGAAAAAGAAAAGGAACCCAAAAAAGCTAAAGTGCTTTTTCTGCAGGAAGCTTAGGTACATTAAGAAAAATTGCAAGGACTTCCAATCTAAAAGAGGTAAGTACGAACTTCTAGTTATTAAGACTTGTTTAGTTGAGGAATCAAATGATACTTAGGTCATAGATTCTGGAGCAACTAATCATATTTGTGTTTCTCTGCAGGGGTTCAAGGAAATGAAAATTTTGCTACATGAGTACTTTATGCTTCAGATGGGCGATGGATTCTTAGTGTTAGCTGAAGTAGTGGGAGACATCCATCTTTACTTTGATAGTTATAGGATTTTAGTTTTGAAGGATTGTTGTTATGTTTCTAAGCTTAAAAGGAATTTAATTTCTGTCGCTTGTAATTTAATGACTCTTATTTAGCTTTTTTTAATAATAAAGTTGTGATTTGTACAAACAAATCTTTTATCTGTGGTAGATGGATGCAAAACAATTTATATTTTATCAAATCTAAGATGGACTTACTGCTTAACACTGAGATTAATGATAACTCTAAAAGACTTAAAACTTCTTACTCTAATAAGATTTATCTTTGGCACTTGTGATTTGGTCATATTAGCCTAAATAGAATTCAAAAGATGGTAAGAGATAAACCTTTAAGTCATTTAGAGTTGGAATCTATACCACAATATAAGTCTTGTTTGGAGGTTAAAATGACAAAAAGACCATTCAGGTCTAAGGACAATCGAGCTGAAGGGGCTTTAAAACTTGTACATAATGATGTTCATGGTCCAATAAACATCAGCGTACGAGGAGGGTATGAGTATTTTGTCACTTTAATTGATAATTACTCAGGATATGGATATATCTACCTAATGCATCATAAGAGTGGAACTTTTGACAAGTTCAAAGAGTTTCGAGTTAAAGCAGAGAAGCAACTAGGTAACCCCATAAAGACACTTTGATCTGATCGAGTAGAGAATACCTCTCCGATGCGTTCTTAAACACTTATTAAAGAATGAGATTTTATTTCATTTGACTATGCCAG
This sequence comes from Artocarpus heterophyllus, assembly GCA_025403435.1. Lineage (NCBI taxonomy): Eukaryota > Viridiplantae > Streptophyta > Magnoliopsida > Rosales > Moraceae > Artocarpus > Artocarpus heterophyllus. Next base: position 23,788,543 of record CM046346.1, read on the forward strand.
GTATTCCACAGTAGAATGGCGTAGCTAAGAGAAGAAATAAAACTTTATTCGACAAGGTTAGATCCATAATGAGTTATTCAATGTTATCTTTTTCCTTTTAGGATATGCACTACAAACCGCAAGTTATCTTTTGAATAATATGCCTTCAAAATCTATTTCTAAAACTCCTCACGAGTTGTAGACAGGTAGAAACATACATTCTTAAACCATATTTGGATACTGTGATGTCCTGCTCATATCCTATATAAGGAAGTGAACAAGTTGGAAGCATGTTCAGAAGTGCGCGTGTTTGTAGGTTATCCAAAAGGGATTAAATGGGTTATTTTTATAACCCACAATAAAATAAAGGGGTTTCAATGAATGCAACTTTCCTTGAGTAGTACTCGAGGAGTTAGCGAGTGATTTGATCACTTCGGGGGTTCCAGTTGAAGCCAATTCAATCAATATAAAAAAAACCAACTAAACAACAACCCAAGGAGCTTCGGCGTAGTGGAAAGATCAGACGTCAACCTGAGAGGTATATGTTCAATGGTGAACCTTACTTGGCCGAACCAGTTGAACATGATAGGATCCTTATACTTACACAGAGGCTATGGAGAATGTTGATTCAAAGCTCTGGATAGAAGTTATGAACACTAAGATGAAGTCTATGAAGAATAATTAAGTATGGGAGCTTATGGACCTTTTCGAAGGGGTAAAACCCATAGGGTATAAGTGGGTCTACAAGAGAAAGAAAGGAGCAAATAAGAAAGTTGAAACCTATAAGGCCAGACTAATAGCAAAAGGACACATGCAAAAGGAAGGAATCGATTACGAGGAAATCATTTCATTTATACCATGCTTAAGTCCATCCATATTTTGTTGTCCATTGCTACAACTCTCGATTATGAGATTTGGCAAATTGATGTCAAGATGGCCTTTTTGAATCGCTATCTTGATGAGACCACATATAGGTATAGTCAGATGGGTTCAAAGTTTAGGGTCAAAAGAATAAGGTTTGTAAGCAGCTAAAGTCTATTTATGGACTTAAGCAAGTTTCACGTTCTTGGAATATAAGATTTGATCAAATGATCAAGACTTATGGGTTCGAATAAAATGTGGATGAACCATGTATTTACAAACACATTAAGGATGGGAATGTGGTTTTTCTATTGTTCTATGTAGATGACATTCTGCTTACTGGTAATGACTTTAAGGCATTGTTATTGGTCAAATTATAGCTGACCAAGTAGTTTGACATGAAGGACTTGGGTGAAGCTAATTATATTCTTGATATCCAATTGTTTCGAGATAGGAATAACAAAATGATAGCTTTATCCTAAGTTGCCTATATAGATAAAATTCTCGAGAACTATGTAACGTAGAATTCTAAGAAAGGTAGGCAACCATCTAGCTTCGGAATTACTCTTTCTAAGAAAGGCTCTTAAAACTCAAATAAAGAAAGAGAACACATGAAGAATGTGCCGTATACTTCGACAGTGGGTAGTTTCATGTATGCCATGCTTTACACATGACCGAACATAAGTTTTTTGGTCAGGATAGTATATTGATTTCAGTCAGATCTAGGACCAAACCTTTGGGCTATCGTCAAGCATATTTTCAAGTACGTAAGAAGGACTAGATGTTATATGCTAGTGTATTCTGGTGAGGATCTAACATCTTTTGGATACACTAACTCGTATTTCCAATCTTGTTTGGATTCTAGAAGATCTACTTTTAGATCTATGTTTACCCTAGAAGGAGGCACCGTAGTTTGGAGAAGTGTCAAGCAAGATTGCACTTTGATTCAATGACGGAGGTCGAGTATGTGGCAGCTAGTAAAGCTTTGAAACAAGCTGTGTGGCTCCGCAAGTTCCATGGGGATCCTAAGGTAGTTCCTAGAATGGGTAAGCTGATGTTGCTATATCATGATAATACCATAGTGATTGCTAAGGCTAGAGAACTAAAATTTCACAACAAGAGTAAACATATACATCGTAAGTATCATGTTATAAAGGACTTTGTTAAGGGTGGAGATGTTGTAGTATGCAAGATCATGTTTGAGGACAATACAGTTGATCATTTTACGAAGACACTACCAACGAGGGTTTTTGAGAAGCACTTATAGGCTATGGGGATGCAAAACATGTCATATTTACTCACTTAGGGCAAGTAGGAGTTGTTAGACTCAGCGCCTTAAGGATTAAATGATATAATAAAATTTGGAGACATTTAATCAATAAATAATTTATTTATTATTCATATAACAAATGTTGTCCTCTTTGTGGTCATTTCTATTGAATATAAGTTAAACACACAAAAGTATGAGATTGTCAGTCTAAACCTTTAAGATCATGCATATGATGGACAGATTATACAGAAGAAATAAATCTTAAAGGTGATGGTTGGTAACGCCCAAGAAATGTTTATTCTTTGTAATAAACGGCAGACGTATGTAGTGTAGAAAAGTTGTCGTATCCACAGGGAGATGAAAATTTATACCTCGGCAAATTGTTAAAAATAAACGGTCAAAAAGGCAAGCACTTTTTCAAAGGAAAGAGTAAAATGAGATGAATATTTTTGTGGTTTTTATTCAAAATCTTAATTCAAAAGAAATGAAATTAAAACGGTGAAGCTTGGAGAATCCTTTGTATGTTTTGCAACTGATATGAAATTTCAACTCTAATTAATAATTATCTAAAGTATTTGATTTATTATATCTTATCTCATTAATTGCAAGCACATTTTACTAATTATATAGGTCAACCTAAATCGACAATATAGCAAGCCATAATGCAGTAAGGGTTTTCCTATAACAACTAGCAAAATAATCATCTGTCACTAATGATTTGGTGCACTAATTATGAAAATTATAACAGCTGTCACTCAATTATAATTAACATAACTATGGGATAGAAAAGATATTAACAAATCAAAATTAATATATTTTAGTGGAATAAATTTTTACATCAATTCTGGCAGCACTTCGTCTTATGAAATATCTAGAATCGACAATATAACAAGTCATACTGCAGTAAAAGACATTCCATAAAATTAAGCATTATTTCATTATTATTAATATTAACTATGCAACACAATTAAATTACATAAAGAAAGCATGACTGAGTTTATGTAAAAATTGGCAGCATAACAACATCAACAATAATTATTGAAAACATAAAGATATAATTTATTCCACAAAATATAAACATTACCACACAGATATAGAGTTAAAATCCATACCACGATATTATGCATACAAGATCATCTCTTTGCCTCACCAGATACTCTACTCTAATTTAAGCATTATTTTATTATTATTTTTTACCTAAGAGGATATTGCTGAGTCTAACTCAGCAGTAAAAAAAGGGAGGAAAAAGAAGGACCAAAGGGCCGAAGGAAAGATGTCCTTCATGGGAAATGCAAGGCTATTTATAGCCTTTTAAAAGTTACTGTTTGGCATCTGTAATTATGGTTTTTCCCTGTTGAAAGTTGACAATTTCGGATTATTGGCTCCGTTTTTCTCTTCTTTTTTTCACGCTGAGATTCGCTCGTTGATATACGAATTTGAGTTTGTAATCCTGTGCTTCGCGGATCATGGCAGCATGGAACAGGCGCAATCTGAACCGTTGAACGCGCGATCCAATGGCTACCAGAGGCGTTCGAGAATGGGCCCAGATGGGACCAGTTAGCTGAGATTTTAGGGCCGTTGGATCATTCAAGGTATTCCCATCTAGTGGCCAAGAGAGAGGCTGCACGTGGACATGACCGCACCAGATTCCACAGGGCCGAGATTCCCTCTAACTCACTCTGCAGCTTGTCGGCGCGTGTAATGCACGCTCCAATCAAAGGTCGACACGTGGAATCCGTGACTGAGCAACCTGTTTCTCCGACATGCATCAGCGCTGACGCTTCTCTTCGGCTGACGCGTGGCCTGACTTCCGCAGCGATCCAACGGGCGAGATTCAATCGGCAGCCGAAGGTTGAAAATGTGCCACGTGTTCCATATATTTCAAATTCGAATTTTATTTATCTCCTTAATGCATTTGATGTCCGATTTTATCCATTTTGGTGTCGTTTTGCTCCGTTTTTTCTCCAGATTTCAAATCTAAAAATCACAAACACACTAATATTAATTATTTTACAAACATAATATTTACAAAAATATTTATTTTACATTAAAACACACAAAAATAAAAAACTCCTAAAATTTCTAGTCTCCTACGGTTTGGCACAGATATAATTTTTATGACTTGGAAATATTTTTAGAAATTACTAAAAATATAATAAAATATATTTACAAACTCAAAACACACTATTAAACACTCTAAAACTCAAAATAAAATAACCGCATTACTTTTACGGCTTTGACTATTTATAGATTAGACACTTATTTAACACACCGAAATGACTCTAAAAATTACTAAAAATTCTATTAAACATAAAAACACACTAAAAACATATTTTTAAACATATTTTCACACTAAGACATAAAAATACTTATTAACACAAAATTGCTATTAATTAGAGAATTTAATGAGAAATAAAAGCATAAATAAATGATTTAAGCCTTAGAAAATGTACACTTTTACAGTCTCATCAATGGTCTAAATGATAAGGTTTACAATCAAGGGAATAAATTTAGGCACTTTATTCATGTTATGATTGTTATGTTGTCCACATCCCTAATGAGAGATGACTTGTCTTGGTCATCGAAGTGAAAATCCACAATTAGAAACATTGGTATATTGTCATAAATGGCGATATTTTGGATCGAGACTAAAGTTGAATTGATTTGATTATTAATTCCATTTGGTTAAATCAATTCACTTGAGACAATCATATATGCTATATCTTAATTTTAAAATGAATTAATGGGCCCATATTCTTAACTTGTGACTTTTGATGTACCAAAGGGTGACATCTTGATTTGATGATGGTATGTATACTGATATATTGGAGATATGACTCTTAAATGACATAGACTCGTTATTTATAGATATAGAATCTATAGCTCTTTTGTAGAGTTAATGATATTCTCTTATAGGCATTATCTTGTAATTGGAAGACTTAAATGCTCAACCATTTGGATACATAAATGTAACCAAATGGTATATTATTTATGAATAGTAAGTACTACAATCGTGATATAATGGAACATAAGATAAAAAAATTGATAAGGTAAAACAGAATTTATCCTTAAGCCAAATATGAATATCCTATTGGGATATTACTCATTACAATATGTCATAGACGATTAGCTTATTGGAGCTTTGTAATTTAATATAGTTCGAGAATGTAGCTTTTAGCTTTTACTTGAGTAGCGTTAGAGTTGATAATTATAAAATATATATATCTAGGATATGTTATTTTATAATTATAAGAGCTTGATCTATATATGTCCATTAGGTCTCTTTTGCTAACTTATAATATTTTCTGTAACGATACGACATGTTTTTCCTATATATTAGTTACTTATGTTAATTATTAGATTAGTTGAAATTTGATAGATTGGATTTAATAATTCATGTTGGTTTATTGATTGAATTAATTTTGTAAATTAATTCAAGGTAAAAATGTTGAATTATTTGGATAATATTTTATTTGATATGAGATTATTTATATATGACTGTTTAATCAAATAATTTCTCTATTAGGTTATTGGAATTAAAACTGAGACTCTATCTAAGATTCCTATATGAAATGAGATATTTTGAGATTTCTAGATTATCGCTCGTTCATTAGTCTGGTGGCCAAGTTCAATAGACTGATGTAATCAATTCGATAGGCCAATCACACAGATCGGTAGGCCAATGACAATCCTGTTATCTGTTATTAGAAGTTGATCTATACTTGAATTTGAAGCCTAATATGATAGAGATTAATCCCAAATTCAACCACTATATAAAGAGAACTATTTTTTATTGTTCCTCATATCATTTGAAAAGTATAGAGAGAGTATTCTAATGAGAGAAACTCTAAAACTCCCATAGAGCTATTGTTCAACATTTGGAATCTTAGCTCTAGGTTTTCTCAAGTGGTTGGAAGGAGAGTCACTAGGGGAAAAACTGTATGATGTGCAATCACCTGTATTCTGAATGTGGAAAGAGAACAGCAAGAGAGACTAGTTGGTTGAGGTTCTTTCAAAATGTTCTTCTCTGGTCAGAGTTTCTACAGTCTTTGGCTTACTCTTGAGGTATGTAAGATATTTTTATAAATCTATGTACTTAACATGTCAAACTTATTATTTATAAAAGTCTTTGATTTAAAAAATTTAAAATTTAGCTACATTTTGTGTTTTAATACTTGGATGACATATACTAATCAGAAAGGATCTATGTTTGTAATTGAATCTAACAAGTCTCCCCTAGGTGGTTTGTTGAATTCTGTTTCAGGAATTATTGTAGTAAGATTGTGATTTTTTCAAGTTTTGACACATAAACACATTATATGCTTACTTGTTTGTGTTATTTTTCTAAATTATTATTGAATGTTTGCTTATATTTGATATATGATTATTTATTGTAGATCAAAATGTCTAAAAATGCTTCATCTTTGATATTCGATAAAAACACTTTAATTGGCAATAATTATAATGATTAGAAACGAAACCTAAATATCGTCCTATTTTTTGAAAAACTAAAATTTGTGCTAACTACGCCATATACTCTAGAACCTACTGATAAATCTACTAATGAACAAATCTAAGTGTATGATCACTAGAAGGATGCTGATGATCAGGCCCACTGCTATATTATGGCTAGCATGAATAACATGTTACAGGCTCAACATAAGGATCATAAGACTGCTCGACAAATCATAGATAATCTTGATGACATGTTTGGAGGCCAAGCCTCTGTTGGAAAAACAGTGTGCAGCGAAACTTACAAATTTTTTATATATCAGAGTATTTTTCAAAACACAAGTTTGACACACTATATACATAAATTAACCAAATCTTACTAACTATGTATATGTCGAAAGGTTACTACAATCCGTGAAGAGAAGTAATGTTCCAGAAAAGCCTCAATCGACTGGTCTTCTTTGCTATTCTCTATCCACGATCAAAGTGAGTGTGGGCTCATGTCGTTCAACTCTTTCACCAGGTGACTCTCCTTTCAATCAGTAGTGAAATATCCAAAGCTATAATTCATGATTTGTGAATAATAGCCTTTTAGGGAGTTTTAGAGTCTTACTGATAGAGTCTCACTCTAGATTTCTAACTGATCTAAATAATAAAGAGACTCACTCCCGTTTTATAGAGGTTGGGCCTAGGAGTCAATCCCTATCAAATATGGCCTCAAAAATTCAAATCAGAATCAAATCAGATTCAATATATGATAAAATTCACATGAAAACGCGTGATTTTTTATCGCCCGGTCGGTAGGCCAATCTAGCAAATTGGCCTGTCGAACCTCCTTAATCGGCAGGTCGAACTTAAAGATCGGCCTGCCAAACCTTTTGATAAAAGATCCCTGCAAATCTTTATTTTCTACGTAAGATTCTTAGGATAGAGTCTCAGTTTTAATTCAAATAACCTAATAGAGAAGTTATCTAATTAAAACAATCATATCTAGGTGATATCTAGAAAAAAAAATATTCCTGATAATTCAACAAGTTTATCTTAAATTAATTCAAAATTAATCCAGCCAATAAACAGACATGAATTATCTAATCTCGATAATTCAACAAGTTTATCTTGAATTAATTTTATCACAAAATTAATTCAATCGATAAACAAACATAAATTATATGATTTTACCAAATTTTAGCCAACTAATAAATCTAACATAAGTTACCAATTATTAGAAAAGCACGCTGTATCGTTACAGGATTTTTGTGAGCTAGCTAAGGGGACCAAATAAACCTATATAGTTCAAGCTCTCGATAATTATGAAGCCTAATATCTTAGATATATATCTCATAATTATCAACTCTAATGCTACTTCACTAAAAGCTTAGAGCTGCCCTCTCAAACTATATAGAATTACGAAGCCTGTATAGCTAGGTCTCCATAACATTTCATAATGTATCGCATCTCCATAGGATTATCCATATTGGCTTAAGGACAAGTTTTGTCTTACCTTCTTGATTATTTTTATCTTCGTTCCATTTTCTCACCATTGGAAAACTTACCATCTAAAGACAGTATACCATTCGGTTACACCTATGTATCCAAATGGTTAAGCGCTTCGGTTTTTCAATTACAGGATAACGCATATAAGATGATATCAAACTACTCTGAAAGAGGAGCTATGGATTCAATATCTATGAATAACAGGTCTACGCTATCAAGAGTCATGCCTCCAACGTACCGGCATGCATACCACTATTAAAATATGGATGTCACCCTTTGGTACATCAAAAGACATAAGTCAAGACAACGGGCCCACTATGCATCTTAGGATTAAGATACAATACAAATGATTGTCTAAAGTGAATCAATTTGCCGAGACAGAATCATTAATCTAAATCAATTCACTTTATGTCCCGATCCAAATCAATTCCTAATATGTACGTAAAGAGGACAAGACAGAAGCTATGAACACTGAGATTAAGTCTATGAAGACAGATCAAGATTAGGAGTTTGTGGACCTTCCCAAAAGGGTAAAATTTATAGGGTGTAAGTGGGTCTACAAGGGGAAGAGAGGAGTAGATGGAAAAATCAAAACCTATAAGGGTAGACTAGTAACAAAGGGATACACATAAAAGGAAGGAATCGATTACGAGGAAACTTTTTTACTTATAGCCATGCTTAAGTCCCTTCGCATTCTCTTTCCATTGCTATCGCTCTCGATTATTAGATTTAGTAAATGGATGTCAAGACAACCTTCCTAAATGGCTATCTTGATGAGACCGTATATATGATACAGCCAGACAAGTTCAAAGCTACGGGTCAAGAGAATAAGGTTTGTAAGTACCTAAAGTCTATTTGTGGACTTAAGCAAGCTTTCTGTTCTTGGAACATAAGATTTGATTAAGTGATTAAAACTTATGGGTTCAAGGAAAATGTGGACGAACCATTTGTTTACAAATACATTAAGGATGAAAATGTGGTTTTTTTACTGCTCTATGTAGGTGACATTTTGCTTGTTGGTAATGATGTTAGGGCATTATCATCGGTCAAATTATGGTTGACTAAGTAGTTTGACATGAAGGACTTGGATGAAGCTAATTATGCTCTAGGGATCCAAATCTTTTGAGATAGGAAGGATAAAATGATAACTTTATCATAAACTACCTGCATAAATAAGATTCTCGAGAAGTATGCAATGCACAATTCCAAGAAAGGTGGGCAACCATCTAGGTCTGGAATTACTTTTTCTAAGAAAGACTCTTAAAAGTCAGATAAAGAAAGAGAATACATGAAGAAGGTGCCTTATGCTTCGCAGTGGGTAGTCTCACGCATGCCATGCTTTGCATACAACCGAACATATGTTATGTGGTCGAGATAACGAGTCATTTTTAGTCGGATCTAGGACCAAACCATTGGGTTGCGGTCAAGCATATTTTCAAGTACCTAAGAAGGACCAGAGATTATATTCTAGTTTATTCTAGTGAAGATCTAATGTTAGACATGTATGCCCTAAAGAGTAAAAATGTAATAAGTTTTTGGAGACATTTTTATCAATAAAGAATTTATTTCTTATTTATATACCAAACCTTGTCCTCTTTACGTTCATATTTGTTGAATAGATGCTAAGCAAACAATAGTCTGAGACTGTCAATCTAAACCTTTAAGAATTGGCCATATGATGGACAAATTATGCGAAAGACACGATTCTTAAGGTGACGGTCTAAATCATATGATCCGCAATCAAGGGAATGAAGCTGAGCGCTTTATTCATGTAAAGATTGTTATGTTGTCTATATCCCTATTGGGAGATGGTTTGTCTTGACCATCAGAGGTGGACTCCGTGAATAGAAACATAAGCACGTTGTCATAGGTGATGATGTGCCAATGTGTTGGATCGGGACATAAAGTGAATTGATTTGGATTAATAATTTTGTCTCAGCAAATCGATTCACTTTAGACAATCATTTGTGTTGTATCTTAATCCTGAGATGAATAGTGGGCCCATTGTCTTGACTTGCGCCTTTTGATGTACCAAAGAGTGACACCCACATCTTAATAGTGGTATGCATGCCGGTACGTTAGAGGCATGACTCTTGATAGCATAGACTTGTTATTCATGGATATGGAACCCATAGCTCATCTTTAGGAGTAGTGATAGCCTCTTATATGCGTTATCCTGTAATTGAAAAACTAGAGCGCTTAACCATTTGGATACATAGGTGTAACCGAATGGTATGTTGTCTTTGGATGGTAAGTTTTCCAATGGGGAGATAACAGAATGTTATGTGGTCGAGATAACGAGTCATTTTTAGTCGGATCTAGGACCAAACCATTGGGTTGCGGTCAAGCATATTTTCAAGTACCTAAGAAGGACCAGAGATTATATTCTAGTTTATTCTAGTGAAGATCTAATGTTAGACATGTATGCCCTAAAGAGTAAAAATGTAATAAGTTTTTGGAGACATTTTTATCAATAAAGAATTTATTTCTTATTTATATACCAAACCTTGTCCTCTTTACGTTCATATTTGTTGAATAGATGCTAAGCAAACAATAGTCTGAGACTGTCAATCTAAACCTTTAAGAATTGGCCATATGATGGACAAATTATGCGAAAGACACGATTCTTAAGGTGACGGTCTAAATCATATGATCCGCAATCAAGGGAATGAAGCTGAGCGCTTTATTCATGTAAAGATTGTTATGTTGTCTATATCCCTATTGGGAGATGGTTTGTCTTGACCATCAGAGGTGGACTCCGTGAATAGAAACATAAGCACGTTGTCATAGGTGATGATGTGCCAATGTGTTGGATCGGGACATAAAGTGAATTGATTTGGATTAATAATTTTGTCTCAGCAAATCGATTCACTTTAGACAATCATTTGTGTTGTATCTTAATCCTGAGATGAATAGTGGGCCCATTGTCTTGACTTGCGCCTTTTGATGTACCAAAGAGTGACACCCACATCTTAATAGTGGTATGCATGCCGGTACGTTAGAGGCATGACTCTTGATAGCATAGACTTGTTATTCATGGATATGGAACCCATAGCTCATCTTTAGGAGTAGTGATAGCCTCTTATATGCGTTATCCTGTAATTGAAAAACTAGAGCGCTTAACCATTTGGATACATAGGTGTAACCGAATGGTATGTTGTCTTTGGATGGTAAGTTTTCCAATGGGGAGATAACAGAATGTAAGATAAATATAATTGGGAAGGTAAGACAGAACTTGTCCTTAAGCCGATTATAGATAATTATATAGGGATACGATACACTATGATATGTCATGGGGACTTAGCTATACGGGCTTCGTAATTCTATGTAGTTTGAGAGTGCAGTTCCAAGCTTTTAGTGGAGTAGCGTTGGAGTTGATAATTATGAAATGTATATCTGGGATATTGGGTTTCATAATTATTGGGATTTTGAACTATATAGGTCCATTTGGTCCCCTTTGCTAGCTCACAACATCTTGTAACGATACTGCATACTTTTTCAATAATTGGTAACTTATGTCGGATTTATCAGATTGGTTTAAAATTTGGAAGAATAAGATAATTCATGTCTGTTTATTAGTTGAATTAATTTTGTGATAAAATTGATTCAAGAAAAACTTGTTGAATTATTGGGTTCAGATAATTCTTGTCTGTTTGTTGGTTGATTTAATTTTGGATAAAATTAGATCAAGATAAACTTGTAGAATTATTAAGAATTGATTTATTTTCCTAGAGATTATCTAGATAAAGTTGTTTTAATCAAATAACTTTTCTATTGGATTATTTGAATTAAAACTGAGACTTTATCCTATAGAATCTCGTGTAGAAAATAAAAGATTCACGGAGATCTTTTTTCGATAGTTCGGTCTGCCAATCCACGTGTTCGGCCTGCCGATAAGCGAAGGATAAGATTACGCGTTTCCACGTAAATCTTATCAGATATTGATCCGAACTTGATTTTGTTTCAAGTTTTTAAGACCTAATTTGATAAGGACTGACCCTAGGCCCAACCTCTATATAAAGAGAGTAAGTTTTAAGAGTTACAGAGATCAATTGAGAGATTAAGAGTGATACTCTACTTGTGAGCATCGGAAAAACTCCCTAAGAGCTTTTGTTCACAAATCATCAATACTAGCTTTGGGTTCTCTCGATTGGTTGGAAGGAGAATCACCTCGTGGAAGAGCTGTACATGTGAGCCCACACTCACTCCGGTCGTGGATAGAGAATATCAAAGAAGACCAGTTGGTTAAGGCTCTTCTAGAATGTCACTTCTCTTCATAGATTTTGAGAGTTCTTCAGCATACAAAGGTTAGTAAGATCTGGTTAATTTATGCATATAGCATGTTAAACTTGTGTTTTGGAAAATACTCTAATGAAAAATTTTTAAAATTCTGCTGTGCACTATTTTTCCAACAATTGGTATTAGAGACTTAGTTTTTACATAAATTTATGAGTTTGTGATCATGTTATATATATAGATTATGTGATCTTTATCTACTCTATGCTTGAAATTAATTTTATAGAGAGTTGGCACTCTAGGTTTCTATATAGTTTTATGTTGTCATGGATTATATAGTGAATATTCATTAATTAATTATAGTTGATTAAATTTTTATTTAATTATTTATTAATTAATTAATTTATGTCGGTTATGGTTCCTTAGAGGTTAGAATATGTATCTAGGTTTTTCATGTAATTAGATGGTGAACTATCATCTCCATCTTGGAATTATTATTTATTTTTAAATTTGTAAGAATTTTATAACTAAATAATGATTCAAAGAAGACGAATATAGAAGATTGATAATGATGCTCCCAGGTATTTCCCGAGTCTCTAATTTTATGTTTTTAAATTGTTGAAAATAAAATTGATGAATTGCATTAAAAATTGTATTTTTTGGAATGGGAGATTTTTGCTCGATCGGCCTGTCGAACCCTCCAATTCGGCAGACCGATAGTCGTAGATCGGCAGGCCAGACGTGAGGTTCAGCAGACCATCAGCGGGGCAGAAATCAGGCGGCTCTGCTGGCAGGCCAAACTTCCAGTTCGACAGGTCAAACTTTCATGAGTCGGTAGGCCGATGGAGCATGACGGTAGGCCGATCACCCAGATCGGCCTACCGATCGAGAGCTAAAAAATTTCCAAAAAGGGTGCAATCTTTGCAGTGTAGTTTTAATTTTATTTTTGGGACAATTCTTAGAAACATTGAATTTGGATATGACCGAAAATATGAAGTATTCGATTCATACGGGATTGAAGACTCAAAGATGGGAATTACATAAAGAAGGATACAGATTGAGGATTTAAGGATGAAGAATCGATAAGTGTCTCGATTATTCTCTTGTAATCTTAGTTTTCTATTCTCTAGGGTGGAACCATAATATTACGGTTATTATTATTTTGCTTGTAGCTTTGCTTGTCTGCATTATAATATGATTTGCCATGTATATTGATAACATGTCATATAGAATAGGGAGTGCCACTCATATTAAAATTGTTCATGCATGTATCTTAAAATAAAACCTCGATTTCAAAAGATTGAGTGGGAGAATGTTTTCGAAGAGAGAACCTAAGGCCTCCATCGTTGGTCCATAGGTAGAATATGGTGGTCTTGACCCCTAGGAAGGGATTTCCATCATGTACTAGATCGGAGCTCTAAGAGGATAAGATATTTTAGCGTGATTTATGGTTGCACACCCTTAGGTGGTGATTATAAATCATGGATAAAATATTGAAACAATGGTTATATACTCACGTTAATTTTATTATTAACCTGCCCTAGGAGCTCTATTAATAAAATTAATGGCCAAAGAAACGATTATTAATATATGCTGGATCATACAAGTTCTGGATGGCATATATTAATCAGGAGGCGATCAGTGTTCCTGACTGAATTTGGCATGACTCCCCTAAGAGCTTGTTGAATTTTGAGTTGGGAATTGTCGTTGTAAGGTTGTGATATTTTCAAGGTTTTGACACATAAACACATTTGTATATTCATACATGGTTGTGTTATCTTACTTAATTGTTATTATATGTTTGCTTATGTTTGGTATATGATTCTTTATTGTAGATTAAAAATGTCTAAAAACGCTTTATCATCGATACTTGACAAAAACCTATTAACCGGTGAGAACTGTAATGATAAGAAATAGAACCTGGATATCGTCCTATCTTTTGAGAGACTAAAATATGTGCTAACAAGCCCTTGTCCTCCTGACCCTATGGGAGACTCAACTAATGAGCAATTCCAAGTGTATGATCACTGGAAAGATGCTAATGATCAGGCCCGCTGCTATGTTATGGCTAGCATGAATAAGGTGTTGCAGGCTCAACATCATGATTATGAGACTATAAAGTAGATCTTGGATAATCTTGAGGATATGTTTGGAGGCCAAGCCATAACAAAGCGGCAAAGGACGCTTTGAAAACTTCTAAACTGTAGACAAAGACTGGGGATATCTATAAAGGAGCACATGATGTTGGTCATGGGTTACCTCGTTGAGGCTCAAACCAATGGAGTCGACATCGATGCTGAAACTCAGATGACTATGGTCTTTGAGACTCTATCAAAGGAATTTATTCCGTTTAGAGCTATATTTAATTTAAGCAATAGACGGGATATGACCTTGACGAAATTGATGAAACAGTTACAGGAGTTCAAATTGTTGATTAGGGAGTCTCATGTGAGTGGAGAGGCCAATATGGTAGCTGCTTCTGGTCCTAATTCTAACTTTGGGAATGGAAAGAAGCAACGGGCCAAGAATGTGAAGTTTTCTATTCCTGCTAGTACCAAGAGCAAGAAGAAAAAGAAGAAGAACCCAAAGTAGCTTAAGTGCTTCTTCTGTGGAAAGGTCAAACATATTAAGAAGCATTGTAAGGACTTCCTTTCCAAAGGAGGTAGGTGTGACCTTATGTATTTAGAAACTTGTTTAGTTGAGGAATCCAGTGACATTTGGGTCATAGATTCCGGTGCAACTAATCATGTTTGTGTTTCTCTGCTGGGGTTCAAAGAAACGAGAAGTCTGCAGCATGAAGACTTCACGCTTCGAATGGGCGATGGATCCTTGGTCTTAGCGAAAGCAGTGAGAAATGTCCATCTTTATTTTGATAACAATAGGAATTTAATTTTGCAAGATTGTTTTTATGTTCCTAAATTTAAAAGGAATTTAATTTCTGTAGATTGTTTATTTAAAGACTCCTATTTGTTTGCTTTTAATGATAAAGTGGTGATTCGTAAAAATAAATCTTTTATTTGTTCTAGATGGATGCAAAATAATCTATATTTTATCAAACCTAAAATGGACTTATTGCTTAATGCTAAGATGAATGATAATAACTCTAAAAGACTTAAAACTTCTCACTCTAATAAGACTTATCTTTGGCATTTGCACCTTAGTCATATTACCCTGAATAGGATTCAAAGGTTGGTGAGGGATGGACCTTTAAGTCACTTAAAGGTGAAATCTATACGTCAATGTGAATCTTGTTTGGAGGGTAAAATGACCAAAAGACCATTTGGGTCTAAGGGCAATAGGGCCGAAGGGGCTCTAGAACTTGTGCATAGTGATGTTTGCAGACCGATGAACATTCAGGCACGAGAAGGGTATGAGTACTTTGTCACTTTTATTGATGATTACTCAAGATATGGGTATGTGTACCTGATGCACCACAAAAGCGAAACTTTTGACAAGTTTAGGGAGTTTCGCGCTAAAGTAGAAAAGTAATTGGGTAGACCCGTAAAGGCACTTCGATCCGATTAAGGTGGAGAATACATTTCTAATGAGTTCTTGGATACTTATTAGAGAATGAGATTTTATCCCATTTGACTATGCCGGGCACTCTGTAGCAGAATGACATAGCGGAGAGAAAGAATAGGACTTTGTTGGACATGGTTAGGTCCATGATGAGTTATTCATCATTGCCTTTATCATTTCGGGGATATGCACTACAAACCGCATGTTATCTTTTGAACAATGTGCCTTCAAAATTGGTCCCTAAAACTCCTCACGAGTTATGGACGGGTAGGAAGACATCCTTAAACCATATTCGCATATGAGGATGTCCGGCTCATGTCCTGTTTAAGGATCCGAATAAGTTGAAAGAACGTTCGAAAGTTTGCGTATTTATAGGATATACAAAAGGGACTAAAGGGGGTTATTTCTATAACCAAAGGAAAATAAAGTCATGGTTTCAACTAATGCAACTTTCCTTGAGGAGAGTTACATGGATGACTTTAAACCTCAAAGCAAAGTGGTGCTTGAGGAGTTAAGGAGTGATCCAATCATTCCAGAGGTTCCGAATGAAACCGTTTCGATCAGTGTAGAAAAACCAAACAAACTTCAACAATAACCTGAGGGACTTCGGTGTAGTGGGAGGATCGAGCGTCAACCCGAAAGGTATATGTTCAATGGGGAAACCTTTTTGGCTAAACCAGATGAACATGATAGGGATCCCTATACTTACACAGAGGCTATGGAGGATATTGCTTCAAAACTTTGGATAGAGGCTATGAATATAGAGATGAAGTCTATGGAGACTAATCAGGTCTAGGAGCTTATAGATCTTCCGGAAGGGGTAAAACCCATAGGTTGTAAGTGGATCTACAAGAGGAAAAGAGGAGTAGATGGAAAGATCAAACCTTTAAGGCTAGACTAGTAGCTAAGGGTTATACGCAAAAGGAAGGAATCGATTATGAGGAAACCTTTTCACTTGTAGCCATGCTTAAGTCCATCCGGATTCTCTTGTCCATAGCTGCTATTCTCAACTACGAGATTTCACAGATGGATGTTAAGACGGCTTTTCTAAATGGCTATCTTGATGAGTCCATTTATATGGAACAACCAGACGAGTTCAAGGTCACGGGTCAAGAGGGTAAGGTTTGTAAGCTGCTAAAGTCAATTTATGGACTTAAGATATGGAACATAACATTTGATCAGGTGATCAAGACTTATGGGTTCTCACAAAATGTGGATGAGCCATGTGTTTATAAACACATTAAAGATGGGAAGGTGGTTTTGCTACTGCTCTATATAGATGACATTCTGCTAATTGGCAATGACATTGGGGCATTGTCATTGGTCAAATTATGGTTGACCAAGCAGTTTGACATGAAGGACTTAGGTGAGACTAATTTTGTTCTCAGTATCTAGATCTTTTAAGATAGAAAGAACAAAATGATAGCTTTGTCACAGGCCAGATACATAGATAAAATTCTCAGGACGTTTGCAATGCAGGATTCCAAGAAAGGTGGGCAACCATCTAGGTCTGGAATTGCTTATTCTAAGAAAGACTCTCCAAAGTCTTATGCAGAAAGAGAATACATGAAGAAGGTGCTCTATGCTTCGGCAGTGGGTAGTCTCATGTATGCCATGCTTTGCACACGATCGGATATTAGTTATGCGGTGGAGATTGTAAGTTGATTTTACACGGATCCACGTCTGAACCACTAGGTTGCGATAAAACATATTTTCAAGTATCTAAGAAGGACTCGAGGGTATATGCTTGTGTATTCAGGTGAGGACTTGACTCTTCTAGAATACACTGACTCAGATTTTTAATCCTGTCTGGATTCTAGGAAATCAACTTCGGCATTGTGTTTACTTTGGGTGGCGGTGCCATCAGTTGGAGAAGTGTGAAGTAAGATTGCACTTCATATTCAACGATGGAAGCCGAATATGTTGCAGCTAGTGATGCTTTAAAAGAAGCAGTGTGGCTCCGCAAGTTCCTTGGGGATCTTGAGGTAGTTCCTGGTATGGATAAGGCGGTATCACTGTACTGTGATAACAATGCGGCGGTAGCTAATGCTAAGGAACCAAGATTTCACAAGAAGAGTAAGCATATGATTGGAAGTATTATGTGATAAAGGACTTCATTGAAGGCGGGCATGTCACAGTGTGCAAGATCGCATAAGAGGAAAATTTAGCTGATCCATTTACAAAGGCACTTATTGGAAGAGTCTTCAAGAGACATGTGGAAGCTATGGGGATGAGAGATTTGTCATATTTACTCACTTAGTGCAAGTGGGAGATTGTTAGACATGTATGCCCTAAGGAGTAAAAATGTAATAAGTTTTTGGAGACATTTTTATCAATAAAAAATTTATTTATTATTTATATACCAAATCTTGTCCTCTTTACATTCATATTTGTTGAATGTATGTTAAGCAAACAATAGTTTGAGACTATCAATCAATATAAACCTTTAAAAATTGAGAATATAATGGACAGATTATGCGAAAGACACGATTCTTAAGGTGATGGTCTAAATCACAAGATCCGCAATCGAGGGAATAAAGTTGGGTGCTTTATTCATATAAAGATTGTTATATTGTCTATATTCTTATTGGGAGATGGTTTGTCTTGACCATCGGAGGTGGACTCCGTGAATAGAAACATAGGCACGTTGTCATAGGTGACGATGTGCCAATGTGTTGGATCGGGACATAAAGTGAATTGATTTGGATTAATAATTTTGTCTCAGCAAATCGATTCACTTTAGATAATCATTTGTGTTATATCTTAATCCTGAGATGAATAGTGGGCCCGTTGTCTTGACTTGCGCCTTTTGATGTACCAAAGGGTGACACCCATATCTTAATAGTGGTATGCATACCGGTACGTTAGAGGCATGACTCTTGATAGCGTAGACTTGTTATTCATGGATATGGAATCCATAGCTCCTCTTTAGGAGTAGTGATAGCCTCTTATATGCGTTATCCTGTAATTGAAAAACTGGAGCGCTTAACCATTTAGATACATAGGTGTAATCGAATGGTATGTTGTCTTTGGATGGTAAGTTTTCCAATGGTGAGATAACAGAATGAAAGATAAATATAATTAGGAAGGTAAGACAGAACTTGTCCTTAAGCCGATTATGGATAATCATATGGGGATACGATACACTATGATATGTCATGGAGACTTAGCTATACGGGCTTCGTAATTCTATGTAGTTCGAGAGTGTAGCTCCAAGCTTTTAGTGGAGTAGTGTTGGAGTTGATAATTATGAAATGTATATCTGGGATATTGGGTTTCATAATTATTGGGAGCTTGAACTATATAGGTCCATTTGGTCCCCTTTGCTAGCTCACAACATCTTGTAACGATACTGCATGCTTTTTCAATAATTGGTGACTTATGTCAGATTTATCAGATTGGTTTAAAATTTGGAAGAATAAGATAATTCATGTCTGTTTATCAGTTGAACTAATTTTGTGATAAAATTGATTCAAGATAAACTTGTTGAATTATTGGGATCGGATAATTCTTGCCTGTTTGTTGGTTGATTTAATTTTGGATAAAATTAGATCAAGATAAACTTGTAAAATTATTAGGAATTGATTTATTTTCCTAGAGATTATCTAGATAAAGTTGTTTTAATCAAATAACTTTTCTATTGGGTTATTTAAATTAAAACTGAGACTTTATCCCATAGAATTTTGGGTGGAAAATAAAAGATTCGTGGAGATTTTTATTCGATAGTTTGGCCTGCCGATGAGCGAAGGATAAGATTACGCGTTTCTAAGCGGATCTTATCAGATATTGATCCGAACTTGATTCTGTTTCGACTTTTTGATACTTAATCTGATAAGGACTGACCCTAGGCCCAACCTCTATAAAAAGAGAGTAAGTTTTAAGAGTTACAGAGATCAGTTGAGAGATTAAGAGTGATACTCTGCTTGTGAGCATCAAAAAAACTCCCTGAGAGCTTTTGTTCATAAATCACCAACACTAGCTTTGGGTTCTCTCGATTGGTTGGAAGGAGAGTCACCTCGTGGAAGAGTTGTATGTGTGAGCCCACACTCACTCTGGTCGTGGATAGAGAATAGCAAAGAAGACCAGTTGGTTAAGGCTCTTCTAGAACGTTACTTCTCTTCGTAGATTCCGAGAGTTCTTTGGCATATAAAGGTTAGTAAGATCTGGTTAATTTATGCATATAGCATGTCAAACTTGTGTTTTGAAAAATACTCTGATGAAAAATTTTTAAAATTCCACTATGCACTTTTTTCCAACATCTAACACCTCTTAGATAAACTGATTTAGATTTTCAATCTTGTTTAGATTCGAGAAGATCGACTTAAGTTTTTGTGTTTACTCTAGGAGGAGGCGCTATTGTTTAGAGAAGTGTCGAGCAAGATTGCACTTTAGATTCAACAATAGAAACCAAATATGTGGCAGCTAGTGAAGCTTCAAAAGAAGTTGTATGACTCCACAAGTTCCTTAGGGATCTTGAGATAGTTTCTTGCATAAGTAAGCCGATATTGCTGTATTTTGATAACACTACAGCGATAGCTAATGCTAAAGAACCAAGACTTCACAAGAAGAGTAAACATATACATCGAAAGTATCAAGTGACAAAGGACTTCTTTAAGGATGGACATGTTGTAGTATGCAAGATTACGTCTGAGGACAATCTAGCTAATCCTTTCACGAAGACACTACCTACAAGGGTTTTTAAGAAGCACATAGAGGCTATGGAGATGCGAAACATGTCACATTTACTCACTTAGGACAAGTGGGAGATTGTTAGACTAGATGCCCTAAGGATTAAATGATGTAGTAGTTTTTAGAGACATTTAATCAATGAAGAGTTTATTATTTGTTTTCATATGTCAAATATTATTCTTTTTATGTTCATTTATGTTGAATATATGATAAGTAAACAAAATATAAGACTGTCAGTCTAAACCTTTAAGATCATGCATATGATGAATAGATTATGTGAAAGACATAAATCTTAAAAGTGACAGTATAAATAATAAGGTCTGCAATTGAGGGAATAAAGTTGGGCACTTTATTCATGTTAAGATTATTATGTTGGCTATCTCATCGGAGTTCGACTCCACAAGTAAAAACATTGGTATATTATCATAACTGATGATATATTAGATCGGGACAAAAGTTGAATTGATTTAATTAATAATTTTTTTTAAAATCAATTCACTTTAGACAATCATATGTGCTATATCTTATCCTTAAATGAATTAATGGGCCTGTATTATTGACTTGTGTCTTTTGATGTACTAAAAGGTGACATCCTAAATTAGATGATAGTGTGCATACCTGTATATTGGAGAGATGACTCTTGATTGACATAGACTCGTTATTTATCAATATAAAATTATAGAGTTAGTGATATTCTCTTATAAGCATTATCTTGTAATTGAAAAACTGAAGTGTTCAACCATTTGGATACATAGGTGTAATCGAATAATATATTATTTATGGATAATAAGAATTCTAATGGTAAGATAATGGAACATAAGATAAAAGTAATCGGGAAGGTAAAATAGAATTTATTCTTAAGTTGATTATGAATATCTTACGAGGATATCACACATTATGATATATCATAGATGATAAGCTTATTGAAGCTTTGTAATTTTATATAGCTTGATAGTGCAGCTTTAAGCTTTTAGTGCAATATCGTTAGAGTTGACAATTATAAAATATATGTATCTAGGATATATTATGTTATAATTATAGGGGCCTGATCTATATATATCCATCGAGTCTCCTTTGCTAGCTCAGAATATATCCTAAAATGATACGGAGTATTTTCCTACATATCGATAACTTATGTTAATTCTTAGATTGGCTTAAATTCAATTCATTGCAATTTAATAATTCATGCTAGTTTATTGGTTGATTTAATTTTATGAATTAATTAAAGATAAACATTTTGAATTATTTGGATATATTTTACGTGATATGGGATTATCAGGATACGACTATTTTAACTAGATAAATTCTCTTTTAAGTTATTTGAATTATAACTAAGGCTCTATCTAAGATTCCCATATTAAATAATATAAATGAGATTTCTAAATTAGCGTTGGCCAGTAGGACGATGTCCTAGTTCGGTAGGCCGGTGGAGTGTAAATTGTTATGCAAATCATTACGGCCTGTAGGCTGATGGTCTAGATTGGCAGGCCGATGCTCAAGATCAGCATGCCGGTGGCCAGGTTCGGCATGCTGACCGAGCATAAATCCTGTTACGTGCTTTCACCCGTTTTCATTTGAATTTCAACTTAGTTTTGAATTTGGAAGCCTTATTTAAGTGGAATTGACTCCTAGCCACCTAGGATAATTGTTCTTATTATTTTTTAGATCACCAGAGAAATTTAGAGAGTTTTCTAGTGAGAGAAACTCTCAAAGGGCTATTGTTTAACATCTCGAATCTTAGCTCTTATATGTGTGGTTCAAAAGAGACATTGCCATGGAGGAGAATTAAACGATGTGCGACCACCCGCACTCCGGTTGTGGCAAAGAGAGTAGCAAAAAAGACTAGTTGATTAAAGTTTTTCTGGATGCTATTCTTGGTAGTAGTTCTATGAAAGTTTTTTCAGTCAGAAGTGCGGTTACAATTCTAAAAGGTGCATAAATTTTTTTATTAATTTATATACATAGCATACGAAACTTGTTATTTGAAAAATGACTTTGATTTAAAATTTTTATAATACCGCTGCATATCATTTTTCCAACAAAAATTGTTATAGTATAAAGTTCTTAATACTGCAGTTTTCAAACCAAAACTATTTGTTTTAATTGTTCTTCCAGACGTCCTAAAAGAATGGTTTTATGAGATTTTTGGGTGAACTTGGAATGAAGTCAGGAAAAATAAATGGGTCTTGATAGAAGCCTGTCTCAATGGAGACTTTTGAAAAGTATGATGAGAAAAGCATCGAAAGAGGCCAATCTCAACGAAGACATAACATGTTCTAGACCATACCACAAGACAACATTTACTGTAAAAAAAAATTGACAAAAGAAATGCTTGCCCACTTCAACAAACTCTAAAAAGAATACAACAATAGATTCTATATGGATACAACATCACGTTTAAAGTATTCAGGATACAACAATAGATTCTATATGGATTTTATATGAAAAAAGAATTCATAAGCTTATGTGTCATATCATTTCACGCTCTGCCAATAGCACT
Source organism: Artocarpus heterophyllus (assembly GCA_025403435.1). Classification (NCBI taxonomy): domain Eukaryota; kingdom Viridiplantae; phylum Streptophyta; class Magnoliopsida; order Rosales; family Moraceae; genus Artocarpus; species Artocarpus heterophyllus. Next base: position 23,811,543 of record CM046346.1, read on the forward strand.
CATGAAAAAGAAATTCATGAGTATTATTAACAGAGCATCTCAAACACACACTACCCTAAATGCTCCTTATTTTTATATTTAAAGATAATATAATTAGTTAAATCACCGCTTAGATAAGTAATTTGAATCCCAACTAAAATACTATAATGATTCATAAAAGTGTCCTTGACCGTAGGATCCTAATCAAGCAGGTTTCGGTCTTATGCTTACCAATGATACAAATGTCTAACGCGTATCGTAGAATAAGGGTTTGTTTGATAAATATAGTCGAATTAGTGATTTAATTTGAGATAATATGATTTAAATTAGGATTTAAGTTAGTGATTTTAATTGTTATCCAAATTGACATTTGGATGTATATCTTTTAATCTGAATATGAAATAAAATTAAAATTTTTGTTTGGAGAATTAGTGGAAATAGTTTTTGATTTATCAGCTAATCTAATAACTCTTAATGTTGATGATTCTAAAAAATATGCAATATAAATCTTAATTTATTCTTCTCTTCACTACGAACACAATGAAAAAAGAATCATCTCAATTGGATAACAAATGAAAAAGTTATGATTTTTTTCCTTAAATATAAGAAAGAAAGTTTTAGCTTTTATTGTAGCAGAGATATCGAGTATTAAAAGTTTAAGGGGAGTCAGAACTCTGAAAACTTTTAGATTCTTGATACTCAAATGATTCGAATTTTGGGAAAAACAAACACGTATCTAAAGATATGTTTGTTTCATGTATTCTTTGAACTCAATGGACTCAAATTTAGATTCGAGTATCAAGAATCCTTCGGATAAGTGTTTGTTTCCCCTAAAATCTGAATAATTTGAGTATCAAGAATTTAAGTTTTCAGAGTTCTCATTCCCTTAAACTTTTGATACTCGAATATATTTCTACGATAAAAATTAAAATTCTCTATTATATTTAAGGAAAAAATCATAACTTTTCATTTGATATCTAATTAAGATGATTTTTTTCGCTATGTTTTTAATGAAGAGAGGAATAAATCAACATCCATATTGCATATTTTTTAAGATCATTAACATTAAGATTTTATTAGATTTATTAATAAATCAAAAACTATATTTACTATCTCTCCAAACACAAGTTCTAATTTTATTTCTTATTCAATTAAAATTTAAATGCACATCTAAATTTCAATTCAAATAACAATTTAAATTATTAAATTAAATCTCAATTTAAATCATATTAATTTAAATTAAATTATTAATTTAAATTTAATTACCAAATAAACTTTAAAATTTTTAATATTTAAATCTTAATTTAAGTCTAAAAAATTTAAAAAGTTACGGCCTAACAAAATTGAAATAGATCGAGACGAAGGAAAGAAAATTCAAGCGCTATCGCATGGCGTTGGCGGGAAAATCGTGTTCTGTGTGAGAAATTCGTGTCCATCTCTTTCCTCCTTCTTCTTCTTCTTCTCTGAGAAGTTCGTCGGAGTGCGACAATGGAAGGCAGCGAAAGCGAGGCCGTCTTCGATTCCCTGAATCTGAACCCGCAGCTTTTCATCAACGAAGTTCTCAACACCGTCGACGATTTGGTCGACGATGCTTTCAATTATTACCTCCAGTAGCTCCCTCTCTACATCTTTTTATCAATATATCTATACATACATCATCTTTACCAATTGCGAGGTTTTTTTTTTTAATTTTTTAATTTTTTTATTTTTTAATCTAGACAAGCTTCATCCACTCTGAGAACAGACGGCACTAATAGATCCCAGGACCTGACCAAGGTATCTCCACCGTTATTCATTTTTTTTATATGAGTTATTTCATTTCTTTCATGTAGACTGACTAAAACCCCTGATTTTCAGGTTTCGAATTTATTAAATTTGAAGCCTTTATGATGAGGCTTTTGTTGGTTTTTCATTTTTGTTTTAGTAAGGATAATCGATTCTAGGGCTTTCTTAGTTGAAATTGAGCGCCAAACGGAGAGATGGATTGGGTAATTCAAGAGATTTTTTTTATTTTTAGGGTTCCAACGGCGTTCCAATTTCGTGTTGGGGGATTTTGAATTAATAAAAAAAGGGGAAAAAAAGGAAAGGATCGTCTATTTTATTTATTTTTCTTCCTTGTATCATGGTAAAATTCAAACAGCTAGCCAGGCGAGTCTTCTTAATAGTAATTCTTTCCTAAATCTTTCTTGGGCGTTTTGATTTATCTCTTTATATCTATAAATCTATTTGCAGGGTGTTGCTCTAGTCCAGAAAATGATTCAATCAGTCTTGGATAAGCGGCTGGTTATGTGGGAGCAATACTGTCTTAGTCACTGTTTTGAAGTTCCTGAGGGGTTTTCTCTGTCCAAAAATGTAGGCTCTTTGCGATTAATTGGTTCATTTGTGTTCACTGGTAGCCTGCAAGCGTATTGCATTTTTCTCGCTTTGATTTGTATATAAGAGCATGTTGTTGTGCATCTCATGTTAATTCTACAGGCTGCAATTGGAAAGGGACGTATGTGTTGGCTTAGAGCTTGTTTGGTGAGAAAGAAAAGTGGAAGGAGGGAGAGAGTTGAGGGGATTAGTGGAAGGAACCTTGGATTGTTGATAGGAGAGAAAAAGGGAGAGATTGAATTGGTTGAAGATTTCAAATCCTTCAAACAACCCCAATTTTAATCTGTTCAAATTTTTAGAGATTGGTGGAGGGAATCCATACAAACACAATGAGAGAAAGGTCATCTCCTTCCTCTCTATTTTCCTCACCTAGTTTTTATTCATTTCTTTCCTTCCTATTTTCTTTTCCTTTTACCAAGCATGGCCTTGGGTTTAGATTCACAGTCCAATTACACTGGACTGTTGGTCGGTGGAAAGTGGAATCTGAGATGTGGTTCGCGCTTGTTCTAGGAGGTAAAAAGCAAAGGGACCTTGGCCATTGTAAATATACCAATAAGAAGTGGAGACAATTTTCAGTTCATGAACGTTGTGATTTGTGACCATTGAAGTATTTCCACTTCCATCAACCCAGTTTTTTTTTTCCCTCTAAAAATCCAGGGATTATGATCCTTTTTTTCCTTAAAAAAAGTTTTCTAGAACCTGGTTGTCTAGTAATAGTTTGGTGCTGTGGTTTTTGATGAGCTGAGTTTGATCAATTCATGGTACATATTGAAGAAGACAGCCTTAGTGACTGCTCTTAGCTTCTAAAATTATAATTGTATTTGAAAAAAAAAAAAAAAGAACAAGGCCTTTTGAAACAATTCCCACATTATGGTTGCAAATACTTTTTGCTTGGTAATCAGTTTCATGGGACTGTTGCATGGTAATATGGTATCACTTGGGTGCTAATTCTGAGAATGGTTAAAGCCCTGCAATGTCGCAATAATACTAGCAGCATTTTCTCTGTTGCATCCTCCTTCCTCTCAGCTTTTCCCGGAATCAAAATTCAGTCTAATACTTATGACTGTTAAATTAGGAATATATGTTTTTAAATAAATTTCTTGACATTAAGTATTCTTTTCAAAATTTAATGGAAAAAGATTGGGAATGTCACATAGTCTGGACTCTGATAGAAGTAAAAGAGAGTTTGATATCCCTCTTGCATGCTTTCTTCTTGCATGAATGAGGCTTGTTCCTTAATTCTCTCACAACTTTGTTTAGTCCAATAAGACTTGATCTCCTTGTTGCTTGTTTCGAATTAAATATTCCATGTGCACTGCATATCTAATTGTGGGTCACAAATAAAAAGTTGAGTTGGATTGTTAAATTTACTGGTAATATGTAAAATAGAGGGTTTCAGGGTTTTTCAATTACGTCAAAAGACAAAAAAATAATAAAAAAAAACTATGCAACACGCATGCTCTTTGCATATATTGGCTATATTTCTATTACCTGTACTTATTATCATGTTGTTGATCTATTGTTGGAATTGATAAACATGGAAACGTCCATTGAACACTTATTTTACATCACACAACACAGTGTAGATTTTCTCCAGAGTCCACACATAAGGTGCACTGTGACATGTTTTGCAGGATGATTTACCTAGCAACAGTTCAGCATGTCAAGATGCACTCCATGATCCAGATCTGGACGCTCAGCTTGATTCCTTAAGGAACAAGCTTACCATGGTAATTATGATTCTGCTGGTTGCGAACAATTCTTGTTTGCCTGCTATTGTGGCTTTTCACTGTTTCCATTTTAATCTCCTCTGTCGTAATGGAACTGTGCTGTAAAGGTTGGTAATGAATCTGCTGCGCTGAACCAACAGCTCCAAGCATTGGAGCAGCAGTCTGTTGCTAGTGGCAATTGTGCTGTACTTATCAAGGAGGCCTTGCAATCTTACGAGTATAGCTCGTTTGATCTAATGTTTCATGGTAATCAGACTAACCTTCAAGATCTGTTTCCATGGACGTTAAATGCTCTGACATCCATTTTCTATGCTAGCCTTGTTCAGGTTCAAGTGGTCTAAAATGCAATAATATTTTGATTTTATGAGATTAAATAACTCATCTGGTATTTTTTTTTCCGTGTAACAAATAAATAATCAAGAATAATTTCAGCTAAAAAAAAATCATTTTTCTATTGTGCTGCGGAAAGGAAACTTGTTCTGTAGTTTCTTTTTTAGTCTTGCTTTACCTGACTCATTTTTCGAGGTATTACTGTTCCTGCAGATGTCTTACGTGCATTTTGCCTTCTGTTTTTTCTAGCTTTATTCTTCTACCAATGAAATAAATAATTTCCGAATTTGTTTTTATATAAATGCTGGAGATAATAAGAAAACGAGATTAAGCAACATGGTGTTACTTCTTCAGATTACCAGTGCCCGTGCTGGTGGGAGTGCACTGTTTGTCTTTTCCTTCTCCTTTACTGTATCTATACGTTAAATTTTTGTACCTTTGACGGCTTTCTTTTGTATTGCTTTACCTTGTGTCAACTAGTTCTGCAACGAGGAACTTGTTTTTAGCTTATTTGCTGTGTGCTTCGCCGCCTTGTTTTGAAGGCCCATGAATTTAGCATTTAGGCTAGTTTTTGTACAAGTTACATTTTCCTCTCTTGATAATATTTGCTGAAGTATCTCAAAAGTACAAAACTGAAAATCAGCGATTGCTTCCTACAGAGATGGCAAGAATAGCATCTGAATTGAAAATAAAAATGGGAATGCTGAAGACAAGAAAAGTGGAAGAAACTGAAAAAAGAAAAGCAGAGAGGCTTCATACGCTGAGTAGAGATTCATCCAGCTTGGACTATGATAATGGTAATAATTAAATAATGTTTATATCTTTGGTACATGTGTGATAATAACAACTTAGAGCCCGTTTGAGAACATAGGTTTGAACTGAAAACATTGTAGCAATTTAAATTTTGCAAGAGAAAATACTATAGAATTGATATAAACCAAAACTTTTTGATTCGAACCTATGTTCCCAAATGGACTCTTAATTTGGATAATTGGTTTGCTTTATGTTTGACCATCTCTTTCATCTTTCAAGTTTATCGTGTTCATCATGCTTTCATGTTTCTCAGGTGATATGCTACATTCTTTCTTGCAGGCCTTGCCAACGTGAAGCTGGAAGACCTTCAAGTATTTTTGGCGAAGATAAAAAATGTCTGAATTTGAGATTACATTTTGGTATGTATTGCAGTACAGCAGTTGTGCCGCTGACTGCTTATTGTATTATTTTTTTTTCTCCACCTTCCTGTCTGGAAGTCAGCAAGTCCTCTCGTACGTTTTCTATGTGAACAAAAATGTCATTTTGTTTTGCTGTTTGGTCGAGTTGGGCTTAATTGTGATTCTTTTGGACGATTTTCATATGACTAACTATGTAGTTAAACGTAATGGTTTAGAACGCTTGGGAAAAAGGAGTAATGGCTTTGAATGTTAATAGTCCAAAATACTGGCACCAAAAGAGAAATATAATAGTGCTATCAATTGAGCATTTAGGGTGAATTATAGGAATATCAGAGGTGGAAATTTAAATATATCATTTTGTGTAAAATTCAAGCCTAATTTTCTCATTAAGGAGGTACGATTTTCACATCAAAGTAGTACAAATGAAAGCAACTTGGAAAAAAAAAAATGCCTTGTTTCTTCGTGTTCGAAAGGCAGGAATTTTCAAGTTGTATAAATGAAACCGTCATCGTTTTTTTCAATTGTTTTCTTTTTTCTTTTTATAGAATTGTCGCTAACTGTAGTTTTTTCTTGTTTTGTTTGTTCTTGTGGCTGGATTCTAAACTTTTTATTTTTCTTTTTATTTTTTAATCTCTTTAATAGATTAAAATGGAGGTTTGATTGAGTTAAGTGACTTAAGTCTCTATTCTAAAAGTTCCCATCTCTCCATTAAATAATAATAATAAGAGAATGCTAGGTAAGTAACTCTTTCCAGATGAATGGTTGTTTTTGAGCTCATGTTTCCTTTTGAACTATAAAGTTAGGTCTCAAAACTCTTATCGTATAAAGTGTAAACTAGAATTAGCAGAGTTACAAACATGTTTTCCTGCAGCATTAACGACAACCAATGAAAATGAAAATTGACAGCATCCACTTTTTTTTTTTCCCTTTATAATCCCCACTTTGATATATTTACGTAAGTACTTTCCTTTTTTCACGATCAGCAGAGGCCACTATTTTGGTGGTAAGATTAATGTTTCAATGGTCTAAATTATAATTGTTCAAATTAAAAATTTATACCGTGGATACATTAAATATTTTCATTTATAAATTGGTAAAACTTATAGCAGGCGTGCATTGTAGCCTTATAGGTAGGTCATGTTATTTTAATCATCAGATTAACTTTTTAATAATTTGATTTAAAACTAGAAATAATTCTATGCTATGTGTTACAAATTTTTAGCACAGACAATTACAAATCAGTTTATTAAAAAGTTAATTCTATGATTAAAATTAAAAGATTTACCCGGTAGAACAAAAATACAAGTTAATCTAATGATTAAAATAAGACAGTTCATATAAACGCTATTTTTTTAGACAATTTTTACTTATATTATAAAATATGAAAAGTTTTTATTTCACAAATTTTATGCACATCCTTCTAAAACATATTACATGTCTGGGATATTTTTTGTGACTTAGGATATTTTGTGTGTCTCTTAAGACAAAAAAAATATTTTTCTTTTGCTATTTTTCTCTCTCCTTGCTGGCAATTAACAGCAACAGCAACAGCAACAGCAAGAAGCAGCAACAAGACGTGAAATTTTAGATCTGCGACGGTGATGGCTGCAAATCCAAAGCTACAGCTTTAGTGGCGAGATAACGGGCGGAGATTCAACTTCACGATCAGATGGTGATGGAGTTGCAGATCCAAAGCTCAAGCATTGACGATGAGACAATGGGAGAACATCTGATTTCTAAGGCAGAAGCTGCGATCTCCCTTTGTCGCGCCGTTTGTTATCATAAGCTTCTTCGGAGTTCGTCGAGGCTTTATTGCAAATTTGAAGGTCGAGCTTCGACGAAGGACCGTAGGAGGAAAGCTTATTTTTCCAACCATGGCGGATTGAGTGATGAAGATATTCTCCATTCTGCCAACGCCGATGATGACACCAGTCGATTTGACCTTCCAAACACTGTACGATCATCGCTAGTGGGTCATGCATGGAGGCGTCGTTCTCGCAACGAGAAGCAAAGAGAAACAAAGGAAGATTTGAAGGAGGAGAGAGAGAGGAGACAAGACGTCGAGAGAGAAGTGAGAGAGAAAAGAGAAAGGAGAAGAAGGGAAAAATTCAAAATAAAAAAAAAGATATTTTCTTTTTTTTAGAGGAGATCAAAATTTATGACATATCAAAAATATGTTTTTTAAGTTTTAAAATTTATGGTATAAAAGATCAAATTAGAAAAAAAGGTGACGTATTGTATAGCTTTCTCTCAAAATAACAAGGCTCATCGACAAAGCTAAGATGCATGTTCTATCCTAGAGCTTCTTTATAATTTAGGCCTTGATCATGTACTATTTGCCTTGCTGAGATTTTTTCTTCAGTTTTTCTCAAAATAAAAGTTTTATTAAGGCGCGCTACTAATTTGGGCGTTTGATCCTTTAGGTTCTATATTTTGCTATTCTTTGGATTTCAGCTTCTTTTTTTTTTTTTTTTTGCTTTGGCTTTTGATTTGATGCTTTTCTTTTAGAACTTCGACTATCCGGTCCATAAACTCGCCGAAGGTGCCCAACACTTGAGGAGATAAAAAAGAGAAAATTACATGTTACACTACATTTTAATAACTATATTTGTTTTTGCCACAATAAATAAAGTTTAAAAAATTACACTGCACTACCACTAATGTTACTTTTTAAAAGAATTAGTGTGAATTATACTGAAAATCAAACGATGCCAAGAGGTTCTTTTTGGCGATGATCAAAAGTTGCACCTAGGTAGAGCTACGGTCGAGGGATGATATCACGATTCCGAGCTCTTTTTTTTTTTTTTTCTTTATTTCTTTTTTTTTCCTTTCTTTCTTTTTCTGTTAACATGATAATGACATTAATTGTAAATTATGGTCCGGATTTCAACTTAACCAACATTTAATATTATCCATTATGCTAATATAAAGTCGTGATGTTGGCTTCATTTGCGGTCGGCAGCATTCCTGCAACCTTGGGATTTTCCTTCTCTTCGTGGTGGCATGGAGCTGGGGCTTGTGTGTGGATGGGTGCTCAAAGCCAATGGTGGATCGCTTGGGTTTTTATTGGCATTGTGTTGGTGCTTCCTATTGATGTAATCACATGGATCTCCGCCAGGGTAGTGATGGTGTTTTTTGGTGGTGGAGTAGTGTGGGCCTTTACCGGTGCTATGGTGGTGCTTCTTGGTGGTAGAGTGTGTGGGCCCACGCCAATCAGTCCTTTATGTTCATGTTAGTCGGTTCATCACTAGTGGTTTTGTTTGTGTTGTTGAAGTCTTTAGGTTTTTTTAGTTTAATAATGGCGATCCTTTTTTCAGCTGACTAGATGTTGCTTTTTGTTTTGTTAGTGTTGTAATTGCGCCGCCCTAATGGAGATAATTTTTTCATGCTCTAATGAGATTTTGTCTTCAATTTGCTTGTGGCATTTCATAGTGGCAGTGCTCGTGACGTTATATGATATAGGTCTTTTGGACTTCATCGATTAAAGTCATCCGTCAATTATAGATGTGTGATTAAAAGAGCTTGTTGTATATTCGATTATCGGTGTGTACTCTCAATTTTCTTTTTTTTGGAACATAATGCACGTTGCTATCTCTTGATGAATTTCTTTAAAATCTATTGTCAAGATTAAGTTTCCTTGTGGCATGAGATTATTTGAGTTAGAATAGTATGTCAATTTCTCGAGTTTTAGATTACATTTTTCTTTATTCAGAAAAAAAAAAAAAGACTTACAAGAGTAGTAGGGAAATGCTATGATAAGAACTTCCAACAGTTCTTATCAATATGACTCATATTAGACAACTATTAGCTGAAAAATTAAGGGTCAAAAATTGCCTTCCCATAAAAATAAGAACAGATCTAACCACATCAAATTATAGCATTTTTAAGAAAACAATTATAAAGTTAAGTAAAAAAACACAACAATGTCCAATTTTTTTTTTTTACAAAAAAGAGAAAAAAGTCTACAGCGAAGGAGGCGAAGGGGGATGGTGGTGGTGGTCGAAAGACTTTTGACACTGATCACCATGATTTTATGACTCCATTGGGAGGCTTTGCAACTTATCAACGACTGTGGATCGATGATGTGAGCATCGACCCAAGCGACCCATGGAGGAGGAGGACCTCTCGTGACATACCTTTGATGGCTGCGAATTGAAGGCGATCCAATGCCGGACCTTCGACGGATGGGGGAGCTCGATAGCTGCAGATTGATGGTGATCCAATGGAGGCCAAATCGCAATTGAACCTTGGGTCACGAACCTAGTAACGGCCATGGTGGCTCTCTGCCGCCAGTCACGACAGTGATTTGTCGTCTTTTTTGGGGTGAGATCAGATCGCGAGCTCGTCGCTACAAGTCACCTCGATCTAACCTCAGATCCAGCCAATGATCGCAGCGAGGAACAACAACCCATGATGGTCACCGGAGTTCGCCGACAGTCATGATTTTCTTTTTCCAGATTAAAGTTTTTGTTTCTTTTTTTTTTTTTTTTTAAGTTTTTGGATTTCAATTGATTTGGTGTAATTGGATTCATTAATCCATGGTGAGTTTATTTAATTTTAATTGTTAGATGCAAATCTTATAGACAAAAAAGTTCTTATGTATTAGATCTTTTGGAATGGAATGCTTATCATAGCATTGCCGACAAATATAACACGTCATCAATTTAAAAGAGTGGCCTAATCGTACTTTAAGATTTTAAATTATTGTTTGACAATCTACTTGTTAGTACACTAATATCTGACTTAAAAGAGTTTAAACTGTAATTATTACAATAGTTAACATTTTATTTATTTATTTATTTATTTTTAACTTGAGCCGGTGGTTATTTATTGAATCTTAACTCAAGTAGCAGTGGCTGATTCTATACCATGGGTGGGCATTCAGAAAAGAGGATACCCATCAATTTAGGGTTGTTAATTCGTGTTACGTGTCGTATTCATGCCAATATGTTTATAATACGATATAATTAGATTAAACACGAACACGTCTCGTTTAATAAACGTGCTTAAAATACAAACACAAACACGACCCATCTATAACATGTATAACACGGCACGACACGATTAAAATACACCTATTATAAAATTTTTTTATATAATTTTTTATAAAAATTTTGACTACAATGTTTTAAAAAATAAAGCTCTTTTACTATATATTTTACTATTTTTTTATTTATAATTTTCACTTTAAAATTTTTTATTTATAATTTTCCCTCTAAACTAAACTAAATTTAGTGTCCAAAATGTAACAATATTCATTTATCATTGAATGTTTAAACTGCATTAATTTTAAAGAGCCCATCTTGAACCCAAGGTATATTGAAGCTCTCAATAGCTTTTTCACGCTTGTGAAAACAAGGAAACCGGTTTATATAGACAAGAATGAGAGAGAGGCTCTCATTTCGATATGGGACTCTGGGGATAAAACTAAATATATTAGAAGCCCTCATTTGATAACAAACGGTCATGTAACAGGGTGGTGAACTGGCAGAGAAAGTGAAACTTTGCATACCTCATGTGCAAGGTTCTGCAAAATTATGATTTTTTTTTAATACCATAAAACTACAATAAATATATTAGAAGCCTTCATTTAATAACAAATATTCATGCAGCAGGGTGGTGAATTGGCGGTGAGATTTAAACTTTGCACACCTCAGGTGCAAGGTTTTGCAAAATTATGAAACTTTTTTATTTTAAGTTTAAATGTGCTATAAACGTGTCGTGTTGACACGTTTACTACACGTTTAATTAAACATGTTAAAGCATGTTAAACGTGTTAGTATGAATCCAGCACATTTATTTTCGTGTTGTTCGTGCCAAACCTATTTTATGGCACAATTAATATACGAGCGTTCTAAACCCATTTATCTCGTGTGGTTATCGTATTGTGTCATCATGCCATATCTGAAATTGCCGACTCTACCCATCATAAATGATTTTGAGCTCACGCCAGGCCTGTAAATTACCTAATTTAATTAGGTCGAGAATCCAATTGGCAAATACAAAAAACTTTCCATAGGAAAAAAAATTCATTCTTAACAAGAAAAAAAAAAAAAAACATCTTATTTTAATATTGTTCATTCTGAAGAGAAAAAAACAAATAAATAAATTAAAGAAGACAAAACTTGTTTGTTTGCCCCCTTGTTGTCTTTTTAAATAAACAAATAGGATTATTGTCTTTTTAATAATGTCATTTCATGTGTATTCTGTAACGCTCCAAAATTTATTTAATGTTATTGTAATATAAAATGATGAATTAGTGTGCCATAATTAATGTTTCAACATTAATTTGATTATTTGGTTAAATTTTAAATTTTAGGTTGTTTTGTTAATTTAATAAATTAAAATGATTTCTTATTGTTTTAAATTGATGTTTTGAGTTTCAAAAGCTCAACAGTTTGTAAAATGTTAAAAATATTCCGTTTTACAAAACCGTGGGTGGCACATGATTTTTGTACAGTAAAACCGCTCACAATTTCTCTCTATTTATTCTCTCTCCTCTCCCTCTCTCTCTTCACTCTCAGCTCTCACTCTCTCTCTCCTCCTCTCTCACTCGTGAGGCTCCCTCTCTCCTATTCTCTCTCGGTTCCCCACCTCTCTCTCAAATTTCTTTGAAATTTTTGAATCAAAATTCGAATCCAAGCTTTGGGTTAGCAAGAAGGAAGCTCGGGAACGTGATTTGGCTACCAAGAACGCGGATTGAAGCTTCGATTCAAGGTTAGTTTTGAAATTTCTAAACTTTTTCAAAATTTTCAAATTTTGTGCATTTTTGAAATTTAAGTTCGTTTGAGCTTAGAAAACCTTTGATTTGAGTTAAAGGAACTTAGAACAACTAGAATCTAAGCTTAGATTGAAGAAAAACGGATTAGATTCAAGATTTTTTGTTTTTCCTCATTTTCTCCTATTTTTAGATTTTTGAGATTTTTGTGTTTAAATCTTGTTTAAATGAGTCCAAAAGTGTTTTAGTATGTTTTCTATCATCTATCAGTGTTTTCCATGCATGAGATTTGAGAAAAACAGGTTAAAATCAAGATTTGAATTTTGGGAGAACCAAAACCCATGGCTGGAATTTCTGGGTTTTGTCAGTTCGGCAGGCCGAACTTCGTGTTTGGCAGGCCGGATTCAAAGGATCGACAGGCCAGACTCACCTGTTCGGCAGGCCGAACCTGGAAAATGTTCGGCCGACTGGACCTGATTTATGGCAGGCTGAACTGCATAGTTCGATCGGCCGAAGCAGGGAGTCCGACAGGCCAGCAGAGCGTAGGAAAATTTTATGATTTTTCACCTGTTTTTACTGTTTTGAACCCTGATTGAAATTCCAACCTTAAAAAATGATTTTAAAGATACAAATGGCACACTAGGACATCATGAAATGGTTTAATAACATAGAATGTCTCGAACTAGATATTGATCGACTTAGTGTGTATGTAGGATCATTCGTGGTTTCGCGGAGTTAACGTATAGCAGACCAGGATTACAGTGTAGGGTACCGGCATGAGTATCGAGGTAGGACTTCTACCCTTTCTTTGGTAACCCAGTTTCAAAAATGATTTTGCTTTGAAAAGGGTTTCTATAAAAATGTTTTCAACGGTTGATTGAAAATGGAAATTATTGGTTGTAGTTTTGTAAACCATGAACTGAGATGAACTTTATAATGAATGATAATGAAAAAATTTGGTAAATGGATTTTGAATAATGTTAGAAATGAATATAAGGGCATGATGCCATATCAGAGATCGGGTCGTGTAGCGATCGACCTTGGGGGCAGGTCTCGAAACCCAGTTGGGCTACTACGGTGGTGATATCCTTATGGTTTGCCTAGGAAAAGAGAATAATGTATTTCTGGTCGACCGAATAAACTGTTTTGGGTAAGAACGGTTTTATTTAAATTTATTAAGTTTATTTATTCAATGTTTCTTTTAAAAAACTCCTTGAATAATGAGACTTTTCTTTTAAATTAAATGATTTAATAAAATATAGTCCTACTGAGTATTTCATTCACATTTTATTTGTTTTTTTAAATTTCTCCCCCTCTAGGTGGATTTTTATTTAGGTTCAGAGAGGACTCAACGGACAAGACTCAAGAGTAGTAGAAGGATTTATAGGTTATCTGTAATAATTAAACAAGGCATGTAATATTTTTAAATTTTCTTGCGCTTGGACTGTGGTTGTATTATTATATTGTCAGTACAATGTGTATGCACAAGTTGTGGGTTAGTGGGACCCATTCTCGCAATTCTTTATTTTATTATTCGCTTACTGTTATGAATTCTTTTATACAATGTTGTTTTGAAACTTTCACATTTTTATTATTTAACTTAACCCCTAAACTCTTAATTTTAATTAAATTCTTCTTTTAACTAATTTAAATAATCCACCATGTCACCTCTCGTACTCCGGGGCGTGACAGAATGGTATCAGAGCTCAAGGTTATGAACCTTGGGAATTGTGCACACATAGGTATGACAATGAAATACCTCTGACAGTCTAAATTTTGTTTTCAGAAGTGAGAGAATGACACCTAGATGTCGTTCGACAGCTGACACCGAGTTCAGAAACGATGAGGGCATGATGAGGTCTATGTTTGCAGCTTTCTAACAGATGGCAGCCAGGGCTAGACTGGAGGATTCTGATGTTGGTCGTCGACATACGTATTTTGAGGAATTTCGACGTGCGTCTATTCTGACTTTTGATGGTAATGGGGATTCACAGTTGGCAGAGTATTGGCTAGACTCGATCGTGAAACATTTGGATACTCTTGGTGTGCCTGAAGAGTACCGTGTGGAGTTTGCTGCATATAAGCTCGAGGGTGGTGCTAATACTTGGTGGAAACAAGCTAAGCGTTTGGAACGCGGTGGTGACATCAGTTGGGACAGATTTGAGGAGTTGTTCTATGGCCGGTATTTTCCACAGGGGTATAGAGATCAAAAGGCAGCTGAGTTCTACAGGTTGCAGCAGGGTGATTTATCAGTTAGGGAGTATGAGGCAAGATTTAATGAATTGGCCAGGTTTGCTCAATCAGCAGTGGCATCAGAACGTGAGAGGTGCATTAAGTTTTAGGAAGGGCTCAAGGCTCCTATTCGACGATAGTTGGTTACTCTGCGACTTAGGAGTTTTGGAGAGCTTGTGTCGTCAGCAATATCAGTAGAGAATGATTATGCGCAATATTGTGAGGATCAAGCAAAGGCTTCAGGAGGATCACAGAGGAGCAGTAGGAAGAGCATTAGTAGCCGTCCAACTCCGGGGAAGAGCAAGCAAAGTGACACGAACAGTGGTAGCAGCAATTCATCTGGTAGCGGGCGCAGCAATCCCTACAGCTTTCATTGTCATTTTTGTCAGTAGCCGGGACACATCAAGAGGAATTGCTCGATCAGGAGTGTCCGTCTTGGATCTCAGACCGGAGAGGATGCTAGTCGTTAGTCTCAACCTCAGACCCTACCTCAGCCTCAGCAGTATTTGCAGTTGCAGTATCCTCAGTTCTCTGCTCAGCAGTTCTCATATCCAACACGAGGGCAGCAGCCGCATCATTTCTAGTGTAGCGTCCCTCAATATCGAGCGCCGAGTACAGCTAGCGTGCAGTCGTCTTTGTCTCAGCAGCATCGGCAGAATAATCCTGGACCCAACAATGTTGGTAGAGGAAAAGGAAAGGCACCAGTGCAGGTTCATGCAATGGCATCAGGTGGTTCAGATTCTCAGACTAGTAACGCGGTTGTCGATGGTACGATCTTAGTTTCTCAATCTTTAGCTAGCGTTTTATTTGATACAGGTGCCTCTCTGTCTCTCATTTCGAGTTCCTTTGTACATGCCTTAGGATTAGAGATAGAAGAGTTTAATGAACCCTTAGTCATAACTTCTCCCTTGGGGTGGGTGTGTGTGAATTGTGTATATAAATCTTGTAAAATAAAGATTGGGGATGAGATTTTGAAAAGTGATTTGATTATACTCTCCATGAGCTCATATGATGTAATTCTAGGAATGGACTAGTTGTCTAGGTATAATGTAGTTGTAGACTGCCAACTTAGAAAAGTGACCCTAGTGTCTGATAGGGGGACGATGATCACTTACCAGGGTGGTGGTGATTGGCTCATGAGTGAGTGTCTCATGAAGTCGTGTCTAGGAGGGCGAGAAAATCTAGGTTGTTGTGCTTTTCTTGCCAATCTAGATTGCGAGCCCTATGCTTTGAGAGGAAGTGTAGCGATTTCGATGGTTGATGAGTTCGAGGATGTCTTCCCCGATGAGTTTCCAGGATTACCACTGCATCGGAAAATCGAGTTTGGTATTGAGTTATTTTCGGGGACAGCACCGATTTCTATGGCACCTTATCGGATGGCACCGGTAGAAATGAAAGAATTGAGGAAGCAACTTCAGGAGCTTGCTGATAAAGGATATATTCGAAATAGCACATCTCCGTGGGGAGCACCGGTTTTGTTTGCTAAAAAACATGATGGGACTCTCAGGTTGTGTGTAGATTATCGGCAGCTGAATCATATTACAGTGAAGAATAAGTATCCCTTGCCTAAGATCGATGAGTTGTTTGATCAGTTGGGAGCTTCGCGGTACTTCTCAAAGATTGATTTGCGGTCAGGTTACCATCAGCTCAGGATTAAGGAAGAGATATTTCCAAGACAGCTTTTAGGACTCGGTATGGGCACTTTGAGTTTCTGGTTATGTTGTTTGGGTTGACGAATGCTCCGGCAGCTTTTATGGATTTGATGAACAGGATATTTAGGCCGTATCTGGATCAGTTCGTGATCGTGTTCATCGATGACATTCTAGTGTATTCTAAGACTTGGGAGGAGCATGACCAGCATCTCTGGATTGTGCTTCAAACTCTGCGAGAGCACCAGTTGTATGCCAAGAGAAAAAAGTGCGAGTTTTGGTTAACTGAGGTCAAGTTTCTGGGTCATGTCATCTCTGAACATGGTATTTTTGTGGATCTGTCCAAGATTGAAGCCATAGTGGAGTGGGAACGACCAAGGAATGTAGCAGAAATTTGCAGCTTCTTGGGTCTTGTTGGTTATTACAAGAAATTTGTAAAGGATTTTTCAAAGATTGCAGCTCTGTTGACAAGATTGATCAAGAAAAATGTCAGGTTTGAGTGGGATGAAGAATGTGAGCTTGCTTTTCAGGAATTGAAGAACCAGTTGACTTCAGCCCCAGTGTAAATTGTTCCTAGCAGTGACGAGCCGTATGAGGTTTACGCAGATGCTTCAGGGCGTAGACTTGGATACGTGTTGATGCAGCATGGACGCGTGGTTGCATATGTATCGAGACAGCTACGACCTCACGAGTAGAATTATCCTACTCATGACTTAGAGTTCGCGACAGTGATTCACGTGCTAAAGATTTGGAGATGTTATTTGTATGAAGCGTCGTTTCAGGTCTTTTCTGATCATAAAAGTTTAAAGTATTTGTTCACTCAGAGGGAACTTAATTTGAGGCAACGTAGATGGATAGAGTATATGGATGATTATGATTTTGCGTTGCAGTATCATCCCGGGAAAGCTAATGTGGTCGCGAACGCGCTTAGTAGGAAGTCTTCAGGGATTCTCGCTTGTTTGGGTTTTGAGGACCGGAGCAAAGATGCGACAGTGAGCGAGTATGGGTTACAGTATCATGAAGACTATGATCGAGTTTCGGTATATCATGTGGAGGCAACCCCAGCTCTTATTCAGATGGTGAAGCAAAGTCAGTGGCAGAATCAGCATTTGCTGGGGATTTGGTTGTGAATTTTGAACCGAGAGCAGTTTAAAGAATGGAGTGTGCATGCAAATGGGTCGTTGTATTTCTAGGAGCGTCTCGCAGTTTCAGCTATCGCTGAGGTGACGAAAGCCGTTTTGGACGAAGTTCATAGGTCTTAGTTCACTATTCATCCAGGGAGCACAAAGATAAATCGTGATTTGAAGAGGCAATATTGGTGGAGAGACATGAAGAAAGATGTTTGAGAGTACGTGGACAAGTGTACGACGTGTCTTTAGGTGAAAGCTGAGCATCAGAAGCTTGCGGGTCAACTTCAGCCGCTTTCTATTCCAGAGTGGAAATAGGAGCATGTGACGATGGATTTTCTCTCAGGTTTGGGTCGTGGTCGACAGGTTGACGAAATCGGCGCATTTCATTTCGTTTAGGTCGACGTGTTCGAGCAGGATCCTCAGGGATTTGTATCTATAGAACATAGTGAGGTTGCGTGGAGTTCCTTTGTCCATCACCTCTGATCGAGACACCAGGTTTAATGCTAAGTATTCGAGGATTTTTTAGGAGGCTTTAGGTACGGATTTGAACTTCAGTATGACATTTCATCCTCAGACTGATGGGCAGTCTGAGCGGGTTATTCAGATTCTTAAGGATATGTTGCGTGCCTGTGCGATTGACTTTGGCGGGAATTGGAAGAAATATTTGCATTTGGAGGAGTTCGCGTACAACAACAGTTATCAGGCAAGTATTGGTATGGCACTATTTGAGGCGTTGTATGGGTGACCGTTTCGATCACCGGTGTGTTGGGCAGAGCCAAAAGACAGGGTTATTCTTGGGCCGGATGAGATCCATGATAGCAATGAGAAATTCACCGTGATTCGAGGTCGATTGAGGGTAGGTCAGAGTCGATAGAAGAGTTATGCTGATAGAAGACGTAGATCCTTAGAGTTTGCAGTAGGTGATTTCGTTCTCTTGAAGGTATCGCCTCGTAAAGGAACTATGCGGTTCGGAGTGAGTGGAAAGCTTGCACCGAGGTATATTGGACCGTTCGAGATCACTCAGCGTATTGGTGTGGTTGCTTATCGGCTTGATCTTCCGCCCAAACTTTCTCATGTTCACGATGTATTTCATGTGTCGATGCTTAGGAAGTGTCTGCCTGAGCAAGGTAAGATAGTTCCATTTCGTGATGTGCAGGTTCGGGAAGATACGACGTATGAGGAAGTGCTGATTAAGATCATCGATCGGAGAGTGATCAGTCTGCGTCGTCGTGAGATACCATTGGTAAAGGTCGTGTGGCAACATCATGGGGTTGATGAAGCCACTTGGGAACTAGAGTCGAGTATGCAGGAGTTGTATCCGCATTTGTTTTGTTTCTGAAATGAGTTGTAAATTTCGAAGGCAAAATTTCTTTTAGGGGTGGAAAGTTGTAACTCTCCCAAATTTATTTAATGTTATTGTAATATAAAATGATGAATTAGTGTGCCATAATTAATGTTTCAACATTAATTTGATTATTTGGTTAAATTTTGAATTTTAGGTTGTTTTGTTAAGTTAATAAATTCAAATGATTTCTTATTGCTTTAAATTGATGTTTTGAGTTTTGAAAGCTCAACAGTTTGTAAAATGTTAAAAATATTTTGTTTTACAAAACCGTGGGTGGCACATGGTTTTCGCACAGTAAAACCGCCCACAATTTCTCTCTATTTATTGTCTCTTCTCTCCCTCTCTCTCTTCACTTTCAGCTCTCACTCTCTCTCACCCATGAGGCTCCCTCTCTCCTATTCTCTCTTGGTTCCTCACCTCTCTCTCAAATTTCTTTGAAATTTTTGAATCAAAATTTGAATCCAAGATTCGGGTTAGCAAGAAGGAAGCTTGGGAACGTGATTTGGCTACCAAAAACACGGATTGAAGCTTCGATTCAAGGTTAGTTTTGAAATTTCTAAACTTTTTCAAAATTTTCAAATTTTGTGCATTTTTGAAATTTAAGTTCGTTTGAGCTTAGAAAACCTTTTATTTGAGTTAAGGAACTTAGAACAACTAGAATCTAAGCTTAGATTGAAGAAAAACAGATTAGATTCAAGATTTTTCGTTTTTCCTCATTTTCTCCTATTTTTGGATTTTTGAGATTTTTGTATTTAAATCTTGTTTAAATGAGTCCAAAAGTGTTTTAGCATGTTTTTCTATCATCTATCAGTGTTTTTCATGCATGAGATTTGAGAAAAATAGGTTAAAATCAAGATTTGGATTTTGGGAGAACTAAAACTTGTGGCTGGAATTTTTGGGTTTTTCCAGTTCGGCAGGCCAAATTTCGTGTTTGGCAGGCTGGATTCAAAGGATCGGCATGCCGGACTCACCCGTTCGGCAGGCCGAACTTGAGAAATGTCCTGCCGACCGGACCTGATTTTCGACAGGCCGAACTGCACAGTTCGATCGGCCGAAGCAGGGAGTCTGGCAGGCTGGCAGAGCCTAGGAAAATTTTGTGATTTTTCACCCGTTTTCACTGTTTTGAACCCCGATTGAAATTCCAACATTGTAAAATGATTTTAAAGATACAAATGGCACACTAGGACATCATGAAATGGTTTAGTAACATAGAATGTCTCGAACTAGATATTGATCGACTTAGTGTGTATCTAGGATCGTTCGTGGTTCCGTGGAGCTAACGTATAGCGGACCGGGATTACGGTGTGGGGCACCAGCACGAGTATTGAGGTAGGACTTCTACCCTTTCTTTGGTAACCCAGTTTCAAAAATGATTTGGCTTTGAAAAGGGTTTCTATAAAAATGTTTTCAACGGTTGATTGAAAATGGAAATTATTGGTTGTATTTTTGTAAACCATGAACTGAGATGAACTTGATAATGAATGATAATGAAAACATTTGGTAAATGGATTTTGAATAATGTTAGAAATGAATATAAGGGCATGATGCCATATCAGAGATCGGGTCATATAGCGATCGACCTTGGGGGCAGGTCCCAAAACCCAGCTGGGCCACTACGGTGGTGATATCCTTATGGTTTGCCTAGGAAAAGAGAATAATGTATTTCTAGTCGACCGAATAAACTGTTTTAGGTAAGAACAGTTTTATTTAAATTTATTAAGTTTATTTATTCAATGTTTCTTTTAAATAACTCCCTGAATAATGAGACTTTTCTTTAAATTAAATGATTTAATAAAATATAGTCCTACTGAGCATTTCGCTCACATTTTATTTGTTGTTTTAAATTTCTTCCCCTCTAGGTGGATTTCCATTTAGGTTCAGAGAGGACTCAACGGACAGAAATCAGGAGCAATAGAAGGATTTGTAGGTTATCTGTATTAATTGAACAAGGCATGCAATATTTTTAAATTTTCTTGCGCTTAGACTGTGGTTGTATTATTATATTGCCAGTACAATGTGTGTGCATAAGTTGTGGGTCAATGAGACCCATTCTCGCGGTTTTTTATTTTATTATTTTATTATTCGCTTAATGTTATGAATTCTTTTATACAATGTTGTTTTGAAACTTTCACATTTTTATTATTTAACTTAACCCCTAAACTCTTAATTTTAATTAAATTCTTCTTTTAACTAATTAAATAATTCATCACGTCACCTCCCGTACTCCGGGGCGTGACATATTCTCTCTTCACCCTTTTCTTAAAACGTCATATCTCTTCAAGCTTGAATATTTATTTTTTTAATATTCCAATAATCCTCTTAAGTTGTATTTTATGAAACTTCCAACAAATATACATAAACCTTCTCGAAAGTCATCCTTTCAAAATAGGATGTCGATGGCATAATGTTTATTGTATCATGGTTACGATACATAAGTAGCTAGATCCTAAATTTGCTTGACCCACAGATAGTATTTTACCCAATTCAATAAGATTAACTAAATTCGTTACATCTAAAACAGTTCTTGATTTTAAATATTCTATTTTTCCATAGTTTCCAAAAAAAAGCACAAAATTTAATTAGAAAGTTAAGGAACATCAAATTCAACGATAGAAACTTTGCAAATGAACTTCATAAAGTATGGTTTGTTGTCTTATTATCCGTTTCATGATTTAAAGCCCCACATACACCCCACAAATTTGAGCTAATAGTTATTAACTTTTAATTTTTTAGGGGTAGCCATTAACTTATATGTACTCGATATTTTTTTGAACTCGTTAATATTAATTTAATAATATGATAATAGTATTATATGATAATTAAATAATAATATTATTACTAGATAAATTGCAGTGGGTGGCCGGATTTAACACTCACCTTAAAAATTTGTCCGTACTTTTTTTTATTTTGACAAATGGCCGGAATCTCTCTCCTCCCTCTCTCTCTTTCCCTCATGGCGTTGGTGATTTATGGGTGAGACGGCGGTAGCAAAATGACTTTGGCGATGCGCTTGCTTCTCATGTTACTCCGGAGCCTGCTCCTTGAGCAACTCCGGCGAAGGCTCCTGCTCCTTGCGGGGCGACAGTGCTTGCTCCTTGTGCAACTCCGACGACGGCACCTGCTCCTTGAGTGACTCCGGCCTTGCTCCTCGAGCAACTTTGGCGCCTTCTCCTTGTACGACTCCGGCGATGGTGACGACAGATCTAGAATCTGTTGATTTTCAACACCTATTGTTTTTGATTGGCTATTTTTTTTAATTTTTAAAAGCTTAGGCCATTCATTTGAAATCTTCGTTAAAACTGGTCGTTTTTTTTACTATATCCCTTATTATTGTTGTTGGTATTGTTAAATTTTTAAATTTTGTTAAAGACGCTTTTTTAGGTTTTTTTAATTCTTTTTATTTTTTGTAATTATAATGATAGTGTTATGAGTGTAATTATTTTTTAAATATGAATGTTAACATTGTATTAGTATGTGAACAATAATAGAAATGTTTTTGAAAGATAATACAAGGTTATTTTTCTCAACTATATAAGATTTTTATATACAACTAAACATAATAATATATTATTCGTGAAAATTTGAGAGAAAATGCCTGTGTACAATGAAACATGATATTATTGATTTCTTGAAAATTATATTAAGTACTATCATTTTCTAAAAAATATAACTCATAATGATTACTGCATACTAAACGCTCGTAGATATTCAACTAAAAATGTATCATTCTGCCCAAAACCGCATTGTAACACCCCTATGTGGGGGTTAACAGTTTTAAATAAATAAAAATAATTTTAAATTTTATATTATTTAAATCAATTAAACAATGCCCATGGGTCTTTAAACAACAAGAAAAATAAAAATAAACGTTTTAAATACAAACCACAGTTTTTAGTGTAGCACCAAATATATATAATTACAGTCATCATCACCATAGTACAATTCCCAAATAACTTAACACAGCCATAAAAAAAAAAATAATACAACTCTTACATGTTGTAGATAAGTTGTAATTAAACAGGGTCTTCTAACACGAAAACAGCAGGATTGTTTTCGCTTATTCCTCTTCAAATATGTTGCACTGAGTTCCACCTGAGATATGAAGATATGATAGGGATGAGCATCGACATGCCCAGTAGGGAAATCATGACTCACCTTATGGTTTATCCATTACCACATTAAAAACTGCATGGTTAGTAGGTTACATCATATTCCAGATTATGAGGTTTATTATGATCACATCTTATGGATACCGTAGTTAATCATTACCAAGTGTCATAATTACACATTTATACAAATATTACCAATCATCATTGTTCCTAGGTATCCATGTTAAATTGAGTATCACTCAACTCATCGAAACCCAAATGGGCGCACTTGATCACCCCATAAACATTCCAAGGGTGTTCCGGTGAGGGGACATTAAGCCCCGAGTCCTCACCAAATCAATTCCTGTACAGTGTGTTCTGGGACTTTCAACCCAAGGAAGTGTCATCACCTTCCCCCTATTTTACCTTTTTGGGTATTCATGCCTAAGGACGTAACCGCCGCCCTCTTCATGTCTCACCATTTCTCTATATTAAATCATTATTAATAGAGTCAGTTTTCCTAACCATGCTTCTCAATTTATAACATGTGTCAATTCATTATGTTCCTCGCCGTACAATACAAGACGAGTCCATGTCATAGTTTCATATGTGATACTCATATAATATCAGTTCAACATAGATATATATATATTGCGGCAAAACAATCAATTTTAATTCTATAAAAACCTCACAAAAATGAGTAATAGAATCCCTACCTTTCAAGCTTATCAACAATCTTTTAATCCTGGAATCAATTAACGTTAGCTCCACACATCCTTGACCCTAAGGCATGCATAAGGACAATTAAAACTAAAGCACAACGTATAATCACATTCATAAGTGAGTTATGTGTAAACCCGTCTACTAGTGCCATTAAAGTATTTTTATGCATTAAACATGGAGAAAATGCATACTAAAAACTAAGTTTAGATTAAAGAAAACCTACCTCAAAACTTCTTTGAAAAGCACCAAAGTTTGGGTTATCAATCAAGCTTGAATTAACTTTAAAACCGCCTCGATCATCGTTGGGAATTATAATTGTCTTGGCCACAAAGAGAGCTTTGTGCTCTATGTCTTTAGTTAGAAATTTGAAGTGAGAAGGGAGAGAATGAGAACTAGAGAAGAAGGTGGTGATAGTTAAATAAAAAGATATCAAAATGCTTAAGAGGAATGAGATGTTTACGGGGAAAAGTTGTAAGAAGAAACAAAAGAGTCTTAAAGGAAAATATCATCTTGTCTCCCATGAAGACTTTTAGCAAATAATGCCAACATAATTGAGGGGATAATTGGAGTGAATTATAGAAGAAGATAAGGAAATAATTAATTAGGTGGTTGAGAAATATCTCCATGTCTTCTATGAATTGACGGAAAATAATTCAATGTCCCCTTCGGATACCTTTAGCAAAATGAGAAGAAGTCTATATAATTGAGCAATAATTTAGGGAGACAAGATTGGTAGAAGTAAGTGTTGGTAAGTTTTGAATGTTTCTTAGGAAGACTTGGTAAGAAAATACTAAAATGGTATTTTTTTAAATGATCATAAACAACTTAGTAATTTTAAATAGTCACATTTTATTCATTAAATTTTACAAAATTATGCCCGTTAAAAATACGGGTGTTACACGCATTGATAACTACATGCAAGTGGCCAGCGCCAATTAAAATTTTATTCCTTGGCCTAAAACTAAAGCTATAAGTCTCTTTACGTATGTTAGAAGCTGGACGTAGTTATAGCTTAAACACCGCAAAATTCAAATATAGATATATCGAGGAGCACGGTTTCTTTTGGTATTGACTATGGTATAGTTCATGACTCCCACAAGTGTAAGCTGTACGTTAGATTTTATACGTTAATTATCAGGCATATGGTGATCAACGTCATCAAAATTGAATGACAACGTCTAAATTCAATTTATGAATATGTTGATTTGACAAATCTAACATCTTTTGTACGGTATATTCATTTCTTAGATGCTTAGCTTTGTTAAGCCTATAAATACAAACGGTTATGTTAAGCTCATCAAACACAGTTATTGGAACAATTTTCTGTACTCAAAAGCAGTAATCATGCACGCCATAACTTTCTTCTTTCTCTTCACTCTTCCCTCTGTATTTCTTTCTACTCTAGATTTTCGTCGCTTTGAACAACTGCTTTCGCCATCGAATGCAGTTGGTCCTATTGCTGTGACCTTCGACTCACTTGTGTGTGTGGGGGGGGGGGGGGGGGGGGGGGGGCGCGCGGCGGGGGCGGCGCATGGGTTTGGGTTACTATTGGATTGAAAAGCAATTATATGAGACAGATCAATTTTACGGATATCTTAGGGCTGGACCCGATGGAAGGCTTGCAACACAAATTGCTAACAGTGCAGAGGGGATACCCTTTGGACAATCTATCAACGATATTGCGATTGACCAAATAGGAGGACTAGTATATTTTGCCCAGGCTACTACTAATTTGCCGTCGACGCCAAGGTATACTCCTATATATATATATATATATTTAAGAAGGACTTCAATCCCTTTGTTTTTCTGGTAGAAATTACTCTAATCTCTTTGTTAGACATATATTTCATGTCATCTAGTGTTTCTATCAAATAATTCTATGTCATAATCATAATTTTGAATTCGAAGATTTTATTACAACAATTATTAACTAAATCTAAAAGAATGATATGAGGCAACAATGTTGAAGTCACAAAATAATTGTTGTATTTTAGTTTTTAACTTGACTGGCAATTTAAATAATTATTTGAATCTTCCTATCTTACAAGGGAAGGATTTTTATTTTATTTTATTTTTTAAAATTAAGTTTTTCTTTCACATGAATGTGGTATGGAGATTTTTAAATAGGATTAATATTAGGGACTCCAACTTTATAATACAAAATCCTTAAACAATAGCAATTCATATGACAACATATAATTTTTTTTACTCTTTATAGTTGAGTCGGGTGTAAATTTATTATTAAGTTACGCCTGTAACCATAAAATAACAACTCAAATTCTTATTAAAAATTATTATCTTAAACTAGTCTGTGTTTCTTTCTACTTATGAAAAATAGAATACTTGTTCTTATTAGAATTATTCAATGTTTAAAAATAACATTTGAACACACAGATACAATCTTTGCAGGCGGACGTTCGAGGAAATACTTAGACTTACTGCCCTTACAACTAGCACAGCGGGAAGGATACTAAAGATATAATTTAAGGAGCGGAGAATTGACTGTTGTGGCAAGAGGACTTGCAGGAACAACTGGTGTGGCACTTGATGTAGGCCGAAACTATCCCATCGTATCGGAGTACGCCGCCAACAGGATCCGGAAAATTTTCGTTGGAGGTCAGAGAGCAGGCCAAAGCGAAATTCTTCTCCGTCTTGAGGGAAGACCGCTGTTCATTGAGGGGGACGGGACAATATTCTTTGTGGCAGTAAGAGGGAATATTACCACGTTAAATGGTAAAATTCTCCATAGGGAGGAGCTCGACGCTTTCTATGGAGATGGGTCAGTCACTCAGATCCAAAAAAGTGGAATCCGGATTTACACCGGTTCCTCGAACGCTAGATTTCTTGGTCGTTTTAATAATTAATGCATAAGGATTACTGAAATAGAGGCAGATTTATATGTATTGGTTCTTCTATAACACACACACACACACATATAAGCCGAGCCACTATTTAGCTACTCTAATTACTAAATAAATGTTGGCTATACTAATGTTATAATTTAAAAAGAATAGTATGCGACTGTATATCAAACTTTTCTATTTATTATTATCTACCGTCTAATACGTGTGGATGTGCATGGATAGTAATTTCGTCGTGCCTTATTTTGTTGCTAGATCCTTTATATCTCTTTTTATATCTGTCAAATTTTGGAAAGCATCGCGACGGTTTATATATATATATATATATATATATATATATATATATATTTGTTTGGTTGAAACGAGCTTATCGAATGAAAAAGGATTTTGTTATAGAGAGCAAACAGGAGAGGAAAGTGTGGATAGAGAATGAGAGGGAAAAAAAAAAAGAATAACAATGAGAATGAAGACAATGGCAATAAGGTTATAAAATATAGAAAGAAAATAAGAAGAAAGATTGTTATCGAAGCAAAAAAAAAAAAAAGTATTAATATAAGGATTAGGAGAATATTGATAGAGTGAGATAAAAAAGTATAGAGGTAACCTAGAGAGAGAAAATAATATGAGAAAAATAAAAATGTTTGGACAAAATAATATGAGAAAAATAAAAATACTTGATTTTATTATTTTTATTAACATAAATGTTTTGATAAAATAATATGAGAAAAATATATATTTTTGGCTTTGAATCGACTAAGAATAGGGATGAAAAATATGTATTATAAGGGATCGCAATTTAATTTTTTTCGCTGTGGATGACATTGCATGGTCTCTAAGGGATGATTTTGAACAAAAATTCAAATTTTTAATTAGAAATACTGCTGTAACAAAAAGATACTTCTTTAATTCGCTTGAGCATCCAACTAAAAGACAAAAAAGGAACAAATTATATCATTCCTTATAGGGAAAAGGAACTAACTTCTTTTACTCTTAGTATCGAAGAAAAAAATTGAGATTTAATTGTTTTTTAAGTAAATAACAAAGAGGATAACTAAACTAGGATCTTAATAATAAAAGAGCATAATCAAGCTTGGGAGGTGCCTTATAAGGCTTGTGCCTCGAAGAAGTGCTTGAGCCTCTCTGTTTGTTGTTTTCATAGATTTTTTAGGGACTCATCGAAATACGGACACAAATGAGTGGTCTTTGGAACGGTTTCTCAAATCTGGTCCTATATATTATGTGGTGTTTAAAAGATTTGATTGTACTTCACCCATTAATCGTAACTTATAAGAAAAAATTATTACATCACTCCTATATTAGTTGTTTCGAGGGCTTAAGTTCAAGTCTCCGTGAGTGCGACATAGAGGAGATGTCTTTCTAATATAGAATATGCAAGCATACTTGAGGTTTGGGGGAGGGCAATTAGAGAGAAGATAAATTTACCAATTTTCTTTAGGTAGGCGTAAACCTACCTGTGAACGCTCTAGTCTTGATAACCGTCCCGTGTAGCGTCTCAACGACCTTCTTAATCTGCCCATATACAACATGATTTGTTGTATTTTTACCCGTTTATGATTCTGTTGTACATTTTTTTATATCAATGTGGGATATAATCTGCACTCTCTCTCAAGTCTTAGCCCCATGACAATGTCAAGATTAAATAACGTCTAAATTCAAATTAATAAATGGCGATTTGACAAAGCCATCATCTTTTGTTCGATGCATTTTATTTCTCCGTGCGTTACTTTGTTGGGCCTATACCTATTCAGATATTATAGAATTTTAAGTACTCAAAACAGTAATCATGCTTGTCATAAGTAAAGCGGTATGAAGACCTCCATGATTTGAATTTTTGTGCCGTACTTTAGAGAACAGTTTCATGAAAATCTTCGTTTAATGTTTAATATTTGACGGTGGTTTCTAAGAAACTATCATCTATAATATTTTGTATGAACATGGGTTTCAAAAATCAAACCTCGAAGAATAATACCCCTCTCTTTCTTTACTTTGTCACCTCTCTCCGTTGACTTACTCCACACTCTCTCTCATCGCTGCCATCGTTGTCTCTTTTCGCCTTCGTCGTCGTCTCTGCTTCTGTCCAAACCTTGTCTTGCTCTCGTGTCATGTTCCTCGTCTTCCACCTCGACTGTCCTCGAGTCCACTGTTGTCTCTGGTATGCCCTCCACCCACGTCCTCCTCCAGGTAAGTTTGCCCTCACATAGTTTTAATTTTAATGAATTTTAGTTATTTGTGTTATTAGTTTTAGTTATTTACAGCTATTAGTTTAGTTCAATTTAGTTTTAATTAGTTATTTTTATTAGTTTAAGCTATTAAATGTTTATTTCATTAATTTTTTTAGTTAGTTATTGTTGTTAGTATTGAATTAAAAGCTTTTTATTCTTTGATTTCTTTAGAAAAGAAAGTTTAGTTTTGTTAGTTTTTGTTATAATTATTACTTTTCATAAGAAAGATGCACCTTTACCTTTCCTAACGGAGGAAATTTAAGATTGTGCGTGATACTAATAGAGGACTTATAGCTTGGCTTATATTATGGATTCAAATTAGGTCATTAAGTCAACTTGACAAAGCTTTGATTGACCAACAATATCGGCCACACAAAAAACCTATGGATGAGCTAATCAAGGACGGCTGTGGAAAGAAAACAAGGGAAAAAAAGAGGCAAACAAAGAATGATATAATGTTGGTAAGACAACCAGTTAATTGCAAAGGATTGCCTCCAAGTATGAAAAGCTTATATAGGGACTTCAAACAATCCATGAACACCTTTAGCTTGATAGTGCTTCAAATGCCTTATGACATCACCCATGTTGATGGTTTGTCGTTTTTTCTTACTACCAGGATATTGATTGGTACGCTACTTTACTCAAATTAGTGTAGGAAGTGTCACGGCTTACATGAGGCATAAAATTAGCTCTATACTATTTATTAATTGTCAACAATCTAATGCTCTCGTAGGAAGGTCTCGATCTCCAGAAGTAGAGACGAGAAAAATTTTTCTAAAAAATTTCAAGCTTGAGGAGTCCAAACTTGGATGAAGAAGAAGATAGAGGTTTTTGAAAGTAAAAATGTTGTTGAATTATTGATTATAAGCCTCTTGAATTCCTTCTTTGAATGGTAAAAGTGGGGGGTGTTTATAGGCAAAATTGGTGAGCTCTAGTGGTTTGCTCTGGGAGTAGCGCCATTGTACTCTAAGAGTGCTTGCAATACTCCATTCTTTCCAGAGCAAACGTGTTAGTGATAGGTTATAGAGGGAGTATCAATTTAAACCTCACTAAAAATACGGTCGCTATTGAGTAAAATAGTAAGAAAGGGTCGTTCCTGTAGAAGATGGATTCTAATTAATTGTTATTGACTCTAAAACTTAAAACATACTAAAACTAAACACAAAACTAGTGATTTTGATTATTAATTAAATTAAAGAAAATGAAGAAAATTAAAGAGCGTAAAACAATGATAATAAAACCAGTTAAATTATCATTCTCTACCATCAAACAATAACTATGATTTTAATCATAGTATTATTCTAAATTTTCTATTGAAACTGCTATCCATAGATAACAACAAACTCTTTTATCCTAATCTTTCTTTACTATGTTATTTAATAAAACAAGCTCTTTATTAAATCTCTTTTTATTAAATAAAGTAGAAAAAAACTATATAGATTTAACCTAACGGATGCATTAAGATGAGAAAGATAAGTTGATGATTTAAGCAACAAACACACAAGGATGGTTCATTTTAATTAGGTATATTCCACATGCAAGTATAAAAATACTTGATTATAATCAATGATCACAATTTCTACTAATGATTAGAAAAAGAAGACAATTATGAATCAAGATTTCTAATTTAATAATAGACAATTCTTAAGTGCTATTTAGTTACGTACCTAAAATAAAACAAGAAAACAAGCGTAAACAATTATTACAAAAAAAACATAAATATTCTTAATTGAAAAATCAGAAAATAATTCTACAAAATCAATTTTATATCCATGTTTAGGGTTTTGAAATCACTCTCAACTAAAAATAAACCTACATTAACAACATAGGAAAAGAAAAGAAAGAAGGAAGAAGAAGAAAAACAATTATGGTATTGAAGAGTCTTCTACGCTAATGATTCTCCTTAAGTTGCTACCTTAGCTTCTCTCTCATTTCTCCTTTCCTAAAGTAAGAAAACTGATGGAAAAAGGTTTCTTTTTATGCTCCAAGATGATGTATTTAAAAGTTTTCAAGGTTGGGGTGAAAACAAGAAAGTTTGGAGTCTTTATGGACAAAAAAAGGAGTATGAGGGTGCTGCAGCCCACTTTTTTGTGCAAGACTCCGGATTTCCATCCAACTTTGTTGGTGGTTTTAATTCATACTCAAGTAAATATACATTAATTGTATTTAATATGCTTCTAATCATGTGTATCCATTCTTCTATAATATACACGTGCTTAAGCTTCATAAGTTGAATTTCTTTTTCCTTAAAAAGATGAAACATTAAATTATGATTAAAAAATTAGCCACATGATACTTATCAACAAAAAAAATAAAAATAAAAATAAAAATATTGAATGTTTTACAATTAAGTTATTGTTCTTTAAATATGTTTTTTTTTCCTTTGTGATACTTTATCAATGCTCACTCTTTCGTACTCCTAATCAGTTGAAGGTCAAAAATGAAAGTGTACACATATTTTACACTTTCTTTCTTCATATTTCAATATATTTATAATACTCGACAACTAAAATTTGATAATTATTCTTCTCAAATTGTAATCATTTTAACATTTTTCTCTTTTCCATACTCTTAATCAATTGAAGGTCAAAAAATAAGAGTCTATTGACTAATATATATTATTTTTAGAAAATTGTAACAAATAGGCAAACTTTTGAAATCTTTAGATGTAAATAATCTATTTACTAAGAGTAGTAAATAATAAGTCATGTTTAATTTTTATGTTGCGCTTTTATTATTTTCTTTCTTCTCCTTCTCTCTCGATAATTTAGTCTCTTTATATGTCAGTTTGATATTTCTTCTTTTTTTTTTTCATTCTCACCAAACTAATTATTTCTAAAAATAAAAACTAATAATTAAATGCAGCTTAAATCAAATAATCTACTGGTCCAATTCTAAATAATCTGTTTGTCCAATTCCAATTAAACTATATGTCCAAATTCTTACCTCAAGCCCCACTGCTTCATTGAAAAAAATGGCAGATTAAAGTAAGCCAGGCAAAAAAAAAAAAAAACCATGGTATGTTATTTTTCAAAATTTTCGTATGAAATTATAAAGAATGATTAACAATATTAAGAAAAATTTTTTCTAATTGCATTCAATCTGATTATATACAAATATATTATAATTTGAGTTTGACTTATAAAACTTGCACAAAATGCAAAAATGAATGAATATAACCAATCAATAATTGCTTTTCAAATTAAAAATAAGAACATAAACTTTATATAATAGTAGTTTATACTTATTAAAAAGTTAGGGGTATTATTGTTTTGTACAAAAATTAACAAAAAACTACACAAAAGAAGATTTATGGAAAAAAAAAAAAAAACTGCACACACAAAAAAGATTTATGAAACTAATTAAAGCATCTTCAAAGAGATGCGGAGGATAAGATGCACATACTTCCTCTCTCTCTCTCTCTTTTTAAAGTGAGTGACATAAAACGGACAAAAGCTAGTTTCATCCACAAAACACCAAAAAGGAATGCAAAGTTTAAAGAAAAGCAAGAGGAAAATAAAAACACGTCTCCAAAAGCATCTATCCAGCCTTATTATATATAGAAAGACAAGGGAGCCAAACCACTATTTAACCACTCTAGTTACTAAATAAATGTTGGCTATAATAATGTTCAATGTATTGAAAATACTTATAGCAAATTCAGGAAGCCAGTTATGTGCCTTTTTATATTATAGGTGTCAAATTGAAACAATCCCTTTGTCGTCATCATCGTTTATCTTTTTAATTTAACAAGAGGCTGTAATTATTTATTAAATCTTAACTCTTAAGTAGCCAATAATTATTAATTCCAGTAAATTATAGTTGAGGAGGGGAGAGGTGACAATGTAGTGAGAAGGTTCATATCTTCAATTTTTAATGTTCCAAATGGTGTCTAATTAATCATATTTTGAAGTATCATTCAATGAAAAATTTGTAAAAGTTATAATTAAATACTATTTAAAATTTTTTAAATAATGTGTCATAAAGAGATTGGTTAGATATCATCTAAGACACCAAAATTGGATAGAGGATTTGAATACGTAAGAAGGTGCTTAGTGTTGGTTTTTTAAAACGTTTTTCACAAAAATAGAGGAAACGTGATTATGATGTGGAACTTACATAACAAAAATTTTCTCAAAACTTTTTTAAAACATGCTATAGATTGTATTAATTTAATGTTTAAATGAATATATAATGCTTTGCATACTTGGTTGAAGAAAGATGAATGAGAAACACAAATAACAAAGACTTTCTTTATAGACAAAACCATCGTCTTTCTCACATAGTCCTCGACATCAGAAAGGACAAACGTATGCATCTCGTTGGAATTATGGTTTCTATTGATCACTTGACTCACTTTAATCACCCATAAATCTCAATATATGAGCAAAATGGGTCTTGAAATGAAGAACTTTTCTTCACTGTCTTTTCTCTCTTTTACACACCTATGAGGGGAGAGTTTAGAAAAGTATTTAAAGTTTCTCCAAGACTCACACGTGTATAGAATTAATAGAGGGGACCACTATTTATAGAGCATGAGTGAGTCAATTAATTCTAGAAGTTTCCCTTATTTTAGTTTTAAGGCCAAATATTTTAATAAAAAAGAAAAAGGATATTTTCTCTTTTCTTGTATTGTATTAAGCGCCACACACACAGATACCAATCTGAATGTGGAGCCAATTCAAGAAGAAAGAGGAGAGAAAATCTACTTGTTATCCATTCTTATTTGTCTCCATATTCAACTTTTCATATTTGAATTTAGTCACATTTATTCAAAATTAGAAATACTAAATATGGAAACGTTGCAAACATGCTTTGAATTGCACAAGGGAATTTTCTCTTCTAGCAGATGGTGCCACACACAGTGGGACCCTCCCACTATGTGTTTTCCAAAATTAATTATTTTATTATTAAATAATCTAATTATTTAATAATTACAAATTAATTCAAAATTAATTTATTTTTGAATGATATTTAATTTAGAATTCTATAATTCTAAATTAATTATTTAAACCAATAATTCTCCTTGTCCAAATAGTCTTTACAAAAATGGCAGGGGCCTAATGGACCCATAATTTCAAGGGCCAATTCATAATATATTTATTAAAGAGTTTAATTAATATATTACTCTTTTATTAATTCCAATGTAACTCCATCAAATACTTAGAATTGCACTCTTAAAAATATAGATATTTAATTACTCTTTTTTTAGAGTCATTTACTTAATAATAGTCACATATAAGTCGTTCCTCCATAAATAATTCATAATTAGGGCTAAGTAATATCCATTAACCTCTCTAATTACTTCTTTATGTTTGAGTGCTATTGATCCTCTAATGAATAGTGAATTCATGAACTTAATCATAAATTGAAAGATCTTATTATTCAAGCCTCGAATCAATACTCAATAGAATTATTTATCTGCTTTTCGTTAGAGAAGTAATAGATTTCATATTGTAATATTAACATGTCTAGCTATTTACTTTATGATGTCTCCAAAATACAAGGAATGTGATTAGATTCTTGAATCTACACTAAGTAAATTGAAAGAATAAATCCATAAATAGGAGTCAGCTAATAACTTAGGATGAAGGTCAAATTATGTATGACCATCAATTGACATGATTAGAACTTGATATATTTAATGGAAATTATTAGTGGTTCATATCATATCACGTCTTGGCCCTACATAATCTCATTATGTACAGTGCACTCAATTAACGACTTGTTAGATATGATGTCCTAAGGAGTAAAATGTTGTAATATGTTTTTGGAGACATTTTATCAATAAAGAGTTTTTTTATTTTCATATACTAAATTTTTTCCTCTTTATGTTCATTTCTATTGAATGCATGATAAGCAGACAAAAATATAAGGCCGTCAGTCTAAACCTTTAAGAATCATGCATATGATGGACAGATTATGCAGAAGACATGGATCTTAAAGGTGATGATCTAAATTCATAAGATCCGCAATCAAGGAAATAAAGTTGGGTGCTTTATTTATGTTAAGATTGTTATATTGTTTACATCCCTAACGGAAGATGGTTTGTCTTGGCCATCAAAGTGGGACTCCGTGAGTAGAAACATTGGTACATTGTCATAGATGATGATGTATTGGATCAGGACATAACGTTGAATTGATTTGGATTCATAATTCTATCTATGCAAATCAATTCACTTTAGACAATCATATGTGTTGTGTCTTAATCTTGAAATTACTAATGGGCCCATTATCTTGACTTATGTCTTTTGATATACCAAAGGGTGACATCTTGACTTTATAATGGTACGCATATTGGTACATTAGAGACATGACTCTTGATAGCGTAAATCTGTTATTCATAGATATGGAATCCATAACTCTTTTTTGTAGAGTTAATTATATTCTTTTATATGCATTTCTGTAATTGGAAGATTGGAGCACTCATCCATTTTGATGCATAAGGTAATTGAATGATATACTGTCTATAGATAGTAAGTATTCCAATGATGAGATAATGGAATATAAGATAAAAATAATTGAAAAAGTAAGACGAAATTTATCTTTAAGTCGATTATGAATATCTTAAGAGGATAGAACATATTATGATATGTCATAGACACTTAACTTATTTGGAGCTTTGAAATTTTATATACTTCGAGAGTGCAACTCTAAGCTTTTAGTGGAGTTGCATTAGAGTTGATAATTATAAAATATGTATCTGTGATATTGTATTTTATAATTATTGGAGCTTGAACTATATTGGTTCATTAGGTCCCCTTTGCTAGCTTATAATAAATTCTATAACAATATAGCATACTTTTCTAACAAATTGGTGATTTATTTTAAATTATTAGATTGGATGAAATTCGATAGAATCAGATAATTCATGTTCATTTATTGCTTGAATTAATTTTGTGAATTCATTCAAGTTAAATATGTTGAATTATCATGAATATTTTTTTATGAGATTGTCCAGATATAATTATTTTGATAAGATAACTTCTTTATTGAGTTATTTGAATTAAAACTAAGGCTCTTTCTAAAAAATCTCGAGTGGAAAATAAAAGATTCTTAGGCATCATATTATCACAAGATCAGCAGGCTGATCTGTTAGTTTGGCCTGCCGATGGAGTAAGTTCGGTGGGCCGATGAATAAGTTTAGACTGTCGCTTTAACAATAATCTGATTATGTGTTTTAGAAGTGATTTTCATTAGAAGTTGATCCAGATTCCAATTTTTGAGGCCTTATTTGATATTGACTAACCCCAGGTCCGACCTCTATAAATAAAGGGTGAGTTTTCTTAGTTATTCAGATCAGTTGAGTAGCTTAGATTGAGTACTCTAGTGTGAGAAACTCTGAAACTCCTTAAAAGCTATTGTTCACAATCAAGAACCTTAGCTTTAGGTCTTCTCAATTGGTTGGAAGGAAAGTCACTGGAGAAAGAGCTATACGATATATGTCCACTCACACTTCGAGCATGGATAAAGAATAGCAAAGAAGACTAGTTGTTTGAGGCTCTTTTGGAACGTTCTTCTCTTTACTGATTGCTAGTGCTCTTCGGCATACTAAAGGTTAGTAAGATCTATCATTAATTTATGTATATAGTATGTCAAACTTGTGTTTTGAAAAATTACTCAGATTTAAAAATTTTAAAATTCTGCTGCATACTCATTTTCTAACAACTGGTATCAGAGCCATGGTTTTTACGTAGATTTACAAGTTTGTGATCATGCTATATATATAAATTATGTGATTTTATGCTCTCCTATGCTTGAATTTAATTTTTAGAGAGTTGGCACTCTAAGGTTTCTATATATTTAAATGTTGTCATGAGATCATATGGTAAATTTTTATTAATTAATTATGGTTGATTAAATTATTAATTAATTAATGCTGGTTATGGATCCTTAAAGGTTAGAATGTGTGTCTAGGTTTTTCATGTAATTAGATGGTAGTCTATCATCACCGTCTAAGAATTATTATTTAATTTTAAATTTGTAAAAAATTTATAATTAAATAATCATTCGAAGTGAAGATGGATCTAGAAGATAGATGATAGCAGTTCCATTGGTTTTTTCCGAGTTTTTAAAATTTTAATGTTTGTGAATTGTTGAAAATAAGATTGAAAAATTGCGTGAAAATTGCTTTCTAAAAAAACATGGATTCAACTCGGTCAGTAGGCCAAACTCATTGGTTTGACAAGCATATGGTCGCAGTTCGATAGGTCGTCTGTGGAACAGGATTCTGTTGGCTATGGCGGCACGCCTAACTTTCAGGTTTAGCAAGTCAATGGGTTATGACTGACAAGCCGATGATGCAGATCGGTAGGTTAGTAGAGAGTTGTGAGTTTTTTAGAAAATGTGCATTTTTGGGTGCAGTTTTGATTTTACTTTTGAGATAATTCTAAGGAGCATGAAATTTTATGATGACCGAAAAAATAAAGCATGCAGGATTGAAGACTTAAAGAAGGATGCCACATGAAGAAGAATACAACTTGAAGATCTAAGAATGAAGAATCGATAATATATTTTGATTAATCTTTTGTAATCTTTATTTTCTTGTATTTAGGATGGAACCATAATATTACAAGTATTTATTTTTGTTTTGTTTGTGGCTTTGCATGATGCTTTGCTTGTCACATTATAATATGATTTTCCATGAATGTTGATAACACGTC
The DNA here is from genome assembly GCA_025403435.1 of Artocarpus heterophyllus. Taxonomy (NCBI): domain Eukaryota; kingdom Viridiplantae; phylum Streptophyta; class Magnoliopsida; order Rosales; family Moraceae; genus Artocarpus; species Artocarpus heterophyllus. Next base: position 23,848,779 of record CM046346.1, read on the forward strand.
ATGAGGAATAGGGAGTGCCACTCATTAAAAATTGTTCATGCATGTTAAAATAAAACCTTGGTTTTGAAAATAGCGAGTGGGAAAAGGTTTTCGAATAGGGGACCTACGACCTTTATCGTTGCTCTATAGGTAGCACATGATGGTTTCGACTCTTAGAAAGGGATTTCATCATGTACCAAGTTGAATCTCTAAAGGGGTAATTTATTTTAGCATGATTTATCATTGTACACCCCTAGGTGGCGATCATAAATCATGGACAATGTAGTTGAAATGATTGTTATATACTCAAGCTAATTTTATTATTAACCTCTCTTAGGAGTTCTGTTCATAAAATTAATGGCCAAAGAAAACGATTATTAATATATGCTTGATTAACGGGTCCTAGATGGCATGTATCAATTAGAGGGGATCTGTGTTCCCAATTGAATTTGGCAAGTCTCTCATTGTAAGGATGTGATTTTTTTCAAGGCTTTGACATATAAACATAATTGCATGTTTACTTGATTGTGTTATCTTACTAAACTATTATGGAATGTTTGCTTATATTTGGTATATGAAACTTTATTGTAGATTAAAATGCCTAAAAACACTTTATCTTCGATACTCGATAAAAACCAATTAACTGGCGAGAATTACAATGATTGGAAAAGAAATCTGAATATCATCCTTTGCTTTGAGAAACTAAAATTTGTGTTGACAACATCACGTCCTCCCGAACTTACCAGGGAATCCACTAATGAGCAAATCAAAACGTATGATTTTTGAAAAGATGCCCAATGATCAGGTCTGCTGTTATATTATGGCTAGCATGAATAGCATGCTGCAGGCTCAACATGAAGATTATGAGATGCGAAGCAGATCGTGGATAATCTTGAAGACATGTTTGGAAGCCAAGCCATAACAAAAGGTCAAGGGGCTCTTTGAAAACTTTTGAACTACAAACAAAAATTAGAGACTCTTGTAAATGAGGATTTGACGCTAGTCATGGGTTACCTTGCTGAGGCTCAAGTTCAAGGAGCTGATATCGATGCCGAGTCACAGATGACTATGGTTTTTGAGACTCTGTCAAAGGAGTTCATCCCATGTAGAGCTTCATACAATTTGAGCAATAGATAGGTTGTGACCTTAACAAAGTTGATGAAGTAGTTACATGAGTTCAAAAATTTGATCAGGGAGACTCCTACAATGGCGAGGCCAACTTAACGGCTGCATCCGGTTCCAATCCTAATCCAGGGAATGGAAGAAAGTAGAAGGCTAAGAATGGAAGTTTTCTATTCCTACAAATGGCAAGAATAAGAAAAAAAAACCCAACGAAGCTAAAGTGCTTCTACTGTGGGAAGGTTAGGCACATTAAGAAGAATTCTAAGGACTTTTTTTCCCAAGGAGGTAAGTGTGATGTTTTAGTTATTGAAACTTGTTTAGTTGAGAAATAAAGTGACACTTGGGTCATATATTTTGGAACAACTAATCATGTTTGTGTTTCTCTGCAGGGGTTTAAAGAAACAAGAAATCTGCTTCATGAGGACTTCACGCTTCGAATGGGCGATGGATCCTTAGTGTTGGCTGAAGCAGTGGGAGATGTCTATCTTTATTTTGATAATTATAGGATTTTGGTTTTGCGAGATTATTTTTATGTTACTAAACTTAAAAAGGAATTTAATATCTATAGCTTATTTATTTAAAGATTCTTATTCAGTTTCTTTTAATAATAAAGTGGTGATTTGTTAAAACAAATCTTTTATTTGTGATTGATGGATGCAAAATAATCTATATTTTATCAAACCTAAGATGGCCATACTACTTAACATTGAGGTTAATGATAATAATTCTAAAAGACCTAAGACTTCTTACTCTAATAAGACTTATCTTTGGTGTTTGCAATTAGGCTATATTAGCCTGAATGGGATTTAAAGATTGATAAAGGATGGACTTTTAAGTCACTTAAAGGTGAAATCTATACCACAATGTGAATCATGTTTGGAGGGTAAAATGACCAAAAGACCATTTGGGTCTAAAGGCAATAAGGCCGAAGAGGTTCTCGAGCTTGTGTATAGTGATGTTTATGGTTCCATGAACGTCCGGGCATGAGGAGGGTATGAGTACTGTGTCACTTTTATTGACGATTACTCAAGGTATGGGTATGTCTACCTAATGCATCATAAAAGCGAAACTTTCGATACGTTCAAGGAGTTTCAGACTAAAGCGAAAAAGCAATTAAGTAAACCCATAAAGGCATTTCAATCTGATCGAGATAGTGAATACCTCTCCAATGAATTCTTAGAACATTTATTAGAGAATGAGATTTTATCCCATTTGACTGTGCCGGCCACTCCGCAATAGAATGGCCTAGTTGGAAGAAGGAATAGGACCTTGTTGGACATGGTTAGGCCCATGATGAGTTTTTGGCATTGCCTTTATCCATTTGGGGATATGCACTACAAACCATATGTTATCTTTTGAACAATGTGCCTTCAAAATTGGTTCGTAAAACTCCTCACGAGTTATAGACAAGTAAGAAGGAATCTTTAAATCATATTCGCATATAGGGATGTCCGACTCACGTCTTGTATAAGGAAGCAAACAAATTGAAACCACGTTTGGAAGTTTGTGTATTTGTAGGATATTTAAAAGGGACTAAAGGGGGTTATTTCTATAATTCAAAGGAAAATAAAGTCATGGTTTCAATACATGCAACATTCCTTGAGGAAAGTTTCATGAACGGCTTTAAGCCTCGAAGTAAAGTGGGACTCGAGGAGTTGTGGAGTGATTGATTACTCCGAGGGTTTCGGTAGAAACCAATCCAATCAATGTCGAAAAAACAATTGAACAAAAATCTAAGGGGCTTCGACATAGTGAGAGGATTAGGCGTCAACCCAAGAGGTATATGTTCAATGGTGAAGCCTACTTGGCTGAGCTAGTTGAACATAACAGGGATCCTCACACTTATGAAGAAGCTATGGAGGATGCTCATTCAAAGCTCTAGATCGAAGCCATGAATACTGAAATGAAGTCTATAGAGACTAATCATGTTTGGGAATTTATGGATCTTCTAGGAGGGATAAAACCCATAGGGTGTAGGTGGATCTATAAGAGAAAAGAGGAGTAGATGGAAAAGTCGAAACCAATAATGTTAGGCTAGTAGCTAAGGGATACACACAAAAGGAAGGAATTGATTACAAAGAAATCTTTTCACCTGTAGCTATGCTTAAGTCTATTTGTATTCTCTTATCCATAACTACCGCTCTCGACTACAAGATTTGACAAATAGATGTCAAAACCACTTTTCCAAATGGCTATCTTGATGAGTCCATATATATGATATAGCCAGATGGGTTCAAGGCTAAGGGTCAAGAGGATAAGGTTTGTAAGCTACTAAAGTTAAGTAACGAACTTAAGCAGGCTTCTCATTCTTGAAACATAAGATTTGACTAGGTGATTAAGACTTTTGGGGTTCGAACACACATTAATGATGGGGAGGTTATTTTTCTACTACTTTATATAGATGACATTTTGCTGATTGGCAATGATGTTGGGGCATTGTCATCGGTTAAATTATTATTGACCAAGCAGTTTGACATGAAAGACTTGGGTGAAGCTAATTATATTCTCTGTATCCAGATTTTTTGGGATAGGAAGAGCAAAATGATAGCTTTATCCCAAGTGGCCTACATAGATAAAATTCTCAAGAAGTATGCAATGCAAAATTCCAAGAGAGGTAGGCAGTCATCTAGGACTGGAATTATTCTTTCTAAGAAAGACTCACAAAAGTATGATGAAGAAAGAGAATACACGAAGAAGGTGCCATATGCTTCAGTAGTGGGTAGTCTTATGTATGCTATGCTTTGCACACGATTGGACATTTGTTATGCTGTCAAGATAGTAAGTTGATTTCACTCGAATCCAGGACCAAACCACTGGGTTACAGTCAAGCATATTTTCAAGTACCTGAGAAGGACTCGAGGGTATATGTTGTGTATTCGGGTGAGGATCTAATACCTCTAGGATATACTAATTCAGATTTTTAATCCTGTTTGGATTCAAGAAGATCGAATTTTGGTTTTGTGTTTACTTTGGGCGGTGGTGCCATTGTTTGGAGAAGTGTCAAGTAAGATTGCACTTTAGATTCAACAATAGAAGCTAAGTATGTGGTAGTTAGTGATGCTTCGAAAAAAGCAGTATGGCTCTACAAGTTCTTGGGGATCTTGAGGTAGTTCTTGGTATGGATAAGGCGGTGTCGCTTTATTGTGATAATACTACAGCGATAGCTAATAGTAAGGAACTAAGATTTCACAAGAAGAGTAAGCATATTCATCGGAAGTATCATGTGATAAAGGACTTCGTTGAGGGTGGGCATGTCGTTGTATGCAAATTGCATTTGAGGACAATTTAGTCGATCAATTCATGAAGACACTAACTGCGAGGGTTTTCGAGAGGCATGTGGATGCTATGGGGATGCGAGATGTGTCACATGTACTTACTTAGTGCAAGTGGTGTAATGCCCCTTAGTTCGGACATCACAGATGTCGTTACAATCTTACATTCATACTTACTTGGACTTTAAGTATATATATAAGTACAAAACTTAAACGATACTTTTAATTGTAAAAGTAAAACATGCTTAACCAGGATCCATTCAGACATTTTTTTTTAACATTGTTTAGAATAATATTGCTTAACATATTCCATATAATAATTTATTCAATTATACTAAAATTAATCATGAACTTATTTAATAATATAGGTATACCAAGTTGCAAAATCAGGACTTATAATACATCACATCATATCTCATAAATCATCACATCATTTAAAAGTCATAAACTCCCACAGTTCGGCAGGCTGAACTTGGGACTTCGGCAGGCCGAACATGATTGGTAGGCCGGAGTTCCCTCAACCGGCAGGCCGACAGAGGCTTTGCAAACTTGCTTAAAATCTCATCATCGTTCAATAGGCCCAAAACGTGATCAGTAGGCCAAACTTTCGGACATCGGCAGGCCAACCAAGATGTTCGGCAGGCCGACCGAACCAAAAATCCTTGGGAAAACTTAATTTCTAAAACAAAACCATCCTTTCATAAAAGAAATGCGGAAGTTCATAATACTTAAAATAATGTAATAAAATATAAAACATAGTTCAAGAATACTTAAAATATTTATCATCATAAAAAAATGTTCAAAATCTGAACCTTGATTTAAAATATAAAAACGTTCTTCTTGGCGTGCTTCCAGTTATAATTCATCGTGCTTAGTGCTCATACGCCTTCCCATGTCCTCCGCCTATTCCATGATTTTCTTACCCTTATCTGCAACATGACGTGAAACATGATTAAGCTAATGCTTAGTAAGTACATATAATTCTCACAATTTAAAACATTACATAAACATCATCATTGTCATCATATCATAAAAGTGCCTTAAGCACAATTTCATAGAAACATATCTTTCATTACATTGACCATTTGAAAACTTATTCCATTTTATCTTTAGGGCCCATGTGTTGCACCATGAACATCATTGTAGGCGCGCCGTCATGAGAGGAGAAGGGTAGCTAATCCCAAACCAAACATGACATCATAACATATCATTTCATAACATTGGTGTGCAACACTTATTAGGTGATACATATATACATAATTTTCATACTTTGAAACATGTTATCATCACACATACATAACTTTAAATCATGAAAATCTTTCATAAGAAATCCTTTAAAGAAAATAACCATAAAATCATCATGAATTTCATAGTGAACATATCATCAAACTTTGTAAAACGTGTCATGTTGCAGGTGAGAATGTACTTACCTTAACGCTAGCTTACTTAACCTTAATATACTTTTGGTGACGACGCCGCGGTCTCGATGTGCTCTCTTCTTTGAGTGTTCATGCCATTTATCCATTTAAAAATACAATAAAAGTAATACTCATCATAAAACATTCATTCATATATCATTCATATATATATTCATTCATCTCATATTACAAACATAATTCATAACCATAAAAATTGTCATCACATAAACATGTTATTATGATTTTTCTTAAATCATAAAAAATTACCTTAAGCATATAACAACAAACCATACATTTTGAACATAATTATCTTTTAAATAAAACATTTTCAAACAATTAAAAAAATATATATTTTAATTTTAGAAATTCATACAAACACCATATTATCATGCATACAATTATTTCATTATCATAAAATCATTTAAACATACATAACATTTCATAAACCAAAATCCAAAAATAACATTTATTAAAACAGTTTCCTTAATGTATTCTCATAAAAATTTCATAACATAAAATACATTCATCATACATTATACATGCACATTCTTGATGACTATCATGAAAAAAAACATCATATTTACCCCTTGAATAACATTACTTTTTTTTCATGCTTCAAGATTAAACAATAAAATTTTACTGTGAGGGGTAGAAGATAGAAAATTCATATTTTATCATAAAAATGTTGAAACAACTTGAAACTTAGGAAAGCATCTCATAACACATACATGCATATCATATTAAAAATTCAAAACAAATACAATACCTAAAGAAAGATATTGTGGACGAATTGAGGAGGAAAATTTCTTTTCAAAAACACCAGAAAAACTAAATTCTTACCTTGGAAATTTCTTCTCAAAATTCTTGAATTTAACCAAGGAAAATACAACTTTTCTTACAATTTTCTTGCAGAGAATTTTCGGGATAGAGAGAAATTCGTGGAGAAGAGAAGAGAAAGAATGAGAATGAGAGAACGTCTCAGAACTGAGAGAGAAAAACGTGAGAATGAGAGAAAAAAAATAATGAAAAGGAATGTTAAAATTTTTTTTAACATAATGAGCATAATTGATGGGAATTCAATTCCCTCCATTAAGTCAGAATTTTTGACTGTTTGACAGCCCAAAACATGAAGGAAGGAGAGAAGAAAAAGAAAGTCAAACAAATCATCACATCTTACCATATTTTGCCCTCTTAAAATAGGAAACCATTTAAAATAACACAAATCAATGCAAAGTCAAACATTTTTATTTTCCTTAACTGATAAAACATTCCATTATTATGCCAATTAATCACAATAAATCACTCATTTAACGTAATTATCTCAGCCATAAAGTTGGAGAGATTTCTGCTGACTACTCGTCAACCGTGTTCGGTCTGTCGATTTTCCCCTTCGGCCTGCCGGTTCCACCAAGTTTGGCCTGCCGATAGATTTCTTTGGCCTGTCGGTCTTGGGCAGACTGTTCGGCCTGCCGAACTGTCCTTAAATGCAACACATTAAGACATTCATACACCATCGCATCATAATTAAACATACATTAAAATAATCATGAACACTTGAGCACAACGATTCCAAGCGGTCATCACCTGTCATAAAACTTAACATAAAAAGTTAGTAACATTTAAAGCATATTTCATAACATATAATATAATTTATTAATAAAATTCCTTAACATCGTTACTAACTTAACGTGGTCCGTTATATAAAAATAGGTGGGTGTTACAAGTGGGAGATTGTTAGACATGATGCCTTAAGGAGTAAAATGTTGTAATATGTTTTTGGAGACATTTTATTAATAAAAAGTTTATTTATTATTCATATAACAAATGTTGTCCTTTTTACGTTCATTTATATTGAATGTATGATAAGCAAACAAAAGTCCAAGACCGCCAGTCTAAACCTTTAAGAATCATGCATATAATGGACAAATTATGCAAAAGACATGAATCTTAAAGGAGAGGGTCTAAATTCATAAGATCTACAATCGAGGGAATAAAGTTGGGCACTTTATTCATGTTAAGATTGTTATGTTGACTACATCTCTAACAGGAGATGGCTTGTCTTAGCTATCAGAGTGGGACTCCGTGAGTAGAAACATTGGTACATTGTCATAGGTGATGATGTATTTGATCGGAAAATAAAGTTGAATTGATTTGGATTAATAATTCCATATGTGCAAATCAATTCACTTTCATATGTATTGTCTCTTAATCTTGAAATAACTAATAGGCCTGTTGTCTTGACTTATGTGTTTTGATGTACCAAAGAGTGACATCCTGTCTTATGATTGTACACATACCAATACGTTGAAGACATGACTCTTGATAGCGTAGACCTATTATTCATAGATATAGAATCCATAGCTCTTTTTGTAGAGTTAATGATATTCTTTTATATGCGTTGTCCTGTAATTGGAAGACTAGAACACTCAACCATTTGGGTGTATAGGTGTAACTGAATCGTATACTGCTTATGGATAGTAAGTTTTTCAATAGTAAGATAACGGAACATAAGATAAAAATAATTAGGAATGTAAAATGAAATTTATCCTTTAGCCGATTATAAATATCCTATAAGGATACGACACATTATGATATATCATGGACACTTAGCTATTGAAGCTTTATAATTTTATATATTTTAAAAGTGCAGCTCTAAGCTTTTAGTGAAGTAGTATTAGAGTTGATAATTATAAAATATGTATAGGGGATATAGTATTTTATAATTATCGGTGCTTGAACTATATAGGTCCTTCATGTCCCCTTTGCTAGCTCATAATAAATCCTGTAACGATACGGCGTGCTTGTTTAATAAATTGACGACTTATGTTAAATTGTTAGATTGGTTGTAATTTGATAGGATTAGATAATTCATGTCTGTTTATCGGTTGAATAAATTTTGTGAATTAATTCAAGATAAACATGTTGAATTATTGGGAACTTTTTTATAAGATTATCTAGATATAACTGTCTTGATCAGATAACTTCTCTATTAGGTTATTTGAATTGAAACTGAGGCTCTATCTAAAGAATCTCGAGTGAAAAATAAAAGATTCTTAGGGATTATATTATCACAAGTGTTAGTTCAGCCTATCGATAGAGTAAGTTTGGCATGCTGATGGATAAGTTTGGACTGCCTATCTAATGATAATTTGATTACAATTTTCAGACACGATTTTTATTAGAAGTTGATCTAGATTTGAATTTTTGAGGCCTTATCTGATAATGACTAACCCTAGGTCCGACCTCTATAAATAGTAGGTGAGTTTTCTTGGTTATTCAAATCAGTTGAGAAGTTTAGAGTGAGCACTCTAGTGTGAGAAACTCTAAAACTCCTTGAAAGCTATTGTTCACAATCAAGAACTTGAACTTTAGATCTCCTCAATTGGTTAGAAGGAGAGTCATCGAAGGATGAGCTGCACGACGTGTGTCCACTCACACTCTGATCGTGGACAGAGAATAACAAAGAAGACCAGTTAGTTGAGACTCTCCTGGCATGTTCTTATCTTCACAGATTTCTAGTGCACTTCAGCATTAAGTAAGATCTATCATTAATTCATGTATATAGCATGTCAAACTTGTATTTTGCAACACGACTCATTACATTAATGGTTTAGATAAGACCATTCCATTCTCAATAGAAATGAACTGCATTAATAACACTCAATTAAATATTCTTTACTTTAATTAAATAACTAGGTATAATAATTAATTATATGTCACTGACCATTTTATTTATTACCTTTAACTCTTGTATAAGACTTATATACAATATATAAGGTTACATAGGTAATTATGAAATTTAATGATATTCATAAAGTATTCGAAATACATATACATAAATCTAATGAATAAATTTACTTTATTTATTTACAAATATATCTTTTATAAAACATCATATGTTTTAAGGATATTTATCCTAACACTATGTTCTTTCAATATGATCAGTAATCTTCTCTTTCCATTTTTATATTAAAATAAAAATCTATTATATGTTCCACCAAAAAAAAAAAAAACTATTATATGTTAAGCGTACGTCTTCATTCTCATTTCCTGTTCCAATATTGCAATTTATCCTTTTCGATGAAAACAAATTAAAGCACTTCTACCGGTAAAAGTAGAATAGAGGCTTGCATTAAAAACCGGACCTCAGGACACATAAATTATGTGTACCATACTAAATAAACTGACATCATATAGTTTATTATATGGATGGAACTATTGCAAAAAAGTAACCCTATCCTCGCCCTTACTTTTTCTCCAACGTAAGGCTTTGTTTTTGAAATAGATCACTAAAGAATAAACTTGACGACGGACATCTTATATTATCTCCTTGTAATATGTGTGTGTGTATATATATATAATAAACTCAAGTGGATTGATCATATTGCAAATTATGCTATATATATATATATATATATATATATATGTTCATTGACTTGAATGTTTATGGTAGTCTGCATGCGATTAAAACTAACAATCTTCCAACAGCTTGGAGAAACACTTGGAATCCTTATCCTTTCACATCTTCATGCTGAAGCCAAGGATTTTTAAGAATAGGAAAGCAGCAATAGTCATGACATTATCTCCTGAAAAGAAATACTTTGAATATGTATATTTAGAGAAGTAAGACACCAAAAACACATTAAGAGAAATGTTATCGTTTGCATTAAGTAACAAATATTATCTCATGATTATACACCTCATGATTAATTAATCAGGCTATCTGTATAAAGATTACGGTGAAATGTGATTAGACCAAATAGTATATGCTGCTGTCAAAAACTGTTGATGATAAATCATGGAGAAACGCTTTAATTAAGGTAATCTGTTATTTTGACAACTTTTGTTTGTTTACGAGATTGTCTAGTTAGTCAGAAGTTACTGACCAGAAGTAGATAAGTGTTTGAAAATTATTATTATTATTTTTTATTTTTCTAAGCACCAAAATCAAAATTTTAGATGTTTGATAGATTTTGTATAAAAATGAAAAATATATGGTGACTAAACTAGACATGCTTTGGTAAAATAGAATTATGTTTTATTATTAAGGTTATTATTTTAGTAATTTGAACACAGATCACTAAAGCTACTTTGTAAAACCAACTCCTTAATTGTTTCTCAAATTCTTGGAATCTGCTGTATAAATACAAGGTTTACCAAACACTCTATTCTGTTGTAGATTCTTATAAGAAATTAAAAGCAGCCTCTAAAATAATATCCAAACAAGCCACTTGTTGCTTTCATTTAAAAGTTGATTTACATTAGGCAGCTTGTTTTTTTTTTTTTTTGTTTTTTTGTTTTTTTTATTTGTAGATATACCTTAGGATGGTAAGTTTGTAATGCTTATAAATAGTGGGCCTATGTATAGTTGTTCATCGCGTTACACCTAATTATTAATTAATCCAAGCATTTGTACTTGAAAAAAATAAGAGTCACTATGCTGTCTATTGTCATCTTTGTATTCTTTATTCCTTCCTTAGTTCTTTCCCGACAACCAACAGTTAATTTTCAAAAGTACGATTTGCAATTAGCCAGCGTTGGTCCCTTCTCCTTAGCCTACGACTCCTCCGGTAGAGGACCCTTTACGAGTATATCTGATGGCAGAATTATAAAATTTGATCCTGTAGACAATCGTTTCGTTGAATTTGCCTTCACTAGTCCCAATAGGTAACTGACTGTTTCGTTGGCATTTAACGATTTTTACAAATTTATTTATTATTGATTCCTGATCATTCAACATGAAATATCTCATTGATCAACATGAAATATCTCATAGATATCAAACCAATATTTCCTCAAGAGCATTTCTTTAAGACATCAATAGTGTTAAATACCATCTACTAATAAAATGTGAGTGTCATAGTATGAGGCCCATAGGTAGGACCTATATTTCATTAGTGATGGTGTTTAACACTGGTAGTACCTGTAAACATTTTTCTTTCCTCAAATATGTATATATGTGTACAATTGATGATTAGTAACACACATAAATAATCAATTACCATCATAAGTAACACATACATATGCACATGATTAGTATACTATCAATCTTTATTTGTTAATTATAACTTCCTATACAATTGATGTTTTTTGACTTGAATCTTATATATAAAAATAAATATATATATTTTCTCAAATATGTATATATGTATATAATTCAGGTCAAAGGCACTGTGTGAGGGAATGGATACTAATGATGATTCAGCTTTGGGAGATGTATGTAGGAGGCCATTGGGTATAAGCTTCCACTATAGGACAAATCAATCATACGTGGTAGACGCTAATAAAGGACTTCTAGTGGTTCAACCTAATGAAAGGCTTGCATCTAATATTGCGACAGGTGCAGGAGGCGTGCCCTTCAAATTTCTCTTCCATTTGGATGTCGATCAAGTAACTGAAGATGTGTATTTCACTGACTTCAGTTCTGTATTCCCAATAAGGTAAATTTCCCAAGTTATATATGTAGTTTATTTGGAAAACTACCCATTTGGTAAAACTCTTGGTTACCATTTGTACGAGTTTAAATTTTTCTCCTTTTTGTTTTCCTGCCTATTTAGTTGTCCCTCCAATCATATTTTTACACAAATTATTTTATTGATATGAGTAATTTGTGTTGGAGACATGAGGCAATAAATTGGAGGCCGTAGATTTGAGCTCGCATCATACCAGAGACTGTTTCGGCGAATTTCTCATTTTCAACAAGTAGGAAGAAGCTAAGCTTCCTCTCGTTTTATTCGCAATGCCTCATGTAATAATAGAACAAAGAAATACATGAGTTTAATTGAAAAATTATATGATGGCAAGTTTTGGCCTCGTCATTTTAATTAATAGTTTCCACTTTTTTTTTTTCTTTTTCAGTTAAAAAATCATTGATGGAGTAGTCTATTACTGTTTTACCAATTGTATATCATTTATATAACAGTGAATTATTGATTGAGGTTGGTTAATCACTGATTGATATCAGTCTATCATTTATAGACCACCAAGTCAATCATCAAGATAGTTCACAAATTAGTCCATCACTTGTTAATCCTTTATAATAAAAACCCCTTTTAACGTAATTTAACAAAACTTAGGTTGTGTACTACAAAAAAACTTAAAAATTGGCTATTTACTTTAAAACCCCAATATAATTTTACTACTAAAAATGTGCAGCATGGCTTTAAATTTGCAGCCAACTCTTACAAGCCATCGACGCGCAAGATTCAACAGGAAGGTTACTAAAATACAATCCCAACACCAGAGAGACAACAGTGCTGCTGAGTTACTCTCAGGAGCAACCGGGGTTGCACTCATTCACGACTGAATAACACCTAGAATTTGATTAATTAAGGTTAGCATATAAATGGTGGATTAGTATGCCTTAATGTGATTTAAATTTAATTTAAACATTTTGTGATACATTTTGAAATTTATCCACCTTCAGTTATTTTTATTTATTATTTTGAATTTTGAAACAAATAATTTATCAAATGTCCAATATGTCTCTTTTGGGAAACTATGTGTTGGAACATGATTTTCACTCTCCAAAACCACTTCTTTTTTTCCTATTTAACCCCCTCTCCCCTCCTCTTCTTCACTCACACTCTCTCTTTCTCTCCCAGCCCTCTCTCTTCCTCTCTCACGCTTTTTCTCCCCCTCTCTCTTCTCTCTTGATTTTTATTCAAAATTTGAGCAAAAACTTTGAACCTCAGTTGGATTGAAAGTTCAAGAAACAAGATTCGGTCTCAATAAACCCTATTTAAAGCTCGGATTTGAGGTTAGTTTACTAAACTTTCAAAATTTCAAACTTTTTCCCAATTCTCTAAATTTCATTGAAATGTCAAATTTTGAGTTTCTAAAGCTTAGGAAACTTTCAATCTCAGTTAGTAGAGCTCAAATCATCTAGAATCTAGGCTTGATTTCACAAAAATTGGGTTAAATTACATTTTTCCCTTTTTCTCTATTTTTGGATTTATTCAAAAATCTTTGTGTAAATCTTGTTTAAATTTGTTTAAAAGTGTTCTAGTATGTTTTTTTATCATCTCTGAACATTACCCATGCTTAAGAATTGAGAAAATAAGTTTAGAATGAAATTTTGGATTTGGGGAGGCCGAGACTTGAAGTCTCAGGTCCTAGATTTATCCAGTTCAGTAGGCTGATCTTAAACATTGACAGGCTGGACTTATGAGTTCGACATGCCAGATTCATACCATCGGCAAGCCAAACCTGGGCCAGTCTGGTAGGTCGGTGCTGCATGGTCGGCAAGCCAAACAGTGCAGTTCGGCAGGCCGAACAGAGAAGTCTGCCAGGCCAACCTGATTTCATGGAACTTTGCTATTTTTCACTTGTTTTTCACCATTTAAAACCTAGATAAAGATTTTAACCTCATGATATGATTTTGTGACCTTTAAAGGTGTACTAAGACACTATGAGATAGCATAATACTGTAGAATACTATGAGTTAGATATTGATAAAGCTTAGTTTACTTTTAAGGTTGATCGTAGTTCCGTGGAACTAACATATAGCGGGTCGAGACTATGGTGTTGGGTCACAATATAGAGTATTAAGGTAGGACTTCTACCTCTTCTTTGATAGCCAGTTTTTTTTTTTTTTTAAATGGTTTTGGCTTTAAAGATTCTTTCAAAATGTTTTCAATAAATGACAAAATGTTTAAAATATTTTCAAAGAGGGGCTTGGCCACAAAAAGACTTATTGCCAAATGATTTTTTTCAAATTGATTTTTAAGGAATGATTAGAATGAACTTCTTAGTATTTTTCATTTCTTGCTGAAGTATGAATGATCATAATGAATCAAATAATGAACATAATGAGAATGTTCGGTAAAATGGAACATAATAATGATAAGATACCGGACGTGTCGACTAGCATCATCCGGAATGATAAACTAGAGCATGATGCCATACACAGAGATTGGGTTGTGGAGAGTGTAATCTTGAGGACAAGTCCTAAAACCCAATTGGATCACTATGGTGGTGATACTATGGCTTTTCCAGAGAACAAATAATAAAGAATAATTCCAGACGAATAAGGATTCTAAAGGTAAGGATAAATTTAAATACGTTTTATTTATATTTATGAAATTTTGTGAATTATTTTCAAATATGAGAATTTATGTTTAGAACTAATGTTTTCTAAGCCTAGTTTTACTAAGCCTCTGCTCACATTTTTTTATTTGTTTTGAAAATCTTGCCCCTAGGTAGATTGCAGCTTAGGATCGATTGCAAGGCGACAGGACAAACACATGAGCTATAGGAATTTTGTTTTAGTTATTTCTTATGTATTATTTAAATTTTTATCTCTCATATTGGAGTGAGATTATAATATTTCATTGTCGATACCATGTGTATGCACTAATGTAGGTTTGGCGGGGCCCGACTTATGTTTTTCTGTCCTTGTTATTTTATTTTATGATTAACGGTTCCAAAATAATGATAATTGCTTTAATGAGTTTTTAAACTTTTGTGCTTTTCAAAATAACCCAAAACATTTAATTAGTGTTTTTAATTAAAAAATTTAGTTTAATCAACTTAATTAATCTACCACGTCACCTCCCGTACTTCGGGACGTGACACCTCCTCGTCGTCGAGATGAACGTTTTTAGAATCAAGAGATTATGGCTTCGTGGGCCCAACGCTTTTACAACGGTTGATCTGATCTCTTTGGATGGAGGACCTTCTAATATCAAGAAGAACTCGCTGACGGATTTTTGGGTGGCGGTGAACACTCGAAAGCTGGGACCGACGGGTTTAGTTATTAGATTGCCATCAGCTGTAAGAATTTGAGGAATAGGTGATGGTGGTGGTAACGTTTTGCAGACTTTGGATCTTAACAGGTTTTTTTTCAATATGACTGTTAGTGAGTTTCAGCCGTTTGGCCTCGGAGGTTATGTTCTAAGGGCTGATTATCTTGGTCGTGTGAACTAAGTATTAAAGTTACCGTAAGTTGGACGTGGCTGCTATGCGCGCCAAAGTACCTAGCTAGCTAGCTAATCTTACTAACAAATCGCCATCTTTGTGCTTGTTTGTTTGTTTGTTTTTTTTTTCGTTTCTTTTTGTTTTTATGTTTAACTAAAATTAGTTTCCCAATACTTTTCAAGAAATAAAGTCTCTAGTTTTATTAACTTTGTTTTTATTATTTTATTTCCCTCCTATATAAATCGAACTCATATATCTTTTCTTTTTATTTTGTCGGTTAGCTTAATGATATATATATATATATATATATATGGATATAATGCTGGCTGTTTTTGAAATTTAAACGAGATTTTTCTTTTGATTCATATCGTTCTTACCAATTGGGTCAGCTAGTACACTACAAAAAAAGTTGCAATTAGCTGCAAACTATTTTCGTGGCAAAATTTCAAAATTTTATAATTAAAAGAATTTTCTATAAAATTTTGTTTCGTAGTTAGGACGTAGCTATATCATTGTAATAAAAGTCCCCAACTGCAATTTTTTACCATGTTTATAGTTGAATATGATACTTTTAGAAATAAAAGGATTTTTGTAACTAAACATTATACTTTTAGTTACAAATTATTTTGTCACTTATTATTATTATTATTATGATGTTGAAATAAGCTTTGGAACAAGAAAAGAAGCTACAAGCCGAAAGTAGAGGAAAGCGAATCCCTATGACACACACACCCTCATGTTTGTTCCATATAGTGCTTTGACAACGAAATCCTCTTATTCAAACTGCACAAAGACAAAATTCCTATTCACTCTTGGAGTATCTCTAATACAATATTATTTTTAATGCTAAATTTATTATATTTTTTAGTTGAAAGATTAAATTATTTCTTTTAATTATTACCACGTTCTTTTTCAATCATTTTAATATTAAAAGTTTACTTTTATAAGTTTTACGGTTTAAAAATTATAACGAATGGTAAATATAAAATTTCAAATGGCATGCATTTGAACTCAAAGTAAAATAACATATTAAATATGTTATTTTTACGCTTTTTAGTGGTAAATATAATATTTATGTTAGCATTTGCATTGAGATAGTCTTATTACTAATATTTTGCCATACTGATCATAGTGTTTTTCCAAATCTCTAGTCTTGGATTTAACTGGATAAAAAGTGACAAAAAAGATTTTTTATGGTCTAGTTTATGCTGGGATCCTTAATATTCTTCAGACCTTCTCCCATGTTCTTGCTGGTTGTCGCAAGCCATAAATATAAAAATTAATTGTATCAAAATACAATATCTATTGCTATACAATCACTCCACACTTGTCATATCAAAGTTAGAAATACCACAACTAATAAAAAACAGAAAAAAGAAACAGAGGTTTAAAGCATTCCTTTTTTTTTTTTTTCCTTTTCATTTAAAATAGAATGTTAATTAAAAGCACATTGCTTAGTCTTGGTATAAAAATTGCCAAGCATATATCTTTTAACTTCTGTTGCAATGCGCATAACAACATGCAATTTACACAATTGGAGCCTTGCGAAGAAACCATGAATATATGATTGCATCACAAGGAAGTCATCAACAACAGCAGGAAAAATGATTCTAAGATTAGGAAAAACAATCAAATCAAGAAAGCATACCTGAACATCGGCATAGTCGCAAAGATGCTCACAACGCTCCAAGATATACCGATCTGCAGGTTGGAGTACGTCTTAAGTAGTATCTGTGAAGGAATGAATGCTCCTCTTCCTTGCATGTTGCGCCGCATGGCAGCAAGCTCAACTTGTAGCTCAAACTTCATACGTGCCATGAATGATGTCTAAATTTTTAAGGCTTGCTCGTTCTTCAACACATAAATTCTTTCCAACAATTCATTATTTTTCTTTTCAGTAGCTTCTGCTCTTTTCTTACCTTCTTCTGCATCCTTGCGAAGTTGCTCATTAAGATTTTTTGACTTTGTTGTGCTTTGAACCGGCACCTAAACCACACACATGTCCTGATTTAGGAAGTAAGATGCCATCAAACATTTCGTCCAGTGTCATGAGACTATCCTCATCTATTTTTTCAAATTGAAAGTCAGAAGCTTCCTCCTAAACACAAAGTAAACACGCAAACTATTCAATAAAAAAAATCAGTTTTTTGACAAACTATGGTTCTTACTAAAAATTACACATTACAATAGCAATTATCCTACATGGTTAAGATAAGTGACGTTAGACAAAACACTAGAGTAGCAATTGTTCTAAAATTTCTTCAGACTTTTCATTGTCTTCATTGCTCTACGATAAAGCAACAGACTTTTCATGTAGGATAATTGCTATTGTAATGTGTAATTTTTAGGAAGAACAATTGCTACTTCAGACTTTCATTGTCTTCATTGCTCTACAATCAAGCAACAAAAAACGACTATTATTATCGG
This sequence comes from Artocarpus heterophyllus, assembly GCA_025403435.1. Classification (NCBI taxonomy): domain Eukaryota; kingdom Viridiplantae; phylum Streptophyta; class Magnoliopsida; order Rosales; family Moraceae; genus Artocarpus; species Artocarpus heterophyllus. The sequence continues at coordinate 23,866,915 of CM046346.1, forward strand.
CATAAATGTGAGAATGCAATAACAGATTTAGAAAACATGATAGTTTGTTTAGGAAAGTTGTTGGGACTGTTTTTTATGGTTGGAACTGTTTTTGGTTTAATAGGGTATTTGGTATAGTGGTTAGAACCATTGGTTAAACTGTAAACACTGTAGTATGTGAGAGCTTTACACTGTTCCTAACTAAAAAGTTAATGAAAACCACTTTAGCCAAATAGGAAGTAAATTTTATGAGAGAAAAATTCTAGTAAAAATGGTTAGAACTGTAAAAAACGATTGGAACTATGATTGCCAAATAGGGGCTAAATATTACCCTCTCATATTTGTTGGAGTGAATTTCCGAACATCAACCTTCTCGTACCCCCTCTATTGATCCCCGATGAGTTGCTCAAAGCTCCTCTTTGTCAGATTCGCTGTGACTTAACCTGCAAAGATACTCCGATACTCAGCCAAACAGTAATGGAGATATTTTTAAAGATGGAAAAGAATAGAGAAGTTATAGAAAGATGTTTAAAAGTGAGAGGAAGGTCCCTTCTTCTTGGGTTCTATGTCATATTTATACTTGATTTGTCCTGATCTGATAATTGTCCAAACAATCACCAAATTTTGGATATGTCACATTTTTTTTTTGGGCTTAGGACTTCCTTTGATTTTCCCATCTTGGTAAAGGCCTAATTAAAATGTTCGTTATTCTTTTTGTTTAGTTTTTTTTTTTTGAGGATTTGTGCATATTCATGTACATTTCATTCTAAGTATATTATGGATACATGTCAGGCTACAAGTGATTTGCTTGACACATGACATGTATCCACTTTTTACTATATATCCCGAGGTCATTCGGGCATTTCTAGGCCAGATAGGTTTAGCCTTCTCGAGATATGCTTCATATTGACACTACAAGAAAAACTATATTTAACGATATATTATTTACGATATGTAGTTTTTGAATGTTGTTGAAAAGTACATACAACGACATCTCCAACAAACATGTCGTTAATGACATTTGAAACAATAATTAATGACATCTATATAGATGCCGTACTAAAGGTCTCTTTTTAACGACAATAGTTTAATATCGTTAAATTATTTAACGACAAGTAAGAGATGTTGTCAAAACCTTAAAGATTCTACGACACCTCTTATGGATGATATTGGTCAAGATGTCGTCTATAAGGGATGTTGTAGAATCTCTAAGGCTTTAACGACATCTCCTACTTGTCGTTAAATAATATAACGACACTAAACTTTCATCGTTAAAGGAGACCTTTAATACGGCGTCTATATAGATGTTGTTAATTATTGTTTTAAATGCCATTAATGGCATGTTTGTTAGAGATATCGTTGTATGTATTTTTAAACGATATTTAAAAACTACATGTCGTAAATAGCATATCGTTAAATGTAGTTTTTCTTGTAGTGTAAAGTGAAGCTCGACCTTGCCCCTCGAGCTACCGGAGTTCTTTTAGCTTGCGGTCATTCTGTTCATTCGTCTATGTTAATGACGCTCATTGATCATTGAGGTCGCTAATATGGAGTGGCATGTGTTGATGTTTCATTGGCTTGGTAGAAAACAATATCTGATGCGAGAGAATGGATTTGAATCCTTAACAATGATTTGTCATTTGTGCTGCTCAGTTTCTCTTACTGATCTCAATCCTTTTCTGCAAAAGTTTAAAAAATAATTGTGTCATAAATCATCAATTCCTAAAGCATCAAATACCCCAAACTAAGTTTGAAGTTTATTATCAATTTCATCATAACGCAAAAGCATGAAATCCCATAAAAACATCATTAGTTTGCCGGAGTAAAAACATTAGCTAGTAAAAGTAATAAAACTCAAGAACAAAAAAGATACAATGTGATTCATTCTAAATTTAAACATACTATTACTAAGTCAAACATTGTTTCAGCTTGAACGAATAGAATAAGCAAACCATAAATTTCGTCGTCAACGTCCAATTACTTCATATAAGGTTGCACGTTGAAGAAAGCGCTTGTAAGGCCAATATTAATAATTCCTATAGAGTTGCTTCAATTCTGAGCCAATAACTTAATTAATTTGCTCCTCAGTAACTTGTTTTTCCGAAGTGAGTTTGAAGGGATCCTAAATAAGTTGAATCCAATAAATGTAAATGACACACTAATAATATTAAGATATTCAAATAATGAATAAACGGAGAAAGAATAAATAACCTTTCGATACATTATCGTTTCTTTTATGAAAAGATAATATAATTTCACCTACAATTTTGGAGACCACAACATAAAAAAGTAACAATCGTATTAAGAAGAACCATACCACAATACTTTTTTAGCAAGCACTGATGGCAATGCTGTTAAAATTTTACGGTAAATGTTAGGCCATAGAGGAAAGAAGAGCCAATTTACATATAACTAAAAGCAGCCATAATACGCCCACAAGAACGAGTAAGCGGATCCTCATGAGAAATAATAAAAAAAAGGTAGAGTTATATAAGAGTTTAGTATTTAATGTACTTATTCTAGTACACAAATAAAACCCCAATTTTCCAAGTCAACCATTTCAAGCAAATTAAATGCAACGAGCATAAAAAAAAAAAAAGGAATTCAAGAGAAGAAAAATATGTATATTTTTCAATGTTCATTTAAGTCCACCTATTGATTATCTTTCTATATACAAGGGGTGACGTGAATATGGGAATCGTGCGTTTTCAATTGCACCATCTTGGTTCCTGGATTCAATCAGCCACCAGCTTTTTGTTTTTTTTTTTGTTTTTGGCCAAAGTTTCAATTTTTTACATGCTTGACTGCTTTTTTTTTTTTTTTACTCTTCAGTCAGCCAAAAATTGTCGTTTTGTGCTTGCTTTTTTTAATATGTGCCTTCAAAAATGTGCTTCTTTCTTCCGTTCCTACGTGTGTGCGTGCTTCTTTCTACGGCCGCGGTATTTTTTTTGGGGTTTATGCATGCTTTGATTTTTTTCTTTTTCTTTGTCTTTTTTTTTTCTTTTTGGTTTTTCCTTGCTTTGGTTTAGTAACGTTGTTCTACTCCTACTTGTCTCTATGCTGCGCTGTATATGCATTCTATGGTTATTTCTTCCCCCTTATGTTTCTCTTTATATATTGGTTGGATGAGAGTTCTTTTTACATGCTTAGTTCTACAGCTATATAGTTGGTTGGTTATTTTTCTATTTCTTTTTAATTAACTAAATAACAGCATTATTTTTTATCTTCTTAAGAAATAAAAAAATTATATATAAAGGGAACACTAATGATATTTGCATCTAAAAAGATAGTACAAATCTAAAATGATCGTTCTTATATTGAAAAAGTTAATATTTCAAAATAAATAATTCTTAATCATAATTTTTTTCAGTTTAACCCACGATATATTACTGAAGTCAATACATTATATAAAAGATTATTGGCACTGTCGCCCCAGAGTAATTTCTGTCATGATAATTGGATTGGTTGTCCTACTTCTGACAGAATCCACAAGACAACGTTTTACATTTTACAAGGGCTTTTCCTATCGTTTCTGATCATATCTTGCATGTGGTAATCTCTCCAAAGCAGCAGGATACTCTTATAAAGGCCTCCTTTCCACAAAGGAATTTTTTGATAATGTTCGTCCTAGGGCCTCTGATGTGTCTGGAATCATATCAGGCGTAATAGCATTCGGTCAAGAATTTTTCTACATGTTTGAAAGCTTTTTCATGGAAGAATTGCTATTGACAATGCTCTGAAGAAAGCTGATTTTGCTATTCCCTCTGTCTGTTGTCCTTTTAACAGGAACGAAGAAACATTAGCCCATTTATTTCGTCACTGTTCATATTCTTTTATTTTACGGGATCATTTGGAGGAGATTTTCAATCTTAGTATCAATATATTTTCTTAACGTTAAATCTATTATTGAAGCGGCTCTTAAGTGAAATGCAGTAAACAAATTCGGCTTATGTTATGTCTATATTTTGGACTATATGAAAAATCCGAAAAAAAAAAAAAAATTCTTTCAGGGCTCTAACACTCATTGGCAGGGTGATTTGGTATGATATATTCCTGCATTTTGGAATCAACTGCTTTGGAATTAAGAACTATGAATAATACCGTGGATAGGTTAGCTGTTTTGATTAAGTTTAAAATTCCTGGAAGACCTCAAAAAGCTCCAAAAAATCATTGAGGTCATCTGGCGATCGCCAGTGCTGAGTTGGATTAAGATCAATACTGACGGAGTTGCTAATTGTAATTCAGGGCCTGCTAGTTATGGTGAGGTTTTTTTGACGTACAGGGGCTTTTGCAAGGGGTGCTTCTCGGTTCCTCTAGGTGTGTTGCATGCTTTTGAGGCTGAGTTATTTGGGATTGTTCATGTGGTTTACTAACAGTTTGACTGGAATTATATATAGATTGAGAGCGACTCGTTATACATGTTGTTCAGCTTCTTCAGAAGGAATTTTAGATGTTCCTTAGACGATGAGATCTAAATAAGAGAGTGCCTTCATTTATTTGGATTACATCTAGTTTCAGGTTTCTTACATTTTTAATGAAGGAAATCAAATGGCAGATAAGCTCGCTGGATATGTTGTTGGTCATGATCATTCTTGATGGTTTAATATTCTAGACTTTTGTGAGTCATTGTTTAACAGGAATATGTCACCCTTGTCGAATTTTAGATTTGTGGATTGATGTTTTAAAAACTTTGCAAACATAAGTACTCTTTTTTCTTAACTAAGTTTTTCCCTTTTGGGTTTTACTAGCAAGGTTTTTAACAAGGCCTATCTTCAGAGCTGGCTTTTAAAGGAAAAGTTTCAATTTGATCTTCTGGCACCGGTTTCTGGCATATATAAGTCTCTGGTAATGCCCAAAAAAAATGTTTATTCTTTATAAACGGCGGACGTATGTAGTATAGAAAAGATTGTTGTATCCACAGGGAGGTGAAAATTTATAACTCGAGAGATTGTTAAAAATAAACGTTCAAAAAGGCAAGCACTTTTTCAAATCAAAGTTTAAAATGAAAGAAATATTTTTGTGGTTTTTATTTTATTTAATTCAAAATTTAAAGCATAAAATTAAAACGGTGAAGCCTTGAGAATCCCTTGTATGTTTTGCAACTGATATAGAATTTTAATTCTAATAAATAATTATCTAAAGCATTTGATTTATTATATCTTTTCTCATTAATTGCAAGCACATTTTACTGATTATATAGGTCAACCTAAATCGACAATATAGCAAGCCATAATGCAGTAAGGGTTTTCCTATAAAAACTAGCAAAATAATCATCTGTCACTAATGATTTAGTGCACTAATTATGAAAATTATAACCGTTGTCACTCAATTATAATTAACATAATTTTAAGATAGAAAAGATAATAACAAATCAAAATTAATATATTTTTATGGAATAAATTATTGCGTTAATTTCGGTAGCACCTCGACTTATTAATTGGTTTAAGAATACACTATGTCATCCTCTGTCTACAATAAATCAAGAATTACAAAGCATTTACTGTACCAGTCTATGTCTATAATGCAGCAGAAACTCAACTTAATAAATGAGCATGACTTTAGTATTATTAATATTAATTATGCAACACAATTAAATTACATAAAAAAAGCATGATTGAATTTATGTAAAAATTGACAGCATAACAACAGTAACAATAATTATTGAAAACATAAAGATATAATTTATTCTACAAAAATATAAGCATTACAACACAGATATAGAGTTAAAATCCATACCAGAATACAATGCATACAAGATCATCTCTCTGCCTCACCAGCCTCTCTACACTAAATTAAAAATATATCTATATATATATAGATATATATATTTTACCTAAGAGATAAAAGAGATAAAAAGGAAAAAAGGAGAAAATTGAGGAAACGGGCCAAATGGCCCGAAAGAGGGATTGTTGTAATGAGGGGGGGGGGGGGGGGGGGGGGGGGGGGGGGGGGGGGGGCGCGGAGAGCCCCCTTTTATAGTAAAAAAATTTACTATTCATTATTTTTCTATTAATATTTTTATTATTTATTATATTTATTTTTCTTTTCTTTTCTTCAAATCAGCCCAGCGCCCCCCCCCCCCCCCCCCCCCCCCCCCCCCCCGTAACACCCGTCAATTTCTATGTAACGGATTAGGTTAAATGAATATTGACATTAAATAATTTCTATATCAATATGTGTTATGATATTACTAACTATTTTATGTTAAGTATTATGACAGGTGACGGCCACGTGGAATTGATGTGTTCAAGGTGTTCATGTCATTTATGTAGTATGTTTAACAATTTATTTAATGTTTTAAATATTGCAGTTCGGCAGGCCAAACCTTCAAGTTCGGTAGGCCGAATTGTCCTCATGGAACAACAAGCCGATGCAATTTCGTCAGCAGGCCGGACTCTATGCCTTCGGAAGGCTGAACTGTGCAGTCGGAAGGCTGAAGATGGCTGACGAGCAATCAGCAGCGATCTCTCCAAAATTGTGATAGAGATAATTTCGATGATTGGTTATGATTGAATGATGATTTGTGATTGATTGGCTTATTTTTGGATTGATTGCTCTAATTTTGGTAAAGAAACCTTTGACTTTAGATGGATTGGATGATTTGATATGGTTTCCGATTTTGAAAGCTTGATATATGGTAAGAGAGAATTTTTTTTTCTTTTGACTTTCCTTTTCTTCACTTGTCATCATACACGTGAATGACCCCCTATTATTTTCAGAAAGTTATTTTTAATATTACAGAGAGATTAGACCATCTCCTCTCATTTGTCCCGTTTACGTGATTCTCACTCAGACATTTTTTTTCTCTCTCTATTCTTCTCTCACTTCTCTTCATGTTTCTCCTACTCTCCTCTCCTTAATATTGCTACAAATAATTGAAAGACATATTGAATTTTCGTTGGGGTTAAATTCAAGGAGGCTCGAGAAGAAAATTTTTGAGGTAAGAGACTCTTCTCTGTAATTCTAGAATTTTGAACACCTTGTAATCCGATTGCCATATCTTTTTCTAAAAAATTTCTTTTGCTCTGAGTTTTTTATGTGTTACTCATGTATGTGTTATGTACTAACCCTCAAAATTTCACCTCAATTGGATTTTTCTACACCGAGATATGAATTTTCTTCTCTATGCCACTCACTGCAAATTAATGCTGATCGGTAACGTTGTTTTGTCTCTATGTTCCGACCCACATAACTTTATCTAGGAATTTTATTTTGCTCTGAAATTTTAATATGATTATCACATATGTGTTAGGTTATTTTCCTTCAAGTTTCACGTTATTTTTATTTTTCTACATTAAGATACGAATTTTCTACTCTCTGCCACTCACAGTAAAACGTTGCTGTTTGATTACGTTGCATAAAAATGTGGTTTTAGTTCAAGGGGCAAATGTAGTTTGATATGTACGAAATTTGGCAAATATGTTCATGTATATGTTAAGTTATGAACTGGAAAGTTTGGTGATAATTTGATGAAAATTTTATGTGTTATTGAGTTTTCATTAAGACTAGGTTTTGAAACTGCTCAATCAGTGAATTATTGAATTCTAGTTGTGTGATGTTTTTGTATGACTAAATGATTTTATTTGGCATTAGGATATTTTTGTAGCACTGTAATGTATCTTAATAAGATGTTAGTATGAATTTTAAAATTAAAATATATGTGTTTTAATTGTTAGAAAATATTTTCAAAAGATTACTCACTGCCTTTCAAACTTAAGTTAGTTTTATTACTGATTTTCAAATGTGTGTTTTGACCTACTCCGATTTTTTTTGAAGCCAATTTTTGGGTATGTTAGGGTTCTATATATCTACTGTACATGTTAATTTTTGTGGATTTTTCTATGGTGTTAAAATGCCTTAAATGGACCTGAGTCTAAGATTGTTTGCTGCCTATCTATTGCTGGCAGATTTCATGTTTGAAATGTATGGTTTGTTTTTAGATACTTTAAGTAATTTTTATGACTAAAGAAAAATCATGGAAATATTTTTATGTATCAACTTTACCCCTGTCAAGTATGGTGCTAAAATTATATGAGAATGTTGAGTTATTAAATTTTTAATTCATGGAGGTCAGAAGTATATTTTTGATGATTAAGGTTATGGATGCATGTTTTGAATTATGTATATGTGATGTTATATGAATGGATGTTTTACTCTATGAAAATAAGTATTAATTTTATTTTGTAATTTTAAATGAATAAATGGCATGAACACTTTAAGGATTGAGCACATCAAGACCGCGGCGTCGTCACCAATACATATAAGGTTAAGTAAGCTAGCTTCTAAGGTAAGTACATTCTCACCTGCAACATGATATATTTTATAAAAGGTTTGAAATTATGTACATAATGATAATTATTCTATGATAGATTTTATGATGGTTTCATTTAAAGTTCTCTCATGAAATATTTTGATGTTCATAAAGTTATGCATGTATGATGATGACGTATTTCAAAGCATGAAAATTTTATATATGTATATATATGTATCACCTAAATAAGTGTTGCACACTAATGTTATGATATGTTATGATGTCATGTTTGGTTTAGGATTAGCTACCATTTTCCTCTCATGACGGCGCGCCTACGATGATGATTATGGTGCAACACTTTGGCCCTTAAGATAAAATGGAATAAGTTTTAAATTGGTCAATGTTATGAAAGATATGTTCCTATGAAAATGTGCCTAGTGCACTATTATGATGATGTTCATAAAATGTTTTAAGTTGTGAGATAGTAATGTACTTACTAAGCTTTAGCTTAATCAGTTTATATCATGTTGCAGATAAGGGTAAGAAAGTCATCGATTAGGTGGAGGGCAAGGAAAGGCGTGTGAGCGAAGGACGATGAATTGCAAAAGGAAGAACGCCAAAGAATGAAGTTTCAACGATATAAACTATGTTTTATAATTTGAACACGTTTATTATTAAGTTTTAAAGAATTCACGAATTATGTTTTAATTATTTTATCTTATCATTTTAAGTATATGGACTTCCGCATATTGAAGTATTGATTTTTGTTTTAAAAAAAAAATTTTCTAATTTCTTTTTAGTCGGGCAGCCTGCCGGTAGACGTTCTCCGGCCTGCCGATCAAGTTCAACCTGCCGATCAAGTTCGGTCTGCCGAACAGTGAGAGCTGATTGTTTTAAAATGTTGTGATGTTTCTTTTTAAATTATGATTTTATTATTTGGAATCTTTAATTAATTAAAGAATGTTTATGATCAAGTAAATTTTTATTGATATTATTATGGATTAATTTATTGATTGTTATAAAAAAAAAAAAAATGCATGCATGGATCCTGGGTTATGTTTTCAAACAATCTTTTTGATCAAATAGTCTTAAAATAAAGGTTAAATGAATGAATGTAACGACATCTGTAACGTCCGTAAGAGGGGCGTTACAGGCTTTGGTATCAGAGCAATTTTTCCGTTTATAATTCATATCATCACACGTCATTCCAAGTCCTCCAAGTAAGTATGTTTTAAAGTTTTATGATACGATGCAAGTATGATGATAAGAAAAAGTCTAGATGTTTAATGATTAATGCTTTAGTAGTGAAAACCTGTCTCATATTAGAAGATTATTCTTAAGTTTCTAATTCTTTTAGGAAATTAACTATGGACGGCTCGAGAAGAATGCAAACACGTACCCAGACCAATGAAAGGCTTATGACGATGATCGCCGAGCTACAGAGGCAACTTGAGGATCAAAGGAGAGAGATTGTTGAATTAAGAGCTAATGGCCGCAATGACGATCGACGAGGCAATGACATGCCTCCTCCTCCTCCTCCTCCTCCCCAGCCACAAGTCAACGAAGTTCTAGCCCCTGTTGCTGAACCCAGAGCAGTCCATCCGGAACCCCTACTCGTCAGATGGAAGAGGGTTAAGCCAGCAGACTTCGAGGGTTCAAAGGATCCGTTAATTGCCCAAGGATGGTTAAGGACAATTGAGGCCACTCTAAGACTCATGGGCTTCACTGACAATGAGAAGGTTCTCTGTGCATCATACTGTCTCACCATGGAGGCCAGAATTTGGTGGGATGGCATAGAATTGAGCAGGGATGTTGACGAGATGACATGGGCAGACTTTGTTCATGAGTTCAACACGAAGTTCTTTCATATGAACATCACAAGGAAACATTATGAGGAGTTCGAGAACCTGCGCCAAGGAGATATGTCAGTCACAGATGCAGTGACGAAGTTCGATCAGCTAGCCCGATTATGTCCAGGGATGGTTAGTACTGAGAGTGAAAGGGTCAGAAGATTGATCAAAGTTCTCAGGCCTGAGATTGCTGCGATTGTTGATGGGGCGAGTCCACCCAGAAGTCAAGAGCAGGTTGTTATGAGGGCCCAACGTGCTGAGTTCCACCTGTCAAAGCTAAGAAGAAATCAGTCCCAGCCAGGTCAGCAAGCCAACAATGCAAACAACCAGAACCGCCCTCCCTATAGGAACAACAACAACAATAACAACAACAGCAGCAACAACAACAATCAGAACTGGAAGAACAACAAAAGGAAGGGCAATTTGCAAAACCAGCAAGGCCAGGGCAACAAGAAGCATAATAGCGGCCAGCCCAACAACAACAACAACAGGCAGTTTCAACCATGCACCAAATGTGGGAAAAAACATCCTGGGGAATGTTGCATGGGGACAAACCAATGTTTTATTTGTGGACGAGAAGATCATTTCGCCAAGAACTGCCCTAACCAGACGAATGTCCAAACCCAACAAAGAGCTCCTTTTCAAGCCCAACTTCATCAGATGCAAGCTTCCCTTGAAGGGCCACTAATCAGTCAAGGAAGACTTGAAGCCCCACCTACGAATGCCCGCATATATGCCATGACAAAGGAACAAGTGGCTGCTGAAGCCTCAAATGTGGTCACAGGTCAGATATCAAGTCTTTCTATTGATGCTTATGTCCTTTTTGATACGGGTGCCACACATTCTTTTGTATCTATGTCATTTGCTAAGAAGTTAGGGGTCCGATTAGAGCTTATGAGACAGGGATTCACTACGAAACTATCCTCCGGGGAAGTGATATTATCTATGCATTATTTGCGTACAGTATCCCTATGGATTTCTGATAGGGAACTCTTCGTTGACCTCATTGTGATCGACATGCATGACTATGATATGATTCTTGGGATGGATTTCCTGAGCAAGTACAATGCTTCTATTGAATGTCGGAAACGAAAAGTGATCTTCCATCCTGAAGGTGATCAGAAGTTCGTTTATGTTGGCGAGTCTAGAAAGAAACCCAGCATGATTTTATCTGCAATGAAAGCAAGGAAGTTATTAGCAAGTGGCTGCATGGGCTATCTGGCGAACATTGTAGACAAAAGCCAAGAAGAAAAGATAAGAATTAAAGAGGTGCCTGTAATTCGAGAATATGCTGAAGTGTTTCCTGACGATCTGACAAGTCTACCGCCAGAAAGAGAAGTCGAATTCGAGATTGAGCTCGCTTCAGGCACCGACCCGATCTCTAAGGCACCTTACAGAATGGCCCCGGCAGAGTTAAAAGAGCTTCACAAACAATTAAAGGAACTACTTGACAAAGGCTTCATCAGGCCAAGCTACTCTCCATGGGGAGCTCCAGTTCTATTTGTTAAGAAGAAAGATGGCACTATGAGACTCTGCATCGACTACATAGAGTTAAACAAGGTGACAATCAAGAACAAGTACCTGTTGCCTCGAATTGATGATTTGTTTGATCAGCTCAAGGGTGCATCTGTGTTTTCAAAGATTGATCTACGGTCAGGTTATCACCAGCTGAAGATTAAAGAAGGAGATATCCCTAAAATTGCCTTCGGGTCGAGGTATGGTCACTATGAATTTGTGGTTATGCCTTTCGGTCTGACGAATGCACCTGTGGCCTTATGGATTTGATGAATCGGGTATTCAAGGATTTCCTCGATAAATTTGTTGTTGTGTTTATCGATGATATTCTTGTCTATTCAAAGAATCGGGAAGAACACGAGGAGCATTTGAAAATTGTGTTGGAGACATTAAGGAGACACAAGCTATATGCAAAATTCTCTAAGTGTGAATTTTGGCCCGATAGAGTGTCTTTCTTGGGCCATATAATATCAAAAGAAGGGATTATGGTGGACCCTGTTAAAGTAGAAGCTGTTCTCAATTGGAAGCAACCGACAAACGCAAGCGAGATAAGGAGCTTCTTGGGTCTAGCAGGTTATAATCGGAGATTCGTAGAAGATTTCTCCAAGATAGCAGCCCCACTCACGAATCTGACTCGCAAGGGAAAGAAGTATGAATGGACTGAAGCATGCGAGAAGAGTTTTCAAGAACTTAAGAAGAGATTGACGACAGCCCCAGTATTGGCTATTCCAGAAGGAAATGATGGATTCGTAATTTATAGTGATGCATCCAAAATGGGCCTTGGAGCTGTTTTAATGCAAAATGAAAGGGTGATTGCCTATGCGTCAAGACAACTGAAGGATTACGAAAAGAACTATCCTACTCATGACCTCGAGTTAGTAGCAGTCGTTTTTGCGTTGAAAATATGGAGACACTATTTATATGGGGTCCAATGCAAGATCTTTACAGATCATCAAAGTTTAAAGTACCTCTTCACGCAAAGGGACTTGAATATGAGACAACGAAGATGGCTTGAATTGGTGAAGGATTATAATTGTGAAATCCTATATCACCTTGGGAAGGCTAACCGAGTGGCTGATGCTTTAAGTAGAAAGACAATGGCTACGTTGATGTCAATGCAAGCAATGTCTCCACCTTTGAGAAAAGAAATTCTAGACTTTGGTTTCGAACTTGTAGCAAGCCAGCTGTCAGCCCTCACCTTTGCTCCGATGCTGTATGATGAGATTCGGAGTAAACAAGATGATGATGTAAGCCTCGCAAGGATTAAGCAGGAAATGAGAGACGGAAAATGTAAAGAGTTTCGTATCGCGGATGACGGAACTCTACACCTCAAAGACCGCTTATGTGTTCCCAACGTTGATGGTCTAAGGGAAAGAATCTTGGCAAAAATTCATGACACTCCTTACTCAATTCATCCAGGTACAACAAAGATGTATAATAATTTAAAGGGTAACTTCTGGTGGTTTGGAATGAAGCGTGATGTTGCCATGTATGTAAGGAAATGTTTAACATGTCAGCAAGTCAAAGCTGAACACCAGAGACCTGGTGGTGAATTACAGTCAATCCAGATACCGGAATGGAAATGGGAGGATATAGCAATGGATTTCATTACTGGATTGCCCAAGACTATGAATGGTTATGATGCTATTTGGGTTGTTGTGGATCGACTGACTAAGACGGCACATTTCATTCCTATCAGGATCACTTACTCTATGGAACGGTTAGCGGAACTCTATGTCAAGGAGATCGTACGACTTCATGGAATCCCTAAGTCTATCATCTCAGACCGTGATGGCAGATTCACATCCAAGTTTTGGAAAAGTGTTCAGGCTACAATGGGGACCAAGTTACATTTCAGTACAGCTTTTCATCCTCAGACAGATGGCCAAACGGAGAGAACGAACCTGATCTTGGAGGATATGCTTCGGGCCTGTACTCTTGACTTCAAGACCAGCTGGTGTAAAGTGTTACCATTAGCGGAGTTCGCTTACAACAACAGTTACCAGGCGACAATTGGGATGGCACCTTATGAGGCTTTATATGGGCGGAAATGTAGGTCGCCTATATGTTGGTATGAAGTTGGTGAGAAGAAAATGATGGAAAGCATTGTCGATGAAAAGACTGATTTTGTTCATGAAACCTCCGAGATGATAAAGTTGTTAAGAAGAAGAATAGAGACCGCGCAAAGCCGTCAAAAGAGTTATGCTGATAAGAGAAGAAGACCCTTAGAATTCGCTATAGGCGAATCTGTGTTCTTGAAGGTTGCACCAATGAAAGGAGTCATGAGATTTGGTAAGAAAGGCAAGTTGAACCCAAGATTCATCGGTCCTTATGAAATTGTGAAGCGGATAGGTAAAGCAGCTTATTAGCTGAGGTTGCCCCCTGAAATGTCCGCAATGCATGATGTGTTCCATGTTTCGATGCTCAAGAAATATGTTCCAGACTCTACGCATGTGATTGAGCCACAAGTGATCGAGATACGAGAAGACTTAAGTTATGAAGAAAAGCCAGTGGAGATACTTGATCGAAAAACCAAGACCTTGAGGAATAAAGAAATTCCATTGGTCAAGGTGCTTTGGCGAAATCACCAAGTAGAAGGAGCTACATGGGAACGTGAAGACGATATGAGAACTAAGTATCCGCAACTGTTCTGAGTTTCGAGGACGAAACTCTTATAAGGTGGGGAGAATTGTAACACCCGCCAATTTCTATGTAACGGATTAGGTTAAATGAATATTGACGTTAAATAATTTCTATATTAATATGTGTTATGATATTACTAACTATTTTATGTTAAGTATTATGACAGGTGACGGCCACGTGGAATTGATGTGTTCAAGGTGTTCATGTCATTTATGTAGTATTTTTAACAATTTATTTAATGTTTTAAAAGTGGCAGTTCGGCAGGCCGAACCTTCAAGTTCGGTAGGCCGAATTGTCCTCATGGAACAGCAAGCCGATGCAATTTCATCGGCAGGCCGGACTCCATGCCTTCGGAAGGCTGAACTGTGCAGTCGGAAGGCTGAAGATGGCTGACGAGCAATCAACAGCGATCTCTCCAAAATTGTGATAGAGATAATTTCGATGATTGGTTATGATTGAATGATGATTTGTGATTGATTGGCTTATTTTTGGATTGATTGCTCTAATTTTGATAAAGAAACCTTTGACTTTAGATGGATTGGATGATTTGATATGGTTTCCGATTTTGAAAGCTTGATATATGGTAAGAGAGAATTTTTTTTTTCTTTTGACTTTCCTTTTCTTCACTTGTCATCATACACGTGAATGACCCCCTCTTATTTTCAGAAAGTTATTTTTAATATTACAGAGAGATTAGACCATCTCCTCTCATTTGTCCCGTTTACGTGATTCTCACTCAGACATTTTTTTTCTCTCTCTATTCTTCTCTCACTTCTCTTCATGTTTCTCCTACTCTCCTCTCCTTAATATTGCTACAAATAATTGAAAGACGTATTGAATTTTCGTTGGGGTTAAATTCAAGGAGGCTCGAGAAGAAAATTTTTGAGGTAAGAGACTCTTCCCTGTAATTCTGGAATTTTGAACACCCTGTAATCCGATTGCCATATCTTTTTCTACAAAATTTCTTTTGCTCTGAGTTTTTTATGTGTTACTCATGTATGTGTTATGTACTAACCCTCAAAATTTCACCTCAATTGGATTTTTCTACACCGAGATATGAATTTTCGTCTCTATGCCACTCACTGCAAATTAATGCTGATCGGTAACGTTGTTTTGTCTCTATGTTCCGACCCACATAACTTTATCTAGGAATTTTATTTTGCACTGAAATTTTAATATTATTATCACATATGTGTTAGGTGATTTTCCTCCAAGTTTCACATTATTTTTATTTTTCTACATTAAGATACGAATTTTCTACTCTCTGCCACTCACAGTAAAACGTTGCTGTTTGATTACGTTGCATAAAAATGTGGTTTTAGTTCAAGGGGCAAATGTAGTTTGATATGTACGAAATTTGGTAAATATGTTCATGTATATGTTAAGTTATGAACTGGAAATTTTGGTGATAATTTGATGAAAATTTTATGTGTTATTGAGTTTTCATTAAGACTAGGTTTTGAAACTGCTCAATCAGTGAATTATTGAATTCTAGTTGTGTGATGTTTTTGTATGATTAAATGATTTTATTTGGCATTAGGATATTTTTGTAGCACTGTAATGTATCTTAATAAGATGTTAGTATGAATTTTAAAATTAAAATATTTGTGTTTTAATTGTTAGAAAATATTTTCAAAAGATTACTCACTGCCTTTCAAACTTAAGTTAGTTTTATTACTGATTTTCAAATGTGTGTTTTGACCTACTCCGATTTTTGTTGACGCCAATTTTTGGGTATGTTAGGGTTCTATATGTCTACTGTACATGTTAATTTTTGTGGATTTTTCTATGGTGTTAAAATGCCTTAAATGGACCTGAGTCTAAGATTGTTTGCTGCCTATCTATTGCTGGCAGATTTCATGTTTGAAATGTATGGTTTGTTTTTAGATACTTTAAGTAATTTTTATGACTAAAGAAAAATCATGGTAATATGTTTATGTATCAACTTTACCCCTGTCAAGTATGGTGCTAAAATTATATGAGAATGTTGAGTTATTAAATTTTTAATTCATGGAGGTCAGAAGTATATTTTTGATGATTAAGGTTATGGATGCATGTTTTGAATTATGTATATGTGATGTTATATGAACGGATGTTTTACTCTATGAAAATAAGTATTAATTTTATTTTGTAATTTTAAATGAATAAATGGCATGAACACTTTAAGGATTGAGCACATCGAGACCGCGGCGTCGTCACCAATACATATAAGGTTAAGTAAGCTAGCTTCTAAGGTAAGTACATTCTCACCTACAACATGATATATTTTATAAAAGGTTTGAAATTATGTACATAATGATAATTATTCTATGATAGATTTTATGATGGTTTCATTTAAAGTTCTCTCATGAAATATTTTGATGTTCATAAAGTTATGCATGTATGATGATGACGTATTTCAAAGCATGAAAATTTTATATATGTATATATATGTATCACCTAAATAAGTGTTGCACACCAATGTTATGATATGTTATGATGTCATGTTTGGTTTAGGATTAGCTACCCTTTTCCTCTCATGACGGCGCCTACGATGATGATTATGGTGTAACACTTGGGCCCTTAAGATAAAATGGAATAAGTTTTAAATTGGTCAATGTTATGAAAGATATGTTCCTATGAAAATGTGCCTAGTGCACTATTATGATGATGTTCATAAAATGTTTTAAGTTGTGAGATAATAATGTACTTACTAAGCTTTAGCTTAATCAGTTTATATCATGTTGTAGATAAGGGTAAGAAAGTCATCGATTAGGTGGAGGGCAAGAAAAGGCGTGTGAGCGAAGGACGATGAATTGCAAACGGAAGAACGCCAAAGAATGAAGTTTCAACGATATAAACTATGTTTTATAATTTGAACACGTTTATTATTAAGTTTTAAAGAATTCACGAATTATGTTTTAATTATTTTATCTTATCATTTTAAGTATATGGACTTCCGCATATTGAAGTATTGCCTTTTGTTTTAAAAATTTTTTTTTCTAATTTCTTTTTAGTCGGGCAGCCTGCCGGTAGACGTTCTCTGGCCTGCCGATCAAGTTCGGTCTGCCGAACAGTGAGAGCTGATTGTTTTAAAATGTTGTGATGTTTCTTTTTAAATTATGATTTTATTATTTGGAATCTTTAATTAATTAAAGAATGTTTATGATCAAGTAAATTTTTATTGATATTATTATGGATTAATTTATTGATTGTTATAAAAAAAAAAAAAATGCATGCATGGATCCTGGGTTATGTTTTCAAACAATCTTTTTGATCAAATAGTCTTAAAATAAAGGTTAAATGAATGAATGTAACGACATCTGTAACGTCCGTAAGAGGGGCGTTACACCCCCCCCTTATGATTCACGAGATTCGCGTGAATTAAAAAATTTTCTTCCTTCTTTCACGCTGATCCGCGCTCCTGAGAATGCATTTCTTAGTTTAGGATCAAGTGCTTCGTGGCTCACGATCGAACTAAAATGGCACGATCTGCACCATTAATTGCATGATCGAACGGCTACAAGAGACGGCCAAATTGAGCCCAGGTGGGACCAGTGGGACCGAGGATGAATACCGTTAGATTGGTCTTCGTCGGCTGATCCAACGGCTAGAAAAAGGGATGCAAGTGGCATCGATCACATGAGATGGGAAGTAGCCTGAGATTCCCTCTGCCTCACATGCAGACTTGTCTACGCGTGTTATGCATGTGCCAATCATATTTCAACACATAGACTGTACCTTGAGATTTCGCTGACGCACCGGATGACGCATTGATATGCGTCTCTTCCTTGGATGGCTGAGATCAATCTATCAGTTGATCTGGCAGTCCTTGTTATGCCATGTGTCCCTTTGAATATTTTAAGGATTTTTTTTATGCATTTGATGTCCGATTTTGTCCGTTTTGGTGTCATTTTGCTCCGTTTTTCCTCTAGATTTCAAATCTAAAAATCACAAAAACACTAAAATTAATTTTTTTACAAACATAATAATTACAAAAATATTAAAAATATTTATTTTACATTAAAACACACAAAAATAAATAAAAATTCCTAAAATCTCTAGTCTCTTACGGTTTGACACAGATATAATTTTTTTGACTTGGAAATATTTTTAGAAATTACTAAAAATATAATAAAACATATTTAGCAACTTAAAACATACTATCAAACACATTAAGACTCAAAATAAAATAACCGCATTACTTTTACGGTTTTGACTATTTACAAACTAAACAAATATTTAACATACAGAAACGACTCTAAAAATTACCAAAAATATTATTTAACATAAAAACATACTAAAAATACATTTTTAAACATATTTACACACTAAGACACAAAAATACTAATCAACACAAAATGCTATTAATTAGAGGATTTAATGAGAAATAAAAGCATAAATAAACGATTTAAGCCTTAGAAAATATACACTTTTACAGTCTCATCAGTCTCCGAATTGTTTCGTTTGGTTTCGTTTGTTTTGACCATGTATCTTTTTTTCTATTAATAAATTTATAGGAGAAGTTTTTTCTCAGGATAGAATTTATAGAGGGTGACAATCTAGTTGAGTTGTCTTGCATTTTATTGATGCTTTCCTCTTCCCTTATTCATTTAAAGAAAGTCAGGATAAGAGTATTGTTTTATGGTAACATGACACGACCTAACTTTTCTCTATTATGGCTTTTGAAGCTTTCTTAGCCGAAAGAGGTGCGGTCATTACTACCAAACTGCTACCAACTCCATCCAACGACGATCTTTCTAATGCTATTTTTCTTGCCTAATAATAAGGGTCTGTTTGAAGGCTTTGGACCTTAATCAACTAAGGGTGTTCAATTTCCTTATTTGTTTGTATCCTTGAGATCTGATTCCTTTCATTATATTTATTCAAAAAATGTAAACAATATTATTTTTGACCTTTCTTTCCTTATTTTTTGTTTCTTAGTATAAAATGTTTTATGTTTTAATTTTGTATGCAAATTTTCATTGTACTCAACCATGGACTACTAGTGAAACTAATATATTAATACATCAAACTCAATCAATTTTTAATAATGTTGTGCTACTAGGATCTTGCTATAGGAATTTCTTTGGTTTTTAATTAAGCTTATAATTAGGATGAAAGCATTGTTTTATGGTGACATGGTGCGAAAACCTTTCTTTGCTAGGGCTTGCTAGCTTGTTTAGCTGCAAGTGGTGGACTCGCAACTTCTAAACTATTGTCAATGCATAAAAAATTCTAGTAAATTTACCATGTCGATAGTAGTTTTCTTTCATGATAATACATAAGCATTTTCTTAAATGAAGAGTTGCCTACACACTTAAACAAGGGCAAATCCAAAAGAAATTAATCACAGTAGGGCCATGACTAAACTAATGAGATGGAGCAAATAATATGATATAGAATTTTCAAGAGGGACGAAATAAAATTTTAAGCGAGGAAAAATACAATCTATATAAATTTTGATATATAAAATTAAACATGGGGACATGGAATTTTATATTGCGATGTATAAAAAGTTGCCTTCGCCAATCTCCAAATTAGGTGGTGTAATTCTTGTTGCAATGAAAGAAAATATGTATCAAGCAAGATCTGTCATATAAAGGATATCATTAATTGAAAACAAAAGAGTTCAACAGGATTAAAAACTGAAAGATCGAAATACATGCCTTAGTAATATAGAAATTACTAATGCAACACCTATGATTAGCACTACCTAGGATTTTATGAAATAAATGAGAATTATATGAATTGAGGCACATTGGATGTACTATTTAATTTGAAGATCTATTGGGGCTGTTTGGTATTGTTTTTAAAATATGTGAAAATGTTTTTGTTTTGAACAATAAAAAATTTTTGAGAATTGTGCTGATAGTGTTTTTAAAATTTTTGCCTCGAAAAACATGCAAAAACATTTTAAAAATTCTGAGAACGATACCAAACAGGACCTTTATGGTCATAAAGTTTGTTTTGAACTAAATATTCTTTTTATAATGGATGGTTCAATAAATAGCCAAAGTAAAATGTACGCGTGATAATATACATGTGATATTTTTATTTATATTATTTTTTTATTATTAGTTCCTACCTATTATTTAATTAATATGGAGATATATACGTGACAATTTGTTGTTAAAGTATCTCTAAACATACATATATATATGTTTAGTTTTAACTTTATTTTAATTTATTTATATATATTATAGGTAACTATTACGATTGTTGGTGTTATAGATATATGTGGTAAATTTTTATGGAAAGCTAGCTGACTTCGAGAAACTTTCCTAGGAAATTATTGTAATCATGTAAAATATTGGGTTATGTCTTATTATGTTTTGACCTAAGAGTCTGTATGTTTGTATATATATACATATCTTGCTAAGAAAATCAATTATATATTTATTATGTGTACAACTATATGCACATGTTATATATATTACGATGGTACGTTTTTCTTTACGTTTCTATTATCATATATGTGTCATATATCAGAATATTGTATGTAAACCTATATATAAATATATTTGTGTTTATATATGCACATCATATGATATACGGTAAAAATGTGTCTCTTTTATTTCATTCAACAAGTTTCCTGCAGCCAAACAAACCCTCCATTTTATGATTTTGACCTACAACTAGAATATACACACGTATATTCAAGTACACAAAGCCCTTCTGCTATACTAGGTTTTTTTGCGGTAGTCCCCATTTACTCCATTGTAGCAATTTTGCATTCTTTAAAATTCAAGGTATATTTAGAAACTTCAATTATATATAAATGTTTTTATTACGTATTATTTTGACTTCATAAGGAATACAGGACAATAATTCAATCGGAAATTAGGTTCAGTGGCCTTTTTTATGGCCTCTTTAAAATAAATGATCATAACTTTTTAAAATTAGGTAAATGGCCATTTATCAGTGATAAATTGAGTTTAACTGATAAACTCCTAGAGTTTATTTGTGTTAAACTGAGTTTAACTAATAAACTCGATAAACTGAGTTTAACTAATAAACTCCTCAAGTTTATCAATGTTAAACACAATAAACTCAAGTTTATCAATGTTAAACAAGATAAACTGAAGTTTATCACTGATAAATAGCCATTTGCCTAATTTTAAAAGTACTTTTGAAAAGGTCATTTACTACTATATCCCTAATTTAATTTATAATGCATGAAAAATAATTGGTTTTGGATGTTTCTTATTGGATTCTAACATTTGTAATCTATATCTAAGAATTTTTGTTATGTTTGAATTCTTGATATGTTCTTCTTCTACATGTTTGTAAGTGGTCTGCAAAATAATATTTTATTTGGCTAGTTCCTATTTTATATTACATTGTTTGTCGCTGGTGTCTAGAATCTTAAAATGTATTGCTGTATGAAATTTACAATTTTGTAGTCACTATTTTATGGTCTAATGATGTCTAATTCTTACGAATTTTGGCATGATGATGTGTTTATATGTCTTGTTAACCTCTGTAAATTTTCATACTCATACATTTGATAGTTTTAAAGTTATTGATAGTTTTTACGTTTATATTCATTAAGCCAAAATCCTGTTTATGTATCCTTTCTATGATTTCAATGAATTTTAGTATGGTACAAATATGATTGTATTAGGTTGGAATTGTTTTAGGTAGTACCTACATATGTTAGGAGTTTGTTATAAAATTTAGTCGCTTTTTGTTACTAAGTTATGATTTAAAATTCAACAATCACAAGAGACTTTGAAATCTCTATATTGGCATAATTGTTTGGTCAGATTATACTCACATGAATATTAAGTATTTCTTATTTTTTTTCCTATGAATGTAACTCCCTAATTTATCTAGCTTGTTTTTTACAATTTAATTTTTGAGATAAAAATCCGTTTCTGCATGCAAGTGTTAGACATGGTGCCCTAAGGACTAAATGATGTAATAAATTTTTGGAGACATTCTATCAATAAAGAGTTTATTTATTATTTATATACCAAAGGTTGTCCTCTTTATGTTCATTTTTATTTAATGTATGATAAGCAAATAAAAGTTTTAGACTGTTAGTCTAAATCTTTAAGTTCATACATATGATGGACAGATTATATGAAAGACATAAATTTTAAAGGTGATAGTCTAATGATAAGATCCGCAATCAAGGAAATAAAGTTGGGTGTTTTATTCATGTTAAGATTTTATGTTGTCTACATCCTTCACGGGAGATGACTTGTCTTGGTCATCGAAGTGAGACTCCGAGAGTAAAAACATTGGTATACTATCATAGGCGACGATATATTGGATCGGGAGAAAAAGTTGAATTGATTTAATTCATAATTCTGTTTGTTTAATTGATTCATTTTTGGATAATCATATATGTGATGTCTTAATCCTAAAATGACAATGGGCCTGTATTCTTGATTTGTGTCTTTTGATGTACCAATGATGGTACACATACTAGTACATTGGAGACATAACTCTTGAGTGACATAGACTCATTGTCCACAGATACAGAATGCATAACTCTTTTGATAGAGTTAATGATATTTTCTTATAGGCATTATCCTGTAATTAGAAGAATGAAACACTCAATTATTTAGATACATAGGTGTAATCGAATGTATACTATTTATGGATAATAAGTATTCTAATAATGAGATAATGGAACATAAAATAAAAAATAATTAGGAATATAAAATAGAATTTATCCTTAAGCCGATTATGAATATCCTATAGGATGTTACATATTATGACATGTCATACACAATTAGCTTATTAGAGCTTTATAATTTTATATAGTTCGAGAGTGCAGCTCTAAGCTTTTAATGGAGCAGCGTGAGAGTTGATAATTATAAAATATGTATCTAGGAGATGCTATTTTACAATTATAGGAGCTTAATCTATATTTGTCCATCGAGTCCCCTTTGCTAGCTCATAATAAATCCTATAACGATACCACATGTTTTTTTTTGACATATTGGTGACTTGTGTTAATTATTAGATTGGCTAAAACTTGATAAGAGTGGATTTCATAATTCATGCTACTTTATTGGTTGAATTAATTTTGTGAATTAATTCAAGATAAACATGTTGAATTATTTAGATAATGTTTTATTTACTAAGACATTATCTACACATGAGTGTTTTAATTAGATAACTTATCTATTAGGTTATTTGAATTAAACTGAGGCTCTATCTAAGATTCTCATATAAAAATAAGATATTTTAAGGATTCTAGATTATTGCATGGTTGGCAGGCTGATGTCTAAGTTCGGTAGGCCAATCTCCCAAATTGGCATGCCGAACATGCGATAATCAGATTACACATTTTTGACTCATTTTTCATACAAAATTGATCTAGACTCAAATTTTGAAGCCTGATCTGATAAGGTTTAACCCCAAATTTAGCCCCTATAAAGGGGAGTTTTCATTGTTATGCTGATCATTTGAGAAGAATAGAGTGAGTACTTTAGTAAAAGAAGCTTTAAAACTTTCTGAGAGCCATTATTCAATATTAAGAATCTTAGCTCTAGGTATTCTTAAGTGGTTGGAAGGAGAGTCACCGGAGGAAAAGTTATACAATGTGCGACCACCTGTACTCCGATTGTTGATAGAGAATAGCAAAGAAGACCAATTAGTTAAGGCTCTTCTAGAACATTCTTCTCTATACAGTTTTTCTGTGCCTTTGGTATGCAAAAAAGGTACATAAGATCTGTTATTAATTTATATACTTACCATGTCAAACTTGTGTTGTGCAAAATACTTTGATTTAAAATTTTTAAAATTTGGTTGCGTATCATTTTCCAACAGCAAGTCAGTTCTATCACAAGATTTTTAGTGTTGTTTTCCAATTTATAAAATTAGAAAAACCCTATCATACGACAGTTTTATGAAGAAAGAAAATTTACACACATTGTCATTTTATCCTTCATAGTTTGGTAAATGTTTACGATTTTATTGTTCATAGATTTTAATTAAAATTCTTTTTGTATGCATAGCTTGATTGGAGGCAAATTTGACAACTTTTATATTTTGCATACATATAAAAATAAGTCATGAATATTTCTAAATTTTACAAGTGACCTTATTATGTTGTATAAATAGGTTAAAATGCTTTTACAAAATATTTTTCTGGCTATATTGTTATCTATTGGAAAACAAGTATGCAACAGAATTTTAAAATTTAAATCAGAGTATTTTTCAAATAACAAGTTTGACATGCTAGATATATAAATTAATAACAGATCTTACTAACCTCTTTTATACACTGAAGTGGACTCAAATTCGTCTAGAGAAGAACTTCCTGGAAAAGGCTCAACCAACTAGTCATCTTTGCTAATCTCTATCCACGATCGAAGTACGGATGGGCACACGTCATACAGTATTTCCTCTAGTGACTCTCCTTTTAGCCACTAGAGAAGACCTAGAGCTAAGGTCCTTGATGTTGAATAATTGCTCTCAGGGAGTTTTAGAGTTTGTCAAATTAAAATACTCACTTTATGTTTCTCAAGTGATCTGAATAACTAAGAAAACTCACCCCCTATTTATAGTGGTCAAGTTTGAGGTTAAACTTGTCAAATTAGGCCTTAAAATTTGAATTTAGATCAACTTCTGATGAAAAACACATGAAAACGTGTACGTTGATTTTACTTGTCGAGGTTGACCGAGATACAAAAGCGCGGTTGACCGCACTATCACAAACTTTGAATCTAATTCGACGTCCAGCCTCACAGGCTTATTTGATTGATCCAATCTCAACTAACAAGATAAATCCTATCTTATTTGACCCTGGTATCTTTTATAGAGGCTCAATTTTAATTCAAATAACTAAATAGAAAAGTTGTCTGATTAAAATAGTCATGTACTGATAGACCCATACAAATAAAATTTTATCCACAATAATTCAACATGTTTTTCTTAAATTAATTCACAAAATTAATTCAACCTATAAATTGGCATGAATTGTTAAATCCAATTAACTCAAATTTTACCCAATCTAATAATTTAACATAAGTCACCAATATATAGGAAAAACATGCCGTATCATTGCAAGAATATTATGAGCTAGCAAAGGGGACCTGATAGACATATATAGATTAAGCTCGTATAATTACAAAATAATCATATCCTAGACATATATTTTATAATTATCAACTCTAACGCTACTCCACTAAAAGCTTAGAGCTGCACTCTAAAACTATATAAAATTACAAAGCTTCAATAAGCTAACCCTCCATGATATATCACCATGTGTCACATCCCAAAGGATATCCATAATCTGCTCAAGGATAAATTACGTTTACCTTCCCGATTATTTTTATCTTATGTTTCATTATCATAACATTGGAATACTTACTATCCATAGATAGTATACTATTCAGTTACAACTATGTATCCGAATGGTGAGTGCTCCAATGTTCCAATTATAGGATAACGCATATAAGAGGATATCATTAACTCTACAAAAGAAGTTATGGATTCCACATCTATGAATAATGAGTCTACGTCAATCAATAGTTATGCCTCCGACATATTGGTATGCATACCATCATTAAGTCAGGATCTCACCTTTTTGTACATCAAAAGACATAATTCTAGACAATGGGCCCATCAGCCATTTCAAGATTAAGATACAATACATATGATTGTCTAAAGTGAATTAATTTGAACAAACAAAATTATTAACCAAATCAATTTAACTTTTTGTCCCCGTTCCAACACATCATCACCTGCGACAATGCGCCAATATCTCGTGAAGTTCTACTCCGATGACTAAGACAAGTTATCTTCCATTAGGGATGTAGACAATATAATAATTTTAGCATGAATAAAGCACCTAACTTTATTTCCTCAATTGTGGATCTTATCATTTAGACTATCACCTTTAAGATTTATGTCTTTCGTATAATCTGTCCATCATATGTACAATTTTTAAAGGTTTACAGTGATAGTCTTTGACTTTTGTTTGTTTATCATATATTTAACATAAATGAACATAAAGAGGACAATATTTGACATATGAATAGATAATAAATTCTTTATTGATAAAATGTCTTCAAAAACATATTACAATATTTTACTCCTTCGGGCACCATATCTAACATTATCCTCATAACGATCATGAATTTGTTGTATTGTTTATTACTTGTCATGATATACCATGTAATATTTGTGTATTTTCTTTTGCTAAGAATGTTTCTTTCATCACCTTGCTATAATTAAAACTTTTGGGGCACTTTATAAATTGTTGGATCTAAGGCATCCACTTGCAAGAGATCAATTAGGTTGCTATGACGATAAGGTAAGTACAATCTCACTCATTGTAACATGGAGTAGTTTTAAAGTTTACTATATTAATGGCATTTTTTATGCATGTATTATTTAATAGCATGAACATATAATTAAGACAAGTTTTAATAAGTTAAAATATCATACAAAGACTGTCTCAATTTTATGGCTGTCATAGCACTTCAGGCCACTCTTGACAATATTTTATGCAAGTTTGCCCCTGTAGATTTCGGACTTGTAACGCCACGCCTCCATAGGTTGCGCGCTCACAGGCACCAATGCTTGGGATGATCCCTATCATGTAACAAGTACAAGATAATGTTTTAAGTTCAAGACAAGATTATTGATGACATATATACTCTTTCACGTTTTCAAAAAATTGTTTTTGTGAAAACAAATTGTGCTTGTTAAGCTTTAACTCATTTGGTAATTATGGTTCATGTTGCAGACAATAGTAAGAAGCACATTCAGTCAGGAAGCGAGCCAGAGCAAATGTGCAATGGCGTGATGGTGTGAGAGTGGGAATTACCACCACATGAATAAGATTTCCGCAGTTATATGAAAAATGTTGAACCATGGATTTTGTTTGTTTGTTTTTTTTTTTTTTAATAAATTATGAGGTTTTTCTTTATTTTTTAGATAAGGATGTTTGTGTCAAATTTGAAGATTGATTACTTAATTAATGGTTTATTGGATATTATTCTTAGCAAAAGATTTCACGGAGAGCTTGGAATTTTTTTTTTAATTCTGTTGTTTTAATTAGATTAATGTTGAATTTGTTTCGCAATCACGTTAAAGTAATCAAATACTTAATTCAAAGTTATGTTTACAAGTACTTACAGACTGTAGTGGTTAGATCATTACTAGAAAGATCGAAAATTTGGAATACTGGCGTCCATCATAACAAAATTTTAAAACAAAATGTTCTAAAGAATAAAAAAAAAAAGCGAAAAAAAAACATATTAATAATATGCAAGAACGATGTTACAAAGACAAAAAAAAAAGAGATAATAAAATGAAAAGAAATAACATGACGCATGATGTTAATTCCTTGATAAGATATATAGGGTAAGATAGGTGGACGAATTGTCAACATCATATAATTAAAGGAATCCTGATACTCTAGAAAGCAAAAAAAACAAAAAAATAAAAATAAAATAAAAAAAAAAGGAAAGAAGAAAATGAAAAAAAAATGGTGTTTCTACAATCAAGAAAAACGAGGAACGAAATAGATAATCAATGTCACCTTATTAATACTATAACCCCAAGAATAATGTACGATTTGTATTGGTTGATAAAGAAAAATTAAAACAACTCATAATAAATATTTTTCAATACTAACATAAGTGGTAGTGTGACAAATTTTTTAAGTACAACGGAAATAAACAAATTTTTTAAAATATGGCATAATATATCATTTTCTTAATAAAAACTTGACAACTTAAAAATAGGTACAAAAATTAGGTTTAGAGTTGTTGTCCTTCACATAACTCGTTACATACATTCCCGGCCGTTGTACATGATTACCCTCCCGTGAGAAACGATTAAAAAATAACTATATATAGCTATTAAGCTAGGACAAGTGGCCATCCACCTTGTTGAATGGAAGTTCATTATAATTACTCGAAAAGTTTCCTCCATATCAATAGGAAGAATAGACCCCGCAAACTTGTGATAGATCTTCTTCCGAAATGAGAAACCGGTACTTTAATTTCCGCCAATAAATATGTTAAATGCTTGGGGCATTGTGGAAACGAATCTACGCCTCTCCAGGCTCGATCGAGTGCTCGGCGAGTACACCTCACATTGAGGTAAGATGTCCTGAGACTTGAGATTTGGGATTGAAAATCCTAAATATTTGTACTCGCTTAGTCCGAAGGCAACCCCTCGTTCCTTTTCTGTTGAGCTTCCTGTAGGAAGCAAATGAACATTTAATCACAAAATTACATTGTTAATTTCCCAAAAAAAAAAAGAAAGAAAGAAAGAAAAAATAATCTTGAGAAAAATAAGATCTGAATTATACACAATTAATTATACGAGGAAGGTGCTCAAAATAATCGACATAATTAAGATCACATGTAATGTAAGAAAATGTGCCCAAAATAAACCTGCAGCATTGCGGAGATGTAGAGTCAACTACAAGAATTAGGGGTATTGCCTAGGAGACTTACCAAAAAACATGCTTAGATTAATTAGAATAGAGTACTTGTTTGGTCATTTTACCAATAAATTTTAAAATTTACTTTCCGCTTTAGATCTCCAAAGCGATTATGGATTATTATTAGATTCGGGAAAATTACACTATTGAACTATCCGATTAAAGCGTGTACACAAACTACACGTAAAAAATACACTCACAATATCCAAACTGTCTTTAGTTAATCCAAACAAATCATTAGATGTATAAATCACATTTCTATAAATTATAATTGTAATCACTAGTGTGACACATATATAACTTGTACATTCATAAAATACTATACCGAACGCTAAACTAGCCAAATAACTGGAAAATAGTTTATTGACAAGAATCTGTAATCAGTTTGTGAAAACAGAAACATGCTCTCTGACCATTATTTTTCATTGTAGACAAAGAATATAATATAATATCTGATAGATTTAACTCCTACTTCATCACACAATTAAAAGTCGAAGCAGTCCAAAACAAAAGAATGAGTTAAATATATATATATATATATATATATATATATATATATATTGAAAGCAGAAAAAAGGTCTTAAAAGCTATAACATAAAAGCCTAAAAATATAAAATAAATAAAAAAGAAAAACCAAAAATCGGAGCAAACAAGATGAAATTAACGAAAAGACATTAAAAAATAACCTATGAGAAAATTCTTAGTCTCTTATTTTAAATCCCTTCTGATTTCGAGCTCCAAGATTGTTGTTCTGTAATTTTTGGAGAACATAATGGAATTACCGAGACACGATATTGTGAAGTAGTAAATGTGGCTTAAATTCTGGTTGCAAAATTGATTTCATCCTAATATTTAAAATCCAATGCGAAAGTCAGGAAACGAAATAATACAATGACACAAAAAATTTATGAACTAAGGAAATATTGATGAAACAAATATTCTCTAGAAAACAACTCACTTTCCTTTAATATTTCTTTGAAACCAAACTTATAATGATGAAGAGGGGTTGTTAGCTTACCATCTTCGAGCCGTAGATCTAAGTCTTAGTTGTCCGAGAAAGACACCGACATAAAGAAAAGTGTTTTAGTGTCGGCAAGAGTCTCGCAATAATTCTCTTCGGTGTAGACCATTTTGGAGAAAACTGAAGAATGAATCCATATAAGGTGTATTAGATCTCTTTTCAGAGAAGTTAGGATTTGGCAAACAAGACAACTAAGAAAAGATATATCCATTAAAAAAACCCTTAACACAATAGACATCATGTATATAGGAAGAGTCATCTATATAAATACCTTTGGTATATCGCTTATCCGATAAGATACGTGATCCACGAATTTCTCTGCTAATACTATCATCTTCATCGTCATCATCTTGGGTTCCAATTTCTAGATTAGAAGTCTTCACCATGGAAGCACCCATAATTGCAGAATTAAGTTGGGGAAGAGACACTTTGTCTTTTTAAACTGGGCAATAATTAGGTCATTTTATAGATACTAGAAGGGCGGATTTCAAGAAAAAATTGTGGGCCAGAAACATGGTTTTCAATCCTTTTTGAGGATAAAGGTGGTTTTCATTATGTGTCCTGGGTTTAGCATATTTTGGTGGGCAATTAAAATTAAAAAATCCTGTTGGAATGCAATTTTGGTTACCTTAGATTGCCTTCTAGCAAGAAAAGGAAAAATATTCGCTAGCTTTTATGTTTCCTATCCCTATTTGTTTCTTTTCTAGATATGAATCATTTCATCATATTTATTTATTTAAAAAATGAAAAGGAAAATATTAATTTTTTTAGTTTAATTTTCTTAGTTTTTTTTCCTTGTTAAGAATCATTTTATTGTTTTGATTTCTTTTTTGAAAAATTTCATGGTAGTTATTATAATGTCTACATTTCCTGCATGGTTATAATGGTTACTTTGAACGCTTTGGATGTTATAGACTAAGGGCTTTTTTATATGTTTGGTTTTATTTGTTTTGTTTGTTTGCTAGATATTAATATTTTCATTTTTTATTTTAACCAAGAAAAATGTAAATCTTTAAAAAAAATTTCTTTATATTCGCTTATTTTGGTATAAAATATTTTATTGCCTAATTTTGTTTTTTTAAAAATTTCATAGTACTTAGCTATGAGCTAGATAAACTTAATTTTTTAAAGGTCAAGGTAAACTAAGTTTTAATGTCTAGGGATGGTGTGCTATTAGAATTGAGCTACTGGAATTTCTTTTGCTTAATTTTAAGTTTATACTGTAAGAGTATTGTTTCATAATGAGATGGCACAATCCAACCTTTCTCTACTAGGGCTTGCAACCCTAGCTTGCTTAGCGACATGAGGTGCAGTAGCCACTTCCAAACCGTTGTCAATACACCAACCGGTGTTTGTCTTTTTGGGTCAATTTACTATGTGTCAATGGTTGTTTTCTTGTATGATAATTAACAAGGGTTTCCTAAAACAAAGGGTATACATGCTTAAACACGAGAACATGGAATTTCATATTGTGATGTCTAGAATAAGATCCTTCGTCAATCTCAAATAACAAGGCCTCGATCATCTGGATACATATGGTAATTAGATGATATTCCTTTTGTATGTGTTATAAAAGGAATGAATTTTCCAACGGTAAAATAATGGAACCTTCAAATAAAGTAATTGAAAGGTAAAATGGAACCAAGTTCTTCATCCAGTTATGAATAACCTATGGTGATACACATGATATGAGATGTTATGGACAAGATTTATATCTTAGGATTCTCATATTTAGTATATTATCAAGACTACAGCTTCGGGTCTATAGTGGAGAGATACTGAAGTTAATAATTAAATAGATAATTAATCAAGGATTAATTTATCTATTATTATTGGATCTTAATAATATATATCCATCACCTCCTAATGCTAGCTCACGAATTCCTTTATGACAAATCGAGCAAATATATGAAATCCCAATAGTCTAATTGGACTATGAGTGGGACCTGACCTAGTCCTATAAGACTATGGGCACCTCCTTTTGAGGGTATTTCTAGAGTTGATTACTTAATTAATTAATTTCAAAAAAATATTAATTCAAATTTAATTAATAGGATTTTGTGATAATTAATTATTTTTATTTGATAATTAATTTAACTGTTAATTGTATTTGAATTTGGATAAATGAAAACTAATCATAATTATTTAAATTAGATAATTATTTTGAATAACAGAATTCTAATTTAAGTAGAATTATTTAAATAAGAATTATCATGGTTTAGGTAGATCACCATAGAACCCTACACTATGATTGGTTAGGATTTTGAATCCTTCCTTATCTATGTTGGGTGTGTACATCAAGAGATGAGGCTCCTATGCATGGCATGTAAGGCCAGAAGGAGGAGAGAGAAATCTCTTGTAATCCTGATGGACTTTTGACCCATCCTACTACTTCTTAAATAGAGACCTAGGGTCTCCATTTATTCTTAGACTGCTATAGTGCAATTCAAAGAATAGAGCTTTGATTGTTAAACATGTATGCTCTAAAGAGTAAAAATGTAATATGTTTTTGTAGATATTTTTATCAACAAAGAATTTATTTATTATTCATATACCAAATTGTTGTCCTCTTTACATTCATATTTGTTGAATGTATGATAAGTGAACAAAAATCTGAGACTGTTGGTTTAAGCCTTTAGAATCAGGCGTATGATGGACAGACTATGTGGAAGACATGATTTTAAAGGTGACGATCTAAATCATAAAATCCACAATTGAGGAAATAAAGGTGGGTGCTTTATTTATGCTAAAATTGTCATGTTGTCTATATCCTTAACAGGAGATGGTTTGTCTTGGCCATCAGAGATAACTCCGTGAATAGAAACATTGGTGCATTATCATAGGTGACAACGTATTGAATCGGGACATAAAGTGTAATTGGTTTGGATTAATAATTCTGTCTCAGCAAATAAATTCACTTTAGACAATCATATATGTTGTGTCTTAATCCTAAGATAAATAGTGGTCCCATTGTCTTGACTTATGTCTTTTTATAAACCAAAGGTTGACATCCATAATTTATGTTAGTATGCATGCCAGTACATTGGAGACTTAGCTATTCAGGCTTTGTATTCTATATAGTTCAAAAGTGCAGCTCTAAGGTTTTAGTGGAGTAACGTTAGAGTTGATAATTATAAAATATATAGCTGGGATATTGGGTTTCATAATTATCGGGAGCTTAAACTATATAGGTCCATTAGGTCCCCTTTGTTGGCTCATAATAAATCATGTAACGATACAACGTACTTTTTCAATAAATTGGTGACTTATTTTAAAATTATTAGATTGGTTGAAATTCGATAGGATCAGATAAATCATGTCTATTTATCGATTGAATTAATTTTATGAAAAATAAATTCATGATAAACTTGTTAAATTATTGGGAATATTTATTTTCCTAGAGATTATCTAGATATAGTTGTTTTAGTTAGATAACTTCTCTATTGGGTTATTTAAATTAAAACTGAGACTTTATCCAAAGAATCTCAGGTGGAAAATAAAAGATTTATAGGGATCATTTATCGTAAGTTTGGCAGATCAGTCTTCAGTTTTGGCCTGTCGATGGAATAAGTTCAGCAAGCCGATCTACCAGTTTGGCCTGCCGACCGAATGATAATCTGATCATGTGTTTTTATGTGATTTTATTAGATATTGATCTGGATTTGAATTTTTAAGGCCTTATTTAATAAGGACTAAACCCTAGGTCCAACCTCTATAAATAGGGAGTGAGATTTCACAATTATTTAAATCAATTGAGAGATCAAGAGTGAGAACTCTATATTGTGAGTCTCTAAAACTCCCCTAAAGTGTTATTGTTCACAAATCATGAATGGTAGTTCTGAGTATTTCTTAATTGGTTGGAAGGAGAGTCACTGAGGAAGAGCTATATAAGTGTGCCCACATATACACCGATCGTGGATAGGGAATAGCAAAGAAGACCAATTGGTTGAGGTTCTTTTGGAATGTTCTTCTCTTCGTCAATTGCAGGAGCTCTTGGGCATACAAGGTTAATAAGATCTAGTTAATTTATGCACAAGTGTGTCAAACTTGTGTTTTGAAAAATACTTTGGCCTAAAAAATTTTAAATTTTTGCTGCGTGCTTTTTTTTCGAACAACTGGTATCAGAACCATAGTTTTATAAATAAACGAGTTTGTGATCATGTTATATGAATAAATTATGTAACCTTGGTCTCTCCTATGTTTGAATTTTATTTTTATGAGAGTTGGCACTATAGGGTTTCTATATATTTATTTTGTCATGGAATTATATGTGAATGTTCATTAATCAATTATGGTTGATTAAATTTTTATTTAATTATTAATTAATTAATTAATTTATGCTAGTTATGGTTGCTTAGAGGTTAAAACATGTATTTAGGTTTTTCATGCAATTAGATGCGGTCTATTATCACTGTCTAGGAATTATTTTTTAATTTTAAAATTGTAAGAATTTTGTAATTAAATAATCATTCAGAGACAAGACGGATCTAGAAGATGGATGATAGCAGTCATAAGTATTTCCTGAGTCTCAAATTTTATTTTTTGAATTGTTGAAAAAAAGATTGAAAAACTGCATAAAAATTGTAGTTTTTAGACGTTATGATTTCTGCTCGGTTGGCAAGCTGAACCACCAGGTTCGGGAGGCTGATGGTCGCAGACTAGTAGGCTGAACCTTTAGGATTGGCAGGCCATCTTTAGGGCAGAATTCTAACTGTTCTGGCGGCAGGCCGATTTATTATGACCACTAGGCCGAACTATAAGGTTCGACAGGTCGAAAGGTCATGAACGACAAGCCAATTACACTTATTATTAGACGTGTATACCCTAAGGAGTAAAAATATAATATATTTTTGGAGGCATTTTTATCACTAAAGAATTTATTTATAATTTATATACCAAATTTTGTCCTCTTTATGTTCATATTTGTTAAATATATGATAAGCAAACAAAAGTCTGAGACTGTCATTTTAAACCTTTAAGAATTGGGCATTTAATGGACAGATTATGCGAAAGATACAATTCTTAAGGTGACGGTCTAAATCATAAGATCCGTAATCAAGGGAATAAAGTTGGGTGCTTTATTCATGTAAAGATTATTATGTTGTCTATATCTTTGTTGGGAGATGGTTTGTCTTGACCATCAGAGGTGGACTCCGCGAATAAAAACATTGGCACATTTTCATAGGTGACGATGTATTGGATCGGGATATAAAGTGAATTGATTTTGTTTAATAATTCTATCTCGGCAAATCGATTCACTTTAAACAATCATTTGTATTGTATCTTAATCCTGAGATGAGTAGTGGGCCCATTGTCTTGACTTATGTCTTTTGATGTACTAAAAGATGACATCCATATTTTAATAGTGGTACACATGTCGATACGTTAGAGGCATAACTCTTGATATCGTAAACCTGATATTCATAGATATGGAATCCATAGCTCCTCTTTAGGAGTAGTTGATATTCTCTTATATGCGTTATCCTATAATTAAAAAATTGAAGCGTTCAACTACTTGGATACATAGGTATAACCGAATGGTTTACTGTCATTAGATGATAAGTTTTCTGATGGTGAAATAATGGAAAGTAAGATAAAAATAATCAGAAAGGTAAGATAGAACTTGTCCTTATGCTGATTATGGATAATCCTATAGGGATACGATACATTATGATATGTCATGTAGACCTAGCTATTCAGGCTTCGTAATTTTATATAGTTTGAGAGTGTAGCTCTAAGCTTTTAGGGTTGTGGCGTCGGAGTTAATAATTATGAAATGTACATTTGGGATATTGGGTTCATAATTATCAGGAGCTTAAACTATATAGGTCCATTTGGTCCCCATTGCTAGCTCACAAAAATCCTGTAACGATATGGCATGCTTTTATAATAATTGGTAACTTATGTCAGATTTATCAGATTGGCTGAAATTCGGTAAAATCAGATAATTCATGTTTGTTTATCGGTTGAATTAATTTTGTGATAAAATTAATTCAAGATAAACTTGTTGAATTATCGGGATTAGATAATTCATGTCTATTTATTGGCTGGATTAATTTTGAATTAATTCAAGATAAACTTGTTGAATTATTAGGAATATTTATTTTCCTAGAGATTATCTAGATATGGTTATTTAACCAGATAACTTCTCTATTAGGCTATTTGAATAAAAACTGAGGCTTTATCCTAAGAATCTTAGGTGGGAAATAAAGTTTTGTAGGAATCTTTTATCGAGGATTCGGTAGGCCAATCTTAAGTTTGGCCTGCCAATGGAGTAGATTCGGCAGGCCGATCTGCCAATTTGGCCTACCGACTGAGCGATAAAAAGATCACGTGTTTTTACGTGAATTTTATCAAATATTGATCTTGATTTAAATCTGATTCGAAATTTTGAGGCCTTATCTGATAGGCACTGACTCCTAGGCCCAATCTCTATAAAAGGGGAGTGGCTCTCTTTATTATTTAGATCAGTTGAAAAATCTAGAGTAAGACTTTATCAATGAGACCACGAAACTCCCCGGAAAGCTATCATTCACAAATCACGAATTATAGCTTTGGGTATTTCTCTACTGGTTGGAAGGAGAGTTACCTAGGGAAAGGCTGAACGAGTAAGCTCATACTCACTCTGATCATGGATAGAGAATAGCAAAGAAGACCAGTTGGTTGAAACTCTTCTTGAATGTTACTTCTCTTCACGGATTGCAGGAGTTCTTTGGCATTCAAAGGTTAGTAAGATCTGGTTAATTTATACATATAGTGTGTCAAACTTGTATTTTGAAAATACTCTAATATAAAAATTTTAAAATTCCGCTACATACTATTTTTTTAACACATATCAACATGCTAGCATAGAGCCATGAATTTTCAGAAAAGGTGTATTTTTCAGTGTAGTTTTGATTTTATTTTTGGGACAATTATGAGAAACATTAAATTTGGATATGATTGAAAAGATGGAGTATTTGATCCATGCGGGATTGAAGACTTGAAGATGGATAATACATGAAGAAGGATACAATTTGAAGATATAAGGATGAAGAATCAGTAATATGTTTCGATTTATCTCTTGTAATCTTTGATTTCTTTTCTCTCGGGTGGAATCATAATATTACGGTTGTTATTACTATTTTGCTTGTAGATTTGCATATTGCTTTGATTGTCTGCATTATAATATGATTTGTCATGTATATTGATAACATATCATATAGAATAGAGGGTGCCGCTCATTAAAAAAATTGTTTGTGCATGTTTTTGAAATAAAACCTTGATTTCAAAAGACTGAGTAGAGGAAGGTTTTCGAAAAGAGGACCTACAACCTTCATCGTTGGTCCATAGGTAGCACATAGTAGTTTCGACCCCTAGGAAAGGACTTCATCATGTACCAGGTTAGATCTCTAAGAGGATCAGGTATTTTAGCATAATTTATCATTGCACACCCATAGGTGATGATTATAAATCATAGATAAAATATTAAAATGATGGCCATACACAAATGTTAATTTTATTATTAACTTCTCCTAGGAGCTCTGTTAATAAAAGTAATGGCTAAAGAAATGATGATTTATATATGTTGGATCATACGGGTCTTGGATGGTATGTATTAATCAGGAGGGGAATCGTGTTCCTAATTGAATTTGCCAAGTCGCCCCTAGGCGGCTTTTGAATTCTAAGTTGAGAATTGTCGTTGTAAGGTTGTTATTTTTTCAAGATTTTGACACATATTCACATTGTATTTTTTACATGATTGTGTTATCTTAGTAAATTATTATGATATGTTTGCTTATATTTGGTATATGATTCTTTATTGTAGATTAAAAATGTCTAAAAATGCTTTATCATCGATACTTGACAAAAACCAATTAACTGTTGAGAATTTTAATGATTGGAAACCAAACTTGAATATCGTCTTATCCTTTGAGAAACTAAAATTTGTGTTGACAACACCGTATCCTCCCGAGCCTACGAGAGATTCTACTAATGAGCAAATCCAAGCATATGATCGTTGGAAAGGTGCTAACAATTAGGCTTGTTGTTATGTTATGGCCAGCATGAATAATGTGCTGTAGGCTCAACATGAAGATTATGGACTATAAGCAAATCTTGGATAATCTTGAAGACATGTTTAAAGGCTAGGCCCTAACAAAACAGTAAGGGGCACTTTGTAAACTTCTAACTACAAACAAAAACTGTGGACTCCTATGAAGGAGCATATGATGTTGGTCATAGGTTACCTCGCCGAGGCTCAAACCAATGGCGCTAACATTAATGCTGAAACATAGATTACTATGGTCTTTGAGACTTTATCTAAGGAATTTATTCGGTTTAGAGCTTCATTTAATTTAAGCAATAGATGGGATATGACCTTGATTGAGTTAATAAAGCACTTATAGGAGTTCAAAAATCTGATTAGGGAAACTCCTGCTGGTGGTAAGGCCAACCAAGTTGGCTCCGATTTCAAACCCAACACTAGGAATGACAAGAAGCAACGGGCTAAGAATAGGAAGCCTTCTATTCCTGCAAACAGTAAGAACAAGAAGAAAAAAAAGAAGAACCCGAAGAAGCTCAAGTGCTTTTTCTATGTGAAGGTTGGGCACATCATGAAGAATTGTAAGGACTTCCTTTCCCGAGGAGGTAGGTGTGATCTTCTGGTTATTAAAACTTGTTTGGTTGAGGACTCCAATGATACTTGGGTCATAGATTCTGGGACAACTAATCATGTTTATGTTTCTTTGCAGTGGTTGAAAGAAACAAGAAGTCTACTACTTGATGACTTCATGCTTCAGATGGGCGATGGATCCTTATTATTGGTTGAAGCAATAGGAGACATCTATCTTTATTTTGTAATTATAGGAATTTAGTTTTGCGAGATTGTTTTTATATTCCTAAATTGAAAAGAAATTTAATTTCTGTAGCTTGTTTATTTAAAGTCTCTTATGTAGTTTCTTTTAATAATAAAGTGGTGATTCATAAAAACAAATCATTTATTTGTAATGAATGGATGCAAAATAATCTATATTTTATCAAACCTAAGATGAACTTACTATTGAACATTGAGGTTAATGATAATAAATCTAAAAGACTTAAAACTTCTCACTCTAATAAGACTTATCTTTAGCATTTACGACTAGGTCATATTAACCTGAATAGGATTCAAAGGTTGGTAAAGGATTGACCTTTAGGTCATTTAAAGGTGGAATCTATACCTCAATGTGAATCTTGTTTGGAGGGTAAAATGACCAAAAGACCATTTGCTTCTAAGGGCAATAAGGCCGAAAGG
Organism: Artocarpus heterophyllus; assembly: GCA_025403435.1. NCBI lineage: Eukaryota > Viridiplantae > Streptophyta > Magnoliopsida > Rosales > Moraceae > Artocarpus > Artocarpus heterophyllus. Next base: position 23,905,852 of record CM046346.1, read on the forward strand.
GTTCTAAAATTGGTGCATAGTGATGTTTGTAGACTTATGAACATTCAGGAGCGAGGAGGGTATGAGTTTTTCGTCACTTTTATTGATGATTACTCAAGGTATGGGTATGTGTACCTAATGCACCACAAAAGGAAAACTTATGACAAGTTTAAGGAGTTTCAGGCTGAAGTGGAAAGGCAATTGGGTAGACCCATAATGGCACTTTGATCTGATCGAGGTGGAGAATACCTTTCAAATTAGTTCTTGGAACAATTATTAGAGAATGGGATTTTATCCTACTTGACTATGCCGGGAACTCCACAGTAGAATGGCATGGCTGAGAGTAGAAGTAGGACTTTGTTAAACATGGTTAGGTCTATGATGAGTTATTTATCATTGCCTTTATCCTTTTGGGGATATGCACAACATACTGCATATCTTTTGAACAACATGCCTTCAAAATTAATTCCTAAATCTCCTCACGAGTTGTGGATAGGGGAAAGGACATGTTTAAACTATATTCGCATGTGGGGATATTCGGCTCATGTACTATTTAGGGAAGCGAATACGTTGGAAGAACGTTCAGAATTTTGTGTGTTTGTAGGTTATCCAAAAGGGACTGGTTATTTCTATAACCCAAAGGAAAATAAATTTGTGGTTCCAACTAATGTAACCATCCTTAAGGAAATTTCAATGGATGACATTAAGCCTTTAACAAAGTGGTGCTCGAGGAGTTGGCGAGTGATTCGATCACTCTAGGGGTTCTAAATAAAACCGTTCCAATCTGTGCAAAAAAACCAACCGAATAGCAACCTAAGGGGCTTCAGTGTAGTGGGAGGATCGGACGTTAAACTAAAACGTATATGTTCAATTGTAAAGCCTTTTTGGATGAAGTGGTTGAACATGACAGGGATCCTTACACTTACGAAAAAACTATAGAGGATATTGATTCAAAACTCTAAACAGGGGCCATGAACACAGAGATGAAGTTTATGGAGACTAATCAGGTCTGGGAACTTGTAGATCTTCCTAAAATATTAAAACCCATAAGGTGTAAGTGGATCTATAAGAAAAAGAGGGAAGTAGATGGAAAAGTCAAAACTTATAAGGCTAGACTAGTGGCTAAGGGATACACGCAAAAGGAAGGAATCGATTACGAGGAAACCTTTTCGCCTATAGCTATGCTTAAGTCCATCTGCATTCTTTTGTCCATAGCTACCACTCTCAAATATGAGTTTTGGCAGATGGATGTAAAGACGGCCTTTCTAAATGGCTATCTTGATGAGTCCATATATATGGTACAACCAGACAGGTTCAAGGCTAAGAGTCAGAAGGATAAGGTTTGTAAGCTGCTAGGGTCAATTTATGGACTTAAGCAGGCTTACCATTCCTGAAACATAAGGTTTGATCAAGTGATCAAGACTTATGGGTTCACACAAAATATAGACGAACCATGTGTTTATAAACACATTAAGGGTGAGAAGGTGGTTTTTTTATTGCCTTAAGTGGATGATATTCTACTAATTGGCAATGAAGTTGGGGCTTTGTTATCTGTCAAATTATGGTTAACCAAACAGTTTGATATGAAAGACTTGGGTGAACCTAATTATGTTCTCGGTATCTAGACTTTTCAGGATAGGAAGAGCATAATGATAGCTTTATCCTAGGCGGGCTACATAGATAAAATTCTCAAAAGGTATGCAATATAGGATTTTAAGAAATGTGGGCAACCATCTAGGTCTGGAATTACTCTTTCTAAGAAAAACTCAGCAAAGTCTATGAAGAAAGAGAATACATGAAGAAGTCACCTTATGCTTCGGTAGTGGGCGATCTCATGTATGCCATGCTTTGCATACGACTGGATATTAGTCATGCGGTCGGGATAATAAGCCGATTTTAGTCAGATTCAAGACCAAACCACTGAGTTACGATCAAGCATATTTTCAAGTACCTGAGAAGGACTCAAGGGTATATGCTTGTATAGCTAATACTAAGGAACCAAGATTTCACAAGAACAGTAAACATATAAATCGAAAGTATCATGTGATAAAGGACTTTGTTGAGGGCGAGCATGTTGCAGTATGCAAAATCGCATCCGAGGACAATTTAGCTGATCCATTCATGAAGACACTAACTACAAAAGTTTTTGAGAAGCATGTGAAAGCTTTAGGGATGCAAAATTTATCATATTTACTCACTGAGTGCAAGTGGGAGATTGTTAGACATCTATGCCCTAAGGAGTAAAAATGTAATATGTTTTTTGACACAATTTTATCAATAAAGAATTTATTATTATTTATACACCAAATTGTTGTCCTCTTTACGTTCATATTTTATTGAATGTATGATAAGTAAACAAAAGTCTGAAACTGTCAGTCTAAGCCTTTAAAATTAGGCATATGATGGACAGATTATGCAGAAGACATGATTCTAAAGGTGACAGTCTAAATCATTGGATTCGCAATCGAGGAAATAAAATTGGGCATTTTATTCATGCTAAGATTGTTATGTTGTCTATATCCCTAATGAGAGATAGTTTGTCTTAGCCATTGGAGGTGGACTCTGTGAATAGAAACATTGGTGCATTGTCATAGGTGACGATGTATTGGATCGGGACATAAAGGGCAATTGATTTGAGTTAATAATTCTATCTCAGCAAATCAATTCACTTTAGATAATCATATGTGTTGTATCTTAATCCTGAGATGAATAGTGGGCCCATTGTCTTGGATACCAGAGGGTGACATCCACGTTTATGTTGGTACGCATGCTAGTACGTTGGAGACATGACTCTTGATAGTGTAGACCTGTTATTTATAGATACGGAATCCATAGCTCCTCTTTAAGAGTCGATGATATCCTCTTATATGTATTATCTTGTAATTAGAAAACCAGAGCACTCTACCATTTGGATACGTAGGTGTAACCGAATAGTATACTGTTTTTGGATGGTAAGTTTTCTGATGGTGAGATAATGAAACGTAAAAGAAAAATAATTATGAAGGTAAGATAGAATTTACCCTTAATTTGATTATGGATAACCCTATAGGAATATGATACACTATGATTTATCATGGAGACTTAGCTATTTAGGCTTCGTAATTCTATATAGTTCGAGAGTGTAACTCTAAGCTTTTAGTAGAGTAGCGTTAAAGTTGATAATTATGAAATGTATATCTAGGATATTGGGTATCATTATTATCGAGAGCTTGAACTATATAGATCCATCAAGTCCCTTTTGCTAGCTCATAATAAATCTTATAGCGATACAGTGTGCTTTTCCAATAAATTGGTGACTTATGTTAAAATTATTAGATTGGCTGAAATTCAATAGGATCATATAATTCATGTCTGTTTATAGATTGAATTAATTTTGTGAAAAATAAATTCAAGATAAACTTGTTGAATTTAGCAAGAATATTTATTTCCTAGAGATTATCCAGATATGGTTGTTTAAATCAGATAACTTCTCTATTGGGTTATTTGAATTAAAACTAAGGCTTTATCTAAAGAATCTCGGGTGAAAAATAAAAGATTCGTAGGGATCATTTGTCGTAAGTTTGGCAAGCTGGCCTTCAGGTTTGACTTGTCGATGGAGTGAGTTTAGCAGGTCGATCTATCAATCGGCCTGCTGACCAAACGATAATTTGATCACGCATTTTTATGTGATTTTATCAGATATTGATCCGAATTTGAATTTTTGAGGCCTTATCTGATAAGGACTAACCCCTAAGTCCAACTTTTATAAATAGGGAGTGAGACTTCACAATTATTTAGATCAGTTGAGAGATCAAAATTAAGCACTCTATACTGTGAGTCTTTGAAACTCCACTAAAGAGCTATTGTTTACAAATCACGATTGGTAGTTCTAGGTATTTCTCAATTGGTTGGAAGGAGACTCACCAGGAAGAGCTGTATGAGTGTGTCTACACATACACCAATCGTAGATAGAGAATAGCAAAGAAGACCAGTTGATTGAGGCTCTTCTGGAACGTTCATTTCTTCATCGATTGCAGGAGCACTTAGGCAAACAAAGTTTGCAAGATCTGGTTAATTTATGCATATGGCGTGTTCAACTTATGCTTTGGAAAATATTCTGGTATAAAAAAAATTGAAATTTTCGCTGCGTACTATTTTGCCAACATTGATCACTCTCCTTTAGTGTTCACAGTTCCCCTAGAACATAGTCTTGTTGCTCTACTAGAAATTGTCGCTTATGCGACGCTCATTAGAAAACGGTATCTTTAGAAATTGCCATAATAAATGATGCACCACTTTATGTCGCTTGCTTTAGACTATAGTTTTCTCAAAATTGTTGTCTAAAGTAAAACATTAATTGACGGTTTCTAAGAAACCATTGTCTAATATTTTTGAATAATAGACAAGATTTTTGCCCTCATTCTTTTTCCAAAAATTTTTGAATTTTTCTATCCGAACACTCTATTTAGTTTACAAACTCTAAAGTTTTCTTTTAAATCCCATCTTATCTCTCAAAGTTTTTTCTATCTCTCTTTCTTACCTTCTAACTCTCTCTTTAATTCTATCCTCTCAACACATATTTCTTCCCAAATTCACTCCCTCATCTTTTCTAAACTCCTCACTTTCTTAGCCACCACCACCAAGATCCTCATATCCTTTATATCCATTGTTGCTGCTATTGTCGTTGCCACTGTCGTCATTGTTTGCCATCCCGTTGCGCATCAAAATTGGGTATTTTTCTTTTCTTGAATTTAACTTGTTTTTGTTTGGATTTATAGTTTTTCTTTGTATTTGATAAAGGATTTTTTGTTCTTAGATTTTGTAATAAAACTTTGTTTATGGTTTTAGAAATAAATATGTTATATCCGTTGCTGTCACACTGCCATTACCGTCACCGTCGCCACCCTGTTGAGCACCAAAGTTTAGGTATTTTGCTTTTGTTAAATTTAACTTGATTTTTTTTTGGATTTATAATTTTTATTTGTATTTGATTAAATATTTTTTTTCTCTTAGTTTTGTATAGAAGAATTTATAAGATATATTTTTGAAGTCGTTATATTTAAATTATGACATATGAATTAAGTTATTAAAAAGGAGGACGTGAATTTATGAATAATATTTGAAGAAATTGTTCTTTGAAAAGAAATAGTTTTGTGATTTTTTTTATTTTTAATGAACAATAGATGATGGTTTTCTCAAAAAAAAAAATAATGGATGACAGTTTTACAAGAAAAATGTCATCTATTGGTAATAGAAAAGACTTCAGGCGACATTTAAAAATCATCGTGAAAATTGGTCTACATAATACGACTCTAGATTTGACGATAGTTTAGCTAACCGTTGTACTATCTTTAGAAGATGGTTATTAACCATTGTCTAATGATCGGTCTCTACTGGTGTTGGAAGGAATATAGATATGGTAGAGATTTGCTAAGTTGTTGCCTACACAACGATCTAAAGTAAGAGAATAGTATAAAGATCTGACGATAGAGATTTGTTCTTGAAAAATTGTTCAATCAGAAGTCCAGATTCCGTCTCCAACTAATACATTAAATTAGACAATTTTTTTTATTTATAGCATAATGAGTTAGTTTTTTGAGTGATTATTAAAATTTTTAAAATTTCGCCACGTTGCGAAACCGATTTTTCCAATAGTCGCCACTTTTCAACTACTGTCAATGGAATGTTTTTTCCCCTGGTGAACCTACAACTTGATAACATAAATGTTCTTAAAGGTTTTGGACGTTAATAAACGAAAGGTTTCTTTATGTTAGGTTCTTCTTATTTGTTTGTTTTTCCAAGATGTGAATCCTTGCATCACGTTTTTTGACCACAAGGAAAATGAAAACCTTGATATTTCTAACTTCTGCTTTCCTTATCTTTTATTTGTTTTCTTGGTATAAATCATTTTATTATTTTACTTTTTGGGAAAGTTTCACTGTAATTAACGATAGAGTATAGAGAAAATAATAGTAATTCCTGTCTCCATATAAATATTTTGGAGTATGATTCGTTCTTATTTCAGACCAATTTATCATTTTTCCCTTTATTAGTAAAAGGTTTCCTTATGCCCAAAATAAAACCCCAGTGGGCCGGTTATATATATATATATATATTACAAAAAATATTTAAAATTCCCTTGTTAAAATTCCATTGTTCCATATAAAAAAATCTTGTTTTAAAAAAGGTCTACAATTTACGTAATTATAAGAATATCCTAAATATGATACATGTAAAGACATCTTTATCCTTTCATCATGAAATAAATAGAAACAAATAAAGAATGGTTTTTTTTAATGGAAATAAAAGAATGCTTATAAAAAAGAAATACAACTAATAAAATCAGGAAATAAATTTTTTATTGGAAATCATAAAGCTCTCTGTTAGAATACAGTTTTTGAAGTGAAAATCAAACAGGAAATAAATGGCATGATGAAGCAGTTTTTTTAGGGAAACCTCCATTATTTTTTGAGAGTTTACAACCTGTAAAAATATTCTTTTACAAAATAATTATAAAATTGTTATAAATATTGAAAAATGATAAATAGAACAAAAAAAGGAAATTAAAGAAGAATAAATGAAAAGAAAAAATCAATTTATTTCGAGTATGGTGAATCAAATTAATGTTCATTACTAATTTAGTTTTTGGTTTTAAAATATATTATGTGAAAAACAAATTACGAATTCTTTACAACAATGTTGTTATCATTATGAACAATAAAAAATTGTAACATTATACTTACATCTTCTTTGTGATAATGAGGACAATACTATAATGGCGAAGTATTACGCAGGGGACCAAATCGTGCAAAGGATTTAAAATTTTAATAGATTGACGTTCATAGTACCAAAAAGAAAACAAAAAGACAAAGTACCATATGCAAGTAATGCTAGAACAAAACGAGAAGAGCATAAAATGGAGGGGAAAAAAAGAATAAGGAACAAAATAACTTGGATGTTATTACATTAAGAGTAAAGAAAAAAACATAGTATTTCCTCAATATAATACAATTTCATTATAATAACGACGATAAAATTATAATTAGAATAATATATATATATATATATATATATATATATATATTATATGGTTATACGGGTAAAATAGATGAACAAAACGGAAACAGCATCGACATTATCGGAGGCTGTCCTGACAATGAACAACAATATTATTATCAGAGTTCATCCTGATAATTTGAAAAAAAAAAAAAAAAAAAAAAACTAATATTGTTTGAAAAAAATGGAGGACAACATCATTGTTAGACGTTACAATCTAGATATCCATGAACAAATCATCATCATCATATTAATGAGGAAGGTGTGTTCAGCAACTTCTTCTGGGAGTAGTTCAAAATCTTGAAAATTTTCCTCCATAGTAACCCCGAATCTGGCGATCTTCTTCCGAAGGGTGAAACCGGTAGTTTTCCACGAACAAATATGCCATGAAAATGTTGCACGGGAAAGGATGGATTGTGGCAGTGCTCGGCGAGTAATCCGCACACTGAGGGTAGACAGCCTGAGATTAGATTCGGGATAGAAAATCTGGTATGCTTTGTACTAACTTGGTCCGACGCAACTTCCAATTCTACTAGTTCCCTTTTTGATGAGCTACCTGCAGGAAGCGATTGATACACGTCTAATCATATGATTTCACTATTGATTTTAAAAAAGCCAAGTCGACTAAAAAACTTAGTGGAAAAAATAAAGCCTGAATACACAATCATATTAGAATTGTGCCCAAAATATAGTAAATTGCTACAACGGATATCATAGGATTCTAATATTATAAACAAGTAGACAGATTTTAAAACAGAATTTTAAAAGTAGACATTTGTGTAATTAATTCAAATATAACACCAAACATAATAAGATTGACATCGTTTGTTTTTCTAAAAGTAAAATATTTTTTCTACGCATTTGATGGGTGAAGCAAGAATCTAGAGTACTCTTTAGTGGTTTTACTGCTACAAAAATTCAAAATTTACTTTTACCTTTAGATCTTCACAAAGATCAATAAGAGCGTGTGCTAAAGGGCGAGGACCCAAGAATACATACTCACAACAAATGAAAATACAATAAAATATCTAAACACTGTCTTTGGTCAATCACATTTCTATAAATCATAATTGCAATCACTAGCATTTCATATATTGAATATATAGTAAACATGTATGTACAAATATAATATGCTACTGCTAGAAATTTGAGATTATACAATTCTCATTTAATGACATTTTTTAAAAAAGCATCGTGATAAGGTTAAAAAATGTAGGGAGTTACGCCCGAAAAGAAGAAAATTGTCATGGTAGGAGAAGACTTCTACCACGGTGTGGAAAGCCCGAACTTACCACGACGGTTTTTTCCAAACACCGTCATGGAAAATAACTAAAAAGCGCTTTTCTCAGCTCGACAATTAGACACGAATCACAAATCCAGCTCTCAAATACACATCCAAAACATTCCGAAACTGCTATAGCCATCCCTCTCTGCCTCCATCCTCCTTTATCTCCTTCCTAATTGTAGGTTTTCATTAGAAATTGATAAATTGGTATTGATTTTGTTGTTTATCGATCTATGTTTATTGTATTGTGGGTGGGTATTTGTAATTTGTTTAATGCATATGATTCATGATTAGAATATGATGGGTACGTGCATGTAATTTGTGAAATTATTTTTATTTGAATTGCTATTTATTATGTCAATTTAGGATTTGCAAAATGGATAGGAAATGGATGTGGGATTTTTGATTGTCTAGAGAATATGTGAATGGTATGGAAGAGTTCTTGGATTTTACAAAAACTCATACCAATGCTGATAAAATTCAGTGTCCTTGTGTTCAATGTGGAAACTATAGATCTCATTCAATTCCAATTCTTCGAGGTCATTTATTTTAAAATGAAATTACAAGTAGTTACCAAACATGGCATTTTTATTGCGAGTCTAAGTTCAATCCAACTTTAGTAAGTAAAGAAAAAGAAGCTATTTTGGAAGATAATATGGATGATCACGACAATATGGTTGACATGTCTATGATTTAGAAGAACACTTCTTACACCATCCAAATTTATTTGAGACAATAATGAATGATGCTGAGACATCTGTGTATGAGGGGTGTACCAATTTCATCAAATTGTCCACTTTAGTTGGATTAAGAAATTTGAAAGCATCAGGTGGGTGGTCAAATTCTAGTTTCACTAAGATTTTGGAATTTCTAGGAATGCTTTTACTAGAGGGTAATAAATTACTAACTAGTATGAATGATGCTAAGAAGACTTTGAACACTTTGGGAATGGAGTATGATAAAATTCATGCTTGTGAAAATGATTGTTCTTTATAGGAATGAGCATGAGGACAAGAATTATTGTCTGATTTGTCAACAATCAAGGTGGAAGAATGGAAAAGAGCCAAAAAATGATAAGAATGGAGTGCCCATGAAGGTGTTATGGTACATTCCACCGGTACCACGTTTGAGGCATTTATTCTGAAACACAAAACATGCCAAGAATTTAACATGGCATCATGACAAACGGTTCGATGATGGTATGCTTAGACGTCCAGCAGATTCATCACAATAGAAGACTTAGCTAATCATCTTGAGTTGAGTGCAAATCCAAGAAATATACATAAAGCTTTGTCGACAGATGGAATGAACCCACACGGTAACATGAGCAGTAGGCATAGCACTTGGCCCATAATACTTGTTAACTACAATCTCTCTCTAAAAATATGCATGAAGCAGAAGTTTTTAATGTTGTCTTTATTGATTTTGTGTCCTCACCAACTGGGGAATGACATTGATGTCTACTTGGCACCGTTAATTGATGACATAAAAAACTTTTAGAAAAATGGAGTCGAATTTAGAGATGCTTACCAAGCAGAGACGTTACACTCCGTGCAATGTTGATATAGACAATTAACGACTTCCCTGCATATGGCAATTTATCTGATTATTCGGTAAAGAGTTCTATTGGTTGTCCTATTTGTATAAAGGAAATGTATCACAAACAGTTGAAGAATGGTAAGAAAACCATTTTATTTTTTTTTTGCCATGGAAGATGGTTGCCAAGACATCATCATTGCCATAAACAAAAGAAAACCTTTGATGGGAACATTGAAGAAAGAGACCCTCCTCGTCCTTCAAAGGGGTGAACAAATATTTGAAATAGTAAAAGATGTGAAAGTAGTATTCGAGAAGAGAAAGCAAGGTAAGAACAAGCCACTGATAGATAGACCATGGAAAAAGAGATCAATCTTTTTTTATCTTTGCTTGGATGTTATGCGTATTGAGCAAACATTTGTGAATCAATAGGCGGCACATTGCTTGACATTTTAAGAAAGACTAAGGATGGTAAAAAGGCACAGTTATATCTCATGGAAATGGAGATTAGCTCTAATTTGTTTTTCGAGAAAAGAGGAAACCGTACTTACTTACCTTCGATGAAGCACACGTTATCAAGAGCAGAAAAGAGAAAGCTTTGTGAATGGCCTGCTTAGTTGAAAGTGCTAGATCGCTATTCTTCAAACTTTAAAAAATTAGTATCGGTAAAGGATTTGAAACTTATTGGCATGAAAACACATGATTATCATATGTTAATGCAACAATGACTGCCACTTGCATTGTAGGGAATTCTAACAAAGGATGTGAGATTTGCACTTACCAAGTTGTGTTTGTTTTTTTAATTCAATATGCTCTAAGGTAATTGATCCACTTATGCTAGATTCACTACAATTGGAGTTGGTGCAAACCTTATGCATGCTTGAAAATTATTTTCCACTGGTATTTTTTGACACATGATTCACCTAACGGTGCACTTAGTACGTGAAGTTAATTTATATAGATTGGTATATTTGAGATGGATATATCCATTTGAAAGATATATGAAGGTTTTGAAGAGCTATGTGAAGAATAGAAATAGGCCGAAGGGATGTATCGTAGAAAGTAACATAGCTGAGGAATTGGTTGAATTTTGCTTCAAGTACTTGTCCAATGCGGAAGCAATTGGGGTGCCAAAGACAATAAACATTGAGGCTAGGGGACTATCTATTGGCAGTCCTTTCTCGGTAAGTCGAGGGGAGTAAGAGCAAGCTTGTCTTTATGTATTGCACAATGCTAATGAAGTGGAGCCTTACATTGAGATGCACATGAAGGAATTAAAAAAGACAAACCTAAAAAGAGTAAGAAATGAGAAGTGGTTGCAAGATGAATACAACCGGACCTTTCGGCTATAGATTAGAGCACACATCTATAGCCAGTGCTCCACATCACATGATAGAGGCATGTCACAAGACTTAAAGAACCTAGCTAGAGGACTGCGTCGGTAGTTACAAGGTATACGTCATATTCCATAAATGGTTACACTTTCTACACTCGTGAAAGAGATGAGAAGCATCCTGTCCAAAATTGTGGTGTAAGTCTCTGTGCCGAGGCTATGCATATATTCTCCGCCAAGGACAAGAATCCGATATATGGGACTGTGAACTACTTTAGTTTCATTGAAGATATTTATGAACTTGATTATGGGGGATTGTGTATAACACTTTTTAAGTGCAAGCAGGTAGACAATAACTATGTTAAGATAGATAATGATGACATCACAGTGATTGACTTTAGAAGATTGGGATATAAGAATGATCCCTTCATTATGGCATCATAAGCGATCTAAGTTTTTTATATAATGGATCCTTAAGATTTGAAATTGTCCTTAGTCGTCCTGATGAAGCCAAGAGTAGTTATTGACGATGAAGAAGTTGTCGAGGATTGCATGGACATCTCCTCATTCACAAAGAGATTGCCATCAGTTGAAGAGATTGATGATTTTTAATATGATGTTTCGCACTTGCTTCACAAAGATGTAGAATGGATATGTATTGAAAAACCAATGAAAGAAAGAGGAAAAAATGAGCATCTATAAACAAATTTATGTCAACATATATCTTTATTTATAGTTATATTTATAATAAAACAACAAAAAGTAAAAACTCTGGGCCATTAGATGCTTAACACACAGGCTGGCCACCCTGGGCAAAGAAGAAAAACTTTTGAAATTGGTGTTTTTAGACCAATTTTTTACGATGGTTTTTAACCAAACCATTGGAAAAGTTTATATTCCACAACAGTTATTTATAAAAACCGTCATTTAAGATTAACTTTACATGATTGTTTTACCGTCGTGTAATATAGGCCTAGGGCTTTATAAATTTGCAAAAATTGTATTCTCTCGTGGCCCCTACAACATTCAAACTCTCTCTCTTTCTTTCTCTCTCACTAAAACCATCAAAGCCGTCGCCATCGAAGCCGCGCCGTCGCCCCCCATCCTCGCCTTTTTTTTCTCTTTCTCTCTCTCCTCCACCACCGTCGCCCCTCATAGAAGGCATGTCGTTGGCCCCTGTCGAAGGAGCGTCATCAGCCCCTGTCAAAGCGCGTCGTCACCCCCATCAAACACACTATCACCCCCTCTTGCTCTCTCTCCTCCTCCCCCGTTGAATGCATCGTCACCCCCTCTTGCTCTCTCTCTTCCGTGGCCGTTCCCCGGTTGAAGCCATGCCATCGCCCCACGTCAAAGCCACACCATCGTCATCCACTACCGCTGAGTCCTCATTTGTAATCACCACGTTCTTGTGGTGGTTAAATGTAAGTTGTGGTTTTTTTTTTAAAAAAAAAATTCTTAGTAATTTTGTTAGTTTATAAGGTGTAATTATGTGGTTAATTGTTTATGACTGTAATTATGTGGTTTTGCGTAATATGTGATGCTGTGATGTCATGATTTTGGTTATGTAATTTGTAAAATGTGATTTGTTAACTTTGATTATGAGATTTTATGATTTTGTTAATCTTCTTGAAATGTTGGTCATTAGATTAGGTAAAAAAGTCTCAAGAAAGCAATAATGACCACTATGATGTAGAATATGAAAAGTGCACTCCATCTTCCTCTCAATATAGCAAGGCAAAACAAATTTGTAAGGCCCAAAGGAGCACGAAATTCAACTTTGGCCAAGAGAGCCATGATTTGGGACTGGCCAAGAGCGTCGATTATGTTGTGATTGCCATAAAGGAACCAAGGGTTTGCATTGGTGAGATCGGTAATGTCCAAAGAGACTTTTTCATTGGTTTGTCAACTTAAGAAGATTCATGACATTCCGTGCCATTATGAGATACATGAATGGGAAAGACTAATGGTTGCAGATAGTCGGGAGTGCTACATGGTTATAGTTGGCTAGTTATTCACGTCAGTAGGGGGCACACTCCTTGTTCATGGTTCGTTGGAACATAGGGAAAGTGTGGGTTATTGGAAGATGGGTTGGCCAAGTCCAAGCAACAAGTTGGTTTCTCCTGTCATCAAGGAAGCCGACAAAGGAAAAGTGTTGGGAGGGAATAGTTGTTTGCATCGATCGCACTAATATGGCATTGTTGTATCGTGTTGTTGCTTTTGTTGTGTTGTGTTGTGTTGTTGACAAGAAGTAGGTAGGAGTTTTGTAAATTTTTTCAAAGTTGCTATGCAAGTGTTTAGTAAACTATATATAAAATTATTGTAGAGATATATAATGAAAAAAATAGACATATATTACTAAGCACGTTTATAGTTTTAGTTTTTAATTAATTTTAATTTTAAGGTTAACATACATTAATATTTGTACATGAAAATGATAAAAATGTTATTTTTTATTGTTTAATATATTTTTTAAAAAAATAATTACTTTTATTAAGCAAAATAAATTTTATGTCGACGTAAAAAAAATAAATAACATAAAATCTAAAAGTAAATTTCTTATTTCAACCCGCTATCAAACTTGAAACAAATTTTCTTTCAATCAAATTAAAAAAATCACTGTAATTCATTTTTAACATGTTTTTTGATTTATTTTAATTTGTTATGAAAAAATAGGTAGTTTAGGAATCATGTATTATTATTAAGGTCAGTTTAATATTTATAAATAATAAAAGCAGAAGCATTAGTAAAAATGCAACCCATAGACTACTTCTCAACCTTTTTTGGTGGGCAATAGATTTTACAAAAAAACTTTTCAAAATCAAGATTAACATAACACTCTACACTGCGTTAGGTCGTTACAAAAATTAAAAGAGGCTTCTAAAAGTAATGCCAAATAGGCCCAATGCCATTCAACAAAGAACGAGAAATTCAAAGAAAGTTCATGGATTTGGCTGAGAAAAGCGATGAGGTTGGCCGCAAAAGAAGATCAACTTAATCCCTAAAACTAATTTTTTGTTTTCTAATTATTTTGTAGTTCCCACAAATTTAGATTCAAAACATTGTTATTTTATAGTTAGTGGACAGCCACGTATATGGGAGGGGCACCTCTGGTGCACCTTAATTAGCTTTATTCTTTGTTATTCTTTATTGTCCTTTGTTCTTGTTTACTCTTTATTAGTCATAGCTTTATTATTCTTATTTCTTTTTAGGCAAATGCTACAACAACCTCATCTTAAGTCTAATGATCTAATGCACACCAGATTTATTAAAAACTAAAAAGTAAAAATTAAAAAGTGCGAATCTGCCCTTTCCTTCTCAACAGTCGACGCTGTCGAGAGAAGGCGCGACCACCATGGCTTGTAAGGGGTATGATTCCACCACGACCTTGCGACGATCTTCGTCATGACCCATGGGTCCTTCAGCGATGGAGGTCGCAGTGCAACAGATCACGATTCCCTCCCTTTGTTCGAGAAAATGGACAGCTGAAGATGTACCCTCTTGATGAGAGGTGACCACCGTGGTTCGCTATAGAATTGCGACCTTTTCATGAAGTCACCAAATTCGTGACTTCGTAGCCGCCCTCATGACCCACGACAGAATCCATCATGAACCTCGCAAAGCTGCTAGCAATAAAAACCATGGGACCTCTGTGTTGGATCTCGTCTGTAGCGAGAGGATCTGCCGCCACCCTCACGAGCATGGTGGAGATGAGGTCGTAACCCATCCGCCTCTGGTTTCACTATAGAGACGGGATCGGCCACTGCCATTCATGGTCAATTGCCTTTGTCGATCAAGAAGCACTACAGGATCTTTTTTTCCTTTATTTTCTTTTTTTTGTTAAATTATTAGGTTTGTAATTTTAATTTTTATTTTTATTAAGTAAGGCAGACCGTATTATTATTAGGTGAAGTTGAATGTTTTAAACTATTACGTTTCAATCAAAAAGTCAAAAAACAAAAATAATAAAGGGTTTTATAGATAAAACCTTCAAAAAAGTTTTATCATAGTCATTCCCTTGGTGCACCTTAGATTTATTCTTGATTATTCTTATTTATGCTCCCTGACTCTCAAAATATGTGTTTTGACTCTTACATCTATTAATCTTCCAGTTTCTGTCCTAGTTGGTACTGTTGCGGTCATCTTGGTCATATATGCCATTATTGACTATGCGAAGATGCAAGGAAGTCTTGCTCTTGTTCCAGCTCATGCCAAGTTACCAACTAGAAACACAAACACACAAACAAAATCAAAACCAAAAGTTTAATCTAAAGAAGAAGCATTTTTGGATGTACAACCAGAATTCCCAATGATATTATCAAACTCAGATGTGGAGTTTGCAACTGTAGAGAGGTTTCTAAGCAACATTGCAAGAGAAAAGCCTGTCAGATACTCACCTAGCTTCCCGGCTTGAGGAATTCACATATAACTTCTCCACGATATTGGGCACGGGTGGTTTCGGTGTTGTATTGAAAGAGGTTGTCCCAATTAATGGAGTTCATTTGGATGTAAAACAACTGGGACAAAAGAGTTGATGAACAGTTCATGGCTGAAGTTGGCACATTGGGAAGAACTTACAGCATAAATTTGGTTAGACTCTACGGATTCAGCTTCGACCTGTCAATGAAAGCTCTTGTTTGCAAGAACATGGAGAATGGATCTCTTGAGAAAATATTGGTCAGTGATAGCAAACAAATAGAGTTGAGAAGCTTCATGAAATTGTAGTACAAACCGCTAAAGGACTAGCTTATTTGCATGAAGAGTGTGAAAGGAAGATCATCCACCATGACATAAAGCCATGGAATGTACTTCTTGACAAGAATCTCAATCCAAAAGTTGCGGACTTTGGGTCGGCAAAGCTACGCAATAGGCAGCCAATGAACTCTCATGGTGGATGGAAGGGGGATGCCAGGTTATGCTATGCTAGAGATGTTATCCCATGACTCACAAGTGCGATGTTCATAGTTTTGGAATTTTTCTCTTTGAGAATGTGGAAAGGAGATGGCATTTTGATGAGAGTTTAAGTGAATCCAGACCGTGGATTCCTGGATGGACTTGGGATATGTATGAACATAAGGAAATAGAGGCGATGCTTACACTTTGCAGGATTCAAGAGAGAAATGGAGAAAAAGCATAGAGGATGTGGATAGATGCTCTATGGTGCATTCAAAACTCGCCAAAACGAGACCTATTGTAATGCCAAAAAAAATTCTCATAAATGTGTCAGGTTATATTAAGCATTGTTTTTATATAGTAGATTTGCATAGTATGCGGTAAATTTTATTTCATTAATCATGATATAATGCTTTATTACATAAAATTTCTATCTAAACTAATGGTATTTTAAGTATTTTGTTACATTGAAGAGTTGGATGACTTACTTGGCAAGAATTGGTGTGTTACAAATAATTGAAAATGATATGTTTTTATTGTTGGTTCACTACATGATTTATTATGTTTTAATTTAGTTGACTATTTTAGTCACAATTAAAGTTAGTATTTGATATCTGTTTGTATGACTTTGTTAAAAATAGTGGCATATTTATGAATATGTATTAACATTAAGGATATATATGTGAAAAAGTATTTTTAGTAGGGCTATTTATAGAATTATAAAAAATGTGTGATTATAATATGTCAATTACATTGTTGTCACCTAAACATTAATCCACCGCCTATAACCTCTAACTCATATCTTTGATCATATTATTACTAAAAGAAAACGTTACTCTAACCTTCCTCTTCTCTCTTCAAACAAAAAACCAAAAAACCAAAGAAATGAGGGTTTGAGAGCTTGAAGATTTGGACTTGGGAAGAAACCACCCAGAAAACTATAGTTTTTTGGAGAAAATTGAAGTTTGGACCTAAATTTGAGAGGCCAACTTGTATAGCAGCCAAGGAAAATGTTTTTCTTGAATTAAATGAGCATTTTCATGCTTCTTGATGGGGTTTTTGTGGGTTGTACATTTATGGGCTGGTTTATGAAAAATTTCATGGAGGCAAAGATGTTTTTAGTTAGATGGTGCGAAAAAAAAGCTCAATTGAATGTAAATAGGTGTTTCTTTTGCTGTAGTTTGTTCTAAACATGATTTGGAAGTGTTTAAATTTGGATTTGCTCTATTTTGTATGAATTTTGGTAAGTGCAAGCATGATGTTTAAGAAAATGTTAAAGCTGGGATTTTGGAAAAAAATGTGTGCAACAGCCCTGATTATGGGCTCATATCTCCTAGACTGCTTTGAGTTTGAAGCTAAATTTTTGAGCAACAATAATGAACGTATGGAGCTATGTTGTATCAAACTTTTGTGTCAAATGCTAAAAGACGAAGTTTTGGTGAATTTTTCAAAATCAGGTCTTGCTGCTATAATTTTGTTGGCAGTAAGCTAGCTTTGCTTGTTTCTAAATGTAGACAACTTAATCCCAAATGACATGAAATTTTGCAGAGAGATTCTTTGATATGTTTATTGTTATTCTGCAAATATTCATGATAATTGGTTTGTCTTCTAAGTTCTATGAATTTTTCTATTTTTACATATCAAGAAGAGGATTGCAAGTTAGTATATGTATGATTGTTAAAATTATTTCTTTGTACTTTATTAATGGTTATAATGTGAATATGTCAGGTCAATAGTACATCAAATTCACTAAGAAGGGTCTACTCTTTACATTTTTTAAAGTCTTCTTGGATTTCAAGTAAGTAGAATCTTAATTTTCAAACTTCACAAGAAATAATAGTACTTGCATGGAGAGCACTTTATCTACTCAATGAATTAAATGATTTGTATAATTGTGATTGTCTTATGTACTTATTTACAAAAGCAAAAGCTATTGTATTCCTATGTTATGCTTTAAGATAAAGTGTAAAATATGATTTAATATTTGGATTGGCAAGGGATGCGGGAGGGACCGGTGGACCCAAATTACAATGGTGGTATCCCTTGTGGCATGAGGTTTTCCAATATACGGTAGCCACTTGACTGAAAAGAGCAGGTTCCAAAAACTTACGTCCTATCGGATACTAAGCAAGTTCTATACTTCACTGAGGTGCCATCGATTGCTTTTCACTAAAAATGTATTCTTACTTAAAAATGGATATAATAGGATGTCATGGTTTAAAATACATGTTTGATCTCGTGACATCAATTCTAGATTCTACTTACTGAGCTATAGCTCATTTAGTTTCTTGTGATGCAGATGATGATATATAGGAATAGAAGTTGTTTAAGTTGCTACAGCTAACCGGATGTTCATATACTGCTAATAAGAACTACAATGTTTTAAAAACTATTGTTTCCGTTGTGTTTAAATAAGAGTTTGAGAACTTGTCCTAGAAAAGATATTTTTTATTTGTAAATATTATAATTTTTTCAGTTTATATTTTCTATCTAATAATATGATATGTAAAAAGATAAAAGAAGAGTTTGTTTTTAAATAATGTCTACATTTTTAAGTAAAGGTAGCATTCGCCAACTTGACCAAGCATGTGTTTTGTCTAGTTAAGATGGAGGATGTTACAATTTTGGCATCAAAGTGAGTTGTTTAAATCATTTCTAAAGACTAATTGAAGGCACATGAACATCGGATAGTGCAACAGCTGAAACAACTAGTAAAATTTATGTGTTTAATTATGCGTGTAATTTATTTGTTATTTTTTAAGTAGCATATTTAAAAACGTAATTATTTAAGAAACATGAGATAAAATAAGGCATTATATAGGTGGATGAACTAATGGCTTTTGAGAGGGAAATGAGAGATGTTAATGACACACCACCTAGAGAACTGCCACCAGATTTGGCACAAGCTGTGGCAAACCTTACTGGATTGGTGGAGAGACAATAGAGACAAATTAATAGATTAATAAAACAGAGAGGTCAACAGAACTAGCTTCCACCTCCACTTCAATCGGATGTCTCGCAAACTATAAATGAGAAATTTAGAAAATGAAGCCTCTTGACATTGATGATGGTTCAGACCCATTAGTTGCTGAGGAGTGGGTGAAATCCTTGGATCGATGTTATCTTTGATTATATAAGGATTAGTGATGCTAAAAGGTATTTTGTGCAATTTTCTTACTTAAAAAGGGAGCTAGAACTTGGTGAGAAGGGACTAAGCTTGGGTAAATATGGATGATTGGGACAAAGTCAAGAATATCCTTTATGAAACATATTTCACTAAGGATGTTAGATCATTGAAAGTAAAGAAGTTTCTAGAGTTAAAGCAAGGAGGGATGTCAGTGCGTGTGATTATGTTTGAAAATTTGACGTAGGTTGCAAATATGTCCCTTATATTGCTAAATATAACAATGAGAAGATAGACTACTTCTTGAGAGGTCTTAATCTTGAAATCTAGACCACTTCTTGAGAGGTCTTAATCCCAAAATCAGAAGGGATATGAGGTTGTCTTCTACAAGAAAGTTTAGGGAATTCGTGGATAGGCATTAATGGTGATCAAGATGAGAAAGTTATTGAGAAGCTTCACCAATAAAGAAGGTTAGCATTTACTCCAAAGAAGCCTACCGAGTGGAAGAAAGCAGAACAAAAGCCACAACTAGGAAACAGTAAACGCCCTAAAGTTAAGTAAACAGCTAATATAACCAAGCAGCCATTATACGCTACATGTGAGAAGAATCATTTTAGGGAGTGTTATAAAGGTAGTAACCTGTAACACCCGCCTATTTTTATGTAATGAATTACGTTAAGTTAGTAACGACGTTAAGAATATTTTATTAATAACTTATGATATACGTAATGATAGATGATGTTAATGTTACTAACTTTTATGTCAAGTTTTATGACAGGTGATGACCGCTTGGAATCGTTGTGCTCAAGTGTTCATGATTATTTTAATGTATGTTTAATTATGATGCATGATGAATTGAATATTTTAATGTATGTCATTTAAGGACAGTTCGACAGGCCAAACATTCTGCCCGAGATAGGCAGGCCGAAGAAATCCATCGGCAGGCCAAACTTGGTAGAACCGGCAGGCCGTAAGGGGAAAATCGGCAGGCCAAACACGGCTGACGAGGAGTCAGCAGAAATCTCTCTAAAATTATGGCTGAGTTAATTACATTAATTGGATGATTTAATGTGATTAATTGGCATAATAATGGAATGATTTTATCAGTTAAGAAAATAAGGGGTTTGACTTTGCATTGATTTGTGGCAATTTAAATGGTTTCCCATTTAAATAGGGCAAATTATGGTAAGTGATCAGTGAGAGTTTTGACTTTCCTTTTTCTTCTTTCTCTCCTTCACGCCAATTGCCACCTAACAGTCAGAAATTCTGACTTAATGGAGGGACTTAATGAAGGGCAATGAATATTCATTATACTTGTTACGTTAAAATTTTTTTTAACGACTCTTTTCCTCACACATTATTCTCTCCTCTCATTCACTATCTAAGACATTCTGATTTTTTTTCTCTCAACTTCTCACTCCTCTCTCATTCATTTCTGAGACGTTCTCTCATTCTCATTCTTCCTCTTCTCTTCTCCACGAATTTCTCTCTCTCTATCCCAAAAATTCTCTGCAAGAAAATTGTAAGAAAAGTTGTATTTTCCTCGGTTAAAATCAAGGATTTTGAGAAGAAATTTCAAGGTAAGAATTTAGGTTTTCCAGTGTTTTTGAAAAGAAATTCTCCTCCTCAATTCGTCTACAATATTCTTCTTTAGGTATTGTATTTGTTTTGAATTTTTAATATGATATGCATGTATGTGTTATGAAATGTTTTCCTAAGTTTCAAGTTGTTTCAACGTTTTTATGATGAAATATGAATTTTTTATCTTCTACCCCTCACAGTAAAATTTTACTATTTAATCTTGATGCATAAAAAAAAGTAATGTTATTTGAGGGGTAAATGAAAGATGTTTTTCATGAAAGTTAACAAGTATGTGTATGTCTATGTTTGATGAGTATATTTTATGTTACGAGATTTTCTATGAGAAAACTGTTTTAATAAATGTTATTTCTGGATTTTGTTTATGAAATGTTATGTATGTTTAAATGATTTTATGATAATGAAATAACTGTATGCATGATAATATGGTGTTTGTATGAATTTTAAAATGTATGTATTTTAAATTATTAGAAAACGTTTTTCAAAAAAAAAAGATTTGCATGTTTTGATGATAATATTTAAGGAAGCATGTTATGAATAGTATTTTTATGTGATGATAATGTTATGTTTTCTCAATGATGATTATGATTATAATATGAGATGAATGTATATATGAATGAATGTTATACATATGAATGATATATGAAAGATTGATATATGAATGAATGTTTTATGATAAGTGTTAATTTTATTGTATTTTTAATGGATAAATGGCATGAACACTCAAAGAAGCGAGTACATCGAGACTACGGCGTCATCACCAAAAGTATTTTAAGGTTAAGTAAGCTAGCGTTAAGGTAAGTACATTCTCACCTGCAACATGACACGTTTTTACAAGATTTGATGTTATGTTCATAATGATATTCATGATGATTTTATGGATATTTTCCTTAAGAATTTCTATGAAAGATTTTCATGATTTAAAGTATGTATGTGTGATGATAACATGTTTCAAAGTATGAAAATTATGTATATATGTATCACCTAATAAGTGTTGCACACCAATGTTATGAAATGAAATGTTATGATGTCATGTTTGATTTTGGATTAGCTATCCTTCTCCTCTCATGACGGCGCACCTATGATGATGTTTATGGTGCAACACTTGGGCCCTTAAGATAAAATGGAATAAGTTTTTAAATGATGAACGCAACGAAAGATATGTTCCATGAAATTGTGCTTAAGGCACTTTTATGATATGATGACAATGATGATGATGTTTATGAAATATTTTTATTTTGTGAGAATTATATGTACTTACTAAGCATTAGCTTAATCATGTTTTATGTCATGTTGCAGATAAGGGTAAGAAAATCATGGAATAGGTGGAGGACATGGGAAGGCGTGTGAGCACTATGCATGATGAATTGTAACCGGAAGCACGCCAAGAAGAACATTTTTATGTTTTAATCAAGGTATATATTTTGAACATATTTTTATGTTAAGTTTTAAGAATACTTATACTATGGTTTTATAAGTTATTTTATCATTTTTAATGAATTATGAACTTCCGCAACATTTTATGAAAAGTTCGTTTGTTTTAAAAATTAAGTTTTTCTCAAAGATTTTGGCTCAGTCGACCTGTCGAACATCCTTGGTCGGCCTACCAAAGTCTGAAAGTTCAGTCTGCCGATCATGTTTTCGGCCTGCCGAACGTTGATAAGTTTTTAGGTCTGAATTGCAAAGCCTCTACCAACCTGCCGATTGAGGGAACTCCGGCCTGCCGATCATGTTCGGCCTACCGAAGTCCCAAGTTCGGCCTGCCGAACTGTGGGAGTAAATGACTATATGATGTGTTGATTAAGGAGATTTGATGTGATGTTTGATAAGTCATGATTTTACAACTTGATATACCTATATTATTAAATAATTTCATGACTAATTTAAAGTATAATTGAATAAATTATGATATGGAATAAGTTAAACAATGTTATTTTAAACAATGATAAGTTATAAAAAAAAATTAGATGTATGAATGGATCCTGGTTATGTATGTTTAACTACGTTTATTTTTGAAACATCATATAAGCTATGTAATTACGTTTATGTTTAAGGTTTAATAAGTATGAATGTATGAATGTAACGATATCTGTGACGTCCGAGCTAAGGGGCGTTACATAACCTATGTTTCAAGTACAAATAGCTAGGGCATTTAGCAAAGGATTGTCCCACGATGCAAAAGAAAGTCCAAGGAAGAGTGTATGCGATGATAGAGGAACAATCTAATGCAGATGCTTCTGTGGTCTAGGGTAATATTTTAATTTCTAGAGTTATTGTAAATGCATTGATAGATTTATGGTCTATGCATTCATTTACATCAAGTACATTTGTAAGGAAATTGGACATTACACTGGATTTGTTGAAAACGAGATATAGTGTATCGTTAGGATTTGTTGAAAATGAGATATAGTGTATAAGTTAGGATTTGTTGAAAACGAGATATAGTGTAATGTTACCATCTAAGGAAGAAATAGAATCGAATCAAATATAAAGGAATTGCTTGGTTTAGATTGTTGATAAAACCTTATATTTGGATCTCGTGATTTTAAATATGGCTGATTTTGAAGTCATTTTGGATATAGATTAGTTGACAAAATATCATGCCACGATTGATTGCAACAAGAATATTTTGATCTTTTAGCCACCTGAAGAAGAATAGCTTGTATTTAGAGGAACCATAGAGAGATCGTTTATACCAATCATAACTGCAACAAAGGCCTAAAAGATGCTTAACAAGGGTTATGTTGGTTATTTGGCTAGTGTTATGGATACATCAATGGAACAAAAGTTAAAACCAAAAGATGTAGATGTGCTTCAAGAGTTCCTAGAAGTGTTCCCAGATGACTTACCAGGATTGTCACTTGATCAAGAGATTAAGTTTGTAATTGATCTTGTACCAAGAACTGCGCCAATTTTCAAAGCATCTTATAGAATGGCACCAATAAAATTAAAGGCGTTGAAGGGGCAACCATAAGAATTGCTTCATAAAGGTTTTATATGCCCTAGTTATTCTCCTTGGGGAGCACCAGTGTTATTTGTAAAGAAAAAATATGGCATGTTGCGGTTATGTATTGATTATAGAGTGTTAAACAAGGTAACCATTAAGAAGAAGTATCCATTTCCAAGGGTAGATGATTTGATCAATTATAGGGTGCTTTCGTTTCTCAAATATTGATTTGTGGTGTAGACATTATCAATTCAAGATCAAAGAAAAAGATGTGCAGAATACTGCCTTTAGAACAAGATATGAGCATTATGAATTTTTAGTGATGCCTTTTGGTTTAACAAATGTCCTTGATGCATTTATGGACTTGATGAGTAGGGTGTTCAAGCAGTTTCTTGATAAATTTGTGATTGTGTTTATTGATGACATTTTGATCTATTCTCGGAGTAAGTAAGAACATGAAGAACACTTAAAAATGGTTTTGTAAGTTCTTAAGGAAAACAAATTGTATGCCAAATTTAAGAGGTGTGAATTTTGGTTAGAACAAATGGCATTCCTAGGACATATAGTACCCATGAATAGAATTTATGTTGTTTCATGTAAAGTAGAAGCTGTTGCTAACTAGCTAACACCAATAGATACATCAGAAGTTAGGATTTTTTTAGGATTGGTGGGGGTATTATAGATGTTTTGTTGAGGGATTGTCTAAAATAGCCACTCCATTAACATCACTGACTAGAAAGAATGTGAAATTTCATTAGGCTGATGCATGTGAAAGAAATTTTCAAAAATTGAAGCATAAACTAATAACAGCTCTAGTGCTTACCATTCCAACAGGAACTGGTAGATTTGTACTATATAGTGATGCATCCAAGAATGCTTTAGGCTATATGTTAATGCAAAACAGGTAGGTGATCACATAGCCTGAAGGCAACTAAAAGAGTATGAAAAGAATTATCCAACTCATAATTTGGAACTTGCTGTTGTAGTTTTTGCTTTGAAATCTGGAGACATTACCTGTATGGTGGGAAGTGTGAGATTTATACTAACGATAAAGTCTAAAATACTTCTTCACCCAAAAGGAATTGACTATAAGACAACGTAGATGGTTGGAACTTGCGAAGGACTATGATTATGTAATCAATTATAATCCTAGTAAAGCAAATGTAGTTGCTAATGCCTTGAGTAGAAAATCAATTTCATCCCTCCATGTTGTTCAAATACTAATATTATTGGATTTGCAAAGGTTAGCGCTTGAAATGGTCCCGAAAGGAATAACGAGTAGATTGTCAGCTCTGGTATTGCAACCTTGCTACAAGATAGAAATTAAAGAATGTTAATAAGGGACAAGTACTTGATTAGATTGAGAAACAAGACTGAGGAAGGATAGAGACCAAACTTCTCAGTTGCTAAAGATAAAATTATGAGATATACTTGATTAGATTGAGAAACAAGACTGAGGAAGGATAGAGACCAAACTTCTCAGTTGCTAAAGATAAAATTATGAGATATAAAGGGAGGTTATGTGTGCTGTTTGTTAAGGCCATTAAATAAGACATCTTGAAAGAAGCCTATATGACTTCTTATTCTGTATATCCAGGTAGCACAAAAATATATAGAGATTTAAAGTAGCATTGTTGGTGGCCTAGAATAAAGAAATATGTAGCAAAGTTTATGGCTGAATGTTTGACTTGTCAACAAGTTAAGATTGAACATCAAAGACTAGCAGGATTATTGAAGCCTTTATTGATACCAAAGTGGAAATAGGAACACATCATAATGGACTTTATACTTGGGTTGCCTAGAACTCAAAAAGGATTTAATTCCATGTGGGTAGTTTTGGATAAGTTAACCAAGTCAGCCCATTTTCTTCCAGTAAAATCCACTTATACCATAGACCAGTATGCTCAATTGTATATCAAAGAGATAATCCGACTACATGGAGTACCGGTTTCGATAGTGTCTAATAGAGACCCAAAGTTCAAATCTACATTTTGGAGGAAAACACATAGTGCCATAGGAACAATGCTTGCATTTAGTATAGCGTTTCATCCTCAAAGTGATGGACAATCTGAGAGAGTAATTTGGACATTGGAAGATATGTTAAGAGCCTGTATGCTTAATTTTCAAGGGAGTTAGGATACAAAGCTTCCTTTAGTGGAATTTACTTACAACAATAGTTACAAACCAACAATTGGAATGGCACCTTATGAAGCATTATATGGAAGAAAATGTAGATCTCTAGTTCATTGGGATGAAGTTGGAGAAAGGGAATTAATCAATCCAAAGATGGTACAAAAAACCGCTAAAGCAGTAGAAAAGATACATAATAGAATGAGGACAACACAAACTAGACAAAAAAGCTATGTAGATAAAAGAAGAAAATATTTAGAGTTTACTATTGGGGATTGTGTATTCCTAAAGGCAGTTCCAATGAAGGGTATGAGATTTTGGAAAAAGGGAAAGCGAAGCCCAAGGTATGTTGGTACATTTAAAATCCTTGAAAGCATTGGTGATAGAGCATATAGATTGGCCTTACCTCCTTCATTATCTAGTGTACATAATGTCTTCCATGTGTCCATACTCAAGAAGTACATTCCAAATCCCTTGCATGTTTTAAGTTATAAGCCATTGGAAATAATCTCTGATTTAGCATAAGAAGAGAAACCAGTACAGATCCTTGATAGAAAAGTAAAGGAGTTAAGTACCAAAAAGATTCAACTAGTGAAGGTTTTGTGGAGGAATCATTCAGTAGAAGAAGCCACATATGAAAGAGAAAAAGAGATGCGGAACAAATATCCAAAACTATTCGATATGTCAAATTTTGAGGACAAGATTTAATAAGGAGTAGAGATTTGTAATGCCAAAAAAAATTCCCACAAATGTGTTTGGTTATATTAAGCATTATTTATATAGTAAATTTGCATAGTATATAGTAAATTTTATTTTATTAATCATGATATAATGCTTTATTATATGAAATTTATGTGTAAACTAGTGGTATTTTAAGTATTTTGTTATAGTGAAGAGTTAAATGACCTGCTTGGTAAGAATTGGTGTGCTACAAATAATTGAAAATGATATATTTTTATTGTTCGTTCAAGACATGATTTATTATATCTTAATTTAGTTGACTATTTTAGTAACAGTTAAAGTTAGTAGTTGCTATCTGTTTGTATGACTTTGTTAAAAATAGTAGTACATTTATGAACATATATTAACATTGAGGATATAAATGTGAAAAAGTATTTTTAGTGGCACTATTAGTAGAATTATAAAAAAAATTATGATTGTAACCAGTACAGATCCTTGATAGAAAAGTAAAGGAGTTAAGTACCAAAAAGATTCAACTAGTGAAGGTTTTGTGGATGAATCATTCAGTAGAAGAAGCCACATATGAAAGAGAAAAAGAGATGCGGAACAAATATCCAAAACTATTCGATATGTCAAATTTTGAGGACAAGATTTAATAAGGAGTAGAGATTTGTAATGCCAAAAAAAATTCCCACAAATGTGTTTGGTTATATTAAGCATTATTTATATAGTAAATTTGCATAGTATATAGTAAATTTTATTTTATTAATCATGATACAATGCTTTATTATATGAAATTTATGTGTAAACTAGTGGTATTTTAAGTATTTTGTTATAGTGAAGAGTTAAATGACCTGCTTGGTAAGAATTGGTGTGCTACAAATAATTGAAAATGATATATTTTTATTGTTCGTTCAAGACATGATTTATTATATCTTAATTTAGTTGACTATTTTAGTAACAGTTAAAGTTAGCAGTTGATATCTGTTTGTATGACTTTGTTAAAAATAGTAGTACATTTATGAACATATATTAACATTGAGGATATAAATGTGAAAAAGTATTTTTAGTGGCACTATTAGTAGAATTATAAAAAAAATTATGATTGTAATATGTCAGCTACATAGTTGTCACCTAGACATTAATCCACCACATATAACCTCTAACTCATGTCTCTAATCATATTATTAACATAAGAAAACTTTAGTCTGAGCTTGCTCTTTTCTCTTCAAACAAAAAACCAAAGAAGTGAGGGTGTCAGAGCTTGAAGATTTGGACCTGGGAAGAAACCACCTAGAAAACTATAGTTTTCTTGAGAAAATTAAAGTTTAAACCTAAATTTGAGAGGTAAAACATATAGTAGCCAAGGTAAAACATTTTTCTTGAATTAGATGAGCGTTTTCATGCTTCTTGATGGGGTTTTTATGGGTTGTATGCTTATGGGCTGGTTTGTGAAAAATTTCATGGAGGTAAAGATGTTTTGGTTAAATGGTGTGAGAAAAAGCTAAATTGAATGTAAATCTGTGTTTCTCTTACTATGGTTTGATCTAAACATGTGTTTATATTTGGATTTGCTCTGTTTTAAATGCATTTTGGTAAGTGCAAGCATGATGTTTCAGAAAATGTTAAGCTAAAATTCTTAAAAAAAAAAAAAAAAAATACGCAACAGCCTTGATTTTGGGCTTCATATCTCCTAGACTACTTTAAGTTTGAAGCTAAAATTTTTGAGGAATGATAATGAACATATAGAGCTATGATGTGTCAAAATGTTAACAGACAAAGTTTTGGTGAATTTTTCAAAATCAGGTCCTACTGTTCGAATTTTGCTGATAGTAAGCTAGATTTGCTTGTTTGTGAACCTAGACAAATTAATCCCAAATGATGTGAAATTTTGCACAGAGATTCTTTGATATGTTTATTGTTATTCTACAAATATTCATGACAATTGAGTTTGTATTCTAAGGTCTATGATTTTTTTCATTTTTTCATATCAAGAAAATGATTGCAAGTTAGTATATGTATGATTGTTAAAACTATTTCTTTGTACTTGAATGGTTATAATATGAATATGACAGGTCAATAGCACTTCAAATTCATCAAGAAGAGTCCACTCTTTACACTTTCTTTAAGTCTTCTTAGATTTCAAGTAAGTAGAATCCTAATTTTCAAACTTCACACAAAATAATGGTACTTGCATAAGAAGTATTTTATATACTCAATGAATTAAATGATTTGTATAATTATGATTGTCTTTTGTACTTGTTTACAAAAGCAAAAGCTATTGTATTCTTATATTATTGTTGTAAGATAAAGTGTAGAATATGGTTTAATATCTAGGTAGGCAAGGGACACAGAAAGGACCAGCGGACCCAAATTATAGTGGCGATATCCCTTGAGGCATGAGGTCTTCCAATATACGGTAGCCACTTGACTGAAAGGAACAGGTTCTAAAAATTTATGGCCTATCGGATACTAAGCTAGTTCTATACTTGACTAAAGCACCATCGACTATTTTTTACTGAAAATGTATTTTTTAACTAAAAATAGATACAATAGAATGCCATGGTTTAAAATACATGTTTGATCTCATGGCATCAATTCTAGATTCTACCTTCTAGGCTATAGCTTATTTAGTTTCCGGAGATGTAGACGTTGATGTGAAGGAATAGAAGTTGTTTAAGTTGTTATAGCTGACAAGATGTTCATATGCTACTAATAAGAACTATTTTGTTTTAAAAACTATTGTTTCTGTTGTGCTTAAATAAGAATTTGGGAACTTGTCCTAGAAAAGATATTTTTTATTTTTAAATATTAAAAATTTTGATTTGTAACTTTTATCTAACACTATGATATGTAAAAAGATAAAAGAAGAGTTTTTTTTTAACAATTTCTACATGTTTAAGCAAAGGTAGCATTTGCTAGCTTGACCAGGCTTGTGTTTTGTCTAGTTAAGATGGAGGGTGTTACACCTATGATGAGCAATGTGGTTCAGATGTTGGAGGGAAGCAAGGAAGTTACTCCACTACCATGTCCTTTTGGAGCACCTGCGATCTCCTGGCCCCATGCTAAGTACCATACGGGGTGGAAATGATGATGAGAGCTCCAACACATACACCTCAAGTGCAATGACTTTTGAGAAATTTCAACACGGATAAGGGCATTTCATTGAATGTGCTTCCATTAGTATGAAAAGCAACGGTGATCAAGAATCATTTAAAAAAAAAAATCTGTTACAAGGTTCTACATACATGTGCAATTTGTACTTCGAGTTCTACAGATATCACTACATGTTTTCGAGCGGTATAAAGATTGTCACACCAGGAGAAAGGAAGCAAGCAAAATTGAGCATAAAGAACTTGGCCTAAAACTTAATAGAACATAAGAAACACGTTCCTTGGCTTAGAATACTTTCTTCCTATTCTACAGCTAACTCAATTTCAAATACATTATTATGCACAGGATTAGAATTTATTTGTCCCAAAGTATTAGCAGCACTTGTTGTGGATGTATTGGAGCTCTCAGTGTTGCTTCCGCACTTTACAGCACTTAAGCTCGGTTGAGGAGATTGGTGGTGTTCGAATGGATATGGTGGTGGAGTAACTTCCTTGCTTCCCTCCAACATTTGAACCACATTACTCATCATAGGTCTTGCTTCTGGCAAGTATTGAATGCACCATAGAGCCACCATAAACATCCTCTCTGCTTTCTCTCTGTTTCTCTCTTCAATCCCGCAAAGTGAAAGCATCACCTCTATTTCCTTGTGTTCAAACATATCCCAAGTCCATCTAGGAAGCCACTGTCTTGATTCGCTTAAACTTTCATCAAAATGCCGCCTTCCTCCCACAATCTCGAAGAGAAGAATGCCAAAGCTATAAACATCACACTTGTGAGTCACGGGATGAGGCTTCCACATCTCAGGTGCAGCATACCCTGGTGTCCCTCTTCCACCCACCATGAGAGTGGTTTGGTTGCCTTCTCTATTGCATAGCTTCGCCAACCCGAAATCTGCAACCTTTGGATTGAGATTCTTGTCAAGAAGTATGTTCCCTGGCTTAATGTCATAGTGGATTATCTTCCTTTCACACTCTTCATGCAAATAAGCTAGCCCTTTAGCTGTTTGTATAGCAATGTCATGAAGCTTCTCAAACCCGATTTCTTTGCTATCACTGAACAATAATTTCTCAAGTGATCCATTCTCCATGTACTCGTAAACAAGAGCTTTCATTGACGGGTCCAAGCAGAATCCATAGAGTCTTACCAAATTTATGTGGTAAGTTCTTCCCAAGGTGCCAACTTCAGCCATGAATTGTTCTTCAACTCTTTTGTCCCAATTATTGGTTAGCAACTTTACAGCCAACTGAACTCCATTTGGGAGCAACCCTTTGAACACAACACCAAAACCGCCTGAACCCAATAGGGTGGAGAATTTATCTGTGAATTCCTCGAGTTCCATGCTGGAGAATCTCACGGGCTTTTCTCTTGCAATGCTGCTTAGAAACCGCTCTACCGTTGCAAACTCCACTAGTGAGTTTGACGCCACCGGGAAATCTTCTTGCAGAATTTTTCTCTCGTTGGATGATGAAAGTTTTTGGTTTGATGCTTCTTCTATTATGCTGTTATCGCTTGTAGCAATCTTGGCATAAGCAGGGACAGCACTTCCTACCTTCTTCAGGCAGTCAATAATGGCGTATACAATCATTATGACCGCAACAATCACCACCATGCCATAAACTGGAAAATATATGAGTGGATATTATATTGATAAAGGAAAAAAAAAAAAAAGGTCGTGATTTTTCAAGTAAGAAAAACATAAGTTATAAATCTATCCCCAGAATGTCTAATTGGTTACCTTTTTTAAGGATGCTCTATTCTCCCTATCTAAAAATGTTATGATGCATAATTTTTATATTCTTCACAAAAAATTAACGTATATGCTTACGGTATTTTGAATGGATATGTATGTAGACTAGAAAAAAGAAAAAAGAAAATAAGAGAGAGAAAAATAAACAGACTTACTTACTTCAATAAGCGGTCCAAGCTCTTGTTAAGGGGATAATATATTGCTAAGTGCTTATATATTTTAATCAAATATACTTATAGATTCTAATCTGTGCCTGAAGATAAAGAATATATTTGGAATCCAAACCCATAATTAAAAGAGAAAACAAAAACAGAATCCGATACTCAAGTTTTTGTTCTCTCTTACTAGCAGAATGTCACCTAGCTAGTTCCAAACTTGCAAGTTATAATTCAATAAACAACTAACATGTCCTTTTTGCTAAAAAAATTTAATTAGCATGCAATATAATACATGTGTATAAGGATATATGTATATATGTGTATATATGTATACTTGAGCCTACCAAAAGAACCGATCGCTGCCCATTTAATTGAGGAAGAGAATTGATCTTCAAAATTGTTGAAGCCATCGTCAGGTGGACTATATGGGTATCCACCATACACCCAATTGTCTTTACCGTTGTCTTTAACAAACTGAAGACGACCCATTTCTTCGTGCTACTTGCCGTAAACAGAAATACTTGCAACAAAAACAAAAAAAATGAATATGGGCAAATTGAAGAAAAAGAGGAAACTGAAAATTATGAAAGGGTCTTTTTTTGTTTTGTTTTGTTTCGTCGGAATGATTATGTACAAGTATTACTTTAAATATATGTAGTTAATTTCTCATAACGCGTTTGCCTTTTGACTTTCATGTTTTTTTTTTTTTTTTATCCTGTTTTGATTGAGCAGCAGATGAAGGGAAGTTTCCCTTCGTTGTTGGTCAACTCAGGAAGTGGCATATAATAGTCAAGCACGCAACAGAGAAAATGAAGGATTACTTGCAAAGCAGGAGAACATCAAAACAAAAAAGTCCAATACCATTTTTGTAATATTGGAAATTCCATTTCAATTGGTTGTTTAATTAAGTGTTTAGACACTGAGACCCATAGTTTTGTAAGTGATGAGATTTTAACTCCCACGAGGATGAATCCTATTCAAACCTTAAATCCCTAGCTGAAGTCACATCCATAGCCAATCAGAGCTACTGACTAGTAAGCTTGATGTGTTTCTCGCATTGAGCATTCCTATATAACCCTATAGAATTAGAATCCCACTATTTGCAAAATAGTAAGTCGCAATCTTATTATAGTGTACCAACTAGGCTAAGACTATTTTCTAAGTAGCGTGGTTTTTGATCTCAATGGGATGAAAAATATTTCTCTCTCTTACTTTATATTGTTAAGGAATTTACAAGTATTAACGGGCATTAGTATTCCACATCACATACAAATAGAGAGTGAATTCTTAGCTTCGGACCTACAAATACGATCTATTTTTATGAGTTGCAGTACTAAACACTGGTGTCCATGTGTCACATCCCGGAGTACAGGAGATGACGTGGTGGATTATTTAAATTAATTAAAAGAGAATTTAATTAAAAATCAAGAGTTTAGGGGTTTGAATTAAATATAAAATGTGAAAATTTAAAGAAAGTCATTGCATGAAAAATAAATATTAAAGAATAAACATAGCTAGTATGGGTCTCACAGACCCACAACTTGTACACACACATGGTACTGATAATATAAAATACAACTACAGTCCAAGCACAAAGAAAGTTAAAAACATTACATGCCTTGATTAAATAATACAAAAGATATACTAATTCTTCTATTGCTCCAGAGTTCGGTCTGTTGAATCCTCTTCGAACCTAAATGGAAAACCACCTAGAGGGAGGAAAATTTAAAACAAGGAAAATGTGAGCGAAAGGCTCAGTAGGAATATGTTTTATTAAATAATTTAATAAAAAGAAACATTTCATCATTCAGGAATTATTTAAAAGAAATCTTGAATAAATAAATAAATAAATAAATAAATTTAAATAAAACCATTCTTACCCAGAACAGTTTACTCGGACGACCAGAAATATCATTTTCTTTTCCTAGGCAAACCATAAGAATATCACCACCGTAGTGGCCCAGCTAGGTTTCGGGACCTGCCCCCAAGGTCGATCGCTACACGACCTGATCTCTGATATGGCATCATGCCTTTGTGTTTATTTTCATCATCATTCAAAACCCATTTACCGAGTAGTGTCATTTACATTCATTATGAAGTTCATTTCAGTTCACGGTATATTAAAATATAACCGATAAATTCATTTTCAAACAACCGTTGAAAACATTTTAATAGAAATCCTTTTTCAAAGCCAACTCATTTTGAAACTAGGCTACCAAGGAATGGGATAGAAGTCCTACCTTGATACTCGTGCAAGTGCCCCATACCATAATCTCGTTCTGCTATACGTTAGCTCCGTGGAACTACGAACGATCCTAGATACACACTAAGTCGATCAATATCTAGTTTGAGTCATTCTATATTACTAAATCATTTCATGATGTCCTAGTGTGCCATTTGTATCATTAGAATCATTTTACAAGGTTGGAATTTAAATCGGGGTTCAAAACAGTGAAAACAGGTAAAAAATCACAAAATTTTCCACGCCCGGCCGGCCTACCGGACTCACTGCTTCGGCCGGCCAAACTGTGTAGTTCGGCCTGCTGGAAACCAGGTCCGGTCGGCCAAACATCTCTAGGTTCGGCCTGCCAAACGGTACAGTTTGGCCTACCGATCCTTTGAATCTGGCCTACCGAGCACGTAGTTCGGCCTGTCGAACTAGGAAAACCCAGAAATTCCAACCACGGGTTTTTCGATCCCCAAAATCCAAATCTTGATTTTAACCTGTTTTTCTCAAATCTCAGGCATAGAAAACAATCATAGATAATAGAAAAACATGCTAGAACACTTTTGAACTCCTTTAAACAAGATTTAAACTCAAAAATCTCAAAAATCTGAAAATGAGAAAATGAGGAGAAAAATGAAAAATCTTGAATCCAATCCGTTTTTCTTCAATCTAAGCTTAGATTCTAGTTGTTCTAAGTTCATTTAACTCAAATCAAAGGTTTTCTAAGCTCAAACGAACTTAAATTTTAAAAATACACAAAATTAAAAATTTTAGAAAAAGTTTAGAAAGTTCAAAACTAACCTCGAATCGAAGCTTCAATCCGTGTTCTCAGTTACCAAATCACATCCCCGAGCTTCCTACTCGCTAACCCGAAGCTTGGATTCGAATTTTGATTCAAAATTTGAGAGAGAATTTGAGGGAGAGAGGAGAAACCGAGGGAGAATGAGAGAGAGAGGGCTCACGGCAAGAGAGAGAGAAGAGAGAGTGAGCAGAGAGAGTGAAGAGAGAGGAAAGGAAAAAGGAAATAAATAGAGAAAATTTATGGGCGGTTTTACTGTGCGAAAACCAAATGCCAACCACGGTTTTGCAAAACAGAATATTTTTAGCATTTTACAAATTGTTGTGTTTTAAAACTCAAAACATCATTTTAAAACAATAAGAAATCATTTGAATTTATCAAATTAACAAAACAACCTAAAATTCAAAATTCAACCAAATAATCAAATTAATGTTGAAACTTTAATTATGGCACACTAATTCATTATTTTATATTACAACAATATTAAATAAATTCAGGGGCGTTACACCTTGAGTACTTTTTATTTATTCCTCCTAAGCATTACAATAAGTCGTAGGTCTAAATTGTAGACATGTTGACTTTAAAAAGCTATGAAAAACTTAAAAAGAAGATGAATTAAAGTAGAGAAGAGAAATTGATTCCCTAATATTTCAACTAACATTATGTTAGACTAGGTGTCCTAAGGATTAAATGATGTAATAAGTCTTTGGAGACATTTAA
Source organism: Artocarpus heterophyllus (assembly GCA_025403435.1). Taxonomy (NCBI): domain Eukaryota; kingdom Viridiplantae; phylum Streptophyta; class Magnoliopsida; order Rosales; family Moraceae; genus Artocarpus; species Artocarpus heterophyllus. The sequence goes on from CM046346.1 coordinate 23,941,156, forward strand.
TCAATACCATGTTTATTTATTTATATATCAAATATTGTCCTCTTTATATTTATTTCTGTTGAATGTTTGATAAGCCAACAAAAAGTCTGAGATTGTCAGTCTAAACCTTTAAGATTGTGCATATGATTGATAGATTATGCAAAAGACATAAATTTTAAAAGTAATAGTCTAAATGATAAGGTCTACAATCGAGGGAGTAAGTTAGGTACTTTATTCATGCTAAGATTGTTATATTATCTACATCCCTTACAAGACATGACTTGTCTTGGCGTTGGAGTGGGATTTCACGAATAGATACATTGGTATATTGTCACAAGTGATGAAATGTTAGATCGGGACAAAAGTTGAATTGATTTGATTAACAATTCTATTTGTTTAAATCAATTCACTTTAAACAATCATATATGTTATGTCTTAATTCTAAAATAAATTAATAGGCCCATATTATTGACTTGTGTCTTTTGATATACCAAAAGGTGACTTCTTGATTTAATGATAGTACATAAACCGGTATATTGAAAACATGACTCTTGATTGAAGTAGACTGGTTATTCGTAGATATGGAATCCATAGCTCTTTTGTAGAGTTAATGATATTCTCTTATAGGCATTATCCTATAATTAGAAGACTGGAGTGCTCAACTGTTTGGATACATTGGTGTAACCGAATGGTATACTAATTATGAATAGTAAGTATTACAATGGTGAGATAATAGAACATAGATAAAAATAACCAGGAAGGTAAAACAAAATTTACCTTTAAGCTGATTGTGAATATCTTATGGGGATGTTACACATTATGATATATCATAGAAAAAAAGCTTATTAGAGCTTTGTAATTTTATAAAGCTCGAGAGTGCAACTTTAAGCTTTTAATGAAGTAGCATTAAAGTTGATAATTGTAAAATATATGTATCTAGGATATGTTATTTTATAATTATTGGAGCTTAATTTATATACGTCCATCAAGTCCCTTTGGTAGCTCATAATAATTCCTATAATGATATGGCATATATTTCCTATATATTAGTGACTTATGTTAGTTATTAGATTGGCTAAAATTTGATAAATTGTATTTAATAATTCATGTTATTTTATTAGTTGAATTAATTCAAATTAATTCAAGATAAACAAGTTAAATTATTTGGATAATATTTTATTTGATATGGGATTATTTGCATATGGTTGTTTTGATCAACAACTTCTCTATTGCGGTTGTTTGAATTAAAATTGAGGCTTTATCTAAGATTCCCTTATGAAATAAGACATTTTGAGATTTCCAAGTTATTGCTTGGTCAGCAGGCCAGTGGCTAAATTCGGCAGGCCGGTGGAGCTAGTTTGGCAGGCGATCTCATAGATCGGCAAGCCGACGGTGCGATAATCCTATTACGTGTTTTTTACATGTTTTAATCAAAAGTTGATCTAAAATTGAATTTTGAAGCCTAATATGATAGGAATTGACCCAAAATTTGACCACTATATAAAGGGACCTATTTTTTATTGTTCTATAGATCATTTAAGAAGTAAACAGTGAGTACTCTAGCGAGATAAACTCTGAAACTCTCATAAAGCTATTGTTCTACATCTGGAATCTTAACTCTAGGTTTTCTTAAGTGGTTGGAAGGAGAGTCACTAGAGGAGAAGCTATACAACATGCGACCACCTGCATTCTAATCGAGAATAGAGAATAGCAAAGAAAACCAGTTGGTTAAGTCTCTCCCAAAACGTTCTTTTGTAGTTGAACTTTTTGCAGTCTTTAGTATAAAAAGGGATACACAAGATTTGTTATTAATTTATGTACTTAGCATATAATACTTTTTATTTGAAAAAAAACTTTGATTTAAAAATTTTAAAATTCTACTGTGCATTATTTTCCAACAATTGGTCTCAAACCCATAGTTTTATGTTGATTTTACAGGTTTATGATCATGCTATATACATAAATTATGTGATCTTAATCTCTTTTATGCTTGAATTTAATTTTTTAGAGAGTTGAAACTCTAGGTTTTCTATATATAATTAAATATTGTTATGAGATTATGTGGTGGATATTTATTAATTAATTATGGTTAATTAAATTTTGGTTTTAATTATTGCATTAATTAATTAATTTTGCCAGTTATAGTTCCTTAGAGGTTAGAATATGTATATAGTTTTTTCATGTAATTAGATGATGGTCTGTTATCACCATCTAGGATTTATTATTTTAATTTTGATCTGTAAAATTATATTAAAATAATAATTTGAAGTGAAGACAGATCCAGAAGATGAAGATGATTAGAGTTCTCTATGTTTTTTCTGAGTTTATAAATTTTTATATTTTTGAATTGTTGAAAAATAAATTAAAATTTGCTTAATATTTATTTTTACAAAAGTTTAGAAAAATACTGGTTCAACGTCGGTCAACAAGTTGATTACCTGGTACCGACAGACTGATGGTCATAGATCGACAGGCCGATTTCACATATTGGTAGACCGACACTCGGCAGAACCATTTTTTAAAACAGTGTAGCTTTGATCTATGACAACCAAAGTAACACATGAAACTTTTTATTTTTATAGTGCAGCTTTTTATTTTTATTTTTAAGACCACAATTTTAAGAAACATGAAACTTTATGACAACCAAAAAAATAAATTTTTGATCTATATGAAATTGAAGAATTGTAGACAAATGCCACATGAAGAAGGATACAACGAGAAGATACAAGATAAAGAATCAATAATTTGTTTAGATTGATTTTTTGTAATCTTGATTTTTTTCTCTAAGATGGAACCATGGTATTATGGCTTTTTATAATATTTTTTGCACCTTTGTATGTTGCTTTGCTTGTATGCATTACAATTTGTTTTACCACGTATGTTAATAATATGCCATATAGAATATTGAGTGCAGCTCATTAAAAATTATTCATGCATGATAACATAAAACCTTGTTTTTAAAACATTAAGTGGGTGAAGGTTTTCGAACAGAGGACCTATGGCCTCGATCATTGGTCCATAAGTAACACATGGTGGTTTTGACCTTTAGGAAAGAATATCATCATGTATTGGATTAGATTTTTGAAGGGATAATTTACTTTAGCAAGATTTATTATTGTACACCCCTAAGTGGCGATTATAAATCATAGATAAAGTAGTTGAAATGATGGTTATACACTCATAATTAATTTTATTATTAACCTCTCCTAGGAGCTATGTTAACAAAATTAATGGCCAAAAAAACTATTATTGGTATATACTAGATCAGACGGGTCTTGGATGGCATATATTAATCAGAGGGGATCCATGTTCCTAATTGAATTTAGAAAGTCTCCCCTAGGTGGCTTGTTGAATTCTAAGTTAGGGATTATCATTATAAGATTATGATTTTTTTCAAGGTTTTGACAATAAACACATTGTATGCTTACTTGTTAGTGTTATTCTACTAAACTGTTGTGGAATGTTTATTTATATTTGGTATATGATTCTTTATTATAGATCAAAATGTCTAAAAATGCTTTATCTTTGATATTTGATAAAAATACATTACCTAGTGAGAGTCATAATTGGAGAAGAAACCTAAATATCGTCATTTTCTTTGAGGAACTGAAATTTGTGCTAACCACATTGTGTCCTCCTGAGCCTACCGGTGAGTCTACTAACGAGCAAATCTAAACATATGATCATTGTTACATTATGGCTAGCATGAATAATATATTACAAGCTCAACATGAGGATTTTCAGACTGCTATGCAGATCTTGGATAATTTGGAAGACAAATTTGGAGGCCAAGCCTTAACGAAACAACAATGGGCTCTTCAAAAGCTCCTCAACTACAAATAAAGAATGGGGACTCTTGTAAAGGAGCATATGATATTGGTTATGGGTTACCTCATTGAGGCTCAAACCCATGAAGCTTATATTGATGTTGAGTCACAAATGATTATGGCTTTTGAGACTTTCTCTAAAGGGTTCATCCTATTAAGAGCTTCATATAAATTGAGCAATGGACAAGATGTGACCTTGACTTAGTTAATAAAGTAGTTATAGGAATTCAAGAATTTGATTAGGGAAGCTCCGGCTGGTGGCGAGGCGAACTTGACGGTTGCATCTGGTTCCAATCCTAACTTTAGGAATGGAAACAAGCAGAAGGCTAAGCATGGGAAGTCTTCTGTTCTGACAAAAGACAAGGACTAGAAGAAGAAGAAGAAGAAGAAGAAGAAGAAGAAGAAGAAGAAGAAGAAGAAGAAGAAGAAGAAGAAGAAGAAGAGGAGGAAGAGGAGGAAGAGGAGGAACCCGAAGAAGCTAAAATGCTTTTTTCTACAGGAAGGTTGGGCATATTAAGAAGAATTGCAAAGACTTCCAATCTAGAAGAGGTAAGTACTAACTTTTAGTTATTGAAACTTGTTCAGTTAAGGAATCAAATGACATTTGGGTCGTAGATTCTTGGGCAACTAATTATGTTTGGGCTTCTCTATAGGGGGTTCAAGTGATCAAAAAGTCTACCACATAAGCACTTCACACTTCGGATGGACGATGGATTCTTAGTATTAGCTGAAGCAGTGGGAGATGTCCATCTTCACTTTGATAGTTATAGGATTTTAGTTTTGAAGGATTGTTTTTACGTTCCTAAACTTAAAAGGCATTTAGTTTCTATTGCTTGTTTGTTTAAAGATTCTTGTCACTAGTACAATCGGGGCTATTAATGATGACATTTTTTTGCTATGATAAAAGTCATCATAAATATTCTAGCAGTTGCGATGATAAAATGTCTCAAATGTGGATCCTTACGCACCACCATATTCTTATAGCTGAAGATTTGTGTGACGACATGTCGTCGCACATTCTAACACATTTGCCTCAACATGTCATCGTAAATAATTAAAAAATATCCTTTTGTATTTACAACGACATGGCACCTAAACCTATATGGCTCGAAGTTTTCTCACGCCACTACGCAGTTATTTACGATGACATCGCAAATAATAATATGGTACACAAGGCAATCACCTGGTTATTATTTGTCATGATAAAGTTGTCGCAAATACTAATGACATACAACTATGTTTGATTGTTGATCACAATAGAGGTGAGATTATTTGCGACAACAAAATGAAAATTTTAATTTTTTGCCAAAATTTTGGCGGAGAAAAAGGCAGTCTAATAATATTATTTATCGTAAAAAGTTGTTTGATACTCATCCTATCCAGCTTAAATAAGATGTCGTCACAAAAAGTTCTATACATAAAAAGTTTGCAAAACCTTTTCCCCTTTTTTCACGATTTTCTCTTCTCTTCTTCGGTGATTCTCTCTTCTTCTCTGCCTATTTTGCCTCCCAAAAGCTTAAAAAAAAAACTCATTTTCTTGCATTTTTCTTAGATATTTATAATAATCTTTGAGAAAACTAAAAAAAAACCCAAAACTCACATAAAATCCATATTTCCCAAGAAACTCCACCAGATTTCTTCCCCCACCGCTGTCATGGTTGTCACCGTTGTGTTGGTACCAACCATTGAAATTCCAACCCCTAATTTTGTGAGTATTAGACTGTGTAAGTTTTTTGGTTTTTTATTTTATTTTAGAAAAATGTTAAAAAATATTGATAATCATGTTATGTTGAGAAATTTATGATATGTCATTGTGTTATATTAAGAAGTTTTGTTATTGTTGAGAAATTGGATGTTTCTATTGTTGAAAAATTTGTGTTATGCGGTTGTGTTATGTTGAGAAGTTTAATTTATGTTGAGAAATTGGATTTTTTTCTGGTTGTTGTGATGGTTGTTTAAGTTGATAAATGATTAAGTTGTTTTAAGTTGTTGATTAAGTTGGAATTTTTATGTTGGTCAAATTTTTATTATTGATATAAGATAGTTTATAAGTTGCTTCAACTTTTCATAGTTAATAAAAATAGAAAAAAGAAAATATAATTAGTAATGTAAAATTTACAAATATTAAAGAAATATAATTTCCCTAAAAAAGAAAAGAAATAAGATTTAAAATATTAATTAACAATGTAAATATATTATTTACAAATAGAAAACAAACTAAAAAAGATATAAAATTTAAAAATAATTAACAACTTTAGAATAAAATAATATATTCTATTACTTTAATTAATAAATAATTAGTATGAAAAAATTAATTTAAATTTAAATTATATAAAAATTAGAGATAAGATTATAATAAAATTTTATAAGATTTCATAAATTTAATAAAAAAAAGATTGTGCTTTTTAAATATTATAATTTAATAATTATAATATTAATTTTAAGGATTAATTAGTTAATATAATGTTTTAATTAATTGATATGAAAAAATAAATTGAATTTAAAAGTATATGTTATTATAAATGGATGAATCATTGTAATATTATTGTTTATGAATATTAAAAAAATAATTTTGTTTAATAACAATAAGAACAATAGAATGATTATACAATTTGATAACATTGACATAAAATTTAATAAAATTGTAAATTGTCTAAAATTTAATAAATGGTTAGACACTCGTCCAAAAAAGAAGAAAGTTCAACAATACAAAAATAGAACAAGCAAATTTTTTAGGGACTCGTAGCACAAGAATGAACCATTCAGACTTGCATCTCAAGTAGAACAAGTGTTCTATGTAGATGATTTGTTTAACGGTCCAAATTGGAAAGCTGTTGAACACTTTGGACATTGACATATATGAGATCTTTCCAAAGCAGATGTAGGCGACATGACGATAGTTCAAGATACAGAGTTTGCAAATGTTATGTTAATAGTGGAACTACCAGATAATGACATCTTGACATGGAATCACCCTAGTATATCATCTAATGTTGTCACATCCAATGTTGATGGAATCTTACAAGACAAGTCTCCCAAAGAAGATGATAAATGGAATTTGCAAGAAAAGGGGGATGAAACTTTAGATGAGTACGTTGAAGTCAAAGATGACGCTCTGAAGACAATGATGATGTTAATAATGGTGGCAACATTCAAGACATTTGTAGTGACGAAGAATATAAATTATATATAGCGGCCCTTTTTTATATACATGTCATTTTAATATTATTATAGAACATAATTATTATAGAAATTATTATAGTATTAAATTATGGTATTAAACCTTTTATTTGTCAATGATTGGATATGTCTAGACAAGTTGCTACATGTGTCAGTTCTTTAGGTGGAGCACAGCCTCCACCCGACTCATATAGAACGTCATCACACTGTCAATCGAATATGTTACCACCCAATTTAATTTGAAAACAGAACCTTTTAGCACTTCTCTGTATCTTCGTTCAACTAATTTTAATTTGAAATGTTGATTGATGTTTAAAGTACTAGATATCATACCTCGCTGTCATTCCAATCAAGGAAATGAAAAGGGTCATGAGATCGCGACATAAATATAGAAGTACAAAAAGATTCCGGTTAGATTTGATGAGGTTGGTAGTACCTGGAAGGCACATGGGTGGTTTAGGTCGTAGTTTGAAAGTGCCATCGATATTCACACTTGGAATGCATGAAAGAAAGATTCAGCAGCCCATATTGGTATTCATTCAATTTCATCCTTATAGAACATAAAAAAGTAATTATTATGATCTTGAATGTGTTACATGATTGGTTTGCTCTGGAATATCAAAGGTTGGCAGTATCCTTTAGGGTGTAGTTGATAGGGAGGCATCCAAGTGCTATAAGAACTAGAAGAGCAAACTCCACGAAAACTTCAAAGCACTTGGAGGATCAGCAAACGAGTCACACATTCAAGCAAACCTCCCCACGAACCTCAGGAATCAAGAGCATTGGGTCGTTGTTACGATAGGTTTATGTATGAGAAAGTTTAGGTAATTATATATCTACTAAGTTGGTTATTTATTATATATATATATATATATATTAATTTCAATATTGCTAATGCTAAAAAACTATAATAAACAGAAAAAATAGGCTACAAATAAAAACAATCATGGCAATGGAAGTGGTTAAGTTCGCATAGTCGGATATCCATCTCCCAATATTACGACAAGAAGGTTAGTAAGTTCTTTTAATTACAAGCAATCTTAAAAGTTATCAAATAATATATTATTCTAACATATTCAAATTATAGTTTACGTCAACAGGTGACCCAGCAGCCGATGTCTCCCATAGAAAACTGAGTAGACTTGCATCATCACGGGGAAACTTGGGTTTAATCCCTTAGCACAGTAGACTTTTGTAAGTACTTTAAATTTTCAATACTATCTTCTCTTATTCAAATTACTCTGTATATTTATAACATGTGTAAACTGTTATTTGTGTAGTATACGATGGCATGGGAGAGACAAACCTAGATGATACAGTTTGCTTCCTCCTAACTGCAACTACGCTTAACGAGGAGGGAATTTTGGAGCATGTCCTAGATAGACGTAGAGACGTAGGACTAGACTAGGCCCTACACTCCCGCAGAGAATTTACTTTGGCGGCGTTGATTCATCCTTTAGCTCCCGATGGGAAAGAACGTCTTCGACGCTTGTTGACATGCATGTGGAAGATTTTCTGCGGAGATCGGCCGAGTACAACAAGAATGTATATCAATGCCACCAGACATGGATTGAGTTGGTAGGCCATTTGCTATTCCTCCAACTTTTGTTTGTCCAGATCCTTCGCCTCCTCTCGATGCCGCTGATTACAATAATGATGACACCGGCAATGCTACAAAATTTAGGGGATTAGATTATATTTTCTTCTTTGTTCAATATTTTGACATATTACATGTGGTTTGGTTTTTATTTGATTATTAGAACAATGTATCATCAATTGTCTTTTTTAATATTAAATATTTATTTGAATTATTATAATTCGATTATTTCTATTTAAAATTAAAAACAATTATTAAAATATTTAAAAAAAGTATTAAAAATATATTAAAATTTTGGATAAAATTGTTTAAAGACTAGAAACAAAAATATATTTGCGACAACTAAAAAATCGTCATAAATAATAAGATCACGTCAGCATCAGTTCATTTTATTGTGACGAGATTTTTAAAATTTGTTGTCACTAAATATGTTTGCCATGCCACACAACGACGAGCTAGACGACATAATTGTAGCAACATTTTTATGATTATTTGTCGTTGCAAATAAAAATGTGACAACGGTATCATCGTAAAAAAGTTATTTGTGATTTATTCTTAGCAACAACTGAGTGGCGACGACATGTCATCGTAAATACTTTTTTTGCAATAACTTTTTATTTGTTGCGACGATTTTTTGTTGTCATAAAAGGCCCTATTTGTAGTTGTGTATTCAGTTTCTTTTAATAATAAAGTTGTGAGTCATAAAAACAAATTTTTTATCTATAGTAGATAGATACAAAACAATCTTCACTTTATTAAACTTAAGATGAGCTTATTGCTTAACAATGAGATTAATAATAATTCTAAAAGACTTAAAACTTCTCACTCTAATAAGTCTTATTTTTGACACTTGCGATTAAACCATATTAGCCTAAATAGGATTCAAAGATTGGTAAGAGATGGACCTATTTAGAGGTAAAATCTATACCACAATGTGAATTTTGTTTGAGGGCAAAAATGACTAAAAGACTGTTTGGATCTACGGCAATTGAGCCAAAAGAGTTCTAAAACTTACGCATAGTGATGTTTGTAGTCCCATAAATATCTAGACGCGAGGAGGATATAAGAACTTTGTCACTTTCATGTGCTAGGAAATCGTGTGTGGTTTTGCTACAAATTAGTACGTATATGTGTGTGTGTATTATATTCTTAAGAATTGTTACGCCAAATACTAACATTTAAAGAGCCAAGGAAAGCTAGAAAAAAAAAAAAAGGAAAAAAAAGGAAAAGAAAGAAAGAAAAACAAGTCCCCGCTTTACAAAAAAGTACATCAATGTATGCAGCAGAAGAAAAAACATCGTCAGAGTGAATTTATTGATATTGTCAACGACTGAATATTCAGAGAAAGCAAACATATGTAGTTAACAGGAAAACGCGTTTTGGGTCTTTGACCCCGTTCATTTGCCAAAAAAAGAAAAAGGCATTTTGTTTCATAAAAATTCCTAAAATATTAAAACAATTAACATTGCTAATTTACACTAGTTTAAGAGCTAAAAGAAGAGACCTAAAAGAAGAACTTTTGCTTTCCTACTTAACATTGCACTACAATTTCCCTATAAAAATAAAAAGAAATTGTAGCCAAGGCCTAACAGTCTAATTTTAAATATTTATGGTTGCTACAATTGTTGATAAATAGTATTTTTTAAGTTTAACTAACAATCAGTAAATGACAATAAAACATTTGTAAATGTTCATAAAAATGTTTATAAACCTGAATTCCAAATTTACTATGTTTAGTCATATGACAAATCTCTGGATAAAGTTAGAATTTAAGAAATATAGTCATGGATTAAATCCCGTAAATCCTACATTTTTTCAATAATTTCAGATTTTAGCTTTTTGATCTTTATCATAGATGGATATTAAACGATATTGTCGACATATATGGCCCGTCATGAACAACAACAAATCGTCCATATCAAAGACAAAAATATCGATGTCAATGGAGTTGTTGAGGTTTTTATTTACGGATAATGTCTATGAAAACATCATTGTTGACGGATATTTCAGGAAAATATAGATATCTTGAGAAAAAACTTAAAACTTTTTCTTAGAACTTTACAAAATCCTAATACAATTAATATTACTTAATTTGAACTAAAATAATTACATAAATAATATATTTTTGGTCGGATACGAGAATTCTATCTCATAATATAAAAAGAAGTCATCATGATTATATATTGATTATGATTTTAATATCAGTTTACATACTCATTAAAAAAGGTACAATAATATAATAGAATAACAATCTTATGAATATATGAATATATTGTATGAGAAACAACAATAATTTATACCAATAGATAAATAGTAGAAGTATACTATATCTATATTTAGAAGTATATTGCATCACGAAGAATTTCATAAGTATATTCTTTGATAAAAAAAGATTGAAGTCATGAATGCATTTTTTGGAAAAAAAAAAAACAGAAAATTAATAACGAATTTTATTACCAAAATCTTAAATTTTGAATTTGAAATTTTGAACTATTCATTTAAAAAGAAAAAACTACTCAAAGACTAAATAAGTCTTAATAAATGCTTTTTCATTGTTTTTAGGTTTAAAATATTTATCACATTTTACTAAAAAAATAAAAATAAATCTTACAAAATTGATTTTTATATAAAAAATCTTGAGGTTTTGGAAATTTTAAAGATATTTTTGAAAATATCCTGGTATTCACGCATATTCACTAATATTAAGGATTTTTGTATATATTGTGAATATTTTACCGACACCTCAAAAGAAAAATCATTTATTCTCCTATCTATATTGAAACATTAAATATAGATATTGTTGTAGAAATGCCAAAAATATTGTAGATATTTATCCTTGATCCAACTAAGAAAACGGTCGTTACCTACTTTTGTGGAAGAAGAAGAAGAGAGAGAGAGGAAGAAGGAGAAGAAGAAAGGAGGAAACAACTAAGAAAATGGTCGTTACCTACTTTTGTGGAAATTTTTTGATCAAGTCATGGATGCTGCCTGCTGCTGACTCTGTCAATTAGCTTGGGAATCAATTTTTCATGCCTTACTTGGCTGTAAAAACACCGAGGCGGCTGTGACGGCAACCAAGCTTTAGTGGAGGTTTGTGAAGCATTGTTTCACTTCTTATTGAAAGACTCGTTGCATCTTATATAAGATTCCTTTATATCAGTTGAATTACAAAGGCTTTAGGGCGTTTTGCAATATAGTTAGTACTGGATTTTAAAAGCAATCTTACGAAAATAGTAGAAACGTAGTTACGGCATGGAATATATATAATAAAAATTTCCTCAAGACTTTTGTAAATTTTGTTATAAATTATACTAATTTAACACTATATATATATAAATATATATATATATAAACCTTTACTTGGATGACGATGAGAGACTGAAATTCTTCTAGCAGGAAAGGGACGTTCTCTCTTCATAATCACCATAATCCTCACTTAGTCCTTAGCAGCGGATGGACAAACGAGTGGGCATAGGAAGAATTAAGGTTTCTAAGCATCACTTTACTTCATTTAGTCTCCTATTAATCTTAACACATGAGCAAAGTGGGATTGAGAATGAAGAACTACTCTTTTGCTATCTCTTTCTCTCTCTTTGCATGCCTAGACGCTCTGGGAGGATTTTCTTAGTCTAACCAAGACTCTTAGAGGGTGTTTGGCTAAGGGTGATGTAAACCACAAATTTAGTTATGAACAATATAAACCTCTCATCTCATATGCTACAGTAAAAATGGTTCTCACCAATGATTCCACCACTAGCCAAACACATTCCACCACTAGCCAAACACTCTATTAATTGTGTATAGAATGAGTAGAGAAGACCTATATTTATAGTGAATGGGAGACCAACTAATTCTAGAAGCTTCCTTTTTTTTAATTTAAATATCAAATATTTAATTAAAATAAAACAGGTTTTCTCACTTTCCTTATCTACAGTAGGTGCCACCACATACAAATACTCTATCTATGTGAGGTGCCAATTTGCAGAGAAGGGGAAGAGAAACAATCTTATTTCTTTCCAATTTTAACTCTCCATATTTGAATTAAATCACATTTATCAAAAATAGAAATTTTAAATATGAAAACTTGGCAATCAAGCTTTGGACTACATAAGGAATATTTCCTTGCATAGTGTGGCATCACACATAGTGAGACCCACCCACTGTTAATTATTTATTATTTTATAATTATATTATTTAATAATTATAAATTAATTCATAATTAATTTATGTTCAAAAATATTTAATTTAGAATTTCATAATTCTAAATTAGTTAATTAATCCAATAATTCTATTTGTCCAAACAGTGTTTACAAGGATAGTAGGGACCAAGGGACCCATAATTTCAAGCTCCAACAAAACCAATATATTAATTAAACTCTTTGGTTGATATATTACTCTTTCATTAATTCCAATGTAGCTCCACTAAATATATAGAATTGCATTCTTGAAATTATAGATATAATTACTCATTTCTAAGAGTCGTCCATTTGATATAGTCATTGCATACAAATTTTCCTCCATAAATAATTCATAATTAGAGCAAGGTAAAATCTGTTAACCTTTCTAATTACTTCTTTATCCTTATGTGTCATTGATTCTCTGATAAATAATAAATTCATGAATTTAGTCGCGAATTAAGCATTCATATTATTTAAGACCCAAATCAATACTCAAGAAAATTATATTTGCTTCTCGTTAGAGAAGCAATGGATTTCATTTTGTAGTATTAATATTCCAGGCTACTTACTTCATTATGCCTGTAAAACACAAGGGAAATGATTAGATTCTTGAATCCATACTGAATAAATAAAAAGATATAAATCTATAAATAGGAATCTGTTAATAAATTATGACTAAGATCATCTTATATATGACCATCATTCAATGTGATCAGATATAATACTCGAGTTTTAAGCTTCTTGCTTAGAGTTAAAAACTCATAAATTCAAGATTGGAAGATGTTTAGAAACTTTAATGATATTGTAGCAAGCTAAGTATGAAGTGATAATCATGAGAAGCTAGGTGCCGAAATGTGAATCAAGGTTATGACTCATCACTCTAAGAAACACAAGGTGTCGTCACAAGATTGATGACTAACTTTAGCATGGCACATATGTGCTAAGTGGCTTACATGCACGATCGCTAAACGGTACACACAGATAGGCACACATGGCGCTACATGGCAGGATTTGAAGCAAGTTTAGTGCCTTAGGTAACATGTGACAAGCTTGCACATTGAAACATGGCATACATGACTGATAGCCAAGTGTCAAAGGAAGCCGTGTGGATTACATGCACAGTGACATCTGGCGACACATGTCGAGCTACAATTTAGAGATGCATTGTCATGCTTAATAGATGCCTATAAATAGGAGATCAATGGACCATTTTGTAGCATGCCCAAAGGTTGGAAATGTAAGTGAGAGAATGAAAGAAAGAAGAAAAAGACAAAGAAAAAAGGAAAGGAAGAGAGAAAAGAAAAAGAGATAGAAGTTGTTCCGTTTTAAGCAGATTGAAGTAAGGGCACCTTCTACTACATCACTTGAACAATTATATGTTTGTGAAAGCATGTTTTAAATTTGCATTATGATGATTATGATTATTATTTGTACATATTTTGACATGTTTTTATAAAAAGTGTGTTATGTACGATGTGAACTCTTGTGCTTGTTATGTACCAATGAAAATGTTATAAGGCCAAATACATTGTGGAAAAAAGTTCCAATCGAGGGTGCCAATGAGTATGAAGTTAGATTCTAATAGTATAAGACTAGCATCATGTAGAGGGCCCTAAAGCAAAGTTCAAGAAAAGTATTTTGAATGTGGAAACCTAACGGTTTACTTCCTGAGCACTAGCTTAATAATTCTAGTGATTTAGGTAATTTCTAAATAGAAATTTTAGTTGACTAAGCAAGAATAATGGTCCAAGGTCTCATTATGAGTCTAGAGATATTGAGATGTGAAATTTGTAATTTATAATGTCTTGTATATTGACAATAGATTTGTAATAAAGGTTATTATATACGTTGTGCAGTATTTTTATTAAATTTTTAGTGATAGATTTTGTGAGCTAACATTTTTACCAAGCTAGTGGGGTTTAGAGTTGCTAGCTTGAGAGGGGTGTAGCATTAGATTTTGATATAATTAACCTAAATTATTAGTTGTTCATATCATGCCATGTCCTGGCCCCATATAATCTTATTATATGTAATGCATTCATTTAATGACTCATTACATTAACAGTTTGAATAAGACCGCTCTATTCTTAATGGAAATGACCTACACTAGTAACGAATTAAAGATTTTATACTTTAATTAAAAAATTAATTATATATTACTAATCATATTAATTATCATTCTTAAATATTATCCTTTTGTATATAACACTTATTGTATAATATTTAAGGTCACACATATAATAATGAAATTCTAATGATATTTACAAAATATTCAAAATACATACACATAAATACAATAAAAAAAATTGATTTATTTATTTATAAATATGTCTTTTTACAAAACATCATATATTTTAAAGACATCTATCCTCACTAATTAGAATCATATATTAGAAGTATGTGAAAGAAAACTCTATAGAAAAGTTGGTTGAAGCCGCAAAACTAAGGTTCCAATGATGTTCACTTATATGTTTAGCCTGGTGTCTATGGGGAGAACAAAACAAGCAAATTTGTGGAAACAACACGAAAACGGCCATCATGTGTCATTCAATGGTCATTTAATTATTATTGTAGTTTCAAAGGGTGCTGGCAAAAGGAACTTTGGGCACAACACTGTCAAATGTGGCGAAACGGACACCACCGGCTTTTGGTAGATTTAAGAAAAATGTAGATCCTGCTCGTTCTCAAGATTCTTAAGTTATGGGATTGGGGCCTTGATTAAAAACTCCACCTAGGATGTTAGCTCTCGCTAAGAAAATTCTTGGGGTTCAGTTTTTATACCTAAAAGCGGAGGCTAAAGCTTTAAGTTTTTTATAGGTTTGCTTTGTCTCAACAAAGAATAAACACATCAAAGCCTGCGGGTGAAGATGCAATCATCGTGCAAATTCAGCTAAAAATACTTTATAGATTATAATATAAATGAGAAAATATCTATTTTACGAAGATCTTTGGAGTTCTTTCTTGTGAGTTTTGGCATTAATCTGATGCCCTAGTAGTAATCCAAGCAAGCAAGCAATAATGCTCAAGTGTCTGACAATGAATTTGGTTTTTCACTGTTGAATGTATAAGGAAAAGAAGTGTAATCATATAAAAAGAAATAATCTAGTAAGGGTTTTTTTTTAAAAGTTTTATAGCTGAATGTTAAATTAGGTGAATTTTTTGAGGATGCTAACTATGCATTAGTGTTTGCTAATGGAAAAATATCCTTTTTTAGATTTAACTCTTTTGCTTTTTTCTACATGTGATGTTTTTTTAACCTGCGAAACATGTGACTTTTTTTTGTACATTAAGCAGCCCTTTTTTAACTACTACATGACAAAAGGGGTAATTTTTTTTTTTTTGAAATGCTATGATTAGACCTTTAAAAAATCTTTTAATGAGAGCCTTTTTCATCTGTTGGATCAACATCTTATAGTTAAAAATTCAACAAGCTCACCAATTTTAAAATGAACCAAACAGACTAGACTCTTAAAAATCTAAAAACCAAAAATCAAAATTAAAAAAAGGCATATTGAAAAAAATGTTTCTCCTCTACCTACGGGAGGAGTCAGCGGACCCTCCCACCACAGGGAGCGTCTTGCCTGTGGCGGGGGTTGGGTCTTGCCACAGGTCACAAAGGGGTTGCTAGATCTGATGTTAGATTGCGATTCCATTGCGATCAACAGATGGGCAACACCGTGAGTCGCAATAGACCACCACAGGCCCGGCCACTTGGGTCGTGATTTTGTTGATCTTCGTGAACGGTGATCGACCTTCATGAATCCTTGGCCACTGCTGCTCCTCCACCCACGAACTTGACGAAGGTTACAATTCTAGGTCCAGGCGGCGATTTGGGGCTCGTTTGGTGGTGGTTGCTATTCTGTCAGCTCGCACTCTGTCGCACCTATGTTCACCAAGGTCATTGATTTCGTCAGTCTATGTTCGCAAAGGTAAGTCATTCTCTATCGATCTGTTGCTATCAAGCATCCCTGTCAAACGTTTTTTTTTCCTTTTTATTTTTTATTTATAAGTTTTTTAATTTTAATTTTAATACTAATTGTGTAAAGGAAAGCCTGTTATAATGACATGGAATTAAAATTTTTAAGCCATTGGACATAATCCAAGGGCTTAAAAAAAAGAGTC
This sequence comes from Artocarpus heterophyllus, assembly GCA_025403435.1. Lineage (NCBI taxonomy): Eukaryota > Viridiplantae > Streptophyta > Magnoliopsida > Rosales > Moraceae > Artocarpus > Artocarpus heterophyllus. Next base: position 23,958,039 of record CM046346.1, read on the forward strand.
TCATAGATAGCATTCTTTTTTTTTTAAAAAAAAAAAAAGATGCCATTATGGTATCATGTTTTGGTTGCCACATCTAAAGAAAAAAATTATTTTGATAAAATTTAACTATTTCATGAATGCCAACACCAATTAGTCCGTATCAAAGTAATATTAAAAAAATATATATATTTAAAAAGTAGATTAAAAATAAAAGTTAAAATTAAAAATATTATAATATATAAAAATTTTATATTTATATTATAGTATATTTTTGTTTTATATTATAATAAATAAGAATTGAGTTGTTTCGTACGTTGTAACTAAGTTTGCGGGATACCTGTAATAAATAAAACTGTTTTGTCGTCCTTAAAGAAAACCTCTGCTGTGGAGGTACACTTTCGATTTCAGTTTTATTTATCGATCAACTCTCTCTCTTGCCAGACCGATTTCAAGCCACCTGCAAGCCAAGCTCCTCCTCCAAAATTGGTTCTGTGTTTGTAATTTTTTTCCTTTAAATTTCTGTTTGTAATTTTTGTTTGGAGCTGGGATTTTGTGATGGAAAAACGAAGTCTTGTATTTGAGGAGGAAGATGTGTACGTTTCTACTGCTATAATCGTTCATTTCCCTTTGCTTCTATTCGCGTTTTGAATTGTTCTTCTTCTCTTGTTTGTTTTCATGCTTCTTGGCGTATGTGAATTCAGATGTTTTGAATTGGAAAACCTCTCTTCGCCTGTGCATCAGTATGAATTTGTTTTCATTGTTGCCTACAAACTGTTTGTTAAATTTCCCAAGTTAAAAGTTTTTTTTTTTTTTTCTCGCTCGATTTATTTGTTAGTTCAATATTAGTTTTTGTTTTTTTATATATCAAATATCTCAACTTTAGGATAATTAATTAAAATTCAATTTTGTTGATATTTAATTAAAATACTTAATCTTATCTTATCCCAACTTTAGGATACCAATTCCAAACAGAGGATAGAATTAACCAAAATCCAATGATATCCACTCCGATCCATGCCAATCCAATACTTTAGTGTTATCCTCGGCAATGCTTTCCTAAATAGGCCGCGATGGGATGAGATTTCATTAGTAAATTTTACAAATCTCAAAATGGGTTTGCCTTGCTTTGGAATCTAAATCTTAGCTCATTAGTTAATTAAGAATGGTTACGGTAGAGTTCTGCATTTGGGTTATGTAGTTGTTATATATTGCAAAATGGGTTCCCTTAGTATGTCTTTTTAGACATTTATTCTTGTAGTTATTTTCCAATTGTTGTGCATTGCCGCTAGCTACTACTGATCATGTAGAGCACTTGTAATGTAACAATGGAGATTGTTGATTTTAGAAATGTCATTTTTTATTATTGTTTTATTTAATTTCATTGTGCAGTTGCTGTTAGGGAGGATGACTATACTCATGACTTCCACTTTATCCTTTGGTCTGAACCTGATTACAATCGAGTTAGAGTTTGAAAATGCGATTTGTGAAAGAATCTTAAAATCATGGTTTGGTTTTGTTATTGGTACCGTTGGAGTCCTATCTTGTTTGACCATGTTAAAAAGCCGTCCTGATTTTTGTTTACTTTTGACTTGTGTACAAATTTCTTGTTCTTGTTATTGATTTAGATTTCTCCCCTCTACGTCTGTGAAAAGTCATTTCTACATTTTTATTCCATGGAATTTGATCTCAATGTAGTTTAAGAGTCCATGATTTATACATTTTCTCTTTGTATTTTGAATGTATGCTTACCCCTTGTTGCTTCACTCATCAAGTTGAACGATATTATATTTTGTTTTGAGTTGGGCTCCTTTTCTTTAGCCCTCTCTCTTTTTTCCTTTTGAGGAAATCTCTTCCTCGTTGTTGTTCCTCTTTTTTCTTTTGATTAGTAAAGTTCGTCTCCTTCTCAAAAAAAGAAAATCATCTTTGTTTGTTTTTTAAATATCAGCTCTCCACTTGGATATTTGTATCTTACGACTTAAATTTGTATTATTATTCAATTTATTAAAGCCCCGGCCAGACCAATGTTTGTTTTTCCAATTTTGAGACAGAATTTCAAATGCCCCATTTGTTTTATAGATTCAACCACAATTTAAACCTTTTTGCTATTTTCCTACACAAAAATTTGAATTTCTATTCAAACTTCTGTTCAAACCTTGGAAGCAAATGGCCAGAGACTATTTAGATGTTAAATTTCCTATTATTTACATCAAACTTTTTTTAGTCACTAACATTGGTTTTGGGGTGTGACGGATACGTTAATGGAGAACAAACAAGAAGCTGTGCCATCACACCCTAACCAAACTCCAAACCATTTGGACAAATCCCTACAAAGGAAGCACTTGGCGCTGCTGAAACTGCTCGCGAATCGCCACCAGATGCCTAGAGAACTCCCTCAACCACCGATCTTCCGATTCTGACTCGTCCTCCTCGTCCTCTTCCTTTGAGTCCACCTCTTCATTCCTTTCTCGCTTTGCTGATTCCAAGCGCCCCATTGAGTCCCGAATTGCCCAGTGCCGACTTACCCCAACCTCTGAGTCCCCTCAAGTTAAACCCCAGCTTGAGAGCATCTCCGCCTCAATCTCTGATCTCGACAAGCTTGTCGCTGAGAACACTTACTTTTTGCCGTCTTACGAGGTCAGATCTTCTCTCAAATCCATCTCTGATCCCAACCAGAGCCTTGAGAGTTTGAGCTCGGAGTTGGTCCTAGAGAAGAAATTCACCTTCAAGAACAAAGCTGCCAAGATAGAGAGAGCTCCAGTCTTTGATTCAAACAAGGAGGAGGAAGAAGAGAGGAAATCTGAAATTTGCAAGCCTAAGAATATCGGTTTTGGTGTTCCTGAATTGCCAGGGTTTCGAAACAAGACGGGCGAGGTTTTGGTGAGAGAATTCAAGGGGTCGGAGATTGGAGAGTTCACGATTTTCAAGCTTGATTCTTGCGAGGTGAAGCTGATTGGCTGCGCCGGAGCACTATTTGTTAACCGTCTTCGGAGCTGCAAATCTATGGAGTCCCTGTGACGGCATCAATCCTGATTGAGGGAGTTGAGGATTGTGTATTTGTAAAGGCGTCGCATCAGATTTGCATTCACCATGCGAAAGCAAACGACTTTTATTTGAGAGTTAGATTCAGGCCAATAGTTGAGGACAGTAGCAATGTGAGATTTGCACCCTATTGTTTGAGTTATGAAGGGATTGATGGAGATCTTAAGAGGGCCGGCCTTGATGAGGAGACAGGAAATTGGGCCAATGTGGACGATTTCCGGTGGCTGCGTGCCGTTCAGTCGCCAAATTGGTCGTTTTGCCAGATAATGACAGGATTGGGTTAATTAAGAGTTCAGATCTGGATAAAGGACTTGAGGAAATCTAAGGCTGTTTTGAAGTTTGATCAATTTTGTTGTCCGTAATAAAGTGCTCGGAGTGTTTGTCTTTGAAAAGGCTCGTTCAGTTGTGACAGTTCAGGTAACATTCCTTGTTGTTTCTGCGTGTTGTTTATGATTGATATTTAGCAGATTACATTCTTTTACAGGACGTTTGGGTTAGAACTGCAAGTTAGAGCGAAAATATAGCACGAGAGAAAAAGCACTACTTTTTCATTGGCAAAGTTGGTTAAAACTAATTTTTTAGTTCAAAATATTGTAGCATATGAGAGCTTTATACTGTTGTAATTTTTACCTTTTAATATAGCATGTGAAAATTTTACACTATTTCTGAACCAAAATGTTCCTCCTTCTAACCAATTTTACCAAACACCTAAAAAAAATTAGTTGGAACCGCAATTCGGTGTTCCCTAACACTACTGATGTAAATGAGAAAGCTATTCCATGTATGCTATCCACAACAATTTGCAATTTGTATTGTACAACATAAATACACAATTGCAATTTGTACAACACGAGTACGGAAATTCCTGTTTTATGACAATATGAATTGAGGTGGTGCTAAATTGCAGGGATAAGTCCTATAAAATTAGTTAATTTGCAGTTTTTGTGTCAATGTGATTCTAGTGTTGCATTATAAACCTCTACAAACTTGGTGATGAACTCAGATATGCTACCCCCTCATTTTGGAACTCTAGTGACAACTTGATCAACCGTTGAAATGAAGGCTAGCATCTAATTTCATCAAGTTTTGGTCATTAATAAAACTGGTAGATCTAGTATTAATCAGGTAAGAAGAAGAAAGTTTGATGGATCACTTTTATTGAACTTGTTCGCATGTAACATTTAATAAATATAACATTGGATGTTACATTTAAACAAACTCAATGTTACATGTACACAAATAATATTATATTGGCGAACAAAAAATGTTACTTGTGTTAGACTAATTGGGTTGTTGACCGAAGATTATTCATGTAAGGCATGTGAAGAAGCAAATAGTCTCAAGTCAAGCACTTAGACCAATCCGATACGTGTAAGTTTCTTCGTTTGCAAATGTAAGTTTGTTTGAGTGTGTATGTTATATTCAACTTGTTTAAATATGACATCCAAACTAATATACCTTGAACTATAGTAATCAAATATTACATATAAACAGGTCAGTTTTTTTAAGATTTATTAAGTGTTATATATGAACAAGTCAGACTAAAACTTCATCTTCGTGTCAAGTCAGCTTCTTTCAATCAAACTTAAAAAGAGACAACTTAAAAAAAAAACAAAGAATAAATAAGCAGTATAACCTGACGTCCCAAGCACAGAACAAAAAAAAAAAGGACAAAAAATACAAACAAAACGTCTTTTAACAAGTTTGAAGGAACCATGAAACTTCCTTAAAAAAATAAAATAAAAAATAAAAAAGGCAATCCCTCTTTAAGTTAAAGATTAAAGATATACAATTATTGATGACAATTGGCATAATCAAACACCTTACTTGAACTGTGTTATTTTATAAGCCTGTGTCATCATTCCCAATCCAGCCAAACAGAATCTTCCCTTCTCAATAAATATATATTGGAAAATTCGTTAATGACTTTACAACTAACCTAAGAAACAAATAATAAAAGCAAGTATAGAGAAAACAAGGATATCAAAATCACGTCCTAAATCTAATTATATTTAGAAACTTTTATAGATTGATTTCCTCAATGCACGAACACAACCAAAAGAATAATAGAAAATGAATCATAATAACCGAATATAAAGAGCATGTTATGCAATAGTGCAACTCCATCTAAAATAAAAGCAGTGCAGAAAAAGAAAGAAAAAGAAAAAGAAAAAAAGCAATTTTGATTTTGTAGGATTGATAACGAATGGAAAGGCAGAAAAATAATATGAAGCGATTCCAAGCAACAAAATATACAACAGAAAGATTCACATTCACACAATCGTACTCAATAACCTACTTAAAAAAAGGGACTAAACTAATATTATGTCAAATAATCATACCCCTTTATGCTGCAAGAACGTAAACATAAAAAGTAATTCAATAACCACAAATGGGTTGGTACTGGTGGGAATAATGACCTTAAGCATATGATGTAAAAGCTTTTATTCTCACTTAAATAAATGGAGTATTTTATTTTCATTACACATGCAGGCATACATGTTATATTATGTTTTATAAACATGATAAAAATTTCATGATTATTTATATGTAATATATGAGAATTATATACAAGAGAATAATATTTGTGGGTCTCGTTTTGTAGAGGGCTTGTAGACGTGGATGGTGCGGGCTTTGTGGGCTTTTTTGGCTGGGCTGGATAGGCTGCCTGTCAGGTGCTGAGTGTAGTACTTCGAGTGTCAAAGACCAGTAAATCCACAGTAGACAATTCCGATGTTGGAAGTGACCGAAATGAGTGTCTTGGCAAGCATTAACGGTGACCCTGATTAGGTAAGGCTAGACTCGGGTAACCTTGAGGATAGTTAACATCCAACAGCAAGACCCGTTGTGATTCTGGCTTCGCATGTTTGAAGATGTCAACTGAAAAGGAGCTCTAGTTGAGCCAATAGTATGAGAGATGAACGTTAATAGTTTGTGGAGGATTTCCTAGGTTGTTGTAGGCTGGATACGTGCGTTAGGTCTAATTGCATGGTTGAGTGAGTTGATGGTTTCCTGGCAAAGTTTCGGATGGGGTAATTTCGACGGAGTTTTGATCCTTTCTGGTGGGGTAGTCTTCAAGGAGTGAATCCGAGCTTTAGGCTGGTTCTAGTGAAGTCGTCATAAGGGAGTGAAACTTAAAAGAGAGGGAATTGGAAATAAGCCTTTAATGGTGAAGATGATATTATGGGATTAGTAGGCTCATTTCAGATATGGCGAAATGAGTTGTTTATGGTATTTTTGAGGTGTCTAAGTTTCCTAAAGAGAAGTGGCTTGAGGTGGTCTAATTTTGGTGGTTGTCGGTGTTCTATCATCGCCGGCTAGTACGATTCCCTCCCGACAATAGTTTCTTCTAGAAAAACGAAGAAATTGTTGTAGTTGTTGTGGTGGTCGAGTTTTTAGTCTTTTGATGAGAGGAGGTTATGTAAATGAGGAGAGACGATGGAGGAGAGTTGATGGCTAGTGAATGGAGTGTTTTAGGGCTGGAAGAGTGAGTATTTCTAGGCAAAAGAGGAGTTCTCCAGCATTCTAACCCCCTGTTTGGCATTGTGGTGGGAACCACGGTTCCCACCACAAACTCAGTTATAAACAGTGTAAAGCTCTCACATGCTACAGTAACAATTTAAAAAATTGCTACAGTGTAAAGCTTTCACATGCTACAGTAAAAGTGGTTCCCACCACCGGTTCCCACCACCTTCCAAACACCCCCTAAGGGTTTCTAGTTTGGTAGTAGACCTTTGCATTTGTGGTTTTTAGTTGAAGGGCGTTTTAGATCAGTTTTCTAGTGAAGGCCTAAAATGGCAATTCCAAAGGAGGGAAAATTCCCTCCAAAAGTTTAAAACAGGTTAAATTGAGAGCTCAGTTGACGGCTTCTTCTAACCTACAGCCATCCCAACATGTAGTAGTGGAGCTAAAATTTTGTTTTAGAGGGGAGTGCAAGTTAACAATTTGAAAAATACAAAAAACGCGCACTTTTACAAGTTCATTAGGAAATAGAACGTTTCAATAAAAAAGTATTTTTGGTTGAATAGTATATATGTAAGTACAAGTGAAGCGTATTTAAATAATAAAGATTTTAGTTGAAAAATTAAATGAAAAGTCATTTAGAAAGTACATTATAGGAAGTGGTAAAAGGTTAAAAAGGTAGGGACACATTTGAAAACAAAATTACTTTAACAAGAACATATTAAAGAAAGGTATTTATGAGAAAATAGTAATAAAAAGGGTTGCATGAAAAAAAAAAGGCTTAAATATGACCACATTTTAGAAGAATTACTTTTATAGGCCATCTTAAAAATAGAAGAATTTGAAAAATAAAATACTTTAAAAAGAGTAAATTAGTGAAAAATAATTGAACAAAGCACCTAGAATTTAATAGGAAAATACAAAACAAAAAAAGAAATATATTGAAATTAGGATTATTGGATAGATATTTGAAATATATATTTATTAACTTAGGTTAGAGGCATATATACATAAATACATACATAAATACATATATATATATATAGTTCAAATAAGTATATATGTACATTTAAAAAAATCAAAATCCAAGGAGCACCCCTCTTAAAATATCAAAAACATTAAAATAACAACATTTGCATATCAGAAGATTAGCAGAATTTAAAGAATGGCAATGGTCTTCAAAAATTTTCATGTAGAAACCTCTTTGAATCCCTTCTCTTTCCTCTGTTTCTCTCTATTTTTCTTCCAAAATTTTGAGTTTTTATGGAATATCTGAAACGAAGAATTGATTGAGGAATTGATGCCTTTGAACTAAGAAAGTACTGCCTTTTTATAAGCGAACTCGTGCGATTATTTTCAAAAGTTTGCATTGGAAACAGGACAGAAGCACCGTAATTCGACTTGGGCAGCAACATAATTAAGCCGCATTTTGAGGAGCTGTTTAACTCTGGCTCATGGATTAAGAAAGGTCGATATTTGATTATTATTTCTTTCTTTCTTTCTTCCCGTTCACTTCCAGCTAGAGTGTATATTTGGACTTGTGATTATGTGCAGCATAGCTGAGGAACAGAGGAAAACGCACGCATCTGGGTATACGTGATGTGACGGCTACAATGCAAGGGACTCAGGCTATTCAGTTCTGGAGTGATCTCAACCGTTCAATTTCATTCAGGAAGCGAAACGGATGGAGGTGATCACGGTTGCATGTGGGCATTGTTGGATTGGATCAATAGCTGCACTGAATAGCCCATATGGGTGGACCGGGCTGTGTTGCGGCCCAACTTCAGTGGCTCAGCTCCAGATAGGCTCCAAGCACATGAAACGAGGCGCTTGACTCGGCTTAGGGGTGGCTCGGCTGAAGTTTGTTGTCCTCAAAAGTAGTTACTCAAACCTCTAGAAATTTAATTCTCTGGCCCTAAAATTTATTTTCCACTCACTTTTTCTTACATTTTTGCCCTAAATCCGACTTCCCTTGTAAATGAACCCAAAGAAGATAATTATTTTACAAAACAAAAATTACTAGAAATAAGTAAATATTATCAAACATATTTTTAACACAAAATTAAATTAAACTAAAAACAGACTTTAAAATAAAGATTAAAATCAAAATCAAAATAAAAATCAAACTTAATTAAACTTAGTATTTTAAAATAAATTATTGATACTTGAAAAAATTTCTAAAAATTACTAAAAATATAGCTAAACAATAAAAACATGAAATTAAACGTATTTATAGAGATCACACTAAAATGCTAGAAACACGCAAAAAAAAATTGCTTGATTAGAGGTTTTAATAATAAATCAAATAATTAAATTATTTCAAATTCATGAACACACACATTTTTACATGTTATCAAAATACCCCAAAACTTAGTATTTTGCTTGTTCTCAAGCGAAAGAAAAAGAGAAACTAAAATTGAAAACACACAAAAACACACGAATAATGAGTTGATGCATTTATAGGCCTTTTTCACAATATAAATATCTCAAGAAAAATTCAAAAGATAATGAACACGTAGAATGCAATTCAAATGCTGACTCTATCTTATTTAGACCCTCTAAGTACGTGTGTTAATAACCAATTACACTTAGCTGCCATAGCCTAGGTTAGTTTATGCAACTCAGTGATTGAAGTTAGATTTTTGGGTGAGGAAATTGGAGCTATATAGACTTGTTTTTCATATCTTTCTCCACTAATGTAGGCAACAAAACACTTAAGGACCATTAGGACTTTATAAAGCTCATAATGTATGGCTTGGGTAAGGGATAGGATATTTGAATACAAGTGAGGTTCAAATCAACCTTATTCGTTTGGTCACATACCTTCTAATGAGCACAATTCAACATCCCCAATTACAAAATATGCCCAAACTTGAACTTTGCCTCTTTTGACATCTTCAATTTATTCATTTTTTTTTTCATTTCCACACACACACACACACACACACATAAATGAAAACTTGTAGATATCATAAGTTACAATGAAATAATGGTACAAAACCATATATCACAACACCACCTTTCCTCCCATGTACAAGAATAGACTTCATAACGTGTCACATAATAAACAACATGATTATGGGTGAAGGGTTAAAAAGGATGGAAAATAAATAACAGTTAAGTTATAATTTGTTGGTAACAAAGAAAAGGGAAACATAAGGCTTAAAGGGGTGACTAACGATAAAGTGTATATTACAAGATAAGCTCAGAAAGGCTCAAACAATCCAAAGATGACCTAAATTATATCCTTAATGTCATGTAGCCTAGGATTTTGCCTCGAGAGATAATCAAACAAGTTCTAGAGTTTATGAGATCTTTAAAAGTTGCAAAATTCACATAGAACATTCTCTAAGCTTTCAAACAACTAAGTGATTATAATTATGTGCATTTAAGTGTTTAGAGAAATGTAAGCAGAATAGAACCAACAGATGAATCAAGCATATACAGACACAATGTTTAGCATTTTTTTGGAGCTAAACATATTTCAAAACAAGTTCTATCATTGGCCGTAGACATCAACTCAAAACACCAGTTTAAAAACAACACAATTTTTTCTTTTAAATTTTTGAATTTTTGATTTTTTTAGTGCCATACCCTCAAACTTAAACTGAACATTGTCCTCAATGTTTAAAATTAAAAAGAATATTAAGTGCAAAGGACTTAACTGATCAGTGGAGGTTTGACATTTTCTTTGTTGTTAACAAGGAAATGGAAAAACAAATGTAAAGACAAGATAAAAAGATAGAATGGAGGAGAGTAAGAGAAATCAAATCTATTATGGCATGCTCTCCATCTGTTGGGTTGCCTCCTAATAACGATTTGGTTTACTATCCTCAACCTAACGCAAACTTGCTTTATTCACAAAGGTAAGTCGGCTCGTCGAGCGGTACCTCCTCTACATTCTATGCCATAAAAACCTCGTAGTATGGCTTCAGGTAGTGCCCATTCATCTTGAATGTGCATCCTATCTTCATGCTTTGTATTTCAACTACACCATGAGAAAAAAATTAGCAAAAATAAATGGTCCAACCCAACGAGAACATAACTTACCTGGAAACAACTTAAGGCATGCGTGGAATAAAAGAACCTTTTGTCCCATAACAAAAGTCTTGCAGGAGATCATCTTGTCATGAAAAGCCTTAGTTTTCTCCATGTAAATTCTTGAGCTCTCGTAGGCATCATTTCGAATTTCCTCTAGCTCTTACAGTTGAAGCTTCCTCTATTGTCTCGCGGCCTCCTTCTCCATGTTGCATTGCTTTACCACTTAAAACATTTTGTGATCAAGCTCAACTAGAAGATGACATTGCTTACTATACACCAATCGATAAGGGGACATTCCAATGGGTGTCTTGTATGCTGTCCGATATGCCCAAAGTACATCATTAAGCCATAAACTCCAATCTTTCGAATTCGGATTAACCGTCTTTTCAAGAATGGATTTCACTTCCTGATTTGACACTTTAGCTTACCCACTTGTTTGTGGATGGTATGCAATGGAGGTCCTATCCGTGATATTGTATTTTCTTAATAAAGCTTCAATTGACATATTGCAGAAATGTGTACCTCTATCACTGATCATAGTTCTTAGTATGACAAACCTTGCATAGATGTTAGACTTTAACAAATATAAAACAATCTTAGAATCATCAGTCTTGGTGGCTTTTGCTTCGACCCATTTTGACACGTAATCAAAAACCAAGATTATGTAAATGTTACCAAAAGAAGAGAGAAATGGTCCCATGAAATCTGTGCCCCAAACATCAAAGATTTCAAGAATAAGATTGGGTGTTTTTGGCATTTGATTTTGGAAACCCAAATTACATGTTCTTTGAAAATGACACAAGTCTTGCAAAAGAGGCAATAATCTTTAAATAGCAATGGCTAGTTAAAACTATAGTCAAGGACCTTGAGGGCCGTCTTTTTTGGTCCAAAGTGTCTCCATATGCATAAGAGTGGCAAAAGGCGAGAATAGAATGAAATTCAGTTTTGTGTATGCACCTTCTTATGACTTGGTCAAAACAATGTTTCTATAGATACGTAATACTTGGCATTTGTGCTTATTCTTTCTCGCTTTGGTCAAGTCATCTGGCATTCTCTTGGTAATCAAAAAATTGACAATATTTGCATACCATGGAATTACCACACCCACCACAAGTAGTAGCTCATCGAGGAAGCTCTATTGTAAATGTAAAGTCTCCTCTTTATAAACAAAACGGCTAAGATGATCTGCTACCAAGTTCTCGGTTCCCTTATTGTCTTTGATTTCTAAATCAAACTCTTAAAGGAGAAGTATCCAACTAATCAATCTCGGTTTTGCCTCCTTTTTAGAGAGCAAGTATCTAAGTGCTGCATGATCAGAATAAACAGTTACCTTAGAGCCAATTAAATAAGAATGAAATTTTTCCAAAGCAAAGATAACCACTAAAAGCTTTTTTTTCATTGGTGGAGTAGTTGAGTTAGGCATTGTTCAATGTTTGGGATGTATAGTAGATGGCATGTAGAAGCCTTCATATCCATTGCCCCAAAAGTGCTCCTACAGCATAGTCACTAGCATCACACATGATCTCCAAAGGGAGATCCCAATTTGGCAGTTGGATCATGGGTGTTGAAGTGAAGAACTCCTTCAATTGCATTTGTCATCAAAGTTGAATGCCACATCCTTTTGAGGCAATTTTCATAGGGGCAATGCTATCTTCGTGAAATCCTTGATAAACTTGCAGTAGAAACCTACATGTCTAAGAAGAACGAATCTTTGGCATACTTGTGGGAGGTGGTAAAGAATGCACAAGGTCTACTTTAGAGTTATTGACATCAATACCCCTAGAAGAAACAACATGCGCTAGAACTATCCCTTGGTTCACCATAAAATGAAAATTTTCCCTGTTCAACACAAGGTTAGTTTCCATGTATCTTTTTAGCTCCAATGTAAGGTTACATAAGCACTTATCAAATGAATCACTATTGACACCAAAATCATCCATAAAGACCTCTATGATGTTCTCCATACAATTAAAAAAGATGCTTACCATACAGCTTTGAAACGTGGCTGTAGCATTACACAAACCGAATGGCATGCATTGGTAAGCAAATGTCTTGAATTGGCAAGTGAACGTTGTCTTCTTTTGGTCCTCCAATGCAATGATAATTTGATTATAGCCTGAGTAACCATCAAGAAAACTGTAATGAGAGTGACTAGCTAACCTTTCAAGCATTTGGTCGATGAATGGCAACAAAAAATGGTTCTTACTAGTAGTTGAATTGAGCTTCAATTAGTTAATGCAAACATGCCACCTAGTTTGAACTTAAGTAGGGCTCAGCTCATTATCTTTATTTTTTACCATAGTGACCCCAGAGTTCTTTGGTACAACTTGCACCGGGCTCACCCACTTGCTATTTGAAATGGGTAGATCATCCCCAACATCTAGTTACTTTAGTGTCTCCTTCTTCACAACTTCCATCAAAGGAGGGTTTAACTTACGTTGAGTCTCCCTTGTTAGCTTCGATATTTCTTCAAGTAGGATCCAATGCATGCACATAGATGGACCTATTCCTTTATTGTCAACAATAGTCCACCCAATTGTCGTCTTACAGTCTCCAAGAACCTGGATAAGGTTCTCCTCTTGTGTTGGTGTGATATTGTTGGCGTTGATGACTGGTGAAGTTTCTTTTTCTCTCAAGTATACATATTTCAAATGATCCAGAGAGATTTAATTTCTAGTCTTAGATCTTGTATGATAGAAGGTAGAAGTTTATCATTTGTTAATGACAAATCAATATAACAAACATCATGCCTATGTTTTTGTGGCAGAGATTCCAAACTTCCCATAATCTCTTACCACTTCTTCACTCAATGGCAAGTCCTATTTTGGTCCTTTAGGTCACTTATCTTGAAGTTCTCAATGACAACAACTTCCATTCTATCTTTGCCAATCAATTTAAACAGCAATTGCTTCGAAGAAGATGAATCGAATTATTTCACCGTCAAAGTTTATGGTTAGAGTCCTATTGTATAGTCTATCTTGGTCCAAACGGTTTTAAGAATGGCCTTCCCAATAAGATGGGTGTTGTGTTGGGGGATAATTCATCTTCCATCTTAAGAACATATAAATCTACTCCGAAGACCAATGCATTTACCTGCACCAAAACATTACAACTCCTCTAGGATGGGTATTAGAATGATAAAATAGTTGTATAATAACATCTGTTTCCTCCAATAGGCCAAGATTCAAAGAAGCACAAATAGAATATGGCATAACATTCATGGATGCTCCTAAATCTAACATTGCTTTCTCAAACCTGGTGTTTCTGATAGTGCACAGAATGGTAAAGATGCTTGGGTCCTTGCATTTATGTGGGATCTTCTTTTGTAGCACTGTTGATCCATTCTCACTTATACTAACTCTTTCAATCCCTTTTAGCTTGCATTTTGTGGTGTGCAATTTTTTGAGAAATTTGGCATATTGGGGGTACTTGTTTGATAGCATCTACGAGAGGCATGTTTACCTCTACCTTGTTGAATGTCTCTAGGGTTTCCTTCTCTTGTTCTCATTCTTCGATTTTGCAAACCTACTAGGAAAAGGAGGAGAATTGACATGAGAGGGAATGATAGTTTTGGTATTTACCTTAGGGGATTATGTGTTTTGAACATGGTGACCGACATTCCTCTTCGTGTGGTTGCTTGTTTGCTGTTGTCTTCATCCTCAAGTGACATCTTTGGAGTAAGGTTTGAAGGTCCCTCAGTTTATTTTCTATTCCTCAACATCATCGCAGAAGGATTTTCCCTTGGATTTACAATAATTTGGAATGGCAATTTCCCCCAATTTTTTGCCTTCAACCGGCTCTAAAAACACCAGCCAATTGACCAACTTGAGTCTCCAAATTCTGAATGCTTGCTCTAGTGTCTTGATGAAACTACACAATGTTGGTTGCAAGGGTCTTAACATGATCTTTTAAGAGAGACTTGAATTTTGTGGAGTCAGTTGTTGTGGTTGGACTTGATATGGTGTTGTGGCCATGGTTGAAGCCCAATGGTCGATTCATCATGGGGTTTGGCTTTGCTTGTTGTTGTGTTTTCCCATAATGGAAATTTGGATGATCCCTCCATCTGTCATTGTAAGTGTTGGAGAATTCACCTATGGCATTTGCTTGCTCTATGTTGCCATCTTGCAAAGTTGGGCACATATCGGTAGGATGGCCTACAACAAAACATATCCCACACACCTTTACTTGTTGAACATTTCCTAAATCCATTTGTTGAACGAGAGAAGTAAGCTGTATAAGTTGTTGTTCAACGGTAGAAGGCATATTGATCAAGTTCACTTTCTTCAGTGGTGGTGGTGGTGGTGGTGGTGGTTCATGTTTGTGGCTAAACTATTGGGAGTTTGCCACCATGTTTACAATTAGAGCTCCCGTGGCTTCTGGAGTCTTGTCACCTAGTGTTCTTCCACTAGCAGCATCGATCATATTCCTGCTTATTGGCAAGAGTCCGTCATAGAGATATTAGATAAGAAGTTGTTCATTGATTTGATGGTGAGGACAACTAGCACATAATTTCTTGAATCGCTCGTAGTATTCGTAGAGTGACTCCCCGTTATATTGTCGAATGCCACATATATCCCTTATGGTTGCGACTTCGGATATAAGGAAGTATTTTTTTTTTTCTAAAAAGGGCTACTTCATCTCATTCCATGTGGTGATGGTGCCAGAAGGTAGATAGTATAGCCATTCCTTAGCAGAGTCCGTTAGAGAGAAAGGAAAGACCCTTAGTTTAATCTGCTCTTTATATATTCTGATCGGCCTCATGGTTAGTACACCACGTGGAATTCCTTAAGGTGCTTATGTGGGTCTTCACGTACAAAACATGGAATGTTGGTTGTTGAATTGGTGTCGCCAACTCCTTAAGTGTTTGGTTGTTTGTTGTCATCTCTTCTTGTTCGAGTTGCTCTGATTGCTCTGAAGAATCGCTAGATGATGGCAAGAGAGTATGTAATGCTCAATTGAACTCGTGTGGTAGAATGAACATCGTGTCAAGTGAAGCTAGCAGTCTAGGTGGTGTCGGTGGAAGTGACTGTGGAGTATTGGATGTTTCCAAGAAGCTTCTGATTCTTAGTAGACTTTGCACAAGCTTCTTGTTGGACATTCAATCCTAAAAATAAAAGGAAACCCAAAAAATAAAACCAATAGAAATTAAAAGAATAACTATGAGCAAATAAAACCAATAAAACTTGATGCTGTAATTCTTGTACATGCAAGTATACGTGGTCGTATAATATAATATATGATGAGTTGAGTATCGCTCCTATGAGGATTGATTTTAATTAATATATTATTAATTTTTTTCTTTTACTTATTCATATTAAATATATATATTATTTTATTTTTATAGAATTAGAAAGAGTGGTTTGAACTTAACTAAGTTACTTAAATGAACTAAAATAGCAAAACTCAATAAATAAGGCTCCAATACTAAAAACGATAATGAAGGCCGTAAAACTACAATTTTTTTTAACCAACAAAAGGCTCGGATACCACATAGATAGAAATACTTATGTTCTGTCTTATTCATCAGTGAAAGTCAATATTATATACAAAGTTTCTCATTAATATATCTACCAACTACTAATTAACATTCTAAATATATGATACACTAAATAATACAGCTAATTACAACTAAGTAGCTATTATTAGAGAACAATGATTCTAGAGTCTTCCAACAGTCATGATGCTAGTAAAATGACGAAGTTGAAATAGGAATTATGTAAATAATTTGCTATAAAGGATTTGGGTCCAGCCATACAAATCCTTGGATTGCAAAATTGTTTATGATGGGAAGAACAGGAAACTTTGTTCATCATAAGAGAGGTACATTGAAAAGGTATTAGAGATATTCAATACGAGGAAGGCAAAACATATTGTATCCCCACTTGCGGGCTATTTCAAGCTAATTTCTAAGCAGTGCCTTACAAGTGAGGAAAAAAAGGAATAAATGAAGAATGTGCCTTTTGTATCTGCAGTTGATAGCTTGACATATGTTATAGTATGTACGAGGCTAGATGTAGCTCATGCAGTTAGTGTTGTTAGTCGGTTTCTTTCAAATCCAGGCAAAGAATATTGCGCTACGGTGAAATAAAATTTTCAGGTATCTCAAAAACACTTCCAAAGCATGCTTATACTTTGGAAATGGAAAAACCTGCATTAGATGGATTTGCAAATGTAGATATGACTGGTGACATTGATTCTAGAAAGTCCACTTCAGGATACTTAATTTCTTTTGCAGGAGGAGCAGTTTCACAACAATCTGAGCTGTAGAATTGTGTTGCTCTATCGACGACCAAGGTCGAGTATATTGCTATCATAGAAGCATGTAAAGAACTCTTGTGGATGAAGAAGTCGGCCAAAAGCAAGAGAAGTTTGCTTTGTATTGTGATAATCAAAGTGCAATCTATCTTAGAAAGAAGCAAGAGAAGTTTGCTTTGTATTGTGATAATCAAAGTGCAATCTATCTTAGAAAGAATCTTTACTTTCTATTCACGGCCTAAACACATAGACGTGGGATATCAATGTATTTGTGATGTCTTAGAGATGAAGTTGCTGCAACTTGAGAAAGTCCATGCCAATGGCAATGGTTCGAATATGATGACCAAGGCTTTGCCTAAAGAGAAGCTAGTTATTTGCAGTAATGTTACATGTATGGGGAAGCCTTCCTCCACGTGAGTGGGAATGGAAAGGTTGTTGGTGTGGTCCCTTCCCACGTGGAGGTGGTGGGACCCCCTAACTGATTAAAGAAAAAAACAAATTAAATAACAGCACAAAAAAAGGGGCAACGTGAGTGGTGCCCAGAGAGAAAAGCAATAAAAAGAGAGAGAGAGAGACAGAGAGAGGGTTTTATTAGTTTTTAGTTTGAAGAGCACGAGATCCAACGATGACTCTTCCTCTGATCATCCTTAAAGTTTGGTATGTTGTTGGCAATGGTCTATACTATGCTTCTACTGGTTACGATTGTTGTTTCCTCTCTTCTATTGCTAGGATTTGGTGAGACCCAAACTTGTTAGTTTGATGATTATTTACTGAATCCACCTTACGTTGAGTTGTTGATGATTGTTAGTACCTAAGTTCTTCTGAGAGAAGAACTTTGATGTACCCATAATTTATTAAAAGAAGTTAGTTGTAGTGGCTCAAAGCCCATGATTTTTCTCTTCACATTGGAGGGGTTTTCGTGTGAAAATCCGATATCTTGATCTTTATTTGATTGCATGGATTTATTTTTCTATTTGTTTGATGGATATTACTTGGTTTGTATGCCTATTTGATTACACAAAGAGGGAGGAAGTATCTTGTGCTTATTCCTCTTAAACGGAAACTTGCCAGAGTTATCAATTTTTTCAACAAAAATATACCATTATTTACTAATTTTTAAAAGATGGTGCTATAATTTACTATCAGTTCGAAAAATATAATATTTAGTGCAATTTCTCTCTCTTTTTTTTTTTTTTTTGAAACAAAGCCCAAAAGCAAACTATATTGAAAAAAAAAATCCCAAAAAGAATATGTTAAGGTTATTTAGTTTGTGGGGGCCACAGGTAATCAACAACTAGTATAAATATAAATGGTTTTAGTTTTGTTTTCCCCGACTGATATCTTCCTCGTCCGTCAATGGTTGATTTGGTTTTTTTTTTTAAAACTTGGCGTAGGGGATTCAAACTCTTCAACTTTAGATGAATTCGAATGTGGTTCTATAGCTAGGTTATGTCTGCAACCATGATTGATTTGGTTGCAGACAAATCATGCTTGTGATGCGGACAAGAATTTTAGCAAAACACATCTTGTTAATTAATCTTTCAACAATTCTCTTAAACGGCTGAATTCTAACCTTTAGCAAAACAAGCTTCCTTTGTCAGGAGTCAGTTTTGCAGCAGACTTCTCCTTAGGTTTGATTCTAGTCGTGCTCGAAGGAGAAAACAACCAGGTAAATGTTGTTGTCTTTTTAATTTTCCTTTTCTTATCAATTACATTGCTAAATTACAAGTATAAAGAAAAATGTCCGAGATACTAGTGGTGCCCAACACTATACATTAATAGAAAGCGAGTCTTATTTATGAAGTTTGTATTGTTGAACATGTCTTTTAGTAGTATTTAATGTTGAAATGGATGCTTTCTATTTAATTAGTTGAAGTAATACAAAATAAATTATATATCATCACTACTAAAGACGCAACATTCATTTCGAACAAAGTCCAACATTGATGCAAAAAAAAAAAAAAAATCATAGGAGCGGTTCTCTTTAGAGTAACTTGGAATATGCTAAAACCGTACACTGTATAGTGTAGTGCTCATTCTGGGACCTAACACCTATGATTCCATTAAGTTGATGAGGATTTACATAATGATTCTTCAAGATATGTTCTTTTCCTTCTGTTTTTTACTTATGACCTTTTTTTCTTTTCTTTTCTTTTGATCGTTTATCTTGGAATGGTGAAAGGACTTGTGGTCTCTCACCAAGCTGTGTCCTTCCCTTAACTGAAGAAAATGTGGAGAAGGTTTTGGACGAGGTAAGGCCTAGCCTGATGACCGATGGGGGAAACGTGGCCTTGCACAAGATAGATGGCCTTGTTGTGGTACTCAAGTTGCAAGGAGCCTGCGGGTCCTGTCTGAGTTCATGACACTACAGATGGGAATCGAAACTCGGCTGCAAGATAAAATACTGGAAATAATGGCTGTGGAACAGATTCTTGACACCGAGACTGGTCTTGAGCTAGATGAGGAGAATGTGGAAAAGTTTGGACAAGTCAAATACCTTGCCACTACATCCTTCTTTCTCCAATTGCATACTCTCATGTGCTAATACATAGCGTATTGTTCGTCATTGCCATGTGGCAATGTATTATTGGATAAAAATGTGTAGTGTCAGCTGTTGAACGCTACTTGTAGCTAGTAGTACTTTTTTGTTTCAACTGAAAATGCTAGTCATTCTTAAGAAAATGCATTTAAGCCTTGGATACATTCTTCCCCTTTCTAGCACCGAAAAGCTTTTGTTGATCTCATATAAACTTAGGCTAGCTAAAGGCTAGCTAATTGGGTCTTGGAAACAACACACGTTTACCTGAGGAAGTGATTACTTATCAATGTCTCTGCCAGTTCATTACACATTTCCACGCATATTGTTCAAGCATTCTTATAAGTCTAGTTTTGAAGCAAAGGGTATTTTTTATTTGTTGTTTTGAGAAAGAAAAAGTTGTCTTTTTTCTTTCAGGTTCTTGCGGAGATTAGACCTTATCTTGCAGGGACAGGAGGGGGAATACTTGAGCTAGTAGAAATCGACGATTATGTTATCAAAGTTCCGCTGAGTGGCCCTGCAGCCAGGGTTATGACTGTTCGTGTAACGTCCCGAAATTTATTTAATGTTAAGTGTAATATAAATGATGAATTAGTGTGCCATAATTAAAGTTTTAACATTTATTAGACTATTTGGTTAGATTTTTAAATTTTTGGTTGTTTTGTTAAATTAATGAATTCGAAGGATTTCTTATTGTTTTAAAATAATGCTTTGAGTTTTAAAACACAACAATTTGTAAAATGTTAAAAATACTCCGTTTTGCAAAACCGTGGGTGGCACATGGTTTTCGCACAGTAAAACCGCCCACCGATTTTCTCTATTTATTCCCTTTCTCTCACTCTCTCTCCTCACTCTCCGGTTTTCTCTCTCTCCTCTCTCTCTCGGCAGCTCTCTTTCTCTCTCAATTCTCTCTCAAATTTTGAACTCCATTTCGAATCCAAGCTTCGGGATAGCAAGGAGGAAGCTCGGGGACGTGATTCGGCAACCGAGAACGCGGATTGAAGCTTCGATTCGAGGTTAGATTCGAAATTTCTAAACTTTTTACAAAACTTTCAATTTTGTGTGTTTTTGAAATCTAAGTTTGTTTAAGCTTAGAAAACCGTGGATTTGTGTTAAATGAACTTAGAACAACTAGAATCTAAGCCTAGATTGAAGAAAAACGGATTGGATTCAAGATTTTTCATTTTTCCTCTCATTTTCTCATTTTTGGATTTTTGAGGATTTCGAGTTTAAATGTTGTTTAAATGATTCCAAACATGTTTTAGAATGTTTTTCTATCAACTATAGTTGTTTTTCATGCCTGGGATTTGAGAAAAACACGTTAGAAACAAGATTTGGATTTTGGGGATCGAGAAACCCGTGGCTGGGATTTCTGGGTTTTTCCAGTTCGGCAGGCCAAAGTTCATGTTCGGCAGGCCGGAGTGATGATCGGCAGGCCGGTGTTCTTCCGACCGGCAGGCCGAATCTGGAGAAATGTTCGGCAGGCCGAACTTTGCTTTCGACAGGCCGAACTGTACAGTTCGGCAGGCCGAAGCAGGGCGTCCGGCAGGCCGATCGAGGTATGAAAAAGTTTGTGATTTTTACCCGTTTTCATTGTTTTGAACCCAGATTTAAACCCCAACCTTATAGGATGATTTTAAAGGTACAAATGGCACACTAGGACATCATGAAATGATTTAGTAACATAGAATGTCTCAAACTAGATATTGATTGACTTAGTTTGTATCTAGGATCGTTCGTGGTTCCGTGGAGCTAACGTATAGCGGACCGGGATTACGGTGTGGGGTACCGGCACGAGTACTGAGGTAGGACTTCTATCCTATTTCTTTGGTAGCCTGGTTTTGAAATGATTTGGCTTTGAAAAGGATTTCTATCCAAAATGTTTTCAACGATTGTTTGAAAATGATTTTATCAGTTATATTTTAATATACCGTGATTATGAAATGAACTTCATAATAAATGTAATTGACAACACTCGGTAATTGGGTTTTGAGTGATAATGATAATAAACACATGGGCATGATGCCATATCAGAGATCGGGTCGTGTGGCGATCGACCTTGGTGGCAGGTCCCGAAACCCAGCTGGGCCACTACGGTGGTGATTTCATGGTTTGCCTAGGTAAAAGTAAATTGGTGTTTTGATTTGACGAGTAGACTGTTCTGTGTCAGGACGGTTCTACTCAAATTGTTTATCTATTTATTTATTTAAGTTTCCTTTGAATAACTTCTAATAATGCTGTGTTCCTTTGCGTTAAACTGTTTTATAAAACATAGTCCTATTAAGCCTTTCGCTCACGTTTTATTGTTTTAAATTTCCCCCCCTCTAGGTGGTTTCCCATTTAGGTTTGGAGAAGATTCTTCGGACCGAACTCAGGAGCAATAGGAGAGTTTATTTATATTTTGTATTATTTAATCAAGGCATGTAAGACTTAACTTTATTTGTACTTGGACTGTAATTGTATTTATGATATTGTCAGCTCCATGTGTGTGCATAAGTTGTGGGTTGTGGAACCCATATTCGCGGTTTTTATTCAATTATTATTATTTGCTAAATATTTACAAATTCGTTTATCAAATGTGGTGGAAAATCCTCTTAATTTTTATTTAATTTGATTCTCAAACTCTCGATTTTTAATTAAATCCGCTTTTAATTAATCTAAATATTCCGCCACGTCACCTCCCGTACTCTGGGGCGTGACAGTTCGAGTTGCGTTTAACGCAAAGATTGAGGGAAAAAATTCCTGCTATTGCAGCTGTCCAGCCGATAGAATGATACACCAAAGCATACACTTTGCGGGAGAACAGAGAACCAGTTGGATGTACAGCTTCTTGAGAAAGCAAGAGTGTAACTAAACGATTTTGGAGCAATGTACTGCTTTTCCCACAAGATTTTGCACCTGTTTCCGCTATGCCTATTGAGAGATATAATTTTTGGACACGAGAAAAATGAGATGAAATGACTTCATATGCATATGCTGTTTGCTTTTTGATCTCTTATTATCCTCTTAAAATTCCAAGGTGAACTTCTGATGGTGTTTTAGCTGTATTGCCAAAATCCCAGGTTGAATTTGTACTGACTTGAAATGACAACTCTCAAAAAAATTTCTTGTTTCCACCCCTTGATTCAATATAATTTCAGTTTCACCTTCACAGCAACTTAAGAGATTTTCTTCCTCCAACGTTGCTAACGATCTATGCGGAATCAGATGCTTGACTACGAGGAACATAAGCTTAGAAGGATGCATCTTATTGCATAATATAGACTAGAATCCGATCATAACATTACCATCAAAAGATCTGATCTTCATGTGAGAGAAGGCCAAAAATGTTTGGGGGGAGAGTTAATTGTCTATCGTTAACCTCTATGGTAAAATCAATCAAGGGCCTGGGAGGCAGTTGTTTACCCTGTGGCGGATGTCAGTGGTTCGAGTCCGCTTATCTCCAACTCGTGAACTTAGACGATACAAAGGTATATGATAGCACCAAATTTTTCCGATTCAGCAGCTCGATCTTTGCTAGAGCGCTTTTTCAATCTAAAATTTTTAATTTGCATAGTACAATTACAACACAAACAAAATTGTAACAATTTGCTATTAAATAGCCATATGCTAGGACAGAACTAGTTTTTAGTTTAAGTGTTCTGTGGCCACCGAGTTGAGCATTTAAGGTATTACACAAGTATCAGAAAGTTTTTTGTCAATAGTAATCTTCCTCATCATCTCTTCTTGATCTGAAAAATCTCCGAACGACAGCAGCAACGGCACCAAGAAAAAGAAATAGGGCTATAGTGTCAAAACCGCCACCAACGGCAACAGCAACGCTGGGACCTGGAGCGAAGAAAGAAAATGGCGACCATCCCCAACCACCGAAGAACGGCAGGCCATAACCATAGCCATAGCCACCAACTAATGGTGGGGCAACCGGAGGATTTATGTAAATGTTGGTCCTGCAAAATTGGAACAAAAGTTGATGTTAACAATTTAACATCCATGGTCTTTGAGTAATGGACCAGATTTTCACAGGATCTGCTGCTACAAACGGTGTCATGTTCTTAACTTCTCACATGATGACATAGTGCGAGTGAAAACAAAATCTAAAGCAAGGGTAAGTAAATGTTATAATTGCAAGTTGGATGAAAACACAATGCCAAAATCAAATTAGTCGAACCCAAAAAACAATTTCTGCTCAATTCCACTTCACAGATACCTTTAACAAGATTGCTTCCGGAGAAACTTTGTTTTTTCATTTTTTGTTTTCTTTTTCAATTAATTTTACAGCCTAAGTAGCAAGAATAACCACAAAGTGGAAACATGTCTATAAATAAGATGAATGAGATATTTATTTGTGTGTTCTCATGTATATATATACAGAAGAAGTCTCTGAACTGCTACAAATTTTGAAAGAAAGAAATCCTCTTTCTGACCAAAAAGATGCTTTGAACATGCTATGCCTTTAGACAACTAAAACTAGACATAAGAAATGTAAAAAGTATTTGGAGGATTCTCTAATAGGGTAAGTAAAAAAAGAAGAAAAGAAAAACCTACTCTAGGCACAGTTCTACACTCTCAAATTTTTAATTAATAACTAGGGTTAATTATAAAACTATACCTCATAGTTTTAATTAGTTCTTAATTAATCATTCTATTATTTGAATTTGAAAAACTTGTTCTAATTTTATTTCTAGTAGATTGTTTTGACAGAAAAAGATACTCTTAATTAGACTGAATTTGTTTATGAACATACTTTTCTTATTGAGAATTTTTTTTAAAAAAAATATTTTACATTTAAAAAGCCATGAAACTTAAAGTCTTTTTTTTTTTTCTAAAATAAGATATTTTATTTAAAAATTTCTTTTTTATGTTTTAAGATCTATAAAATATTTTCTATAACTGTTTAAAGGAAGTTTATGTTATCTTGTCCAATTTTTTTAATTCATTCAAAAGATACCTTTGTAATTTTTAAAAACAAAGAGAACTAGAGAAATACTTCAACTAGAAAGTATAATTAGAGCTGGCAATTCGTGTTTGTGTGTCGTGTTCGTGTCAACATGTTTACAACATGACACGATTAAGCTAAACACAAACACGACACGATTAACAAACGTGCTTAAAATACAAACACGAACACTATACGCTTAAAACACGTTTAACACGACACGGCACACTTAAAAAAATTTATTATATAATTTTTTTTATAATTTTGACTATCACAATTTTAAAAATTAAATTCTTTTACTGTATATATATATATATTTTTTACTATAAACTAAGAAGTCTTTACTCTAAACTAAAAAGTCTCCATTAATGTTAACAACATTTAATTATTGAATATTTTAAACTGTATTTTCTTCCAATCTTTAAACTTTAACTAATTAAGATTGGAACACAAGGACGCCAGCGCCTTGAAACAAAAGGGAATGGGCAACGTTTATATAGAGGAAAAAGGGGAGAAAGTGTTTCTTTGTTTTCGATGTGGGGCCTTTGTTGCAAAACTTTAAAATCATAATAAATATATAAGAAGCCCTTTTTTAATGAAAAACATAGACTCACCTAGGTGGTGGGCTAGCGGTATAATCTCCCTTAGGATCGAGGTTTGATTCCTTGCAACCTCTAAAACTTGAAATTTTCATAATCTACCTTGGGAGAATCCATTTATTTTCGTGTTTTTTATGCCAACTCATTTATTTTCATGTTTTTTATGCCAACTCATTTATGACCCATTTAATATACGTGCGGTTCAAACCTATTTATCTCGTGTTATCGTGCCGTGTCTGAAATTACCAGCTCTAAGTATAATCATATAATTAACCCTTAATAACTATTAAATTTCATACTTTTTAATGTAATATGATTCTTTTTTTAATGAAAATTGAATATGCTTCTGATATGATTTAATAGTTCAAACCTTTATCTACTAGTACTTTTATCTTATCATAGAATTCTCTCCAAGGAATGACAATATCTTTCTTGTTATGTTATGCATCATGGCTATAGAGATTTCTTTGGTTGAGTAAGACAAGAATCCTACCCATAAGCTTGGTCCTAAGCTATTAAACTGGCATGATCCAAAGAATTCTCTTAAGTGGTACTCACCACTCACCAAACATCCTGTGGAAACAAATACTTATCTCCTCAAGAACAACTATGTTCTCATCAAATTAGTCAATCCATCTCATATTCAACAAAAAGCAAAGCACAAAAAAAAATTTCCCATTCCAAAATCACAGAAACAAAGAAGCTCAACACTTACAAACTCTGATAACATTGAAAAAATCTGTCTAACTTAAATTACCTGGAATTATTGTTGATTCTAGGGGACGACCGAGGAGCCGAAGAACGAAACGCTTGCCCACCAACCCTGCCGCCAGTCTTGGCAGCCGACGCATCGGAAACGGAGCCCAGCGTCAGCACCCCAGCTGCCAGTGTTACTATTGCCAACTTTGCTAATTTGTTCTCCTTAGTCCTATCCAATTTGCATCCCAGTTTCTCTCTTAGAACAAAAGATCGATACTAAAAGGGGAAAAAAAATCAAAGATCTTGCGAAAAAGAAAGAAACCCATATTTTTTTTTTTACTTTTTTTTTACCTGGAATAATTTTTCGGGTCATCTTGTTTGTGTCTGAACGAGATGGTATCGTATTGAGTGCATCTGGGAATCCTGGTTTTGAGCTTGTAAGCTGGTGAAGAAAGAGCGTTGGCCAGAAAGCTTTGTTGGGATGAGGCTAACGACATTTTATTATTATTTTGAAGCTTCTTCTTGTCGTTGAAACTTCTTTTTTTGTATAGTTTCCAAGTTTTATGTTGGGTTCTTTTTCTCTTTCCTTTCTAGTGATCTATGTATGTAACAAGAACAGAGACGACAGAACCCACTAGACACATTTTTTTCATTTTCGTTTTCTATTACTGTCTTCTCAGTAGTCGGTATTATTTCTGATGCCAAGGTTGCCAAGTGGCGTATAGCTAATGGATGAATACAAGATTGAAAGACTAATAAGCATATCTCTAGGATTCGTGTTAAACCATTATATTTGTAAAATAAAATTTGGACATATTATTTCTGATGCTAACGTTGCCAAGTGGCGTCTAGCTAGTGGATGAATATAAGATTCAAAGACTAGCGTGCATATTAACCCATTATATTTGTAAAATATATCTGCACCATAAATACAAAAAGAGCGTAAAAGTTCGCTTGGAATCCAAAATGTTTTTGAAATGTTTTTTCTTCCTCGATTTTTTTTTTTTTTTTTCTTTCCGACTTGTGTTTTTTCCTCTGTTTTTCTTTCGAATTTTTTTTTCTTTTTTCTGCTAACATGCTTGATTTATGTATAAAAGATTGTCTACGGTCCCCACTTCCATTATGGGGAAATTCCCCACAAAATCTTGAGCGTCAATAATATTGAAATGGCAATGTCCAATATCATATAGGAAAATCCAACGATGGAAGTTGTTAAAGGGCATTAGAGGGGTACAAAGGTAGGGAAAATTGGAAACCGGACTTCAATTTGCTGATTAAAGTAGGAAGTTTAATTTTGAGAAAAAAAGAAAAAGAAAAGGGAATTTTCAAAGAGAAAATTACATGTTATTTCTTATTTTAAAAGTTGTATTTATTTATACCACTCTTAAAAAAGTTTATGCTATATTATTTCTCATATTACATGTTAAATTGTATCATAAATGAACATACGTAATATACGTAAACTTGTACGGACATTGGACCCGTAATCATATCGCTACATTTAATGTTCGTGAGTTTCTATGATTCCCATATTAAAAATTTGTTTGAAAATCCATTTTGATTTTTCAAAACAATCCATGCTTTGCATATAAAATTTTTGTGTCAAAAATTTTATCTTAAAATAGAATCTGGTTTGATTAAACATGGAACTATAAACTTATATAGTTTTTCGAGTGCTATAACTCTTTTGTTGGTTGTAATTAGCGATTTTGCCACTAAACAGGTGCTTTTGTTTTGAAGCTAGTACCAAATGGTATCTTTTTGTTAATTTTAAAAACAACCATAAACTGTATGTCAGAGACAGTTTTAATAAAAGTTTTCTTTATAAAAGTTCCTTGTCCTTGCAAGGTCTAAAACTTTTCTATATTCTAAAAGTACATTTTTTTGTCTTCAACATATCTGTTTGTAGTGATTTTGTAAACTTTATCAATTAGACTGCTTTTATAAAATTGTTTTAAAGTCCACTTTAAAGGCAAAATTTTTAAAAAAATTTTTCATGAAAGTTCTTCATCTCGTTCGAGATATAAAACTTTCATGTTTCACAAAAATTGTGATTTAGAGGCACACGTGTAGTAAAGAGATACATTCAGAAAGAGGGATCAACTACGAGGAAACTGTCTTGCCTTAGCGATGTTAAAGTCAATTCGCATTCTTTTATCCATTGTTGTGTATCTCGATTATGACATATAGCAAATGGATGTCATTACTAGTTTCTTGAATAGCAATCTTGAGGAAACCATTTATATGGTGCAACTAAATGGATTAAAGGCTAAAGGTCAAAAGGATAAAACCTACAGGTTGCTAAAGTTGATTTATGGACTAAGGCAAGCTTCTAGGTCCTAGAACATAAGATTTGATTAGGCGCTCAAATCATATGGGGTTCGAGCAAAATGTTGATGAACCATGCATGTACAACCACATTAAGGACGAAAGAATGGTTTTTCTACTACTCTATGTTAATGGTATTCTACTCATTAGGAACAATGTAGAAACATTGTCATCAGTCATAAGGATTGTTTCTTACAAAAACATAAACTAAACTATGGGTATCACAACCAATGTTGTAACAGCTCGTAAGACACATAAGGAATCAATCTTTGAGTCAATTACAGAATGCACTGCCGTTGCTGAAATCTTGACATACTATAAACTTTGGAATTCAACTTTTGAAATAAAAAACAAGGCAATTTTGAAATCTGTAATACAGATGTTGTACAATGTGTTGTAACACCTCTTGGGACACATAATGAAACAGTCCTAGAAACAACCACAGATTGTATTGCAGTTACTGTGACAGCCAATGGAAACAATAAAGTAAGCATTTTAAGAAATAAAAGAACTAGGCAGTTCTAAAATATGCACTATAGGTGTACAATGTGTTTGCAACACCTCTTGTGACAGTAAGTGGGACAACTTAGAATGCATGAAACATCACTTTAGAGTTGGAATTCCAGTTTCTAATGTTTTACATAAAGTTGTTCATATTGTAGAGATCAAAAAGTCTCGTATTTGAGAAAGTTTTAACATGATCTTTAAGCTGTCCATTTTTAAACTCAAAGTAAGTATAATTTTTTTTCCTAAACATAAAATCCTAACTTAGTTCTAACCTATCCATAACCAAAGTTGCATAAACTAAAGCTACATCAACTTAAACTTAAAATGGCCATAACATATTCACAAATAAAACCTTATTGCATGCCTTAAACATCGATAGCCATAAACTAATTCATAGTTAAAAATAAAAGGTGTAAAAGATTGGAGTTATACCCTTGAAGACACCCTTGAATAATCCACCTAGTCTCCTCCTATTTTTCTTGATCATGAGTGATTTAAGTGAGCAAGAGAAATGGAAAATTTTGAGAGAAAAACTAAGGAAGTTCTGCAATTTTTGAAGAGGGTGTGGAAGAGCTTAGAGAAGGTTGATTTCTTTCTTGAGGAAATGGAGACAAAAGAGCAAAATTTGACTTTAATTGATGACAAGTCTTTAGATAGACAAAATGCTAATTAGATTAACTCTCTAACCTTGATTTTGAAGCATCAAAGTGAGCTTTATAAATTGAAAAATCACTTAGATGGGACTAATGGGGGTGCCATAAGCTTAAGGAAATAGAGGGAAAATTTTCTATCATTAAAATGAGTCACTTTACTTTTGGTGAATAGTGTAAAGTGAAGTCTCTTTTAGAGACAAGATCGGCTTTTTAAGGTCTTTTTTTTTTTTTTTGAATTTGTTGGCTTTGTTTGCAAGTTTCTCTAAAACAAAGTTTTTTACTAGCTGAGGAAACTAGCTGGATGGTATGAGAATTTCGCTTCCGTCAGGTCCTTTAACTTTGCTTATCACAGTCTAAGCTTAACCTCCCAATTTACCAATAATGATGTTATTTCTAAATCACATACGAAAGTTGGAATGCTATTATTCTTAAAGTTATTCCTTGACTGCATAATTTTTAAACATAACTTTTCCTGCATTTATCTCAGAATTAGCACAGTTTTTAATACTATCAATTTCTAATTCCAAATACTTTTTTTATTGAAAATGCTACTCGTGTAGCTAAATTTAAACTAATAAGTAATTAAGAGCATTTTATGGATTAGAGTGATTCGCTAAACACTGCTAACTCATATTGTACTTGAAAATCTTCTACAATAAATTTTTAAGTTAATTTACGGTTTAAATTTTTCTCTGGCTTGAATCGTAGAGTAAAATCATAAACTATATTATTTTGCTCTTACGGGATATAAAGTCTAGTTTTAATATTTAATATAAAATTTTGAAATTATTTTATAATTTTACAAATTCTCAAATCAAAAAGTTAACAAAATTATTTAAATTCCAACATAAACTTCGAGAGTTTCTAATCTTGAAATAATTTCTAATATCATTCTAAAAAAGTTAACGCTATTTTATACCACCAAATTCACTCTAACTATAAAATTATGAAATTTCACAAATCCTTGCGCAAAATAAGTGTTTGAGTCTTTTAAAAAAAGCCCTTTCCTTGATGAGTTGAATTCTATTGTATACTAATCAAATACTTGATTATCGGACCGAAATTCTATTTGGTCCATTAGGGATATATTGACTTGCCTCAAGTCAATATTTTCTTAAACTCTGCACTCATTTCTTACCCGTTCAACTTATTATCTATTATCTCGATTTACCGCCATCCTTTTTAGCTAAAAGTCCACAGTTATTCCTATACTAGTTCAACATGCATAGTATGAGGAAGCTTGTTGTACTGTCGTTATCCTTGTAATTCTTACCGAAACTCATACTCATAAGCCATAAACTTATGCTTCTTATGAACTTAATGGTGTAGTTATGAAAAAACTTTAATGACTAATTACTAGATTTTTCGGACACTACAGGAATGTGAAATCTAGTGGTGAAGAATTGTTGCCTTATGCCTGCACACACAATGATCTGTTGAAGGAGAATAGTGATAATATCCTTTGCTGGAGATTCCCAAAGTTTTTATTTTAGCATTTTGTTTCTGTTTTTGAGAGGTATGAATTAAATTATATAACAATTTATTATTCATTACAACAAGAATTAGTACTAATATAAATTTCAAAATTTTGTTACATCAATATGATTATTTTTCCAACAATAATGACATATCAATATTAATTTATAGTGGAGGATATAGAATGATATAAAAAACCATCTTGATTTTGTACTCCATCTACATGACATAAGGACTAAAACTTTATAGAAAAAGAAAACCATAAAGAATCTCATGAATATGTTTTTGAAGAAGAAAAATATAAAGATTGAAGACATGAATACATTCTTCAAAGAAGAGAGAAATTGATTTTTTTTTTGAAGAAATCATGAATACTAAAATCTTAATTTTTGAATGTGAACTATACATTTAAAAAAATAAAAAATATAAATATTGGGTTACTTTCACAACTGGTTCCTAAGGTGTACCCTCGCTCTCGATTTAGTTCTTAACATTTAAAAAGTCTCACTTTGGTCTATAATTTATTACTTTGTTTTAGTTTCAATCGTTTTGTTAGTTAGGTGTGATATTTAGCAGAAGATTTTTAAAAGTCCCACTTTAGTTTGTGATCTATTACTTTGTTTTCGCTTTTGGTCACTATGTTATAACTAAGAGTTACTAAGGATTAAAATTTAGAAAATTTAAAGTGAAAAACTAAATATAAGGATTTTGATGCATGTAATTAAAAAAATAATTTTATGATATTGTTAGTAAAATGGATTTTAATTTAAAAGAAAGACAAGTTGAGTTTCTAATACAGTATATAAGTATTAGATAATCACGCATTTTAAATAACAAACTATGTATTGTGAGTTATATATAAATATATGTATTTATATGTTGTGCTAGATAACTATAATTCTGAAGATCATAGTTATTATATATACACGAACATATGTATATGTTGATATTAAATATTCAACTTTGCCTTTTAAAAAAATTAAAGTTCATCTAAAAACTAATATGCTAAAT
Source organism: Artocarpus heterophyllus (assembly GCA_025403435.1). Lineage (NCBI taxonomy): Eukaryota > Viridiplantae > Streptophyta > Magnoliopsida > Rosales > Moraceae > Artocarpus > Artocarpus heterophyllus. The sequence continues at coordinate 23,989,560 of CM046346.1, forward strand.
TGTTTTTGTTTTAGTTACGTAAATTAAAATCATTGTACTTAGTTTCTTACTTAAGTTTTTTTTTTTAATTTTAATCCTTGATAATATCTTGCTAATAAATAGATAAAAAGTAAAATAAATTAAAAGAGTAAGGACCAAAATGGAACATCTTAAGAATATTTTGTTAAATATTTAAGTCCTAACTAATCGAAAGACCAAAGCTTAAATAAAGAAAAAGTTTTAGGACTAAAATGAGACTTCTTACATAAATAGGACTAAAATGGGATTGAAGGTAAACCTCAAGGACCATTTTTGATGTTAATGCTTAAAATTTATAAAGACTTAATAATCGTTGAATAATATTAGACATGTTTTATTAATGAAATTGAGTATAAACTACATGTACTGTAAATTTGATTTTTGTAAGACGAAGAAAATTTTTCTAACGTTTTTTGAATTTTAGCCACATTTTATTGAAAAATAGTGTAAAAAAGCAGGTGCTCAAAAATTGATTTTTGTATAGCAAAGAAAATTTTTAGAGTGTTTATTAACATTATGTGAACATTTCCAAAAATATCTTGGATATTATAGATATTCACAGCATTGTTGATATTTATATTAAAATTATGGATATTTTATAAACGCTTTGAGAAACATACCCATTATCTATTAGACTTCAAAATATAAAAGGTGATGTATCAACAATAACTTAGACATTTTCATTCTTACTATTATCTATAACATCAACAATATCTTAGAGGTTTTCATTTTTACTGTATCGAAAACTTGTATAAGAAAAGAGAATATTTTTTGTACTTTAACATCAATTAAAACCAATCCAATGGTACAAATTAACTCTCTAATCACTTAGTTCAAATCTAATGATTTAAAGTTAGTCCACATGGCTAACTTGTTCACTTACATATCACATCAATTTATATCATTAGCTTTCTTTCTTATTATCTTCTCTTGCCTATAACTTTTTACTAATGCGCTTTCTTTATACATGCTCTCCTTATGTAACACCCGCCTATTCTATGTAACGGATCGCGTTAAGTTAGTAACGTTGTTAAGGAATGTTATTAATAAATTTCGTTATATGATATGTGATGTACATGTTACTAACTTTTTATGTCAAGTTTTGTGACAGGTGACGACCGCATGGGATCGTTGTGCTCTTGTGTTCATGTGAAATTTTAAGTATATGTTTATTTATGATGCAATAATGAATGTATGTTTTATTGTATGGCATTTAAGGACAGTTCGGCAGGCCGAACATCTTGCCGAGATCTGCAGGCTGAACTTGCTGGAACCGACAAGCCGAAGGGAAAAATCGGCAGGCCAAACATGGCTGACGAGTAGTCAGCAGAAATCTCTCCAGAGTTATGGCTGAGTTAATTATGTTAATTGGATGAATTAATGTGATTAATTGACATAATAATGGAATGTTTTTATCAGTTAAGGAAATAAAAGGGTTTGAATTTGCATTAATTTGTATAATTATAAATGATTTCCCATTTTAAGAGGGCAATATATGGCAAGTGTGACTACTGGATTTAATTTTCCTTCTTTCTCTCCTTTTCCCACGCCTATAGCCACCCAACAGTCAGAATTTTCTGACTTAATGAAGGCAATGAATGCTCATTATACTTGTTACGTTAAAAAATTTTTAACATTTTCTTTCCTCAGGTTTTTCTCTCAACTTCTCATGTTTCTCCTCTCATTCACTATCTGAGACATTTTTTTTCTTCTCATTCTCATTCTTTCTCTTCTCTTCTCCACGAGTTCCTTTTCTCTCTTTCACGAAAATTTTTTGAGAAAAATTGAAAGAAAATTTTAAATTTTGTTGGTGAAATCAAGAGTTTTGGGAAGAAATTTCAAGGTAAGAACACAGTTTTCTTTCTGTTTTTGAAAGCATTCTTCTCCTCAATTGTCGACAATATCTTTCTTTAGGTATTGTATTTGTTTTGATATGATATGCATGTGTATGTTATGAGATGATTTTTCCAAGTTTCATGTCTTCTCGGTTTTTATGATATAAATATGAATTTTCTATCTTCTACCCCTCACAGTGAATATTAATGTTTAATCTTGATGTATAAAAAAAAAATAATGTTATTCAAGGGGTAAATGTGATGTTTTTCATGATAGTCGTCAAGAATGTACATGTTTATATGTATGATAAATGCATTATATGTTATGAAATTTTTATGGGAATTCATTAAGAAAACTGTTTTAATAAATGTTATTTCTGGATTTTTGTTTATGAAATGTTATGTATGTTTAAAAGATTTTATGGTAATTTGATGTTTGCATGAAGTTTTAAATTAATATATATATATTTTAATTGTTTGAAAATGTTTTATTTAAAAGATAATTATGTTCAAAATGTATGGTTTGTTTTATATGCTTAAGGTAATTTTTATGATTTAAGAAAAATCATAACAACATGTTTATGTGATGGCGATTTTTATGGTTATGAATTATGTTTACAATATGAGATGAGTGTATGTATATGTGAATATTATATAAATGAATGTTATGTGTATGGATATTTCATGATAAGTATTTATTTTTATTGTATCCTTAAATGGATAAATGGCATGAACACTCAAGAAGCAAGCACTACGAGACCGCGGTGTCGTCACCAAATCACGTTAAGGTTAAGTAAGCTATCGTTAAGGTAAGTACATTCTCACTTGCAACATGACACCTTTTTTTCAAGGTTTGAAGATATGTTTACAAGGATATTCATGATGATTTTATGATGATTTTCCTTAAAGGATTTCTTATGAAAGATTCTCATGATTTTAAGTTATGCATGATGTTTATGGCATGTTTTTAAGCATGAAAAGTATGTATATATGTATCACCTAATAAGTGTTGCACATCTAATGTTATGAAATGTTATGTTATGATGTCATGTTTGGTTTGGGATTAGCTACCCTTCTCCTCTCATGACGACGCGCCGATAATGATGTTATGGTGCAACACTTGGGCCCTTAAGATGAAAATGGAATAAGTTTAAAAATGGTCAATGTAAAGAAAGATATGTTTCTATGAAATTGTGCTTAAAGCACTTTTATGATATGATGATGATGATGATGATGATGTTTATGAAATGTTTTAAATTATGAGAATATATGTACTTACTAAGCATTAGCTTAATAATGTTTTATGTCATGTTGCAGATAGGGGTAAGAAAATCATGGACTAGGAGAAGGACATGGGAAGGCGTGTGAGCAACATGAACGATGAATTGTAACCGGAAGCACCCCAAGAAAAACGATTTTATGATTTAATCAAGTTATATATTTTGAGCATATATTTTTATGTTATGTTTTAGGAATACTTATATAATGGTTTTATGAGATATTTTAACATTTTTAATGAATTATGAACTTCTGCTATATTTTACGTAAAGTTGGTATGTTTTAAATTAAGTTTTCCTAAGGAATTTGGTCTCGGACGGCCTGCCAAACTCTGTGGTCGGTCAGCCGAAGACCAGAAGTTTGGCCTGCCGATCGAATTTTCTGGCCTGCCGAACATGAATGCATTTTTTGTCCAAATTGCAAAGCCTCTGCCGGCCTGCCGGTTGAGGAAACTTCGGCCCGCCGATGATGTTCGGCCTGCCGAAGTCCCAAGTTCAGCCTGCCAAACTGTGGGAATAAATGGATTTCAAATGATGTGATGATCAAAGAGATTTAATGTGATATTTTATAAGTCCTGATTTTTACAACTTGATAAACCTATATTAATAAATAAGTTCATGATTGGTTTAAGTATAATTGAATAAATTATGATATGGAATAAGTTAAACATTGTTATTCTAAACAATGATAAGTTTAAAAAAAAAAACGTATGAATGGATCCTGGTAATGTAAGTTGAAGTACTTTTAAAATCAATAGTAACGATTAAGTTTGATATTATTTATGTGTTTAAAGTTTATGCATGTACGAATGTAAGTATGTAATGACATCTGTGACGTCCGAATTAAGGGGTGTTTCAGGCTTTGATATCAGAGTGAATCTTTCGATTACAATTCATATCACCACACGTCAATCTAAGTCCTCCAAGTAAGTATGTTATTAAGTTAGAGGTACTGATGCAAGTATGATGATAAGATTAAGGTTTGAATGATTAATGATTAATGACATAGTAGTGAAAACCTGCCTCATAAATGGAAGATTATTTCTAAGTCCTAATTATTTTAGGAAATTTACGATGGACGGCCACAGAAGAATGCAGACTCGCACTCAAACTAACGAGAGACTTATGACGATGATTGCTGAACTGCAAAGGCAGTTGGAGGATCAATGAAGGGAGATTGCTGCATTAAGGGCCAATGGCCAGAATGGTGAACAACGAGGTAATGATGTGCCTTTTCCTCCGCAGCCACAAGTACAAGTAAACGAAGTCCCAGCTCCTGCTGCTGAACCAAGAGCAGCTTATCAGGAACCTCTTCTGGTCAGATGGAAGAGAGTCAAGCCAGCTGACTTTGAGGGTTCTAAGGACCCGTTAGTCGCTTAAGGATGGTTGAAGACGATTGAGGCCACCTTACGACTTATGGATTTCACGGACAACAAGAAGGTCCTCTGTGCCTCATACTGCCTTACCATAGAGGCCAGAATTTGGTGGGATGGCATTGAACAGAGCAGAAATGTTGAAGAGATGACATGGGCTGACTTTGTTCACGAGTTCAACACAAAGTTCTTCCACATGAATGTCACGAGGAAGTATTATGAGGAGTTTGAAAGCCTACGCTAGGGGGATATGACAGTCACTGATGTGGTGACAAAGTTTGACTAGCTTGCTCGTCTATGTCCAGGGATGGTTGTGAACGAAGGTGAAAGGGTCAGAAGGTTGATCAGAGCACTTAGGACAGACATTGCTGTAATTGTTGATGGGGCAAGTCCGCCAAGGACCCAAGAACAGGTTGTTATGAGGGCTCAACGTGCTGAGTTCCATCTATCGAAGTTAAGAAGGAATCAGCCTCAGCCCATCTAGCAAGCCAACAATGCTAACAACCAGAACTGCCCTCCCCACAGAAACAACAACAACAACCAGAACTGGAGGAACAATAAGAGGAAGGGCAATCCTCAACAACAGCAGGGCCAAGACAACAAAAGGCACAATGATGGTCAGCGCAATAACAATGACAGGAGATTCCAACCATGTGCTAAATGCGGAAAGAAACATTCAGGGGAATGCCGATTGTGGACAAACCAATGTTTCATATATGGGCGCGAAGACCATTTTGTAAAGAACTGCCCCAAGTTGATGAATGCTAATGCCCAGCAAAGAGCTCATTCTCAAGCCCAACTGCATCAGATGCAAACCTCCCTTGAAGGGCCACTAATTAGTCAAGGGAGACTTGAAGCCCAACCGACCAATGCCTGAATCTATGCCATGATGAAAGAACAAGTGGCTGTTGAAGCCTCCAATGTGGTCACAGGTCAGATAACAAGCTTATCTAATGATGTTTATGTTCTTTTTGATACGGGTGCCACACATTCTTTTGTGTCTATGTCACATGCTAAGAAGTTAGGGGTTCGGTTAGAACCTATGAGACAGGGATTCACTACGACACTACCCTCCGGGGAAGTGATATTATCCACGCATTGTTTGCGTACAGTACCCCTATGGATTTCTGATAGGGAACTTTTCGTCGACCTCATTGTGATCGACATGCATGACTACGACATGATTCTTGGGATGGATTTCCTAAGCAAGTATAATGCCTCAATCGAATGCCGGAAACGAAAGGTAATCTTCCATCCTGAAGGTGATCAGAAATTCGTTTATGTTGGCGAGACCAGAAAGAAACCGCACATGTTTCTATCAGCAATGAAAGCAAGGAAGCTTTTGGCAAGTGGCTGCACGGGTTATCTGGCAAACGTTGTAGACAAAAGCCAAGAAGGAAAGACAAGAATTGAAGATGTGCATGTTGTTCATGAATATGAAGATGTGTTTTCTGATGATCTAACGAGCCTACCGCCAGAAAGAGAAGTTGAATTTGAGATTAAGCTCGCTCCAGGCACTGAACCAATCTCTAAAGCGCCTTATAGAATGGCCCCGACAAATTAAAGGAGCTTCACATGCAATTAAATGAGCTACTTGACAAAGGATTTATTAGGCCAAGTCACTCACCGTGGGGTGCTCCAGTCTTGTTTGTGAAAAAGAAGGATGGCACTATCAGACTCTGCATCGACTACAGAGAGCTGAACAAGGTGACGATCAAGAACAAGTATTCGTTGCCTCGAATTGATGATTTGTTTGATCAGCTCAAGGGTGCATCGGTGTTCTCAAAGATTGATCTACAGTCAGGATATCACCAGTTGAAGATTAAAGAAGGAGATATCCCCAAGACTGCTTTTAGGTCAAGGTATGGTCACCATGAATTCATGGTTATGCCTTTCGGTCTGACGAATGCACCGGCTGCCTTTATGGATTTGATGAACAGGGTATTCAAGGATTTCCTCGATAAATTTGTTGTATTTATCGATGATATTCTTGTCTACTCTAAGAATCAAGAAGAACATGAGGAGCATTTAAGGATTGTGCTGTAGACTTTAAGAAGACACCAGCTATATGCTAAGTTCTTCAAATGCGAGTTTTGGCTTGATAAAGTGTCATTCTTAGGACATGTTATTTCAAAGGATGGGATAATGGTGGACCCTGCTAAAGTAGAAACTGTACTCAATTGGAAGCAACCGATGAATGCAAGTGAAATAAGGAGCTTCTTGGGTCTAGCAGGTTACTATCGGAGATTCGTAGAAGATTTCTCCAAGATAGTAGCTCCACTCACGAACTTAACTCGCAAGGGAAAGAAGTATGAATGGACGGATGCATGTGAAAGGAGTTTTCAAGAACTGAAGAAAAGATTAACGACGGCTCCAGTATTGGCAATTCCTGAGGGAAATGATGGGTTCGTAATCTATAGTGATGCATCCAAGATGGGCCTCGGAGCTGTACTGATGCAGAATGAAAAGGTGATTGCTTATGCTTCAAGGCAACTAAAGGATTATGAAAAGAACTATCCTACTCATGATCTCGAGTTAGCAGCAGTCGTTTTTGCGTTGAAGATATGGAGACACTATTTGTATGGGGTCCAATGCAGATCTTCACTGATCATCAAAGTCTGAAGTACTTCTTCACGCAAAGAGACCTGAACATGATACAACGAAGATGACTAGAGTTGGTGAAGGATTATAATTGTGAAATCCTTTATCATCCTGGTAAAGCTAACCGAGTAGCTGATGCTTTAAGTAGGAAGTCAGTTGCCACGTTGATGTCAATGCAAGCAATGTCTCCACCTCTAAGGAAGGAAATTCTAGACTTCAGTTTAGAACTTATAGCAGGCCAGCTATCAGCACTCTCTCTTGCTCCGACGATGTATGATGAAATTCGGAGTAAGCAAGATGACGATGTAAGCCTTGAAAGGATCAAGCAAGAAATGAAAGAGGGAAAATGTCAAGAGTTTCGTATTACGGATGACGAAACTCTGTACCTTAAAGACCGTTTATGTGTTCCCAATGTTGATGATTTAAGGGAAAGGATCTTGGTAGAAATTCATGACAGTCCTTACTCTATTCATCCAGGTGCAACAAAGATGTATAATGATCTAAATGGTAACTTCTGGTGGTTTGGAATGAAACGTGATGTTGCAAAGTATGTGAAGAAATGTATGACATGTCAGCAAGTAAATGCTGAACACCAGAGACCTGGTGGTGAACTGCAGTCTATCCAAATACCGGAATGGAAATGGGAAGAAATAGCTATAGATTTCATTACTGGCTTACCCAGAACTACGAATGGCTATGATGCAATTTGGGTAGTTGTGGATCGGCTGACGAAGACGGCGCATTTCATTCCTATCAAGATCACTTACTCTATGGAACGGGTAGCAGAACTCTATGTTAAGGAGATTGTACGACTTCATGGGATTCCCAAGTCAATCATCTCAGATTGTGATGGCAGGTTCACATCTAAGTTTTGGAAGAGTGTATAGACTGCAATAGGAACCAGGCTTCATTTTAGCACGGCTTTTCATCCTCAGATTGACGGCCAAACAGAGAGGACGAACTTGATTCTAGAAGATATGCTACAGGCTTGTTCTCTCGATTATAAGACCAGTTGGTGTAAAATGTTGCCGTTAGCAGAGTTTGCTTACAACAATAGCTTTCAGGCGACAATTGGAATGGCACCATATGAAGCGGTGTATGGACGAAAATGCAGGTCACCTATATGTTGGCATGAAGCTGGTGAAAAGAAGTTGATGGAAAGTGTAGATGCTGAAAGAACCGACTTTGTGAATGAAACTTCTGAGATGATAAAGTTGATAAGAAGAAGAATAGAGACCGCCCAAAGCCGTCAAAAGAGTTATGCTGACAAAAGAAGAAGACCTTTAGAGTTCGCTGTAGGCGAATATGTGTTCTTGAAAGTTGCACCAATGAAAGGAGTTATGAGATTTGGGAAGAAAAGCAAGTTAAGCCCAAGATTCATCGGTCCTTATGAAGTTGTTAAACGAATAGGCAAAGTAGCTTATCAGTTGAAGTTGCCATCTGAAATGTCTGCAATGCACGATGTATTTCATGTCTCCATGCTCAAGAAGTATGTTCCAGACCCTACGCATGTGATTGAGCCACAAGTGATCGAGATATGAGAAAACTTAAGTTATGAAGAAAAGCCAATAAAGATACTCGATCGGAAAACCAACACTTTGAGGAATAAAGAAATTCCATTGGTCAAGGTATTATGGCGAAATCAGCAAGTTGAAGAAGCTACATGGGAACGAGAAGATGACATGAAAGTTATGTATCCGCATTTATTCTAAGTTTCGAGGACGAAACTTTTATAAGGTGGGGAGAATTGTAACACCCGCTTATTTTATGTAACGGACCACGTTAAGTTAGTAACGTTGTTAAGGAATGTTATTAATAAATTTCGTTATATGATATGTGATGTACATGTTACTAACTTTTTATGTCAAGTTTTGTGACAGGTGACGACCGCATGGGATCGTTGTGCTCTAGTGTTCATGTGAAATTTTAAGAATATGTTTATTCATGATGCAATAATGAATGCATATTTTATTGTATGGCATTTAAGGACAGTTCGGCAGGCCAAACTTTTAAGATCGACAGGCCGAACATCTTGCCGAGATCGGCAGGCCGAAGAAACCAATCGGCAGGCCAAACTTGCTGGAACCGGCAGGCCGAAGGGGAAAATCGATAGGCCGAACATGGTTGACCAGCAGTCAGCAGAAATCTCTCCAGAGTTATGGCTGAGTTAATTACATTAATTGGATGAATTAATGTGATTAATTGGCATAATAATGGAATGTTTTTATCAGTTAAGGAAATAAAAGGGTTTGAATTTGCATTAATTTGTATAATTATAAATGATTTCCCATTTTAAGAGGGCAAGATATGGCAAGTGTGACTACTGGATTTAACTTTCCTTCTTTCTCTCCTTTTCCCACACCTATAGCCACCCAATAGTCAGAATTTCCTGACTTAATGAAGGCAATGAATGCTCATTATACTTGTTACGTTAAAAAAATTTTAACGTTTTCTTTCCTCAGGTTTTTCTCTCAACTTCTCACGTTTCTCCTCTCATTCACTATCTGAGACATTTTTTTTCTTCTCATTCTCATTCTTTCTCTTCTCTTCTCCACGAGTTCCTCTTCTCTCTTTCACGAAAATTTTCTGAGAAAAATTGAAAGAAAATTTTAAATTTCGTTGGTGAAATCAAGAGTTTTGGGAAGAAATTTCAAGGTAAGAACTCAGTTTTCTTTGTGTTTTTGAAAGCATTCTTCTCCTCAATTGTCTACAATATCTTTCTTTAGGTATTGTATTTGTTTTAAATTTTTAATATGATATGCATGTGTATGTTATGAGATGATTTTTCCAAGTTTCATGTCTTCTAGGTTTTTATGATATAAATATGAATTTTCTATCTTCTACCCCTCACAGTGAATATTACTGTTTAATCTTGATGTATAAAAAAAATAATGTTATTTAAGGGGTAAATGTGATGTTTTTCATGATAGTCGTCAAGAATGTACATGTTTATATGTATGATAAATGTATTATATGTTATGAATTTTTTATGGGAATTCATTAAGAAAACTGTTTTAATAAATGTTATTTCTGGATTTTTGTTTATGAAATGTTATGTATGTTTAAAAGATTTTATGATAATATGATGTTTGTATGAAGTTTTAAATTAATATATATATATTTTAATTGTTCGAAAACGTTTTATTTAAAAGATAATTATGTTCAAAATGTATGGTTTGTTTTATATGCTTAAGGTAATTTTTATGATTTAAGAAAAATCATAACAACATGTTTATGTGATGACGATTTTTATGGTTATGAATTATGTTTACAATATGAGATGAGTGTATGTATATGTGAATATTATATGAATGAATGTTATGTGTATGGATATTTCATGATAAGTATTTATTTTTATTGTATCCTTAAATGGATAAATGGCATGAACACTCGAGAAGCGAGCACTACGAGACCGCGGCGTCGTCACCAAATCACGTTAAGGTTAAGTAAGCTATCGTTAAGGTAAGTATATTCTCACCTGCAACATGACACATTTTTTTCAAGGTTTGATGATATGTTTACAAGGATATTCATGACGATTTTATGATGATTTTCCTTAAAGGATTTCTTATGAAAGATTCTCATGATTTTAAGTTATGCATGATGTTTATGGTATGTTTTTAAGCATGAAAAGTATGTATATATGTACCACCTAATAAGTGTTGCACACCTAATATTATGAAATGTTATGTTATGATGTCATGTTTGGTTTGGGATTAGCTACCCTTCTCCTCTCATGACGGCGTGCCTATGATGATGTTTATGGTGCAACACTTGGGCCCTTAAGATAAAAATGGAATAAGTTTAAAAATGGTCAATGTAAAGAAAGATATGTTTCTATGAAATTGTGCTTAAAGCACTTTTATGATATGATGATGATGATGATGTTTATGAAATGTTTTAAATTGTGAGAATATATGTACTTACTAAGCATTATCTTTATAATGTTTTATGTCATGTTGCAGAGAAGGGTAAGAAAATCATGGACTAGGAGGAGGACATGGGAAGGCGTGTGAGTAACATGAACGATGAATTGTAACCGGAAGCACGCCAAGAAAAACGATTTTATGATTTAATCAAGTTATATATTTTGAGCATATATTTTTATGTTAAGTTTTAAGAATACTTACATTATGGTTTTATGAGATATTTTATCATTTTTAATGAATTATGAACTTCCGCTATATTTTACGTAAAATGGGTATGTTTTAAATTAAGTTTTCCTAAGGAATTTGGTCTCGGACGGCTTGCCGAACTCTGTGGTCGGCCTGCCGATCGAATTTTTCGGCTTGCCGAACATGGATGAATTTTTGGTCCGAATTGCAAAGCCTCTGCCGGCCTGCCGGTTGAGGGAACTCCGGCCTACCGATGATGTTCGGCCTGCCGAAGTCCCAAGTTCGGCATGCCAAACTGTGGGAATAAATGGATTTCAAATGATGTGATGATCAAAGAGATTTAATGTGATATTTTATAAGTCCTGATTTTTACAACTTGATAAACCTATATTAATAAATAAGTTCATGATTGGTTTAAGTGTAATTGAATAAATTATGATATGGAATAAGTTAAACATTGTTATTCTAAACAATGATAAGTTAAAAAAAAAAAAAACCGTATGAATGGATCCTGGTAATGTAAGTTTAAGTACTTTTAAAATCAATAGTAACGATTAAGTTTGATATTATTTATGTGTTTAAAGTTTATGCATGTACGAATGTAAGTATGTAATGGCATCTGTGACGTCCGAATTAAGGGGCGTTTCACCTTAGCTGTCAATACCTTCAATAACATAAACAATTAGCTTATATACTAACATCTGTGAACTTACCTATGAATAAAATATGATAGAGATTTGTTAACCTTTTATATTAATAAATTAATTATGATTTTTTCCTTCTATTCTATTTGTTAAATTTATGATATTGTATTGAAATATGCATGATAAAATATTTGGAATTGATTTTGTTTTATTTCATTTTTTAGATGAGATTGCATTTTATTTTTATATTTAATATTAGATAGGTATAGAGAAGTATTTGATCAAAATTTAAAAGTTTTTCCTTGGTTTCTGATTTTTTTTTATAAATTTTCTTTTTGTTTACTTCATATGTCAAGTTGGAGCTGTCTAATTATATATTGTGTTAGCAAATATATACAATTGAAAGAAACAACCCCTATATTTTTTTTCCCTTAAATAGCTGTGTATGAAATACTTGCAAAAAAACGTGAAAATATTTTTATTACTGATGAGGATGCGGGAAGAGCCCAGGCATGCTCCATATCAGTCTATATATAAGCGTCAATGTTTGAGACTTTGGAGTTTTCGACCAAAACTACAATGATATGGTCGAAAGTGAATTTTTTTGTTAAGATGTGAGAGACTCTTAGCTTGTAAGAAGATATGATATGATGGGCTTCATGTTTTTCACTCAATCTATCAAATCTTCTTTCCATTAAATGCATTAGAGAAGGAAAAGTTGGTTCCACATGAATTTATTAATTTATATATATATATTTACAATTTTTGCCTTTTTTGGCTTTTCTTTTCTCTCTTTATATATATATATATAAAGATGTAGTGTTTCAACTAGCTACTAAAAATTGCATCTTTTTTTGGGCTGAGAACCCAAAATTGTTTTTAAGTATACCTGAAGAAAAACTATATTGGTAATATCTATTTTTAAGTATATCCAAAGAAAACCATTATATGTTAAAATATATCTAAAGAAAAACAATATATGTATGAGATCTATTTTTATATATGTATATTTTTATTAATATGTTAGTATTAATTGTACATTAACAACCAATTAAGAATTAACTTGTAAATAAATTAGAAAAATAATATCATAGTAATCAAAACTTAATATGTAGATGTAATTACAAGCATGGCCTAATGATAAAATCAGACCCTTTTTTAACAAAAAGTTGAAGAGTTCGAATGTCTTTACTCATAAGTTTTAAAAAAACTTAATACTTAGATAGAATTTATATAATTATTCTCCACGTGCATAGCACATGGCGCTCAACTAGTAATATATACCAAGTGTTGATGGACATTTTAGAAAGCATGAAACGTTGGTTTTGCTCGCACTTATTTGCTTACTCTACCTTTTGTCTTTTTCCTTTTTTTCTTGAACTAACTGTTGTTTATACATATAAATATACATATATCTATATTTGCCCTCTCTTTGCCTTTCTTTTCTTCTGGTACTTCTCTAGTTAGAACCCCCACTAATAATAAACGTTTTGAAATAATTAAATATGATGGTTGAAGGGCAAATACCTACTAATAGATATCTTTTTTATTCTATAAGAGAAATTGCCTTTTTCTTTTGATGTTATCTCAAAAGGAGTCTCTTCAAACATTCACTAGTGGAGAATGTTTGTATAATGGGCTTAAATAAAGGTATTTTGACCAAGTATATAATTTAAAGGCAATTCATATAAATACTACTTTTTTCGACAATTTTTATATATATTGCAAAATGTGAAAAGTTCTTATGCTATAAACCTAGAACGTGTCCCTTCAACACTAATAGAAATTGTGGAATACACGATGTTTATTACACACTAGTTTTTTAAAGGCCATCGTGTAAAGTGGAGAAAAAACGTGGTGGGCTGCGAAAAATGCGAAAACCATCATGAAAATTGGTGTTTCAACGTAGGTTTTTAAAAGGAGGCTTACATGACGGTTGCTCAAAACTATCGCGTAATATATGAGTTTTTTCAATAGCTTACATGACGGTTTTTATTAGAAACTGTTTAAATTTTAAATTACAAATCTCTCGCTTAACTAGAATTTGGAATAACAAGTTAGAGCAAGAATTGTGAAATATGAAATTTAGAATTTAAACTAGGCTTACACAATGCTTTTAACAAAAACCATTGTGTAAGCCTAGCTTAACTTTCAAACTTTTAGTTTTCTGCTCAACTTGAAATTGAAAAACCAAGTTAGAGCAATAAATATGAAATTTTGAAATTTAAACTAGCTTTACATGACGGTTTTTGTTAAAAACCATCGTGTAAAATATATGTTACATGATGATTTTTAATAAAAAGGGTCATGTAACATATGGTGGTTTTCAATAATTTAGACGACAATTTTTATTAAATATCGACGTGTAAGCCTAGTTTCAATTTTAAATTACAAATCTCTCGCTCAACTTGGAACTAGAACAACAAGGCCTAGTTTAAATTTCAAACTTCAAATTTTCCGCTCAATTTCAAATTGAAACAATAAGTTAGAGTAGAAAATTTAAAATTTGAAATTTACATGATGATTTTTTGTTAAAAACCGTGGCATAAGAGCATACATTGCATGACGGTTATATAAATTTTAAATGAGACTTTCCTGCTCAACTTTTTGTTTTAAATTTCAAATTGGAGTTTAGTCCCCTTTATTAATTTCCCTATCTCTTTCCGCTCTACAAAACCAAAATCTAGACACTATGCATAATTCATCTCTCTCTAACTCTCTCTCATCTTTCTCTCTCTAAAGTACCTTATCATCCCCAAAAGCAAAAGCAAAAAACTCATTTTTGTTCTCAATTTCTCACACTTTCTTTATTTCACATCACTGCATTTTTTTCTTTTTTGCATTGAAAAACATCGGCGCTGCTCTCAGTGATTACGACCATGGAGAGTCCGAGGAGGCTCCCCAACTCCTTCCCTCACACCCATATTCGTTTGAACTAGCCTCTCAACCCTTAAAGCCTTATTTGCCACATCAAATGGAGAACCTCCCCTTATCGTTGCCGCTCCTACTCCCAAACTTCTCACTAAGTTTGAGCCTAGAAGGAAAAGCACGGAGGATTGATGGGAAGAGTGCTTATTTTTTAGATATATATATATATATATATATTTGTATTTTATGATTTATGTCATTCTTTAGCAATGAATTGTGTGATTGGTAAATAAAAATTAACAAATGAGGAATTGAAATATTGAGAATTTTGGCTTGTCGGAGCTACTTAGACACAAAGTTATATCTTAGCTATATTATTTTTTTGACCAAAGCTTGCACGATAGTTTTCACAAAAAACCATCGTATAAGCTATCTGCCACACTAACTCTACATGATGGTTTTCAGTAAAAACCATCGTGTAAGCATCATTTTATACGACAACTTTTTTTTTTTTTTTGAAAACCGTCATGTAAGATTCATATATAACACCTCCAGTCCTTATGAAACCAACATTCCATGATAGTAAAAAAACTATCGTGCAAGCTATCTTTTGTACCATGATAGAGGCTTACACAATGGTTTTTTAACCATCGTAAAAGTTTTCCACAAGGGTTTTGAACTGTCATGGAAGGCCATGTTTGTAGTAATTCAAGACACATAGAGTGTCCCTCTGGGCATTTTTTGTGTCCCACAAGAACATTTTTTGTGTTCTTTTGGGACATATTGAGTGTTTCCTTGAGTATTTTTTGCAGTTAAGGATGATTTCAAAATCTCATACATGATTATGTGATTGCTATTTTTATAATTATTTTCAAGTTTCCAATCAAAATTGTTTATGTCCTTCCATAACTATTGCTTATGATTTTTTTCTTGTTATGTTTGGGGTGGTCAACTAAATAAGACTTGGAAATTATCTACTGCTAGACTAGAATTCTTGATTCGTAACTGTCATGATTGTCTAGTCATTAGTCGCAAATTGTGGTCTACAATTGCAGAAGGTTTTTGTTTAATTATGATGTGGAACATAACCTAGGTTCAATAAACCAAGCTTGTATATTTCTTGTGTAAATCAGCCTACATTTCTCATCTTAATGGTTCTGTTAAATTGAATCTACATAGTCTGTTTTAAGTTGTTTAATATAAAGAGATTTAAATAAAGAGCTTATTTTATTTAAGCTTTGTTTGGAAAATCTATTGGACCTAAAAAGTGTCAACTGCTATAGTGTAAAGCTATTACATGTTACAATAAAATGCAAAAGTTTGCTATAGTATAAAGATCTCACATACTATAATTTTTAAGTTCCACCGTTGTTTCTAAGCACACCGTTAATGTCATAGCAAGGAAAATTGAGATAGCAGAGCTTATTGTTATCTATGGTTGGTAGTTTCTATAGAAATTAAAAAAATTATGTAATTATTTGCCTATTGTTATCTATGGTTGGTAGTTTCAATAGAAATTAAAAAAATTCTATAATTATTTGCTTAGTTATAGTCTAGTGGTATTGAATTATCTTTTAACCAATTTTGTCATTATTGTTTACAACCTTGTAAATTTTACTCTGCTTTTATTTATTTTATTTCTTTAATTTTAGTAATTTAGTTAATTAATCCAAATGCCTCTTTTATTTGCTTAGCAAAATTAATAACTAATTAATTAAGACCAATCCTCTATAGGAATGGCCCTTGCACGTTACTAAACTCGATAACAACCAAATTTTAGCAATGTTAATTTGGTACTTCCTAAGAACCTAACAAATTTTGACACCATTGCCAAGGACTACCATATTATAAGTTCATTTAGGTAGTGGCATGTCGTATTAGCACTACATGCTATATTTTTTAAAAATAGTACAATGTTTAGTGATATCCATGTATTTTATTATTTAATACAGGATAAAAAATTAATACAATATAGGATGTGATATCAAATGCGATAAAAAACCTCAATATTAGATCATATTATATAATTTAAACAAAAGTATTGTATTAATCAATCAAATATTTAAAATATATTAAAAATTAATATAAAAGTCGAAGCTTTAGAATCAATTTTAGGGCTGGTGTCAGGTTTTGATGCCAAGATCCAGGTCAAGATTCTATATAGGGATCGAGATTCAAGACAGAGGTTAGGATCAAGATCCAAAACAAGGGTGGGGGTGGGGGTTAGGGTCAGGGTTGGGGTCAAGGTCATGGTCAGGGTTCGTAGTCAAGGGTCGAGGTCATGGTCAAGATTCAGGAAATAGGGTCATGGTTAGGAGGGGTCTCGGGGTCGAGATTGAGGGTCATGGTCGTGGTCGAGATTCGAGACTAGAGTTGAGATTCAAAATTTAGAGTCAGGGTTGGGTTTTGAAAATGGGGTTGGGGTCAAGATGAGGATTCAGGGTCAATATCAGGATCAAAAATCGAGGTCGAGGTTGTGTCTGGGTCAGGGTCAGGATTGGGACTCAAAGTCAAGGTCAAGATTTGGGGCTAAAGACGAGGTTGGGATCAAGATTGAGACCCAAAGTCAAGATTTAGGATCGAGGTTGAGGTTACGATTAGGACTTAAGGTTCAGGTCGGGTTCAGAATCAGGGTTGGGATTTGGTACTACGGTTAGGATTAAGGACCAAGGTAGGGATCGAACCCCAACCTAAACCCTAACCTTGGTCCCGAATCCTAATCTCGACTTGGAATCCCAATCCCAACACCAGTCCTAAATTCAAACCCTAACACTGGTCCTAAATTTTGTATAACACCCCTGAATTTCAAAGTAAGGTTAGTTATCTTAAGTTTAATTATTAAGTGTGCCAGTGTAATTTTTTATGTTAATTTTTAGTTATTTAAAATTTTGTTGCATTTGTCATATTTAAAATTTGATTTTTAGTGTTAAAATACCAAATGACATTTTTACCCCACTTTTTCCCATATTTATGAAAATGCCATTGGGCCTTTATTTTCTTTTTCTTTTCCCTTTCCTTTTCGTTTTTGACGCTCTCTCTCTCTTTTTCTTTCACTCATGCACAGCTCCCTCTCTCTCTTTCTTTCTCTCAAAAATTTTGATTTCAACCTTCATTCTCATGGATTTGAGCAAGAATTGAAGTTGAATCATCAAGTTTTTCATCCAAAAAGGTCATTGAGCTTAGCCTTTTCTTTCTCTTTAAAACTTCAATGTTTTGTTTTTAATTTTTTAAATTTTCTTTGAATGTTGAATATAAGCTTTCTTGAGCTGAAATAATGTTCAATTCAAGTTGTAGAAACGATTTTATAGTCTACGTTACCTTTGTATAGCCATACCTTTCCATTCCAGATGAGGATGAAAATGTATATAAATGGCCTCCATGGTAGTACACTACTACCCTTCAATAAATGATGACGATTGAGAAGCTTTTGTGAGGTATTGACGTTCTACTAAATTCCAACTACTATCATCAAACGTAAGAAAAATAAGAGCAAAAAATGAAAACTACTCTATGGTTGGCCGAGTTGGATATAGAGAGCTTGAGCAATCCTTGGTACGTTAATATTTTACTCATATTACATATATTAATTATTCTATCATTACTATGTTAGTAACATAGTGTAACATAGTTTGCAAAAAAGGGCATGCTACCAACACGGGAGGAGTTGTGGGTAAAATCATGTCAAGGTCCCAATGGCCAGTTTAAAAATCCATAAGTAGCAGAAATTAGGAAATTATTCTTCTTGCCATACAATGTTGGAGAACATTGGATGTTGGGACTTATTTCACCATGGGAGGACCAAATATATTAGTTTAACCCCCTTGATCACCCACCACGTGAGGATTTTGTATCAGTCACAAGATTGTAACTATTAATATTCTCTTATAACATTAACTGTTTTTAGTCTCACATAATTGTATCGTCTATTAATTCATTTAAACAGTACACATTGTTAGGGCGCTTAATGATTGGAAGCTTCAAGTGAGAAGCGGTGTCACAAACCGACCGAACGGAACACCATATTCCAAACGTAAGTGTCCAAGACAACAAGGAAACATAGAATGTGGTTTTTTTATTCTACGTTTCATGCGAGATATAATTACAAGTGGTATACAAGCCTTAGGAAAAAAGATTTTTATAAACATATGGATATATATGAAGCTAGATTAGAGTGGGTACAATTTGTAAATAGGTATGTGCTCTTTAGATAGATAGATGGAGATAGTAGATAAATAATTATCCAAAATAGTTCAAATATAAATGATCTTGTAAATACCTTGTAATTTCAATATACACCAATTTTTGTATGCAATTAAGGCCTTGCAGTAATGGATAACACACGGGACTGGCCATCCCGTGGGAAATAAAAAATTTTTGGTGATTTTTTTTGGAAAATACTAATTTTCTACGACGGTTTTTCAGTAGAACCCTAGGGTTCCACTACGGTTTTCTAGAAAACGGTCATCCAAACCTAAGGTTCCACGACGGTTTTTTGGAACACCGTTGTGGAAAATAACTCCATTCTACCCCTTTCCGTGCCAATTGTTCTATTATACGATGGTAAAAAACCGTCATGAAAACTCCATGTTGTACCACGATTGAAGTTTTTATGACGGTTTTTTAACCATCGTAAAATTTTTCCACTACGGTTATAAACCGTCGTGGAATCTACAGTTTGTAGTAGTGAACTCTGCAAATTTGCTTTTTCACTTCTTACTCTCTTGTAATTTGTACTCAAGGAAATCATAAAGTGAACCACTATAAATCTTGTGTCATTTTTATTGCAATTTTACTTTTGTTCATTTCACTTTAATCTTGCACACAAATTCGAGCTAATAGGTCTATTTAACATTGATTTGAGGGCTCAAGTTCCTAAATAACTCAATTCAGAATTCTAGCATTTGATTGTAGATTCACATGCTACAAAAACCAACAGCCACAAGGCTTACCACCAAAAAAAAAAAAGGAAACAAGAAAGCGATTTTTGAAAGCAATGCAAAATTGATAGCATTGTGTACGGTACTTCATGATTTCGAATTTCAAAAGGATCTATATAGTAATCATCTTATTTTCAGTCCAATCCATGAAAACTAGTTGATAAACTGTAACTATGTTTCAGAAAGGATTTATAATTTATATTGCAATAGTCTCTTTGTATAACACCTAGTTGATAGACTATAACCATTTTAGAAAGACCAGCATCCATGAAACTGCCTCTAAATCTGGATTGACAATGATTTGATCATTAATATTTTTCGTTGTCTCATAACTATATTTCTATATTATGAATTATTTGGATCTTCATGAGTTGTCATTGAATTGCCGACGTTGTCAGCAAGTAAATTCATGTCTCATTTTAAACATTTTCATGAGTCTAAAATTAATACAACAATTAACGAAGATTGGAAAATATCGCAACATGACCCTTTTCATATGTTTATATACACATATATATTTATATGTTTAAGTAACGCTAGTAGAAATAAACATCTCATTTAGCGGAGCTGAAGATTTAGAAACAGATATTCATGGCTACAATCCAAAATCCTGCAGGATCGTGCTTGATGTTATTACAAAGATACATTAAAAATTTATTACTATTAGTTCATACGGGTATTAATGGCATTGTGTTATTTTTCTCCATCACTACATCAATTTGATACATTGCTAGACATATCTAAATGTCATTTATGTCTTAACCATCTAGTTAATGGGCCACAACTTCATTGAATAAATAAAAAGGTAAATTGCTCTATTAGTCTTCAACTTTTTATGAACGTAAACATTTAATACTTAATTTTTTATTTTTTATTTATCAGTCTCCGACCTTTAATTTTAGTTACAGAAGGATCAATTTAACTATCAAACAGTTAATTTTAGATAGAAAAAGATGCCAAACTCTAAAGTTATTAAAAAATGACAAACTGGTCTTAAAAATTAATAATTCAACCGTTAAATTGATCATTCAACAACTAAAATAAAAGGTAAGGATTGATAATTTTAAAATAAAATGTTGAAAACTAAAATCACATTTTTATGAAAAGGTTGGGACAAACGTAGCAATTTACACTAAAGAAAAAGAGAAAATTAAAAGGAGTGGGATAATAAAGGCTTCAGCCCTAGTCTATGATAGACAGAAACATAGCGCAAAAAAAGTCATAAAGCAGAAAAACAAAACCCGCATGTGGAAAAATACTACAGGATTTACTATTAAAAAACAGTTCTCATTAAAACCCTGCCAGAAATTTATTAATGACTTTGTAAATTTTCTAATCAGTAAGAATAAATAAATGTTAATATATTGCCTTTTTTGGCTATAAAAACTGATGTAGATTGTCGTGTCTCTTAATTCAATTTTAGAAAATTTGGCACTACATTCAACAACACCAAACATGCTCCTCGTTCTCTTCATTCTTCTCGCCGTTCCCTCTAACTGTATTGTTGTTTCTCAACAAATATTCAGTTTTCGGAAGCTTAATTTACCAAGAAATTCAGTAGGTCCAGAATCTATAACTTTCGACGCCCTCGGTGGAGGACCTTATACAGGCATTTCTGATGGTAGGATTGTTAGATATGATGTACGTACGCGAAGTTTCATCGATTTTGCTTTCACATCGCCTAATAGGTAACATTTTTTTAATTTGTTCTTAATCTATTTTAGTAATATTATTCGGCTAATTTAAAAGACAACAGAGGCTTGCCAATGGATAGAAAATTATTTGTCACCGATTATCACATTGTTACTCCAACTAACGCGATGATCTTAATTTCATCTCCAGACTCCTTCCCTGTTGTTAAGGACCCCGGATGATCAAATTGTGCTGTTTTCACATTTTATAGAGGGCAAACTCCCATATCTCTCTTACAATTTTTAACTATTTACCAAATGATTAGATGAAAAATAAAAAGAAAAAGAGAAAACAATTCTATGACTGAAAGACATATATGCATGAAAGTATAATAATTAATAGCAATTTGTAGTAAATACGTAGGATTTTTTTACAAACAATTCACAATAATGACATTTTGTAGACTCAATTTTTATTTATACTATAAAATGTGAAAAGTTTTTATGACATAAGTTATTGGGACATTTTTTATGTCTCTTTAGAATATATCATGTCACCTATCGACATATTTTTTGTATCGTTTTAAAACATGTTTCATGGGGATATTTTTTGCGCCCCTTCAAAACATGTTGCGATGTCTCTCTGAGATATATGTTGCATGTCCCTCTTAAATATTTATATATACTCCTACCGGGATAGGTCACGGGCCTCCGTGGGAATTTTTTACCTCTCTCCTCTCTCTTCCCTTGCCGCCGCCGGCTTGTCTGCGGCACCGATGATATTGCTGACAACCAAAAAACGGAGAACAAAATTGAAAACAACAACAACAACAAAAATATCAAAATAAAACAACTACAAGGATAACAATCTCACTGTGGATCTCGGCATACATGACCATGTTGAATCAAACATGGTTGACGGCAGATCTAGGCAGATTGGCGGCCTCCAGGGATGTGTCTTCTTCTTTCTTCTTCGATCTCAGCGGATCTTGACCTCAATGGCAGACGCTTAACCAAAAAAAGCAGATCGTCGCTGATCTCGCACAAGGAGGAGGTTGACTCAAGTCGGACAAGGAGATAAACTTGTCCTAGCGTCGAATCCACTGACGGTGATCATGATGCGATGACAATCTACTGGCACCGATCAGAGCTAGAAGGGGTCGGGATCCGACCAATTGCACTCGGGGTTGAGAGGCGGTCGTGTTGGATGCAGAACCAAACCGAACATCATCGGCTTCGACGGCCGTGGTTGTGCCGGGCTGGTGAAGGAGGAGGAGGGAAGAGAGAGAGAAATAAGAGGGGGAAGGGGGAGAGTCTGAGGCAAGGAAAAGAGAGGAAAAATGTTTTTTTTTTTTCCCTTAAGGGTTAAAATTTGTGGCATAACAATTTTTAAATTTTACTTTTTGTTATATAAATAATTATATTGTTTTAGGAGGTGCAATATTGTGGAATTTTGTCATTTTTTATTTTGTCTTGTCACAAGTTTTCGTTACTTCTTTCCCTTAAAAAATTCCGTTACTTTCTACACGAGTACTATACATTTGATAATGAATGATAATGTCATATACTTGAGATTTTTATACATATTAATGCTTTGGCATTTTGAACCTTATACTGAACAGGACCAAGGAAGTGTGTGATGGAACAAATAGTCCGGCTTTGCGTCTTGTTTGTGGGAGGCCATTAGGTATGGAATTCTTCCGCCAAAGGCATCGGCTTTATATTGCCGATGTTTTTCGAGGGTTGTTTGCTGTTGGACCAAAAGGAGGACTTGCAACACAACTTGCCACTACTGCTGAAGGAACACCCTTCCGATTTCTTAACGGTTTGACTGTTGATCAAAGCAATGGAGTTGTTTATTTCACAGATTTCAGTGCAATTTTCTTGCCAAGGTATTTCCCCAGTCCCAGCATTGTTAATCTTTTGGTTTCTTTCTTTCTTTCTTTCTTGTTTTTCTTTTTTCAAATCCTAGGTGTAAACTAACCATAAAGTTGCTATCTTTATTAAATTCCCCAAAATGTCACAGAACTTTACACGAATGACGAGTTAACCAAACCAAAAAAAATGTGATGTGATTAGATAGTGTATCATTTATTTATTTTTTAATGTTTATTTACTTATCGATTTAAAGGTGTAAGGAGAAACAATCTTATTCGCTCTTTAGTATTTACAAATTTAAGACTAATAAATTTATCAATGTAATTACTAAATATTATTTTTACAAAACTAAATAACTGTTGAATAACAATATTTTTTAAATATTTACATAAAAACCAATACAAAGGAGACGTGAGGTTTGATATTCCATTGTCTTATTTCCTATATTGTGTGATCCGGATCCACTGTCGAGATTTGCTCTCCAACTCTCTGTCCAACGAATAATATGTTGAAACGTAAATACCATTAATAGCAACGCATGTTCTAGATGACCACCTTTTTATTGCCGTGAGTTATATCAACGTTTCCATCTTTTTCTCTCCCTCCTACATTAATGGCTTCAGAAAAGAAGAATAAAATAAACCCAAAAGCTAAAGAAAAACAATACTAGAAGTCTAAAGGCTACAATCTTCGCAGCACCATGAAAGCTAAAGATACCCAATCAACCTCTAAAAACAAAAGATTTTTCATGTTTGATAAGGCTTTGAGTTAGAGGTATGTTTTCCTTCTTTCTTTAAACTGATGGAGGAACCAACTTTCTCACACTAAGATAGATCAAAATTAGTTAATTGGAACATTTAAACGTCCATGACCACAGTGAAATTTAATTTAGTGTAAATCTCGGGGACCCTTTTTGGAATCAATACAACTAGTAAGCATTAGTTGAATTCAGTAATGTGAACATTCAAACAGAATTATAATCTCCTTAATTATATAAATTTTAATCATCTTTATAACTGATTACGTATTGGGATGTGTCTTGCTCTTGGATTCTAGTGCCTACTTTTATTAATTCAGGCACACAAAATTATAGTTATATTTACATCTTGCAGCCAAATCCAACAAGCAGTTGCTGCCAACGATTCAACAGGAAGGTTGCTGAAGTACGATTACAGAACTCGAAGCGTTACAGTGCTGCTAAAGGGCCTTTCTGGGGCAAACGGTGTAGCAATTAGCTCAAATGGCTCATACCTACTTGTTGCAGAGTTCATAGCCAATCGAACTCGTAGGTTTTGGCTACGTGGGCCCCGAGCTTTTAAGTCCGAAATTGTGGCCACATTCCAGGGAATGCCTGACAATATTAGGCGAACCCCTTCAGGCGATTTCTTTGTGGCAGTGAACGTACCGAGGCCAAGGACACCAGCTTTAGACCCCACGGCAATAAGAATCAATGGTGCTGGCAACACTTTGCAGACTCTATCTCTTGGCCGATACTATAACAACACAACTATTAGCGAGTTTTTACAGCGTGGCTCGCGGTACTATGCTGGATCTGTGGACGCAAATTTTGTTGGTGTTTTCAACTAGTGAACTTTGACGGGGTTTTTGGCAAAATTAGGCTAAGATTGCCAACCCTAGTTACTAGATAATGGAGTAAAAGTCTACAAAAACTAAATAATAAAAGCTTGGATCAGAGATTATAACTAGCTTGGCTAGCCCCTGTTTATTTATTAAAACTGCTAAAAAGATTAAAGTTTGGCTTGATCCTGTTACAATATAATTAACGTTTGGTATTATATGCACACGTATACAGTAAAACCTATCAAAATCAATAAATTACTATTTTATAGAGGTTATTAATATAATTAGTGTTTGGTATCATATGCACACATGTACACTAAAATCTATGAATAATTTTTTAATTTATTTCTTTTTGAATATTTGTTAATCTTTTTTTTTTTTTAAATGTGGTATGATTTTTAATTGTTGTACTTACGTAAACATAGCAACAAATTTAGGACGTATTATATGTGAATGCTGTGTAAAATTTAGGTTACGCATAATTAGAAAAAGACAGAATAAATCTGTAAAGCGTAATGTATTGCTTTTAGAGAAAACTTTACACTCACTAACGGTTATATATAGAAGGAAAATAATAAAGGGCCTAATAGTACTATGTTAGTTGGCATAACCATCTCTCAGCAATCCCAACGGAATCACACAAGCATTTTAGCGACAACATATACAAAAAATCGTTGCTCCAAATTATTAGCAACAACATTGTTGTCATAAAATGTCATCGCCAAACCTCGTAGTTAAAGATTTTTAACGACAACAAGAAGTTGTCGCTAAAAAGCAAAGGATTTGACAACAACTAATCTGAAATTCAAATATGCTCTGATGGAGTCATTTTCACTTTTAACGGCAATCATTTTGAAAAAAAAGGTCGTCGATGAATAGTTCTATTAACAACGAAAAATGTCGACTTTAAAGTTGCTGCTTACATTGGCAACAATATTAGAGATGACATGAATATTAATTTTTTCCTTAAAATTTTCTACATATATTTTTGCTTCCCCAATTGTAGTTTTTGCTTTTTACAGTTCACAGATTGCTTTTTTTTTTCTTTTTTTTTTCTTTTTACTGAATGCACAGAATAACAAGTGAACAAGTTTATTAAATCTAATATCTAGTACTAATTTATTAAATATGATAAAAGAAACTTTGATATATTAGTATCCTGATAAAAAAAGAAAATAATACAAACCAAAAAAACAAGTTTAAAATATTAGCAAGAGTAAATGGAAAACAACTAATCTCCTACGTTGATAGCATCATCATTCCCTTCAACATAGTTAGGGTCATCAAAAGGCATTGGAGGGGCATAGGTATGTCCACATCTAGCATCATACGCCTGAACAAAGCAACCATCTCTATTTGGTATCGATGGGTAGCGTCCATCCATTGCCTTGTGTGTGGATGGGGTCCCCGCGATGGAGATGCATTGATGTAGAAGAAGCAACAACAACAGCAACCATTAGGACTTTTTGGGGCAATTTCTGACCCACTTCTTTCCTACGGCCTCAGTGGGATCCAAGCACCCTCTCCACTATTGCCTTTTCATCCAAAGATTGAGATGCTTGAGATGAGCACAAACTCATTGCATCAGCTTGAGCTTGCGTTTGCTGAGTTTGTGCCTCAACCATTTGATCCTAAGTATTTAATTTTAATATAATTCATTACAATGGCAAGTACAATAAAAAAATTCAAAAGTAATTAAAAGTGTGGTATGATACCATGTTCTCACATATCTCTCTCTAGCCGATTTGCTGATCCACTCCCCTTTCAAATAAGAATAACATTGATACCACTTTTCAATAATAGACTTGTCACGAACCCAAACCCGACTAGTAACGTGGTAGTTTAATTAAAATAATTAAGTAAATTTAACTGAACTCACTGGTTAATATGTGATAATTTAAGAAAACATACTTTGGGTTATTTATAAAAATGTGATAAAGTTAAAACTTTTTAGAATATTGCCATCTATTTAAACCTAACAAATAATTTCTTGAAATACCTTTAAATTAAATTAAATTAAAATATAAATTCATTGAGCGTGAATTGGGCCACACTGGACCCAACATAGTGCACACACAATACCAACATAAGTAAAATAATACAAACCACAGTCCATCAAAAAATAAATAATGTTCTTAATATTAAATGCCTTAATCAAATAAGTTAAAAATCTAAAAGAGGTTTCCATAGTCTACGCGTACAAACCAACAACGTCCTATTCGGCAATAAACTATGAACCATCTAGAGGGAGGGATTTTAAAACAAGTGAACCATGTGCGAAAGTGATCTATAGGACTTAAGTTTTTTTTTTTAAAAAAAAAACATTAATTTAAAATAAAATATATAAATATAAAAGCAATAAGAAAACAATAAATAGATACCAAGCATTCGATACTTACCATTATCTAAAATCAAGGTTTACCTTTCATTTTGTGCAAGCTATCTAATTCACCACCGTAGTGGCCCAACTAAGTTTTAGGACCTGTCCCTAAGGTCGCTCTCTGCACAACCCAATCTTTTTGTGTGGCATTATGCACTAATACCTTGGTTCTGAATGGGGTTCTTAACCAGTTCGATACTCAGTGCCATAGTACTTATATCATTATTTAGGTTTCGTATTACCGGGATATCAAATTTACATTCATTATTCTGTTCATTATAACCATATTCATTATTCAATATTCAATATTCATTGGAAATAAATAAATAAATAAATATAGACAATCATTCCTTAAAAACGTTTTCAAGAAAATACAATATGGTCAAAAACTTTTAAAATCATGGCTATCAAATGAGGAGGGTCTAGGGTCCTACCTCGTTATTTAGCATGATTGCTCAAACACCGCAATCCTGTTCCACTGTACGTTAGCTCCTTGGAACCGCAAACAACCTTAGATGTGGACTAGATACATTAATATCTAAACTAGAAAATTCTACATTAGTATGCCATTTCATGGTACCTTAGTGTGCCTTCAGATTTTAAATAATCATGTATGCCATCTATTATATTCTCAGTGTTTTGAACACAAAACCATAATCTTTTAAAAACATTTCTAAATCATTAAACGATGAAAAACTAGGGGCAACACTACCATTTCGTGCTGCATAGTCGGCCTGCCGACCGGCCCACCGAACTTGTTAATGTTTGCCCTATTGACCATTTGAGTTTGACCTGCCAAACCTATCAAGTTCAGCCTACTGGTGGATGAGTTTGGCTTGCTGATCTGTTAAAATATGAAAAATTTCCATATTCCAATCTCGGTAAGCCCGAGCTTCAAAGCTCAATCTAACCTATTTTAGCAAGTCTCAGAGTATGGATAATGTTCATAAATTATAGAATAACACTCTAAACCACTTTTAAACATATTTCCCTAAAATTTCGTGCATTTTCACAATTTCTTTTGAAAACTAAAAAAAAAGTAAAAACTAGTTTAATTTGGTTTCAACCCAAATGGAACATGAATTCATGATGAACTTGGTTCAATAACTCAGATTGTATGTTGTTTATGGTTTTTCTAACTTGGATCATAGCATGCATGGATGATTTTAGATAAATTTGAAATGAAAGTGGAAACTATTTTTATCAAGAAACTGCAAGTAGACTTGAAAATGAATTTGCAAGGAAAAATCAAAGTTTAAGACCTTAAAACATGTGTTTAATTTGCTAGAAAGAAAGCTAACCTCGAGTGAAATGTTTTTTTGAAAGAAACTTGGTGGATCCATCTCAGTTTCTTGGCCTCTGATCAGTCGGAAATGAGGTTGAAGTGGGTGTGTTCTTGAGTTTGAGTTCTTGAAATATGATGGAGTGTCTCTGGGTTTAAGCTCCTAAAATAATGAGTGTGTGTGTGTGTGTATGTTTTTTGGTTTTGCAGAGGGAGAGAGAGACGAGAAGAGGAGGGAAACAAAGAGAATGAAGCTGTATTTTTATCTCGGAGATGTAGGGGTGATTCCACAAGAAAACTGTATTCATTACACAGTTTTTGGCAGGAGTTGTTTCAAGGTGGTTTTGAGTTTCAAGATGTTTTTCAGACTTAGCTGAGATGTCTCAGGTGAAAAGAGTAACATTAAGGTAGATTTCTAAGTTTCCAAGGTTGCCTAACACGTAATATGGTTTATAAGGAAGTTTGGAAACATGTTGGATAACTAAAATATGAATTTTAAGGAATAAAAATAAAATACAAAGATTGTTTAAAAAACAAGTTAACAAATGCTAGTATTTTAGATAAATCAACAAAATTATTTAAGATGCAATTAAATAAGAAAATATCACAAAGTGATTAAATTAAACTTAATTTGAAATTAGGCACCCTAATTCACCAAATTGCACACTAGTCATACTTAATTAATTTTTGGACATTACAAGACTGGATTTGAAAGGTCTTTGGATTTCTCTTAAAAGAAGATGACAAATTAAGTTTAGAACAATATTATGATGGTAACATTAAATTATTATAACCATCTTTTTTAATGATTTATTACCCTTTGGTGTCTCAAGTTGGTGTAAGATTAAGTTCTGTAATGGCTTCAATAAGGAGCACTTTAGTGCTTTTTAGAGCTCTTTTGCGACCGTTTCTATAAATAATTTCAAGTTGTATAATTAGAAATAACATGGAACATGACATGTCGAAAAACAAATGCATATCTTTACCTAAAAAGCTTCAGTACGATGTGGTCGCAACATGCTTCGCAATCTGCTTGTGACCTAACAGTTGCAGAACGACGTCTCTTTGTGGCTTCAACGTTTGGCCCAACCCCATTTTCCTTGAAGAAATCATGCATGTCATTTTTTCACTCCTTGTATCAATATTGGATATGACGGTCTATCTGGAATAGCCCAATCTACATGGTGATTATTTAAACTGCCTAAACATATTCTTAAACATGTAGTTATTAAGATTACTACTTAACTTTGTGGAACTTTATTTTTGTTATTAAATTATATAAACTTACTAACTAATTTTAATTACACTGGTTTGACATTTGTTGCAACAAAAGTAACATGTTGTTTTATCATTTTAGTCGTAAAATTATATAGATTAAGATTGCATAGTTACAACCTTGACCTTTAGAAACACACATACATAATTTCTACGATACTAATTGTACCTAATTAAAAGTCATGATGACAAAACTAAATGCAGAATAAAATGTGCGCATATCCGTTCTCCATCTCCACTACACGTCCGCCGTTGCATGATTCTCTATCAAATGTTGCTTGTAGGTTGCTTTATATACAACATGAACATACTTGGATGAGCTTTAAACACACAACAAATAAGAACTACATCTCACAAAATATTTGTAAAGACATATGGTAAAATATGCACGTGCTAGTTATGCTCATTTATGATCATATATTATATACTGATGGGCCAGAGTGTTCGTATTGATTGCATACGATCATCGAAACGTTAGAGATTGCAAGGTACCTTAAACTAAAATTCTATACTGAATCATAAGTCTCCTCATTGGTCAAGAGGTTGGTATGACACTCAAACTTAACTTGTTCTTATAGATTTCACTAGACTTATTAGTGAGGATTTAGGATGCTATGACATCACATACTAAAACATAAGGCATAAACGTGTATTGATTTGTTGCAAGGATTGGAAACTAATTTTCATAAAAAAGATGTAAAACATGATAATTTTTTTTTTAAAAAAAACATGTAAAATATTTTAGTTAGAAACTATTCATACTATAAGTGAGATTCCTATTTACCTAATTTTTACCAATTGAATTTGCTAACTCGTCCTAGTTTCCCATCCACTACTCTTAAGTTTTGTGGAAAGTAGCCAATTAGAATGAAAGTATGTTATATTTTTTAATTTAACATAATTTTAAAAGGAATTAATTCCATTCTTAGAAAACATTTTCCTTTAAAAGGTTAGACGATAATTTATTTGTTGCAAGGATTAATTTAATCTAATCCTTATAATTTAATTTTCTTTAATTGCTTTT
The DNA here is from genome assembly GCA_025403435.1 of Artocarpus heterophyllus. NCBI lineage: Eukaryota > Viridiplantae > Streptophyta > Magnoliopsida > Rosales > Moraceae > Artocarpus > Artocarpus heterophyllus. Next base: position 24,020,279 of record CM046346.1, read on the forward strand.
AATTTTTTTGTGCTAAATGTGATAATTAATTAATTAGTTTAATAATTAATTAATCATCTTATTCATTAAATAAGCCTAAATAAAATTCCTTTATTATTCTTATTGGGCTCATAATGGCATAAGAGACCTAATTGAATATGAATAGTGATTTGAGCCTACATGTCTATATTTAGTTATTCTTTACTTTCATAAGCTGAAATATAGCCTAATAAGTCCAGAAACATCTCACGTGTTCTAAGCACTAATTGAAGAAACTTGGATCTAAGAGACAGCTTTCGAACATATATAGGTGTTGGGCCTATATTTAGTATTGTAATGTTGCAGTCTAACATGTTAGGCTATTACAATTCTTATTTTAAAATATGTTTTAAAACTCATTAAAGTTTGGTGAGAAAATCCATATTTCATATTTATAAAAATTTCATGTCAAAATTCATATTTTTAAATAGAGTCTAAATTTAAAAAAGTCATGCTTTGTAGTCTCATACAATTTCTTTTCTTTTAAGTTCTATAATTTCTTTGTTGGTCGTAAATTGAAATTCCACTACAACAATATGGGTTATTGATTGCATTTCATAATAGCGTTTTTAATAAATTGTTCCCTAAAACGTGCTTCAAAACATAATTAAACGTTTTGGGCGCCAAATACAAGTTTTTGGGAACAAGAACCACACCAAAGGAGGCTCATGGTTTCTCTCTGTCCCACGATCTCTCCTTTCTTTTATCTTTTTCCTTTTTTTCTTTCTTTCTTTTTTTTTTTTTTCATCTCCCCCAATCTCCCCATAATCTTTCAATGTAATTTTCCTGTCCATTCTCATGAAACCACCAGCTCAAGGAAATCATATGCCCTTTTAAAGCTATAGTTCGAATATTTTTAGAATGCAGTAATGCACAAAAATCAAAGACTACCAAATTCTAGGGATGCCTTTTTTGACTATTCTCCTTATTATTCCTCCCTACACCATTAAAGAGGCCGTAAAGAACTCCCCATTGGAGCCCTACTTGCACCAGTCATTTTTCTCATCTGGCTTTTCTTAAATGAAGAGTTTTTTTTTTTCTTTCCTTTCTCTGATTTCTCATCAGGGTTTTCTTCATCCAGAAGTTATGTTTCCTTGTTTTCTTTGATTTCTCGTACGCGTTTTGTTAATTTAGAATTTTTTTTTAAGCTTTTACTTTTTTATTTTAAGATTGTTAAACTGATGAATAGGGTTTGCAAACTTGGCCATTGTGATCAATTTGTGTCGTGAGAAACTTGACCATTGTGGTCAATTTGTGTCGTAATCTATTTTTACGCTTTTCTTCATGTAGATTTACGAATTGGGCTTCATTTCAAACAATATCTCGGTAAGTTTCCCTCCATTAAATTTTCATAACTCAGGTAAGCTTTTGGTTATACGTGTACCATGAAGCGGTGGAAGTTTCATAGAAGTGAATTCATGGGTTTATAGAAGTGAAGGTTCCTCCAGAGTGCAATTTACGAGCAAGGAAGAACTGCGGTCTGATAAATGTGTCTATAATTATGCTGCGATGGGATGCCAAAATCTGATTCTCTCAGGTAATGCCATGTTCAAAGCCATGGATTTGTAAGATTGGTTTGTCATCTATCGACAAAAAGAGTATTCTTTTATTGGTAATTCTCCCCACCCTTCTTTTCTTTTGCCTATTGGTCTACCATATTGATTCACTTTGTTAATTTTATTAGTTTAATTGTACGTATTGTCAACATATTGTCGATGTTACTTAATTTAGCTTTGTATCAGACGAAGAAAAAAAAAAAACTTTGCATATACTCTTGTTCCAACTTTATTTTGTTACCTTCTGAATCATATTCAATGTAAGTGTAATAAGTGAAAACAAACTTGCAATTCAAAGCGTCCAAAACACTTATGCCTCTTTCTATTGTTCAAGCTTTTTGTGTAACTGACATCCTAATTAGTAAGCAGAATGTCATTCACGTATTTTTGCTGATATTAGCAGGAGTGAATTATGCAATATAGCAAGGGAAACCAATGCAGTAAGCCATGAAGGCAAAACGAATTTGATCTGAAAGTAGACTTTGAGTGAAGGGCTACATTAATGAAAAAAATTCATCGGATGAGAAAGAAAGGTTTAAAAATTGAAGTGACTTTTGATTCAAAAGGCCAACCTGAAGGCGCACCCGACCATGAATTAAGCAGTTGGATTAGAGTCCTCAGTCGAGAGCACGTTCCAATATGGACAAAGGATTGGAGGTCTAAGGATTTAGATAAAGTAAAAGTTGTGATTAGGGGAGAGATATATGAAACTTTCACAGTCGAGGATTGGTATAAGAAAAGGGCTTTGAAGGTTTGTGGCGAATTAACAAAGGGGTTCAGATCTGACCTCTACGTTACCTTTGTACAGCCATACCTTTCCATTCTAGAGGAGGATGAAAATGTATATAAATGGCCTCCATGGTAGCACACTACTACCCTTCAATAAATGATGATGATTGGGAAGCTTTTGTGAGGTATTGACGTTCTACTAAATTCCAACTACTATCATCAAATGTAAGAAAAATAAGAGCAAAAAATGAAAACTACTCTATCGTTGGCCGAGTTGGATATAGAGAGCTCGAGCAATCCTTGGTACGTTAATATTTTACTCATATTACATATATCAATTATTCTATCATTACTATGTTAGTAACATAGTGTAACACAGTTTGCAAAAAAGGGCGTGCTACCAACACGAGATGAGTTGTGGGTAAAATCATGTCAAGGTCCCAATGGCCAGTTTAAAAATCCATAAGTAGCAGAAATTGGGAAATTATTCTTCTTGCCATATAATGTTGGAGAACATTAGATGTTGGAACTTATTTCACCACGGGAGGACCAAATATATTAGTTTAACTCCCTTGGACACCCACCACGTGAGGATTTTGTATCAGTCACAAGATTGTAAGTATTAATATTCTCTTATAACATTAACTGTTTTTAGTCTCACATAATTGTATCGTCTATTAATTCATTTAAACAGTACACATTGTTAGGGCGCTTAATGATTGGAAGCTTCAAGCGAGAAGCGGTGTCACAAACCGACCGAACAGAACACCATATTCCAAACGTAAGTGTCCAAGACAACAAGGAAACATAAAATGTGGTTTTTTTATTCTACGTTTCATGCGAGATATAATTACAAGTGATATACAAGCCTTAGGAAAAAAATATTTTTATATATATATGGATATATATGAAGTTAGATTAAAGTGAGTACAATTTGTAAATAGGTATGTGCTCTTTAGATAGATAGATGGAAATAGTAGATAAATAATTGTTCAAAATAGTTCAAACGTAAATGATCTTGTAAATACCTTGTAATTTCAATATACACCAATTTTTGTATGCAATTAAGGCCTTACTGTAATGGATAACATACGAGGTTGGCCATCCCGTAGGAAATAAAAAAATTTTTGTGATTTTTTTTGGAAAATACCAATTTTCTACGACAGTTTTTCAGTGGAACCCTAGGGTTCCACTACGGTTTTCTAGAAAACGGTCGTCCAAACCTAAGGTTCCACGACGGTTTTTTGGAAAACCGTTGTGGAAAATAACTCCATTCTACCCCTTTCCACGCCAATTGTTCCATTATACGACGGTAAAAAATCGTGATGAAAACTCCATGTTGTACCACGATTGAAGTTTTCATGACGGTTTTTTAACCATCGTGAAATTTTTCCAGGACGGTTATAAACCGTCGTGGAATCTACATTTTGTAGTAGTGAACTCTGCAAAGTTGCTTTTTCACTTCTTTCTCTTTTGTAATTTCTACTCAAGGAAATCATAAAGTGAACCACTATAAATCCTATGTCATTTTTATTGCAGTTTTACTTTTGTTCATTTCACTTTAATCTTGCACACAAATTCGAGCTAATAGGTCTATTTAATGGTGATTTGAGGACTCAAGTTCCTAAATAACTCAATCCAGAATTCTAGCATTTGATTGTAGATTCACGGGCTATAAAAACCAACAGCCACAAGGCTTACCACCAAGAAAAAAAGGAAACAAGAAAGCGATTTTTGAAAGCAATGCAAAATTGATAGCATTGTGTACGGCACTTCATGATTTCGAATTTCAAAAGGATCTATATAGTAATCATCTTATTTTCGGGCCAATCCATGAAAACTAGTTGATAAACTGTAACTATGTTTCTGAAAGGATTTATGTTTTATATTGCAATGGACTCTTTGTATAACACCTAGTTGATAGACTATAACTATTTTAGAAAGACCAGCATCCATGAAACTGCCTCTAAATCTTGATTGACAATGATTTGATCATTAATATTTTTCGTTGTCTCATAACTATATTTCTATATTATGAATTATTTGGATCTTCATGAGTTGTCATTGAATTGCCGACGTTGTCAGCAAGTAAATTCATGTCTCATTTTAAACATTTTCATGAGTCTAAAATTAATACAACAATTAACGAAGATTGGAAAATATCGCAACATGACCCTTTTCATATGTTTATATACACATATATATTTATATGTTTAAGTAACGCTAGTAGAAATAAACATCTCATTTAGCGGAGCTGAAGATTTAGAAACAGATATTCATGGCTACAATCCAAAATCCTGCAGGATCGTGCTTGATGTTATTACAAAGATGCAATTTAATTTATCATTTTACATTATAAATTTATTACTATTAGTTCATACCGATATTAATGGCATTGTGTTATTTTTCTCCATCACTACATCAATTTGATACATTGCTAGACATATCTAAACGTCATTTATGTCTTAACCATCTAGTTAATGGGCCACAACTTCATTGAATAAATAAAAAGGTAAATTGCTCCATTAGTCTTCAACTTTTTATAAATGTAAACATTTAATACTCAATTTTTTATTTTTTATTTATCAGCCTCCGACCTTTGATTTTAGTTACCAATGGACCAATTTAACTGTCAAACAGTTAATTTTGGATAGAAAAAGATGCCAAACTCTAAAGTTATCAAAAAATAACAAACTGGTCTTAAAAATTAACAATTTAACCGTTAAATTAATCCTTCAGCAACTAAATAAAAGATGAGGACTGATAATTTTAAAATAAAATGTTAAAACTAAAATCACATTTTTATGAAAAGGTTAGGACAAACGTAGCAATTTACATTAAAGAAAAAGAGAAAATTAAAAGGAGTGGGATAATAAAGGCTTCAGCCCTGGTCTATGATAGACAGAAACATAGCGCAAAAAAAGTCATAAAGCAGAAAAACAAAACCCGCATGTGGAAAAATACTACAGGATTTACTATTAAAAAATAGGTCTCATTAAAACCCTGCCAGAAATTTATTAATGACTTTGCAAATTTTCTAATCAGTAAGAATAAATAAATGTTAATATATTGCCTTTTTTGGCTATAAAAACTGATGTAGATTGTCATGTCTCTTCATTCAATTTTAGAAAATTTGGCACTACATTCAACAACACCAAACATGCTCCTCGTTCTCTTCATTCTTCTCGCTGTTCCCTCTAACTGTATTGTTGTTTCTCAACAAATACTCAGTTTTCGGAAGCTTAATTTACCAAGAAATTCAGTAGGTCCAGAATCTATAACTTTCGACGCCCTCGGTGGAGGACCTTATACAGGCATTTCTGATGGTAGGATTGTTAGATATGATGTACGTACGCGAAGTTTCGTCGATTTTGCTTTCACATCGCCTAATAGGTAACATTTTTTTAATTTGTTCTTAATCTATTTTAGTAATATTATTCGGCTAATTTAAAAGACAACAGAGGCTTGCCAATGGATAGAAAATTATTTGTCACCGATTATCACATTGTTACTCCAACTAACGCGATGATCTTAATTTCATCTCCAGACTCCTTCCCTGTTGTTAAGGACCCCGGATGATCAAATTGTGCTGTTTTCACATTTTATAGAGGGCAAACTCCCATATCTCTATTACAATTTTTAACTATTTACCAAATGATTAGATGAAAAATAAAAAGAAAAAGAGAAAACAATTCTACAACTGAAAGACATATATGCATGAAAGTATAATAATTAATAGCAATTTGTAGTAAATACGTGGGATTTTTTTACGAACAATTCACAATAATGACATTTTGTAGACTCAATTTTTATTTATACTATAAAATGTGAAAAGTTTTTATGACATAAGTTATTGGGACATTTTTTATGTCTCTTTAGAATATATCATGTCACCTATCGACATATTTTTTGTATCGTTTTAAAACACGTTTCATGGGGATATTTTTTGCGCCCCTTCAAAACATGTTGCGATGTCTCTCTAAGACATGTGTTGCATGTCCTTCTTGGATATTTTATATATACTCCTACCGGGATAGGTCACGGGCCTCCGTGGGAATTTTTTACCTCTCTCCTCTCTCCTCCCTTGCCGCCGCCGGCTTGTCTGCGGCACCGATGATATTGCTGACAACCAAAAAACAGAGAAAAAAATTGAAAACAACAACAACAACAAAAATATCAAAATAAAACAACTACAAGGATAACAATCTCACTGTGGATCTCGGCATACATGACCATGTTGAATCAAACATGGTTGACGGCAGATCTAGGCAGATTGGCGGCCTCCAGGGATGTGTCTTCTTCTTTCTTCTTCGATCTCAGCGGATCTTGACCTCAATGGCAGACGCTTAACCAAAAAAAGAAGATCGTCGCTGATCTCGCACAAGGAGGAGGTTGACTCAAGTCGGACAAGGAGATAAACTTGTCCTAGCGTCGAATCCATTGACGGTGATCATGATGCGATGACAATCTACTGGCACCGATCAGAGCTAGAAGGGGTCGGGATCCGACCAATTGCACTCGGGGTTGAGAGGCGGTCGTGTTGGATGCAGAACCAAACCAAACATCATTGGCTTCGACGGCCGTGGTTGTGCCGGGGTGGTGAAGGAGGAGGAGGGAAGAGAGAGAAATAAGAGGGGGGAGGGGGAGAGTCTGATGCAAGGAAGAGAGAGGAAAAAGGTTTTTTTTTTTTTTTTTTCCCTTACGGGTTAAAATTTGTGGCATAACAATTTTTAAATTTTACTTTTTGTAATATAAATAATTATATTGTTTTAGGAGGTGCAATATTGTGCAATTTTGTCATTTTTTATTTTGTCTTGTCACAATTTTTCGTTACTTCTTTCCCTAAAAAAATTCCGTTACTTTCTACACGAGTACTATACATTTGATAATGAATGATAATGTCATATACTTGAGATTTTTATACATATTAATGCTTTGGCATTTTGAACCTAATACTGAACAGGACCAAGGAAGTGTGTGATGGAACAAATAGTCCGGCTTTGCGTCTTGTTTGTGGGAGGCCATTAGGTATGGAATTCTTCCGCCAAAGGCATCGGCTTTATATTGCCGATGTTTTTCGAGGGTTGTTTGCTGTTGGACCAAAAGGAGGACTTGCAACACAACTTGCCACTACTGCTGAAGGAACACCCTTCCGATTTCTTAACGGTTTGACTGTTGATCAAAGCAATGGAGTTGTTTATTTCACAGATTTCAGTGCAATTTTCTTGCCAAGGTATTTCCCCAGTCCCAGCATTGTTAATCTTTTGGTTTCTTTCTTTCTTTCTTTCTTGTTTTTCTTTTTTCAAATCCTAGGTGTAAACTAACCATAAAGTTGCTATCTTTATTAAATTCCCCAAAATGTCACAGAACTTTACACGAATGACGAGTTAACCAAACCAAAAAAAATGTGATGGGATTTGATAGTGTATCATTTATTTATTTTTTAATGTTTATTTACTTATCGATTTAAAAGTGTAAGGAGAAACAATCTTATTCGCTCTTTAGTATTTACAAATTTAAAAATAATAAATTTATCAATGTAATTACTAAATATTATTTTTACAAAACTAAATAACTGTTGAATAACAATATTTTTTAGATATTTACATAAAAACCAATACAAAGGAGACGTGAGGTTTGATATTCCATTGTCTTATTTCCTATATTGTGTGATCCGGATCCACTGTCGCGATTTGCTCTCCAACCCTCTGTCCAACGAATAATATGTTGAAACGTAAATACCATTAAAAGCAACGCATGGTCTAGATGACCACGTTTTTATTGCCGTGAGTTATATCAACGTTTCCATCTTTTTCTCTGCCTCCTACATTAATGGCTTCAGAAAAGAAGAATAAAATAAACCCAAAAGCTAAAGAAAAACAATACTAGAAGTCTAAAGGCTACAATCTTCGTAGCACCATGAAAGCTAAAGATACCCAATCAACCTCTGAAAACAAAAGATTAAAAAAAAAAAATTGAATCCCACAATTTGTCCACCCTTGCTCTGCATCATCCTCTTCATACTTTATTTATCGATTTAATTACAACTTTATGCACTCCACAAACTTATGAGGAAGCCTAATTAAGAAGGCAAAGAAATTAAAAGCTGTTAAGCAGAATTTGGTACTTTCTTCAATATCTCCGGCGACGGCTTTGGTAGCCGTGCTGCGCCATTGTCGACGCCACCCATGAGGGTCTTCGTGAGGCTATGGGGGAAGGAGCTATGACTTCAAGACTTCCGTGGCGGAACTAGTTTCCCCATTGTTGAATGGGACCTTTCAGCTCTTGAGATGTATTGTTTGGCTTTATTTTATTTTACTTCTTTTTTGCAGTCATGAACCGGGAAGGAAGAGAGACAAAAATAAAATAAAGAGTAAAGATGATGATTTATTTGGCGGCAATGTAACGGTCGTCATCTGGACTTTTGATTGCTTTTAATGAGGATTACGCGTCAATATATTATTCGATAGACAGAGAGGACCGCAAATTCGGACAAAGAATTCGACTTCATATTGTGTGGGCCCACATTAAACCCTTATAATGATTTCATAAAGTAGACTCCTTATTCAAAGATAATAGAATTCACCACTTCTTACTTTATTTTTCTCTTTGATGTAAAATAAATACACCTTAAGTTCTACTTTGATCAACAACAGACATAGAACATTTCAAAACTGAAATCATCTATTTTTTTAGTATGGTAATATTAGTCCTTTCTTATTAGTTACACGTGCATTAAAATCTGGATGGAATAAATCATGTACAACCCATGTACAATTTATTTAAATAGACATTCTAGAAGCATCTAGGGCAGGATTCATTAATCAATTGATTGAAGCAGAGTTTGGCAAGGGTGTTCGTATTATGTTCTTTTGCATACTTCCATCTGGTATGGATATTAACTATTAAGGTTTTTCATGTTTGATAAGGCTTTGAGTTAGAGGTATGTTTTCCTTCTTTCTTTAAACTGATGGAGGAACCAACTTTCTCACACTAAGATAGATCAAAATTAGTTAATTGGAACATTTAAACGTCCATGACCACAGTGAAATTTAATTTAGTGTAAATCTCGGGGACCCTTTTTGGAATCAATACAACTAGTAAGCATTGGTTGAATTCAGTAATGTGAACATTCAAACAGAATTATAATCGCCTTAATTATATAAATTTTAATCATCTTTATAACTGATTACGTATTGGGATGTGTCTTGCTCTTGATTCTAGTGTCCTACTTTTATTAATTCAGGCACACAAAATGATAGTTATATTTACACCTTGCAGCCAAATCCAACAAGCAGTTGCTGCCAACGATTCAACAGGAAGGTTGCTGAAGTACGATTACAGAACTCGAAGCGTTACAGTGCTGCTAAGGGGCCTTTCTGGGGCAAACGGTGTAGCAATTAGCTCAAATGGCTCATACCTACTCGTTGCAGAGTTCATAGCCAATCGAACTCGTAGGTTTTGGCTACGTGGGCCCCGAGATTTTAAGTCCGAAATTGTGGCCACATTCCAGGGAATGCCTGACAATATTAGGCGAACCCCTTCAGGCGATTTCTTTGTGGCAGTGAACGTACCGAGGCCAAGAACACCAGCTTTAGACCCCACGGCAATAAGAATCAATGGTGCTGGCAACACTTTGCAGACTCTATCTCTTGGCCGATACTATAACAACACAACTATTAGCGAGTTTTTACAGCGTGGCTCGCGGTACTATGCTGGATCTGTGGACGCAAATTTTGTTGGTGTTTTCAACTAGTGAACTTTGACGGGGTTTTTGGCAAAATTAGGCTAAGATTGCCAACCCTAGTTACTAGATAATGGAGTAAAAGTCTACAAAAACTAAATAATAAAAGCTTGGATCAGAGATTATAACTAGCTTGGCTAGCCCCAGTTTATTTATTAAAACTGCTAAAAAGATTAAAGTTTGGCTTGATCCTGTTACAATATAATTAACGTTTGGTATTATATGCACACGTATACAGTAAAACCTATCAAAATCAATAAATTACTATTTTATAGAGGTTATTAATATAATTAGTGTTTGGTATCATATGCACACATGTACACTAAAATCTATGAATAATTTTTTAATTTATTTCTTTATGAATATTTGTTAATATTTTTTTTTTTTAAATGTGGTATGATTTTTAATTGTTGTACTTACGTAAACATAGCAACAAATTTAGGACGTATTATATGTGAATGCTGTGTAAAATTTAGGTTACGCATAATTAGAAAAAGACAGAATAAATCTGTAAAGCGTAATGTATTGCTTTTAGAGAAAACTTTACACTCACTAATGGTTATATATAGAAGGAAAATAATAAAGGGCCTAATAGTACAATACTTTACACTCGCTAATGGTTATATATAGAAGGAAAATAATAAAGGGACTAATAGTACCATGTTAGTTGGCATAACCATCTCTCAGCAATCCCAACGGAATCACACAAGCATTTTAGCGACAACATATACAAAAAATCGTTGCTCAAAATAATTAGCAACAACATTGTTGTCATAAAATGTCATCGCCAAACCTCGTAGTTAAAGATTTTTAACGACAACAAGAAGTTGTCGCTAAAAAGCAAAGGATTTGGCAACAACTAATCTGAAATTCAAATATGCTCTGATGGCGTCATTTTCACTTTTAACGGCAATCATTTTGAAAAAAAAGGTCGTCGATGAATAGTTCTATTAACAACGAAAAATGTCGACTTTAAAGTTGCTGCTTACATTGGCAACAATATTAGCGATGACATGAATATTAATTTTTTCCTTAAAATTTTCTACATATATTTTTGCTTCCCCAATTGTAGTTTTTGCTTTTTACAGTTCACAGATTGCTTTTTTTTTTCTTTTTCTTTTTTTACTGAATGCACAGAATAACAAGTGAACAAGTTTATTAAATCTAATATCTAGTACTAATTTATTAAATATGATAAAAGAAACTTTGATATATTAGTATCCTCATAAAAAAAGAAAATAATACAAACCAAAAAAACAAGTTTAAAATATTAGCAAGAGTAAATGGAAAACAACTAATCTCCTACGTTGATAGCATCATCATTCCCTTCAACATAGTTAGGGTCATCAAAAGGCATTGGAGGGGCATAGGTATGTCCACATCTAGCATCATACGCCTGAACAAAGCAACCATCTCTACTTGGTATCCATGGGTAGCGTCCATCCATTGCCTTGTGTGTGGATGGGGTCCCCGCGATGCAGATGCATTGATGTAGAAGAAGCAACAACAACAGCAACCATTAGGACTTTTTGGGGCAATTTCTGACCCACTTCTTTCCTACGGCCTCAGTGGGATCCAAGCACCCTCTCCACTATTGCCTCTTCATCCAAAGATTGAGATGCTTGAGATGAGCACAAACTCATTGCATCAGCTTGAGCTTGCGTTTACTGAGTTTGTGCCTCAACCATTTGGTCCCAAGTATTTAATTTTCATATAATTCATTACAATGGCAAGTACAATAAAAAAATTCAAAAGTAATTAAAAGTGTGGTATGATACCATGTTCTCACATATCTCTCTCTAGCCGATTTGCTGATCCACTCCCCTTTCAAATAAGAATAACATTGATACCACTTTTCAATAATAGACTTGTCACGAACCCAAACCCGACCTAGTAACGTGGTAGTTTAATTAAAATAATTAAGTAAATTTAACTGAACTCACTGGTTAATATGTGATAATTTAAGGAAACATATTTTGGGTTAATTATAAAAATGTGATAAAGTTAAAACTTTTTAGAATATTAGCATCTATTTAAACCTAACAATAATTTCTTGAAATACCTCTAAATTAAATTAAATTAAAATATAAATTCATTGAGAGTGAATCGGGCCACACCGGACCCAACATAGTGCACACACAATACCAACATAAGTAAAATAATACAAACCACAGTCCATCAAAAAATAAATAATGTTCTTAATATTAAATGCCTTAATCAAATAAGCTGAAAATCTAAATAAGGTTTCCATAGTCTACGCGTACAAACCAACAACGTCCTATTCGGCAATAAACTGTGAACCATCTAGAGGGCGGGATTTTAAAACAAGTGAACCATGTGCGAAAGTGATCTATAGGACTTAAGTTTTTTTTTTTTTTTTTAAACATTAATTTAAAATAAAATATATAAATATAAAAGCAATAAGAAAACAATAAATAGATACCAAGCATTCCATACTTACCATTATCTAAAATCAAGGTTTACCTTTCATTTTGTGCAAGCTATCTAATTCACCACCGTAGTGGCCCAGCTAAGTTTTAGGACTTGTCCCTAAGGTCGCTCTCTGCACAACCCAATCTTTGTGTGTGGCATCATGCACTAATACCTCGGTTCTGAATGGGGTTCTTAACCAGTTCGATACTCAGTGTCATAGTACTTATATCATTATTTAGGTTTCGTATTACCAGGATATCAAATTTACATTCATTATTCTGTTCATTATAACCATATTCATTATTCAATATTCAATATTCAATATTCATTGGAAATAAATAAATAAATATAGACAATCATTCCTTAAAAACATTTTCAAGAAAATACAATATGGTCAAAAACTTTTAAAATCATGGCTATCAAATGAGGAGGGTCTAGGGTCCTACCTCGTTATTTAGCATGATTGCTCAAACACCGCAATCCTGTTCCACTGTACGTTAGCTCCTTGAAACCGCAAACAACCTTAGATGTGGACTAGATACATTAATATCTAAACTAGAATATTCTACATTAGTATGCCATTTCATGGTACCTTAGTGTGCCTTTAGATTTTAAATAATCATGTATGCCATCTATTATATTCTCAGTGTTTTGAACACAAAACCATAATCTTTTAAAAACATTTCTAAATCATTAAAAGATGAAAAACTAGGGGCAACACTACCATTTCGTGCTGCATAGTCGGCCTGCCGACCGGCCTACCAAACTTGTTAATGTTTGCCCTATTGACCATTTGAGTTTGACCTGCCAAACCTATCAAGTTCAGCCTACTGGTGGATGAGTTTGGCCTGCTGATCTGTTAAAATATGAAAATTTTCCATATTCCAAGCTTGGTAAGCCCGAGCTTCAAAGCTCAATCTAACATATTTTAGCAAGTCTCAGAGTATGGATAATGTTCATAAATTATAGAATAACACTCTAAACCACTTTTAAACATATTTCCCTAAAATTTCGTGCATTTTCACAATTTCTTTTGAAAATTAAAAAAAAAAGTAAAAACTAGTTTAATTTGGCTTCAACCCAAATGGAGCATGAATTCATGATGAACTTGGTTCTATAACTCAGATTGTATGTTGTTTATGGTTTTTCTAACTTGGATCATAGCATGCATGGATGATTTTAGATAAATTTAAAATGAAAGTGGAAACTATTTTTATCAAGAAACTGCAAGTAGACTTGAAAATGAATTTGCAAGGAAAAATCAAAGTTTAAGACCTTAAAACATGTGTTTAATCTGCTAGAAAGAAAGCTAACCTCAAGTGAAATGTTTTTTTGAAAGAAACTTGGTGGTCCATCTCAGTTTCTTGGCCTCTGATCAGCTGGAAATGAGGTTGAGGTGGGTGTGTTCTTGAGTTTGAGTTCTTGAAATATGATGGAGTGTCTCTGGGTTTAAGCTCCTGAAATAATGAGTGTGTGTGTATATGTTTTTTGGTTTTTGCAGAGGGAGAGAGAGACGAGAAGAGGAGGGAAACAAAGAGAATGAAGCTGTATTTTTATCTCGGAGATGTAGGGGTGATTCCACAAGGAAACTGTATTCATCACACAGTTTTTGGCAGGAGTTGTTTCAAGGTGGTTTTGAGTTTCAAGATTTTTTTTTTCAGACTTAGTTGAGATGTCTCAGGTGAAAAGAGTAACATTAAGGTAGATTTCTAAGTTTCCAAGGTTGCCTAACACGTAATATGGTTTACAAGGAAGTTTGGAAACATGTTGGATAACTAAAATATGAATTTTAAGGAATAAAAATAAAATACAAAAATTGTTTTAAAAAACAAGTTAACAAATGCTAGTATTTTAGATAAATCAACAAAATTATTTAAGATGCAATTAAATAAGAAAATATCACAAAGTGATTAAATTAAACTTAATTTGAAATTAGGCACACTAATTCACCAAATTGCACAGTAGTCATACTTAATTAATTTTTGGACATTAGAAGACTGGATTTGAAAGGTCTTTGGATTTCTCTTAAAAGAAGATGACAAATTAAGTTTAGAACAATATTATGATGGTAACATTAAATTATTATAACCATCTTTTTTAAGGATTTATTACCCTTTGGTGTCTCAAGTTGGTGTAAGATTGAGTTCTGTAATGGCTTCAATAAGGAGCACTTTAGTGCTTTTTAGAGTTCTTTTGCAACCGTTTCTATAAATAATTTCAAGTTGTATAATTAGAAATAACATGGAACATGACATGTCGAAAAACAAATGCATATCTTTACCTAAAAAGCTTCAGTACAGATGTGGTCACAACATGCTTCGCAATCTGCTTGTGACCTAACAGTTGCAGAACGACGTCTCTTTGTGGCTTCAATGTTTGGCCCAACCCCATTTTCCTTGAAGAAATCATGCATGTCATTTTTTCACTCCTTGTATCAATATTGGAGATGACGGTCTATATGTAATAGCCCAATCTACATGGTGATTATTTAAACTGCCTAAACATATTCTTAAACATGTAGTTATTAAGATTACTACTTAACTTTGTGGAACTTTATTTTTGTTATTAAATTATATAAACTTACTAACTAATTTTAATTACACTGGTTTGACATTTGTTGCAACAAAAGTAACATGTTGTTTTATCATTTTAGTCGTAAAATTATATAGATTAAGATTGCATAGTTACAACCTTGACCTTTAGAAACACACATACATAATTTCTACGATACTAATTGTACCTAATTAAAAGTCATGATGACAAAACTAAATGCAGAATAAAATGTGCGCATATCCGTTCTCCATCTCCACTACACGTCCGCCGTTGCGTGATTCTCTATCAAATGTTGCTTGTAGGTTGCTTTATATACAACATGAACATACTTGGATGAGCTTCAAACACTCAACAAATAAGAACTACATCTCACAAAATATTTATCAAGACATATGGTAAAATATGCACGTGCTAGTTATGCTCATTTATGATCATATATTATATACTAATGGGCCAGAGTATTCGTATTGATTGCATGCGATCATCAAAACGTTAGAGATTGCAAGGTACCTTAAACTAAAATTCTATACTGAATCATAAGTCTCCTCATTGGTCGAGAGGTTGGTATGACACTCAAACTTAACTTGTTCTTATAGATTTCACTAGACTTATTAATGAGGATTTAGGATGCTATGACATCACATACTAAAACATAAGGCATAAACGTGTATTGATTTGTTGCAAAGATTGGAAACTAATTTTCATAAAAAAGATGTAAAACATGATAATTTTTTTTAAAAAAAAAAACATATAAAATATTTTAGTTAGAAACTATTCATACTATAAGTGAGATTCCTATATACCTAATTTTTACCAATTGAATTTGCTAACTCGTCCAAGTTTCCCATCCACTACTCTTAAGTTTTGTGGAAAGTAGCCAATTAGAATGAAAGTATGTTATACTGTTTAATTTAACATAATTTTAAAAGGCATTAATTCCATTCTTAGAAAACATTTTCCTTTAAAAGGTTAGACGATAATTTATTTGTTGCAAGGATTAATTTAATCTAATCCTTATAATTTAATTTTCTTTAATTGCTTTTAATTTTTTTGTGCTAAATGTGATAATTAATTAATTAGTTTAATAATTAATTAATCATCTTATTCATTAAATAAGCCTAAATAAAATTCCTTTATTATTCTTATTGGGCTCATAATGGCATAAGAGACCTAATTGAATATGAATAGTGATTTGAGCCTACATGTCTATATTTAGTTATTCTTTACTTTCATAAGCCAAAATATAGCCTAATAAGTCCAGAAACATCTCACGTCTTCTAAGCACTAATTGAAGAAACTTGGATCTAAGAGACAGCTTTTGAACATATATAGGTGTTGGGCCTATATTTAGTATTGTAATGTTGCAGTCTAACATGTTAGGCTATTACAATTCTTATTTTAAAATATGTTTTAAAACTCATTAAAGTTTGGTGAGAAAATCCATATTTCATATTTATAAAAATTTCATGTCAAAATTCATATTTTTAAATAGAGTCTAAATTTTAAAAAGTCATGCTTTGTAGTCTCATACAATTTCTTTTCTTTTAAGTTCTATAATTTCTTTGTTGGTCGTAAATTGAAATTCCACTACAACAATATGGGTTATTGATTGCATTTCATAATAGCGTTTTTAATAAATTGTTCCCTAAAACGTGCTTCAAAACATAATTAAACGTTTTGGGCGCCAAATACAAGTTTTTGGGAACAAGAACCACGCCAAAGGAGGCTCACGGTTTCTCTCTGTCCCACGATCTCTCCTTTCTTTTATCTTTTTCCTTTTTTTCTTTCTTTTTTTTTTTTTTCCATCTCCCCCAATCTCCCCATAATCTTTCAACGTAATTTTCCTGTCCATTCTCATGAAACCACCAGCTCAAGGAAATCGTATGCCCTTTTAAAGCTAAAGTTTGAATATTTTTAGAATGCAGTAATGCATAAAAATCAAAGACTACCAAATTCTAGGGATGCCTTTTTTGACTATTCTCCTTATTATTCCTCCCTACACCATTAAAGAGGCCGTCAAGAACTCCCCATTGGAGCCCTACTTGCACCGGTCATTTTTCTCATCTGGCTTTTCTTAAATGAAGAATTTTTTTTTTCTTTCCTTTCTCTGATTTCTCATCAGGGTTTTCTTCATCCAGAAGTTATGTTTCCTTGTTTTCTTTGATTTCTCGTACGTGTTTTGTTAATTCAGAATTTTTTTTTAAGCTTTTACTTTTTTATTTTAAGATTGTTAAACTGATGAATAGGGTTTGCAAACTTGGCCATTGTGATCAATTTGTGTCGTGAGAAACTTGACCATTGTGGTCAATTTGTGTCGTAATCTATTTTTACGCTTTTCTTCATGTAGATTTACGAATTGGGCTTCATTTCAAACAATATCTCGGTAAGTTTCCCTCCATTAAATTTTCATAACTCAGGTAAGCTTCTTGGTTATACGTGTACCATGAAGCGGTGGAAGTTTCATAGAAGTGAATTCATGGGTTTATAGAAGTGATGGTTCCTCCAGAGTGCAATTTACGAGCAAGGAAGCACTGCGGTCTGATAAATGTGTCTATAATTATGCTGCGATGGGATACCAAAATCTGATTCTCTCAGGTAATGCCATGTTCAAAGCCATGGATTTGTAAGATTGGTTTGTCATCTATCGACAAAAGGAGTATTCTTTTATTGGTAATTCTCCCCACCCTTCTTTTCTTTTGCCTATTGGTCTACCATATTAATTCACTTCGTTAATTTTATTAGTTTAATTGTACGTATTGTCAACATATTGTTGATGTTACTTAATTTAGCTTTGTATCAGACGAAGAAAAAAAAAAAAAACAACTTTGCATATACTCTTGTTCCAACTTTATTTTGTTACCTTCTGAATCATATTCAATGTAAGTGTAACAAGTGAAAACAAACTTGCAATTCAAAGCGTCCAAAACACTAGTGCCTCTTTCTATTGTTCAAGCTTTTTGTGTAACTGACATCCTAATTAGTAAGCAGAATGTCATTCATGTATTTTTGCTGATATTAGCAGGAGTGAATTATGCAATATAGCAAGGGAAACCAATGCAGTAAGTCATGAAGGCAAACTGAATTTGATTTGAAAGTAGACTTTGAGCGAAGGGCTACATTAATGAAAAAAATTCATCGGATGAGAAAGAAAGGTTTAAGAATTGAAGTGACTTTTGATTCAAAAGGCCAACCGGAAGGCGCACCCAGCCATAAATTAAGCAGTTGGATTAGAGTCCTCAGTCGAGAGCACGTTCCGATATGGACAAAGGATTGGAGGTCTAAGGATTTAGATAAAGTAAAAGTTGTGATTTGGGGAGAGATATATGAAACTTTCACAGTCGAGGATTGGTATAAGAAAAGGGCTTTGAAGGTTTGTGGCGAATTAGCAGAGGGGTTCAGATCTGACCTCTACGTTACCTTTGTACAGCCATACCTTTCCATTCCAGAGGAGGATGAAAATGTATATAAATGGCCTCCTTGGTAGCACACTACTACCCTTCAATAAATGATGACGATTGGGAAGCTTTTGTGAGGTATTGACGTTCTACTAAATTCCAACTATTATCATCAAACGTAAGAAAAATAAGAGCAAAAAATGAAAACTACTCTATGGTTGGCCGAGTTGGATATAGAGAGCTCGAGCAATCCTTGGTACGTTAATATTTTACTCATATTACATATATCAATTATTCTATCATTACTATGTTAGTAACATAGTGTAACACAGCTTGCAAAAAAGGGCGTGCTACCAACACGAGAAGAGTTGTGGGTAAAATCATGTCAAGGTCCCAATGGCCAGTTTAAAAATCCATAAGTAGCAGAAATTGGGAAATTATTCTTCTTGCCATAGAATGTTGGAGAACATTAGATGTTGGGACTTATTTCACCATGGGAGGACCAAATATATTAATTTAACCCCCTCGGACACCCACCATGTGAGGATTTTGTATCAGTCACAAGATTGTAAGTATTAATATTCTCTTATAACATTAACTGTTTTTAGTCTCACATAATTGTATCGTCTATTAATTCATTTAAACAGTACACATTGTTAGGGCGCTTAATGATTGGAAGCTTCAAGCGAGAAGCGGTGTCACAAACCGACTGAACAGAACACCATATTCCAAACGTAAGTGTCCAAGACAATAACGAAACATAGAATGTAGTTTTTTTATTCTACGTTTCATGCGAGATATAATTACAAGTGGTATACAAGCCTTAGGAAAAAAAGATTTTTATATATATATGGATATATATGAAGTTAGATTAAAGTGGGTATAATTTGTAAATAGGTATGTGCTTTTTAGATAGATAGATGGAGATAGTAGATAAATAATTGTTCAAAATAGTTCAAATATAAATGATCTTGTAAATACCATGTAATTTCAATATACACCAATTTTTGTATGCAATGAAGGCCTTACTGTAATGGATAACACACGGGACTGGCCATCTCGTGGGAAATAAAAAATTTTTGGTGATTTTTTTTGGAAAATACCAATTTTCTACGACGGTTTTTCAGTAGAACCCTAGGGTTCCACTACGGTTTTCTTGAAAACGGTCGTCCAAACCAAAGGTTCCACGACGGTTTTTTGGAAAACTGTTGGGGAAAATAACTCCATTCTACCCCTTTTCGCACCAATTGTTCCATTATACGACGGTAAAAAACCGTCATGAAAACTCCATGTTGTACCACGATTGAAGTTTTCATGACGGTTTTTTAACTCTGCAGTTTTACTTTTTCACTTCTTTCTCTCTTGTAATTTGTACTCAAGGAAATCATAAAGTGAACCACTATAAATCCTATGTCATTTTTATTGCAGTTTTACTTTTGTTCATTTCACTTTAATCTTGCACACAAATTCGAGCTAATAGGTCTATTTAACGGTGATTTGAGGGCTCAAGTTCCTAAATAACTCAATCCAGAATTCTAGCATTTGATTGTAGATTCACAGGCTACAAAAACCAACAGCCACAAGGCTTACCACCAAAAAAAAAGGAAACAAGAAAGCGATTTTTGAAAGCAATGCAAAATTGATAGCATTGTGTACGGCACTCCATGATTTCGAATTTCAAAAGGATCTATATAGTAATCATCTTATTTTCAGTCCAATCCATGAAAACTAGTTGATAAACTGTAACTATGTTTCAGAAAGGATTTATGTTTTATATTGCAATAGTCTCTTTGTATAACACCTAGTTGATAGACTATAACTATTTTAGAAAGACCAGCATCCATTAAACTGCCTCTAAATCTGGATTGACAATGATTTGATCATTAATATTTTTCGTTGTCTCATAACTATATTTCTATATTATGAATTATTTGGATCTTCATGAGTTGTCATTGAATTGCCGACGTTGTCAGCAAGTAAATTCATATCTCATTTTAAACATTTTCATGAGTCTAAAATTAATACAACAATTAACGAAGATTGGAAAATATCGCAACATGACCCTTTTCATATGTTTATATACACATATATATTTATATGTTTAAGTAACGCTAGTAGAAATAAACATCTCATTTAGCGGAGCTGAAGATTTAGAAGCAGATATTCATGGCTACAATCCAAAATCCTGCAGGATCGTGCTTGATGTTATTACAAAGATGCAATTTAATTTATCATTTTACATTAAAAATTTATTACTATTAGTTCATACGGGTATTAATGGCATTGTGTTATTTTTCTCCATCACTACATCAATTTGATACATTGCTAGACATATCTAAATGTCATTTATGTCTTAACCATCTAGTTAATGGGCCACAACTTCATTGAATAAATAAAAAGGTAAATTGCTCTATTAGTCTTCAACTTTTTATGAACGTAAACATTTAATACTTAATTTTTTATTTTTTATTTATCAGCCTCCTGACCTTTGATTTTAGTTACAGAAGGACCAATTTAACTGTCAAACAGTTAATTTTGGATAGAAAAAGATGCCAAACTCTAAAGTTATCAAAAAATGACAAACTGGTCTTAAAAATTAACAATTTAACCGTTAAATTGATCTTTCAGCAACTAAAATAAAAGGTGAGGACTGATAATTTTAAAATAAAATGTTGGAAACTAAAATCACATTTTTATGAAAAGGTTGGGACAAACGTAGCAATTTACATTAAAGAAAAAGAGAAAATTAAAAAGAGTGGGATAATAAAGGCTTCAGCCCTAGTCTATGATAGACAGAAACATAGCAAAAAAAAAGTCATAAAGCAGAAAAACAAAACCCGCATGTGGAAAAATACTACAGGATTTACTATTAAAAAATAGGTCTCATTAAAACCCTGCCAGAAATTTATTAATGACTTTGCAAATTTTCTAATCAGTAAGAATAAATAAATGTTAATATATTGCCTTTTTTGGCTATAAAAACTGATGTAGATTGTCATGTCTCTTCATTCAATTTTAGAAAATTTGGCACTACATTCAACAACACCAAACATGCTCCTCGTTCTCTTCATTCTTCTCGCTGTTCCCTCTAACTGTATTGTTGTTTCTCAACAAATACTCAGTTTTCGGAAGCTTAATTTACCAAGAAATTCAGTAGGTCCAGAATCTATAACTTTCGACGCCCTCGGTGGAGGACCTTATACAGGCATTTCTGATGGTAGGATTGTTAGATATGATGTACGTACGCGAAGTTTCGTCGATTTTGCTTTCACATCGCCTAATAGGTAACATTTTTTTAATTTGTTCTTAATCTATTTTAGTAATATTATTCGGCTAATTTAAAAGACAACAGAGGCTTGCCAATGGATAGAAAATTATTTGTCACCGATTATCACATTGATACTCCAACTAACGCGATGATCTTAATTTCATCTCTAGACTCCTTCCCTGTTGTTAAGGACCCCGGATGATCAAATTGTGCTGTTTTCACATTTTATAGAGGGCAAACTCCCATATCTCTCTTACAATTTTTAACTATTTACCAAATGATTAGATGAAAAATAAAAAGAAAAAGAGAAAACAATTCTATGACTGAAAGACATATATGCATGAAAGTATAATAATTAATAGCAATTTGTAGTAAATACGTAGGATTTTTTTACAAACAATTCACAATAATGACATTTTTGTAGACTCAATTTTTATTTATACTATAAAATGTAAAAGTTTTTATGACATAAGTTATTGGGACATTTTTCATGTCTCTTTAGAATATATCATGTCAGCCTATCGAATATTTTTTGTATCGTTTAAAACACGTTTCATGGGGATATTTTTCGCGCCCCTTCAAAACATGTTGCGATGTCTCTCTGAGACATATGTTGCATGTCCTTCTTGGATATTTTATATATACTCCTACCGGGATAGGTCACGGGCCTCCGTGGGAATTTTTTACCTCTCTCCTCTCTCTTCCCTTGCCGCCGCCGGCTTGTCTGCGGCACCGATGATATTGCTGACAACCAAAAAACAGAGAACAAAATTGAAAACAACAAAACAACAAAAATATCAAAATAAAACAACTACAAGGATAACAATCTCACTGTGGATCTCGGCATACATGACCATGTTGAATCAAACATGGTCGACGGCAGATCTAGGCAGATTGGCGGCCTCCAGGGATGTGTCTTCTTCTTTCTTCTTCGATCTCAGCGGATCTTGACCTCAATGGCAGACGCTTAACCAAAAAAAGAAGATCGTCGCTGATCTCGCACAAGGAGGAGGTTGACTCAAGTCGGACAAGGAGATAAACTTGTCCTAGCGTCGAATCCACTGACGCTGATCATGATGCGATGACAATCTACTGGCACCGATCAGAGCTAGAAGGGGTCGGGATCCGACCAATTGCACTCGGGGTTGAGAGGCGGTCGTGTTGGATGCAGAACCAAACCAAACATCATTGGCTTCGACGGCCGTGGTTGTGCCGGGGTGGTGAAGGAGGAGGAGGGAAGAGAGAGAAATAAGAGGGGGGAGGGGGAGAGTCTGATGCAAGGAAGAGAGAGGAAAAAGGTTTTTTTTTTTTTTTTTTTCCCTTAAGGGTTAAAATTTGTGGCATAACAATTTTTAAATTTTACTTTTTGTAATATAAATAATTATATTGTTTTAGGAGGTGCAATATTGTGCAATTTTGTCATTTTTTATTTTGTCTTGTCACAATTTTTCGTTACTTCTTTCCCTAAAAAAATTCCGTTACTTTCTACACGAGTACTATACATTTGATAATGAATGATAATGTCACATACTTGAGATTTTTATACATATTAATGCTTTGGCATTTTGAACCTTATACTGAACAGGACCAAGGAAGTGTGTGATGGAACAAATAGTCCGGCTTTGCGTCTTGTTTGTGGGAGGGCATTAGGTATGGAATTCTTCCGCCAAAGGGCATCGGCTTTATATTGCCGATGTTTTTCGAGGGTTGTTTGCTGTTGGACCAAAAGGAGGACTTGCAACACAACTTGCCACTACTGCTGAAGGAACACCCTTCCGATTTCTTAACGGTTTGACTGTTGATCAAAGCAATGGAGTTGTTTATTTCACAGATTTCAGTGCAATTTTCTTGCCAAGGTATTTCCCCAGTCCCAGCATTGTTAATCTTTTGGTTTCTTTCTTTCTTTCTTTCTTGTTTTTCTTTTTTCAAATCCTAGGTGTAAACTAACCATAAAGTTGCTATCTTTATTAAATTCCCCAAAATGTCACAGAACTTTACACGAATGACGAGTTAACCAAACCAAAAAAAATGTGATGGGATTTGATAGTGTATCATTTATTTATTTTTTAATGTTTATTTACTTATCGATTTAAAAGTGTAAGGAGAAACAATCTTATTCGCTCTTTAGTATTTACAAATTTAAAAATAATAAATTTATCAATGTAATTACTAAATATTATTTTTACAAAACTAAATAACTGTTGAATAACAATATTTTTTAGATATTTACATAAAAACCAATACAAAGGAGACGTGAGGTTTGATATTCCATTGTCTTATTTCCTATATTGTGTGATCCGGATCCACTGTCGCGATTTGCTCTCCAACCCTCTGTCCAACGAATAATATGTTGAAACGTAAATACCATTAAAAGCAACGCATGGTCTAGATGACCACGTTTTTATTGCCGTGAGTTATATCAACGTTTCCATCTTTTTCTCTGCCTCCTACATTAATGGCTTCAGAAAAGAAGAATAAAATAAACCCAAAAGCTAAAGAAAAACAATACTAGAAGTCTAAAGGCTACAATCTTCGTAGCACCATGAAAGCTAAAGATACCCAATCAACCTCTGAAAACAAAAGATTAAAAAAAAAAAATTGAATCCCACAATTTGTCCACCCTTGCTCTGCATCATCCTCTTCATACTTTATTTATTGATTTTAATTGCAACTTTATGCACTCCACAAACTTATGAGGAAGCCTAATTAAGAAGGCAAAGAAATTAAAAGCTGTTAAGCAGAATTTGGTACTTTCTTCAATATCTCCGGCGACGGCTTTGGTAGCCGTGCTGCGCCATTGTCGACGCCACCCATGAGGGTCTTCGTGAGGCTATGGGGGAAGGAGCTATGACTTCAAGACTTCCGTGGCGGAACTAGTTTCCCCATTGTTGAATGGGACCTTTCAGCTCTTGAGATGTATTGTTTGGCTTTATTTTATTTTACTTCTTTTTTGCAGTCATGAACCGGGAAGGAAGAGAGACAAAAATAAAATAAAGAGTAAAGATGATGATTTATTTGGCGGCAATGTAACGGTCGTCATCTGGACTTTTGATTGCTTTTAATGAGGATTACGTGTCAATATATTATTCGATAGACAGAGAGGACCGCAAATTCGGACAAAGAATTCGACTTCACATTGTGTGGGCCCACATTAAACCCTTATAAATGATTTCATAAAGTAGACTCCTTATTCAAAGATAATGAAATTCACCACTTCTTACTT
This sequence comes from Artocarpus heterophyllus, assembly GCA_025403435.1. Lineage (NCBI taxonomy): Eukaryota > Viridiplantae > Streptophyta > Magnoliopsida > Rosales > Moraceae > Artocarpus > Artocarpus heterophyllus. Next base: position 24,045,198 of record CM046346.1, read on the forward strand.
TATTTTTCTCTTTGATGTAAAATAAATACACCTTAAGTTCTACTTTGATCAACAACAAGACATAGAACATTTCAAAACTGAAATCATCTATTTTTTTAGTATGGTAATATTAGTCCTTTCTTATTAGTTACACGTGCATTAAAATCTGGATGGAATAAATCATGTACAACCCATGTACAATTTATTTAAATAGACATTCTAGAAGCATCTAGGGCAGGATTCATTAATCAATTGATTGAAGCAGAGTTTGGCAAGGGTGTTCGTATTATGTTCTTTTGCATACTTCCATCTGGTATGGATATTAACTATTAAGGTTTTTCATCTTTGATAAGGCTTTGAGTTAGAGGTATGTTTTCCTTCTTTCTTTAAACTGATGGAGGAACCAACTTTCTCACACTAAGATAGATCAAAATTAGTTAATTGGAACATTTAAACGTCCATGACCACAGTGAAATTTAATTTAGTGTAAATCTCGGGGACCCTTTTTGGAATCAATACAACTAGTAAGCATTAGGTTGAATTCAGTAATGTGAACATTCAAACAGAATTATAATCTCCTTAATTATATAAATTTTAATCATCTTTATAACTGATTACGTATTGGGATGTGTCTTGCTCTTGATTCTAGTGTCTACTTTTATTAATTCAGGCACACAAAATGATAGTTATATTTACACCTTGCAGCCAAATCCAACAAGCAGTTGCTGCCAACGATTCAACAGGAAGGTTGCTGAAGTACGATTACAGAACTCGAAGCGTTACAGTGCTGCTAAGGGGCCTTTCTGGGGCAAACGGTGTAGCAATTAGCTCAAATGGCTCATACCTACTCGTTGCAGAGTTCATAGCCAATCGAACTCGTAGGTTTTGGCTACGTGGGCCCCGAGATTTTAAGTCCGAAATTGTGGCCACATTCCAGGGAATGCCTGACAATATTAGGCGAACCCCTTCAGGCGATTTCTTTGTGGCAGTGAACGTACCGAGGCCAAGAACACCAGCTTTAGACCCCACGGCAATAAGAATCAATGGTGCTGGCAACACTTTGCAGACTCTATCTCTTGGCCGATACTATAACAACACAACTATTAGCGAGTTTTTACAGCGTGGCTCGTGGTACTATGCTGGATCTGTGGACGCAAATTTTGTTGGTGTTTTCAACTAGTGAACTTTGACGGGGTTTTTGGCAAAATTAGGCTAAGATTGCCAACCCTAGTTACTAGATAATGGAGTAAAAGTCTACAAAAACTAAATAATAAAAGCTTGGATCAGAGATTATAACTAGCTTGGCTAGCCCCTGTTTATTTATTAAAACTGCTAAAAAGATTAAAGTTTGGCTCGATCCTGTTATAATATAATTAACGTTTGGTATTATATGCACACGTATACAGTAAAACCTATCAAAATCAATAAATTACTATTTTATAGAGGTTATTAATATAATTAGTGTTTGGTATCATATGCACACATGTACACTAAAATCTATGAATAATTTTTTAATTTATTTCTTTATGAATATTTGTTAATCTTTTTTTTTTTAAATGTGGTATGATTTTTAATTGTTGTACTTACATAAACATAGCGACAAATTTAGGACGTATTATATGTGAATGCTGTGTAAAATTTAGGTTACGCATAATTAGAAAAAGACAGAATAAATCTGTAAAGCGTAATGTATTGCTTTTAGAGAAAACTTTACACTCACTAATGGTTATATATAGAAGGAAAATAATAAAGCGCCTAATAGTACAATACTTTACACTCGCTAATGGTTATATATAGAAGGAAAATAATAAAGGGACTAATAGTACCATGTTAGTTGGCATAACCATCTCTCAGCAATCCCAACGGAATCACACAAGCATTTTAGCGACAACATATACAAAAAATCGTTGCTCAAAATAATTAGCAACAACATTGTTGTCATAAAATGTCATCGCCAAACCTCGTAGTTAAAGATTTTTAACGACAACAAGAAGTTGTCGCTAAAAAGCAAAGGATTTGGCAACAACTAATCTGAAATTCAAATATGCTCTGATGGCGTCATTTTCACTTTTAACGGCAATCATTTTGAAAAAAAAGGTCGTCGATGAATAGTTCTATTAACAACGAAAAATGTCGACTTTAAAGTTGCTGCTTACATTGGCAACAATATTAGCGATGACATGAATATTAATTTTTTCCTTAAAATTTTCTACATATATTTTTGCTTCCCCAATTGTAGTTTTTGCTTTTTACAGTTCACAGATTGCTTTTTTTTTTTCTTTTTCTTTTTTTACTGAATGCACAGAATAACAAGTGAACAAGTTTATTAAATCTAATATCTAGTACTAATTTATTAAATATGATAAAAGAAACTTTGATATATTAGTATCCTCATAAAAAAAGAAAATAATACAAACCAAAAAAACAAGTTTAAAATATTAGCAAGAGTAAATGGAAAACAACTAATCTCCTACGTTGATAGCATCATCATTCCCTTCAACATAGTTAGGGTCATCAAAAGGCATTGGAGGGGCATAGGTATGTCCACATCTAGCATCATACGCCTGAACAAAGCAACCATCTCTACTTGGTATCCATGGGTAGCGTCCATCCATTGCCTTGTGTGTGGATGGGGTCCCCGCGATGCAGATGCATTGATGTAGAAGAAGCAACAACAACAGCAACCATTAGGACTTTTTGGGGCAATTTCTGACCCACTTCTTTCCTACGGCCTCAGTGGGATCCAAGCACCCTCTCCACTATTGCCTCTTCATCCAAAGATTGAGATGCTTGAGATGAGCACAAACTCATTGCATCAGCTTGAGCTTGCGTTTACTGAGTTTGTGCCTCAACCATTTGATCCAAGTATTTAATTTTAATATAATTCATTACAATGGCAAGTACAATAAAAAAATTCAAAAGTAATTAAAAGTGTGGTATGATACCATGTTCTCACATATCTCTCTCTAGCCGATTTGCTGATCCACTCCCCTTTCAAATAAGAATAACATTGATACCACTTTTCAATAATAGACTTGTCACGAACCCAAACCCGACCTAGTAACGTGGTAGTTTAATTAAAATAATTAAGTAAATTTAACTGAACTCACTGGTTAATATGTGATAATTTAAGGAAACATATTTTGGGTTAATTATAAAAATGTGATAAAGTTAAAACTTTTTAGAATATTAGCATCTATTTAAACCTAACAAATAATTTCTTGAAATACCTCTAAATTAAATTAAATTAAAATATAAATTCATTGAGAGTGAATCGGGCCACACCGGACCCAACATAGTGCACACACAATACCAACATAAGTAAAATAATACAAACCACAGTCCATCAAAAAATAAATAATGTTCTTAATATTAAATGCCTTAATCAAATAAGCTGAAAATCTAAATAAGGTTTCCATAGTCTACGCGTACAAACCAACAACGTCCTATTCGGCAATAAACTGTGAACCATCTAGAGGGAGGGATTTTAAAACAAGTGAACCATGTGCGAAAGTGATCTATAGGACTTAAGTTTTTTTTTTTTTTTTAAAACATTAATTTAAAATAAAATATATAAATATAAAAGCAATAAGAAAACAATAAATAGATACCAAGCATTCCATACTTACCATTATCTAAAATCAAGGTTTACCTTTCATTTTGTGCAAGCTATCTAATTCACCACCGTAGTGGCCCAACTAAGTTTTAGGACCTGTCCCTAAGGTCGCTCTCTGCACAACCCAATCTTTGTGTGTGGCATCATGCACTAATACCTCGGTTCTGAATGGGGTTCTTAACCAGTTCGATACTCAGTGTCATAGTACTTATATCATTATTTAGGTTTCGTATTACCAGGATATCAAATTTACATTCATTATTCTGTTCATTATAACCATATTCATTATTCAATATTCAATATTCATTGGAAATAATAATAAATAAATATAGACAATCATTCCTTAAAAACATTTTCAAGAAAATACAATATGGTCAAAAACTTTTAAAATCATGGCTATCAAATGAGGAGGGTCTAGGGTCCTACCTCGTTATTTAGCATGATTGCTCAAACACCGCAATCATGTTCCACTGTACGTTAGCTCCTTGGAACCGCAAACAACCTTAGATGTGGACTAGATACATTAATATCTAAACTAGAATATTCTACATTAGTATGCCATTTCATGGTACCTTAGTGTGCCTTCAGATTTTAAATAATCATGTATGCCATCTATTATATTCTCAGTGTTTTGAACACAAAACCATAATCTTTTAAAAACATTTCTAAATCATTAAACGATGAAAAACTAGGGGCAACACTACCATTTCGTGCTGCATAGTCGGCCTGCCGACCGGCCCTACCGAACTTGTTAATGTTTGCCCTATTGACCATTTGAGTTTGACCTGCCAAACCTATCAAGTTCAGCCTACTGGTGGATGAGTTTGGCTTGCTGATCTGTTAAAATATGAAAAATTTCCATATTCCAATCTCGGTAAGCCCGAGCTTCAAAGCTCAATCTAACCTATTTTAGCAAGTCTCAGAGTATGGATAATGTTCATAAATTATAGAATAACACTCTAAACCACTTTTAAACATATTTCCCTAAAATTTCGTGCATTTTCACAATTTCTTTTGAAAACTAAAAAAAAAGTAAAAACTAGTTTAATTTGGTTTCAACCCAAATGGAGCATGAATTCATGATGAACTTGGTTCAATAACTCAGATTGTATGTTGTTTATGGTTTTTCTAACTTGGATCATAGCATGCATGGATGATTTTAGATAAATTTGAAATGAAAGTGGAAACTATTTTTATCAAGAAACTGCAAGTAGACTTGAAAATGAATTTGCAAGGAAAAATCAAAGTTTAAGACCTTAAAACATGTGTTTAATTGCTAGAAAGAAAGCTAACCTCGAGTGAAATGTTTTTTTGAAAGAAACTTGGTGGATCCATCTCAGTTTCTTGGCCTCTGATCAGTCGGAAATGAGGTTGAAGGTGGGTGTGTTCTTGAGTTTGAGTTCTTGAAATATGATGGAGTGTCTCTGGGTTTAAGCTCCTGAAATAATGAGTGTGTGTGTGTGTGTATGTTTTTTGGTTTTGCAGAGGGAGAGAGAGACGAGAAGAGGAGGGAAACAAAGAGAATGAAGCTGTATTTTTATCTCGGAGATGTAGGGGTGATTCCACAAGAAACTGTATTCATTACACAGTTTTTGGCAGGAGTTGTTTCAAGGTGGTTTTGAGTTTCAAGATGTTTTTTCAGACTTAGCTGAGATGTCTCAGGTGAAAAGAGTAACATTAAGGTAGATTTCTAAGTTTCCAAGGTTGCCTAACACGTAATATGGTTTATAAGGAAGTTTGGAAACATGTTGGATAACTAAAATATGAATTTTAAGGAATAAAAATAAAATACAAAGATTGTTTTAAAAAACAAGTTAACAAATGCTAGTATTTTAGATAAATCAACAAAATTATTTAAGATGCAATTAAATAAGAAAATATCACAAAGTGATTAAATTAAACTTAATTTGAAATTAGGCACCCTAATTCACCAAATTGCACACTAGTCATACTTAATTAATTTTTGGACATTACAAGACTGGATTTGAAAGGTCTTTGGATTTCTCTTAAAAGAAGATGACAAATTAAGTTTAGAACAATATTATGATGGTAACATTAAATTATTATAACCATCTTTTTTAATGATTTATTACCCTTTGGTGTCTCAAGTTGGTGCAAGATTGAGTTCTGTAATGGCTTGCAATAAGGAGCACTTTAGTGCTTTTTAGAGCTCTTTTGCGACCGTTTCTATAAATAATTTCAAGTTGTATAATTAGAAATAACATGGAACATGACATGTCGAAAAACAAATGCATATCTTTACCTAAAAAGCTTCAGTACGATGTGGTCGCAACATGCTTCGCAATCTGCTTGTGACCTAACAGTTGCAGAACGACGTCTCTTTGTGGCTTCAACGTTTGGCCCAACCCCATTTTCCTTGAAGAAATCATGCATGTCATTTTTTCACTCCTTGTATCAATATTGGATATGACGGTCTATCTAGAATAGCCCAATCTACATGGTGATTATTTAAACTGCCTAAACATATTCTTAAACATGTAGTTATTAAGATTACTACTTAACTTTGTGGAACTTTATTTTTGTTATTAAATTATATAAACTTACTAACTAATTTTAATTACACTGGTTTGACATTTGTTGCAACAAAAGTAACATGTTGTTTTATCATTTTAGTCGTAAAATTATATAGATTAAGATTGCATAGTTACAACCTTGACCTTTAGAAACACACATACATAATTTCTACGATACTAATTGTACCTAATTAAAAGTCATGATGACAAAACTAAATGCAGAATAAAATGTGCGCATATCCGTTCTCCATCTCCACTACACGTCCGCCGTTGCATGATTCTCTATCAAATGTTGCTTGTAGGTTGCTTTATATACAACATGAACATACTTGGATGAGCTTTAAACACTCAACAAATAAGAACTACATCTCACAAAATATTTGTAAAGACATATGGTAAAATATGCACGTGCTAGTTATGCTCATATATTATATACTGATGGGCCAGAGTGTTCGTATTGATTGCATGCGATCATCGAAACGTTAGAGATTGCAAGGAACCTTAAACTAAAATTCTATACTGAATCATAAGTCTCCTCATTGGTCAAGAGGTTGGTATGACACTCAAACTTAACTTGTTCTTATAGATTTCACTAGACTTATTAGTGAGGATTTAGGATGCTATGACATCACATACTAAAACATAAGGCATAAACGTGTATTGATTTGTTGCAAGGATTGGAAACTAATTTTCATAAAAAAGATGTAAAACATGATAATTTTTTTTTAAAAAAAAACATGTAAAATATTTTAGTTAGAAACTATTCATACTATAAGTGAGATTCCTATTTACCTAATTTTTACCAATTGAATTTGCTAACTCGTCCTAGTTTCCCATCCACTACTCTTAAGTTTTGTGGAAAGTAGCCAATTAGAATGAAAGTATGTTATATTTTTAATTTAACATAATTTTAAAAGGAATTAATTCCATTCTTAGAAAACATTTTCCTTTAAAAGGTTAGACGATAATTTATTTGTTGCAAGGATTAATTTAATCTAATCCTTATAATTTAATTTTCTTTAATTGCTTTTAATTTTTTTGTGCTAAATGTGATAATTAATTAATTAGTTTAATAATTAATTAATCATCTTATTCATTAAATAAGCCTAAATAAAATTCCTTTATTATTCTTATTGGGCTCATAATGGCATAAGAGACCTAATTGAATATGAATAGTGATTTGAGCCTACATGTCTATATTTAGTTATTCTTTACTTTCATAAGCCAAAATATAGCCTAATAAGTCCAGAAACATCTCACGTCTTCTAAGCACTAATTGAAGAAACTTGGATCTAAGAGACAGCTTTCGAACATATATAGGTGTTGGGCCTATATTTAGTATTGTAATGTTGCAGTCTAACATGTTAGGCTATTACAATTCTTATTTTAAAATATGTTTTAAAACTCATTAAAGTTTGGTGAGAAAATCCATAATTCATATTTATAAAAATTTCATGTCAAAATTCATATTTTTAAATAGAGTCTAAATTTAAAAAAGTCATGCTTTGTAGTCTCATACAATTTCTTTTCTTTTAAGTTCTATAATTTCTTTGTTGGTCGTAAATTGAAATTCCACTACAACAATATGGGTTATTGATTGCATTTCATAATAGCGTTTTTAATAAATTGTTCCCTAAAACGTGCTTCAAAACATAATTAAACGTTTTGGGCGCCAAATACAAGTTTTTGGGAACAAGAACCACACCAAAGGAGGCTCATGGTTTCTCTCTGTCCCACGATCTCTCCTTTCTTTTATCTTTTTCCTTTTTTTCTTTCTTTTTTTTTTTTTTTCCATCTCCCCCAATCTCCCCATAATCTTTCAACGTAATTTTCCTGTCCATTCTCATGAAACCACCAGCTCAAGGAAATCGTATGCCCTTTTAAAGCTAAAGTTTGAATATTTTTAGAATGCAGTAATGCACAAAAATCAAAGACTACCAAATTCTAGGGATGCCTTTTTTGACTATTCTCCTTATTATTCCTCCCTACACCATTAAAGAGGCCGTCAAGAACTCCCCATTGGAGCCCTACTTGCACCAGTCATTTTTCTCATCTGGCTTTTCTTAAATGAAGAGTTTTTTTTTTCTTTCCTTTCTCTGATTTCTCATCAGGGTTTTCTTCATCCAGAAGTTATGTTTCCTTGTTTTCTTTGATTTCTCGTACGCGTTTTGTTAATTCAGAATTTTTTTTTAAGCTTTTACTTTTTTATTTTAAGATTGTTAAACTGATGAATAGGGTTTGCAAACTTGGCCATTGTGATCAATTTGTGTCGTGAGAAACTTGACCATTGTGGTCAATTTGTGTCGTAATCTATTTTTACGCTTTTCTTCATGTAGATTTACGAATTGGGCTTCATTTCAAACAATATCTCGGTAAGTTTCCCTCCATTAAATTTTCATAACTCAGGTAAGCTTCTTGGTTATACGTGTACCATGAAGCGGTGGAAGTTTCATAGAAGTGAATTCATGGGTTTATAGAAGTGAAGGTTCCTCCAGAGTACAATTTACGAGCAAGGAAGAACTGCGGTCTGATAAATGTGTCTATTATTATGCTGCGATGGGATGCCAAAATCTGATTCTCTCAGGTAATGCCATGTTCAAAGCCATGGATTTGTAAGATTGGTTTGTCATCTATCGACAAAAAGAGTATTCTTTTATTGGTAATTCTCCCCACCCTTCTTTTCTTTTGCCTATTGGTCTACCATATTGATTCACTTTGTTAATTTTATTAGTTCAATTGTACGTATTGTCAACATATTGTCGCTGTTACTTAATTTAGCTTTGTATCAGACGAAGAAAAAAAAAAAAACTTTGCATATACTCTTGTTCCAACTTTATTTTGTTACCTTCTGAATCATATTCAATGTAAGTGTAATAAGTGAAAACAAACTTGCAATTCAAAGTGTCCAAAACACTTGTGCCTCTTTCTATTGTTCAAGCTTTCTGTGTAACTGACATCCTAATTAGTAAGCAGAATGTCATTCACGTATTTTTGCTGATATTAGCAGGAGTGAATTATGCAATATAGCAAGGGAAACCAATGCAGTAAGCCATGAAGGCAAACCGAATTTGATCTGAAAGTAGACTTTGAGCGAAGGGCTACATTAATGAAAAAATTCATCAGATGAAAAAGAAAGGTTTAAGAATTGAAGTGACTTTTGATTCAAAAGGCCAACGGAAAGGCGCACCCGGCCATAAATTAAGTAGTTGGATTGGAGTCCTCAGTCGAGAGCACGTTCCAATATGGACAAAGGATTGGAGGTCTAAGGATTTAGATAAAGTAAAAGTTGTGATTAGGGGAGAGATATATGAAACTTTCACAGTCGAGGATTGGTATAAGAAAAGGGCTTTGAAGGTTTGTGGCGAATTAACAAAGGGGTTCAGATCTGACCTCTACGTTACCTTTGTACAGCCATACCTTTCCATTCTAGAGGAGGATGAAAATGTATATAAATGGCCTCCATGGTAGCACACTACTACCCTTCAATAAATGATGATGATTGGGAAGCTTTTGTGAGGTATTGACGTTCTACTAAATTCCAACTACTATCATCAAACGTAAGAAAAATAAGAGCAAAAAATGAAAACTACTCTATCGTTGGCCGAGTTGGATATAGAGAGCTCGAGCAATCCTTGGTACGTTAATATTTTACTCATATTACATATATCAATTATTCTATCATTACTATGTTAGTAACATAGTGTAACACAGTTTGCAAAAAAGGGCGTGCTACCAACACGAGATGAGTTGTGGGTAAAATCATGTCAAGGTCCCAATGGCCAGTTTAAAAATCCATAAGTAGCAGAAATTGGGAAATTATTCTTCTTGCCATATAATGTTGGAGAACATTAGATGTTGGAACTTATTTCACCACGGGAGGACCAAATATATTAGTTTAACTCCCTTGGACACCCACCACGTGAGGATTTTGTATCAGTCACAAGATTGTAAGTATTAATATTCTCTTATAACATTAACTGTTTTTAGTCTCACATAATTGTATCGTCTATTAATTCATTTAAACAGTACACATTGTTAGGGCGCTTAATGATTGGAAGCTTCAAGCGAGAAGCGGTGTCACAAACCGACCGAACAGAACACCATATTCCAAACGTAAGTGTCCAAGACAACAAGGAAACATAAATGTGGTTTTTTTATTCTACGTTTCATGCGAGATATAATTACAAGTGGTATACAAGCCTTAGGAAAAAAATATTTTTATATATATATGGATATATATGAAGTTAGATTAAAGTGAGTACAATTTGTAAATAGGTATGTGCTCTTTAGATAGATAGATGGAGATAGTAGATAAATAATTGTTCAAAATAGTTCAAATGTAAATGATCTTGTAAATACCTTGTAATTTCAATATACACCAATTTTTGTATGCAATTAAGGCCTTACTGTAATGGATAACATACGAGATTGGCCATCCCGTAGGAAATAAAAAAAAATTTTGTGATTTTTTTTGGAAAATACCAATTTTCTACGACAGTTTTTCAGTGGAACCCTACGGTTTTCTAGAAAACGGTCGTCCAAACCTAAGGTTCCACGACGGTTTTTTGGAAAACCGTTGTGGAAAATAACTCCATTCTACCCCTTTCCACGCCAATTGTTCCATTATACGACGGTAAAAAATCGTCATGAAAACTCCATGTTGTACCACGATTGAAGTTTTCATGACGGTTTTTTAACCATCGTGAAATTTTTCCAGGACGGTTATAAACCGTCGTGGAATCTACATTTTATAGTAGTGAACTCTGCAAATTTGCTTTTTCACTTCTTTCTCTTTTGTAATTTCTACTCAAGGAAATCATAAAGTGAACCACTATAAATCCTATGTCATTTTTATTGCAGTTTTACTTTTGTTCATTTCACTTTAATCTTGCACACAAATTCGAGCTAATAGGTCTATTTAATGGTGATTTGAGGACTCAAGTTCCTAAATAACTTAATCCAGAATTCTAGCATTTGATTGTAGATTCACGGGCTATAAAAACCAACAACCACAAGGCTTACCACCAAGAAAAAAAGGAAACAAGAAAGCGATTTTTGAAAGCAATGCAAAATTGATAGCATTGTGTACGGCACTTCATGATTTCGAATTTCAAAAGGATCTATATAGTAATCATCTTATTTTCGGGCCAATCCATGAAAACTAGTTGATAAACTGTAACTATCTTTCAGAAAGGATTTATGTTTTATATTGCAATGGACTCTTTGTATAACACCTAGTTGATAGACTATAACTATTTTAGAAAGACCAGCATCCATGAAACTGCCTCTAAATCTTGATTGACAATGATTTGATCATTAATATTTTTCGTTGTCTCATAACTATATTTCTATATTATGAATTATTTGGATCTTCATGAGTTGTCATTGAATTGCCGACGTTGTCAGCAAGTAAATTCATATCTCATTTTAAACATTTTCATGAGTCTAAAATTAATACAACAATTAACGAAGATTGGAAAATATCGCAACATGACCCTTTTCATATGTTTATATACACATATATATTTATATGTTTAAGTAACGCTAGTAGAAATAAACATCTCATTTAGCGGAGCTGAAGATTTAGAAGCAGATATTCATGGCTACAATCCAAAATCCTGCAGGATCGTGCTTGATGTTATTACAAAGATGCAATTTAATTTATCATTTTACATTATAAATTTATTACTATTAGTTCATACCGATATTAATGGCATTGTGTTATTTTTCTCCATCACTACATCAATTTGATACATTGCTAGACATATCTAAATGTCATTTATGTCTTAACCATCTAGTTAATGGGCCACAACTTCATTGAATAAATAAAAAGGTAAATTGCTCTATTAGTCTTCAACTTTTTATAAATGTAAACATTTAATACTCAATTTTTTATTTTTTATTTATCAACCTCCGACCTTTGATTTTAGTTACAGAAGGACCAATTTAACTGTCAAACAGTTAATTTTGGATAGAAAAAGATGCCAAACTCTAAAGTTATCAAAAAATGACAAACTGGTCTTAAAAATTAACAATTTAACCGTTAAATTGATCTTTCAGCAACTAAAATAAAAGGTGAGGACTGATAATTTTAAAATAAAATGTTGGAAACTAAAATCACATTTTTATGAAAAGGTTGGGACAAACGTAGCAATTTACATTAAAGAAAAAGAGAAAATTAAAAAGAGTGGGATAATAAAGGCTTCAGCCCTAGTCTATGATAGACAGAAACATAGCAAAAAAAAAGTCATAAAGCAGAAAAACAAAACCCGCATGTGGAAAAATACTACAGGATTTACTATTAAAAAATAGGTCTCATTAAAACCCTGCCAGAAATTTATTAATGACTTTGTAAATTTTCTAATCAGTAAGAATAAATAAATGTTAATATATTGCCTTTTTGGCTATAAAAACTGATGTAGATTGTCATGTCTCTTCATTCAATTTTAGAAAATTTGGCACTACATTCAACAACACCAAACATGCTCCTCGTTCTCTTCATTCTTCTCACCGTTCCCTCTAACTGTATTGTTGTTTCTCAACAAATACTCAGTTTTCGAAAGCTTAATTTACCAAGAAATTCAGTAGGTCCAGAATCTATAACTTTCGACGCCCTCGGTGGAGGACCTTATACAGGCATTTCTGATGGTAGGATTGTTAGATATGATGTACGTACGCGAAGTTTCGTCGATTTTGCTTTCACATCGCCTAATAGGTAACATTTTTTTAATTTGTTTTTAATCTATTTTAGTAATATTATTCGGCTAATTTAAAAGACAACAGAGGCTTGCCAATGGATAGAAAATTATTTGTCACCGATTATCACATTGTTACTCCAACTAACGCGATGATCTTAATTTCATCTCCAGACTCCTTCCCTGTTGTTAAGGACCCCGGATGATCAAATTGTGCTGTTTTCACATTTTATAGAGGGCAAACTCCCATATCTCTATTACAATTTTTAACTATTTACCAAATGATTAGATGAAAAATAAAAAGAAAAAGAGAAAACAATTCTACAACTGAAAGACATATATGCATGAAAGTATAATAATTAATAGCAATTTGTAGTAAATACGTGGGATTTTTTTACGAACAATTCACAATAATGACATTTTGTAGACTCAATTTTTATTTATACTATAAAATGTGAAAAGTTTTTATGACATAAGTTATTGGGACATTTTTTATGTCTCTTTAGAATATATCATGTCACCTATCGACATATTTTTTGTATCGTTTTAAAACACGTTTCATGGGGATATTTTTTGCGCCCCTTCAAAACATGTTGCGATGTCTCTCTAAGACATGTGTTGCATGTCCTTCTTGGATATTTTATATATACTCCTACCGGGATAGGTCACGGGCCTCCGTGGGAATTTTTTACCTCTCTCCTCTCTCCTCCCTTGCCGCCGCCGGCTTGTCTGCGGCACCGATGATATTGCTGACAACCAAAAAACAGAGAAAAAAATTGAAAACAACAACAACAACAAAAATATCAAAATAAAACAACTACAAGGATAACAATCTCACTGTGGATCTCGGCATACATGACCATGTTGAATCAAACATGGTTGACGGCAGATCTAGGCAGATTGGCGGCCTCCAGGGATGTGTCTTCTTCTTTCTTCTTCGATCTCAGCGGATCTTGACCTCAATGGCAGACGCTTAACCAAAAAAAGCAGATCGTCGCTGATCTCGCACAAGGAGGAGGTTGACTCAAGTCGGACAAGGAGATAAACTTGTCCTAGCGTCGAATCCACTGACGGTGATCATGATGCGATGACAATCTACTGGCACCGATCAGAGCTAGAAGGGGTCGGGATCCGACCAATTGCACTCGGGGTTGAGAGGCGGTCGTGTTGGATGCAGAACCAAACCAAACATCATCGGCTTCGACGGCCGTGGTTGTGCCGGGGTGGTGAAGGAGGAGGAGGGAAGAGAGAGAAATAAGAGGGGGGGAGGGGGAGAGTCTGAGGCCAGGAAGAGAGAGGAAAAAGGTTTTTTTTTTTTTTTTCCCTTAAGGGTTAAAATTTGTGGCATAACAATTTTTAAATTTTTCTTTTTGTAATATAAATAATTATATTGTTTTAGGAGGTGCAATATTGTGCAATTTTGTCATTTTTTATTTTGTCTTGTCACAATTTTTCGTTACTTCTTTCCCTAAAAAAATTCCGTTACTTTCTACACGAGTACTATACATTTGATAATGAATGATAATGTCATATACTTGAGATTTTTATACATATTAATGCTTTGGCATTTTGAACCTAATACTGAACAGGACCAAGGAAGTGTGTGATGGAACAAATAGTCCGGCTTTGCGTCTTGTTTGTGGGAGGCCATTAGGTATGGAATTCTTCCGCCAAAGGCATCGGCTTTATATTGCCGATGCTTTTCGAGGGTTGTTTGCTGTTGGACCAAAAGGAGGACTTGCAACACAACTTGCCACTACTGCTGAAGGAACACCCTTCCGATTTCTTAACGGTTTGACTGTTGATCAAAGCAATGGAGTTGTTTATTTCACAGATTTCAGTGCAATTTTCTTGCCAAGGTATTTCCCCAGGCCCAGCATTGTCAATCTTTTGGTTTCTTTCTTTCTTTCTTTCTTGTTTTTCTTTTTTCAAATCCTAGGTGTAAACTAACCATAAAGTTACTATCTTTATTAAATTCCCCAAAATGTCACAGAACTTTACACGAATGACGAGTTAACCAAACCAAAAAAATGTGATGGGATTAGATAGTGTATCATTTATTTATTTTTTAATGTTTATTTACTTATCGATTTAAAAGTGTAAGGAGAAACAATCTTATTCGCTCTTTAGTATTTATAAATTTAAGAATAATAAATTTATCAATGTAATTACTAAATATTATTTTTACAAAACTAAATAACTGTTGAATAACAATATTTTTTAAATATTTACATAAAAACCAATACAAAGGAGACGTGAGGTTTGATATTCCATTGTCTTATTTCCTATATTGTGTGATCCGGATCCACTGTCGCGATTTGCTCTCCAACCCTCTGTCCAACGAATAATATGTTGAAACGTAAATACCATTAAAAGCAACGCATGGTCTAGATGACCACGTTTTTATTGCCGTGAGTTATATCAACGTTTCCATCTTTTTCTCTGCCTCCTACTTTAATGGCTTCAGAAAAGAAGAATAAAATAATCCCAAAAGCTAAAGAAAAACAATACTAGAAGTCTAAAGGCTGCAATCTTCGTAGCACCATGAAAGCTAAAGATACCCAATCAACCTCTGAAAACAAAAGATTAAAAAAAAAAAATTGAATCCCACAATTTGTCCACCCTTGCTCTGCATCATCCTCTTCATACTTTATTTATTGATTTTAATTGCAACTTTATGCACTCCACAAACTTATGAGGAAGCCTAATTAAGAAGGCAAAGAAATTAAAAGCTGTTAAGCAGAATTTGGTACTTTCTTCAATATCTCCGGCGACGGCTTTGGTAGCCGTGCTGCGCCATTGTCGACGCCACCATGAGGGTCTTCGTGAGGCTATGGGGGAAGGAGCTATGACTTCAAGACTTCCGTGGCGGAACTAGTTTCCCCATTGTTGAATCGGACCTTTCAGCTCTTGAGATGTATTGTTTGGCTTTATTTTATTTTACTTCTTTTTTGCAGTCATGAACCGGGAAGGAAGAGAGACAAAAATAAAATAAAGAGTAAAGATGATGATTTATTTGGCGGCAATGTAACGGTCGTCATCTGGACTTTTGATTGCTTTTAATGAGGATTACGCGTCAATATATTATTCGATAGACAGAGAGGACCGCAAATTCGGACAAAGAATTCGACTTCATATTGTGTGGGCCCACATTAAACCCTTATAAATGATTTCATAAAATAGACTCCTTATTCAAAGATAATGAAATTCACCACTTCTTACTTTATTTTTCTCTTTGATGTAAAATAAATACACCTTAAGTTCTACTTTGATCAACAACAAGACATAGAACATTTCAAAACTGAAATCATCTATTTTTTTAGTATGGTAATATTAGTCCTTTCTTATTAGTTACACGTGCATTAAAATCTGGATGGAATAAATCATGTACAACCCATGTACAATTTATTTAAATAGACATTCTAGAAGCATCTAGGGCAGGATTCATTAATCAATTGATTGAAGCAGAGTTTGGCAAGGGTGTTCGTATTATGTTCTTTTGCATACTTCCATCTGGTATGGATATTAACTATTAAGGTTTTTCATGTTTGATAAGGCTTTGAGTTAGAGGTATGTTTTCCTTCTTTCTTTAAACTGATGGAGGAACCAACTTTCTCACACTAAGATAGATCAAAATTAGTTAATTGGAACATTTAAACGTCCATGACCACAGTGAAATTTAATTTAGTGTAAATCTCGGGGACCCTTTTTGGAATCAATACAACTAGTAAGCATTGGTTGAATTCAGTAATGTGAACATTCAAACAGAATTATAATCGCCTTAATTATATAAATTTTAATCATCTTTATAACTGATTACGTATTGGGATGTGTCTTGCTCTTGATTCTAGTGTCTACTTTTATTAATTCAGGCACACAAAATGATAGTTATATTTACACCTTGCAGCCAAATCCAACAAGCAGTTGCTGCCAACGATTCAACAGGAAGGTTGCTGAAGTACGATTACAGAACTCGAAGCGTTACAGTGCTGCTAAGGGGCCTTTCTGGGGCAAACGGTGTAGCAATTAGCTCAAATGGCTCATACCTACTTGTTGCAGAGTTCATAGCCAATCGAACTCGTAGGTTTTGGCTACGTGGGCCCCGAGCTTTTAAGTCCGAAATTGTGGCCACATTCCAGGGAATGCCTGACAATATTAGGCGAACCCCTTCAGGCGATTTCTTTGTGGCAGTGAACGTACCGAGGCCAAGGACACCAGCTTTAGACCCCACGGCAATAAGAATCAATGGTGCTGGCAACACTTTGCAGACTCTATCTCTTGGCCGATACTATAACAACACAACTATTAGCGAGTTTTTACAGCGTGGCTCGCGGTACTATGCTGGATCTGTGGACGCAAATTTTGTTGGTGTTTTCAACTAGTGAACTTTGACGGGGTTTTTGGCAAAATTAGGCTAAGATTGCCAACCCTAGTTACTAGATAATGGAGTAAAAGTCTACAAAAACTAAATAATAAAAGCTTGGATCAGAGATTATAACTAGCTTGGCTAGCCCCAGTTTATTTATTAAAACTGCTAAAAAGATTAAAGTTTGGCTTGATCCTGTTACAATATAATTAACGTTTGGTATTATAGGCACACGTATACAGTAAAACCTATCAAAATCTATAAATTACTATTTTATAGAGGTTATTAATATAATTAGTGTTTGGTATCATATGCACACATGTACACTAAAATCTATGAATAATTTTTTAATTTATTTCTTTTTGAATATTTGTTAATCTTTTTTTTTTTTTAAATGTGGTATGATTTTTAATTGTTGTACTTACATAAACATAGCAACAAATTTAGGACGTATTATATGTGAATGCTGTGTAAAATTTAGGTTACGCATAATTAGAAAAAGACAGAATAAATCTGTAAAGCGTAATGTATTGCTTTTAGAGAAAACTTTACACTCACTAATGGTTATATATAGAAGGAAAATAATAAAGGGCCTAATAGTACAATACTTTACACTCGCTAATGGTTATATATAGAAGGAAAATAATAAAGGGACTAATAGTACCATGTTAGTTGGCATAACCATCTCTCAGCAATCCCAACGGAATCACACAAGCATTTTAGCGACAACATATACAAAAAATCGTTGCTCAAAATAATTAGCAACAACATTGTTGTCATAAAATGTCATCGCCAAACCTCGTAGTTAAAGATTTTTAACGACAACAAGAAGTTGTCGCTAAAAAGCAAAGGATTTGGCAACAACTAATCTGAAATTCAAATATGCTCTGATGGCGTCATTTTCACTTTTAACGGCAATCATTTTGAAAAAAAAAGGTCATCGATGAATAGTTCTATTAACAACGAAAAATGTCGACTTTAAAGTTGCTGCTTACATTGGCAACAATATTAGCGATGACATGAATATTAATTTTTTCCTTAAAATTTTCTACATATATTTTTGCTTCCCCAATTGTAGTTTTTGCTTTTTACAGTTCACAGATTGCTTTTTTTTTTCTTTTTCTTTTTTTACTGAATGCACAGAATAACAAGTGAACAAGTTTATTAAATCTAATATCTAGTACTAATTTATTAAATATGATAAAAGAAACTTTGATATATTAGTATCTTGATAAAAAAAGAAAATAATACAAACCAAAAAAACAAGTTTAAAATATTAGCAAGAGTAAATGGAAAACAACTAATCTCCTTGTCACGCCCCGGAGTACGGGAGGTGACGTGGCAGAATATTTAGATTAATTAAAAGACAATTTAATTGAAATTAAGGGTTTAAAAATCCAATTAAGCAAGAAATTAAGAAGATTTTCCACCACATTTGATAAACGAATTTATAAATATTTAGCAAATAATAATAATTGAATAAAAACCGCGAATATGGGTTCCACAACCCACAACTTATGCACACACATGGTTCTGACAATATCATAAATACAATTACAGTCCAAGTATAACTGAAGTTAAAGTCTTACATGCCTTGATTAATAAATACAGAATGTAAATAAATTCTCCTATTGCTCCTGAGTTCGGTCCGAAGAATCTTCTCCAAACCTAAATGGGAAACCACCTAGAAGGGGGGGGGGGAATTTAAAACAGATAAAACGTGAGCGAAAGGCTCAGTAGGATTAAGTTTTATAAAATAATTTAATGCAAAAAAACATAACATTATCAGGAGTTATACAGAAAAAGGAACTTGAATACATAAATAAATAAATTGAGTAGAACTGTTCTGACACAGAACAGTCTATTCGTCAAATCAAAACACCAGTTTACTTTTACCTAGGCAAACCATGAAATCACCACCGTAGTGGCCCAGCTGGGTTTCGGGACCTGCCCCCAAGGTCGATCACGACCCGATCTCTGATATGGCATCATGCCCATGTGTTTATTATCATTATCATTCAAAACCCAATTACCGAGTGTTGTCAATTACATTCATTATGAAATTCATTTCATGTCACGGTATATGAAAATATAACCGATAAAACCATTTTCAAACAACCGTTGAAAACATTTTGATAGAAATCCTTTTCAAAGCCAAATCATTTCAAAACCAGGCTACCAAAGAAATAGGATAGAAGTCCTACCTCAGTACTCGTGCTGGTACCCCACACCGTAATCCCGATCCGCTATACGTTAGCTCCACGGAACCACGAACAGTCCTAGATACAAACTAAGTCGATCAATATCTAGTTCGAGACATTCTATGTTACTAAATCATTTCATGATGTCCTAGTGTGCCATTTGTATCATTAAAATCATCCTATAAGGTTGGGATTTAAATCAGGGTTCAAAACAGTGAAATCGGGTAAAAATCACAAAATTTTCCATGCCTCGGTCGGCCTGTCGGACGCCCTGCTTCGGCCTGCCGAACTGCACAGTTCGGCCTGCCGAACATTTCCCCAGATTCGGCCTGCCGGTCGGAAGAACACCGGCCTGCCGATCATCACTCTGGCCTGCCGAACATGAACTTCGGCCTGCCGAACTGGGAAGATCCAGAAATCCCAGCCACGGGTTTCTCGATCCCCAAAATCCAAATCTTGTTTCTAACCTGTTTTTCTCAAATCCCAGGCATGAAAAACAACTATAATTGATAGAAAAACATTCTAGAACATGTTTGGGATCATTTAAACAACATTTGAACTCGAAATCCTCAAAAATCCAAAAATGAGAAAAAGAGGAGAAAAATGAAAATCTTGAATCCAATCCGTTTTTCTTCAATCTACGCTTAGATTCTAGTTGTTTTAAGTTCATTTAACACAAATTCACGGTTTTCTAAGCTAAAACAAACTTAGATTTCAAAAACACACAAAATTGGAAATTTTGTAAAAAGTTTAGAAATTTCGAATCTAACCTCGAATCGAAGCTTCAATCCGCGTTCTCGGTTGCCGAATCACGTCCCCGAGCTTCCTCCTTGCTGTTCCGAAGCTTGGATTCGAATGGAAATCAAAAATTTTTGAAAGAGATTGAGAGAGAGAGGGAGCTGCCGAGAGAGAGAGAGAAGAGAGAGAGAGAGCTCGTGAGAGTGAAGAGAGAGAGAGAGAAGAGAGAAATAAATAGAGAAAATCGGTGGGCGGTTTTACTGTGCGAAAACCATGTGCCGCCCACGGTTTTGTAAAACAGAGTATTTTTAACATTTTACAAATTGTTGTGTTTTAAAACTCAAAACATCATTTTAAATCAATAAGAAATCTTTTGAACACATCAATTTAACAAAACAACCAAAAACTAAAAATCCAACCAAATAATCTAATTAAAGTTAAAACTTTAATTATGGCACACTAATTCATCATTTACATTACATTAATGTTAAATAAATTTCGGGACGTTACAGCTCTCCACCCCTAAAAGAAATTTCGTCCTCGAAATTTACAACTCATCTCAAAAACAAAACAAATGCGGATACAATTCCCGCATACTCAACTCTAATTCCCAAGTGGCTTCATCAACACCGTGATGCTGCCACACGACCTTTACCAATGGTATCTCACGACGACGCAAGCTAATCACTTTCCGGTCGATGATCTGAATCGGCACTTCTTCGTACGTCGCATCCTCCTGAACCTGTACATCGCAAAACGATACTATCTTACCCTGCTCAGGTGGATACTTCCTAAGCATCGACACATGAAACACATCGTGCACATGAGAAATTTCGGGTGGAAGATCAAGCCGATAAGCGACCACACCAACACGCTGAGTGATCTCGAACGGCCTGATATACCTCGGCGCGAGCTTCCCACTCACTCCGAACCGCATAGTTCCCTTACGAGGTGACACCCTCAAGAGAACAAAATCTCCAACCGCGAACTCTAAAGGTCTACGTCTCCTATCCGCGTAGCTCTTCTGCCGACTCTGAGCTGCTCTCAACCGATCCCGAATCACCGCGACTTTCTCGTTGCTGTCACGAATCTCATCCGGCCCAAGAATAACTCTATCTTCCGGTTTGGCCCAACACACAGGTGACCGACACGGTCGCCTATACAACGCCTCAAATGGTGCCATACCGATACTCGCCTGATAACTGTTGTTGTATGCGAACTCCGCCAAATGCAAATATTGCTTCCAATTCCCGCCGAAGTCCAACGCACAAGCACGCAACATATCCTCGAGAACCTGAATAACCCGCTCAGACTGCCCATCAGTCTGAGGATGAAACGCCGTACTGAAGTTCAAATCCGTACCCAAAGCCTCCTGAAAACTCCTCCAGTACTTAGCATTAAACCTGGTGTCTCGATCAGAGGTGATGGATAAAGGAACTCCATGCAACCTCACGATGTTCTGCATATACAACTCCCCGAGAATCTTCCTGGAACACGTCGACCTAAACGGAATGAAATGCGCCGATTTCGTCAACCTGTCGACCACAACCCAAACTGCATCATGCCGTTGCTCCGTCCTCGGCAAACCTGTGAGAAAATCCATCGTCACATGCTCCCATTTCCACCCTGGAATAGGAAGCGGCTGAAGCTGACCTGCAGGCTTCTGGTGCTCGGCTTTCACCTGAAGACACGTCGAACACTCGGCCACGTACTCGCGAACATCTTTCTTCATGCCTCTCCACCAATAGTGCCTCTTCAAATCACGATACATCTTGGTGCTCCCCGGATGAATAGCAAACTGAGACCTATGAGCTTCATCTAGAATGGCTTTCGTCACCTCGGCGATAACTGGAACTGCAAGACGCTCCCGGAAGTACAACGATCCATCTGCATGCACGCTCCATTCCTCGAACTGCTCCCCGTTCTGAATCCGCGACCAAATCCCCTGCAAATGTCGATCCTGCCACTGACCTTGCTTCACCATCCGAACAAGAGCTGGAGTCGCTTCCACATGATACAACAAAACTCGATCACCGTCTTCATGATACTGTAGCCGATACTCACTCACTGTCGCATCCCTGCTCTAGTCCTCAAAAATCAAACAAGCGAGAATCCCTGAAGACTTTCTGCTAAGCGCGTCCGCTACCACATTAGCTTTTCCGGGATGATACTGCAACGCGAAATCATAATCCTCCATGTACTCCACCCATCTGTGCTGCCTCAAGTTGAGATCCCTCTGAGTGAACAAATGCCTCAAACTCTTGTGATCGGAGAAGACCTGAAACGATGCTCCATACAAGTAACATCTCCAAATCTTCAGCGCGTAGATCACCGCTGCAAGCTCTAAATCGTGAGTAGGATAATTTTGCTTGTGAGGTCGTAGCTGTCTCGATCCGTACGCAACCACACGTCCATGCTGCATCAACACGCATCCAAGTCCGCGCCCTGAAGCTCAACATAAACCTCATACGGCTCGTCACTACTAGGAATAAATAATACTGGAGCTGAAGTCAATTGGTTCTTCAATTCCTGAAAAGCAGACTCACAGTCTTCATCCCACTCAAACCTGACATTTTTCCTGATCAACCTCGTCAACGGAGCTGCAATCTTCGAAAAGTCCTTTACAAATTTCTTGTAATATCCAGCAAGACCTAAGAAGCTACGAATCTCCGCTACATTCCTTGGTCGTTCCCACTCCAATATAGCTTCAATCTTGGACGGATCCACTGAAATACCATGCTCCGAAATGACATGACCCAGAAATTTGACCTCAGTCAACCAGAACTCACACTTTTCCCTCTTAGCATACAACTGGTGCTCCCGCAGAGTCTGAAGCACGATCCGAAGATGCTGCTCATGCTCCTCCCATGTCTTAGAATACACAAGAATATCATCGATGAACACTATCACAAACTGATCCAGATATGGCCTAAATATCCTGTTCATCAAATCCATAAAAGCTGCTGGAGCATTCGTCAACCCGAAAGACATAACCAGAAACTCGAAGTGCCCATACCGAGTCCTAAAAGCTGTCTTGGGAATATCCTCTTCCTTGATCCTGAGCTGATGATAACCTGAACGCAAGTCAATCTTCGAGAAGTATCGCGAACCTCCCAACTGATCAAATAGCTCATCAATCCTAGGCAAAGGATACTTGTTCTTCACCGTAACACGATTCAACTGCCGATAATCCACACATAACCTGAGAGTCCCATCGTGCTTCTTAGCGAACAAAACTGGTGCTCCCCACGGAGATGTGCTATTCCGAATATATCCTTTATCAGCAAGCTCCTGAAGTTGCTTCCTCAATTCCTTCATTTCTGCCGGCGCCATCCGATAAGGTGCCATAGAAATCGGTGATGTCCCTGGAAACAACTCGATACCAAACTCAATCTCCCGATGCGGTGGTAACCCTGATAACTCGTCGGGGAAGACATCCTCGAACTCACCAACCACCGGAATCGCTACACCACTACTCGAAACATAGGGCTCGCAATCTAGATTGGCAAGAAAAGCAAAACAATCTAGATTCCTTCGCCCTCCTAGACATGACTTCATGAGACGCTCACTCATTAGCCAATCACCACCACCCTGGTAAGTGATTACCGTCCCACTTTCAGACACTAGGGTCACTTTTCTAAGTTGGCAGTCCACGACTGCACTATACCTGGACAACCAGTCCATCCCTAAAATCACATCATAGGAACTCATGGGGAGTACAATCAAATCACTTTTCAAAATCTCATCCCCAATCTTTATTTTACAGGATTTACACACAATTTACACACACCCGCCCCAAGGGAGAAGTTATAACTAGGGGTTCCTTAAACTCTTCTACTTCTAATCCCAAGGCATGTACAAAAGAACTCGAAATGAGAGAATGAGAGGCACCGGTATCAAATAAAACGCGAGCTAGAGATCTAGAAACCAAAACCATACCATCGACAACCGCGTTACCAATTTGAGAATCTGACCCTCCAGATGCCATTGCATGAACCTGCACTGGCGCCTTCCCTTTTCCTCTACCGACATTGCTGGGTCCTGCATTACTCGGTCGATACTGCTGAGATGGAGATGACTGCACACTACCTGTACTCGGAGCTCTATACTGAGGAACACTGCGCTGAAAATACTGCGGCTGCTGTCCTCGTGCCGGATATGAGAATTGCTGAGGAGAAAACTGCGGATACTGCAACTGCGGGTACTGCGGAGGCGGAGGTAGGGTCTGAGGCTGAGGCTGAGACGAACGACTGGCATCCTCCCCGGTCTGCGATCCAAGACGAGCACTCCTGATCGGGCAATTCCTCTTGATGTGTCCGGGCTGCTGACAGAAATGACAATGAAAGCTGTAGGGGGTTGCTGCGCCCGCTGCCAGACGAACTGCTACTGCCACTGGTCGCACCGCCTTGCTTGCCTTTCCCCGGAGCTGGACGACTACTAATGCTCTTCCTGCCACTCCTCTGCGGTCCTCCTGAAGCCTTGGCTCGGTCCTCACAATACTGCACGTAATCATTCTCCACGGAGATCGCCGACGACACAAGCTCTCCGAAACCCCTAAGCCGTAGAGCAACCAACTGCCGCCGAATAGGAGCCTTGAGTCCTTCCTGAAACTTGATGCATTTCTCACGCTCCGATGCCACAGCAGATGGAGCAAACCTAGCCAACTCGCTAAACTTCGCCTCATACTCCCGAACTGATAGATCACCCTGCTGCAATCTATAAAACTCAGCTGCTTTCTGGTCTCTATATCCCTGCGGAAAATACCGATCATAGAACAGATCCTCGAACTTGTCCCAACCGATATCGCCACCGCGCTCCAGACGCTTAGTTTGTTTCCACCAGGTGTTAGCGCCACCCTCGAGCTTATACGCCGCAAACTCCACACGATACTCCTCAGGCACACCAAGAGTATCAAGATGCTTCAAGATCGAATCCAACCAATACTCTGCTAACTGCGGATCCCCATTGCCATCAAAAGTCGGAATAGACGCCCGTCGAAATTCCTTAAAGAAAGCATGCCGACTACCAACACTGGAGTCTTCCGGTCTAGCCCTGGCTGCCATCTGCCGGAAAGCCGCAATCATAGACCTCATCAGGCCCTCATCATTTCCGAACTCGGCGTCAGCTGTCGAACGACGTCTAGGTGCCATTCTCTCACTTCTGAAAACAAAATTTGGACTGTCAGAGGTATTTCATTGTCAAAATTATGTGTGCACAATTCCCAAGGTTCATAACCTTGGGCTCTGATACCATTCTGTCATGCCCCGGAGTACGGGAGGTGACGTGGCAGAATATTTAGATTAATTAAAAGAGAATTTAATTGAAATTAAGGGTTTAAAAATCCAATTAAGCAAGAAATTAAGAAGATTTTCCACCACATTTGATAAACGAATTTATAAATATTTAGCAAATAATAATAATTGAATAAAAACCGCGAATATGGGTTCCACAACCCACAACTTATGCACACACATGGTTCTGAAAATATCATAAATACAATTACAGTCCAAGTATAACTGAAGTTAAAGTCTTACATGCCTTGATTAATAAATACAGAATGTAAATAAATTCTCCTATTGCTCCTGAGTTCGGTCCGAAGAATCTTCTCCAAACCTAAATGGGAAACCACCTAGAAGGGGGGGGAAATTTAAAACAGATAAAACGTGAGCGAAAGGCTCAGTAGGATTAAGTTTTATAAAATAATTTAATGCAAAGAAACATAACATTATCAGGAGTTATACAGAAAAAGGAACTTGAATACATAAATAAATAAATTGAGTAGAACTGTTCTGACACAGAACAGTCTATTCGTCAAATCAAAACACCAGTTTACTTTTACCTAGGCAAACCATGAAATCACCACCGTAGTGGCCCAGCTGGGTTTCGGGACCTGCCCCCAAGGTCGATCACGACCCGATCTCTGATATGGCATCATGCCCATGTGTTTATTATCATTATCATTCAAAACCCAATTACCGAGTGTTGTCAATTACATTCATTATGAAATTCATTTCATGTCACGGTATATGAAAATATAACCGATAAAACCATTTTCAAACAACCGTTGAAAACATTTTGATAGAAATCCTTTTCAAAGCCAAATCATTTCAAAACCAGGCTACCAAAGAAATAGGATAGAAGTCCTACCTCAGTACTCGTGCTGGTACCCCACACCGTAATCCCGATCCGCTATACGTTAGCTCCACGGAACCACGAACAATCCTAGATACAAACTAAGTCGATCAATATCTAGTTCGAGACATTCTATGTTACTAAATCATTTCATGATGTCCTAGTGTGCCATTTGTATCATTAAAATCATCCTATAAGGTTGGGATTTAAATCAGGGTTCAAAACAGTGAAATCGGGTAAAAATCACAAAATTTTCCATGCCTCGGTCGGCCTGCCGGACGCCCTGCTTCGGCCTGCCGAACTGCACAGTTCGGCCTGCCGGAATCAAAGTTCGGCCTACCGAACATTTCCCCAGATTCGGCCTGCCGGTCGGAAGAACACCGGCCTGCCGATCATCACTTCGGCCTGCCGAACATGAACTTCGGCCTGCCGAACTGGGAAGATCCAGAAATCCCAGCCACGGGTTTCTCGATCCCCAAAATCCAAATCTTGTTTCTAACCTGTTTTTCTCAAATCCCAGGCATGAAAAACAACTATAATTGATAGAAAAACATTCTAGAACATGTTTGGGATCATTTAAACAACATTTGAACTCGAAATCCTCAAAAATCCGAAAATGAGAAAAAGAGGAGAAAAATGAAAATCTTGAATCCAATCCGTTTTTCTTCAATCTAAGCTTAGATTCTAGTTGTTCTAAGTTCATTTAACACAAATCCACAGTTTTCTAAGCTAAAACAAACTTAGATTTCAAAAACACACAAAATTGGAAATTTTGTAAAAAGTTTAGAAATTTCGAATCTAACCTCGAATCGAAGCTTCAATCCGCGTTCTCGGTTGCCGAATCACGTCCCCGAGCTTCCTCCTTGCTGTTCCGAAGCTTGGATTCGAATGGAAATCAAAAATTTTTGAAAGAGATTGAGAGAGAGAGGGAGCTGCCGAGAGAGAGAGAAGAGAGAGAGAGAGCTCGTGAGAGTGAAGAGAGAGAGAGAGAAGAGAGAAATAAATAGAGAAAATCGTTGGGCGGTTTTACTGTGCGAAAACCATGTGCCGCCCACGGTTTTGTAAAACAGAGTATTTTTAACATTTTACAAATTGTTGTGTTTTAAAACTCAAAACATCATTTTAAATCAATAAGAAATCTTTTGAACACATCAATTTAACAAAACAACCAAAAACTAAAAATCCAACCAAATAATCTAATTAAAGTTAAAACTTTAATTATGGCACACTAATTCATCATTTACATTACATTAATGTTAAATAAATTTCGGGACGTTACATCTCCTACGTTGATAGCATCATCATTCCCTTCAACATAGTTAGGGTCATCAAA
Source organism: Artocarpus heterophyllus (assembly GCA_025403435.1). Classification (NCBI taxonomy): domain Eukaryota; kingdom Viridiplantae; phylum Streptophyta; class Magnoliopsida; order Rosales; family Moraceae; genus Artocarpus; species Artocarpus heterophyllus. Next base: position 24,072,792 of record CM046346.1, read on the forward strand.
AGGCATTGGAGGGGCATAGGTATGTCCACATCTAGCATCATACGCCTGAACAAAGCAACCATCTCTACTTGGTATCCATGTGTAGCGTCCATCCATTGCCTTGTGTGTGGATGGGGTCCCCGCGATGTAGATGCATTGATGTAGAAGAAGCAACAACAACAGCAACCATTAGGACTTTTTGGGGCAATTTCTGACCCACTTCTTTCCTACGGCCTCAGTGGGATCCAAGCACCCTCTCCACTATTGCCTCTTCATCCAAAGATTGAGATGCTTGAGATGAGCACAAACTCATTGCATCAGCTTGAGCTTGCGTTTACTGAGTTTGTGCCTCAACCATTTGGTCCCAAGTATTTAATTTTCATATAATTCATTACAATGGCAAGTACAATAAAAAAATTCAAAAGTAATTAAAAGTGTGGTATGATACCATGTTCTCACATATCTCTCTCTAGCCGATTTGCTGATCCACTCCCCTTTCAAATAAGAATAACATTGATACCACTTTTCAATAATAGACTTGTCACGAACCCAAACCCGACCAGTAACGTGGTAGTTTAATTAAAATAATTAAGTAAATTTAACTGAACTCATTGGTTAATATGTGATAATTTAAGGAAACATATTTTGGGTTAATTATAAAAATGTGATAAAGTTAAAACTTTTTAGAATATTACCATCTATTTAAACCTAACATATAATTTCTTGAAATACCTCTAAATTAAATTAAATTAAAATATAAATTCATTGAGAGTGAATCGGGCCACACCGGACCCAACATAGTGCACACACAATACCAACATAAGTAAAATAATACAAACCACAGTCCATCAAAAAATAAATAATGTTCTTAATATTAAATGCCTTAATCAAATAAGCTGAAAATCTAAATAAGGTTTCCATAGTCTACGCGTACAAACCAACAACGTCCTATTCGGCAATAAACTGTGAACCATCTAGAGGGCGGGATTTTAAAACAAGTGAACCATGTGCGAAAGTGATCTATAGGACTTAAGTTTTTTTTTTTAAAAAAAAACATTAATTTAAAATAAAATATATAAATATAAAAGCAATAAGAAAACAATAAATAGATACCAAGCATTCCATACTTACCATTATCTAAAATCAAGGTTTACCTTTCATTTTGTGCAAGCTATCTAATTCACCACCGTAGTGGCCCAGCTAAGTTTTAGGACCTGTCCCTAAGGTCGCTCTCTGCACAACCCAATCTTTGTGTGTGGCATCATGCACTAATACCTCGGTTCTGAATGGGGTTCTTAACCAGTTCGATACTCAGTGTCATAGTACTTATATCATTATTTAGGTTTCGTATTACCAGGATATCAAATTTACATTCATTATTCTGTTCATTATAACCATATTCATTATTCAATATTCAATATTCAATATTCATTGGAAATAAATAAATAAATATAGACAATCATTCCTTAAAAACATTTTCAAGAAAATACAATATGGTCAAAAACTTTTAAAATCATGGCTATCAAATGAGGAGGGTCTAGGGTCCTACCTCGTTATTTAGCATGATTGCTTAAACACCGCAATCTTGTTCCACTGTACGTTAGCTCCTTGAAACCGCAAACAACCTTAGATGTGGACTAGATACATTAATATCTAAACTAGAATATTCTACATTAGTATGCCATTTCATGGTACCTTAGTGTGCCTTTAGATTTTAAATAATCATGTATGCCATCTATTATATTCTCAGTGTTTTGAACACAAAACCATAATCTTTTAAAAACATTTCTAAATCATTAAAAGATGAAAAACTAGGGGCAACACTACCATTTCGTGCTGCATAGTCGGCCTGCCGACCGGCCTACCAAACTTGTTAATGTTTGCCCTATTGACCATTTGAGTTTGACCTGCCAAACCTATCAAGTTCAGCCTACTGGTGGATGAGTTTGGCCTGCTGATCTGTTAAAATATGAAAATTTTCCATATTCCAAGCTTGGTAAGCCCGAGCTTCAAAGCTCAATCTAACATATTTTAGCAAGTCTCAGAGTATGGATAATGTTCATAAATTATAGAATAACACTCTAAACCACTTTTAAACATATTTCCCTAAAATTTCGTGCATTTTCACAATTTCTTTTGAAAATTAAAAAAAAAAGTAAAAACTAGTTTAATTTGGCTTCAACCCAAATGGAGCATGAATTCATGATGAACTTGGTTCTATAACTCAGATTGTATGTTGTTTATGGTTTTTCTAACTTGGATCATAGCATGCATGGATGATTTTAGATAAATTTAAAATGAAAGTGGAAACTATTTTTATCAAGAAACTGCAAGTAGACTTGAAAATGAATTTGCAAGGAAAAATCAAAGTTTAAGACCTTAAAACATGTGTTTAATCTGCTAGAAAGAAAGCTAACCTCAAGTGAAATGTTTTTTTGAAAGAAACTTGGTGGTCCATCTCAGTTTCTTGGCCTCTGATCAGCTGGAAATGAGGTTGAGGTGGGTGTGTTCTTGAGTTTGAGTTCTTGAAATATGATGGAGTGTCTCTGGGTTTAAGCTCCTGAAATAATGAGTGTGTGTGTATATGTTTTTTGGTTTTTGCAGAGGGAGAGAGAGACGAGAAGAGGAGGGAAACAAAGAGAATGAAGCTGTATTTTTATCTCGGAGATGTAGGGGTGATTCCACAAGGAAACTGTATTCATCACACAGTTTTTGGCAGGAGTTGTTTCAAGGTGGTTTTGAGTTTTAAGATGTTTTTCAGACTTAGTTGAGATGTCTCAGGTGAAAAGAGTAACGTTAAGGTAGATTTCTAAGTTTCCAAGGTTGCCTAACACGTAATATGGTTTACAAGGAAGTTTGGAAACATGTTGGATAACTAAAATATGAATTTTAAGGAATAAAAATAAAATACAAAAATTGTTTTAAAAAACAAGTTAACAAATGCTAGTATTTTAGATAAATCAACAAAATTATTTAAGATGCAATTAAATAAGAAAATATCACAAAGTGATTAAATTAAACTTAATTTGAAATTAGGCACACTAATTCACCAAATTGCACAGTAGTCATACTTAATTAATTTTTGGACATTAGAAGACTGGATTTGAAAGGTCTTTGGATTTCTCTTAAAAGAAGATGACAAATTAAGTTTAGAACAATATTATGATGGTAACATTAAATTATTATAACCATCTTTTTTAAGGATTTATTACCCTTTGGTGTCTCAAGTTGGTGTAAGATTGAGTTCTGTAATGGCTTCAATAAGGAGCACTTTAGTGCTTTTTAGAGTTCTTTTGCAACCGTTTCTATAAATAATTTCAAGTTGTATAATTAGAAATAACATGGAACATGACATGTCGAAAAACAAATGCATATCTTTACCTAAAAAGCTTCAGTACAGATGTGGTCACAACATGCTTCGCAATCTGCTTGTGACCTAACAGTTGCAGAACGACGTCTCTTTGTGGCTTCAATGTTTGGCCCAACCCCATTTTCCTTGAAGAAATCATGCATGTCATTTTTTCACTCCTTGTATCAATATTGGAGATGACGGTCTATATGTAATAGCCCAATCTACATGGTGATTATTTAAACTGCCTAAACATATTCTTAAACATGTAGTTATTAAGATTACTACTTAACTTTGTGGAACTTTATTTTTGTTATTAAATTATATAAACTTACTAACTAATTTTAATTACACTGGTTTGACATTTGTTGCAACAAAAGTAACATGTTGTTTTATCATTTTAGTCGTAAAATTATATAGATTAAGATTGCATAGTTACAACCTTGACCTTTAGAAACACACATACATAATTTCTACGATACTAATTGTACCTAATTAAAAGTCATGATGACAAAACTAAATGCAGAATAAAATGTGCGCATATCCGTTCTCCATCTCCACTACACGTCCGCCGTTGCGTGATTCTCTATCAAATGTTGCTTGTAGGTTGCTTTATATACAACATGAACATACTTGGATGAGCTTCAAACACTCAACAAATAAGAACTACATCTCACAAAATATTTATAAAGACATATGGTAAAATATGCATGTGCTAGTTATGCTCATTTATGATCATATATTATATACTAATGGGCCAGAGTATTCGTATTGATTGCATGCGATCATCAAAACGTTAGAGATTGCAAGGTACCTTAAACTAAAATTCTATACTGAATCATAAGTCTCCTCATTGGTCGAGAGGTTGGTATGACACTCAAACTTAACTTGTTCTTATAGATTTCACTAGACTTATTAATGAGGATTTAGGATGCTATGACATCACATACTAAAACATAAGGCATAAACGTGTATTGATTTGTTGCAAAGATTGGAAACTAATTTTCATAAAAAAGATGTAAAACATGATAATTTTTTTTTAAAAAAAAAACATATAAAATATTTTAGTTAGAAACTATTCATACTATAAGTGAGATTCCTATATACCTAATTTTTACCAATTGAATTTGCTAACTCGTCCAAGTTTCCCATCCACTACTCTTAAGTTTTGTGGAAAGTAGCCAATTAGAATGAAAGTATGTTATACTGTTTAATTTAACATAATTTTAAAAGGCATTAATTCCATTCTTAGAAAACATTTTCCTTTAAAAGGTTAGACGATAATTTATTTGTTGCAAGGATTAATTTAATCTAATCCTTATAATTTAATTTTCTTTAATTGCTTTTAATTTTTTTGTGCTAAATGTGATAATTAATTAATTAGTTTAATAATTAATTAATCATCTTATTCATTAAATAAGCCTAAATAAAATTCCTTTATTATTCTTATTGGGCTCATAATGGCATAAGAGACCTAATTGAATATGAATAGTGATTTGAGCCTACATGTCTATATTTAGTTATTCTTTACTTTCATAAGCCAAAATATAGCCTAATAAGTCCAGAAACATCTCACGTCTTCTAAGCACTAATTGAAGAAACTTGGATCTAAGAGACAGCTTTTGAACATATATAGGTGTTGGGCCTATATTTAGTATTGTAATGTTGCAGTCTAACATGTTAGGCTATTACAATTCTTATTTTAAAATATGTTTTAAAACTCATTAAAGTTTGGTGAGAAAATCCATAATTCATATTTATAAAAATTTCATGTCAAACTTCATATTTTTAAATAGAGTCTAAATTTAAAAAAGTCATGCTTTGTAGTCTCATACAATTTCTTTTCTTTTAAGTTCTATAATTTCTTTGTTGGTCGTAAATTGAAATTCCACTACAACAATATGGGTTATTGATTGCATTTCATAATAGCGTTTTTAATAAATTGTTCCCTAAAACGTGCTTCAAAACATAATTAAACGTTTTGGGCGCCAAATACAAGTTTTTGGGAACAAGAACCACGCCAAAGGAGGCTCACGGTTTCTCTCTGTCCCACGATCTCTCCTTTCTTTTATCTTTTTCCTTTTTTTCTTTCTTTTTTTTTTTTTTCCATCTCCCCCAATCTCCCCATAATCTTTCAACGTAATTTTCCTGTCCATTCTCATGAAACCACCAGCTCAAGGAAATCGTATGCCCTTTTAAAGCTAAAGTTTGAATATTTTTAGAATGCAGTAATGCACAAAAATCAAAGACTACCAAATTCTAGGGATGCCTTTTTTGACTATTCTCCTTATTATTCCTCCCTACACCATTAAAGAGGCCGTCAAGAACTCCCCATTGGAGCCCTACTTGCACCAGTCATTTTTCTCATCTGGCTTTTCTTAAATGAAGAGTTTTTTTTTTCTTTCCTTTCTCTGATTTCTCATCAGGGTTTTCTTCATCCAGAAGTTATGTTTCCTTGTTTTCTTTGATTTCTCGTACGCGTTTTGTTAATTCAGAATTTTTTTTTAAGCTTTTACTTTTTTATTTTAAGATTGTTAAACTGATGAATAGGGTTTGCAAACTTGGCCATTGTGATCAATTTGTGTCGTGAGAAACTTGACCATTGTGGTCAATTTGTGTCGTAATCTATTTTTACGCTTTTCTTCATGTAGATTTACGAATTGGGCTTCATTTCAAACAATATCTCGGTAAGTTTCCCTCCATTAAATTTTCATAACTCAGGTAAGCTTCTTGGTTATACGTGTACCATGAAGCGGTGGAAGTTTCATAGAAGTGAATTCATGGGTTTATAGAAGTGATGGTTCCTCCAGAGTGCAATTTACGAGCAAGGAAGCACTGCGGTCTGATAAATGTGTCTATAATTATGCTGCGATGGGATACCAAAATCTGATTCTCTCAGGTAATGCCATGTTCAAAGCCATGGATTTGTAAGATTGGTTTGTCATCTATCGACAAAAGGAGTATTCTTTTATTGGCATATTGATCGGAAGTATCATGTGATAAAGGACTTCGTTGAGAGCGGGCATGTCACGGTGTGCAAGATCCCGTCAGAGGACAATTTAGCTGATCCATTTACGAAGACACTTTCTGGGAGAGTCTTCGAAAGGCATGTGGAAGCTATGGGGATGCGAAATTTGCAGTATTTACTCACTTAGTGCAAGTGGGAGATTGTTAGACATGTATGCTCTAAGGAGTAAAAATGTAATACGTTTTTGGAGACATTTTTATCAATAAAGAATTTATTCATTTATATATACCAAATATTGTCCTCTTTACGTTCATATTTGTTGAATGTATGATAAGCAAACAGTAGTCTGAGACTGTCAGTCTAAACCTTAAGAGTTGGGCATATGATGGGATGATTATGCGGTAGACACGACTCTTAAGGTGATGGTCTAAAATATATGATCCGCAATCGAGGGAATAAAGTTGGGCGCTTTATTCATGTAAAGATTGTTATGTTGTCTATATCCCTTTTGGGAGATGGTTTGTCTTGGCCATCGGAGTTGGACTCCGTGAATAGAAACATTGGCGTGTTGTCATAGGTGACGATGTGTTGGATCGGGACATAAAGTGAATTGATTTGGATTAATAATTCTGTCTTGGCAAATCGATTCACTTTAGACAATCATTTGTATTGTATCTTAATCCTGAGATGAATAATGGGCCCGTTGTCTCGATTTGTGTCTTTTGATGTACCAATGGGTGACTCCCACATCTCTATAGTGGCATGCATGCCGGTACGTTGGAGGCATGACTCTTGGTAGCGTAGACTTGTTATTCATAGATATGGAATCCATAGCTCCTCTTTAGGAGTAATGATATCCTCTTATATGCGTTGTCCTGTAATTGGAAAACTGGAGCGCTCAACCATTTGGATACATAGGTGTAACCGAATGGTATACTATCTTTGGATGGTAAGTTTTCTAATGGTGAGACAATGGAACGTAAGATAAAAATAATCGGGAAGGTAAGACAGAACTTGTCCTTAAGCCGATTATGGATGATCATATGGGGATGCGATACACTATGATATGTCATGGAGACTTAGCTACACGAGCTTCGTAATTCTATAAAGTTCAAGAGTGCAGCTCCAAGCTTTTAGTGGAGTAGCGTTGGAGTTGATAATTGTGAAATGTATATCTGGGATATTGGGTTTCATAATTATCATGAGCTTGAACTTTATAGGTCCATTTTGGTCCCCTTTGCTAGCTCACAAAATCCTGTAACGACACGGCGTGCTTTCCCAATAATTGGTGACTTATGTCGGATTTATCAGATTGGTTTAAAATTTATAAGAATCAAATAATTCATGTCTGTTTATCGGTTGAATTAATTATGTAAGAAATTAGTTCAAGATGAACTTGTTGAATTATGGCGTTCGGATAATTCTTGTCTGTTTATCGGTTGTTTTAATTTTGGACAATTAGAACAAGATAAACTTGTAGAATTATTGTGAATTGATTTATTTTCTTAGAGATTATCTTGATAAAGTTTGTTTTGATCAGATATCTTTTCTATTGGGCTATTTGAATCAAAACTGAGACTTTATCCTTTAGAATCTCGGGTGGAAAATAAAAGATTCGCGGAGATTTTTTCTCGGCAATTCGGCATGTCGGATGACGTGTTCGGCCTGCCGAACTGGTCAGTTCGGCATGCCGACCGCGACAGTTAAGATTACGCGTTTTTCACGCGTATCTTATCAGATATTGATCCGAACTTGATTCTGTTTCGATTTTTGAGACCTAATCTGATATGGACTGACCCCAAGGACCAATAGGTATAAAAAGGGAGTGAGTCTAATGATTTACTTAGATCAATTTGAGAGATTAAGAGTGATACTCTTCTAGTGAGCATCTGAAAACTCCCTGAGAGCTTTTGTTCACAAATTACGAACACTAGCTTTGGGTTCTCTCTATTGGTTGGAAGGAGAGTCACCGGTGGAAGAGCTGTACGTGTGAGCCCACACTCACTCCGGTTGTGGATAGAGAATAGCAAAGAAGACCAGTTGGTTGAGGCTCTTCTGGAACGTTACTTCTCTACACAGGTCGCGGAGGTTCTTCGGCACACTGAGGTTAGTAAGATCTATTTAATTTATACATATAACATGTCAAACTTGTGTTTTGGAAAATACTCTGATGAAAAATTTTTAAAATTCCGCTGCGCACTTTGTTTCCAACAATTGGTATCAGAGCCGAGGTTTTTACATAAATTTGCAAGTTTGTGATCATGTTATATGCATAAATTTTGTGATCTTAATCTCTCCAATGCTTGAATTAAATTTTATAGAGAGATGGCACTCTAGGTTTCTATATAATATATATGTTGTCATGGATTATATGGTGAATGTTTATTAATTAATTATGGTTGATTAAATTATTGTTTAATTATTTATTAATTAATTAATACCGGTTATGGTTCCTTAGAGGTTAGAATGTGTATCTAGGTTTTTCATGTAATTAGATGGCGGACTATCATCTTCGTCTAGGAATTATTATTTAATTTTTAATTTGTAAGAATTTTGTAATTAAATAATTATTCGGAGAAGACGGAACGAGAAGTCGGATCTTAAAGATTGATGATGGCGTCTCCAGGTATTTCCTGAGTCTCTAATTTTATGTTTTTGAATTGTTGAAAATAAAATTGATGAATTGCATTAAAATTGTATTTTCTGGATTGAGGGTTTTCTGCTCGGTCGGCATGCCGGACCTCACAGTTCGGCAGGTCGAAGGTCACAGATCGGCAGGCCGGACGTACAGTCCGGCAGGCTGACAGTGGGGCAAAAATTTTGGTGCTCTGCCGGCAGGCCGAACCTTCATGTTCGGCAGGCCGAACCTCCATGATCGGTAGGCCGATCACCTAGATCAGCCTGCCGACCGAGAGCTGCCAGGTGTCCAGAAAAGGTGCAATTTTTCCAGTGCAGTTTTAATTTTATTTTTGGGACGATTCTGAGAAACATTAAATTTGGATATGACCGGAAATATGAAGTGTTCGATTCATACGGGATTGAGGACTTGAAGATGGATATTACATGAAGAAGGATACAGCTTGAGGATTCAAGGATGAAGAATCGATAAATGTCTCGATTATTCTCTTGTAATCTTAGTTTTTTCTATTCTCTAGGGTGGAACCATAATATTACGGTTATTATTATTATTATGCTTGTAGCTTTGCTTGATTGCGTTGCTTGTCTGCATTATAATATGATTTACCATGTATATTGATAACATGTCATATAGAATAGGGAGTGCCGCTCATATTAAAATTGTTCATGCATAATTTTAAAATAAAACCTTGACTTCAAAAGATTGAGTGGGAGAAGGTTTTCGAAGAGAGAACCTAAGGCCTCCATCGTTGGTCCATAAGAAGAACATGATGGTCCCAACCCCTAGGAAGAGATTTCTATCATGTACCAGATCGAATCTCTGAAAGGATAAGGTATTTTAGTATGATTTATGGTTGCACACCCCTAGGTGGTGATTATAAATCATGGATAAAATATTAAAACGGTGGTTATACACTCACGTTAATTTTATTATTAACCTCCCCTAGGAGCTCTGTTAATAAAATTAATGGCCAAAGAAACGATTATTATTATATGCTGGATCATACGGGTCCTGGATGGCATATATTAATCAGGAGGGGATCCGTGTTCCTGATTGAATTTGGCATGACTCCCCTAGGAGCTTGTTGAATTCTGAGTTGGGAATTATCGTTGTAAGGTTGTGATATTTTCAAGGTTTTGACACATAAACACATTTGTATGATTTTACATGATTGTGTTATCTTACTAAATTATTATATATGTTTGCTTATGTTTGGTATATGATTCTTTATTGTAGATTGAAAATGTCTAAAAACGCTTTATCATCGATACTTGACAAAAACCAATTAACCGGTGAGAACTATAATGATTGGAAACGGAACCTGGACATCGTCCTTTCCTTTGAGAAACTGAAATATGTTCTGACAACTCCTTGTCCTCCCGAGCCTACGGGAGACTCAAGTAATGAGCAATTCCATGCGTACGACCGCTGGAAAGATGCTAATGATCAGGCCCGCTGCTATGTTATGGCTAGCATGAATAACGTGCTGCAGGCTCAACATCAGGATTATGAGATTGCGAAGCAGATCTTGGATAATCTTGAGGACATGTTTGGAGGCCAGGCCATAACAAAGCGGCAAGGGGCGCTTCGGAAACTCTTAAACTGTAGACAGAGACCGGGGACATCTGTAAAGGAGCACATGATGTTGGTCATGGGTTACCTCGCTGAGGCTCAAACCAATGGAGCCGACATCGATGCTGAAACTCAGATGACTATGGTCTTTGAGACTCTGTCTAAGGATTTTATTCCGTTTAGAGCTACTTTTAATCTAAGCAATAGACGGGATATGACCTTGACAGAACTGATGAAACAGTTACAAGAGTTTGAACTGCTGATCAGGGAGTCTCCTGCTGGTGGAGAGGCCAATATGGTAGCTGCTTCTGGTTCCAATCCTAACTCTGGGAATGGAAAGAAGCAACGGGCCAAAAGTGGGAAGTCTTCTATTCCTATTGCTACCAAGAGCAAGAAGAAGAAGAAGAAGAACCCAAAGAAGCTTAAGTGCTTCTTTTGTGGTAAGGTCGGGCATATAAAGAAGCATTGCAAGGACTTCCTTTCCAAGGGAGGTAGGTGTGATCTTCTATATTTAGAAACTTGTTTGGTTGAGGAATCCAGTGACATTTGGGTCATAGATTCCGGTGCAACTAATCATGTTTGTGTTTCTCTGCAGGGATTCAAAGAAACGAGAAGTCTACTTCGTGAAGACTTAACGCTTCGGATGGGCGATGGATCCTTGGTCTCAACGGAAGCAGTGGGAGATGTCCATCTTTATTTTGATAATTATAGGAGTTTAATTTTGCGAGATTGTTTTTATGTTCCTAAATTTAAAAGGAATTTAATTTATGTATCTTCTTTATTTAAAGACTCCTACGTGGTATCTTTTAATGAAAAAGTGGTGATTCGTAAAAACAAATCTTTTATCTGTTCTGGATGGATGCAAAATAATCTATATTTTATCAAACCTAAGATGGACCTATTGCTTAATGCTGAGATAAATGATAATGACTCAAAAAGACTTAAAACTTCTCACTCTAATAAGACTTATCTTTGGCATTTGCGCCTTGGCCATATTAACCTAAATAGGATTCAAAGGTTGGTAAGGGATGGACCTTTAAGTCACTTAAAGGTGGAATCTATACCTCAATGTGAATCTTGTTTGGAGGGTAAAATGACCAAAAGACCATACGGGTCTAAGGGCAATAGGGCCGAAGGGGTTCTAGAACTTGTGCATAGTGATGTTTGCGGACCGATGAACATCCGGGCACGAGGAGGGTATGAGTACTTCGTTACTTTTATTGACGATTACTCAAGATATGGGTATGTGTTCCTAATGCACCACAAAAGTGAAACTTATGATAAGTTTAGGGAGTTTCGGGCTGAAGTGGAAAAGCAATTAGGTAGACCCATAAAGGCACTTCGATCTGATCGAGGTGGGGAATACCTTTCTGATGAGTTCAAGGGACACTTGTTAGAGAATGGGATTTTATCCCATTTGACTGCGCCGGGTACTCCGCAGCAGAATGGCGTAGCAGAGAGAAGGAATAGGACTTTGTTGGACATGATTCGGTCCATGATGAGTTATTCATCATTGCCTTTATCCTTTTGGGGATATGCACTACAAACCGCATGTTATCTTTTGAACAATGTGCCTTCAAAATCAGTCCCTAAAACTCCTCACGAGTTGTGGACAAGACGGAAGACATCCTTAAACCATATTCGCATATGGGGATGTCCAGCTCATGTCCTGTTTAAGGATCCGAATAAGTTGGAAGCACGTTCAGAAGTTTGCGTGTTTGTAGGATATCCAAAAGGGACTAAAGGGGGTTATTTTTATAACCCAAAGGAAAATAAAGTCGTGGTTTCAACTAATGCAACTTTCCTTGAGGAGAGTTACATGAACGACTTTAAACCTCAAAGCAAAGTGGTGCTTGAGGAGTTGAGGGGTAATCCGTTTACTCCGGAGGTTTCGAACGAAACCATTCCGATCGGTGTAGAAAAACCAAACAAACCTGAACAACAACCTCAGGGGCTTCGGCGTAGTGGGAGGATCGGGCGTCAACCTGAGAGGTATATGTTCAATGGGGAGGTCTTTTTGGCTGAACCGGATGAACATGATAGGGATCCTTATACTTACGCGGAAGCTATGGAGGATGTTGATTCAAGACTCTGGACAGAGGCCATGAACATTGAGATGAAGTCTATGGAGACTAATCGGGTCTGGGAGCTTGTGGATCTTCCCGAAGGGGTAAAACCCATAGGGTGTAAGTGGATCTACAAGAGGAAAAGAGGAGTGGATGGAAAGGTCGAAACCTTTAAGGCTAGACTGGTAGCTAAGGGTTATACGCAAAAGGAAGGAATCGATTATGAGGAAACCTTTTCGCCTGTAGCCATGCTTAAGTCCATCCGGATTCTCTTGTCCATAGCTGCCGCTCTCGACTACGAGATTTGGCAGATGGATGTCAAGACGGCTTTTCTGAATGGCTATCTTGATGAGTCCATTTATATGGAACAACCAAACGGGTTCAAGGTCGCGGGTCAAGAGGGTAAGGTTTGTAAGCTGCTAAAGTCAATTTATGGACTTAAGCAGGCTTCTCGTTCTTGGAACATAAGATTTGATCAAGTGATCAAGACTTATGGGTTCTCACAAAATGTGGATGAACCATGTGTTTACAAACACATTAAGAATGGGAAGGTGGTTTTTCTACTACTCTATGTAGATGACATTCTGCTAATTGGCAATGACGTTGGGGCATTGTCATCGGTCAAATTATGGTTGACCAAGCAATTTGACATGAAGGACTTGGGTGAGGCTAATTTTGTTCTCGGTATCCAGATCTTTCGGGATAGGAAGAACAAAATGATAGCTTTGTCACAGGCCAGCTACATAGATAAAATTCTCAGGAGGTTTGCAATGCAGGATTCCAAGAAAGGTGGGCAACCATCTAGGTCTGGAATTACTCTTTCTAAGAAAGACTCTCCAAAGTCTTATGAAGAAAGAGAATGCATGAAGAAGGTACGTTATGCTTCGGCAGTGGGTAGTCTCATGTATGCCATGCTTTGCACTCGACCAGATATTAGTTATGCGGTCAGAATTGTGAGTCGATTTCAGGCGGATCCAGGACCGAACCATTGGGTTGCGGTAAAGCATATTTTCAAGTACCTAAGAAGGACTCGAGGGTATATGCTTGTGTATTCGGGTGAGGATTTAACTCCTCTAGGATACACTGATTCGGATTTTCAATCCTGCCTGGATTCTAGGAAATCGACATCAGGGTTTGTGTTTACTCTGGGTGGCGGTGCCATCAGTTGGAGAAGTGCGAAGCAAGATTGCACTTCGGATTCAACGATGGAGGCCGAGTATGTGGCGGCTAGTGATGCTTCGAAAGAAGCAGTGTGGCTCCGCAAGTTCCTTGGGGATCTTGAGGTAGTTCCTGGTATGGATAAAGCGGTATCACTGTACTGTGATAACAGTGCGGCGGTAGCTAATGCTAAGGAACCAAGATTTCACAAGAAGAGTAAGCATATTGATCGGAAGTATCATGTGATAAAGGACTTCGTTGAGAGCGGGCATGTCACGGTGTGCAAGATCGCGTCAGAGGACAATTTAGCTGATCCATTTACGAAGACACTTTCTGGGAGAGTCTTCAAAAGGCATGTGGAAGCTATGGGGATGCGAAATTTGCAGTATTTACTCACTTAGTGCAAGTGGGAGATTGTTAGACATGTATGCTCTAAGGAGTAAAAATGTAATACGTTTTTGGAGACATTTTTATCAATAAAGAATTTATTCATTTATATATACCAAATATTGTCCTCTTTACGTTCATATTTGTTGAATGTATGATAAGCAAACAGTAGTCTGAGACTGTCAGTCTAAACCTTAAGAGTTGGGCATATGATGGGATGATTATGCGGTAGACACGACTCTTAAGGTGATGGTCTAAAATATATGATCCGCAATCGAGGGAATAAAGTTGGGCGCTTTATTCATGTAAAGATTGTTATGTTGTCTATATCCCTTTTGGGAGATGGTTTGTCTTGGCCATCGGAGTTGGACTCCGTGAATAGAAACATTGGCGCGTTGTCATAGGTGACGATGTGTTGGATCGGGACATAAAGTGAATTGATTTGGATTAATAATTCTGTCTTGGCAAATCGATTCACTTTAGACAATCATTTGTATTGTATCTTAATCCTGAGATGAATAATGGGCCCGTTGTCTCGATTTGTGTCTTTTGATATACCAATGGGTGACTCCCACATCTCTATAGTGGCATGCATGCCGGTACGTTGGAGGCATGACTCTTGGTAGCGTAGACTTGTTATTCATAGATATGGAATCCATAGCTCCTCTTTAGGAGTAATGATATCCTCTTATATGCGTTGTCCTGTAATTGGAAAACTGGAGCGCTCAACCATTTGGATACATAGGTGTAACCGAATGGTATACTATCTTTGGATGGTAAGTTTTCTAATGGTGAGACAATGGAACGTAAGATAAAAATAATCGGGAAGGTAAGACAGAACTTGTCCTTAAGCCGATTATGGATGATCATATGGGGATGCGATACACTATGATATGTCATGGAGACGTAGCTACACGAGCTTCGTAATTCTATAAAGTTCGAGAGTGCAGCTCCAAGCTTTTAGTGGAGTAGCGTTGGAGTTGATAATTGTGAAATGTATATCTGGGATATTGGGTTTCATAATTATCATGAGCTTGAACTTTATAGGTCCATTTTGGTCCCCTTTGCTAGCTCACAAAATCCTGTAACGACACGGCGTGCTTTCCCAATAATTGGTGACTTATGTCGGATTTATCAGATTGGTTTAAAATTTATAAGAATCAAATAATTCATGTCTGTTTATCGGTTGAATTAATTATGTAAGAAATTAGTTCAAGATGAACTTGTTGAATTATGGCGTTCGGATAATTCTTGTCTGTTTATCGGTTGTTTTAATTTTGGACAATTAGAACAAGATAAACTTGTAGAATTATTGTGAATTGATTTATTTTCTTAGAGATTATCTTGATAAGGTTTGTTTTGATCAGATATCTTTTCTATTGGGCTATTTGAATCAAAACTGAGACTTTATCCTTTAGAATCTCGGGTGGAAAATAAAAGATTCGCGGAGATTTTTTCTCGGCAGTTCGGCATGCCGGATGACATGTTCGGCCTGCCGAACTGGTCAGTTCGGCATGCCGACCGCGACAGTTAAGATTACGCGTTTTCCACGCGTATCTTATCAGATATTGATCCGAACTTGATTCTGTTTCGATTTTTGAGACCTAATCTGATATGGACTGACCCCAAGGACCAATAGGTATAAAAAGGGAGTGAGTCTAATGATTTACTTAGATCAATTTGAGAGATTAAGAGTGATACTCTTCTAGTGAGCATCTGAAAACTCCCTGAGAGCTTTTGTTCACAAATTACGAACACTAGCTTTGGGTTCTCTCTATTGGTTGGAAGGAGAGTCACCGGTGGAAGAGCTGTACGTGTGAGCCCACACTCACTCCGGTTGTGGATAGAGAATAGCAAAGAAGACCAGTTGGTTGAGGCTCTTCTGGAACGTTACTTCTCTACACAGGTCGCGGAGGTTCTTCGGCACACTGAGGTTAGTAAGATCTGTTTAATTTATACATATAACATGTCAAACTTGTGTTTTGGAAAATACTCTGATGAAAAATTTTTAAAATTCCGCTGCGCACTTTGTTTTCAACAGTTTTCACATTTTGTAGAGGGCAAACTCCCATATCTCTCTTACAATTTTTAACTATTTACCAAATGATTAGATGAAAAATAAAAAGAAAAAGAGAAAACAATTCTATGACTGAAAGACATATATGCATGAAAGTATAATAATTAATAGCAATTTGTAGTAAATACGTAGGATTTTTTTACAAACAATTCACAATAATGACATTTTTGTAGACTCAATTTTTATTTATACTATAAAATGTGAAAAGTTTTTATGACATAAGTTATTGGGACATTTTTTGTGTCTCTTTAGAATATATCATGTCACCTATCGAGATATTTTTTGTATCGTTTTAAAACACGTTTTGTGGGGATATTTTTCGCGCCCCTTCAAAACATGTTGCGATGTCTCTCTGAGACATATGTTGCATGTCCTTCTTGGATATTTTATATATACTCCTACCGGGATAGGTCACGGGCCTCTGTGGGAATTTTTTACCTCTCTCCTCTCTCTTCCCTTGCCGCCGCCGGCTTGTCTGCGGCGCCGATGATATTGCTGACAACCAAAAAACAGAGAACAAAATTGAAAACAACAAAAACAACAAAAATATCAAAATAAAACAACTACAAGGATAACAATCTCACTGTGGATCTCGGCATACATGACCATGTTGAATCAAACATGGTTGACGGCAGATCTAGGCAGATTCGCGGCCTCCAGGGATGTGTCTTCTTCTTTCTTCTTCGATCTCAGCGGATCTTGACCTCAATGGCAGACGCTTAACCAAAAAAAGCAGATCGTCGCTGATCTCGCACAAGGAGGAGGTTGACTCAAGTCGGACAAGGAGATAAACTTGTCCTAGCGTCGAATCCACTGACGGTGATCATGATGTGATGACAATCTACTGGCACCGATCAGAGCTAGACGGGGTCGGGATCCGACCAATTGCACTCGGGGTTGAGAGGCGGTCGTGTTGGATGCAGAACCAAACCGAACATCATCGGCTTCGACGGCCGTGGTTGTGCCGGGGTGGTGAAGGAGGAGGAGGGAAGAGAGAGAAATAAGAGGGGGGAGGGGGAGAGTCTGAGGCAAGGAAGAGAGAGGAAAAAGGTTTTTTTTTTTTTTTCCCTTAAGGGTTAAAATTTGTGGCATAACAATTTTTAAATTTTTCTTTTTGTAATATAAATAATTATATTGTTTTAGGAGGTGCAATATTGTGCAATTTTGTCATTTTTTATTTTGTCTTGTCACAATTTTTCGTTACTTCTTTCCCTAAAAAAATTCCGTTACTTTCTACACGAGTACTATACATTTGATAATGAATGATAATGTCATATACTTGAGATTTTTATACATATTAATGCTTTGGCATTTTGAACCTAATACTGAACAGGACCAAGGAAGTGTGTGATGGAACAAATAGTCCGGCTTTGCGTCTTGTTTGTGGGAGGCCATTAGGTATGGAATTCTTCCGCCAAAGGCATCGGCTTTATATTGCCGATGCTTTTCGAGGGTTGTTTGCTGTTGGACCAAAAGGAGGACTTGCAACACAACTTGCCACTACTGCTGAAGGAACACCCTTCCGATTTCTTAACGGTTTGACTGTTGATCAAAGCAATGGAGTTGTTTATTTCACAGATTTCAGTGCAATTTTCTTGCCAAGGTATTTCCCCAGTCCCAGCATTGTTAATCTTTTGGTTTCTTTCTTTCTTTCTTGTTTTTCTTTTTTCAAATCCTAGGTGTAAACTAACCATAAAGTTACTATCTTTATTAAATTCCCCAAAATGTCACAGAACTTTACACGAATGGCGAGTTAACCAAACCATAAAAAAATGTGACGGGGTTAGATAGTATATCATTTATTTATTTTCTAGTGTTTATTTACTTATCGATTTAAAAGTGTAAGGAGAAACAATCTTATTCGCCCTTTAGTATTTACAAATTTAAGAATAATAAATTTATCAATGTAATTACTAAATATTATTTTTACAAAACTAAATAACTGTTGAATAATAATATTTTTTAGATATTTACATAAAAACCAATACAAAGGAGACGTGAGGTTTGATATTCCATTGTCTTATTTCCTAAATTGTGTGATCCGGATCCACCGTCGAGATTTGCTGTCCAACGAATAATATGTTGAAACGTAAATACCATTAAAAGCAACGCATGGTCTAGATGACTACCGTTTTATTGCCCTAAGTTATATCCACGTTTCCATCTTTTTCTCTCCCTCCTACATTAATGGCTTCAGAAAAGAAGAATAAAATAAACCCAAAAGCTAAAGAAAAACAATACTAGAAGTCTAAAGGCTACAATCTTCGTAGCACCATGAAAGCTAAAGATACCCAATCAACCTCTGAAAACAAAAGATTAAAAAAAAAAAATTGAATCCTACAATTTGTCCACACTTGCTCTGCATCATCCTCTTCATACTTTATTTATCGATTTTAATTGCAACTTTATGCACTCCACAAACTTATGAGGAAGCCTAATTAAGAAGGCAAAGAAATTAAAAGCTGTTAAGCAGAATTTGGTACTTTCTTCAATATCTCCGGCGACGGCTTTGGTAGCCGTGCTGCGCCATTGTCGACGCCACCATGAGGGTCTTCGTGAGGCTATGGGGGAAGGAGCTATGACTTCAAGACTTCCGTGGCGGAACTAGTTTCCCCATTGTTGAATCGGACCTTTCAGCTCTTGAGATGTATTGTTTGGCTTTATTTTATTTTACTTCTTTTTTGCAGTCATGAACCGGGAAGGAAGAGAGACAAAAATAAAATAAAGAGTAAAGATGATGATTTATTTGGCGGCAATGTAACGGTCGTCATCTGGACTTTTGATTGCTTTTAATGAGGATTACGTGTCAATATATTATTCGATAGACAGAGAGGACCGCAAATTCGGACAAAGAATTCGACTTCACATTGTGTGGGCCCACATTAAACCCTTATAAATGCTTTCATAAAGTAGACTCCTTATTCAAAGATAATGAAATTCACCACTTCTTACTTTATTTTTCTCTTTGATGTAAAATAAATACACCTTAAGTTCTACTTTGATCAACAACAAGACATAGAACATTTCAAAACTGAAATCATCTATTTTTTTAGTATGGTAATATTAGTCCTTTCTTATTAGTTACACGTGCATTAAAATCTGGATGGAATAAATCATGTACAACCCATGTACAATTTATTTAAATAGACATTCTAGAAGCATCTAGGGCAGGATTCATTAATCAATTGATTGAAGCAGAGTTTGGCAAGGGTGTTCGTATTATGTTCTTTTGCATACTTCCATCTGGTATGGATATTAACTATTAAGGTTTTTCATGTTTGATAAGGCTTTGAGTTAGAGGTATGTTTTCCTTCTTTCTTTAAACTGATGGAGGAACCAACTTTCTCACACTAAGATAGATCAAAATTAGTTAATTGGAACATTTAAACGTCCATGACCACAGTGAAATTTAATTTAGTGTAAATCTCGGGGACCCTTTTTGGAATCAATACAACTAGTAAGCATTGGTTGAATTCAGTAATGTGAACATTCAAACAGAATTATAATCGCCTTAATTATATAAATTTTAATCATCTTTATAACTGATTACGTATTGGGATGTGTCTTGCTCTTGATTCTAGTGTCTACTTTTATTAATTCAGGCACACAAAATGATAGTTATATTTACACCTTGCAGCCAAATCCAACAAGCAGTTGCTGCCAACGATTCAACAGGAAGGTTGCTGAAGTACGATTACAGAACTCGAAGCGTTACAGTGCTGCTAAGGGGCCTTTCTGGGGCAAACGGTGTAGCAATTAGCTCAAATGGCTCATACCTACTTGTTGCAGAGTTCATAGCCAATCGAACTCGTAGGTTTTGGCTACGTGGGCCCCGAGCTTTTAAGTCCGAAATTGTGGCCACATTCCAGGGAATGCCTGACAATATTAGGCGAACCCCTTCAGGCGATTTCTTTGTGGCAGTGAACGTACCGAGGCCAAGAACACCAGCTTTAGACCCCACGGCAATAAGAATCAATGGTGCTGGCAACACTTTGCAGACTCTATCTCTTGGCCGATACTATAACAACACAACTATTAGCGAGTTTTTACAGCGTGGCTCGTGGTACTATGCTGGATCTGTGGACGCAAATTTTGTTGGTGTTTTCAACTAGTGAACTTTGACGGGGTTTTTGGCAAAATTAGGCTAAGATTGCCAACCCTAGTTACTAGATAATGGAGTAAAAGTCTACAAAAACTAAATAATAAAAGCTTGGATCAGAGATTATAACTAGCTTGGCTAGCCCCAGTTTATTTATTAAAACTGCTAAAAAGATTAAAGTTTGGCTTGATCCTGTTACAATATAATTAACGTTTGGTATTATATGCACACGTATACAGTAAAACCTATCAAAATCTATAAATTACTATTTTATAGAGGTTATTAATATAATTAGTGTTTGGTATCATATGCACACATGTACACTAAAATCTATGAATAATTTTTTAATTTATTTCTTTTTGAATATTTGTTAATCTTTTTTTTTTTTTAAATGTGGTATGATTTTTAATTGTTGTACTTACATAAACATAGCAACAAATTTAGGACGTATTATATGTGAATGCTGTGTAAAATTTAGGTTACGCATAATTAGAAAAAGACAGAATAAATCTGTAAAGCGTAATGTATTGCTTTTAGAGAAAACTTTACACTCACTAATGGTTATATATAGAAGGAAAATAATAAAGGGCCTAATAGTACTATGTTAGTTGGCATAACCATCTCTCAGCAATCCCAACGGAATCACACAAGCATTTTAGCGACAACATATACAAAAAATCGTTGCTCCAAATTATTAGCAACAACATTGTTGTCATAAAATGTCATCGCCAAACCTCGTAGTTAAAGATTTTTAACGACAACAAGAAGTTGTCGCTAAAAAGCAAAGGATTTGACAACAACTAATCTGAAATTCAAATATGCTCTGATGGAGTCATTTTCACTTTTAACGGCAATCATTTTGAAAAAAAAGGTCGTCGATGAATAGTTCTATTAACAACGAAAAATGTCGACTTTAAAGTTGCTGCTTACATTGGCAACAATATTAGAGATGACATGAATATTAATTTTTTCCTTAAAATTTTCTGCATATATTTTTGCTTCCCCTATTGTAGTTTTTGCTTTTTACAGTTCACAGATTGCTTTTTTTTTTTCTTTTTTTTTTACTGAATGCACAGAATAACAAGTGAACAAGTTTATTAAATCTAATATCTAGTACTAATTTATTAAATATGATAAAAGAAACTTTGATATATTAGTATCCTGATAAAAAAAGAAAATAATACAAACCAAAAAAACAAGTTTAAAATATTAGCAAGAGTAAATGGAAAACAACTAATCTCCCACGATGATAGCATCATCATTCCCTTCAACATAGTTAGGGTCATCAAAAGGCATTGGAGGGGCATAGGTATGTCCACATCTAGCATCATACGCCTGAACAAAGCAACCATCTCTATTTGGTATCGATGGGTAGCGTCCATCCATTGCCTTGTGTGTGGATGGGGTCCCCGCGTTGGTGATGCATTGATGTAGAAGAAACAACAACAACAGCAACCATTAGGACTTTTTGGGGCAATTTCTGACCCACTTCTTTCCTATGGCCTCAGTGGGATCCAAGCACCCTCTCCACTATTGCCTCTTCATCCATAGATTGAGATGCTTGAGATGAGCACAAACTCATTGCATCAGCTTGAGCTTGCGTTTATTGAGTTTGTGCCTCAACCATTTGATCCTAAGTATTTAATTTTAATATAATTCATTACAATGGCAAGTACAATTAAAAAATTCAAAAGTAATTAAAAGTGTGGTACGATACCATGTTCTCACATATCTCTCTCTAGCCGATTTGCTGATCCACTCCCCTTTCAAATAAGAATAACATTGATACCACTTTTCAATAATAGACTTGTCACGAACCCAAACCCGACTAGTAACATGGTAGTTTAATTAAAATGATTAAGTAAATTTAACTGAACTCACTGGTTAATATGTGACAATTTAAGAAAACATACTTTGGGTTATTTATAAAAATGTGATAAAGTTAAAACTTTTTAGAATATTACCATCTATTTAAACCTAACAAATAATTTCTTGAAATACCTCTAAATTAAATTAAATTAAAATATAAATTCATTGAGAGTGAATCGGGCCACACTGGACCCAACATAGTGCACACACAATACCAACATAAGTAAAATAATACAAACCACATTCCATCAGAAAATAAATAATGTTCTTAATATTAAAGGCCTTAATCAAATAAGCTGAAAATCTAAATAAGGTTTCCATAGTCTACGCGTACAAACCAACAACGTCCTATTCGGCAATAAACTGTGAACCATCTAGAGGGAGGGATTTTAAAACAAGTGAACCATGTGCGAAAGTGATCTATAGGACTTAAGTTTTTTTTTTTTAAAAAAAACATTAATTTAAAATAAATATATAAATATAAAAGCAATAAGAAAACAATAAATAGATACCAAGCATTCCATACTTACCATTATCTAAAATCAAGGTTTAGCTTTCATTTTGTGCAAGCTATCTAATTCACCACCGTAGTGGCCCAGCTAAGTTTTAGGACCTATCCCTAAAGTTGCTCTCCGTACAACCCGATCTTTGTGTGTGGCATCATGCACTAATACCTCGGTTCTGAATGGGCTTCTTAACCAGTTCGATACTCAGCACCATAGTACTTATATCATTATTTAGGTTTCGTATTACCAGGATATCAAATTTCCATTCATTATTCAATATTCATTGGAAATAAATAAATAAATATAGACAATCATTCCTTAAAAACGTTTTCAAGAAAATACAATATGGTAAAAAACTTTTAAAATCATGGCTATCAAATGAGGAGGGTCTAGGGTCCTACCTCGTTATTTAGCATGATTGCTCAAACACCGCAATCCTGTTCCACTACACGTTAACTCCTTGGAACCACAAACAACCTTAGATGTGGACTAGATACATTAATATCTAAACTAGAATATTCTACATTAGTATGCCTTTTCATGGTACCTTCGTGTGCCTTTAGATTTTAAATAATCATGTATGCCATCTATTATATTCTCAATGTTTTCAACACAAAACCATAATCTTTTAAAAACATTTCTAAATCATTAAACGATGAAAAACTAGGGGCAACACTACCATTTCGTGCTGCACAGTCGGCCTGCCAACCGGCCTACCGAACTTGTTAATGTTTGCCCTATTGACCATTTGAGTCTGACCTGCCAAAGCTATCAAGTTCAGCCTACTGGTGGATGAGTTCGGCCTACTGATTTGTTAAAATATGAAAAATTTCCATATTCCAATCTCGGTAAGCCCGAGCTTCAAAGCTCAATCTAACCTATTTTAGCAAGTCTCAGAGTATGGATAATGTTCATAAATCATGGAATAACACTCTAAACCACTTTTAAACATATTTCCCTAAAATTTAGTGCATTTTCACAATTTCTTTTGAAAATTAAAAAAAAAAGTAAAAACTAGTTTAATTTGGTTTCAACCCAAATGGAGCATGAATTCATGATGAACTTGGTTCTATAACTCAGATTGTATGTTGTTTATGGTTTTTCTAACTTGGATCATAGCATGCATGGATGATTTTAGATAAATTTGAAATGACAGTGGAAACTATTTTTATCAAGAAACTGCAAGTAGACTTGAAAATGAATTTGCAAGGAAAAATCAAAGTTTAAGACCTTAAAACATGTGTTTAATCTGCTAGAAAGAAAGCTAACCTCGAGTGAAATGTTTTTTTGAAAGAAACTTGGTGGATCCATCTCAGTTTCTTAGCCTCTGATTAGCTGGAAATGAGGTTGAGGTGGCTGTGTTCTTGAGTTTGAGTTCTTGAAATATGATGGAGTGTCTCTGGGTTTAAGCTCCTGAAATAGTGAGTGTGTGTGTGTATATGTTTTTTGGTTTTGCAGAGGGAAAGAGAGACGAGAAGAGGAGGGAAACAAAGAGAATGAAGCTGTATTTTTATCTCGGAGATGTAGGGGTGATTCCACAAGGAAACTGTATTCACCACACATTTTTTGGCAGGAGTTGTTTCAAGGTGGTTTTGAGTTTCAAGATGTTTTTCAGACTTAGCTGAGATGTCTCAGGTGAAAAGAGTAACATCAATGTAGATTTCTAAGTTTCCAAGGTTGCCTAACACGTGATATGGTTTACAAGGAAGTTTGGAAACATGTTGGATAACTAAAATATGAATTTTAAGGAATAAAAATAAAATACTAAAATTGTTTTAAAAAAAAAAGTTAACAAATGCTAGTATTTTAGATAAATTAACAAAATTATTTAAGATGCAATTAAATAAGAAAATATCAGAAAGTGATTAAATTAAACTTAATTTGAAATTAGGCACACTAATTCACCAAATTGCACACTAGTCATGCTTAATTAACTTTTGGACATTACAAGACTGGATTTGAAAGGTCTTTGGATTTCACTTAAAAGAAGATGACAAATTAAGTTTAGAACAATATTATGATGGCAACATTAAATTATTATAACCATCTTTTTTAATGATTTATTACCCTTTGGTGTCTCAAGTTGGTGTAAGATTGAGTTCCGTCATAGCTTGAACAAGGAGCACTTTAGTGGTTTTTAGAGTTCTTTTGCGACCGTTTCTATAAATAATTTCAAGTTGTATAATTAGAAATAACATGGAACATGACATGTCGAAAAACAAATGCATATCTTTACCTAAAAAGATTCAGTACGATGTGGTCGCAACATGCTTCGCAATCTGCTTGTGACCTACAGTTGCAGAACGACGTCTCTTTGTGGCTTCAACGTTTGGCCCAACCCCATTTTCCTTGAAGAAATCATGCATGTCATTTTTTCACTCCTTGTATCAATATTGGATATGACGGTCTATCTGCAATAGCCCAATCTACATGGTGATTATTTCAACTGCCTAAACATATTCTTAAACATGTAGTTATTAAGATTACTTAACTTTGTGGAACTTTATTTTTGTTATTAAATTAGATAAACTTACTAACTAATTTTAATTACACTGGTTTGACATTTGTTGCAACAAAAGTAACATGTTGTTTTAACATTTTAGTCGTAAAATTATATAGATTAAGATTGCATAGTTACAACCTTGACCTTCAGAAACACACATACATAATTTCTACGATACTAATTGTACCTAATTAAAAGTCATGATGACAAAACTAAATGTAGAATAAAAAGTGCGCATATCCGTTCTCCATCTCCACTACACGTCCGCCGTTGCGTGATTCTCTATCAAATGTTGCTTACAGGTTGCTTTTATATACAACATGAACATACTTGGATGAGCTTTAAACACTCAACAAATAAGAACTACATCTCACAAAATATTTATAAAGACATATGGTAAAATATGCACGTGCTAGTTATGCTCATTTATGATCATATATTACATACTGATGGGCCAAAGTGTTCGTATTGGTTGCATGTGATCATCGAAATGTTAGAGATTGCAAGGTACCTTAAACTAAAATACTATACTGAATCATAAGTCTCCTCATTGGTCGAGAGGTTAGTATGACACTCAAACTTAACTTGTTCTTATAGATTTCACTAGACTTATTAGTGAGGATTTAGGATGCTATGACATCACATACTAAAACATAAGGCATAAACGTGTATTGATTTGTTGCAAGGATTGGAAACTAATTTTCATAAAAAAGATGTAAAACATGATAATTTTTTTTAAAAAAAACACATGTAAAATATTTTAGTTAGAAACTATTCATACTATAAGTGAGATTCCTATTTACCTAATTTTTACCAATTGAATTTGCTAACTCGTCCAAGTTTCCTATCCACTACTCTTAAGTTTTGTGGAAAGTAGCCAATTAGAATGAAAGTATGTTATACTGTTTAATTTAACATAATTTTAAAAGGAATTAATTCCATTCTTAGAAAAAATTTTCCTTTAAAAGGTTAAATGATAATTTATTTGTTGCAAGGATTAATTTAATCTAATCCATATAATTTAATTTTCTTTAATTGCTTTTAATTTTTTTGTGCTAAATGTGATAATTAATTAATTAGTTTAATAATTAATTAATCATCTTATTCATTAAATAAGCCTAAATAAAATTCCTTTATTATTCTAATTGGGCTCATAATGGCATAAGAGACCTGTTTGAATATGAACAGTGATTTGAGCCTACATGTCTATATTTAGTTATTATTTACTTTCATAAGCCGAAATATAGCCTAATAAATCTAGAAACATCTCACGTGTTCTAAACACTAATTGAAGAAACTTGGATCTAAGAGACAACTTTTGAACATATATAGGTGTTGGGCCTATATTTAGTATTGTAATGTTGCGGTCTAACATGGTAGGCTATTACAATTCTTATTTTAAAATATGTTTTAAAACTCATTAAAGTTTGATGAGAAAATCCATAATTCATATTTATAAAAATTTTATGTCAAAATTCATATTTTAAAATAGAGTCTAAATTTAAAAAAGTCATGCTTTGTAGTCTCATACAATTTTTTTTCTTTTAAGTTCTATAATTTCTTTGTTGGTCGTGAATTGAAATTCCACTACAACAATATGGGTTATTGATTGCATTTCATAATAGCGTTTTTAATAAATTGTTCCCTAAAACGTGCTTCAAAAAATAATTAAACGCTTTGGGCGCCAAATACAAGTTTTTGGGAACGAGAACCACGCCAAAGGAGGCTTACGGTTTCTCTCTGTCCCACGATCTCTCCTTTCTTTTATCTTTTTCCTTTTTTTCTTTCTTTCTTTTTTTTTTTTTCCATCTCCCCCAATCTCCCCATAATCTTTCAATGTAATTTTCCTGTCCATTCTCATGAAACCACCAGCTCAAGGAAATCATATGCCCTTTTAAAGCTAAAGTTCGAATATTTTCAGAATGCAGTAATGCACAAAAATCAAAGACTACCAATTCTAGGGATGCCTTTTCGGACTATTGTCCTTATTATCCATCCCTACACCATTAAAGAGGCCGTCAAAAACTCCCCATTGGAGCCCTACTTGCACCGGTCATTTTTCTCATCTGGCTTTTCTTAAATGAAGAGTTTTTTTTTTTGCTTTCCTTTCTCTGATTTCTCATCAGGGTTTTCTTCATCCAGAAGTTATGTTTCCTTGTTTTCTTTGATTTCTCATACGCATTTTGTTAATTCAGAATTTTTTTTAAGCTTTTACTTTTTTATTTTAAGATTATTAAACTGATGAATAGGGTTTGCAAACTTGACCATTGTGATCAATTTGTGTCGTGATGAACTTGAACATTGTGGTCAATTTGTGTCGTAATCTGTTTTTACGCTTTTCTTCATGTAGATTTACGAATTGTGCTTCATTTCAAAGAATATCTCGGTAAGTTTCCCTCCATTAGATTTTCATAACTCAGATAAGCTTTTGGTTATACGTGTACCATGAAGCGGTGAGAGTTTCATAGAAGTGAATTCATGGGTTCATAGAAGTGAAGGTTCCTCCAGAGTGCAATTTACGAGCAAGGAAGCTCACTGCAGTCTGATAAATTTGTCTAAGTATGCTGCGATGGGATGCCAAATTCTGATTCTCTCAGGTAGTGCCATGTTCAAGGCCATGGATTTGTAAGATTGGTTTGTCATCTATCGACAAAAAGAGTATTCTTTTATTGGTAATTCTCCCCACCCTTCTTTTCTTTTGCCTTTTGGTCTATCATATTGATTCACTTCGTTAATTTTATTAGTTTAATTGCATGTATTGTCAACATATTGTCCATGTTACTTAATTTAGCTTTGTATCAGAAGGAAAAAAAAAAAACTTTGCATATACTCTTGTTCCAACTTTATTTTATTACCTTCTGAATTCTATTCAATGTAAGTGTAATACGTGAAAACAAACTTGCAATTCAAAGCGTCCAAAACACTTGTGCCTCAATTCTTCAAGCTTTCTGTGTAATTGATATCCTAATTAGTACGCAGAATGTCATTCACGTATTTTTGCTGATATTGGCAGGAGTTATAAACACTATTATGCATAGCGTTTGATATTTATGTTTTCCTCTTACATTATTGCCTTACCTCGAATTGCGTGCTGGATATCTGTGTAGATTCCTCATTGTTAGAATAGCTTTTTTAGTACTCGGTCTTATCTTCACATACCTTTCTGTGCTAGTTCTGAAGGGCTAGTTATAGTTCCGTTTGTGACATATAATAAAGAAGTCTTACTCTTGTTAGTTGATATAGTTTTTTTTTTCTTAGTCCTTGGAGCTACTGGATTACTTTGGGTTTATTTTTATGTCTTATTCTGCTTGTTCTAATCCAATTGTGCTTTCATATCTATCAAGCAAGTTTTTAAAGGTATTTACTTGCATCATAATAATATTAGCATTATCATAGACTCGATCTCCTCTACTTTCATTACCAAGTTATGAAGTATAGATTATGCCCATCCTAATCATCTTGTACTTTCTAATTCAATCATTGTCTTTATTTAGTATTTTTTTTTAGAGGTTCCGTGAGTTAGGTGTATACACCCTTAGTTTGCTTTTTTTCTTCGAAAATTCTTCCCTCTTTTTTGCCACTATAGGGTTTATTACAGTTTTATTTTATTTTATTTTTTTGGGAATATGCAAGGCTTTTATAGGTACATTTTATTTCATCTACAGAGGGGCAGCGTTGCTATTCCTCTGCACTCTCCTGCACTGTACATTGAATTTGTCATTGTCCCTCGAATGCACTATTACAAACTGTGGATTCCATGACGGTTTATAACCGTCGTGAAAAAATTTCACGACCGTCAAAAAATCGTCGTAAAAGCTTCAGTCGTGGTATAACGTGAAGTTTTTACTACAATTTTTTACCGTCGTGTAATATGAAAATTGGCGCATGGAGAGGTAAAATAGGGTGGCATTCCACGATGGTTTCGCGAACTGTCGTGGAATCCCCCCCTTTCCATGACGGTTTCACAAAAAACCGTCATGGAAAATTAGTCTTCCCCCTAAAAAAAATTCGCCAAAAAAAAAATTCGCCAAAAATTTTTGTTTTCCCACGGGATGGCCAATCTCTTGTGTTATCCATTACAACAAGGCCCTGATTGCATACAAAAATTAGAGTATATTGAAATTTTTAGATATTTACAAGATCATTTACATTTGAGCTATTTTTAGCAATTGTTTATCTACTATCTCCATCTATCTATTTTCAGCAACTTTTAGGGAATTCATTGCCAGTGACATTTACCGGTATTGGGCACTGAATCGTCGCCCATTGCGCATGAAAGAATGTGCATATAGAGCTAACTGCATAAATTCTTGAGGTACTGAAGTGAAGTTAAATGCTTGCAGTTGCTCATTAGCAACGGTTTGCTCTTGTTCTTGTTCTACCTCAGGTTGTGATTCTCTTGCTTTTGTAGAGCTTGTTTTTTTTTTGGCGTTTCTTTCCGCTTAGATCTTGTGGAACATGGTCAGGTGCTCAACTCGTCTTCGTCAATGCGATGACTTCAACTAACCACTTCGGCCATGCGACGAAGCTTCTGGCTGCTTCACCCACAATTGTTGCTTCAAGTGTTGGAATAGGTAATTCAGCTATTCTAACTCTGATGGAAGTGATGCTAACGCACACGTTCTCTTCCCCTAATAGTTGTCCATGAACTATATCAGTTGGAAGACTCTTCATCCACACATTTCCAAGCGCAACAAGTGCACACCCACCATTAACTCTATCCTCAACGAAGAGCTTACATTGTTCGGGCTCTTGACGAGGAGGTGACAATTGGACTTCTGGAGCTTCTGGACCTTCTGCTACATTATTGGGAGGGTTACAACTAGCTTTGATGCTGTTGCGTTGTGAGATGCTATCATCCGTCGACTTGGCACGTCCTTGGGAAATGAGCTTCGTCACAAGACCCCACAGTTCTACAATCTCCATCTGCATCTTCGATATTTCAGAATTCAATTTTGAAGTACCTGATTGGAGTTCGAAGTATTGAGACTGCTTCACATACTTCGATTGACTGCGGACACATCCTGAATGTTTCGGTTTCCCTAGTGCCCTCGTCAAAATGTCATCATTATCGACCAATTGGAAGCTCCCTTGACTTTGTTACGTTGTGTATTCATCATGTAAAACAACACAACCATGTTATTTAAGCAATCCTTGATCTGGTATTAAATTACAAATTAATTGTTCATGGTCAGTAAACTTATAATCAATTCCTTAATTTCTGCTACTTTTGAATTTTTGAACTAGCCATCGGGACCTTGATGTGATTTGACCCACAACTCCTCCTGTGTTGGTAGCACACCCGTCTTTGCAAATTGTGTTATGCTATGTTAGCAACATAGTAATGATAGAATAATTGATATATGTAATATGAGTAAGATATTAATGTACCAAGGATTGCTTGAGCTCTCTATATCCGACTTGGCCAACCATAGAGCAGTATTCATTCTCTGCTCGCATTTTTCTTGCGTTTGATGAAAGCAGTTGGAATTCAGTCGAACGACGATACCTCACAAAAGCTTCCCAATCGTTATCATTTATGGAGGGGTAGTAGTGTACTACCGTAGGAGGCCGTTTATATACATTCTCATCCTCCTCTGGAATAGAAAGGTATGGCTGTACGAAGGTAATATAGAGGTCGGATCTGAACCCTTTTGCTAATTCACCATAAACCTTCAAAGCCCTTTTCCTATACCAATCATCGACTGTGAAAGCTGCGTATATCTCTTTCCAAATCACATCTTTTATTTTATCTAAATCCTTATACCTCCAATCTTTTGTCCATATCGGAACGTGCTCTCGACTGAGGACTCCGATCCAACTGCATAATTCATAGCCAGGTGCACCTTTCGGTTGGCCTTTTGAATCAAAAGTTACTTCAATTCTTAAACCTTTCTTTCTCATCTGATGAATTTTTTTCATTAATGTATCCCTTCGCTCAAAGTCTACTTTTGGATTAAATTCAATTCACCTTCGTGGCTTATTGCGTTGGTTTCCCTTGCTATATTGCGATGAAGATGGAGTGCAGTCTTCGTACTCGTCCTCGTACTCATCACTATCAATGGGGCGAGACATTGTACCTGTGTAAAGTATTCCAAAACTAGCACATACATACTAATATTAAATCACAAACTACACATATTCACATCTTCACATATTCCATTTCTTACATTTTCACACAATTTCACATATTACACTTATTCACAAATTTAGAATTTCAATTACATATTTAATTTCACAAATTGCACATATTCACATAATTTTACATTTTACACATATTTACATAACCTCACATATTACACATATGCACAACTTTACATATATTGACATAATTTGACGTATTCAAATCTTCACATATTCACAAGTTTACAATTTCAACAACATAATTTCACAAAATCATTTCATTTCACATGTTACACATATTGACAAATTCACAATTTCAATTACACATATAATTCCACAAATTACACAGATTCACATAATTCTAACTCCAATTATACATCTTTACATATCCTCACATAGTACACATTATGCACATTTTTACGACTTTAATTACACAATTTCACAGATGGGTGAGGGGCGGGTGTGGGGTGGGGGGGCTGGGCGAGGGGCCGCGGGGGTGGGAGGGGCTGGGCGCACGAGGGGGGTTGGGGGGGCTGGGCGAGGGGGGCGAGGGGGAAGAGGGGGCGCAGGGGGTGGGGGGGCTGGGCGCGCGAGGGGGAAGAGGGGGGTGGGGGGGCTGGGCACGCGAGGGGGAAGAGGGGGGAGAGAGGGAGGGGGAGCTTACCGACGGTGGAGGTGAGAACGGCCCGGTGGAGGTGCTGACGGCGCGGTGGAGGTGATGGCGGCACGATGGAGGCGATTTAGATAGAGAGTGACAGATTTTAGAGAGAGAAAGAGAGGTTTTAGAGAGATAGAAAGAGGGATTTGAGAGAGGAGAGTGAGGCATATTAGGAACCTTGGGCGCGCATAGATATAGATAGGTGGCGCGAATTTCAAAAATTTAAAAAATCCACCTTTCACAACCGTTTTGTCAAAAAAAATCATGAAACGCTGGGTCTTTTACAACTGTTTTTTGAAAAACAGTCGTGGAAGACCTAGCCTTCCACGACTGTTTTTTGAGAAACCATCGTTGAAGATCTGTCTTCCATGATGGTTTTTCACAAAAAGGTCGTGGAACAATAATTCTTTAAATTTTTAAATTTTTTGAAAACAGTCGTGGAATCTATATATTCCACGATGGTTTTTGAAAAAAACCTTCGTCGAAGATACTTTTACATGATGATTTTTGCAAAAGCCGTCGTGAAAAATTTGTAATAAACATTTGCTACACATGATAATATTCAAATAAATCTGGATGGTGCACAAAGTGTTCTTCTAAATCATTGACCATGTCAACCATATTGTCTTGATCATCCATGCTATCCTCCACAATAGCTTGCTTTTCTTTACTTAGTAAAGTTGGATTGAAATTAGACTCGCCATGAAAATGCCACGTTTGATAACTACTTATAATTCCATTTCGAAATAAATGTCCTTTAACAATTGGAATTGGATGCAATCTATGGTTTCCACATTGAACACAAGGACACCGAATTTTATCACCATTGGCATGATTTTTGGCAAAATTCAAGAACTCTTCCACACCATTCACATACTCTCTAGACAATCAAAAATTCCATATCCATTTCCTATCCATTTTGCAATACCTAAATTGAAATAATAAATAGGAAATATTAAATTAAAATTAATCTCACAATCTATATATATATATATATTAATTAATCATAAAACGAAAACACCACTACCGACAACGGTCACAAGTTACACATACTCATTATAAAACAAAGAAATCATACCCATGATCCACAATACAAATTTCACGGAATAAACAAAAAAATCAACAACTATTTATCAATTTTGGATTAATTATACAACACAATCAACAACAATTTATCAATTTATAACAAAAACTTACAATTTGGGCTGAGATTAAGTAGTGTGGAGGCGGAGAGGGATGACGGCAGCTGATTCGGACGCGTCTTTAAGAAGCAAGTTTTTAAATTGTGTCTGAATGTCAATGTGGAAAACGGGTTTTAAAGTAAAATACTATGACGCTTTTGTAAAAAAATAGTCGTGGAATACTGGAGCTACCACGACAGTTTTTTGAAAAACCGTCGTGGAAGTGTGGCAATTCCACAACAGTTTTCTGAAAAACCATCGTGGTAGCTCCCACCTTTTCCACCACGGTTTTTCAAAAAACCGTCGTGGAAACCCCCCTCTTCCACAACGGTTTTTTAAAAAACCGTCATGGTAGCTTCCACCCCCTTCCACAACGGTCTTCATTTTCACGGGCGTAACTCGCCGTGTTTTTCTCGCGGTACCACGACTGTTTTTAGGAAACGGTCGTTAAATAAAGGTTGTCTAATCCAAAATTTGTAGTAGTGATGATTGGTCTCTATTAGTTGAGTTGCTGCCTTGTTTGAAGGATTGTTCTCAGGTATCTTTTGCTTGGCTTTATTGGCTTGAAGAACTGTTTTCTCATTTCAATATTTATTAAGAAAATTTTAGTTTCATGTGGAGATGCAAAGAAATCTCTTTCAGGCTATAATTTATTGTTTGGCTTGAATTCTATGTCATTTAACTAATTTGTTAATTTTTCATTTTAATTAGTAATATAGTTGTCACTCAGAAACTAAAAACTTTGTTATCAATTACATTTGTCAAACAAATTTAAATTGCATAGTGTGAATAACTTATCAATTCCTTTTGACTTGTCAAAAGGAATGCTATTAAATGCAAATGTTGATTTATCAACCGATAATTAGCCTTGGAATTTCTACACTCTTTCGTAATTTTTTTAACTTCAAAAACAATTTTAGGTCTTCACCAATCTACTCTATCTTTGTGGAATAAATGTCAAATTACCGTTTAAATTGTTTCTAAGGAGACTATTTATTCACACCAATTTTGTGAGGTGAACAAGAGCATGCCTGCCGTTGATCCATGCTAATTTAGCTTTTTTGTTTTGTTTTTTAAATAATAGGTTTTAGTAAAATGTAAAAAAAAAAGAAGATGAAATAGAATATTTTGAGAATATTTTTTTTTGGTGTTAAAAATGGTGTGGGGTTGAAGATGAAGTTACTGTTTGATGACAGTTATACCATTTTGATATAAAAGTTATTGGGTTGGAGATGCCTTTAGAACTCTTAAAAAAATTGATACTATTTATTACCTTGCAAAGCGATGTTCAAGAAAAATTCATGACATATCAAGCTGTCAGAGTCAAAAGATGTAAGTTTCTTGCTTTTATGTGTCATATTTTGTTTCAAGTGTCTTGAACTTTGGGATATGTTCAATTATATTGATTTACATCCTTTGTTATTACGGAGGAAATAATTAATTAATATAAGAAACTTGAAAGCTGATAAGCACCTGATTGTTTGCTGTAATGTGGTTTTGAATTAAAAGGCTGGTACAATACGTTGAAGAAATATATGGAGAAATGGAGACAGGGAAAAAAGAGAGAGAGAAGAAATTAGCTTGTTCTAAGTTTGTAACTCTTTAAGTATTTCATTTTTTCGAGGATAATTAGTATATTATATGACGAACATTTTTTTATTTTTTATTTTTTATTTTTTTCGTTTCCAATAATTAGGCAATCTTTTTTCTTTGTGGTAGTATGAAATGTAAATTGTACTTCGTAGATTTCCTCTCAAGTTGTGTTGTCGTCCAGCTAATTCTAAGTTATTGATAATAACGAATCATTTTCGAATAGCACTGATAATAAATTAATGTGAGCTATTGCAACTTTTGTTTTCAGTTGTACTAATATTGGTTTCGCTTAACATGTGATTTTAATCAATGATATAAATATAGTTTTCTTTTCTCTACTTATGTAGGAATTGAAGGGAAATGATTGAACCTTTGACGGAAGATAAAATTTTGAGACAATTGAAAGATTTGAACCGCTAATTGAAGGCATAAATATATGGAGGCTTCTGATTGGCTAGCAAAGTCACCTTTTAGGACATTAAAATGTTTTTTTTTTCATTTTTTTCCCTGTTTTGATTGAACTACTTCACCTGGAATATTTGGTTAAAAGGATGATGTTTTATGTTGTTATATTAGGGAAAAAATATATGATGCCATATTATGTTGTAGGTAGCTAGCAATCAAGTGTTTCCTATTAATATAAAACTTTATTGGTATGAAAGTGTATGTAATCATTCTGAACTAATTACTATTTTAAAAAATAAATTATTAAATGTGTTACTAATTTGTAAAAAGCAAATAAATTTCTTTCATTGTATATAATACTGAACACAATTTTTCGTAGCATTTTTTGTTGAACTACAATAGCGGCTCAAGAATGCTATAATAAAGTTTTAACAACTGAATAAAACGCCATAAAAGAGCAGAACTTTTGACGGCATCAACATAAATAGTGTTCACTCAAATGCAATCTATATGCTTCGACAGCATTTTTGCACGCTATAAAAATGACATTCTTGTAGTCTATCACCAAATAGGTGTTTTGTTTAAAACTAGAACCGAAATGTACTTTTTCATTAGTCTCTAAAGTCACCATATAACTGTATATTAGAGATAATTTTCTTAAAAAATTTATTCATTGATGTTTTCTATTTTGACGAGGTCTAGCATTTCATGTTTATTTAAAATTATGTTTTCAGCGATTTTCACAAACTTTATTGAATAAATAGTTTTTTGTAAAAAGATTTATACGTTTTTATAAATTTATTTTAAAGTCTATTTTAGAGGCAGGATTTTCAAAAAAAAAAAATCACGAAAATTCTTCGTTTCATCAAGATCTAAAACTCTTGTATTTATAAAAATAAAAAATCAGTGGAGACTGAATCATAAAAATTGTTCTTCATGAAAATTCTTCTTTCATCAAGATTTAGAACTTTTATGTTTTGTAAAAATCATAATTCGGCCTCGAAGTGGCTTGTTTTTGTAATTTAAAAAAAAGGCTGTCCATTGTTAAAACAGTTATTGAGTAGTTTTTGGAAACGGTTTGAAACCCCATCCTTGAGTCAGAACCACAAAAATCTTTGGTCACGGAGATTTGCTTAAAATGTCGAGATTTAAAAGTTTTATGTTTGTAAAAATCCCAAAATCTGGACCAATTCGGTCATGTTTCAATTCATTTGGAATCTAGGCTCTTCTACTTCATTTTTATTTACTTTACTTATTTTTTTATTACTTTTCCCTCTCTTTTCTTTTTTATTTCTCTTTTGATTTTCTTCTTTTCTATCATGACCCATAAGGGTCATGATGGAAAAGAATGCAGGAAAAAACTTGGTCTAATCACTACATTAAAAACTTGAACTAATTATGCTTAAATATACACAACAATAATCAACCCATAAAATAACTTTCAATCCCATAAGATTGATCATTATTTACATGCTATAAACATCAAATACCATACTTAGGGTAAAAGTAGTAAAAAGTTTAGTATTATATATTTATATAAAAAAAAAAAAAACTTGAACACTTCCTTCTAATCACCTTTTTCGATGTTGGATGACCTCAAAAATACTCCTCAGTAGCTAGATCAAAGCACTATGTTAATAAGAAGAAAGAACCTAAAATTTAACCATTGCCTAGTAATATAGCTTGCATTTTTTTTTAACCTTAAATAGTCTCAACTCCTCTTGATCACCTTGATTCTTGCTTCTAGGTGTGGTTTTAGTAACTTGAATCAACAACAATCTTCAGTGGTCTTGTAATAAAGAATGGCTGGTTTTTGAGAGAAAAAAAGAGTAATCCTATTTAACCTTATTGGTTTATAATCTCATTCCTAATAAAACAGTAGTATCTAACCCAAAAAACACACACATATTAGATTAGAGCCCACAATTTTGTGAGTAGCAGGACGATTTTTCAAGAAAAAGAAATGAAGAGGAATTTTCTTTTGGAAGAGAATGGGAGAGATGCTAATGTCTACCAAGGGATGGAGTGAGAAAATGCGGTAAAAGTGGAACATAGTTGGCTATGGACAACATATGGACTTAGGTGATAATGATTTATTTATTTATTTTTTATATATACTAATTGCTTAAGCCTTTTAGACTTAGTGGAGCAATGATTAAATCTGGTTTTCCCCCTAATAAGTAGTCCCATGTTTAAATGAGGAAAGATAAATTTTTTTTTATTTAACTAATCACATCTCCACTTACTATTCATTACATGAGACGCGTTTGGTCTTTCTTACAAAAGTTAAGATGGAATCCACCTCTTCGATATCAAATTTGATCTCTTCTTAACGCATGGTGCTATATGTAAGTGAAGGAGAAAACATTTTTTTCCCCGTTAATTAAGTAATTTCTTCAATTATCCACCTAAAAGGCATACTTTTTTGACTTTGGTGCATATTTTTCCACACCTAACAACCTTGAATTATCTAAGCCTTCAAGTGGAGATAATGGAGCATTTCAAATCAAGTTCCTTTTTTGACTTTGGTGCATATTTTTCTGCACCTAAATAACCTTGAGTTATCTAAGCCTTCAAGTGGAGATAATGGAGCAATTCAAATCAGGTTTCTCCTAATAAGTGACACGAATACATAGGTAAAAGAGAGAGAGTAATTTTTTTTTTTACTAGTTTTGTCTTAACTTGGACTTGGTGTAGATAAGGCTATCATCAGCACAATATCTACCCTCTGTTGGTCCTTTCGATTTGTATAACTTTGTGGACTCTGGTCTTCGTAAAATCTAAATTTGTACATATCTAGTTACTTGTACTGCTCAAATCTTAATTTGAAACTAATTCCCGAATTAATCAGTGATGATGCTATTTCTAAGTCATGTGATAAAAATCTAAATTATTCATTGACTACATAAAACTTAAATATTCCCGAGTCCAAATAACAGCAAAACTAGAAAACACTAACAAATGTTATAGATTCTACACTGGTTAAAAACTGTTATGGAAAGTTACCTTAAAAAAATCATCCTGTAATCCATTATTGTGGTATTCTTCGGGATTCCACGAAGTTTTTTTTAACGGCTTGGTTGGAATCCTCTTTAAAAGAAAAATTAAGAAATTTTGGTTTTCCTACAAGTGACCGATCGCATGTCTTTTCCATTACAAGGCTTGAAATCACATAATAAATCAATTATTTATAATTCAGTATAATTTATACTACGAAGAGATTATAACAAGTTTCTACACCATATTGGAAGAACTTTTTTATAAAATTAACCTTTTTATAAGCACCAAGCTATCCACTCTCATATAAAAACCAAGGAAGCAAAAACGTCCCTCTTTAATGATCATGCATTTGTCAAATTCTCCCTTTACGCCTAAATGGAACTCTAACTCGCATCTTGGAATTTGCGTTCATGGTCATCAAACGTTCGAGTTGAATACATAAATGCAACGTACGAAAGAATATATGCACAAATGTACTTAAGTCTTTTGTCCAAGAATATTCTATCACTATTATTTTGAAGATCAAATGTACTTAACATTTTTTCTTTTGATAGTGATATCAAAAGATTTCTATCACTATTATTTTTTTTTTATTGAGGGACACATATCGCGCTCTTGATTCTTATGGAGAAAATCTTGAGAACATTATTTCAATTCTATGTTTCTGTTTTTGGTTTTTGTCTTATCTTCATATATAAGTATTGATTAATTAGTGCGGAAGGAAATCGGTAAACTTACTTTAACCTGGATTTTCTTCTAATTAAGTTTCATTGGCATCCAATGTTCTCAAGCTAGCAAATTGATATTGTAATACGAACTCCTTTCGATTGAAAATTTTGTGGACAAGGATTTTTATGCTACGTGAATGAACTCCGAAAATTTAGGACAACCTTTCAACAAAAAAATAAAAAAATAAACAAGCTGAAAAGAAAAATATACAAAGCTTAAATGAAAATAAATTAATTAATTGCTGACATCAGAGGTTGGTGCCCCGATGGTTCTTGGCTTGTCAAAGAAGCGTCTAATCTATTCAATGACCTATTAATTGGCCTTCTTTCCTCCCTCTATCTTCTATATATAGTCTTCTTCTTTTTTCATGCTTGGAAGATATAGCCCTCCTCTTCTTAGTTGCCACAGCTCACCTTTCGACATTTGGAAAATGAAAAGCTAGATCAGGTAATACTAAAACCTCGATGCTGTATTGCTATCAAGATATGATTTTCTTGGTTTTAACTTTTTTTGAATGTGCTTTCTAGCCACTTCTTTTTCAATTTTTCACTTTTGTTGTGGTATTTAGTGTTGTTTGTGTTTTCTTTCTTAGGAAAATATATATATATATATTTCCCAAATAATCTCTGTCACTATCTTGAAGAAATCTTCATTTATAAAAGCTCTAGGTTTTCTCATTTTTTGTCTATTATACCTCTCTGCAACTTGTAAGTTCTCTTCTAGAACATATAGCAACAACAAGAAAATGATAAGATTCTCATAGAAAATAAGAAGGTTTCCCAAATATGAATATTCATCTGGATTTCTCCACCACTAAAAAAAAAAAAAAGGATGAGGGGAAGAAAAG
Source organism: Artocarpus heterophyllus (assembly GCA_025403435.1). NCBI lineage: Eukaryota > Viridiplantae > Streptophyta > Magnoliopsida > Rosales > Moraceae > Artocarpus > Artocarpus heterophyllus. Next base: position 24,112,499 of record CM046346.1, read on the forward strand.
AAAATTACTTCATTTTTTCCTTAATAAGTATTATTTTAACCTTAAAGAATATTTTAAATCATGTCATGGACTTAAATAATATTGAGTAAGCTATATATATAGCCTTTTTTTTAACCTTAAAAAGTTGTATAGGGTGTATGGAAGGGTGGTGGAAATCGTTGGTTAGAACAACTTTTACTGTTGCATGTGAAAGCTTTACATTGTAGCAATTTTTTTATTGTTACTGTAGCATGTGAGAGCTTTATACTGTTAATAACTGAGTTCATAATGAAAACCGTGTAGTGAAAACTGTTGCCAAACAGCCTTGTAATATTCCTCGCACCAATGACTTAGGAATACTACCGCTTTTTAAGGTTAAAAAAAAAAAAAAAAAACAAACAAACATTATGAAGTCTATGGTAAAACAGGTCAAACCACTAGCAGTTGCTACATCATGCAATAAACGGTAAAGCACCACAAACACAGAAAGAAACCGAAAGTTTTTTGAATCCACAGTATTAAATTGTATTATTTATTTGACAAAAACCACAGTTTCAAGTATTATAATCACTTTTACATTCCACTTCATCATCAGTCCTTTAAAATGTCATCCTTCGTCCATAAATAAACATAGAGCTTCCATTTCGATGTCCAATTGAACAGGTTCGCGTTCAACTTCACAAGACTAGAAAAGAAAACGCGCAAATAGCTAGTTGAAGAGGCGAAAAAATTTGGATTCACCAAGCAAGAGTAAAGGATGGATTTTTGCGCCTTAAGATCGAAACCACGGAAATTTGGCATCTCGTTCATAGTGCCAGATCGTTTGGTTGTAGAAATCACTGATAAGAAGAAGGTTTGGGGAAAACATCCCATGAGAATTAACCGAGTTCTGACCGGCGGGCCCGTGGAGTTTCACAGAATAATTGAAGAAGCTGAGAAGGAGTCCCGGCCATTGAAGAACTATAAGGATGCTTTAGCAACAAGGCCAAATCCCAAGAAGGCGTATCACAGGAGCCACATGAATAATTGGCATCCTCAAGTGTTTTACACTGAAGTGAAATCTGCAGAAGAAGAAATGAAATAAGGCTAACGAAATTCGCTTCGGTGCAGATTTTTACATTTTGGTATGTTATTTTCAGAACTAATAGCGTTGGATTAGGAATGCTATAAACGATAATGTGAATATGCTATCGCTACATAATGTTATTGTTGAATATATAGAAATGCATTATATGATGAAGTTGTCTCGTGGACTTGTTTACCATTTGGCGAGGTTGAGCAATGCCTCTTTTACGGATTCACTCTAAACACTTCTAATTGGCCCCCTTTTTCTCCCTTAAAAATGAAAAGCCCGTTTCGATGGAGGTTTAGCTATTTTCAACATTTTTGAACTCATTTTTCAGATTGACACTTTTGAAACCACACATCTCAAAATGTTTAGAAAGTAAAGCTAGAGATGGCAAAATAACAAGGGAAGGGAGTTTTACTTTTGAGGGTACATTTCTTTTATATCTCATTTAAAAAAACAAAAAAAAAATCTATCAAGCGTTTAGGACAAAAGGAGAAAAATAAGGTCCTCTCAGCCGTCCAATGCATAGAAGCTACTGTTAGGATTTCTGAGTTGAGACACAAAAACCTTTCAAAATAAGCAGATTAGGTCCTTCTTATTCCAAAATCTGACGTTTAATGAATAAAAAAAAATAGATTATCATTTATAATTTAACTTCTCAACATTCCATATATGTGAATTTTTTATGAACCGCAACTTGCAAAAATTAGTACAGGCGAGAGAGAGAGAGAGAGAGGTACACAAAACCAACATATAGTCATATAGAGCACAGTCTAATGAGTAATGTCCTGTGTTTTTTATTCCCTTCAAAAGGTATTCGCGACATGAGAAAACAAAGAACAATACAATACCTATCCTGATATTTTTGCAGATTAGCATTTTTCATGAGCAGAAGATCTTATAACAACCGAAGTATAAAGGTTTTATCACAAAACAGTTTTATCACATTTGAAGGTTCTATAATGTATCGATCATCAGCATTAGACGCATCAAAAGGAGCTGCAATCACTTCCATAATCAGATCCACAAGGCCATGTATAAGCTTAAAATGAAAACGTTCAATGTGGTAATAAATTCAATAAACCTGATGACGAATTGGAAATATATGCATTTTATATAATTATTGCTGTTGATAATAAATTGTTACAAAAGATTTAATTTCGATTGTCGATTTCTAACTTATCAATTAGGTCGGTACATATGTGTCATAATCCATCAATATTTTTGGGGAGAAGGAGGGAATTAGACCATTTATTGGGAATAAAAATAAATAGCCTAAAATGTAATAATATTTAGTTAATAGCCTACTTAGATTAAAATGAAGTTTATTTTAGTATAAAATGACATAGAGGAAAACACAAAATAATAAACGGATAAGAAAAAACAAAAATGAAAAGAATAAGAAGAAGAAAAAGAAGAAAAAAAAGAGGTAAAACTGAGAATTCAAATCTTTAAAAAGAGTACGTGATTGCAAAAATGCTATGTACCTAATAATTTTGAAAGTATGCTATTTGTTTACATTAAGAATTGAAATTATGTTATTTAGTGTAACTTCCCATATTTTTCATGGATTTAGTAACTGATGGGCCAAAATAAAATAAATTGAATAGTTCATGGTGTGATTTGTTATGTTTTAGAGTTCAAGGGCCCAAGTGGAACAAGTTGTATAGTTTGATGCCCAAAAGTAACATTAACCTAAAAATATGTGCACTTTATATAATTATTGTTGCAAATTTTTAAATATCATTTGAAAAGTATGAAATCAACAATTAAATCATAAACGTGTAGACATTTTGTAGATGCAATCAAAATTTCCAAAAAAACTTGCGTTTGGGGACTAATCACTAAAAAATATTAGGGACTGTTAGAAACTGACGGATAAAACAAACAGTGTTTTATGTGCGCAGAACATGTTAACATACCCGGTGTATATAATAACCAAATACAAAAGTTGTATAAAGTAAAAGTGTAGAAAGTAAAAAGATGAACACAACGATTTGGTTTTTTAACATGGCCAAAGCCCTTTTGAGAAAAACACCACTAGTACTAGTCACACCAGAGATAAGAAGGAACTGAATTATGGTTACAAGTTTTGAAATTACAAGAATGCCTGGAATTTACACTAACGATAAAAAACCAATGATATCTCTTTCTATGACTCGCACTCCTTCAAACTCCTCATCCTACTCCAATCCGTCTTTTCTTGCCTTTTGTCTAATGGGCATACCCGAGCCTTTAATCGACAAACAATCATCCTAGGACCTTCTGGATTGGAACAAATATGCTAAGCTAACACAAGGACGAGAGCAATGTATTGAAGTCTAAATACTAAGGTTTTTCACTAGAGTTTTATCTCACTTGGAAGCTCTAACTCAAAAGTCATAGTCGACCTCCTTGAATTAGCAAAACTTAGGTATGGGAAGTGTCTAGATATATCCACTAAATCCTAGGGTCGGATCACAATTACTTCAACTTGTAATTTAATTTTAGTAGCTGAAAAGATGCAAGATTTACGCTAAACTAAATTCGTCAAACGGCCATGTGAATAGTGCGTGATCTTTTCAGGTGTTATCACATGGGTGATCTTTGCGGACTGTATGTATGCACTGTTGAAAAACTACAATTTAAAAAAGTTTAGAACTATAGCCAAAAATCTGTTAGTCTCTCCATTTAAATATCAAATGGAATTTGATTTATTTGGGAAAATCTTTGTAGAAAAATCAGATTGAGCTAAGTTAACTGGTTAATGAATCTAGATACAATTTAGTGCAGATTAACTTAACCAAAAATTTGAATTTAAAAGATAAAAAAAATCTCCAGTTTAAATTCCAACTTAAATCAGCAAAACCTCCAGCAAAATCATTTAGATAATCTTCAAAATATTCAAGGTTTAAATGTACACACAAAAATGGAATTCAACTTTGAACATCTAAGCATCTTGGCACACAAGTAATCAAACCATAAAAACTCAAACTCAAACTTTAATCTCCTCAAATCCGGATGATGTGCCACACATCAATTCAGGATAAATGATTTAAAATCAAGCATAATGGAATCCAGAATTCAAAGAGGAATATGCTAAACAAACATGTTCAATCCAAAGAAAATCATTTTAAATTTGAACGTTAGAAACTTCAGAGGAGCAAAACAACCTGCAGGAAAATTAATTCAAAAATTAAAACCCTATAATCCCAAGAGGGCAACACACATTCACGTGTAACAATGTACATCTGTAGGAGTCGGAATCCTAACAGTGACCAAACTATTATAGTTCTAATCCTATGATTAAATGTCCAATACAACAAGACTATTTCCAGCACAACTGTTACTGTCAACGTTATATTGGTGGGAAAAAAATACGAAAATATATATCCGACTTGTTTTATTTCGTGCCATTATTTAATGATAATTGTAGTATTATGTCTGTTCTTTGGTATAAATTTCGATCTTAACATAAACTCTCAATTATTGAATAATTTATTAAAAGAAAACATTGTGTTAAGTGATAAAATTCATACATCAAACAAAATGTGCAAATTTAGCATGTGCTATACTCGTGCTATGTTTGGCAATTACATTTAGCATATGTCAATTTAAGCACAAAAATAATGTTATATTATATAGTGATTTTCTTATTAAAATAATAAAATTTGACATTAGTACTATAATTTGGCTCTGCTTTAGAGATGACTAACAATATCAACAACTCTAAAGAAGATTGTCAAAATATATGGTACTAAGTTTTTCCTTTTCTTCTATATTGCCAATGAAAGTATTAATCCAGGAATTACAAGTAATCCAGACTACTGAAGGCTATCGTTAGTAGTACAAGTAAGCCGAAAAGTGACATTGTAGCCAGTGAAATTTTATTTCTACCGAGCTAGAATTCTGAACAAGAGGACACCTAAACCACCAAGTGCAAAGATTAGTAAAAGAGGACCCGTTATGGAATTGACATCAATGTGTTTAGTTCAGATGTGTAATACTGGATTTTTCGACATTACGATTGCCGACTTGCTGTCGAAATAAATCTCTGTAGCTTTATTTTGTGATTTTCCTATGTCTTCTAGTATGCACTTCAGCGATATAACTTGGCTTGTCGTCACTGCCATTGTAATATACTCTGCTTCTGCTGATGATTGTGCAGCTGTTGCTTGCTTTTTTGATGCCCAAGAGATTCCTGAGCCCAGTATGAATGCATAGCTTGTGGTGCCTTTCATGTCCTCCTCTGATCCTGCCCAATCACTGTCTACATACCCAATTAGCTTTGAGTTAGGATGGATCCATACCATATACCATAGTCCTTCGTTCTTTGCAAATATCTTATATATAAGCACACTATACCATATACCATAGTCCTTCGTTCCTTGCAAATATCTTATATATAAGCACTCTCTTTGTTGCTCCATGATGAACTTTACTTTGGACTTTACATGAACCTTGATAGTAGACTAGTGGCGTATATTATATCTGGTTCTGTAGCTGTCAGATAGCGTAAGCTGCCAATGACTCTTTGATAGCTAGAGTTACCTGCCTTCGGCGTACCATCTTACTTCATTTGTTGTTGTCAAGTGGTGTTTCTATTATCTTGCAACCATTCATCTTAAACTTCTTTAGAAGACTTTCTGTATATTTATTATATGAAATGAAGATCCCACATTCTCTTTGATTTATCTCGCTTTCGAGGAAGTAGCACATCAGCCCCAAGTCTATCGTCTCGAACGTCTTCATCATGTCTGCCTTGAAGTGCGTGATCACCTTCTCACTGTTTCCTGTGTAAATAAGATAGTTGACATATAGGGAGACAATGAGTGTGTTGTTCGTAACTTCAATCTTGATATATAATGTTGGCTCACTTTTGCTTCTCTTGAATCCTTGCTCTGTGAAGTAATTATTGATTTTGTTGTACCAGGCTCGGGGGCTTGTTTTAGACCAATAAAGCGCCTTCTTTAGTCTGAGAACTTTGTCTTTGTGTCCTTGTACCACGAACCCTTGAAGTTGCTCCACATAGATCTCTTCTTCAAGGTTGCCATTCAAGAATGCTGACTCGCATCTAGCTTGTAAAGTCTCCACTTTTTCTGAGCTACAAATGCTATCAATGCCCTTATTGTGTCAGGTCATGCGATGGGAGCGAATGTCTTGTTGTAGTTGACTCCAAACTGCTACAGGTATCCTTTCGTTACTAAGTGCATTTTATACTTTTGAATCGATCCATCAGAGTTAAGCCTTGTCTTGTATACCCACTTAACTTCAATGACTTCTTTGTCTTAGGGAAGCTCCACAAACTCCCAAGTCTTATTCTTCTTGATCATTTTGATTTTTTCCTCCATAGGCTTGAGTAGAATATAGCATGCTTGATTAGAGTTGGTTTAATATCATTCATGCACTTAATATTAGAGTATATTTCACATCTCAAGAACTTCTGTCGGCCCTTCATCATTTGGTGGGATAATTAAACGCAAATACTAATAATAATAATAATAATAATACTTTTGCCAGCCTTTCATCAAAATTTTTTCTTGTTAAGCCTACCTTAAGAAGGATTTTTTTTTTTTCGATCGATAGGTTTACAAGTAACTGCCTTCAGGTAAAAAGTTAAAAAAGAAGTCGTGTGTCCTCATTATTATTATTTTTTTAATCAGAAGTCATGTATTATTTAATATAATGACGCGCGCTGCATAATAATAATAAGAATAAGTTGACAAGGTTACCTGTTTAAATATGGTAATTAGCTATGTGTGTGTGTGTATGTATATATCAATCAGTGTACAAGAAAGAAACAACTCAGTGACGGCAAAAGTCGTTATTAAAACTTAAAAGTTGTCGCATATAATATTCAACAACGGCAAAATCGTCACAAAATATCGTTGCAAAATTCTCACAGCTAAAAGTTTTTAGCAATGATTTGTCGTCACTAAAAAATTAGGATTTATCATTGTTGAATCTAAAATTCAAAAGGATCTAATTTATCATCGTTGAATCTAAAATTCAAAAGGGTCTGATGGCGTCATTTTCAATTTTTAGTGACTTGTCGCTAATAGTAGGAGTAATTTTTTACAAAACATGTCGTCGCCAAATAAGGTGTACGACATGTGTTGTAGGAAATTGCTCCAACTATGTCATCACTAATTAATTCATTTCAAAAATGATGACGGTATATGTCGTTACTCATAAGTGGTATTTGTCGTTATTGGTGATTAATTTTTTCCTATTTTTATTTTCCCTTGTTATAGCAACATTGTTTTTCGATTAATTTTATATTCATTATTTTTTCAAAAGTCCCCCTATTGCAGTTTTCCCTGTTTACAGTTCTGAAATTGCATTTTTTAACTACATACACGATATAACAATTTTACTAAATCTAATAAAAACTATATGTCATCGCTAATAAGTAGTATTTGTCGTCATTGGTGATTAATTTTTTCCTATTTTTTATTTTCCCTTGTTATAATAACGTTGTTTCTTTGAATAATTTTATATTAATTTTTTTTCCAAAAGTCTCCCTATTGCAGATTTCCCTATTTACAATTATGAAATTGCATTTTTTTAACAATTACACGAAATAGCAATTTTACTAAATCTAATAAAAACTACTAATGTACTAAATATAATAAAAGAAACTTTGAAATATTAGATCATAACATAAAAAAAAGAAGAAGAATATATAATACACGCCAAGTGACAAGTTTGAATATTAGTAAGAGTGTATAAGAACAAACTAATCTCCTAATTAAGTTGGTGGCATCATCATTTCCATCATCTTGGTTAGGGTCATCAAACGGCAGTGGAGGGGCATAGGAGAGTCAACATCGGGCAACAGATGCCGTAACGGGGCAACCATCTCCCTTTGGTGTCGATGGGTAGCGTCCGTCCACTGCCTCATACGCGGATCGAGTCCTTGCGATGGAGATGCAGTTGATATGGAGGAAGAAGTTGCAGCATCTTTTTGGGGCAATTTCTGACCCACCCCTTTCCTATGGCCTCCGTGGGATCCAAGCACACTATTCGCCGTCGCCTCTTCATCTTATTGTTTGAGATGCCTGAGAGGAGCCCAAAGCTTGAGCTTGCGTCTGCTCCGTTTGTGCCTCAGGACAAATTCAAAAATAATTAAAAGTATGATATGATGTTATCCAATATCTAGCTCAAGCAGCTTCGCTGATACACTCTCTCGTCGAATAGGTATGCTCGTTGTCATTGATAAATTGAAATATGTGTATAATGAATCCTCGAATAAAACCTTCAGAAAAGAGGAAAGCAATCTTTGAATTATGAACATAAACCATTAGCGCCTATATAAATAATGGGAAAGACTACAATAAGAGACACCTAGAATGCCTCATACATAAGGGACAATCCAAAATTAATGTTGTGGGCCCCAACATGTAATTTGCTTAGAAATAGAGTTATGTGCTCCCCATTGCAGCTTTGGGCGTTATCAAATTGACGCTTTCATGTTTGATACCACAACATCATTTTGTTGCTTCTGTCTTGTTCTTCTTCTTTTTTCTTTTTTCTTTTTTTTTTCCGTCTTTGCTGAGTTATTAATTTTTTGCTGGTCCATCTTCTTGGACACATCAGGCATGGTGGTTTATTTTGGAAAAGAACTCATGACTTCCAAGAGAGAGAGAGAGAGAAAAAATCGCGGACAGAAGTACTCATCCACATATCATATTACATGATAACCGTTTTTTTTAATTCAATAATTACGAAAAATGAAAACAACCGTAAAATAGTAAGATAAAAAAAAAAAAGGTCATAGCCAAAAATTGGACCTCTATCAATGGCTATGAAAAGGGGTGGCTCCAAGAATATCAAATCTACGTCCCTATGGTCTATTATCGTGACGAACACAAAGATCACAACAATGATTGTCGGGGTGTGTTCGAGAAGCACCAGAAATAGTAGGTCAGCTCGGTACTGACTAGGCTGATTGGCAAGGGTTGCCTTAGCACTCCAAATCCTCCACCAACTGGTCGGACCAGTGTCCCCTAGAGCCCGGCCACCACTGACCAGGGTACAAGAGGAATGCAACCTCGATATGTATCAGACGAGTCCCCTGCTCGGTATCGAGCATGTCCTAACCAACATGGTGGCAGCCAAGTTGTTCACAAGCTCATGTGGATGAGGTTAGTCCGTCTGCCATAGGAATCATGATGTCTGTTATCAACCCCTTGACAACACCATACAGAGCAGTCAGGTCAATGCTTTCTCTAACCTGTCCTCAACTTGAGCATCAGAGAGCCCTTGGCTGGCATCACACCAGTGCCCCCCTTTGACCTTCGAGGTGTTCCCTATTCTTGCAAGACTAACTAGTGAATTTAAGGAGAGCAAGGTAAAGTAGTCTAACTACCATGATTGGTGCTAGAAGGAGGGCCCCATGCATTTATAGCATTTAGTTTGCTCCATGGTAGTAAGGGGCTAGGGTCGGGGCGATGCAACCTGACTGGAGGGATTAGGGAGCAACCAAGACCAAAGCTAAGCACCTCGAGATCGAGAAAGGCTCCGAGTAGCCTAGTCCTGATTAGGACTTACAGCTAAATAAGAGGCGACCTAGTACATGACAACCCCATGATTGGCGGTTCAAGAACTGCCTTAGCCGCCACCCCCAGCGCTCCTTTCGCTGGAAAGGGAAGACCTTGCCAATGGTCGAGCAGCATAGAAAGGTGGCTCGATGGAAGGAGATTCCAAACGCACAAGAACAAATGCATCTAAGCGCATTTCTTGGGTGAACCGAGGTGTAGAAGATAGGCAGTTGTTTGCCACAAATGACCGAGAACCCTCCCTCAAGGTTCACAGGCCTCAGTCTTCAATCGGCTTGGACATTGGTGGTATTGCTGGCCCAGGGCTAACCACTCATAGGGGTGGTGGTTAACCGAAAGGTGAGGTTCCATATTTAGTGGAATTGCCAAAGGACACCAATGGCCACAACATTTGCAATCTTCAACAAAAGATTGATGAAATAGTGAACTACCACTATAGAATCGATGACGACGGGATAGTTAGTCCGCCATTCACTGAGGCCATCATGAGGGCTCGGGTATCGAACAAATTTAAAGTCTCCTAGATAAAAGCATATGATGAGACAATAGACACTCACGAGCATATGGAACTATATCTGGGGCACATGGTGCTTCAGAATGCCAACGACGAGGCCATGTGTAAGGCTTTTTCTCTAACCTTGATCAGCCCGGCTCAATAATGGTACAAGAGCCTTAAGCTAGGCACTATCGGTTCCTTTTGGTAGCTCTCCAAAGAGTTCTTGCTAGTATTTTCCACCTCTAAAACAAGAAAGAAAGAAGTTGCACACATGTACGCTATAAAGTAGAGTGACGGGGCTGTTCGAGATTACATTAACTGATTTACCAAAATAGCATTGGAGGTAAAAAATTTGGAAGATGGAACCCTCAAGCATGCTTTCATTATCAGCCTTAAGGATAAGAAACTTCTCTGGACGGTCGCTCTGGAATAGCTGAGCATGTTTTTTCAAACGCTTGCTTAGTCCAGAAGCATGCTAATGTTGCTGACTATATAAGAAGTTGCTGAGAAGAAAAGGGTAGCCGAAAGGGAAAAAGGAATAAGGATTCCCATGAACAAGAGGAATCTGACTAGAAGAAAAAGCAGAAAGTTAGCAAGCCAAAGGACCCCACTGAAAAATTCCAAAGTTATACATCATTGGTTGCTACTATCGATGAAGTCCTGAACCAAGTGGGCCATCAAAACCTACTAACTGACCCGCCTCTGTTGAAGAAAAATTGGGCCAAAAGAGACCAAAATAAGTATTACAACTTTAATAAAGATGTAGGCCATACCACCCAAGATTGCATTCAGTTGAAGGACCAAGTTGAGAAGCTTGTGAAAAATAGGCATCTCTGAGAGTTTGTAGAGCAAGTTTTAGCTCCTAGAAATAACAAAAAGACAAATAAACAGGCCACCTTAGAGGGCCGATCAAGGGGACAAGGCCATGACGGCACGAACAACCAAGACCCACTAAACATCATGCATGCAATTTTTGGCAGGCCTCATTGGTGATATTCTGAGTGGCCAGTAAACATATGCCTAGGAGGCTCGGCTAGTCGAGATACAAGACTATATGAACATGTCTGAGCACATTAATAAGGTGTAATGGTAAGAAGACATAGCTTTCACCTTCATTGAAAGAAAAGCAGATGGGTTAATCCACCTCATAATGACGCCTTGGTTTGCGAGCTTCAAATTGAAACAATATAATTCAACGAGTTTTTAACGACAATGGGAGTTCAGTGGGCATATTGTTTAAACAAGCATACAACAAGCTGAGAATCAACAATATTATACTGGTCCTAGTTTGGACCCCCTTATGCGGCTTCTCAAAGAGTATGGCTGAGTAGTTGGGAAAATATGTGTACCTGTTACTTTTGGAGAGGATCATGCCTGAACCATGTACTAGGTCAAGTTCTTAGCAGTTGACAAAACCATCTCCACACAACACTATCATAGGTAGACCAACCCTTAACACCCTAAAAGTCGTGGTATCTATGTACCACTTGGCCATGAAATTCCCGACTAGTGATGAGGTCGGTGTGGTGAGGTCAAGACAAAGGGACTCGAGAGAATAGTATGTCAAAGCCGTCAAGGAGGCAGTAGCCCGATAGACTAACATTTTAGTAATCTATAAAGTTGATGAGATAAAGTTCCCTGTCAAGACAGGGACAAAAACGCTGTCTGAGCTAGACCCATGGCTTCCCAAGGAGGAAGTTAGAGCTACGCTAGTGGAAGACCTTGTCCCGTTCAAATTGTACTGAACAACCTGACCAAATGTTCATGATAGGCTCATAGCTAAAGCCCAAGGTCTGAGTAAACCTAGAGAAATTCCTAACGAAATATTGGGATGTGTTTACTGGTCTTACGAAGACATGTCTGAGATCAATTTGAGCATCATCCATCATAGCCTAAATGCTGATCCCCGACATAAACTCGTTATTTAGAAAAGGAGAGCTTTCAATTTAGAATGATATGCAGCCATCAATGAGGAGGTATAGAAGTTGCTCAAGGCCAGCTTTATTTGCAAATCACCTATCCTGAGTGGTTAGCAAATGCGACCCTAGTCAAGAAGGCCAATGGGAAGTGGCGTGTTTGAATTGACTTTACGAACCTAAACAAAGCCTGCTCAAAGGATTGCTTTTCCCTTCCTTCAAATAGATTAGCTAGTTGACGCGACGGCCGACCATGAAACATTAAGTTTCATGGATGTATATTCAGAATACAATCATATCTAGATGGCCGAGGAGGACCGAGTCAAGAATGCTTTTGTCACCGACCAAGGCCTGTTCTGTTATGTTGTCATGTTGTTTGGATTGAAGAATACCAAGGCTACCTATCAGCGTTTGGTCAACAAGATGTTTGCCCAGAAGTTCGTAGGACAATGGAGGTATACGTCGATGACATACTCGTAAAATCAACCCAAGCAAGGGACCACGTCATAGACCACCACTACTATTTTAATGTACTTTGAGAATATAGAATAAAGCTCAACCCGACCAAGTGCTCATTTAGGGTAAAATCCAAGAAGTTCCTTGGATTCATGGTTAATCACTAGAGGATCGAGGTTAACCCTGCCAAGGCCTAAGCTATATTAGACATGCATTTGCCCCGGATGGCTAAAGAAGTCTAAAAGCTTACCAGAATGGTCGCCATGCTTTCACGATTCTTTCCCAATCTACTTACAAGTACCACCATTTTTTCCAAGCATTAAGGGGATGTTTGAGTGGAGTAGAGAAAATAAGGAAGCCTTTTAGAACCTTAAAGGGTGTATGGCAACACTTTACCTCCTATCCAAACCTTAACCAAGTGAAGCACTTTGTGCTTATTTGGTGGTATCTCAAATGGCAATCAGTTCAATCTTAGTCGAAGAAGAGGACAAAATTCAAAAACCTATCTTTTACACCAGCAAAGATTGCCAAGGTGTAGAAGAAAGGTACCCTTGCTAGAGAATTTAGTGCTTGCCCTAGTTATGTCCGCTTGAATAATTGCTTAGCTAGTTCAAGAGTGATTCCATCGACCACTTTCACATCCATAGTGATTCCATGCTTGTGGTCCAGTAAGTAACTGATGGGTTTCATACCTGAGGAGAAAGGTTGGTGAAATACATGAAGAAAGTAAAAGCTTTGCTTAGCTAGTTTAAGAGTTTCACGGTAGTCTAGATCCCTCGGTCCGAGAATGCGGAGGCTGACAGGCTCTCTAGGCTGGCTTTCGGACTAAAGGATCTTGACTTGGTATCAGTCCTAATTGAAAGATTGACCAAACGGAGCATTGCAAGGCTTGAGTCAGTAACCCAAGACACCACCCAAACTGATTCGTTGATGGACCTGATCATCCGGTACCTGATGATGGCTAAACTGTCAAGGGACTTAGAGGAAGTCTAGTGTATTTGCAACAACTCTACCCAGTACATAATGATCGGGGGAAAACTTTACCTTCAGGTCACTTAGCACCATACCAAAGATGTGTAGGGCCAACAGAAGCAAAGTATTTTATGGAAGAAATCCACAGTGGCCTATGTGGCAACCATGCTGATGGCCAAACTTTGTCCCTCAAATGCCTCTGCCAAGGATATTACTAGCAAACCATGGACAAAGACTGTAAGGAGCACATGTGAAGGTGCCTCAAATACTAGCAATTTGCCTGAGTACTTAGCCACCACCCCGAGCTGCTCACTTCTATTATGTGTGCTTGGGCCTTTACTAAATAGGCCATTGACCCTATAGGACCTCTTCTTGTAGCCCAATCATAATTTAGGTACTGTACTACAGCCATAGATTACCTCATCAAGTGGATAGAGGTAGAAACTTACACGGAGATTACAGAGGCTAAATGCACCAACTTTATCTAAAAGAATATAATCTGTTGGTATGGTATCCCCCACACCTTCGTGATTGACAGTGCCAAGCAATTTAAGTTCACCTATTTGAGGAGCATTTGTGATCGGCTTGGTATCAAGAAGGTCATTTTCATTGCCCAGGTACCCCCAAAGTAATAGACAAGTTGAGGCTGTCAACAAAACCATCAAGGAAAACTTGAAAAAAAAAGTTGGAGGGTCTTAAGGTTGCTTTGATCGATTAGTTTTCTAAATTTCTTTGAGCTTATCAAACGACAACTCGAATAGCAATAGGAGAAACCCCTTTCTCCCTTGTTAATGTTGTTAAAGTAGTTTTCCTAGCAAAGGTCGGTTTGCCGAGCTATCGTGTGGAGCACTATAGTGAATAAGAGAACACCGAGCTGATGATGGCAAGTCTCAACCTAGTCGAGGAGAAGAGGAACATGGCCTATGTTTAAAAAGCCGCTCGAAACTAGGTCATGGCCCGCTATTACAATAAGCAAGTTCCGCCAAGAACCTTTAAGGTTATAGATAATTTTCAAGAAGGTCCTAGTCCCCCAGCCAAGCCTTAGATATTTTGGGCAGCAATGTGATGGACCATTTTGGTTGGTCAACATCGTCTGACTAGGGATATATTATTAGAAAAAAATAGTACACAGCGGAATTTTAAAAATTTTATATCAGAGTATTTTTCAAAACACAAGTTTGACATGCTATATGCATAAATTAACCAGACTTACTAACCTTTGAATGCCGAAGAACTCCCGCAATCTATGAAGAAAAGTAACGTTCCAGAAGAGCCTCAACCAACTGGTCTTCTTTGCTATTCTCTATCTACGATCGGAGTGAGTATAGGCTCACATGTATAGCTTTTCCTCCAGGTGACTCTCCTTCCAACCAATTGAGAGAACCCAAAGCTAGTGTTCGTGATTTGTAAACAAGAGCTCTCAGGAAGTTTTAAATTCTCACCAACAGAGTATCTCTCTTAACCTCTCAATTGATCTAAATAACTTATGTGACTTGCTCCCAATTTATAGAGTTTGGGTCTAGGGTCAGTCCTTATTAGATTTGGTCTCAAAAATAGGAATCAGAATCAAATTTAGATCAATATCTGATAAAATCTGCATGAAAATGCGTAATCTTTTTTCCACGCATCGATAGGCCGATCTGCCTAATCGGCAGGCCAAACTTGAGGATCGGCATGCCAAACTGCCAAAAAAAGATCTCAGCGAATCTTTTATTTTCCACCCAAGATTCTATAGGATAAAGTCTCAGTTTTAATTCAAATAACCCAATAGAAAAGTTATCTAATTAAAACAACTTTATCTAGATAATCTCTAAGAAAATAAATGAATTCCTAATAATTCTACAAGTTTATCTTGATTTAATTTATTCAAAAATTAAATCAACCGATAAACATACAAGAATTATTTGATCCCAATAATTCAACAAGTTTATCTTAAATTAATTTTATCACAAAATTAATTCAACCAATAAACAGACATGAATTATTTGATTCTTCCAAATTTCAACCAATCTAATAAATCTGACATAAGTCACCAATTATTGAAAAAGCACGCCATATCGTTATAGGATGTTGTGAGCTAGCAAAGGGGACCAAATGGACCTATACAGTTCAAGCTCCCGATAATTACAAAAACTAATATCCCAAATATATATTTCATAATTATCAACTCCAATGCTACTCCACTAAAAGCTTAAAGCTGCATTCTCGAACTACATAGAATTACAAAGCCCATATAGCTAAGTCTCCATGACATATCATAGTGTATCATATCCCCATAGGATTATCCATAATCGGCTTAAGGACAAGTTCTATTTTACCTTCCGATTATTTTTATCTTACATTCCATTATCTCGCCATCAAAAAACTTACCATCCAAAGACACTATACCATTCGGTTACACCTATGTATTCAAATGGTTGAGCGCTCCAGTTTTTCAATTATAGGATAATGCATATAAGAGGATATCACCACTCCTAAAGAGGAGCCATGGATTCCATATCTATGAATAACAAGTCTACGCTGTCAAAAGTCATGCCTCCAACGTACCAGTATGCATACCACTTTTAAGATGTGGGTGTCACCCTTTGGTACATCAAAAGACACAAGTCATGACAACGGGCCCACTATTCATCTCAGGATTAAGATACAATACAAATGATTGTGTAAAGTGAATCGATTTGCCAAGATAGAATAATTAATCCAAATCAATTTACTTTATGTCCCAATCCAACACATTGTCATCCATGACAATGTGCCAATGTTTCTATTCATGGAGTCCACCTCCGATGGTCAAGACAAACCATCTTCCAATAGGGATATAGACAACATAAAAATCTTTACATGAATAAAGCGCCCAACTTTATTCCCTCGATTGCGGATCTTATGATTTAGACCGTCACCTTAGGACGTGTCTTCTGCATAATCTATCCATCATATGCCTAATTCTTAATGGTTTAGACCGACAGTCTCAGACTTTTGTTTGCTTAACATACATTCAACAAATATGAACGTAAAGAGGACACGATTTGGTATATAAATAATAAATAAATTCTTTATTGATAAAAATGTCTCCAAAAACTTATTACATTTTTACTCCTTAGGGCATACATGTCTAACAATTTTCCACTTGCACTAAGTGAGTAAATATGACAAATCCTGCATGCCCATAGCTTCCACATGCCGCTCGAAGACTCTCCCAGTAAGTGTCTTCGTAAATGGATCAGCTAAATTGTCCTCTGACGTGATCTTGCACACCGTGACATGCCCACCCTCAACGAAGTTCTTTATCACATGATACTTTCGATCAACATGCTTACTCTTCTTGTTAAATATTGGTTCCTTAGCATTAGCTACCGTCGCACTGTTATCATAGTACAGTGATACCGCTTTATCCATTATCATAGTACAGTGATACCGCCTTATCTATACCAAAGACTACCTCAAGATCCCTAAGGAACTTACGGAGCTACACTACTTCTTTCGAAGCATCACTAGCTGTCACATACTCGGCCTCCATCGTTGAATCCAAAATGTAATCTTACTTCACACTTCTCTAACAAATGGCACCGCCGCCTAGAGTAAACACAAACCCAGAGGTTGATCTCCTCGAATCCAAATAGGATTAAAAATCAAAATCAGTATATTCTAGAGGAGTTAAGTCCTCACCCTAATATATAAGCATATACCCTCGAGTCCTTCTCAAGTACTTGAAATATGCTTAACCGCAATCTAGTGGCTTAGTCCTGGATCCACCTGAAATCGACTTACAAGCCCGACTGTATAACAAATATCCGGTTGTGTGCAAAGCATGACATACATGAGACTACCCATTATCGAAGCATAAGGCACCTTCTTCATGTATTCTCTTTCTTCATTAGACTTTGGAGAGTCTTTCTTAGAAAGAGTAATTCCAGACCTAGATGACTGCCTAACTTTCTTGGAATCCTGCATTGCAAACTTCTTGAGAATTTTATCTATGTAGCCCGCCTAGGACAAAGCTATTATTTTGTTCTTTCTATCCTAAAAGATCTGGATACCAAGAACAAAATTAGCCTCACCCAAGTCCTTCATGTCAAACTACTTGGTCAACCATGATTTGACCGATGACAATGCCCCAATGTCATTACCAATTAGCAGAATGTCATCTACATAGAGCAGTAAAAAAACCACCTTCCCATCCTTAATGTGTTTGTAAACACATGGCTCATCCACATTTTGTGAGAACCCATAAGTCTTGATCACTTGATCAAATCTTATGTTCCAAGAACGAGAAGCCTGCTTAAGTCCATAAATTGACTTTAGCAGCTTACAAACCTTACCCTCTTGACCCTTGACCTTGAACCCATCTAGTTATTCCATATAAATGGACTCATCAAGAGAGCCATTCAGAAAAGCCATCTTGACATCCATCTGCCAAATCTCGTAATCGAGAGCAGCAACTATGGATAACAAAATCCAAATGGATTTAAGCATGGCTATTGGTGAAAAGATTTTCTCATAATCAATTCCTTCCTTTAACGTATAACCCTGAGCTACCAGTCAAGCCTTAAAGGTTTTGACCTTTCCATCCACTCATCTTTCCCTCTTGTAGATCCACTTACACCCTATGGGTTTTACCCCATCGGGAAGATCCATAAGCTCCCAGACCTGATTTGTCTCCATAGACTTCATCTTTGTGTTCATGGCCTCTATCTAGAGTTTTGAATCAACATCCTCCATAGCCTCTAGTAAGTATAAGAATCCTTGTCATGTTCATCTGGTTAAAAAAAAAAGACTTCCCCACTGAATATATACCTCTTAGGTTGACGCCTGATCCTCCCACAACACTGAAGCCCCTTAGGTTGTTGTTCAGGTTCGTTTGGTTTTTCTACACTAATCGGAATGGTTTCATTCGAAACCTCCAGAGTGATCGAATCACTCCTTAACTCCTCAAGCACCACTTTGCTTTGAGGCTTAAAGTCGTCCATGTAGCTCTCCTCAAGGAAAGTTGCATTAGTTAAAACCACGACTTTATTTTCCTTTGGGTTATAGAAATAACCCCTTTTAGTGTCTTTTGGATATCCTATAAACACGCAAACTTTCAAACGTGCTTCCAACTTATTTGCATCCTTAAACAGGACATGAGCCAGATATCCCTATATGCGAATATGATTTAGGTATGTCTTCCAGCCCGTCCACAACTTGTAAGGAGTTTTAAGGACCGATTTTGAAGGCACATTGTTTAAAAGATAACATGCGGTTTATAGTGTATATCCCCAGAAGGATAAAGGCAATGATGAATAACTCATCATGGACTTGACCATGTCCAATAAAGTCCTATTCCTTCTCTCCGCTACGCCATTCTGCTACGGAGTGCCTAGCATAGTCAAATGAGATAAAATCCCATTCTCTAATAAGTGTCCCAAGAACTCATCAAAAAGGTATTCTCCACCTCAATCGGATCGAAGTGACTTTATGGGTCTACCTAATTGCTTTTCCACTTCAGCCCAAAACTCCCTGAACTTGTCAAAAGTTTCACTTTTGTGGTGCATTAGGTACACATACCCATACCTTGAGTAATCGTCAATAAAAGTGATGAAGTATTCATACCCTCTCGATGCCTGAATGTTCATTGGTCCACAAACATCACTATGCACAAGTTCTAAAACCCCTTCAGCTCTATTGTTGTTAGACCCAAATGGTCTTTTAGTCATTTTACCCTCCAAACAAGATTTACATTGAGGTATAGATTCCACCTTTAAGTGACTTAAAGGTCCATCCCTTTCCAACCTTTGAATCCTTTTCAGGTTAATATGACCAAGGCGCAAATGCCAAAGATAAGTCTTATTAGAGTGAGAAGTTTTAAGTCTTTTAGAGTTATTATCATTCATCTTAGCATTAAGCAGTAAGTCCATCTTTGGTTTGATAAAATAAAGATTATTTTGCATCCATCCAGAACAGATAAAAGATTTGTTTTTATGAATCACCACTTTATCATTAAAAGAAACCAAATAGGAGTCTTTAAATAAACAAGCTATAGAAATTAAATTCCTTTTAAATTTAGGAACATAAAAACAATCTTACAAAATTAAATTCCTATAATTATAAAAATAAAGATAGACGTCTCCCACTGCTTCTGCTAAGACCAAGGATCCATCGCCCATCCGAAGCATGAAGTCTTCATGTAGCAGACTTCTCGTTTCTTTGAACCCTTGTAGAGAAACACAAACATGATTAGTTGCACCAGAATCTATGACCTAAATGTCACTGGATTCCTCAACCAAACAAGTTTCTAAATACAGAAGATCACACTTACCTCCTTTGGAAAGGAAGTCCTTGCAATGCTTCTATATATGCCGGACCTTCCCATAGAAGAAGCACTTAAGCTTCTTTGGGTTATTCTTCTTCTTTTTTTTCCTCTTGGTGCTAGCAGGAATAGAAGACTTCCCATTCTTGGCCCATTGCTTCTTTCCATTCTTAGAGTTGAGATTGGAACCAGAAGCAGCTACCATGTTGGCCTCTCTACCTGTAGGAGACTCCTTGATCAACAGTTCGAACTCCTGTAACTGTTTCAGTAATTTTGTCAAGGTCATATCCCGCCTATTGCTCAAATTAAATGTAGCTCTAAATGGAATAAATTCCTTTCATAGAGTCTCAAAAACCATAGTCATTTGAGTTTCAACATCAATGTCGGCTCCATTGGTTTGAGCCTCAGCGAGGTAACCCATGGTCAACATCATGTGCTCCTTTATAAATGTCCCCTGCCTCTGCTTACAGTTAAGAAGTTTCTAAAGCGCCCTATGCCGCTTTGTTATGACCTGGCCTCCAAACATATCCACAAGATTATCCAAGATCTACTTTGCAGTGTCATAATCCTAATGTTGAGCCTGTACCATGTTATTCATGCTAGCTAGAACATAGCAACAGGCGTGATCGTTTGCATCGTTCCAGCGGTCGTACGCTTAGAAATGCTCATCGGTGGAATCTCCCGTAGGCTCGGGAGGACAAGGGGTTGTTAGCATAAATTTCAGTTTATAATTCTCTCCGGTTAATAGGTTTTTATCAAGTATCGAAGATAAAGCGTTTTTAGACATTTTTAATCTATAATAAAGAATCATATATCAAACATAAGCAAGCATATTATAATTTAGTAAGATAACACAATTATGTAAAAACATACAAATGTGTTTATGTGTCAAAACCTTAAAAATATCACAACCTTACAACGATAATTCCCAACTCAGAATACAACAAGCTCCTAGGGGAGTCATGCCAAATTCAATCAGGAACACGGAACTTCTCCTGATTAATATATGCCATCCAGGACCCGTATGATCCAGCATATATTAATAATCGTTTCTTTGGCCATTAATTCTATTAATAGAGCTCCTAGGGGAGGTTAATAATAAAATTAACGTGAGTGTATAACCATCATTTCAATATTTTATAAATGATTTACAATCACCACCTAGGAGTGTGCAACCATAAATCATGCTAAAATACCTTATTCTTTCAGAGATCTAATCTAGTACATGATAGAAATCTCTTCCTAAGGGTTGGGACTACCATGTTCTTCCTATGGACCAACGATGGAGGCTGTAGGTCCTCTCTTCGAAAACCTTCTCCCACTCAATCTTTTGAAATCAAGGTTTTATTTTAAGAACATGTATGAACAATTTTAATATGAGTGGCACTCCCTATTCTATATGACATGTTATCAATATACAAGGCAAATCACATTATAATGCAGACAAGCAAAGCATTCATGCAAAGCTACAAGCAAATAATAATAACCATAATATTATGGTTCCACCTTAGAGAATAGAAAACAAAGATTACAAGAGAATAATCGAAACATATTATTGATTCTTCATCCTTGAATCCTCAAGCTGTATCCTTCTTCATGTAATGTCCATCTTTAAGTCTTCAATCTCGTATGAATCGAATACCTCATATTTCTGGTCATATCCAAATTTAATGTTTCTCAGAATTGTCCCAAAAACAAAATTAAAACTGTATTTAAAAATTACACCTTTTTGAAGAAATTTCTAGCTCTCTATTGACAAGCCGATCTGGGTGATCGGCCTATGATTCATGACAGATCGGCCTACCGAACTAGAAGTTTGGCCTGCCGCCAGAGCCACCTGATTTTTGTCCCGTTGTCGGCCTGCCAAACCTCACGTCTAGCCTGCCGATCTGCCACTATCGGCCTGCCGACTTGGATGGTTCGGCATACCGACCGAGCAGAAATCATCCTTTTCAGAAAATACAATTTTTTAATGCAATTTATCAATTTTATTTTCAACAATTCAAAACATAAAATTAGAGACTCAAGAAATACCTTAGAGCATCATCATCTATCTTCTTATCTGCCTTTTAGCTCTGTCTTCTCCGAATGATTATTAAATTACAAAATTTTTTACAACTTTAAAATTAAATAACAATTCCTAGACGGAGATGACAGTCTGCTATCAAATTAAATGAAAAACCTAGTTACATATTCTAACCTCTAAGAAACCCTAACCGGTATTAATTAATTAATTAATTAATAATTAAATAACCATTTAATCAACCATAATTAATTAATAAACATTCATCACATAATCCATGACAACATAAAAATATATAGAAACCTAGAGTGCCAACTCTCTATAAAATTAAATTCAAGCATAGAAGAGATTAAGATCATAAAATTATGCATATAGTATGATCACAAACTCGTAAATTTATGTAAAAACCATGGCTTTGATACCAATTTTTGGAAAAATAGTATGCAGTGGAATTTTAAAAATTTTATGTCAGAGTATTGTCCAAAACACAAGTTTGACATGCTATATGCACAAATTAACCAGATCTTACTAACCTTTGAGTGCTGAAGAACTCCTGCAATCTATGAAGAAAAGTAACGTTCTAGAAGAGCCTCAACCAACTAGTCTTCTTTGCTATTCTCTATCCACGATAGGAGTGAGTGTGGGCTCACACGTGTAGCTCTTCCTCCAGGTGACTCTCCTTCCAATCAATTGAGAGAACCCAAAGCTAGTGTTCGTGATTTGTGAACAAGAGCTCTCAAGGAGTTTTAGATTCTCACCAGCAGAGTATCTCTCTTAATCTCTCAATTGATCTAAATAACTAATGTGACTTACTCCTTATTTATAGATGTTGGGTCTAAGGTCACTCCTTATCAGATTAGGTCTCAAAAATTTGAATCAGAATTAAATTTGGATCAATATCTAATAAAATCTGCATAAGAACACGTGATTTTTTTTTTGTGCATCGGTAGGCCGAACTTGCCCCATCGGTAGGCCGAACTGTCGAAAAAAGATCTCAGCGAATTTTTTATTTTCTATCCAAGATTCTATAGCATAAAGTCTCAGTTTTAATTCAAATAACCCAATAGAAAAGTTATCTAATTAAAACAACTTTATCTAGATAATCTCTAAGAAAATAAATGAATTCGTAATAATTCTACAAGTTTATCTTGATTTAATTTATTCAAAAATTAAATCAACCTATAAATAGACAAGAATTATCTGATCCCAATAATTCAACAAGTTTATCTTGAATTAATTTTATCACAAAATTAATTCAACCAGTAAGCAAACATGAATTATTTGATTATTCCAAATTTCAAACAATCTAATAAATCTGACATAAATCACTAATTATTGAAAAGCACCCTGTATTGTTACAGGATGTTGTGAGCTAGCAAAGGGGACCTAATGGACCTATATAGTTCAAGCTCCCGATAATTATAAAACCAAATATCTCAGATATACATTTCATAATTATCAACTCCAACACTACTCCACTAAAAGCTTAGAGTTACACTCTCAAAATATATAGAATTATAAAGCTTATATAGCTAAGTCTCCATGACATATCATAATATGTCGTACCTCCATAGGATTATCTATAATTGACTTAAGGATAAATTCTATCTTACCTTCTCGATTATTTTTATCTTACGTTTCATTATCTCACCATCGAAAAACTTTCCATCTAAAGACAGTATATCATTCGGTTACACCTATATATTCAAATGGTTGAACGCTCTAGTTTTTCAATTACAAGGTAATGTATACAAGAGGATATCACTACTCCTAAAGAGGAGCCATGGACTCCATATCTATGAATAATAGGTCTACGTTATCAAGAGTCATGCCTCCAATGTACTGACATCCATACCACTATTAAGATGTGGGTGTCACCCTTTGGTACATCAAAAGACACAAGCCAAGACAGCGGGCCCACTATTTATCTCAAGATTAAGATATAATACAAATGATTGTCTAAAGTAAATCGATTTGCTAAGACAGAATTATTAATCCAAATCAATTCACTTTATATCCCGATCCAACACATCGTCACCTATGATAAAGTGCCAATGTTTCTATTCATGGAGTCCACCTCCGATGGTCAAGACAAACCATCTCCTAATAGGTATATAGATAACATAACAATCTTTATATGAATAAAGTGCCCAACTTTATTTCCTCGATTGTGGATCTTATGATTTAGACCATCACCTTAAGAATCGTGTCTTCCGCATAATCTGTCCATCATATGCCCAATCTTAATGGTTTAGACTGACAGCCTCAAACTTTTGTTTGCTTAACATACATTCAACAAATATGAATGTAAAGAGGACAAGATTTGGCATATAAAGAATAAATAAATTCTTTATTGATAAAAATTACTCCAAAAACTTATTACATTTTTACTTTTTAGGGCATACATATCTAACATATATAAGATAGTCGACAATGAAGGAAACAAACTTGCCTATCCATAGAACATTGAGTAGCTGAAGTGCTTTTATTGTTAATCAGAGAACCAAAAAAACTTTTTTTATACCTTTGGTTCCGACATATTTTTGCAGCATTTGTAAAACTCCTAAACAATTGTAAAAATACACCTCAATTAAAACTTTTATTTAGAAAGGCCTAATTTGCCAGGCGTTAACGCCAAATACCTAACCCAAAACACATAGGAAGGGTAGGTTGGCACATAAGTTGACCACAAACTAACATAAAAAAAAGGAGACCTGCTTCTGCCAAATAGAAAGCTACCTATGCTTACTCGACTGGGGGGCTATTGTTGGTGGATAGATATTGCATCCAAACAAAAGCAAACTGCTCATAGCTTGAAAGCGATATTGTATTGAGTGTGCTTGGCCGTATGTTGTTTGACGCAAATGTCAAAGGGCTAGTTAGTATGGCACGTAAAATTCAAGAAATGCCCATTTGAAGGGGCACAACCCTACTACAACTTAAACAAATCCTTTTTTACCAAGGCTAGGGAGCTACTAGGGACCGACGATTTGATTCCTCGAGCATGAAAGCTTAACAAGAAATGTATGCATACATACACAAAAAGCAAAACTTCGAGCATGACAAGTTGTTTAGGGAAAAAATAGCATGCAAAAAATAAAAGTAAAAATAAAATGACAGGACCACTGGTCCAAAGAACTCAGTGCTTAAAAAGGAATATATTATAATCCGTAAGGCAAGGCACAATAACCAGGCACCTCCTAGGCATGAACAAAATTACAAGTGATGACGGGTCTTAATTATTCGGTTGTTCATTGTTGTCGGTCACCTCACCTTTAAGGTCTACCATAGCCCAGTTTTCTTACCCCTCCTTGTCATCGCCCTGCCTAGCTTTGGCTCGAGTAGCCACCTACTTGCCCTCGTCTTTGTTCTTCTCCTCAGCACCTTCTTTGGAGTAGCTGATCAGGGACCTATCAAAGTCTGTAGCCTTAGGATGTTCGATGATGATCTCAACATGAAGGCCCTTCATCCCTAGGAAGTAGTTATCTTAGAACTCCTCGGTTCCTTTGAAGCTCTCAACTGCCTAGTCTGTACGGTAGGTGAGCAAGCCCAGAAGTACCTCCAAGAGGTACCTATTGTGCTCGGTCCTTGCGACCCTCACTGCTTCTTAGGCCCCTTTGACCTCCTTGTAGGCCTGATTAGTATTTGTCTTAGCCCCTTCGAGTTCTGCCATTACGTGGGCCAACTTCTCCTTTAGTTTGGCTTGGGCCTCCTTGGCTTCAATCTGGCACTAGGAGGCTTGTGTGGCCCTTTTTTTCCATAGCAAGGCCTATCGATTTTCAGTGCCATGCAAGCTTATCGAATAAGATGTTAATAAATTAAGAAGTTAGGAGTAGCCTGAGGATCAAAATTACGAGGGCAAAGTGTACACTTACCAAAACCATGTGTTTAAACACTACATCAAAATTCTCCCAAAAAGGCTTACGATGGACCTATTGAAAAATGCCACGTCGGGAACAACACTCTCAATGTATTTGACTAGGGAAGGATGTAGGGGCTGTCAGGGCAATCTTTGACTCTGGTTAGATTAGAATGCTAGGGGCAGCAAAGGGACTCGTTCGGCAGGCCCCCCATGCTCAGAGGTGCTCTATACTTGTTGGGAACTTGGTTGAGCAAAGGCATAAGAGTCAGACCTCTTTTGCTTCCCTGTCACTTTGCCTTTGCCCTTTGTCTTGGAGTGACACCATCATCGATATATGGTCCTCCCTAGATAGCTGGTGGGAAGACATGTTTGCTGAAGGGTGAACAAAGTTAAAAGCTAATCGGATCAATAAAAAAAAGGGGGTTGTCAGGCAAGACCTCTAATTCAAAGCAGCCTTTATGGGTAGAGGAGCGAGTTCATGTCTCCAAGGTCCTCATTTGAGATTGGCGGCCCTAGGTCGACAGCGTCACCAGATGAGTTCTAAGAATTGGACGTAGATGGCACCCTAACTAGTAGCTCGAATCGGATCCTGCTCAACCAAAGAATGTCAATGGCCCTAGGCCATGCTATCATAACTTACTGCCTAGCTGTCCAAGCAGCGAGAACAATCCCATGAGAGTCTGCAAATCGAAGCCCCTAAACCAGCTGTATCTGCACAAGTTCTCCTCGCTCAATAAGAAGGTATGCTGCTAAACATTGTCGGGCTTTTTCAAGAGCTCCTTAGCATTCTTCTTGACCTCAATGGGGGCCCATGGTCTCTTTGACTAGACATGCCTGCATTTGTAACTCCTTGGCACATATAGCCAGTTCCTGCTAGTATAGAACCACTCGAACTTTCACAATTTGTTTGAGTTGAGGTTTCTAAGTATGAACCCCTTGTGGAATTCCTAAAAGTAGTACGACCCCACTGGCAGAGGGAAAGTCTTCATTCTGAACTTTTGTTTAAAGGCTTCCCACGGCATCTTGGAGGTATGAGAATATATTCAAAGAACCTTGGGCCCGATCAGGGAATGGTAGTAGTTTGGGTTGGGCTAGGCCAGGCACACATTTAGATCATTCAACGCGTAGTGCAAAAACAGATGCATTGGTAATCGCATACCTGCTCACAAGAACTTGGTATACAAGGTGACGTAGCCTTTAGGTGGGTCGGTCAGAGTGTCTTCTAGCCCAGGCTGGATTAAGGTTATGTCCTTTAGGATTTGGTACTCCCCGTGAAGAGAATCTAGCCAAGTTAAGGTCATTGTTGACGTAAACTCCACAATGGTAGCCTACCCCGATGGGTGAACCCGTTAGGCCACATGCCCCTGAACCTTTGTCCTAAACGGAGAAGGCTTGCCCTCCTCTTACCCAGTGCTTTGCTTAGCCTGTCAACCTCCTCGGCTAGTTGCCCCTCCTTTGCTAGTTGTCTCTCCTTGGCTGAGTCCACCAGTTCCTCGCTAAGCTCACTAAAGATTTCAGCTCTCCTCCTATTGCCCTGGCTGAATGTCCCCTCATAACTCATGTCGCGCACATGTGTCAACAAGTTTAACGTGAGTTCAAGAAGCACATGTTATTAACCCACTAAAAGGTTACATCTTATGAGTGCTACCTCACTTCATAACTTTCCAATGTAGAACTTTTGGTTGTCTATAGCAATTTTCTTTCTATTAAGGCAAACTATTCCAACACTTATATATTGCAATATTTGCCCCGTTGTTTTTGGTTTGAGATTAACAACTTGAGTTGAAAAGGAGCAAAAACCATCCTAAATAGTTTGTAGTTAGAACCTAAATAAGAAAGTTCATCACGGTGATGGGAACATACTTTTCGTGGAAAGGCACGTGGATAAGTAACATTAATAATTCTGAATACATTCTAGAGTATTGTTATTAATTTTTTATTTAACATTAGTTTTCTTGTACTACACATGAAGGTTGACTTCGCATTGTTTAATATATAGTATTTTTAATGCATACAGATAATATGAGTGTTGTCTAAGCCAAGATATAAAATGCACAACATTATTTCCAAACAATAGATAAAAACTACGTGACTATACAAGATCTTTGATGCAGAAACATTCACCCCATACTAGGGTAGGAGGTCTCCTACAGTATTCCATAGTCGATGATCCATGAGAAACTTTGCATATTTTATCACAAAATCTGTCACGACTCAAAATTGAGGCTAGTGATAAAATTGAAAGAAACATTTTGAAGATTTAAAAAGTCTAAAAAATTTAAAAAAAAAAAAAGAGCAGTAGTTAAGCCTATAACGTTGTCGACATATATCAAAGTTGCTTCAAAGTCTTTAATATTAAATAAAAAGATAAAATACAAATAGAAAATTTAAATGAAAATATACAAAAGTAAATGAATGCTTATAGAATAAGTAAAAATACAACTACATAGTTTTGCTCAAAATAAAAAAATTCAAATAACAAATAAAAACAAAGTTTATAAATAATCAATTATCTATTGGGAGTGCTCGTTAAGCTCGTCCACTATATATTGTTGACCTCCATGCTTGTGTGTATTTTATAGGCTTTTTCTAATCTCAAATATGGCCTAACAAGCCTAGGAGATTAACATACCTCCATTCTGGTAAATATAGTGTTTCCTACTGATGAAGAAGAGGAAGAAAATGAAGAAATGTAGTTTTCATTGCTATGATATGAGACCATGTATTTAGTTTTATTTTATTTTATAAGGTGTGCATACAATCTTGTGTTATATTACTAAATATTAATTATATGAATTTTCTTAATTATCATTGCATTAAAGTCATTTTAATCAAATTTCAATTGATAATTAATCTTAAAAAGCAATAAATATTTAAAAAATAAATTCAAATAAAATTAATTTAAAATAATTATTTAATCATAATTCTACATTTATTTTTTGCATTTAAAAAATAAAAAGAATTAGTGACGACAATCATCGTCACTAATTAACACATACAGGAAATTTTTAACGACAACAAATTGTAAAAATGTCATCTTTAAATATTGTTGATGACATTATGAGCTTAAATTCATGAACTTAAAAATTAGTGATGACTTTTTGTCATAAAAACATATTGGCGACACATTGTTGTAGCTGAATAGTTTTTAGCAACAAAGGCTTTGATTCTTATAGTTTATTGTCTCTCGATGAATGACCTTTGTTGACTCTAAGCTTGCTTATTGGGGAAGATTTTAACCAAGGCAATAATCCAAATTTTGTCACTTTGACTTCTCGATGACATGCTTATTGCCAAATAGTCAAATCTGCTAACATTAATGTCACATCATGGCATTCGTCATTGTTCTATTTCTTTGAAGTTTTTAATGAGTTGTAAGATCATTTTATAGTTTCCTTGCCTAAAACCTAAGCCATTGGATGGTGACTTTGAAAACCTCTCATCTTTATCCGTAGATGGATGACTCCTTGTAACGCTTGCCATTTTTCTTTAACATTTAAACAGGGAATTTAATGAGTTAGTATGACGATGATTTTATTTTATTGAATTTAAGTTAAGTAACTAACATTTTTATCTAGTTATGATACTAGTGGTGATGGCTACTTAGGATTGATATGCTTGAAGTGTTCATGCTAAAATTATATGTTTTAATGTTTTATGAGAAAAATGTGATTTCTATTAATTTATATGATTTGATTTTAATAATATATTTATACATGTATAAATGGGTTAAAATAATAAATAAACAAAAATATGGATCAATTTTGAGTTTGAAAGCTCAATATATGATCAAAACAAAGTTTCTTAGCTCGTAAACCTATGCCGGGTGCTACAGTGCCAGAAGGACAGCAGCATGAGCGTGGCAGTGTTAGTAATGAGTGTTGCAAAACTAAGAGGGGCAACGGCCACTTGCTGCAGTGCCCTAACATGCTGATTCAAGTTTTTCATGGGGATTTTGAGCTCTAAACTTACCCAATTCACTTTTTAATCAATTTTGACCCATTTCTATAATCCTTAATCACCCAATATCAAGAAACCAACTAAAGAATGAGTTTTAAGGTTAATTTGAGTAATTTCTAAGTCAAACCTATGGTTTTTTTAACCCACATCATCTCTTTAATTCTTCAACTTGTAAGACCATTTTATGGCCCCAAAACCTTCACGTTTACTCTCTTTTCTAGCTAAAGAAATTCTCTTTCTTCTCTCCTCTAAAGTACACGTTCAAAGCTCTCTTTCTACCCTTATAAAATTCTCCAAGAAAGCATCCATCATCTCGCCACTCCATGAAGCCAACATCTCATCATTCATCGTCCTTTACTTTCAAGTTGTTGTAGAAGGAATTTGTTTTGGAAATTTTATATGTAAGCCTTCAAGTTGTTTAAACAAAAATATAAGAATCTAAGGTATGATTTTAAGGTCTCGTTGATTATAGTTTTCATGTTTATATGGATATGTAAATTTTTTTGATGATCATGTTTTGAATGCTTCTCTTGAGGTGTCAATAAATATATATTATAAATGGCCATGAAATATGAATTATTTATGATAGCATTATTTTATGGTTGAAAGGATTTATGTTCATAATACATAATGAAATTGCATGAAATTAATGTTTATTTGTTAGAATACATTGTAACTATAACTATCCTAGGGTCTTCAGTTATCTGGTAAATTTCCCGATAATGTTTTGAATTCTTATGATTTTATTTTTTTTAACAATTTTTGGATGTGATAAGCTTTTATATGTTAAGAATTACTTGGAATTTTTATAATTTTTCTTTCAACATATTTTAAATGTTATGAGACTAAAAAAAATAGTGCTCACAGATTTCTTTATGATGATAGTTTTGCATTTGCGTATTGTAAGGTACGTTTTACGGGTTAAACGGCATATATTGATTCTATTAAAATTTATGAGTCTTCATTGGCATGTTAACTAAGTACAAATTTTTAGCTTCCTTTCCTGTCTATATTTTGAAAAAAAAAAAAAATTGTTGAACAACAATTGCATAGTGTTTGATGATGGTAGCCTGATATGTTTTATGAAGTTTGTAAGGTAAGAAGTCATATTTTCAAATGTAATTTTTATGATTTCTTATTTTTTGATGTTTATTTATATGTTAGTCATGTCATACAAAAATTCCAAAATCATATCATGCATATTTGATTTTATAAAAATGTTTGATTGAAAGTGTTTACTGCTTAGCATGTTAAATGTTAATATTTTCTCCAAGTTCAAACATGTGTTTTACATTGTCTTGATTTTATTTGATGCAAAATTTTGGATGTATTATGCTATTAGATGCCTAATGTGTGTGGTAAATTTTACAAATTATTTTATGGCATACTTTATTTAATATAAAATTTTATGTGATGACTACTCATAGCCCATTATTTGCTGGCAGATTTTGTGATAATGTTTGTATGATTTATTTAAATTATCAAATGATATTTTTATAGCTAAAGAAATCTGAGGTTTATATATACGTGATAACTTTATTCTACAAATTTTCGTCCTAAAATTATATTTGAATTTTGAGATATAAGGTAAAGAATCCTTGAAGGCCAGTCATGTGACTAGCAGGCTTGAATGTTTTGATAAATTAAAAAAGGTATTTTAGATTAATATTTCAAGAGAAGAAAATTTGAGTGATACTTTTATATGTTAGCTATATTATAGAAGAAGTGTTATGCTTTTATCATACTTATGAGTTCAGATTAATTCTCTAAGCATTAAAGGTTTTTATGCTTGTATGTTTGTTGACTCCAAGTGCATGTTTGTGACTCAAAGTTGTAGTTTTGTACTAAGAATGATCTTATATGATGCAATATTGCATTAATTGATATTTAAAACATGGATAATAATTTCATGTATTATGTATATGATTAACATAGATACTTCAAAAGACAAGCACACCGAGAATTGTGACAATGTTGACTAAGTAAAGGTTATGTAAGCTAAACGTCAAGTAAGTATATTTTTCAACTGCAACATGATTAAGTTTATAAAAATGTTAAAGAATGTTTTATGATTAAAGGTTTGTAATCTAATGTTCTTCTTTCAAGACATTTCACGATGATTTTCCTCATGAATATTTTCATGTTTATGATTTTACAGTTTATGACAAGTTTTTAAAGAAAACTTATATATATATATATATATATATGTATGTATCACTTAATTAAGCGTTGTACACCTTATGTTTATGTTTATGATGTTCTAAAGGTTGGACTTGTCATGTTTGATTTAGATTAGCTACCTCATTCCTTTCATGATGGCGTATCTACGATGTTAATGGTGTAATGCTTGGGCCTCTAAAGAAAAAAAATGAGTAATGTTCTAATTTAGAAGTTTAAATAAAAAGATATGTTCTATACAAACGTGTGCCTCGTGCAATATTATAATTATGATTACGATGTTATATTATAATTTTATGAAGGTTCATTTTTTATGTTGAAGTGTACTTACTTCGCTCACGCTTACTTAGTTTTATTTCATGTTGCAGACAAAGGTAGAAAGCAAATCTACTAAGGTGGAGGATGGGAACGAACATGCGTCTAAGGAGTGTTGGATTGAAAACGTTGTCATATCATAAAGGGAATTTAAACTTAAACAATAGTTAATTTATTATGTTCTATACTTTTGCTTATTTGAGACTAATGTTCTTTTAAACTTTTGTTTATTGAATGTAAGTTGTATTTTAGATTTAGTTTCTCAGGTTATTTATTAACAACTATGTCATATAGTTCATTTTATTGTAATTAGTATTAATTAATTCTTTAATATAAATTAAGAGCTCTTGTGCTATATTTGTGAGTTTATATTTGTTATATGTTTTATTTTTGTAAACTAACTTTTCTATCAGTGGTCTGTTAGCCGAACGCCTTAGGTGTTTCGTCAGACTAACCCAGGAGAGAGAAGTATATCTAATAAGTAGTTTCAAAAAAATAGATTTTTTTTGGGATTTTTCTAATGTTTTGAACTTTTTATTGGTAAATGTTAAGTTTAATCATAAAAGAAATGATTTCTAGGATGCCCGTAAGGGGGCGTTACACTCTTTGATCTAACGATCAAGATTTATTCTCTTACAATGCTTAAATAAGGTGTTTTCAATTATTTACTCATTTCGATTTAAAAACAAAAACTTTTTGCATATCCTTTTAAGGCTTTTTCCCCTACAAATCCTTTACACCCAAAGCTTTTGCTTTGTTATCACCAAACATTTTACCTTTCTTTAAGAATTCCAAGTACCAATCTCTACAATTCCAAGCTTGAAAAATTACAAGCTTCGAACTTTTTAACTTTCTTTCCCATTTTTTTTGCCTTGTGTTGCATTTCTACAATTACTGCAAAAAATAAGTTAGAAATAGCAAGAAATATAGTAAAGCATAGAAAGCTTAGAAAATACATGATTTGAGTGCATGTGACAGTTATTTTGAAGTCTCGTCTAGGCTGTTGGGTTTTTTTTGGTTTTTGTCTATGTGAGGTCATTGAATGAATCAACCCTCTTATGAAGGGGTTAACTCCTTGATGATGGATCGGCTATTCAGCTTAAAGGCTTTGCCTTTGAGTCATTGAAATAATGTCTTTCTTATAACTTAGTCTTTAGGGTCAACCTCTCTACTTGGGAAACAAATTTGTTTAGTGTGCTTCCCTTTGATTTCTTCTAATCATAACTTCCCAAATTGGTCAAGAGTCGAGTCGTCTTCTAGAGTCCGCATGAACACTCACAATGCCGCTGAGCCGTCTGGACAAGACATTTCCTTAGAGTACAACGATGACCCTGTTTTTGGGATATAGAGACTTTAGCACTATCTCCTTAACATATAGTGTCTACAAGATAGTGGGCAGTGTCCCCATCCCACTCCCTAGATAGTTCTAGCACATAATGTACATCGGCTAATAATCATAAGCCATAATTTTCCTAAGGATGGAAACCAATGGCGTGTTGTGTCAGAGGATGAGCTGTTAGCGTTAACCATCAAAGAGAGATTTCCTACAAAGGTGAGTGAGATTGTTTTCGTATGTCACATTTGGGATATTTACAAAGTTTGCAAGGATGACCAATTTGATGGTCAATATATCAAGTTTGTAATCCCCAATGAGGGGTGTCGACCAGGCAACACCCCCAACATGCAAAAAAGAAGAACAAGGGGTATCGACTCGGCTACACCCTACCACTTAAGAGGCCAAGGACTGGGAAGATTGACCCTCCTAAGGTCATCACACTTATAAGCTACTTGAGGCCCATGACGTGCTAGATCTTCCCTCGTCCCCTCCAAAAAAATTCTTCATTTGCTCCCTAGTAGTCGGGTTAGGATTATCATGTGGGATATATTGGATGCCTAGGTCAATGCCATGTTAGATCTCCCCCCACAACTCAGCCTCGCTTTCCATGTGGTCTATGAATTTATCTTTGAGAAAGACTAGGAGATGACTGAGGACATCCCAATTCTCGACTACTAATGGGTGCATATCCGTCACCAAATCAATGTAAGTCCTTGGTTATATTTGTTATCTTAGTCTCTAATCCCATTGTCTCCCCTTCTAATTAACTTTAGTAATTTGCTTGCGTTGATGATGGCGCTCGTTTCCTACAACATACTAGAACTACTTATAAAGCAAATCGATGGACCCAACAAAGAGATAAAATCTCTTAAGTGTATTCTGAAGTTAGAGCATATAGTTGTAGACGACACTAAGGACAAGCATGCAATGACCATAGTGTTATTGCAAGCAAAGCAAAATAAGAATGTGCGAGCTATCTCAGAAGCTAGTGGGTCTGAAGGTAGAGGCCAAGAAAGAAAAGGAAAGGTTAATTGCCTCAACACGCAAAGAGGGATTTAATGCAGGCAAGGAAAAGGCTAAAAAGAAGCTGGTTGAAAACAAGACCAAGGTGGTCGAGAAATATAATACTTCTAAGGAGTTTCTTGACCATTCGTAGACAATTCTCGACTCCGTCGGTGGACAAAGAGTGAGCCAAATTGGACAAGCTTATCCTGATTAGGACTTAGCCTTTCTTTATTTGAGGGATGTTCGATGCTTACTGAGGATAACCCTTAGGAAGATGGTGCTGCCACAAAAGGGGGGAAATTTTAAAAGTAGGAGAGCAATAGAACCGATAGCTCTTTTTCTATAAGTCGAGACATTGAGGCCATTAACCTTTTGACCTATAATAGGTATTTTATGGCATATATTTTTGTTTTCATTGCCTTTGTTTGTTTTGAAACTTATAAAGCTGATCTTATTGTTGAGGTCAGTGCCCTATATGCTACTACATTGTACATATTGTTAATAAATAAATAAAGTGACATTTATAATTATTTTGGTTGCTTATATATATCATAAATACTTTTATAAATATCAAGAAAATTTCATGATTATTTATGTGATTATAAATTTAGCATATAAGTATTATATGCTTAGGAGTAAAATTTATAGATAATAATCTAAATAGTTCGTAATAATTAATTAAAGTTTGGGATCTTTAATTAAATATTATAAGTATGGTCCAATCTCATTTAGAATGAAATAGTCTTATCGGGGCTCTTAATGTAGAGACATTAGATTCAAGATACTTTATATAATGAGATTATATAAGACTAGACCAGATTAATTATGAATCTCTAATAATCATCCGTTATAAATAGAGTATTCAAATTTATCACTATAATGATCATAAATTTGACAGTCTTAATCTTAAGTATTTATTAGACTCCAATGTAGGATACTCAGTTTTTTGACTTGCATGGTAAGATTGGTCTAAACACAAATCATAACTTAGTATCTTGGAAACAATAATATAATAAATGGCTAGGATTAATATTATAAAGATATGGAATCCATTTCTTCCTTATGGAAGTTAGAAAAAATTGCTCTTTTAAGTGATAATTCGAGATTTGAACAGTAGTGCACTCATTCATAATAAGATTATGAATTAACTATTCATTAGAGAATTATTAGAACTCAAGAATAAGAATGTAAAAATGGAGGTACATGGAAATTGAACCTAACTCTTATTGTGAACTATTTATGAAAGACTGACTTATATGTAATGATTATATTAATTTACAACTCGCTAATTTTTTTTAGTAATTTTCAATATAATCTTAAGAGTTTAGTTTTAGTTTTTTAGCGGAGTAACATTGAAACTAATAAATCTGGCACATTAATTAAAGAGTTTAATTAATTATCCAAATTTATTGGAGCTTGGGTTATACGTTCATAGGTCCCTAATGCCAGCTCTATAACATTGTATTGGATTTAATGCACAGGATGAATTATATAGATTTAATTTGGAATTAGTGAATTCTGAATTAGTTATTTCATACTTAAGATATTAATTTCAATACAAAAAAAAGTTCTCTATGACACATAATATAATGTGATAAATGTTATCATATTTAACTAGGCATTTGTTAATTAATTAATTGATTATATTTAATTAATGATATTAATCAAATATGTTTTAAATTAATTAATTGATAATATTTAAATAATGAGATTATTAAAATATAATTTTAATTTTGTGTGTGACACATGTTTGGTGGGACCACATTTTGTCTTTTCTAATATGTACACAAAATTGAATTATTAATTAATTTAAAATATATTATTAAATAAATATGATTTATTTTTGAATTTATATATATATACACACATACATATATAAGATTTTAATTATATTATATACATATATTATATATATGAAATTCTTAACGCTTTTGTACATGATTTTTTAAACTTATATATATATATATATATATAACCGAAATTCTCAGAAAGAAAAACTGAAAGTTCTTTCTCTGAAAAAAAAAAAAAAAGGTATTTTATTTCATGTACTGAGTATATAGCAGATCTAGAAAAGTATGAGGCTAATTCATTCAAGTAGTTTGATGCTCACTCGCCTTTCCATTGGTGTGGAGGCTTGGCTTGAAAGATTGTGGTATCAAAGAGGAGACCTAAGATACCCTGATAGGGAATCAAAAAGTTTGTAAAAAATTCCCTAAGCTTTTTATTATTAATTAAAATTATATATCTATTCCCGATTAATAAGGTTTTTGGAAAATTTTTGTTTGTCATGATTTGTTCCTTCTACTACGTTTAATATTTAACTCCAACTAATGGCATCAGAGCGAGTTATAACATATATAATTTAACTAACATGATTTTATTTTGATAATATCATGTTCTTGATGCATGTTTGTGGGCACTTTGCATTTTATGAAATTTTTTGTTCATGTGATGAATGAGTTATTATCATGAATGGATTTTTGGTCGTTGATTATATAGTCATTTTAGATTGGTAGTTTTATTTTCATTTTGATTAGGTCAAATTTGTGTAAGCCCAGAAGAGGTACGAGCTTTTTGTAATTTATTACCATTATTTTATTTTATTTTTTACTTTGCAAATGTTTCCACTTGCCATAAAACTGACATGCATAAAAAAATAATAAAAATAAAAAGGATCATTTACATTATTTTTTATGATGCACTTTTATAAGTGCATGCATAGAAATTAAAAAAAAAAGGTGCACAAAAGATTTAGTTTGCACAACGAATTGAAAAGAAAATTTACATGGACAACCTAATTGCACTTTACGCGTACAAAGTGCACAAAACCTTTTTTTTACATGCAATAAATGTGCATGTACACTTATTATTATTAAAAAAAAAAAGAGGATGATTAATACGTGATTCATTGCACTTCATGTGAGCCTAATTAATGAGATTAATTAACCTATTACGTAAAGCAGCTTCACGTGGAGAAATCAGGATGAAGAAGATAAAATTTGTTGGGTTACCTTCAATAACCCAATGGACTATTGGCCCAGTTATGAACTTGGGCCTATCAAATTTTAAAAGGTAACCCAATAGATTTTCACGTAGTAAACCGCCGGGTGAAGTCTACTTCAATGGAGCTAGGAAATATATTGTGACAAGAAGACCCTTGTAATTTTTTTATCTCAATTTTTTATGGGTTGTAATTTTATTATCCAAAAGGACCTAGTCAATCCATTATTTATTTTACTTTCATATTATTATTTTATGTGTTGATTATGATAGCATGTTCATGCATTATAACATGTCATCAAGGAAAGTACCCACTTATAGTTATTGTAACATGACATGCATACACTTGCATATTATTTCATTTCTTTAAAAAGTTGTTTATAAAATGATTTAATATGTGATGGAATTATTTTAATAAGATTAAATTAATTGGATTGATTTTATAAAATCTTTTTGTTAATTATTTTATTAATCAGCCAAATAATGTGATTTTAGTTTTAATAGTTAAAACTTGGTAATTTTCACATTAATTCTAAGTTATCTATTTTTAAATTGTTTAATGTTGGGTAGCTTAAACAATTCATGATAAATTTAAATTTTTAGAAAATCTGCTAATTTATCTAAGTATAAATAGGATGGGATTTTTTTAATACAAAATAATACCTAGTAATTAAAAATTATTTTTATTTACTAGAATTATGAAACATATGATGTTTTTTAAGATAAAACACATCATTGCAAACATAATGAGTAGGAGAAGGTGATATGATAATATAACCAACGGTATCGACTATTAGCACAACATCGTGAGATTTAGGTAGCATCTTGTGACGCTTTGATTTCTTTCTCCCTATGGAGGGTGTCTATTTAAATCAATAACAAGGTTAGCTTTCAAAAGATAGCATTTTATAATGTATTTTAAAATTGACTTACCCTATGGCGGCAATTTTGAGTTAAGTTATTAAAATATGAAATAGTAAGTTACAATCATAAAGATATAATTAATTTGTTAATTATATCTTGACCAAAAATAAATGATTATTAATAAATATAGAAAATATGAGATTTTTTGAATATATTTATTAACTGAGAGTGTCTCAATTCAATTTATAAATAATCTAACCTACCCTACAGCAGCATTTTATTTATTAAAATTGAATAGTCATGGAATTAGTAAAATATTTTATGTCTTTTTCCACATGCATCATGCATCACGTTTACTATTCCAAAATGTATATTTTTGATGTTATGCAACTATTTAATTTATGTTATTTATTTATTTATTACAGCAATAATGTCTAATCCAATCGTTGCTATTCTCTCAAATGAAAAATTAAGTAGAGAAAATTTTGTCAAGTAGAAGAGTAACATGAATATGCACTAATATGCAAAAATTACAAGTTTGTCCTGATGGAAAAATGTCCTCCATCGCTTGCTATCAATGCCTCTAGTAATGTACGAGAAACATATGATCATTGGATCGAGGCAAACAACAAGGCTCGTTGCTTCTTGTTGGCTGGCATGTCTGACATGCTTAGGATGAAGCACGAAAGCATGGAGACTGCTTATGAGATAATGCAGTCTCTGCAAGATATGTTTGGCAAACCTTCTGAAAAGGCACGTCATGAAGCCGTTAAGGTTGTGATGAATGCCAAAGGTAGGGGTTTCAGTTAGAGAACATGTTTTTAGTATGGCAAACAACTCACTATAATCTCAAGAGTTCAGTTTTAGTTTCAGTTTTTTAGTGGAGTAACACTGAAACTAATAAATATGGCACATTAATTAAAGAGTTTAATTAATTGTCAAAATTTATTGGAGTTTGGGTTATAAGTCTATAGGTCCCCAATGCCACTTCTATAATACTATATTAGATTTTAATGCATAGGATAAATTATATATATTTAATTTGAAATTATTGAATTCTGAATTAGTTATTTCACACTTAAGATATTAATGTGACACAGAAAAATATTCTCTATGACACATAATATAATGTGATAAATATTATCACATTTAACTGAGCATTAGTTAATTAATTAATTGATTATATTTAATTAATGAGATTAATTAAATATGTTTTAAATTAATTAATTGATACTATTTGAATAATGAGATTATTTAAATATAATTTTAATTTTGTATGTGAGATTATTTAAATATAATTTTAATTTTGTATGTGATACATGCATGGTGGGACCACATTTTGTCTTTTCCAACATGGACACAAATTAAATTATTAATTAATTTAAAATCTATTCTTAAATAAATATGATTTATTTCTAAATTTATATATTTATAAATATATACATATATAAGATTTTAATTATATTATATATATATATATATACGAAATCCTTAACGCTTTTTTTTACGTGATTCTTTTTTTTAACTTTTATATATATATATAACCATAAGTGATTTGGTTTTGTAAAAAAAATGTAATCTTATACATATAAAGAACGTGATTTTCGTAAGTTATATTATATATATATATATATAATTTAAAGAATCCTGTTTATGTGATTCTTTAAAATAAAATAAATAAATAAAGGGAATAAGGTATTGGAGTGTATCCCTTCCCTATATATCTGATAGGGTGGTTATTTCAAATTTAAAATAAATTAAAATTAATTGAAAAATAACTAACTGCTCAAATATAAAAAAATAGAGATAACAGTTATCTCATCGTCTATTTTTCATGTAACTTTTATAGAATACTCAAAGAAAAAAGTTGAGAGTTCTTTCTCTGAAAAATAAGGTCTATCATCTCATGTGTTGAGTACATAGCTGTAACGTCTCGAAATTTATTTAATGTTAAGTGTAATATAAATGATGAATTAGTGTGCCATAATTAAAGTTTTAACATTTATTAGACTATTTGGTTGGATTTTTTTTGAATTTTTGGTTGTTTTGTTAAATTAATGAATTCGAAGGATTTCTTATTGTTTTAAAATGATGTTTTGAGTTTTAAAACACAACAATTTGTAAAATGTTAAAAATACTCTGTTTTACAAAACCGTGGGCGGCACATGGTTTTCGCACAGTAAAACCGCCCACCGATTTTCTCTATTTATTTCTCTCTTCTCTCTCTCTCTCCTCACTCTCACGTTTCACTCTCTCTCTCTTCTCTCTCTCTCTCGGCAACTCCCTCTCTCTCTCAATCTCTTTCAAAAATTTTGATTTCCATTCAAATCCAAGCTTCGGAACAGCAAGGAGGAAGCTCGGGGACGTGATTCAGTGACCGAGAACGCGGATTGAAGCTTCGATTCGAGGTTAGATTCGAAATTTCTAAACTTTTTACAAAATTTTCGATTTTGTGTGTTTTTGAAATCTAAGTTTGTTTTAGCTTAGAAAACCGTGGATTTGTGTTAAATGAGCTTAGAACAACTAGAATCTAAGCCTAGATTGAAGAAAAACAGATTGGATTCAAGATTTTCATTTTTCTCCTCTTTTTCTCATTTTCAGATTTTTGAGGATTTTGAGTTTAAATGTTGTTTAAATGATTCCAAACATGTTCTAGAATGTTTTTCTATCAATTATAGTTGTTTTTCATGCCTGGGATTTGAGAAAAACAGGTTAGAAACAAGATTTGGATTTTGGGGATCGAGAAACCCGTGGCAGGGATTTCTGGATCTTCCCAGTTCGGCAGGCCGAAGTTCATGTTCGGCAGGCCGGAGTGATGATCGGCAGGCCGGTGTTCTTCCGACCGGCAGGCCAAATCTGGGGAAATGTTCGGCAGGCCGAACTTTGCTTCCGGCAGGCCGAACTGTGTAGTTTGGCAGGCCAAAGCAGGGTGTCCGGCAGGCCGACCGAGGCATGGAAAATTTTGTGATTTTTACCCGATTTCACTATTTTGAACCCTAATTTAAATCCCAACCTTATAGGATGATTTTAATGATACAAATGGCACACTAGGACATCATGAAATAATTTAGTAACATAGAATGTCTCAAACTAGATATTGATTGACTTAGTTTGTATCTAGGATTGTTCGTGGTTCCGTGGAGCTAACGTATAGCGGATCGGGATTATGGTGTGGGGTACCGGCACGAGTATTGAGGTAGGACTTCTATCCTATTTCTTTGGTAGCCTGGTTTTGAAATGATTTGGCTTTAAAAAGGATTTCTATCAAAATGTTTTCAACGGTTGTTTGAAAATGGTTTTATCGGTTATATTTTTATATACCGTGACATGAAATGAATTTCATAATGAATGTAATTGACAACACTCGGTAATTGGGTTTTGAATGATGATGATAATAAACACATGGGCAAGATGCCATATCAGAGATCGGGTCGTGATCGACCTTGGGGGTAGGTCCCGAAACCCAGCTGGGCCACTACGGTGGTGATTTCATGGTTTGCCTAGGTAAAAGTAAACTGGTGTTTTGATTTGACGAGTAGACTGTTCTGTGTCAGAACGGTTCTACTCAATTTATTTATTTATTTATTCAAGTTCCCTTTTTGTATAACTCCTGATAATGTTATGTTTCCTTGCATTAAATTATTTTATAAAACTTAGTCCTACTGAGCCTTTCGCTCACGTTTTACTGTTTTAAATTTCCCCCCTTCTAGGTGGTTTCCCATTTAGGTTTGGAGAAGATTCTTCGGACCGAACTCAGGAGCAATAGGAGAATTTATTTACATTCGGTATTTATTAATCAAGGCATGTAAGACTTAACTTTATTTGTACTTGGACTGTAATTGTATTTGTGATATTGTCAGATCCATGTGTGTGCACAAGTTGTGGGTTGTGGAACCCATATTCGCGGTTTTTATTTAATTACTATTATTTGCTAAATATTTGTAAATTCGTTTATCAAATGTGGTGGAAAATCTCTTTATTTCTTACTTAATTGGATTTTTAAACCCTTAATTTCAATTAAATTCTCTTTTAATTAATCTAAATATTCCGCCACGTCACCTCCCGTACTCCGGGGCGTGACAGAATGGTATCAGAGCTCAAGGTTATGAACCTTGGGAATTATGCACACATAGGTTTGACAATGAAATACCTCTGACAGTCTAAATTTTGTTTTCAGAAGTGAGAGAATGGCACCTAGACGTCGTTCGACAGCTGACGCCGAGTTCGGAAATGATGAGGGCCTGATGAGGTCTATGATTGCGGCTTTCCGGTAGATGGCAGCCAGGACTAGACCGGAAGACTCCAGTGTTGGTAGTCGGCATGCTTTCTTTAAGGAATTTTGGCGGGCGTCTATTCCGACTTTTGATGGCAATGGGGATCCGCAGTTAGCAGAGTATTGGTTGGATTCGATCTTGAAGCATCTTGATACTCTTGGTGTGCCTGAGGAGTATCGTGTGCAGTTTGCGGCATATAAGCTTGAGGGTGGCGCTAACACCTGGTGGAAACAAACTAAGCGTCTGGAGCGCGGTGGCGATATCGGTTGGGACAAGTTCGAGGATCTGTTCTATGATCGGTATTTTTCGTAGGGATATAGAGATCAGAAAGCAGTTGAGTTTTATAGATTGCAGCAGGGTGATATGTCAGTTCGGGAGTATGAGGCGAAGTTTAACGAGTTGGCTAGGTTTGCTCCATCAGCTGTGGCATCGGAGCGTGAGAAATGCATCAAGTTCCAGGAAGGACTCAAGGCTCCTATTCGACGGCAGTTGGTTGCTCTACGGCTTAGGGGTTTCGGAGAGCTTGTGTCGTCGGCGATCTCCGTGGAGAATGATTACATGCAGTATTGTGAGGACCGAGCCAAGGCTTCAGGAGGACCGCAGAGGAGTGGCAGGAAGAGCACCAGTAGTCGTCCAGCTCCGAGGAAAGGCAAGCAAGGCGGTGCGACCAGTAGCAGCAGCAGTTCGTCTGGCAGCGGGCGTAGCAACCCCTACAGCTTTCATTGTCATTTCTGTCAGTAGCCCGGACACATCAAGAGGAATTGCCCGATCAGGAGTGCTCGTCTTGGATCGCAGACCGGGGAGGATGCCAGTCGTCAGTCTCAGCCTCAGCCTCAGACCCTACCTCCGCCTCCGCAGTACCCGCAGTTGCAGTATCCGCAGTTTTCTCCTCAGCAATTCTCATATCCGGCACGAGGGCAGCAGCCGCAGTATTTTCAGCGTTGTGTTCCTTAGTATAGAGCTCCGAGTACAGGTAGTGTGCAGTCATCTCCATCTCAGCAGTATCGGCCGAGTAATCCAGGACCCAGTAATGTTGGTAGAGGAAAAAGGAAGGCGCCAGTGCAGGTTCATGCAATGGCATCTGGAGGGTCAGATTCTCAGATTGGTAACGCGGTTGTCGATGGTATGATTTTGGTTTCCAGATCTTTAGCTCGCGTTTTATTTGATACCGGTGCCTCTCATTCTCTCATTTCGAGTTCTTTTGTACATGCCTTGGGATTAGAAGTAGAAGAGTTTAATGAACCCCTAGTTATAACTTCTCCCTTGGGGTGGGTGTGTGTAAATTGTATGTGTAAATCTTGTAAAATAAAGATTGGGGATGAGATTTTGAAAAGTGATTTGATTATACTCCCCATGAGTTCCTATGATGTGATTTTAGGGATGGACTGGTTGTCCAGATATAGTGCAGTTGTGGACTGCCAACTTAGAAAAGTGACCCTAGTGTCTGATAGGGGGACGGTAATCACTTACCAGGGTGGTGGTGATTGGCTAATGAGTGAGCGTCTCATGAAGTCATGTCTAGGAGGGCGAAGGAATCTAGATTGTTTTGCTTTTCTTGCCAATCTAGATTGCGAGCCCTATGTTTCGAAAGGTAGTACAGTGATTCCGGTGGTTGGTGAGTTCGAGGATGTCTTCCCCGACGAGTTATCAGGGTTACCACCGCATCGGGAGATTGAGTTTGGTATCGAGTTGTTTCCAGGGACATCACCGATTTCTATGGCACCTTATCGGATGGCG
The DNA here is from genome assembly GCA_025403435.1 of Artocarpus heterophyllus. Taxonomy (NCBI): domain Eukaryota; kingdom Viridiplantae; phylum Streptophyta; class Magnoliopsida; order Rosales; family Moraceae; genus Artocarpus; species Artocarpus heterophyllus. Next base: position 24,156,767 of record CM046346.1, read on the forward strand.
CCGACAGAAATGAAGGAATTGAGGAAGCAACTTCAGGAGCTTGCTGATAAAGGATATATTCAGAATAGCACATCTCTGTGGGGAGCACCTGTTTTGTTTGCTAAGAAGCACGATGGGACTCTCAGGTTATATGTGGATTATCGGCAGCTGAATCGTGTTACGGTGAAGAACAAGTATCCTTTGCCTAGGATTGATGAGCTATTTGATCAGTTGGGAGGTTCGCGATACTTCTCGAAGATTGATTTGCGGTCAGGTTATCATCAGCTCAGAATCAAAGAAGAGGACATTCCCAAGACAGCTTTTAGGACTCGGTATGGGCACTTCGAGTTTCTGGTTATGTCTTTCGGGTTGACGAATGCTCCAACAGCTTTTATGGATTTGATGAACAGGATATTTAGGCCGTATCTGGATCAGTTTGTGATCGTGTTCATCGATGATATTCTTGTGTATTCTAAGACTTGGGAGGAGCATGAGCAGCATCTTCGGATCGTGCTTCAGACTCTGCGGGAGCACCAGTTGTATGCTAAGAGGGAAAAATGTGAGTTCTGGTTGACTGAGGTCAAATTTCTGGGTCATGTCATCTCGGAGCATGGTATTTCAGTGGATCCGTCCAAGATTGAAGCTATATTGGAGTGGGAACGACCAAGGAATGTAGCGGAGATTCGCAGCTTCTTAGGTCTTGCTGGATATTACCGAAAATTTGTAAAGGACTTTTCGAAGATTGCAGCTCCGTTGACGAGGTTGATCAGGAAAAACGTCAGGTTTGAGTGGGATGAAGACTGTGAGTCTGCTTTTCAGGAATTGAAGAACCGGTTGACTTCAGCTCCAGTATTAGTTATTCCTAGCAGTGATGAGCCGTATGAGGTTTATGCTGATGCTTCAGGGCGCGGACTTGGATGCGTGTTGATGCAGCATGGACGTGTGGTTGCGTACGGATCGAGACAGCTGCGACCTCACGAGCGGAATTATCCTACTCACGATTTAGAGCTTGCGGCAGTGATCTACGCGCTGAAGATTTGGAGATGTTACTTGTATGGAGCATCGTTTCAGGTCTTCTCCGATCACAAGAGTTTGAGGTATTTGTTCACTCAGAGGGATCTCAACTTGAGGCAGCGCAGATGGGTAGAGTACATGAAGGATTATGATTTTACGTTGCAGTATCATCCCGAAAAAGCTAATGTGGTCGCGGACGATCTTAGCAGGAAGTCTTCAGGGGTCCTCGCTTGTTTGATTTTTGAGGACTGGAGCAGGGATGCGACAGTGAGTGAGTATCGGCTACTGTATCGTGAAGATGGTGATCGAGTTTCATTATATCATGTGGAAGCGACTCCAGCTCTTGTTCGGATGGTGAAGCAAAGTCAGTGGCAGGATCGGCATTTGCAGGGGATTTGGTCGCGGATTCAGAATAGAGAGCAGTTCGAGGAATGGAGCGTGCATGCAGATGGATTGTTGTACTTTCGGGAGCGCCTTGCAGTTCCAGTTATCGCTGAGGTGACGAAAGTCGTTCTAGACGAAGCCCATAGGTCTCAGTTCGCTATTCATCCAGGGAGCACCAAGATGTATCGTGATTTGAAGAGGCAGTATTGGTGGAGAGGCATGAAGAAAGATGTTCGCGAGTACGTGGCCAAGTGTTCGACGTGTCTCCAGGTGAAAGCTGAGCATCAGAAGCCTGCAGGTCAGCTTCAGCCGCTTCCTATTCCAGGGTGGAAATGGGAGCATGTGACGATGGATTTCCTCACAGGTTTGCCGAGGACGGAGCAGCGGCACGATGCAGTTTGGGTTGTGGTCGACAGGTTGACGAAATCGGCGCATTTCATTCCGTTTAAGTCGACGTGTTCTAGGAAGATTCTCAGGGAGTTGTATATGCAGAACATTGTGAGGTTGCATGGAGTTCCTTTATCCATCACCTCTGATCGAGATATCGGGTTTAATGCTAAGTACTGGAGGAGTTTTCAGGAGGCTTTGGGTACGGATTTGAACTTCAGTACGCGTTCCATCCTCAGACTGATGGGCAGTCTGAGCGGGTTATTCAGGTTCTCGAGGATATGTTGCGTGCTTGTGCGTTGGACTTCGGCGGGAATTGGAAGCAATGTTTGCATTTGACGGAGTTCGCGTACAACAATAGTTATCAGGCGAGTATCGGTATGGCACCATTTGAGGCATTGTATGGGCGACCGTGTCGGTCACCTGTGTGTTGGGCCGAGCCAGAAGATAGAGTTATTCTTGGGCCAGATGAGATTCGTGACAGCAACGAGAAAGTCACGATGATTCGGGATCGGTTGAGAGCAGCTTAGAGTCGGCAGAAGAGCTACGCAGATAGGAGACGTAGACCCTTAGAGTTCGCGGTTGGAGATTTTGTTCTCTTGAGGGTGTCGCCTCGTAAGGGAACTATGCGGTTCGGAGTGAGTGGGAAGCTCGCGCCGAGGTATATTGGGCCGTTCGAGATCACTCAGCGTGTTGGTGTGGTCGCTTATCGGCTTGATCTTCCGCCCGAACTTTCTCATGTGCACGATGTGTTTCATGTGTCGATGCTTAGGAAATGTCCACCTGGGCAGGATAAGATAGTATCGTTTCACGATGTGCAGGTTCATGAGGATACGACGTACGAAGAAGTGCTGATTCAGATTATCGATCGAAAAGTGATTAGCTTGCGTCGTCGTGAGATACCGTTGGTAAAGGTCGTGTGGCAACATCACGGGGTTGATGAAGCCACTTGGGAGTTAGAGTCGAGTATGCGGGAGCTGTAGCCGCATTTGTTTTGTTTTTGAGATGAGTTGTAAATTTTGAGGACGAAATTTCTTTTAGGGGTGGAGAGCTGTAACGTCCCGAAATTTATTTAATGTTAAGTGTAATATAAATGATGAATTAGTGTGCCATAATTAAAGTTTTAACATTTATTAGACTATTTGGTTGGATTTTTTTTGAATTTTTGGTTGTTTTGTTAAATTAATGAATTCGAAGGATTTCTTATTGTTTTAAAATGATGTTTTGAGTTTTAAAACACAACAATTTGTAAAATGTTAAAAATACTCCGTTTTACAAAACCGTGGGCGGCACATGGTTTTCGCACAGTAAAACCGCCCACCGATTTTCTCTATTTATTTCTCTCTTCTCTCTCTCTCTCCTCACTCTCACGTTCAACTCTCTCTCTCTTCTCTCTCTCTCTCGGCAGCTCCCTCTCTCTCTCAATCTCTTTCAAAAATTTTGATTTCCATTCGAATCCAAGCTTCGGAACAGCAAGGAGGAAGCTCGGGGACGTGATTCGGCGACCGAGAACGCGGATTGAAGCTTCGATTCGAGGTTAGATTCGAAATTTCTAAACTTTTTACAAAATTTTCGATTTTGCGTGTTTTTGAAATCTAAGTTTGTTTTAGCTTAGAAAACCGTGGATTTGTGTTAAATGAGCTTAGAACAACTAGAATCTAAGCCTAGATTGAAGAAAAACGGATTGGATTCAAGATTTTCATTTTTCTCCTCTTTTTCTCATTTTCGGATTTTTGAGGATTTTGAGTTTAAATGTTGTTTAAATGATTCCAAACATGTTCTAGAATGTTTTTCTATCAATTATAGTTGTTTTTCATGCCTGGGATTTGAGAAAAACAGGTTAGAAACAAGATTTGGATTTTGGGGATCGAGAAACCCGTGGCTGGGATTTCTGGATCTTCCTAGTTCGGCAGGCCGAAGTTCATGTTCGGCAGGCCGGAGTGATGATCGGCAGGCCGGTGTTCTTCCGACCGGCAGGCCGAATCTGGGGAAATGTTCGGCAGGCCGAACTGTGCAGTTCGGCAGGCCAAAGCAGGGCGTCCGGCAGGCCGACCGAGGCATGGAAAATTTTGTGATTTTTACCCGATTTCACTGTTTTGAACCCTAATTTAAATCCCAACCTTATAGGATGATTTTAATGATACAAATGGCACACTAGGACATCATGAAATGATTTAGTAACATAGAATGTCTCGAACTAGATATTGATTGACTTAGTTTGTATCTAGGATTGTTCGTGGTTCCGTGGAGCTAACGTATAGCGGATCGGGATTACGGTGTGGGGTACCGGCACGAGTACTGAGGTAGGACTTCTATCCTATTTCTTTGGTAGCCTGGTTTTGAAATGATTTGGCTTTGAAAAGGATTTCTATCAAAATGTTTTCAACGGTTGTTTGAAAATGGTTTTATCGGTTATATTTTTATATACCGTGACATGAAATGAATTTCATAATGAATGTAATTGACAACACTCGGTAATTGGGTTTTGAATGATAATGATAATAAACACATGGGCATGATGCCATATCAGAGATCGGGTCGTGATCGACCTTGGGGGCAGGTCCCGAAACCCAGCTGGGCCACTACGGTGGTGATTTCATGGTTTGCCTAGGTAAAAGTAAACTGGTGTTTTGATTTGACGAGTAGACTGTTCTGTGTCAGAACGGTTCTACTCAATTTATTTATTTATTTATTCAAGTTCCCTTTTTGTATAACTCCTGATAATGTTATGTTTCTTTGCATTAAATTATTTTATAAAACTTAGTCCTACTGAGCCTTTCGCTCACGTTTTACTGTTTTAAATTTCCCCCCTTCTAGGTGGTTTCCCATTTAGGTTTGGAGAAGATTCTTCGGACCGAACTCAGGAGCAATAGGAGAATTTATTTACATTCTGTATTTATTAATCAAGGCATGTAAGACTTAACTTTATTTGTACTTGGACTGTAATTGTATTTGTGATATTGTCAGATCCATGTGTGTGCACAAGTTGTGGGTTGTGGAACCCATATTCGCGGTTTTTATTCAATTATTATTATTTGCTAAATATTTGTAAATTCGTTTATCAAATGTGGTGGAAAATCTCTTTATTTCTTACTTAATTGGATTTTTAAACCCTTAATTTCAATTAAATTCTCTTTTAATTAATCTAAATATTCCGCCACGTCACCTCCCGTACTCCGGGGCGTGACAATAGCAGATCTAGAAAAGTGTGAGGTTAATTCATTCTTACAGTTTGACGCCCACTCGTCTTTCCATTGGTATGCAGGCTTGGTTTGGAAGATCATGGTGTCAAGGAAAAAAGCTAAGATACCCTGATAGGTGTTCAAAAGGTTTGAAAAAAATTCTTCAAGCTTTCTATTATTAATTAAAATTATGTACCTATTCCCAATGAACAAAGTTTTTAAAAAAATTTTGTTTATCAACCATCCGTTCCTTTCGCTGCGTTTAATATTTAATTCCAACACTTATATCCTGTAAAATTTCTTCAAAATTCCCAAAAATTAACGTATATACTATCACTTGCAACAGCGACTTTATATCTTAGAAAATTTCTTTAAAAATACTAAGTATTGGTGTCGAGGCAAACAAAGACAAACAAATAGATAATGCTAAAGTGGAACTTATAACGCTGATAGTGGAACTATTGGAAGTTGTGAACAAAACATAGTGGTTTTTATGGCATTTAGCCTCATTACTCTACTGCCCCCATGTCCAAGGCCGAGTCTTAATCTTGACTTTGGATATTATGTCATTGTATTATTAAGTAAAATGAATAAGAATTTTTTAAAAGGGAGATAAAGAATGGATGTAATAACTCCTTTGGAGTTTTATTTTATTAATTTGCATTTGGCAAAATGTTGATAAGTTGACATTGAGGTGTACATAACCAAGAGTGAATAGAGCATAAACAATAAGATAAATGGAAGAGACTTAATTTCATTGATAGTGAGGATGTAGGTGCTATACATTCCAAGGATGCCAAATGCAAGGGCTTGATAATGACTCCAAAATATAGGTTCCCTGCCTGATGATATCTCCAATCTTATAAGAACCACTACAAGAAAAACTACATTTAACGACATATTATTTACGACATGTAGTTTTTGAATGTCGTCGAAAAGTACATACAACGACATCGCCAACAAACATGTCGTTAATAACATTTGAAACAATAATTAACGACATCTATATAGATGCCGTATTAAAGGTCTCCTTTTAACGACAATAGTTTAGTGTCGTTAAATTATTTAGCTACAAGTAGGAGATGTCGTCAAAGCCTTGGAGATTCCACGACACCCCTTATAGACGACATCTTGACCAATGTCGTCTATAAGGGGTGTCGTAGAATCTTCAAGGCTTTGACGACATCTCTTACTTGTCGTTAAATAATTTAACGACATTAAACTATTGTCGTTAAAAGGAGACCTTTAATACGACATCTATATAGATGTCGTTAATTATTGTTTCAAATGTCGTTAATGACATCTTTTTTGGAAATGTCGTTGTATGTACTTTTCAACGACATTAAAAACTACATGTCGTAAATAATATGTCGTTAAATATTGTTTTTCTTGTAGTGAACATTCCCAATTTGGCCCTAGAGGTCGAGTTCTTAGGTTTTGTATATTGTTTCACTAGCATAAGGACTAAGTCACCAACTGTAAATCATCTCTCTTGGACTCTTTTGTTGTAATACCTTGCTGCCCACTGTTGATAGGCGGTGAGACAAAGCTGGGAGTCGATTCTTCATTCTTCCAATATTTTAAGTTCTGCGACCATTAATAGAGCATTTGTTTCTTCATTATAATTGACAACTTGACTAGTTGATGAAATCATCTTGATTGGAAGGACTATTTTGATATCATAGGTTGAAAAAAATGGTGCATGTTTCCTAAGTCGTGGTTCGGTTCATCATTTTGTAGGCTCAAAGGATCTTAAGTAGTTCCTCAGCCCACCTTCCTTTTAAGTCATCAAGGCAATTCTAGCATATATACGTGATAATTTTATTTACCAAGCTTTAACTTGCCCATTAGATTAAGGGTGGATAACAGTTGAGAAGTTCTTATGTATGACGAGATCTTCTCAGAACCTTTTCATCTTGGCGTTATGAAATTGCTTGCCATTGTCTGAGATGAGAGACTACGGAATGCTGAAACAACAAACAATATGAATCCAAATGAAATTTGTGTAGTTGGCCTCAATTATTGTCATGAAAGCCTTGACCTTAACCCATTTGGTATAGTTACCGATCATGACTGTTGCGAATTTAAATCCTCCCAGTGCTATGGCAAATAGACCAATAATGTCAATACCCCATTTTGCAAATGATCACAAACTTAATATCGACGTCAAATTCTTCGGTCAGACCCTCGGCACCGTGGCATAACACTAATATTTATCACACTTGTGTGCATATTCCATTGCATGTTTCTTACGTTTCAAACAGTAATACTCTTATCTTAGTGTTTTATGGGCTAGGGACGACCCCTAGAGTAGTTCCCACACAAGCCTTCATGAACCTTTTTCAAGATCTATTGAGCTTCATCCTTATTCAAAAAATAGAGCAAATTAGAAGAAGTACCTCATCGGTAAAGGATCCCATCGTGTAGCAGATAGCATGCTGACCTTTAACATGTTCTCTTTGCTTCGATTAGGTCGACTAGTAATTCTCTATCGAGCAATTACCTCAAGATCAAAGTCTTCCAATTATTCTCTTGCACAATAGGCATGACCGAATCATAGGGAATTCTAACATCTTGACCGAAACTTTGAGAGCTTGCCTCTCACCGTCCTTAAATACAAAACCATCTACTCATCCTTAACTTTGTATTCCTCCTTAATCTGATTCACCACCAACTGCGAGTTCTTATACACCACCAATGGTTCAGCTTTCATGTGGTGGTCGGGACAAAGCCAAACAATTGTCACCTTATACTTAGCCTCGTTGTTTGACGCTCTGAAGTTAAACCTAACTGTTGTTATTATCTTGTGATGAGCCGTCGACATATAGCTTCCACTTTGGTGGTTCTTCATCTACCTCTATTCTAGCCTCATCTAGACAAACTCTTAGCTCGGCCACAAAGTTGGCTAATACATAACCCTTTATTGTTGTACGCAGCTTGTACTCTGCATCGAACTGGTTTAGCTCGACTAATTATTTCAAGAGCCAACCCGATGTAACTTGTTTCAGCAGCACCTACCTTAGGGGTAATTGGTTAACACCATGATCTTGTGCTCCAAAAAATACTACTTTAATTTTCTAGATGACATGATTAAAGCCAAGGTCAGTCTTCAAATTTGGGTATCTTGTCTTAACATCTAGGAGATGCTTACTTGCATAGTACACTGGAAATTAAACCATCATTTCCTTTCGTTTCAATACCTTGCTTAAGGCATGCTTGGAAATAGCAAAATAAGTAAATAAGGTTTACCTAGGAGAGCTTTAGAAAGCAAAGGGGGTTTCCCAAGATATTCCTTAAGATGCATGAATGCCTCATCATACTTCTTCTCCATTGAAACTATTAGAAAACGAGTACATAGTGGATTTTAAAATTATAAAAATAAATCTTTTCTATAAACTAGTTAGATATGGTATATGTGATAAATTAATAAAAGATGTTTCGTACCTTGTAAAATTAGATCCATACTTGTGATAGGAAACCGTATGCCATAACTGCTATTGAGAATTGTATCCAAAAAAGCCTTAATAAGCTGGTCTTCTTTGTTATTCTCTTTTCTACAACCAGAGTACAAGTAGGCACGTCGATCAATTATGCTCTCGGTAAATACTCCCCATAATCATAAGAGAACAATAAGAATTATTGTTCCAGTTCAGCAACAATTCTTTAGAGTGAGAATTTCTCTCTAAACTTCTTAAGTGACTTCACTTATAATGTACAACTACAGGAAAGTTAGATGGGACTAATTTTAATTAGATTACGATTCAAAATTTTAGTGTGAATCAACTCCTATAGCTAAAACTGTGTTTGACACAAATTAGTGACGTGGTAGGGGGAGTTGACCGCCCTACACTAGGGCTGACCGGAGTGATGTAGTAGCCAACTATCACCCGTTTCTAGCTCCTGGAGAGATATCTAATTCTTCTGTTTGAATTGATTGGATAATCCCTAATTTATTTGACCCAAGTATCTTTCATAGAGTCTCAATTTTGATTTAAAGAACCGAATGGAAAAGTTATCTGATTAAAACAGTTATATACATATAATTCCATATTCAAATAAAATATATTTCAAATAATTCAATATCTTTATCATGAATTAATTCATAAAATTAATTCAACCAATAAATCAAACATGAATTATTAAACACAATTAATTGAATTTTAACCAATCCTAAGAATTAACATAAGTTACCAATATGTCAAAAAATCAAGCTACATCGTTTCAGGAAAATACGTGAGCTAGCAAAGAGGACTCAATTGACATATATAAATCAAGCTCCTATAATTACAAAATAACATATTCTTAATATGTACATTTTATAATTATCAACTCTAAAGCTATTCCACTAAAAGCTTAGAACTACATTCTTGAACTATATATAAATTATGAAACTCCAATAGGTTAATCATCTATGACATATCATAATATGTAACATAGTTACCAATATGTCGAAAAATCAATCCGCATTGTTTCAGGAAAATACGTGAGCTAGCAAAGAGGACTCAATTTATATATATAAATTAAGCTCCTATAATTATAAAATAACATATCCTTAATATGTATATTTTATAATTATCAACTCTAAAGCTATTCCACTAAAAGCTTAGAACTACACTCTCGAACTATATATAAATTATGAAACTCCAATAAGTTAATCATCCATGGCATATCATAATATGTAACATCCCCATAGGATATTCATAATCGGCTTTAGGGTAAATTTTGTTTTACCTTCCTAATTATATTTATCTTATATTCCATTGTCTCACCATTGGAATACTTATTATTCATAACCAATAGAAATAGTATATTGTTTGGTTACACACATGTATCTAAATGGTTGAATGCTTTAGCTTCCAATTACAGGATAATGCTTATAAGAGAATATCATTGATTCTACAAAAGAGCTATGGGTTTATATCTATGAATAACAAGTCTACGTCATTCAATAGTCGTGTCTCCAACATACCGGTATCTATACCTTTATATAGTTCAGGATATCAACTTTTGCTATATCAAAAGACATAAGTCAAGAATATGGACCCATTGATTCATTTCAGGATTAAGATATAACGTATATGATTGTCTAAAGTGAATTGATTTATTCAGACAGAATTATTAACTAAATCAATTCATCTTTAGTCTCGATCTAATATATTATCACTAATGACAATATACCAATGTGATCTAATATATTATCACTAATGACAATATACCAATGTCTCTACTCGTAGAGTCCCACTCAGATGACCAAAGCAAGTTATCTCCCATTAAGGATGTAACCAACATAACAATCTTGACATGAGTAAAATGCCCAACCTTATTTCCTCTATTGCAAACCTTTTGTATTTAGACCATCACTTTAATATGCATGTCTTCTGTATAATTTGTCTATCATATGTACGATCTCAAGGTTTAGATTGACAGTATCAGATTTTTGATTGCTTATTCTACATGCAACATAAATGAACATAAAGAGGATATATTTGATATATGAAATAAATATTAAACTATTTATTGATTAAATATCTTAAAACAATTACATCATTTAATCTTTAGGGCACCTAATCTAACATAGAAGGCTTCGATCCTTTCAACACCTCAGAAAATGGCACACACTTGTTTGTCACCCTTGAAATGAATTTGTTTAGTATGGTGACACAACCCTGTCAACTTCCGAACCTCCTTCGGCTTTGGGGGGGAGGGGGTTCTATGTTTAATAATGCCCAAATCTTTGTAGGTTTAACCTTGATGCCTCATCGGCTAATTATGAGCCTAAAAAATTTACCAAATGTACTCCATTTTATATTTTCTCAATCTGGAATATCTCATCCAGATGAGCTATATGGAAGCTTGCTCTTACAATCTTAATCAACATGTCATCTATATATACGTCCATCATCCTGCCTATCTATTTGGCAAACATTTTGTTTACAAAATGCAGATATGTTGCCCTGGCATTCTTTAACTCAAACGACATGATGAGATAACAATAAAGGCCACTATCAATGATAAAGGAGGTATGCTCCTGGTCTTGAGGGTATATAGGGATACTATTATAGCCTAAGTATGCATCCATGAAGCTCAAAAGCTCATGCCCTATCATGGCATCAACTAGTTCATCGATTCTAGGAAGGGGAAATATCTTTTAGGCATGCCTTATTAAGGTTACTAAAATCGAAGCATGTCCTCCACTTTTCGTTTAGATTTCTCACCAGCACTAGGCTAGAAATCCAATCAGGGTAGAGAGATTCCCTGATGAACCCATTCCTTTTTAGTTGGTCGACCTCCTCACAAAGTGCTTCATACCTCTCCGCATTCATTGGCCGCCCCTCCTGTCTTTTTGGTGGATATGTTGGGTCAATGTTAAGCCTATGATAAACGACTTTTGAGTCGATTCCTTCACTATCATCATGAGCTTATGCATAGACGTCGAGATTATTTTTGAAACCTAATAAGCTCGTCTAATATTTTCTTTGACAGAAGGACCCAATCCTACGAAACCTCAAAGGCTCATTATCATCCACCTTAATCTCTACCAACTCATTTGTGGGAGGCTCTTAAAGTAAAATGAATTTAGTAAACCATGCTTTTACCCACAAAAAAAAATTGAGAAGGAGAGGTTGCTTTTTCACAGTGACTTCTGCTGTCATAGTTCAAATTTACTAAACTGACTTTAGTAACTAAACATAATTCTCAATCTACCCATTTTTCCATAAAAATTGATAATGTAATATTTCAAATATTTATTTTAAAATTAAAAATATTTTACAATATAAAAATAACAAATTTATTTTAATGTTTTTAAAAAATTAAATGTTCTAAAATAGAACAACGAAACAGAAATGTTAAAATTTTTTTATTATTGTAATTTTTTTTATTTTTGAGCATTTCATTAAGCAAGTAAAAAATAATATTGTAGGGTGTTTGGTGACTGCAAGAAATGGATACTTAAAACATTAACTTTTGCAAGGTTGATAGATGTGTGATATTAAAAATTTACTTTCAATTTCTTATTTTCTATTTAATTTTTAAGTAGATGTATTATTTCATCCCTTGAATAAAAGCAATTTACCTATTTATAAATATTTTAAACAATAAATTATTTTGGTATAAACATATTATATAGACTTAAAATTAGAAATAAAACTAAAACTATTAATATATTATTAAAGTATTCATATATTTTTGTCAATAGACATTTGCACAAAAATTTACACATAATTTACAAGCACCTAGAATTTTGCTTCTTGTTTTTGGAACATCTTTAAAAAATAATTTACCAAATGTCCACTTTCTTCTGATCACGATAGCATCTTCTTACTAACAACATAGCACATCACAGCTGCAACAATATAGAAATATTAAACTGACACTAAAAACTCAACTTTGATCTGACATTTGTATGAGATATCAGAAAGTTGGGCATGATAAGCAGCGAAAGTACGCGTAGGATGAGCTTATGATGCATAATTTGCGTACTTATTATTATAATAAAGTGGTAGTGAACTTCATATTTGCATAAATAAAAATGTCCAAGATTAATTAATACATTTTGCAAATGTACGTAACATGTTGTAGAGCCGGTGTTTCTTGGAGTTGAGATTACTTGAGAAGTTAATAACCGCAGAACTAAATTACTTCTTAAATTTTGCTGAATAAACTAATTTAATTTTCTTGTTTCACTTGAATGAAAACATAATTAAGAGAATGTTGTATTTAGAGGTGTGGAGAAGAAATAATAAAAGTTTAATATTTCAAGTGCCCATGGATTCGCCTAGAATAAGGACTTTTTAAGCCAAGCAGGAAAGTGGTTAGACAAGTTGATGATCGTGTGAAGCGGAGAAAGCCTATTTTTGCATTTTGACTTAAACAAGAACTTGAGTCAATAATTCATTTAATAATAGAAATTTAGTGGAAATATAGCATAATGAATTTTGAATATAACGATAATAGAAAAAAGTGAAAAACAAAAGGAGATGAAAATCGTAAAATAGACGATTAAAATGTTCCGTTAGGGCGTTACTAAATCATTTTTTTTTTAAATACAAACAACACATGTAGGAAAACATGTAACGTGGTTATGTACGACTACTTTAAGTAATGAAAGTAATACAAAGGAGATAATGGAAAATAAGTACGCAAAATGTAAAAGCTTATTATTGGTGAAAATAGGAACATGATGAACTTGACGCCAATCTACTCATCTTATACAGTAGCGGCTGGAGTTGGAAAAGGACCGTGGTAGAATTTTCTACGTTTTTCCACTGGGATAGGGGCTCAATATGGATTCAGAATCACAAACTTTGCCCACTATTCTAATTAAATAATTTAATCTAATAATCATCTAGTTAAAACTTCTGTGATAACATTTATCCAATAAATTTAAAGCAATCAGATAATCCTATTAGGACTTTAAACTAATAGCTATACTCTCTTCAACGACAATAGATTCAAATCCTTTATCTAAACCAATTTTAGAAATTATAGCATCCCTAATAATTAATTTTTTACTTTTTTTGTATAATTAATAATTATTACACATCTTAAATAATTGAAATAATTCAGTGTGAGCCAATCTTCTCTTGAAGCAAATTAATACTTCATTTATAAAAAGAAAATGTTGCTATATTACATGGTCAGCGTAATTTTTCTTTTTTCTTTGTTTTTTTTTTTGTTTTTTACAAATAATAATTGAATTCCGAATCAGGAAAATACAAACACTAATTCTGAGGCACACGAACCAAATGCACATTTAGCAACTTAACTCCATCCACAAATTAGAATCACCAATAAGTTCTACTGAAACACTCAAGAGGGTGACACAAACATGTACTGAGTTCTAACATGAGAAATTCGAACATGCATACTATTAATCAAACACACAAATGGCTTTTCAAATACACCAAGGCCTTTCACAATATAGCAAAGAACAAGGACTTGTAGACTAGACATAAAAATTAAAACAAAAAATAGAAAGACCATTATCTCCTATTGATCAATGTCAAGAGATCAAAGGCAAGAGAAATTCGAAGAGGCACATAATTAACCAAACACACAAATGGCTTTTTCAAATACACTAACACCTACCACAATACTGCAAAGAACAAGGACTTGTAGACTAAACATAAAAATTAAAACAGAAGATAAAAAGACCAAAATCTCGATTGATTGATATCAAGATATCAAAGGCACTGACGCCTAACCGCAACACCACAAAGTACAAGAACTTACAAACCAGTCATAATGACTATGTGGGAACCATTGATTATAATTGTTTTTACTGTGGCATGTGAAAGCTTTTTACTTGTAGCAATTTTTTTCTTTTTATTGTAGTATGTGAGAATTTATACTGTTTATAACTGAGATAGTGGTTAAAATCACTCCTACCATACAACATCTAAGAGAAAGTAAGGGGACTACCTTTATTATTTGAAAAGAAAACGAACCAAACAACATAAATATACTACAACCAAAAGACGGAAACATCATCATCATTGTCTAGTTTTTTTTTTTTTACCAACATGTGATCAGTAAAATTCAATGAAAAAGAAAAAAAGGTGCAGTAAAGAATCATCTACCAAGTTGTTCATTAAATGCCTAACTAGCATGTTGCGATTTTTTTTTTTTAATTTCTGATAAAGAAAGACCCATTCAAAACAAATGTTTGTTTAATATTGTTGAAATTTTTGGTGCTGTAGAAAGTGGTGTATTTCACAATTTCGAACAGATCACCAATTTTTTTTTTAGTTAGAATCAGAGATAAATCTTGGTTCCTTGATGTAATGTCACTCAAATGATGCATGTTTAGATGTAGATTTGTTATAAGTACTAAAGTAGCTGTCATTTCCGTATGCAATTGAGATTAGTAAAAGGATTGTTGAGCTGGTAAGCATGTAAACAATATTTGGCTTAAAAACCGACTGAACATTTTTCTCTTGTATTTGCTTCTTTCTATTTTTTTTTATTTTATAAAAAATTATAAGAAGGATAGGTAATCGGCTAGACAACCGAAACAAGTAATCCATTAATTATCTAGCCCTTATTGAATACTAGTCGCTCAGATCAATCACTAGAAATATGAACAAACTGTAGAATGGTCCAGGTAGGAGGTGACAGAAAGAAAAGTAAGCATGCAGTGGTCAAAATTAATCTATCAGGTAGTTTCCAATATAAATATATATATATACACCACGTTTTTTCCAGCGGATAAGATGATGATTTTCTACAAAAACGGTTCTTAAAGACGTGTCATCTAATTTATCCACTTTTTGTAATAGTGTCAAACTTGAATCTGCCTTCTTCTTTTTTTCTTTCAAAATTTTCCTATTTCTAGAATGTTTTTGAACTAAAAGGGTACCACTGTAATTTTACGTTCGAAAAAAATGTTTGGGGGGATGATTTTATTTGGAATACCATAGCTATGCTAATGGAACTTTTTGAAACACTATTTTGATGAAGCCGAATAATGAAGTATACTAAAATATTATCTTCCTATTAGAACCAAATGTTAGTGAATTTTTGCGTGGAACAAGAAATAAAAAAAAATATAGGAATAACAACGAGTTTGAAGTGTATAAGAATACTTTTATAAAAGTTTTATTTGCCTCGCTATTAAATTTGCTAACAGATTTTGAGGACTGATTACCTTAAAAATACAACAAACTTTACAATATCTAGCAATAATATTACGTTTCAAAATAATATATGAAACCTATAATTCTCTAAAGATTTAATAACATGCAGGGATGTCATTTTATGAACTATTGTAACCATATCAACGCATAGAACCTTTCACGTAAAGGTATCATTTTATGAAACAACATAACTATTACAACAGATATATTTATCTGTAATAGATGTACGATTGGTATAAAAGCATACAACCAATCAATATAATAGTTCGAAACAATTTAAAGTCAAACAATTCTAACATCAGCCTTTTTCGTGAGGGCGTTGAGGCACTGTCCTTTGGGTGCCATGACGCCTAGTGCCATAACATCCTACCACCGAGGCACTAGGTTCATTGTCTTGAAAGTGCTGTTTGCACTATTCCAGCACTACAACCTCAATTTCTATCACTACGGCACTACATGTTGATTTTAAAAACATCAATGAATATGTATTTTTCATATTTATTTGTGTGATTTTTAATCTTAACACTTGATAAACATATTACATTCTCTCTTACATTTAATCACCTAGTTGTCCAAGCAACAAGATGCTTAACACTAAAATAAACAAAAACGAAAAACAAAAATGGTCAGCTATGGCCTGGCACATGTGTACTCAATTATTATCAGGGAATTCGTATAGTATAGGAACGGAGTTTTGTTTGCATTATGAAGCTTCGTACATATATGGTCACCAAAAGACCTTATTTAAAGAGGACAAAGTAAGAAATCCAATGAGGACGGTTTTAACGTAATAGAACAAGCATCTCCAATCATCATTTTTAATGTGGAAAAAAAGGTGGGATGCTTTGTTCGTATGCAAAAAAATTAGTTGGATCAACCATAGTCTTTACATAAACCAACCTGTAAAAATTGTTCTTAAAATACTTAGTACCCCAAATGCTTGCCTGTTTAACATAATCATAATCATAATTACTTTTGGTGTCACCTTTATTTGGATTAACCCCAATATCTAGGTCTCTGAAGTTTTGATAAGCTCCCCTTGGATTACTTGACACATAAGGAGTCATGTCATTGTAAACGCTTCTTACCCAGCTAAGATGCTTGTTGGTTTTCGTGATATTTCCATCATCTTCATATGAAACCATATATCGAAGATTGTATAGGTTTCCAGCTCGATGTGGGAATGGGATTGCGGAATCCGGAATCTGGTCCATTTTCCCTCCATAAGGAAATAATTCGACATAACCTTGTCCTACCGCTTCTTCGTACAGCCTACCCAGCAATTTTTCAAACGCATCATCTGGAATGGGCTTTTTCACATAGTCAGATTTCAATTTGAAACCCATAAAATCGAAATGGACTGTTCTATTGAGTAGAGCGTCTGAAGATTCTCCATTTCTAAAGACGTTAAAATAGAGAATTGTTTGGATCCATGTCATTTCTTTGCACTCTTCTTTAAGCAAACCCAACTCGGGGAACTCCTTTTGCATCAACGGAAGAAGCCTATCTTGTTTGCCATGGAACAAGGCCGTGACAAGAGTACCCATTTCAGTTTTATTGTTCCCTTCTTTATCAACAGTACTCATAGTTCGAAATGAGACGAAAAGAGATAGATCCTTGTCAATTTTGTTACAACGACGTTGATATCGATGGAAAAATTTCTTTGTTGCATTGTCTTCCCAATTCCTCGCGGCTTCAATGACAGTCAATGTTTGAGGCACGTCCACTAGTTGAATTTTCCAGGCAAGAACAATTCCAAAGCTTCCTAATCCACCACCGCGTATGGCCCAAAACAAATCTTCACCCATAGACTTCCGATCGAGAAGTCTTCCTTCAGCGTCCATTAGTTGCGCGTCAAGAATATGGTCAGATGCCAGCCCATATTTTCGCGTCGAGTAGCCATAGCCTCCGCCACCTAATTGTCCACCAACACAAACAGTATGGCAAACACTGCCTGGGAAGCCAAGAGTTTTGCTTTTTTTGTCAATCCAATAGGCAAGTTCGCCAAGCGTCACTCCTGCTTGAACCCATGCAGTCTTGCTTTCCAAATCAATGTCAACGGAACTTAGGTTTCTCAAGTCAAGTATGAAAAAGGTGACATTGGACATATAAGAGAGGCCCTCATAATCATGGCCACCACTTCGAATTCGCATTTGCACGCCATGTTTCTTGGAGCAATCAATACTGGTTTTTATGTGGGAGGTATGAAATGGTGTGACGATGACAATTGGATCTCTGGTGGGAGAAGAAAGAAAACGAGGATTCTGAGTAGTTGAATTCAATATAGTTGAATAAGACAGCTTATTTGGAGTGTAGATAATGGATTCAGGAATGAAGGTAGAATTGGATTTTGATGTAGGAGTGGTAAGGCACTTAAGAAAGCCTTCATGAGAGCGATCAGCTGAAGCTACCAGAACAAATGAAAAAAGGAAGATGGTAATTTTGGCAAATGACAAAGAGGACAAGAAGGACTTCATTTTTCTTTATATGAGAGTGGATTCTTGAGATGAGAGTGGAAGGCTATTGATTGCCACCTAATTTATAGCCAAGGGAGGATTCAATTGGCTATTAAAAAAAATGAAATAATTACATGATAACATTTGACATTGACTTGAGCGCCAATATCTTCTCCACTTGCTGCACGAAATTACTTAATGAATAAGTGCATTGAATATTGAATGAACATGTGGATGAAAGCATACTTTCGTGGATAATACTCATTCAATCATTTCATTTGACATTTTCAATGGATAATATTCTCTCATGAACCTCTGGCACTTTTGCTAGGCCTGCTTAGTCTCCGCTCTATAGGGAAAGCATACTTTTGTAATGATAAAATATTTCCACAAAATCCATTGACAGAAGCCACAAGCACGGTGAGAAACTAGTGAAAAGATTGTCATTTTTAACAAATATATATATATATGTATATATATAAATATACACAATAATTTTTCGTTTTATTCTTTTGAAAAGCTAGGCAAGTAATTTCATTTCATTTTTTAAGGAAAAAAGAAGAATAAAAATTCATTTAACTATGCTATTTTCGGAATACACATACATACATAGGATGTCATTTTGGGAACGAGTCTACGGTGAGATAAGATGTCTATAACTAAATTTGCTGAATTTTCTTCTTCTTTTTTTTTTTTTCCTAACTTGGATGATAGATGACATGAGAGAATCATGTTTTAAAAAGAGGGTTCGGTAAGAGTATGACATGTGTCAATTTGTCAGCGACGAATCCAATATTTGACAGCCACGTTGAAACAAATAGAAGACTTTGCTTTTAATAACATGGGTTATGGATGAGTATTAATAACAACTTGAATCATTCTAATGTAAAAAGTTTGTCAGATCTGCAATCTTATGACAGAAACATCGTACAGTGATGAAGTGGTGAGAGATGAAGCGGTGAGAGAGAGAAGAAAAATGATAACGTTGACTAAATATTGCTGTAACGTACTGTAGATGTGGGTTATCAAATAAGAGCATATGAATATACATGTGTGTGTATATATATGTATATGAATAATGTGTGCCATTAATTATCATAAAAATGTTAATCATCCAATTCATTGCAACTATTATATTTATATCAAACAGCTAATAATAACGATATCTCTTGAAAATATAATCATTAAAACTACTCTCATATATATATATATATATGAACTTGTTTTTATCTGTTTCATTTTTAATCAAGGCATATCTTAACAACAATTTATGATATGGGTTGATAAGAATTCAATTTATTAATTATCAAAGTATTTTTTAGTCAACTATCTACTTCCTTACAACTATCAAATTTATATCAAACGGCTACTAATAGCAGTACCTATTAGACCGTAACCATTAAATATATATTTATCTATGTATATGAAGAATTAGTATCCCCATAGTTTTTTTTCTTAGTAGCTTCATTTTTTATGTGTATTATTAAAATTAAATCAATTATTCTAAGAAGTGATTGCAAAAATAGAAATAGTAAAATAGACAACAGTTTTAAACTGTAATAGAATCAAGCGTCATTGTATGTATATGCCCCTTAAACAAAAGCCTTAACTATTGTATGGTGTGCTCATTTACCCCCCAGAGATGAGGATAATGGGACATTTAATGACGATTTTTGGACGTTAAATGTCCATATTAGATGACCGTTTATAACTTAACAGTTGATGAATGGCTTACAAATTATCTATCATCCAATGTGTGGCAGAAAAAACAGAAGTTGTTCTCCTGTGGCACATGTCTCGTGCATTGTCTTGCATTCTACTAATTTTGGCAACATAATTATACTACAAAATTAAAAATAATATTTGCATAATAAGAATGGATGGTCGGCCACTGTGGTCCCACAAACATTGTGTGCCTCCAAAATTCATTATGATTTAATAACTAAAAATGTCATTATTTAATATTTGTAATAATTAATTTATTTATTCATTATTCATAATTAATTTATTTTAACTAATTTTATTTAAAATTCTATAATTCTAAACTAATTATTGAAACCCAATAATT
Source organism: Artocarpus heterophyllus (assembly GCA_025403435.1). NCBI lineage: Eukaryota > Viridiplantae > Streptophyta > Magnoliopsida > Rosales > Moraceae > Artocarpus > Artocarpus heterophyllus. The sequence goes on from CM046346.1 coordinate 24,176,874, forward strand.
CCACTTGCTTCAACAATATTTACAATGATGATGGAATAATGAACTCATAATAATAAACTCAAATTAATTAAACTCTTTAACTAAAAAAGATATATCTTTTATCAATTCCAAAGTTAATGTACTAAAAACTTGAAATTATACTTTTGAAATTACAGATATATAATTACTCATAAATAGAGTTGTTCATTTGATATACTATTATATGTAAATTGATCATCTATAAATAGTTCATAGTTAGAGCTCAATAGAAATCTGTTAACCTATCTGATTGTATCTTTATTCTTTAATGCCTTATTCTCTAATGAATAATAAGTTCATGAATTTAATCACAAATTTAAGCGAAAATATATTTTTGTCCTACCCAAGAGCTTAATTTTAATTGCTGACTGATCCAATTACAAACTGCCTAGCAAACAGTTAGCTGGGAACAAATTCCAGCATCACACTTACCAGTTTTGATATCCTCTTTTTCTTAATCGATTAGCCTCAAAATCCTAACTTTGAAATCAAACACACGTGACCTCTAACTCAATTTGCCTTGGTTTTAAAACTGTTCAACGTAACCATTTGATTTATTAAAAACTAATCAAAATGCACGTCTGTCCAACTGTCCATAATGCTAATTAACAGTTTTACTGATGCGACATGTATTAAAAATAAATTAAAGCCATTAAATTCGGACTAGATTATATAAACAGTTAAACATTAAAAAAATAATAAAAGTACTTTATTAATTTAATTTTTTAATTGTATTTTCCCCTCTTTTCCCCTTCTCATTTCATCTTCACTCTATCTCTCACTGCAAACTTCGACCCTTTCTAAGATCACCATTATTTCAAGAAGCCTATTATTGTTCCTCTAAACATGTTCCTCATCTATGATCATTGAAAAAAGAAAAGAAAAAAAATAAGGAAAATCTCACGTAGAAAAAATCTAAATTTGTAAAAAAAAAAAAAAAAAAGATATATAAATTGCATCAAATCACATGTTTTCAGCACTCAAAACTCAGACAGTGATAATTGTAGATTAATGGTCTCATCATTCACATTCACAACAATTATTTGCGACTTTAAACTCGTCAAATATAAGGATAAGTTTCATTTACACCACACACCACCCTTTCTAGACTTTGACAACTATATCATCTTATCCTCTGAATTTTTAAAATTGATATGCACACAACTACTCTAAAACATTAAAAAAAAATTCCCCTAAAACCAACAATGCCTTTTGTCATTGGCGTTACGTTCATAAAAATTAATTTTACCCTCAAATTTTGATAACTACGTCATCCCTTAACCTCCGCTTTAACTTCAAAAACTAATACGAACGCCTCGTGAAGTTATAAAGCAATTTCAATAATATCACGATTGTACAGCCTGCAGCGAATATGAATATTTGTTTATAATTGGCTAATGACATTTGGGAATGACTGCCAGGTTACGCGGTGGAGCTGGGTTTGAAATGACTGTCAAAGTTATGCGTGTGGAGTTGGATTGGAAAACGACGGACAAGTTAGGTGGTGGAGTTGCGTTGGAAACTACTAAGTTATGCGTGTGGAGTTGTCAAGTTATGTGTGCGGAGTTAGGTCATTGACATTTTGGAATGACTATCCCGACCGCGTAAACCGACTATTGCATAATATGTTAATTGTCGATTACACTATTACATAATATGGTCTTTGATATTCTTTCAATTTCTTGCACATTGTTTAATGCTCCAACATACTTGTGTTTGTTTTTCCTTGCTTAATTTAAACGGTATTTAATGAAATTTGACAGCGATGTTTTGCCGAATATAAGCAATATTTGTTGCTTTTAAAAATACATGTCAAATAGATCGAAATCGTTTTATTGCTTTGAATAATATGGGTGATGAGTGATTATTATATGGGCGGCCTGCCCAGATGAATCATTCTAATAGGATTAAAAAATTCATATAAGTCTAGTAAACGTTCATATGACCTGCAAACTTATTAGAGACAACGTACATCGTGACTAAATATTGTTATGAATATAAATATGTATCCATCAGGATTGAGATCAACTGTTGATTTTTGATGTCTTAAACTGTCACGCCCCGGAGTACGGGAGGTGACGTGGCGGAATATTTAGATTAATTAAAAGCGGATTAAATTAAAATTAAGTGTTTAAGAATCCAATTAAGTAAGAAATAAAGAGATTTTCCACCACATATGATAAACGAATTTTTAAATATTTAGCAAATAATAATAATTGAATAAAAACTGCGAATATGGGTTCCACAACCCACAACTTGTGCACACACATGGATCTGACAATATCATAAATACAATTACAGTCCAAGTACAAATAAAGTTAAGTCTTACATGCCTTGATTAAATAGTACAAAAGATAAAATAAACTCTCCTATTGCTCCTGAGTTCGGTCTGAAGAATCTTCTCCAAACCTAAAGGGGAAACCACCTAAGGGAAATTTAAAACAATAAAACGTGAGCGAAAGGCTCAGTAGGACTAAGTTTTATAAAAATAGTTTAACGCAAAGGAACATAGCATTAATAGAAGTTATTCAAAGGAAACTTAAATAAATAAATAATAAATAATTTGAGTAGAACCGTTCTGTCACAGAACAGTCCACTCGTCAAATCAAGACACCAATTTACTTTTACCTAGGCAAACCATGATGTCACCACCGTAGTGGCCCAGCTGGGTTTCGGGACCTGCCCCCAAGGTCGATCGCCACACGACCCGATCTCTGATATGGCATCATGCCCATGTGTTTATTATCATTATCATTCAAAACCCAATTACCGAGTGTTGTCAATTACATTTATTATGAAATTCATTTCAGTTCACGGTATATTAAAATATAACCGATAAAACCATTTTCAAACAACCGTTGAAAATATTTTGATAGAAATCATTTTCAAAGCCAAATCATTTCAAAACCAGGCTACCAAAGAAATAGGATAGAAGTCCTACCTCAATACTCGTGCCGGTACCCCACACCGCAATCCCGGTCCGCTATACGTTAGCTCCACGGAACCACGAACGATCCTAGAAACAAACTAAGTCGATCAATATCTAGTTCGAAGCATTCTATGTTACTAAATCATTTCATGATGTCCTAGTGTGCCATTTGTACCTTTAAAATCATCCTATAAGGTTGGGATTTAAATCAGGGTTCAAAACAGTGAAAACAGGTGAAAATCACAAAATTTTCTATGCCTCGGTCGGCCTGCCGGACGCCCTGCTTCGGCCTGCCGAACTGCACAGTTCGGCCTGCCGGAAACAAGGTTCGGCCTGCCGAACATTTCCCCAGATTCGGCCTGCCGGTCGGAAGAACACCGACCTGCCGATCATCACTCCGGCCTGCCGAACATGAACTTCGGCCTGCCGAACTGGGAAAACCCAGAAATCCCAGCCACGGGTTTCTCGATCCCCAAAATCCAAATCTTGATTCCAACCTGTTTTTCTCAAATCCCAGGCATGAAAAACAATTATACTTGATAGAAAAACATTCTAAAACATGTTTGGACTCATTTAAACAAGATTTTGACTCAAAATCCTCAAAAATCCGAAAATGAGAAAAAGAGGAGAAAAATGAAAAATCTTGAATTCAATCCGTTTTTCTTCAATCTAAACTTAGATTCTAGTTGTTCTAAGTTCATTTAACACAAATCCACGGTTTTCTAAGCTTAAACAAACTTAGATTTCAAAAACACACAAATTTGGAAATTTTGTAAAAAGTTTAGAAATTTTGAATCTAACCTTGAATCGAAGCTTCAATCCGCGTTCTCGGTTGCCGAATCACGTCTCCGAGCTTCCTCCTTGCTGTTCCGAAGCTTAGATTCGAATGGAGTTCAAAAATTTGAGAGAGAATTGAGAGAGAAAGAGAGCTGCCGAGAGAGAGAGAGGTGTTGCGGGAGAGTGAGGAGAGAGAGAGGAAGGAAGGAAATAAATAGAGAAAATCGGTGGGCGGTTTTACTGTGCGAAAACCATGTGCCGCCCACGGTTTTGCAAAACAAAGTATTTTTAACATTTTACAAATTGTTGTGTTTTAAAACTCAAAACATCATTTTAAATCAATAAGAAATCTTTTGAACACATCAATTTAACAAAACAACCAAAATTTCAAAAATCCAACCAAATAGTCTAATAAATGTTAAAACGTTAATTATGGCACACTAATTCATCATTTACATTACATTAACATTAAATAAATTTCGGGACGTTACAACTCTCCACCCCTAAAAGAAATTTCGTCCTCGAAATTTACAACTCATCTCAAAAACAAAACAAATGCGGATACAGCTCCCGCATACTCGACTCTAATTCCCAAGTGGCTTCATCAACCCCGTGATGCTGCCACACAACCTTTACCAATGGTATCTCGCGACGACGCAAGCTAATCACTTTCCGGTCGATAATCTGAATCGGCACTTCTTCGTACGTCGTATCCTCCTGAACCTGTACATCACGAAACGAAACTATCTTATCCTGCCCAGGTGGACACTTCCTAAGCATCGACACATGAAACACATCGTGCACATGAGAAAGTTCGTGCAGAAGATCAAGCCGATAAGCGACCACACCAACTCGCTGAGTGATCTCGAATGACCCAATATACCTCGGAGCGAGTTTCCCACTCACTCCGAACCGCATAGTTCCCTTATGAGGTGACACCCTCAAGAGAACAAAATCTCCAACCGCGAACTCTAAGGGTCTACGTCTCTATCTGCGTAGATCTTCTGCCGACTCTGAGCTGCTCTCAATCGATCCCGGATCACCGCGACTTTCTCGTTGCTGTCACGAATCTCATCTGGCCCAAGAATAACTCTATCCTCTGGCTCGGCCCAACACACAGGTGACCGACACGGTCGCCCATACAACGCCTCAAATGGTGCCATGCCGATACTCGCCTGATAACTGTTGTTGTACGCGAACTCCGCCAAATGCAAACATTGCTTCCAATTCCCGCCGAAGTCCAACGCATAAGCACGCAACATATCCTCGAGAACCTGAATAACCCGCTCAGACTGCCCATCAGTCTGAGGATGAAACGCCGTACTGAAGTTCAAATCTGTACCCAAAGCTTCCTGAAAACTCCTCCAGTACTTAGCATTAAACCTGGTGTCTCGATCAGAGGTGATGGACAAAGGAACTCCATGCAACCTCACAATGTTCTGCATATACAACTCCCCAAGAATCTTCCTCGAACACGTCGACCTAAACGGAATGAAATGCGCCGATTTCGTCAACCTATCGACCACAACCCAAACTGCATCGTGCCGCTGCTCCGTCCTCGGCAAACCTGTGAGGAAATCCATCGTCACATGCTCCCATTTCCACCCTGGAATAGGAAGTGGCTGAAGCTGACCTGCAGGCTTCTAATGCTCAGCTTTCACCTGAAGACACGTCGAACACTTGGCCACGTACTCTCGAACATCTTTCTTCATGCCTCTCCACCAATATTGTCTCTTCAAATCATGATACATCTTGGTGCTCCCCGGATGAATAGCGAACTGAGACCTATGAGCTTCGTCTAGAACGGCTTTCGTCACCTCGGTGATAACTGGAACTGCAAGACGCTCCTGGAAGTACAACGATCCATCTGCATGCACGCTCCATTCTTCAAACTGCTCCCCGTTCTGAATCCGCGACCAAATCCCCTGCAAATGTCGATCCTGCCACTGACCTTGCTTCACCATCCGAACAAGAGCTGGAGTCGCTTCCACATGATATAACGAAACTCGATCACCATCTTCATGATACAGTAGCCGATACTCACTCACTGTCGCATCCCTGCTCCAGTCCTCAAAAATCAAGCAAGCGAGAATCCCTGAAGACTTCCTGCTAAGCGCGTCCGCGACCACATTAGCTTTCCCGGGATGATACTGCAACGCGAAATCATAATCCTCCATGTACTCCACCCATCTGCGCTGCCTCAGATTAAGATCCCTCTGAGTGAACAAATACCTCAAACTCTTGTGATCGGAGAAGACCTGAAATGACGCTCCATACAAGTAACATCTCCAAATCTTCAGCGCGTAGATCACCGCCGCAAGCTCTAAATCGTGAGTAGGATAATTCCGCTCGTGAGGTCGTAGCTGTCTCGATCCGTACGCAACCACACGTCCATGCTACATCAACAAACATCCAAGTACGCGCCCTGAAGCATCAGCATAAACCTCATACGGCTCATCACTACTAGGAATAACCAACACTGGAGCTGAAGTCAACCGGTTCTTCAATTCCTGAAAAGCAAGCTCACAATCTTCATTCCACTCAAACCTGACATTTTTCTTGATCAATCTCGTCAACGGAGCTGCAATCTTCGAAAAGTCCTTTACAAATTTTCTGTAATATCCAGCAAGACCTAAGAAGCTGCGAATCTCCGCTACATTCCTTGGTTGTTCCCACTCCAATATAGCTTCAATCTTGGATGGATCCACTGAAATACCATGCTCCGAGATGACATGACCCAGAAACTTGACCTCAGTCAACCAGAACTCACATTTTTCCCTCTTAGCATACAACTGGTGCTCCCGTAAAGTCTGAAGCACGATCTGAAGATACTGCTCATGCTCCTTCCAAGTCTTAGAATACACAAGAATATCATCGATGAACACGATCACAAACTGATCCAGATGCGGCCTAAATATCCTGTTCATCAAATCCATGAAAGCTGTTGGAGCATTCGTCAACCCAAAATACATAACCAGAAACTCGAAGTGCCCATACCGAGTCCTAAAAGCTGTCTTGGGAATGTCCTCTTCCTTGATCCTGAGCTGATGATAACCTGAACGCAAATCAATCTTTGAGAAGTATCGCTAACCTCCCAACTGATCAAATAGCTCATCAATCCTAGGCAAGGGATACTTGTTCTTCACCGTAACACGATTTAGCTGCCGATAATCCACACATAACCTGAGAGTCCCATCGTGCTTCTTAGCAAACAAAACTGGTGCTCCCCATGGAGATGTGCTATTCCGAATATACCCTTTATCAGCAAGCTCCTGAAGTTGCTTCCTCAATTCCTTCATTTCTACCGGCGCCATCCGATAAGGTGCCATAGAAATCGGTGCTGTCCCTGGAAACAACTCGATACCAAACTTAATCTCCCGATGCGGTGGTAATCCTGATAACTCGTCGGGAAAAACATCCTCGAACTCATCAACCACCGAAATCGCTACACTACTACTCGAAACATAGGGCTCGCAATCCAGGTTGGCAAGAAAAGCACAACAACCTAGATTCCTTCGCCCTCCTAGACACGACTTTATAAGGCGCTTACTCATTAACCAATCACCACCACCCTGGTAAGTGATTACCGTCCCCCTATCAGACACTAGGGTCACTTTTCTAAGTTGGCAGTCCACAACTGCACTATACCTGGACAACCAGTCCATCCCTAAAATCACATCATAGGAACTCATGGGGAGTACAATCAAATCACTTTTCAAAATCTCATCCCCAATCTTTATTTTACAAGATTTACACATACAATTTACACACACCCGCCCCAAGGGAGAAGTTATAACTAGGGGTTCATTAAACTCTTCTACTTCTAATCCCAAGGCATGTATAAAAGAACTCGAAATGAGAGAATGAAATGCACCGGTATCAAATAAAACGCGATCTAAAAATCTAGAAACCAAGATCGTACCATCTACAACCACGTTACCAGTCTGAGAATCTGAACCTCCAGATGCCATTGCATGAACCTGCACTGGCGCTTTCCCTTTTCCTCTACCGACATTACTGGGTCCTAGATTACTCGGCCGATGCTGCTGAGATGGAGACGACTGCACACTACCTGTACTCGGAGCTCTATACTGAGGAACACTGCGCTGAAAATACTGCAGCTGCTGCCCCCGTGCCGGATATGAGAATTGCTGAGGAGAAAACTACGGATACTGCAACTGCGGGTACTGCGGAGGCAGAGGTAGGGTCTGAGGCTGAGGCTGAGATGAACGACTGGCATCCTCCCCGGTCTGAGATCCAAGATGAGCACTCCTGATCGGGCAATTCCTCTTGATGTGTCCGGGCTGCTGACAGAAATGACAATGAAAGCTGTAGGGATTGCTGCGCCCGCTGCCAGACGAACTGCTGCTGCCACTGGTCGCACCGCCTTGCTTGCCTTTCCCCGGAGCTGGACGACTACTAATGCTCTTCCTGCCACTCCTCTGCGGTCCTCCTGAAGCCTTGGCTCGGTCCTCACAATACTGCACATAATCATTCTCCACGGAGATCGCCGACGACACAAGCTCTCCGAAACTCCTAAGCCGTAGAGCAACCAACTGCCGCCGAATAGGAGCCTTGAGTCCCTCCTGAAACTTAATACATTTCTCACGCTCCGATGCCACAGCTGATGGAGCAAACCTAGCCAACTCGTTAAATCTTGCCTCATACTCCCGAACTGAAAGATCACCCTGCTGCAATCTATAAAACTCAGCTGCCTTCTGGTCTCTATACCCCTGCGGAAAATACCGATCATAGAACAGCTCCTCGAACTTGTCCCAACTGATATCGCCACCGCGCTCCAGACGCTTAGTTTGTTTCCACCAGGTGTTGGCGCCACCCTCAAGCTTATACGCCGCAAACTCCACACGATACTCCTCAGGCACACCAAGGGTATCCAGATGCTTCAAGATCGAATCCAACCAATACTCTGCTAACTGCGGATCCCCATTGCCATCAAAAGTCAGAATAGACGCCCGCCGAAATTCCTTAAAGAAAGCATGCCGACTACCAACACTGGAGTCTTCCGGTCTAGCCCTGGCTGCCATCTACCGGAAAGCCGCAAACATAGACCTCATCATGCTCTCATCATTTCCAAACTCGGCGTCAGCAGTCGAACAACGTCTAGGTGCCATTCTCTCACTTCTGAAAACAAAATTTGGACTGTCAGAGGTATTTCATTGTCAAACCTATGTGTGCACAATTCCCAAGGTTCATAACCTTGAGCTCTGATACCATTCTGTCACGCCCCGGAGTACGGGAGATGACGTGACGGAATATTTAGATTAATTAAAAGCGGATTAAATTAAAATTAAGTGTTTAAGAATCCAATTAAGTAAGAAATAAAGAGATTTTCCACCACATATGATAAACAAATTTTTAAATATTTAGCAAATAATAATAATTGAATAAAAACTGCGAATATGGGTTCCACAACCCACAACTTGTGCACACACATGGATCTGACAATATCATAAATACAATTACAGTCTAAGTACAAATAAAGTTAAGTCTTACATACCTTGATTAAATAGTACAAAAGATAAAATAAACTCTCCTATTGCTCCTGAGTTCGGTCTAAAGAATCTTCTCCAAACCTAAAGGGGAAACCACCTAAGGGAAATTTAAAACAATAAAACGTGAGCGAAAGGCTCAGTAGGACTAAGTTTTATAAAAATAGTTTAACGCAAAGGAACATAGCATTAATAGAAGTTATTCAAAGGAAACTTAAATAAATAAATAATAAATAATTTGAGTAGAACCGTTCTGTCACAGAACAGTCCACTCGTCAAATCGAGACACCAATTTACTTTTACCTAGGCAAACCATGATGTCACCACCGTAGTGGCCCAGCTGGGTTTCGGGACCTGCCCCCAAGGTCGATCGCCACACGACCCGATCTCTGATATGGCATCATGCCCATGTGTTTATTATCATTATCATTCAAAACCCAATTACCGAGTGTTGTCAATTACATTTATTATGAAATTCATTTCAGTTCACGGTATATTAAAATATAACCGATAAAACCATTTTCAAACAACCGTTGAAAATATTTTGATAGAAATCATTTTCAAAGCCAAATCATTTCAAAACCAGGCTACCAAAGAAATAGGATAGAAGTCCTACCTCAATACTCATGCCGGTACCCCACACCGCAATCCCGGTCCGCTATACGTTAGCTCCACGGAACCACGAACGATCCTAGATACAAACTAAGTCGATCAATATCTAGTTCAAAACATTCTATGTTACTAAATCATTTCATGATGTCCTAGTGTGCTATTTGTACCTTTAAAATCATCCTATAAGGTTGGGATTTAAATCAGGGTTCAAAACAGTGAAAACGGGTCAAAATCACAAAATTTTCCATGCCTCGGTCGGCCTGTCGGACGCCCTGCTTCGGCCTGCCGAACTGCACAGTTAGGCCTGCCGGAAACAAGGTTCGGCCTGCCGAACATTTCCTCAGATTCGGCCTGTCGGTCGAAAGAACACCGGCCTGTCGATCATCACTCCGGCCTGCCGAACATGAACTTCGGCCTGCCGAACTGGGAAAACCCAGAAATCCCAGCCACGGGTTTCTCGATCCCTAAAATCCAAATCTTGATTCCAACATGTTTTTCTCAAATCCCAGGCATGAAAAACAATTATACTTGATAGAAAAACATTCTAAAACATGTTTGGACTCATTTAAACAAGATTTTGACTCAAAATCCTCAAAAATCCGAAAATGAGAAAAAGAGGAGAAAAATGAAAAATCTTGAATTCAATCCGTTTTTCTTCAATCTAAACTTAGATTCTAGTTGTTCTAAGTTCATTTAACACAAATCCACAGTTTTCTAAGCTTAAACAAACTTAGATTTCAAAAACACACAAATTTGGAAATTTTGTAAAAAGTTTAGAAATTTCGAATCTAACCTTGAATCGAAGCTTCAATCCGCGTTCTCGGTTGCCGAATCACGTCTCCGAGCTTCCTCCTTGCTGTTCCGAAGCTTAGATTCGAATGGAGTTCAAAAATTTGAGAGAGAATTGAGAGAGAAAGAGAGCTGCCGAGAGAGAGAGAGGTGTTGCGGGAGAGTGAGGAGAGAGAGAGGAAGGAAGGAAATAAATAGAGAAAATCGGTGGGCGGTTTTACTGTGCGAAAACCATGTGCCGCCCACGGTTTTGCAAAACAAAGTATTTTTAACATTTTACAAATTGTTGTGTTTTAAAACTCAAAACATCATTTTAAATCAATAAGAAATCTTTTGAACACATCAATTTAACAAAACAACCAAAATTTCAAAAATCCAACCAAATAGTCTAATAAATGTTAAAACGTTAATTATGGCACACTAATTCATCATTTACATTACATTAACATTAAATAAATTTTGGGACGTTACATAAACACTATCTAACTAATTATAATATGACAACGTCCTTAATAGAAAGCATATAAGAATCAATTGGATTATTATTTAAGTGATGTGTTCATAATGAAATTGATTAGGCACCATTTAAGACTCCAAAATTAACAAAAGATACGAAAAAATTGAGATGAAATATTTATTCATGGTTAAATCCCTATTTATAACCTATTACATATAACTAATCAAGAATAAAACAAATTAAGAAAAATCCTAGGCCCTGTTTGTTTTATAAACTAAGCAATTTATTGGATTCAGAATGTATATAATAACCTGTCCGTCCCTTTGGTATAGGCGTAATTCAAATCAATGGAAACAGGTCAATGTGAGTCTAAGTCCATTCTAGCAAATACAAGTGATTATTATATGGCCCAGCTTAATCATTCTAATAGGATTAAAAAATGCATATAAATCTAGTAAACGTTCATATGACCTGCAAACTTATTAGAAGAATAACGAACATCGTTGACTAAATATTGTTATGAATATACATATGTAAACATACGAGGATTGAGATAATCTGTCTCATTTTTTTTTTTATGTTTTAAACACTGTCTAGCTAATCATTAAGGAAAAGCACATAAAAATTAATTAGACTATTATTTAAGTGATGTGAGGATTTGAGAAAATTGAGACTTGAAATATTTATTCAGGGCTAAATCCCTATCTATAAACTATTACACAAAACTAATTAAGAATAATATAAATCAAGAAAAATCCTAGGCCCCATTTGTCTTATGGACCCGACTCTGAGTATACATAATAGCCCGAACGTCCATTTAAATCAATGGAATCAGATGAATGTGAGTCTGAGTTCATTTTACCAACTATAGAAGAATTTGTTGCTTTTAAAAGTACATGTCAAGTATATCAAAATCCCTTTCTGCTTTTAATAACATGGGTGATGAGTGATTACTATATGACCTAGCTGAATCCTTTGAGTAGGATTAAAATATGCATATAAATATAGTAAACGTTCATATGACCTGTAAACTTATTAGAGGAACATCGTACATCGTTGACTTTATGATTATACATACGTATATACGAGGATTGAAATCATCTGTCAAATTTTTGATGTCTCTAATATAGTCTAACTAATTATATTATGACACATCATTAATAGAAATCAATTAGACTATTATTTAAGTGATGTTTCATAATGCAATTGATTAGACATCATTTTAGACTCCAAAATTGATAGAGAATTTGAGAAAATTAAGACTTGAAATATATTCTAGGTTAAATCCCTATCTATAACCTATTACACATAACCAATCAAGAATAAAATCACTTAAGAAAAATTTTAGGGTCCATTTATTTTATAAATTGGGCAATTTATTGGATTAGAGTGTATATGATGGCCCAAACGTCCATTTGGTATAGACAAAATTCAAATCAATTGAATCATATAAATGTGAGTCTGAGTCCTTTTTTACGAAATAGAGGTTGCTTTTAAAAATACTTGTCGAATATATCAAAATGGTTTGTTGCTTTTAATAATATGGGTGATGAGTTGATTGTTATATGGCCTTGCTGAATCATCCTAATAGGACTAAAATATGCATATAAATATAGTAAACGCTCATATGACCTGCAAACTTATTTGAGGAACAACGTACATCGTCGACTAAATATTGTTATGAATATACATACGTATGTATGAGATTGAGATTATCTGTCTAATTTTTGATGTCTCAAATACAATCTAACTAATTATATTATGATATGTCATTAATAGAAAATATATAAAAATCAATTAGACCATTATTTAAGTGATGTTTCATAATGCAATTGATTAGAAATTTATTTTGCTTCAAAATTGATAGAGGATTTGAGAAAATTGAGACTTGAAATATTTATTATAGGTTAAATCCCTATATATAACCTATTATACATAACTAATCAAGAATAAAATAAATTAAGAAAAATCCCAGGCCCGTTTGTTTTGTGGACTTTGCAATTTATAGGACTCATAATGTTCATAATAACCCGAACGTCCGTTGGTATAGGAAAAATTCAAAAAGGTATTCACAAGAATGCCACTTTTTTATACAATTTTATTTATGCCACAAAACATACAAAGTTCTTATGCCACAAAATGTACTATAATTTCCACATGTCTCGTTGGGACATTTCAACATGTCCCTGTAGGACATTTCACCTCTTACACATCCCGTTGGGACATTTCTAAATGTCCTGATGGGACATTCCAGAAACCTACTAAATGTCATGTCAAGAACATTTACACATGTCCTACCGGAACATTACTTCCCGAAAACCTATCAAATGTCCCCCCGAGACATTTTTCAATATCCCACCAAGACATTTCCACAATGTCCCCGCCATACATTGCTTCTCAAAAACCTCCTAAATGTCCCGTTGGGACATTTTTACACGTCTCATCGGGAGATTCCTTCTCGAAAACCTGTCACACGTGTTGCTGGAATATCTAAACAAAAAAAAAACCAACGCCACAAACAAAAAAAATACAAACAAAAACAAAAAAAGGCAAAAAAAAAAACTAGATAACAACACTACTACCTACTTCCGACCACCGCCGGCAACCTTGGCCACCATACGCCCTCTGACACTAGTGATGATCTCCTCTCATTCTTTTTCCTCTCTCTTTCCTTCTCTCTCTCTGGCGTGGTTCACAAGTCACCACCATCATTGATCGCCTTAAACCAAATAGAAACACACATTGCTGGATCCAAAATCCTCAACCACAGCTTTGACAGGCAAGACACAATAGCGCGAAATCTACAATCCTCATCAACAGCTTTGACGATCTATGTTGAGGCAAGACTTGTTCGGCTCTAAAAGTGTAAGTCTGATATAACCTCAAGTATAAGGTTGGTCAAGTAATAATACTCAGTGAATCCGAGTCGATCCCACAGGAAAAAGGTATTACAAAGGTTCAATATATTAGTTATATTATTTTTATTTATTTATTATTTGAAAAATTTTGAGGATTAAAGTTAGTTATTTACAATCTATTTATAATTTTTACACCTTTTTTACTTTTTCCCTTTTTAGATTTTTTGTGATTTTTGGAACTTGAACAACAAGAAATATGACTTAAATTAGAATGGTAAAAGGAACTTTATTAATAAATGTAAATTAACTTAGAAGAAACAACAATTTTAAACAACGTTGAGGACTAAAGGTTCAATTCTGGCAATAAACTTAAATATGTTTTAGTTTTTTTAAGGTTATTTATGAAAATGGTTCAAGTATGCAACATGCCATCTTTTGTCTACAATAAATCAAGAGTTACCAAGCATTTAATGGGCCAATTCATATCTTTAATGCATCAAAAACTCATTTTTAATAAATAAGTATGATTTCAAAATTAACTAACTAAAATTACCAATAAAATTTATAGTTAACTATTTACAATACTATTCCCTCTTTGTGAATAATCATAGTGTTTCTAAGGATTACCTGTGCCAGCTTTTGTATACGATAAATTAGAACTTAATTTTGCAAAAATTTTAGCTAAGTCAACATGAAAATCATAAGTTTTTTAAAAATGATTTTAACATTATAACAATTTAGAAAACATTGAAAAACGAAAAATATTTGCCATAATTTTGCTAGAATTTTCCCTATCTCCTCAGCATAAAGGAAAATTAGAAAGATATATTGAAGTTAGAAGCACACATATTTTTGCTAAACATAACTATTTTATAACATAAACTTAAAACTATTTTACAAAAACTAAAACTAGAAACTAAAAAACTAAAACTAAACTTATAACTATATTTTTACAAGAGGAAAGAAAATTCTCACAAAGAGAAGGAGTGAAGAATACATGCCATGGAGGAGGCATTTATAGGTGAAGAAAAGTTACTATGTATAAGATTTTTTACATTTTTATTTTTTAATCATTTTTGTTAATTTATTTAGATATTTTTAAGTTGTAAATGAGTAGGATGCAAATTTAAGATTTTTTAGAATTTTTTGAATATTTTGTAGCAGACCTATTTGTTTAGAATCAGATTAAATCTGTTTTTTTTCTTCTTTTTTTTCCACAGGTGAATCAGCTCTTAAGAGTGCTGAATTTACTCTTTAATCGTGTGCTTCTTGGCTAAAGTACAGACGCATGAAGACCGTAGGATGTGCTAACCGAGACTTAATCTAGTGGCTAAAGATCGTTGGGACTAAGATGGAAAAGGCGACTGTTAGATGGGTCTTTGGTACGTTGAACGAAGGGCAAAGAAAAGGCGCCCTTATGCGCGCGTGCGTAAAATTTCGCAAGGGGAAAGGGGTACATGGATGGCTTGGATCGCTGGGCGGTTTCAATCTTGTAGCTCTGAGCTTGCCATGTGTTAGATTTTTGTTTTTATTTTCTTTTTTGATTTCTTGAGCATTTGAGGCCTGTTTTTACATGTTTTTACATCGTTTTGCTTGGTTTTTCTTGTAGATTGCAATTCTAAGATAAAATGAATAAACCAAAATTAATTATTTTACAAACATAATTTTTGCAATAATTAAAAATATTTATTTTGTAATAAAATACACAAAAATTATTAAAAATAGATAAAAACTTCTAAAATTAACAAACCTTCACCGATATATTATTTAACACTTGAAAATATTTTTAGAAATTATTAGAAATATAATAAAACATATTTACATACTAAAAACTTATTTTCAAACATTTTAGGACTCAAAATAAAATCACACAACATTGTTTTTATGTTTTTGACCATTTACAAACTAATTAATTACAAAACACACAGAAATGATTCTAAAAATTACTAGAATATTATTAAATATAAAAACATACTAAAAACATATTTTCACACAAACAAACTAAAATACTAATTAACACATAAATGCGATAATTGAGAGACTTAATGAGAAATGTTAATCCAAAATAATGATATTTAGCCTCAAGAAATATGCATTTTCATCGCTCATCACACCTTCAGCTAGCTTATTGCTAGTCTTGAGCAATTAAAACGATTAAACATAAAAACAAACCAAATGATTGATTTTTCAAAAGCTTGTGACTCCTTGTAGAATGTCCTTAGGGTTTGTTTCAGAATCATGGCTTAAAGTAAAATGCAGATATTGTTCAAGTTTATGGTTTATTTAAGATTATGTCTCATATTTAAGATAGATTTTCCCCCGTACGTGTTATTTTATTGATAATCATTACATACAAACTAGATAAATTTACACTAATATAGGCAATTTTATTTTAACAAAATCTTACAAGCTTGTTTGTCAGTCATTCCTCACTCCACTAATGTAGAATAATAATAAATTATAGACCATTAGGACTTTATTCAGCTTGTAAAGTAAGGCTAGGATAAAAAGATAGGATGAAGGATAAATTTGAAGCTTGATTCACACATAAGACACTTACATTATTCTCAAACCTTAAAAATATACAATTTGATTCTAAAGTAACAAATCCAAACTTGAAATAAACTTTTATTTGCCATCCACTTTTTATTCTTTTTTATTTTTCTTTTTTTTCTTTTTTTTATTTTTTCATTTTTTATTTATATATTTTATTTATTTTTAAATTTTTTTTCTCTTTTTTTTTATTTTTTTCTCTTTTTTTTTGAATTTATAGACGTACAAAATAAACAAACTTGTTTTATTAACCTTTCCCATCCTTCCATAATATTAGCGTAACCCAAAATACATTAGAATCAATCATATACCTTATGAGTAAAAGGTAAAAAAAGATATGAAATTAAAAAAAATGGCTACGCTAAAAATTTGTGGGTGGCAAAGAAAATAGAACATTAAGCACAATAGGATAACTAGAGATATAAAATATATACAAGTAAGTTTGAATGGCTCAAACGATCCAAAGATGGTCTAAATTATGTCCTTAACTTTGCCTTGAGAAGAACTCAAATAAATTATAAGATTTTATAAAAATAAATCAAATTATATTAACATAAACAAGCTCTAAAGTAGTATAACAAATCAAAATTTAAGATTAAGTGCTTCAA
The DNA here is from genome assembly GCA_025403435.1 of Artocarpus heterophyllus. Classification (NCBI taxonomy): domain Eukaryota; kingdom Viridiplantae; phylum Streptophyta; class Magnoliopsida; order Rosales; family Moraceae; genus Artocarpus; species Artocarpus heterophyllus. The sequence goes on from CM046346.1 coordinate 24,193,985, forward strand.
TTTTGGGAAAAATCAATCTAAATATGAGGCTAACACAAGAAATTAACATAAGCTTAAACAATATTTGAATCTTACAACAAGCCATGATACAACTGAAACGTCCCTTAATTCGGACGTCACAGATATCGTTACATACTTACATTCATACATGCTTAAATAATTAAACTCATAGATAATATCAACTCAATCGTACTATAGATTTTAAAAGTACTTAAACTTACATTACCAGGATCTATTCATACAATTTTTTTTTTTTAAAACTTACGTTGTTTCGAAGAACATAGTTTAATTTTATTCCATAACATAATTTATTCGTTTATACTTAAATTATTCATGAACTTATTTAATAATAATTGAAAATCAAATAGTAATATCAAGACTTATTAAAATCTCACATTAAATCACTTTGATCATCACATCTTTTGAAATCCACTTATTCCCACAGTTCGGCAGGCCGAACTTGGGACATCGGCAAGCCGAACAACATCGGCAAGCCAGGAGCGTCTTCCACCGGCAGGCCGGCAGAAGCTTTGTAATTCGGACCAAAAATTCATCCAGGTTCGACAGGCCGAAAAAAAATAGATCGGTCGGCCGATCTTCTGGTCTTCGGCAGGCCGGACACGGAGTTCGGCAGGCCGTCCGAGACCAAATTTACTTTTTTTAAAAAAAATTAAAACGTTCTAACTTTACGTAAAATATAGCGGAAGTTCATATTTCATAAAAAATGATAAAATAACTTATAAAACCATAATATAAGTATTCTTAAAAAAAAACTCAACATATAATATGTTCAAAATATATAATTTTATTAAATCATAAATTCATTTCTTCTTGGCGTGCTTCCGGTTACAATTCATCGTTCATGTTGCTCACACGCCGTTCCATGTCCTCCACCTATTCCAAGACTCTCTTACCCTTATCTGCAACATGACATATAAAACATGAATAAGCTAATGCTTAGTAAGTACATAAAATTCTCACAATTTAAAACATTTCATAAACATCATCATCATCATCATCATCGTATCATAAAAGTGCCTTAAGCACAATTTCATAGAAACATATCTTTCATAATATTGACCATTTTAAAATTTATCCCATATATATATTTTTTTATTCTTAAGGGCCCAAGTGTTGCACCATAAACATCATCATTGGCGCGCCGTCATGAGAGGAGAAGGGTAGCTAATCCCAAACCAGACATGACATCATAACATATCATTTTATAACATTGGGTGTGCAACACTTATTAGGTGATACATATATACATAATTTGCATACTTTGAAACATACCATAATCATCATACATGCATAACTTTAAATCATGAAAAACTTTTCATAAGAAATCTTTTAAGAAAAATCATCATAAAATCATCATGAAAATCCTTGTAAACATATCATTAAACCTTGAAAAAGTGTCATGTTGCAGGTGAGAATGTACTTACTTTATCGATAGCTTACTTAACCTTAATATTGCACTTGGTGACGACACCGCGGTCTCGTTGTGCTCGCTTCCTTAAGTGTCCATGCCATATATCCATTTTAAGATGCAATAAAAAAAATCAATACTTATCATAAAATATCCATACACTCATCTCATATTTTAAATATTATTCAAAACCCTACATCTAAACATAATTATCTTTTAAATAAAACATTTTCGAACAATTAATATATTTATATTGTAATTCAAAACTTCATACAAGCATCATATTATCATGCATGAAATTATTTTTATTATCATAAAATCTTTTAAACATACATAACATTTTATAATCAAAAATCCAGAAATAACATTTATTAAAACATTTCATAATCATAAAATACATTCATCTTACATACTCATACATAAGCATAATTAACAACTTTTCATGAAAAACATCATTCTTTACCTTATTGAATAATCATTACATTTTTCATACCTTCAAAATTAAACAGTAACATTTTACTGTGAGGGGTAGAAGACAGAAATATTTATTTTTCATAAAACGTTAAAATGACATAAAACGTGAAAAGACATCACACATAACAAAATACAATACCTAAAGAAGACATTGTAGACGAAATTTGAAGAGGAGAACATCTTTTTACATTTACCAAAAAAAACTGAATTCATACCTTGAAGTTTCTTCTCGAAATTCTTGAATTCGATCAACGAAACAAGACTTCTCTCTTCTTTTTTTTTTTACAATATGCTCAGAAAATTTCCGTGGAAGAGAGAAAGAAATTTCGTGAGGAAGGGAAGAGGAAGAGAAGTGAAAGAATGTCTCAGAAATTTTTGAGAGGCAAAACGTGTGAAGGAGAGAAAATAATGAAAAAGGAAACGTTAAAATTTTTAACGCAATAAACACCATTGATGGGAATTCAATTCCCTTCATTAAGTCAGAAAAATTCTGACTGTTGGGGCGTGACGTGAGGCGTGAGAGGAAGAAAAGAAAATAATGAGAGAACGTCTCAGAACCGAGTAAAATTATTTGAGGAAAGAGCGTAAAATTTTTTTTTTTAACATAATGTGTATAATAAAGAGTCATTACTCTTCATTAAGTCAGAAATTTCTGACTATGAAGAAGGTGATTGGCGTGGGAAAGGAGGAGAATAGAAAAGGAAGGTCAAACATCATCAATCTTACCTTAACTTACCTTCTAAAAATAGGAAACCTCTTAATATAATACAAATCTATTTCTTTAATTTCCTTAACTGATAAAAACATTCCATTATTATGCCAATTAATCACATTAATTCACCCAATTAACGTAATTAACTCAGTCATAACTCTGGAGAGATTTCTGCTGACTGTTTGTCAGCCTTGTTCGGCCTGTCGATTTTCCCTCTTCGGCCTGCCGATCTGCCATTAAATGCCATAACATAAAACATTCACACATCATTGCATCTTAAATAATCATACATTTATAATTTCACATGAACACTAGAGCACAACGATTCCATGCGGTCGTCACCTGTCACAAATCTTGACATAAAAAGTTAGAAACATGCACATCACATATCATATCATATAACGTTATTTATTAATAACATTCCTTAATAGCGTTACTAACTTAACGTGGTCTGTTATATAAAATAGGCGGGTGTTACAATTCTCCCCACCTTATAAAAGTTTCGTCCTCGAAACTTAGAACAAATGTGGATACAAAACTTTCATGTCATCTTCACGTTCCCATGTAGCTTCTTCAACTTGCTGATTTCGCCATAACACCTTGACCAATGGAATTTCTTTATTCCTCAAAGTCCTAGTTTTTCGATCGAGTATCTTCTTTGGCTTTTCTTCATAACTTAGGTCTTCTCGTATCTCGATCACTTGTGGCTCAATCACATGCGTAGGGTCCGGAACATACTTCTTCAGCATGGAGACATGAAATACATCGTGTATTGCGGACATTTCAGATGGCAACTTCAGCTGATAAGCTACTTTGCCTATTTGTTTAACAATTTCATAAGGACCGATGAATCTTGGGCTTAACTTGCTTTTCTTCCCAAACCTCATAACCCCTTTCATTGGTGCAACTTTTAAGAACACATATTCGCCTACAGCGAACTCTAAAGGTCTTCTTCTTTTGTCAGCATAACTCTTTTGACGGCTTTGAGCAGTCTCTATTCTTCTTCTTATTAACTTTATCATCTCAGAAGTTTCATTTACAAAGTCGGTTCTTTCAGCATCAACACTTTCCATCAACTTCTTTTCACCAGCTTCGTGCCAACATATAGGTGACCTGCATTTCCGTCCATACAGTGCTTCATATGGTGCCATTTCAATTGTCGCCTGAAAGCTGTTGTTGTAAGCAAACTCTGCTAATGGTAACATTTACACCAGCTGGTCTTAAAATCGAGAGAACATGCCCGTAGCATATCTTCTAAAATCAAGTTCGTCCTCTCTGTTTGGCCGTCAGTCTGAGGATGAAAAGCTGTACTGAAATGAAGCCTGGTTCCCATTGCATTCTGGACACTTTTCCAAAATTTAGATGTGAACCTACCATCACGATCTGAGATAATTGACTTGGGAATCCCATGTAGTCGTACAATCTCCTTAACATAGAGTTCCGCTAATCGTTCCATGGAATAAGTGATCTTAATAGGAATGAAATGCGCCGTCTTCGTCAGCCGATCCACAATTACCCAAATTGCATCATAGCCGTTCGTAGTTCTGGGTAAGCCGGTAATGAAATCCATTGCTATTTCCTCCCACTTCCATTCCGGTATTTGAATAGACTGTAGTTCACCACCAGGTTTCTGGTGTTCAGCTTTTACTTGCTGACATGTCATACATTTCTTCACATACTTTGCAACATCACGTTTCATTCCAAACCACCAAAAGTTACCCTTTAGATCATTATACATCTTCGTTGCACCTGGATGAATAGAGTAAGGAGTGTCATGAATTTCTGCCAAGATCCTCTCCCTTAAATTATCAACATTGGGAACACATAAACGATCCTTAAGGTACAGAGTTTCGTCATCAGCAATACGAAACTCTTGACATTTTTCCTCTTTTATTTCATGCTTAATCCTTACAAGGCTCACGTCGTCATCTTGCTTACTCCGAATTTCATCATACATTGTCGGAGCAAGAGAGAGTGCTGATAGTTGACCTGCTATAAGTTCTAAACCGAAGTCTAAAATTTCCTTCTTAAAGGTGGAGACATTGCTTGCATAGACATCAATGTGGCAACTGACTTCCTACTTAAAGCATCAGCTACTCGGTTAGCTTTACCAGGATGATAAAGGATTTCACAGTCATAATCCTTCACCAACTCTAGCCATCTTCGTTGTCTCATGTTCAGGTCTTTTTGCGTGAAGAAATACTTCAGACTTTGATGATCAGTGAATATCTTGCATTGGACCCCATATAAATAGTGTCTCCATATCTTTAATGCAAAGACGACTGGTGCTAACTCGAGGTCATGAGTAGGATAGTTCTTTTCATAATCCTTTAGTTGCCTTGAAGCATAAGCAATCACCTTTTCATTTTGCATCAATACAGCTCCTAGGCCCATCTTGGATGCATCACTATAGATTACGAACCCATCATTTCCCTCAGGAATTGCCAACACTGGAGCCGTCGTTAATCTTTTCTTCAACTCTTGAAAACTCTTTTCACATGCTTCTGTCCATTCATACTTCCTTCCTTTGCGAGTTAAGTTCGTGAGTGGAGCTGCTATCTTGGAGAAATCTTCTACGAATCTCCGATAGTAACCTGCTAGACCCAAGAAACTCCTTATTTCACTTGCATTCATCGGTTGCTTCCAATTGAGTACAGCTTCTACTTTAGTAGGGTCTACCATTATCCCATCCTTTGAAATGACATGCCCTAGGAATGACACTTTATCAAGCCAAAACTCGCATTTAGAGAACTTAGCATAAAGCTGGTGTCTTCTTAAAGTCTCCAGCACGATCCTTAAATGCTCCTCATGCTCTTCCTGACTCTTCGAGTAGACAAGAATATCGTCGATAAATACAACAACAAATTTATCGAGAAAATCCTTGAATACCCTGTTCATTAAATCCATAAAGGCAGCAGGTGCATTCGTCAAACCGAAAGGCATAACCATAAATTCATGGTGACCATACCTCGACCTGAACGCAGTCTTGGGGATATCTCCTTCTTTAATCTTCAACTAGTGATATCCTGATCGTAGATCAATTTTTGAGAACACCGATGCACCCTTGAGCTGATCAAACAAATCATCAATTCGAGGCAACGGATACTTGTTCTTGATTGTCACCTTGTTCAGTTCTCTGTAGTCGATGCAGAGTCTCATAGTGCCATCCTTCTTTTTCACAAATAAGACTGGTGCACCCCACGGTGAGTGACTTGGCCTGATAAATCCTTTGTCAAGCAGCTCCTTTAATTGCGTGTGAAGCTCCTTTAATTCTACCGGGGCCATTCTGTAAGGAGCTTTAGAGATTGGTTCGGTGCCTGGAGCGAGCTCAATCTCGAATTCAACTTCTCTTTCTGGCGGTAGACTCGTCAGATCATCAGGAAACACATCTTCATATTTATGAACAACATGCACATCTTTAATTCTTGTCTTTCCTTCTTGGCTTTTGTCTACAACATTTGCCAGATAGCCCATACAGCCACGTGCTAACAACTTCCTTGCTTTCATTGCCGATAAAAACATGTGGGGTTTCTTCCTGGTCTTGCCAACATAAACAAATTTCTGATCACCTTCAGGATGGAAGATCACCTTTCGTTTCCGGCATTCGATCGCAGGCATTATACTTGCTTAGGAAATCCATCCCAAGAATCATGTCATAGTCATGCATGTCAATCACAATGAGGTCGACGAAAAGTTCCCTATCAGAAATCCATAGGAGTACTACACGCAAACAATGCGTGGATAATATCACTTCCCCGGAGGGTAGTGTCGTAGTGAATCCCTGTCTCATTGGCTCTAAACGAACCCCTAACTTCCTAGCATGTGACATAGACACAAAAGAATGCGTGGCACCCATATCAAAAAGAACATAAACATCATTACATAAGCTTATTATCTGACCTGTGACCACATTGGAGGTTTCTGCAGCCACTTGTTCCTTTGTCATGGTATAGATTCGGGCATTTGTTGGTGGGGCTTCAAGTCTCCCTTGACTGATTAGTGGCCCATCAAGGGAGGCTTGCATCTGATGCAGCTGGGCCTGAGGAGTAGGTCTCTGTGGGGCATTGGCATTTATCAATTTGGGGCAATTCTTTACGAAATGATCTTCACGCCCACATATGAAACATTGGTTCATTCCCAGTCGACATTCCCCCGGATGCTTCTTTCCACATTTGGCACATGGTTGGAATCGCCTGTCATTGTTGTTGCGCTGACCATCATTGTGCCTTTTGTTGTCTTGGCCCTGCTGTTGTTGAGGATTGCCCTTCCTCTTATTGTTTCTCCAGTTTTGACTGTTGTTGTTGCTGTTGTTGTTGTTCCTGTGGGAAGGACGGTTCTGGCTATTAGCATTGTTGGCTTGCTGGTTGGGCTGAGGCTGATTCCTTCTTAACTTTGACAAATGGAACTCAGCACGTTGGGCCCTCATAACAACCTGCTCTTGGGTCCTTGGCGGACTTGCCCCATCAACAATTGCAGCAATGTCTGGTCTAAAGGCTCTTATCAACCTTCTGACCCTTTCATCTTCATTCATAACCATCCCTGGACACAGACGAGCAAGTTGATCAAACTTTGTCACCACATCAGTGACTGTCATATCCCCCTGACGTAAGCTTTCGAACTCCTCATAATGTTTCCTCGTAACATTCATGTGGAAGAACTTCATGTTGAACTCGTGAACAAAGTCAACCCATGACATTTCTTCAACACTTCTGCTCTGTTCAATGCCATCCCACCATATCCTGGCCTCCATAGTAAGGCAGTACGAGGCACAGAGGACCTTTTCATTATCCGTGAAATCCATGAGTCGTAAGGTAGCCTCAATTGTCTTTAACCATCCTTGAGCGACTAGCGGGTCCTTAGAACCCTCAAAGTCAGCTGGCTTAACTCTCTTCCATCTGACCAAAAGGGGTTCCTGATAGGCTGCTCTTGGTTCAGCAGCAGGAGCTGGGACTTCATTTACTTGTACTTGTGGCTGCGGAGGAGGAGGAGGCACATCATTGCCTGGTTGTTCACCATTCTGGCTATTGGCCCTTAATGCAGCTATTTCCCGTTGTTGATCCTCCAACTGCCTTTGTAGTTCAGCGATCATCGTCATAAGTCTCTCGTTAGATTGGGTGCGGGTCTGTATTCTTCTATAGCCGTCCATCGTAAATTTCCTAAAATAATAAGGACTTAAAATTCATCTTCTATTTATGAGACAGGTTTTCATTACTATGTCATTAATCATTAAACATTCAAACCTTAATCTTATTATCATACTTGCATCAGTACATCTAACAAACTTACTTGGAGGACTTGGATTGACGTGTGTCGATATGAATTGTAATCGAAAGATTTTCTCTGATACCAAAACCTGAAACGCCCCTTAATTCAGACGTCACAGATATCGTTACATACTTACATTCATACATGCTTAAATAATTAAACTCATAGATAATATCAACTCAATCGTACTATAGATTTTAAAAGTACTTAAACTTACATTACCAGGATCCATTCATACAATTTTTTTTTTTTAAACTTACGTTGTTTCGAAGAACATAGTTTAATTTTATTCCATAACATAATTTATTCGTTTATACTTAAATTATTCATGAACTTATTTAATAATAATTGAAAATCAAATAGTAATATCAAGACTTATTAAAATCTCACATTAAATCACTTTGATCATCACATCTTTTGAAATCCATCTTATTCCCACAGTTCGGCAGGCCGAAACTTGGGACTTCGGCAAGCCGAACAACATCTGCAAGCCGGAGCGTCTTCCACCGGCAAGGCCGGCAGAAGCTTTGTAATTCGGACCAAAAATTCATCCAGGTTCGGCAGGCCGAAAAAATAGATCGGTCGGCCGATCTTCTGGTCTTCGGCAGGCCGGACACGGAGTTCGGCAGGCCGTCCGAGACCAAATTTACTTTTAAAAAAATTAAAACGTTCTAACTTTACGTAAAATATAGCGGAAGTTCATATTTCATAAAAAATGATAAAATAACTTATAAAACCATAATATAAGTATTCTTAAAAAAAACTCAACATATAATATGTTCAAAATATATAATTTTATTAAATCATAAATTCATTTCTTCTTGGCGTGCTTCCGGTTACAATTCATCGTTCATGTTGCTCACACGCCGTTCCATGTCCTCCACCTATTCCAAGACTCTCTTACCCTTATCTGCAACATGACATATAAAACATGAATAAGCTAATGCTTAGTAAGTACATAAAATTCTCACAATTTAAAACATTTCATAAACATCATCATCATCATCATCATCATCATCGTATCATAAAAGTGCCTTAAGCACAATTTCATAGAAACATATCTTTCATAATATTGACCATTTTAAAATTTATCCCATATATATATTTTTTTATTCTTAAGGGCCCAAGTGTTGCACCATAAACATCATCATTGGCGCGCCGTCATGAGAGGAGAAGGGTAGCTAATCCTAAACCAGACATGACATCATAACATATCATTTTATAACATTGGGTGTGCAACACTTATTAGGTGATACATATATACATAATTTTCATACTTTGAAACATATCATAATTATCATACATGCATAACTTTAAATCATGAAAAACTTTTCATAAGAAATCCTTAAGAAAAATCATCATAAAATCATCATGAAAATCCTTGTAAACATATCATTAAACCTTGAAAAAGTGTCATGTTGCAGGTGAGAATGTACTTACTTTATCGATAGCTTACTTAACCTTAATATTGCACTTGGTGACGACACCGCGGTCTCGTTGTGCTCGCTTCCTTAAGTGTCCATGCCATATATCCATTTTAAGATGCAATAAAAAAAATCAATACTTATCATAAAATATCCATACACTCATCTCATATTTTAAATATTATTCAAAACCCTACATCTAAACATAATTATCTTTTAAATAAAACATTTTCGAACAATTAATATATTTATATTGTAATTCAAAACTTCATACAAGCATCATATTATCATGCATGAAATTATTTTTATTATCATAAAATCTTTTAAACATACATAACATTTTATAATCAAAAATCCAGAAATAACATTTATTAAAACATTTCATAATCATAAAATACATTCATCTTACATACTCATACATAAGCATAATTAACAACTTTTCATGAAAAACATCATTCTTTACCTATTGAATAATCATTACATTTTTCATACCTTCAAAATTAAACAGTAACATTTTACTGTGAGGGGTAGAAGACAGAAATATTCATTTTTCATAAAACGTTAAAAGGACATAAAATGTGAAAAGACATCACACATAACAAAATACAATACCTAAAGAAGACATTGTAGACGAAATTTGAAGAGGAGAACATCTTTTACATTTACCAAAAAAAACTGAATTCATACCTTGAAATTTCTTCTCGAAATTCTTGAATTTGATCAACGAAACAAGACTTCTCTCTTCTTTTTTTTTTTTACAATATGCTCAGAAAATTTCCGTGGAAGAGAAAAAGAAATTTCGTGAGGAAGAGAAGAGGAAGAGAAGTGAAAGAATGTCTCGGAAATTTTTGAGAGGCAAAACGTGTGAAGGAGAGAAAATAATGAAAAAGGAAACGTTAAAATTTTTAACGCAATAAACACCATTGATGGGAATTCAATTCCCTTCATTAAGTCAGAAAAATTCTGACTGTTGGGGCGTGACGTGAGGCGTGAGAGGAGGAAAAGAAAATAATGAGAGAACGTCTCAGAACCGAGAAAAATTATTTGAGGAAAGAGCGTAAAATTTTTTTTTTTAACATAATGTGTGTAATAAAGAGTCATTACTCTTCATTAAGTCAGAAATTTCTGACTATGAAGAAGGTGATTGGCGTGGGAAAGGAGGAGAATAGAAAAGGAAGGTCAAACATCATCAATCTTACCTTAACTTACCTTCTAAAAATAGGAAACCTCTTAATATAATACAAATCTATTTCTTTAATTTCCTTAACTGATAAAAACATTCCATTATTATGCCAATTAATCACATTAATTCACCCAATTAACGTAATTAACTCAGTCATAACTCTGGAGAGATTTCTGCTGACTGTTTGTCAGCCTTGTTCGGCCTGCCGATTTTCCCTCTTCGGCCTGCCGATCTGCCATTAAATGCCATAACATAAAACATTCACACATCATTGCATCATAAATAATCATATATTTATAATTTCACATGAACACTAGAGCACAACGATTCCATGCGGTCGTCACCTGTCACAAATCTTGACATAAAAAGTTAGTAACATGCACATCACATATCATATCATATAACGTTATTTATTAATAACATTCCTTAATAGCGTTACTAACTTAACGTGGTCCGTTATATAAAATAGGCAGGTGTTACAACAACTATGTTTCTTCATTGGACAGGAGGCACTTTAAAAACAAAAACAAAGAAAACAAATATTTACAAAATATTTTTTAGGTTTTTCAAATTTTTTTTTTGATTTTCTAAAGATTTTTCTTTTTTTTTTAATTTTTTAAAAGATGTAGATGCTAACAAACTCAACAGAATGAAATATGCTACAAACATGATTAAGACATGTCTCAAAAATGCTAAAGACTCTATAACCTAGCAATCCTAAACATGCATGTATGCACACAACATGGAGAATATAAGTATAAATGAAAATATATGAAAGATAACATTCTCAGAGCAAATTGAGATCTGTTTCAAGACTAACTCCTTCATTTAGCCATCCCAACACTAAAATAAGAATCTTAATAGTCTTACAAATAGCACACCTTTTTTTTCTTTTTTAATTTTTCTATTTTGGGGGGTTTTTCTCTTTTGTTGTTTTTTTAATACGCTTGGTTTTAAAACAAGTCTCATTTTACATAAAAACATACTTAAACTTGAAAAATTTTGGCAAAAATGTGAAACATTTTGACACACAAACTATCTCCCCCAACCTAAATTGAACACTATCCTCAATGTTTAATAAGATTAAGTAGAAAGAGTAACATCATATATATACAAGAGCAGTTATTCAAAACATAGAAAGAAAAATAAACATAAACAAACATGTTGTAGGCAAAATTGAAAGATTAAAGAGTTTAGAGAGAAAGATCTAAACCTCGTTTGTGTTTCTCGCTAAGCTTTAAAGTTGCAGTGTTTGTTGTGGTAGTGAGGACTTGCATTTTCTCAAGCAATTCCTCAACAGTAGGTATAGAGATAAAAATATTTCTTTTTGACTCCAAAAGAAAGTTTTGTTCCATAGCATTATCTAGAAAACTTAAAAGACCATTAAAAAAACCATTAACATTAATCACACCCAATGGATTATTTAGAATTCCTAATTGATTCCAACTAGCTATGACAAACATTTCTTCTAGAGTTCCCAAACCTCCTGGTAAAACTATGAATGCATCTGAATGACAAATCATAAGTTTTAAACGATAAGGGATTTTTTTAGTATTCTCTTGGTTCCTATGGTTTCACCGCAAAGATTATCTTAAACAAGAAAACGATGAATAATACCTAGGAAGTCTCCTACTAATGCTCCAACTGCGATAGTTTCCATTAAATAAAGACTACCCCTCCATACACAATGTTTATCTTTTTCTTAGCCAAGACTTGTCCTTAATAGAATACAACATTTACATAGTTAATACCCTTTTCTGAATTAGAACCACAAAACACATAGATGTTTTTGAAATTCAAAGACTATTGGGATGAGAACTCCAAAATATTTTCTTAGAAATTAAGACTCTATTTGTTCGTTTTAGAATTTTATGTTTTTTGAACTAAAAGCTTTTTACACCGCAGTGAGTAAGACTCTAACAACAAATGAGATATACTATATGATTGAGTGTAATCAAAGAGAAATGGGTAGGTAAAGACATATGAAGACAAATAGACAGATGTGACATAACTATAGAACTTTTGAAAATTTTACCAACAAGAACTATTCAACTTTTGAAAAATTAAACAAAACTACATAACTTTTGACAAAATAGGACAAAACTAAAACGTATACGACATATCAAATGCCTATCGAATAATGCTTATGACATATAAGATAAAAAAATATTAAAAGCAAACAGGACAGACACAATAATCAAACAAATAACTATTGTATCAATCACAAAAACAAATTTTTTTTTATTTTATGCTTTTTAATATAATTTTTTTAATTTTTCCATTGAAATTTTATTTGAGAATGAATGAAAACTTATGTTCATCAAAGCTCGTCTCCAAAAAATAAGTTACTTAGCTATTTTGATGATTTTTCACTAAAACTAAATTCATATCTCAAATAATTTCTCAACAATTTTTTTAAAGAAAACAAAAATACACAAAAATTAAAAATACTTTATAAATTTTGCTTAGAACCAGATGAACTAGGTGACTATTTCTCTTCTAACATTCTTACAAATTGAACAATTGGGTCTTTTAACATCAGATTCCCTAAACGTACTTTTTCTGCATGAAACTAAGGCTAAAGTTTATAAATAGCTCATTGAATATAACCACTATGATATTTTAAAAGAGTATCTTGAAGATCATCTACGTTTTCTTTTGAGGGCTTATCTTTATAGAGAAATATTTTATTCTCCCTATTTACAGACGTAAGACCTTTTGAATTACACCTACATTCATAATTTTGACGAGAATACTTAGAATATTTTAAAGCTATAGCTTGGGCTTTTCTTTTCCTAGCACAAAGCCTTCTGCCCGTCCCAAGGAGACCTTTATTTGCAACAATGCTAGGATGAATAAGACCTTCTATATATATTTTTACATCAGTAAAAAGTTCAAAATGAGAAAGGACCTAAAGACGAGTGATTCAAGCTTTGTACTTTTGTCTTATTTCTTTTTGAGAAAGGGAAGGAAAGTATTTCTTCAAGTGATCATACTTAGGATCCATGATGAGAGAGAAAAAGAGATTGTTGAATGAAAAAGAAAAAGGTTATTCTAGACTGTGCCAAAGAGTTATTGGTCTACGTGATCTAAAAATGATGAAAAACAACAACGTATATTTACAAAGAAAAAGAAAATATTTTGTGATTTTAATATTTTTTTATTTTTTGTTGTTTTTAAATTTTTTAATTTTTTGTTTTTTTTAAGAAAAAATTTAAAAATCAAAAAATTCATTTTAATCATTTCATTAAAATGCATTTCTAGAGGCCGTTGTTACAAATTACTAACTAATCAAACTTGATTATATCCTCTATAACCTTAGCTACTTTAAAAGAATTTTTCAGAAAGAAAATTCCAATTTTTAAAAAATTACATACATAAAATTATTACATTGCAAAAGAAATAGTGAAGAGTCATCAAAAAGCAGTTTTGTCACATTAAAAGTGTCCAAGGATACGTCATATGGGTTTTGTGTGATTGTGCCCTCAAGATTGGCAGAATGAGAAACATTTAAGCTTGTGTGACTTGGATTCATTTCATAGTCTTTGTAAGTCGATAAGAAAGATGCTAGAGATGGTGAAGGAGGTAGGGGCTACATAGGATCATTGTAAATGTAGTTTTTGGTGAATTCTATTGGCAACATTAGTTCAAAACCTAAGCCTAAAGGTAATGATTGTTCATTTTCTATGATTAAGTCTTTTGGCACTTTTATAGCTAAATCTTATGGCACTTTTACAGCTAAAGAGTCTTTTTCAAACATCTCCAAGAATTTCACTTTTGAACTAGGTTCCTCAAAACATATGGATTCTAAATTTTCTTCCTTTTCCAACACACTTTCATCGATTCAAAATATTCTCTAAGGATTTCTAAACTTTCCTTATAATTGAAGAATATGATGAATTTTGCAGTTCAATGATTGATTTGAAAATTTCAGGTTGATTGTTTGGTTAAGGTTCCAAAAAGGTTGAATTGTTTTCCATACCTAGATTAGTTTTAAAACTATTCAATCTCCAATAATCATTCTCGATCATATCTTCCAACCTATAATAGGCTTTGTTTACTAGTAATTTGTAAAAAGTGGTGGATCCATCTACTCTTTCAACCCAATTTCTAATTTCATGACTTAACCCATCTAAGAAAATGGCTAACAGATAATTCCAAGAAACACCGTGGTAAGAAAACCTATCTAACAAATCCTTAAATCTCCACCAAGCACTATAAAGTGGTTTTAAGTGTTGTTGAGAAAAATTTACAATGATTTCTCCATGAACTTACTAACAAGCCACTACCTATGAGTTGCTGGCACATTCTTCAACACGCATGCGGTCAAAGCCCCATATTGCTCAAATCATTGGTTCAATACTAGATGTAGCTTTTTCGCTGGTCAAAATCCCCAAAGCATTTCCTTGCTTATTATGCCCTTCCTCGTCTTTGGGTCTGTAAGAATCAATAGAAAGGGCAAATCCCTCATCATCAATTAAAAAGAAATGTTTTTTTTTTCATTTTTGTTAACTTTGCTTTTTTTACTTTTTAATTTTTTAAGACATATGAAACCAAACAAGCACAAAAAAAAGAAGAAGCAAAGTTTAGTCTACATGAATAGTAACCTTGACACTAACATGCAAACGACGTGAACGGTAACTTTTTTTGGCTTTTTTTACTTTTTCTTATTTTTTTTTATTTTTGGCTATTTTTGCCATATGCAGAACAAAGAAAATTAACAACAACAATATTAACAGAAATAATAACAAGTATTGGGCGGTACAACCGTCCCTTTAAAATAAAAAATAAAAAATAAAAAGTGTAGAAAAAGTGAAAAGTTAGAAGTTAGAAGTTAGATTAGATAGTTAGAAAGTCAAGAGTGCTAGAAATATAAAAGTTAGATGTTAGAAAGTTAGAAAGAAAAATAAAGTACAGAAATATAAATTTTTATATATATATATATATATATACAACAACAACAACAACAATAAAAGATGGTTTATCCAGTCATGTATATAATATACTATACTAATATATTGTCCTTTTGTTTGTTTATTCCACGATAATAGTGCTAAAAACTTGTTCAGGTCTAAAAGTGTGACTCTATAATAACCTCAAGTATAAGGTTGTCCAAGTAATAATATTCGGTGAATCTAAAGTTGATCCCCTAGGGAAAAGGTGTTATAAAGGTCCAATATATCATTTATATTATTTTCATTTATTTATTACCTAAAAGATTTTAGGATTAAAGTTAGTTATTTACAATTTATTTACAATAATTACACATTTTTTACTTTTTTTATTTTTAGATTTTTTGAAACTTCGGCAACAAGAAATATGACTTAACTTAGAATAGTAAATGGACTTTAATAATAAGTTCAAATTAACATAGAAGAAACAACAATTTTAAACAACATTGAGGATTAAAAGTTCAATTCTGGCAATTAACTTAAATATATTTTAGTTTTTCTAAAAAATTTATTAAAATAGTTTAAGTATGTAATATGCCATCATTTATCTACAATAAATCGAGAGTTACTAAGCATTTAATGTGTCAACTTATATCTATAATGCATCAAAAACTCATTTTTAATAAATATGTATGATTTCAAAACTAACTGATAACTAAAATTACCAATAAAATTTATAGTTATGTATTTTCTATGCTATTCCCTATCTACGAATGATTAAAGTGTTTCTAAGCATCACCTACATTAGCCTATATTTACGATAAATCAAAACATAATTTTGCAAGAATTTTAGCTAAGTTAACATGAAAATCATAAGTTTTCTAAAAATAATTTTGACATTACAACAACTTAGAAAATATTGAAAAACTAAAAATATTTACCTTAATTTTGCCAGAATTTTTCCCTCTCTCCTCAGCAAAAAAGAAGTTTAGAAAGACATGTTGAAGGTAGAAACACACATATTTTTACTAAACATAACTATTTTACAACATAAACTTAAAACTATTTTACAAAAAACTAAAACTAGAAATGAGAAAACTAAAACTAAACTTAGAACTACATTTTTACAAGAGGAAGGAAATTTCTCATAAGGAGAAGGAGTGAAGAATACATGCTATGAATGGGTATTTGTAGGTAACAAAAAGTTATTATCTACATGATTTTTAACTTTTTTATTTATTTTTTAATTATTTTACTTATTTTATTTACATATTTTTAGGTTGCAAATGAGTAGGATGCAATTTTGGGATTTTTTAAATTTTTTGAATATTTTGTAACTGACCCATTTTTCTAGAACCAGATTAAATATGATATTTTTCTTTTTTTTTCTTCCATGGGTGAATCAGCTCTTAAGAGTGCTGATTTTGCTCTCTAATCGTGGGTTTCTTGGCTAAAGGATGGATGCGCAAAGACCATAGGATGCGTTGACCGAGACTTGATCTAGTGGTTGAAGATCATTAGGACCGAGCTGGAGAAGGCGACCATTGGATGGGCCTTTGGAACGCTAATTGAAGGCAAAGAAAAGGCACTCTTATGCACGCATTGCATAGTATTCCACAGGGGGGTACGTGGACGACTTGGATGCACTGGGCAGTTCCAATCGTGTGGCTTTGAGCTTACCATGATTTTTGTTTTTATTTCTTTTTTTGATTTCTTGAGCATTTGAGGTCCGTTTTGCCCTTTTTGTGCCATTTTTCTTGTAGATTTCAAATCTAAAATAAAATTAAAAAAAAAAAACCAAAATTTATTATTTTAGAAACATAATTTTTACAAGAACTAAAGATATTTATTTTACAACAAAACACAAAAAAATTACTAAAAATAGATAAAAACTTCTAAAATTAACATAACTTAATAGATATACTTTTTAAGACTTGGGAATATTTTAAGAAATTATTAGAAATATAATAAAACATATTTACAGACTAAAAACTTATTTTAAAATATTTTAAGACTTAAAATAAATCACACAATATTATTTTTACAGTTTTGACTATTAAATATAAAAACACATTAAAAACATATCTTTTAAACATATTTTCACTCAAACTTGCAAAAATACTGATTAACACACAAATGCTATAATTAAAGGATTTAATGAGAAATATTAATGCAAAATAATGATATTTAGCCTTAATAAATGTGTATTTTCATAGTCTCATCACACAAGAGCACCAAATCTATAATCCTCATCAATGACTTTGGCGATTAGTGAAGAGGCGAGAAGCGATAGCTTATGATCTGTGACTAGACGATGAAACCAACTCCGACGATAGTCAATGGAAGATTTGAGGTGAGAAAGATGACTTCAAAAATTTGCGACAACTCGAGGACAAAACTAGTTCTGGTAATGACAACAACAAATCTATACCAAAAAAGATGACTCCAGCGATCTATAACAACCCGAGGATGAAACCAACTCTAGCGATTGATGACTTGTTCAATGACAACGGCAACGTTGGCAATGGGAAGATTTCTGTGACTAGAACAATTTCAGAGAGGGATGAGAGAGAGAGACACTGGGAAAGAAAGTGAAAGGAGAGAGAAAGAGGAAGTTAGAAAAATAAATGGAAGGAAAAAAGAAAAGTAAAAAAAGTGGCATAAAATTTTGCAAGTTTTGCTTTTGTGGCATAAAAAATAGAGAAGAGAAAAATGGGGCATTATAGGTAATTTTTTAAAATTCAAATCAATGAAAATAGATCAATGTGAGTCTGAGTCCATTTTTAAGAGTCCCCCCAATAAATTTTGAGTATTTAGTTAAAAAAATCTACACTGAAGGGATTCCATTTTTCAATTTTTTCTCTCTTATACTCAAGGAAAAATATTATAATTTCTTCGTTTGATATTCGACTGGGACAATTCTTCTTTTATTACGTTTCTAATGAAAGATGAATCAATCAAGATCTATATTGCACAATTTTTTAATATCATAAACATTAAGATTTTTTAGGTTTGTTAATAAATCAAAAACCTTTTTCCACTATTTATCCAAATACAAATTTTAATTTTTTTCCTATCCAGATTAACACAGATTAACACTTTAAAAATACATCTAAATGTCAATTCAAATAGCAATTCAAATCACGTAATTCAAAATATACAACTCAGAACAAAATATTTTGAATCAACACAATTTAAATCCGTCTAACAAATAAGCCTATAATTCATTTAATGTCTGAGAATGAAGCAAAAGTTTTCCCTTAACATTTTGAGTCTATTTGATTTATTGGTTTGAAAATAGTGGCTTGGATTTTTTTTGTCTAATTTGTATGATTAATGTTGAAAATAAGAGGGTGGTACTTCTAGATTAAGGTTGCTTTTTGGTTTCAAAATATCAATGAATGGTTCAAACTTAAACTCAAAATTTGTTGCCAAATGCTGGTTCAAGTGAAATTTTATGTTCAAAACACCATCCAACCAAACTACCCTTCAAAACTTCGTAATCAATTAAGATAGTTTGGCCTAGCTTAAGAAGACCATCTCTACACTACTAAATCTTTAGATTACACTTATTTAACGATGTTTCTTAAAAAGGGTCATAGTAAGGAGGGGAAAACATGGGGACTATGCCAAAAAATACAAAAACCGTTGTGTTAGGAATATGGAACCTTTCACGACAGTTTTTACTAAAAACCATCATGATAGGTGCAATTTGAGAGTTTTCACTAAAAACCATCATTTAAGATTCAACCTTTCACAATAGTTTTTAGTAAAAACCATTGTGAATGGTTCTGCATTAATTTAAAATTTTTAGCCCCTATCCAAATTTAAACCTATGCCAATGTTGGCCTTCCCCATTAGTTAATTAGTTTTGTTTCATTATCTTTGTTAATTTTATTAATTTGTTATGTTAATTAACTCTAGTAGTTTTTGTTAATTTAGTTATTTGTTTGTTTTATTGACCATCACTAGTGATTAGTTTAGTTTTTGTTTTAAAATTAAATCTGGTAATTTGTTATGTTAATTTTTTTATTTTTGTTAATTAGTTTTAGCTATTTCATAAAGTTTTAATTATATGCATTGTCCATTGTTGTTTTATGTTAGTTATGTTAATATTTATTACTTAGTTATGAATTCTATATTAGTTATGTTAACATTTGTTATTTAGTTATGTGTTTGCATATGTAAAGAGCTGATTTTGAGCAAGCCCTAAAGAAAAAGCTAATTTGATCCCAAAGTTAATTTTGAGTGGAGAGCCACTTTAATGAAAAGAGTTCATAGATTAAGGAAGAGGGGATTAAGAGTAGAAGTTATCTTTGACGCAAAAGGCCAACCGAAAGGTGAACCGGAGAGTTCACTTACTAAGATGTAAGCATCAATCTTTGCCGTAAAACATTGTTTGATAATTTTTATATTATTATGATTAATTCTTTTTTATTTTGACTAATTTCTAGGGCCCTTAACTATTGGAATGTTGAAGCGGGAAATGGCATAACAAAGTGACCAAGCGGACAAACACTATATTCCGAGGGCAAGTGTCCCAACAAGAGGCAACATTGAATGCAATTTTTTTATTTTATGTTACATGTGGGACTAAATTTTTATTGATAATGGTTATAAGCACTATCAATAAAGGAAGATTATATTGGTGACGATATATTTGAGGTTAGGGTTAAGGGTGTAAAATTTTTGAGTACATATATATCTTAGATTTATCTAGATGTAGAGTACATGACTTTGTAAAGTAAATATATATTTGATTTTTTGTAAAAATTTTATAGTTCCATGAAATTATGTGATTATGCAATCATTGAGGTTCATACGAAGGAATTAAAAAATATGAACTTGAAAAGAGCATAAAATGAGAAGTGGTTGCAAAATGAACACAGTCGCATCTTTTGGAGTGGATTAGAGCACACATCTATGCTAAGTGTTCCACATCACAAGACAAAAGCATGCCACGAGACTTAAAGAACCTCGCTAGAGGACCGTCATCGGTAATTACAAGTATACATCATAATCTATAAACGACTACACTTCTTACATTCGCGAAAAAGATAAGAAGTATCACATCCAAAATAGTGGTGTGACTCTCCGTGTCAAGGCTATGCACATTTCCTCCTCCAAGGACAAGAATCTGGTATATAAGTCCATGAACTACTTTGATTTCATTGAAGATATTTGAGAACTTGATTATAAGTGATTATGCATAGCACCTTTTAAGTGCAAGTGGGCCAACAATAACTATATTTAGACTGATAATAATGGCGTCATAGTGGTTGACTTTAGAAGTTTAAGATACAAAAATGATCCCTTCATTATGGCATTACAAGCAATCCAAGTTTTTTGTACAACAGATCCTAAAGATTTATAATTGTCCCTAGTCGTCCCAATAAAGCCAAGGGTAGTTATTAACAGTGAAGAAGTTGTTGGGGATTGCACGAACGTCCCCTCATTTATAAAGGGATTGCCACCAGTTGAAGCGATCGATGATTTTGACAATGATGCTTCCAACTAGCTTCATGAAGATGAGGAATGGACATATATTGAGAAACAAAAGAAAAAAAAGAGGAAAGATTGAGCATTTGTAAACAAATTTGTGTCAATTTATTGCAATGTAGATTTCTCTTCTTTTTTAAGCTAAGGAATATATCTATCTATATAGTTATTTTTGTGATAAAAATAGGAAAAAGTAAAAACTCTAGGCCATTGGATACATAACACATAGGCTGGCCACCCTGGGCAATGAGAAAATGGTCTGAAAAAGGGTGTTTTTTGACAAATTTTCACGATGATTTTTTCATAAAAACTATCATGAATTATAGCTTTACACGACGGTTTTTAAGAAAAACCATCATGAAAGGAATGCATTCCACGATGGTTTTTTAGAAAAACCATCGTGGTATCTTATCATTACACGACGGTTTCTCTTGAAAACCATCGTGTGAAAATTTAAGCCCCCACTTCAATTTAAGCCCATGCCAAGGCTTATAATTCATTCCCACTCTGATTCAAAATTTCCTTCTGAAACTCTCTAGCCCCCCTCTTTCTCTTACACTCTAACTCCACGACATTGTTGCTGTCATCGCCATCAACCTGACCCATGCCACATCCTTCACTGCCATCGACCCAAACCCACAAACAAACGAAATAGGCCAACGACACAAACCAGCATCGTCGCATTAATCCTTTCTCTCTCTCTCTTGCCTCTTCTCATCCCTCGAATCCAACAACGATTTTCCTTATGCCACGTCCCTCGTCGCCGCCGTTGAGGCAGCCCTCTAGCGCCCCCGCTACCGTCGACCAACCATTAGTACATAATAGTTTTGAACAAGTATTTTGTTTTTTTTTTAGTTATATAGTTTTGCAATTGTATTTACTATTTATTAGTTATATAGTTTTGCAATTTTTAGTTAATTTTATTTTTAATTATTTAGTTTTGTTAGTTTTAATTATAGTTAGTTTTAGTGTAAGTGTCGGTTCTAAACTTAGTGTTGTTTAGCTTTAGTGTTGCAAGAGTTTTATTGTTATATTTAAACTTTGTTATTTTATTGTTAATTCTAAACTTATTTTTAGTTCTAGACTTGGTATTGTTATATTGCCTACCACATGTTTGATGAAAGGCCTCTATGACCATCACTAGCAATTAATTTTGTAACTTAGTTTTGTTATTTTAGTGTTCTGTAGGTTTAGTCTATGTTAATTAGTTTTATTAGTTAATTCTATTAATTTGTTATATTAATTAACTATATTTGTTAATACTTTGTTTAATTCACTATCATTACTAATTAAAGTTTACTTTTTGTTTTCAAATTAAATTTATTAATTTAGTTGATTAGTTTATGTCAATTTATGTGTTTGCCTTTCCATGAGGATTTAGTTTTAGAGTAGGTAAAAATGACAAAAGATAGCGATAATGAGGACTAGTATGAAGAGTGCACGTCATCTTCTTCTCAATTTAGTAAGGGAAAACTAGTTAGCAAGCCCCAATGAAAAACCGAATTTGATTCCAACATTGATTTTGAGCGAAAAGCTACTTTAATGAAAAGAACTCGTTGGATGAAGAAGAAAGGATTAAAAATAGAAGTGCCATTTGATGCAAAAGGCCAATCGGAAGTGAATTAAGTAGTTGGATTGAAGTTCCTAGTCGAGAATACGCTCCAATGAGGACTAAGGATTTGGACAAAGTAAGAGATCTTATTTGGAGAGAGATTTATGAAGGTTTCACAATTGAGAAGTGGTATAGGAAAAAAGCTATAAAGATTTGCGGTGAATTAGCAAAGGGATTTAGATTTGACCTCTACGTCACTTTTGTAAAGCCCAATCTTTTCGTTCTAGATGACGATGACGATGTATTTAAGCGGCCTCCTATGGTAGTACACTACTGCCCCTCTATAACCGATGACGATTAGGGAGCATTTGTTAAGTATTGGCGTTCCGTCGAGTTCCAACTACTATCGGCAAACACAAGAAAAATAAGAGCTCAAAATGAATGCAATTCTATGGTTGGCTGAGATGAATATTTAGTGCTTGAGCAATTATTGGTACATTATTATCTTATTCGTATTACATATATCAATTATTCTATCATTGATATATTACTAACATAGCAAAATATAGTTAGCTGAGACGAGTGTGCTATCATCACGAGAGGAGTTGTAGGTAAAATCACACTAAGATCCTAATGGACAATTTAAAAATCCAAATTGTGCTGAAATTAGGAACTTGATTATAAGTTTAATAAACTCAAATTCTTAACTTGTAATTTTGTAACTTTTGAAACATATTAAGAACAACTTAGTTTGTTATTATTTTACAGTATAAGTACACAAAGCAACAAAATCAAGGGACCTTCAAGTTCATCGGTAACAATGAGATACTGATGAGGGCACTAGAGAAACTGGAACATTCAGGATGCGTTCATGGTCAATCTAAGCATGTCAAGCAGTCTCAATACTTCAACCTCCGATCAACTTCAAAATTTGATTCCCAATTGTTGAAGATACAATAAGAAATTGCAAAACTACAGGTCTTATGACTGAATTTCTTTCCCAAGGAGGTGTTAAACCTATCGATGAGACATTTCACAATGTAACAGCTTCAAGGCTTGCTGCAACCATCCTGACAAAGAAATAAAAGCTCCAAAAGCTCCAAAAATACCATTGTCACCTCATTGTTAAGAGCCAGAACAACATCAAGAATGCAGACTCCTTGTTGATGATAGAATTAATAGTGAGTGTACACTTGTTGAGCTTCAAAAGGCATGAATGGAGAGTCTTCTAACCAATACAGTCAATGGAAGACCCTTGGAGGATGAAAACGTGCCCGTTAACATCACTACCTAGAGTAATAATGGTTGAATTACTTGTTCCGACGATTGAAGCTACAAATGTGGGTGAAGCCACCAGAAGCTTCATTGTATGGCCAAAAAAGGTTAATTAAAATCATTGAAAAGATGAAGATGAGTCGAATGCCTAACCACATTCCTCAAGATGTTGAGGGAAAGAAATGCCAAAAAAGAAATGTGCTAGAAAAGTAAGAGAGTCACAACCTGAGGTGGAACAACATCGAGTGTTGAGAAACAACCCATTGCAAATGTGTCCCTACCTTCATTTAACTTCTCTTTAGTTCCTTTAGAATTTATGTAGTTAGTTTTGTACGCATATGCTTTCATGCGAGATAGGTTGCTAATTTAGTGCCCGATACCGGAAAGAATCACAGTAATGAATGCCTATCTATGCAGAGTACGAAGACATTTACCACTTCATTACCTTTGATAAAATGGAGGTGAATTGTATAATTGTATACCCGAGGTAATAGGTTTATCCTTAATTCTTACTTTTTTAAATCTGAGTATAGTTATAAAGTGCGTCCAAATTAGTTAGTGCAATGTTTTCATTGTAGATTTTTAACAGAATATTGTGAACATCAAGGCAAGGCTCACAATTTTAGCTTCATATCACCGGTTCTTGTCTCAAGTGTTGCAAAAGACTCACATAGTGATTTTAGAGAGTGCTCCGCATCGCGCCTTAACTCTTAGCTCAAGCACTAAATGGGAAATTATTCTTTGTGCTATACAATGTTGGAGAATATTAGATGTTGGCACTTATTTCACCATGGGAGGACCAAATATTTTGGTTTGGTCCTCTCGGACACCAAGCACATGATGATTTAATATCACTCACAAAAATATAAGTATCTATTTTTCTTATGAAATTAACTAATGTTAAGTTTTACATAACGATTGAAAACTTCAAGTGGGAAACGGTTTAACAACACAAGTGAATGGAATGCTATATTCCCACCATAAGAGTCCTAGACAAGAAGAAATATAGAATATGGCTTTTATTTTATGTTACATGTGGGACATAATTAATTATGGTATACAAGGGCTATCAAAAAAGGAATTATATATATATAAGGATATAAATGAGGTTAGAGTTGAATGGGTACAATTTGTAAGTAGGTATCTCACATATAGCTAAAGTAGTTTAATGATTATGTAAAATAGTTCAATGTAAATGATTTTGTAAAGACTTTGTGTTTCAATATACACATCTTATTTTGCAATCATGGCTTTGTAGTAATGTATTAGACATGAGACTGGCCATCCTATAAGAAATCAGAATTCAAGGTTTTTTTTGCCCATGACCAATTTTTCATGATAGTTTTTATTAAAAACCATTATGGAAACACACCCGACACAACGGTTATAGAAACCGTCATGTAAGGTTCAAGGAAACCATTTTTTACGACGATTTTTAAAAAAACACCATGTGATGATGACATTCCATTGATAGAATGGCACCAATGGAGCCCAATTGGTGCCTGAACGAACATTCGATGATGGTAAAAAATCATCTTGAAAACTCAAGATGGTACCACAACGGAGGTTTCCACGACAGTTAAAAAACTGTCGTGAAAATTTTTCATAATGATTTAACACCGTCGTAAGAGGCCCAGTTCGTAGTAATGCCAATAGCCAAGATAGCTTCCTAACTACGCTAGTATTATACAAAAAAAGAATAAAAAGGAAGAGGAGTTTTGTTGTTAGCTCTCCTCAAAATTTCATGGAGGCAGGATGTTTTACAAGAATGACTTAAACTAATATGTTTGAATTATAAACAATGTAAGACTCTTATATGTTATAGTGTAAAGTAAAAGTAAGCTATAATGTAAACATCTTAATGCTACAACATTGCGGTTCAAACTTATTAGTTGAACTCTTCTTCCAAACACCTAAACATATGCTCCTAGCACCAAAGCTCTAGCTAATAATATATATTAGACCATCTTCAATGTAAATGCGAATACCAATGTTATATTTATCTCCAAAAAGTGTAAGAATAGTATATTTGATATGTCATTTCATTTTATGCTCTAATATATGATGCTACTTAAAATGACATATTTACCTTTTATTATAGCTAAAATTATTAAACCTTGAAACTTGTAAAAATAAACTTTTAATATTAAAATTAGGGTTATTAATATTAATGGCCCATAAACTTTAGGGTCTCTCTCATTTTGCCTCCTAAACTTTTAAAATCACCACTTTTCCCTCTAAACCTTCAAAACTCTTTACTTTACCCCTTGAATTTTAAAAATCCCCATTTTGCCCCTAAACTTTCATAGTCCTTACTATATGTCCCCTAAATTTCTGATGCTTTATTCAAATTAATAAAATAAATCCCACATGATTTACACATGGGTCACTAGTAAAGGCAAAAATGATATTTTATCACTCCAAAGTTTTGTTTTATGTTTACACTTTCACTTGACGTCTTTGTTTCACTTTTGTTGACACATATGCGAATCATGTGGGCTTAATTCTGTCTATTTAAATGAAGAATTAGAAAATATGAGACAAAATGAGAAGCTTTGAAATGAGAGCAAAGTAAGGAGTTTTGAAAGTTTAGAGGTAAAGTGATGATTTTTAAAGTTCAAGGTATAAAATGAGAGAGACCTTAAAATTTATGAGCCATTAATGTTAATGAACCTTAAAATAATGAAAAAGTAATAATGTTGCAATTGTTAAAGTCAAAAAATTCAATCTACAAATTACTAGGAAAAATTTTACTATATGATAAATTTTGAGGCAAATTTGGCCCAAAATAGAACATACAGCGAATTTAATATTAAAAATAACATTACATTAAAGAGTGTTTTTCAACACGTAAATATTTAAATTGTTATCAACATATCAATTTAGTACTATATTGGAGATGTTCTTATGTCGACAATCTCCAAGAATATTTAAAGGAATTCAAACAAAACAGGGTGAAAACTAAAGAATAGATTGGAAAATTAAAGAGAACAAGAAAGTGAAAAAAAAAAAAGGTAAGAAGAAGAAGAGAGAATCTAAAACATAGCGTATAGAATTTTTTTTTTATTATTATTTAATCATCTCTATATATTGAGCTTAGACGCTTAAAAGTACATCAGACCTATTATTCATTACATATTTCACGCACTAATCAGCTCTACACAGAGAGCTTACTCAAACCATTCCTTAGTCATATAATGATAATAATATATTGCCGTTAAAACCTGCAAATATATATTACCATTATAAAGAAGGCGCTTTGAATTTATTATAGATAATTAAACAGAAAGTCAAGACATCTCAGGAAGACATCATTTTATTTGCAAGTATTGCGTACATTTGTGGCGTTTTAAAATGATTAATTAAAACTAATATTATCCAGAAGGTCACCGTATTTTCATTAGAATCCAACACTCAAGCCTTTTTCTTTTGAAAAATTGAACTCCATATGGTCCAAATGTTCTCTTGTTAGGCTTGAACTTTAGTGAACGTACTACATACAGTAGGTTGCCCAGGCAGACTACCACTCACACTCAGTAAGAACTCTTCTGAAAATTGTATTTCAATCTGAAAGAAATGGCATTAAGAAATATTTTATATATATATATATATATGTATGTATGTATGTATGTACGCGCTTGTGTGAAAAAATAAATACAAAAGTCCGCCCTTAACTTTTGTCAAGGGAAGTCCAGATAAATACTACTATGGGCCCTGCAAAAGGCGTGCCATTCAAATCATTGATCACACTAAAAGATCCGATGGCATTTTTGTGTGAGAGCTCGAATTCTCGAATTCCTGAATAAGATCCATCGTCCCAAGTCCAAACCAGTACACCAGATCTTTCCCCTGGTCCTACTACTACCGTTTACCTCGCCTACAATATAGTTTTCAAGAGAAAATGTAAGTTTTCAGATATGTATACATAAATATACAGATACATATACATATATATAATAGCGTACGCCTTTTTATATCTAAAGGACACCGTCCGCTGCACCTTACAGTCGGAAAATAAGGATGAATTGTGGATGTGGATATGGATATGGAGAAGTGCGTGGATTTACTTGGCTAGTTTAGCTCGATATATAGAGTTGAAACGTGAGTTGCTTGGGTTTTAGAGCTTAATTTTTTAAGATTTCAGCAACGCACGAGAAAACTGCCCATCGTCCACTTATCGTGCATATAAAAATCGCACAAACTTTATGCTTGTTTTTGCAGTTTGTTTGCAGACTTGAACATTGGATATGTTAGTTATGTTTTGGACTATTTTCAATTAATTATTTTAAGGATACGTTGAGAACATTCTGAAAATATTTCGTGTAATATCTATCATAGCCACTTACTTCTTTTCCCCCCTTTTGAAGGTTAGTCACTAACAACGTTCAACGGGAGCTATATGATTTTCTTTTATTCTTTTTTTTTTTTTTCCAAAATAACCAACCAATAAACTTATTTGCATTTAACCGGACCATATCCCTCTCAAAAAAAAAAAAAAAAGAAAGAGAGAAAGAAATTCTTACTGGACAATATGCATGCAGCCATTTCTCGATAGGGAAGAAAGATCGTTAAAAATAGATAGACAATGTGCAGGGGCGGAGGGAGTAAAGTATGCTCCCCTGACTTTTTGAAAATTTATGTTTTACCTAAAAATTTCCAATACTTTTCATATACGGCCCATCCTCATTTACAAAATTTTATATATGCCCCCCTCTTTCAAAAACTTGTTCTTTGATTTATCCCTATTAAAATTATTTTTTATTTGTCTTATTAATTTTTTTTGTTTCTGATTTGCCCCCATTACAATAACGTTTATCAAATGTTCCTTTATTTAAGTTTTTTTTTTCTAAAACAATATTTTTTAAATATGGCTTTCATAAATATTTTCTTAATTGCCCTCCTAAAATAATCTTTATTAATTAAAACATTTTTTTCATGTAACTTTTGTAAATACTATTTCTCATTTGTCCTTCCTAAATAATTTATTCTCAACTTTGCCACATCAAAATCTTTTTTTTTAAATGTTCTTCTTTATCTTTTTTTTTTTTTTTTACTAAACTAAACTCAAAAGATAATCGTAAATTAAAAAAAAAAACTAAACTTTTAAGAAAATTTTAGTACACATAGCAAAAAAAAAATTCAACAAATTGAATATGTATATCCT
Organism: Artocarpus heterophyllus; assembly: GCA_025403435.1. Taxonomy (NCBI): domain Eukaryota; kingdom Viridiplantae; phylum Streptophyta; class Magnoliopsida; order Rosales; family Moraceae; genus Artocarpus; species Artocarpus heterophyllus. The sequence goes on from CM046346.1 coordinate 24,222,854, forward strand.
ACCAAATATTTTATGTAAATTCTTAGCTTATGTCTTCCGAAACAAAATCTTAGCTCTGGCCACATGTCCAAGTGCGCTTTTACAACCTCACTGCCCATGCCACTCAAGCTTAAAGTAAGTCCCATGAGCACATGTCATCATCTCCTCTAAAAAGGTACGTAGTGCCTTATAAAATCCTATAAGTCTTTATAAGTTTCTATGTAGGACTATGTGATTATCACAATACTCATTTTACATTTGAACTTGAACAATTCTAATAATTATCATTCTTGTTATAATTATTACTGGAAGCACATCTAAGTAAATAGCATTTTTACAATAAATAATTGATGAAATAGTAAGTTTAAAATTAGGGTAATTTTCATATATATCATTTTTTAATATTTATTTTTTATAAATAGCACACATATTTGACATAACTTAACATGTCATATAAATGATAGTGTGGTATAATTTTTTTAAATATGGCAAAAATAAACACATTTATTAAAAATGTGACATAATATGTAATTTTCTCATATATTCGTATTTAATAGTAGTAAATAGAAAATTGACTAGGTAATTTTTTTTTACTTGTAGTAAACAAATTTTTTACTAGTAAATTTTCTATTTACTTAGTAAATTTATTATTTTGTACAAATATTTCCAAAATATGTTATTTATTAATGATTAGTTTTATAGAAATGCTATTACCATAAATTGACTAGGTAATTTTTTACTGGTAGTAAACAAATTTTTTACTACTAAATTTTCTATTTACTTAGTAAATTTATTATTTTGTACAAATATTTTCAAAACATGTTATTTATTAATGATTAGTTTTATAGAAATGCTATTACCACAATTTCAGAACAATTAAATTACTGACAGAAATTAAATTTCATATAGAAACCCAGTTTTACTATGTCGAGAGTTGTAAGTCCGGCACGACCGGTGCAAAAGCTAGGGACCAGCTTTTAGATTCAATCTAATTGTCTAATCCTAAAGCTAAGAAAGCATTAAGTTAGGCAATTTGTTTAGCTGGCTAGAAGAAAGAATTGAATAAAACCTTTTACATGATTATACTCTTCTTCCTCTTTCTTATTCATTCACATGCACGCTTTTCATTTCCTCTCTCTCCAAGGGAGTATTAATCCCAATCCCGCTCGCTCTCTCTCTCAAAAATATATATATATATCTATCGCTCTGCTGTGACAATACTCTCAGTTGATCATCATAAATTATCAGAAATCTCCATCCCTAAGTAATTCGCTCATTGGAAGGAAGAGTAGGCATAGTCATGTAATTTTTGGGTGTGTTTACTGCCACCTAAAAATCTCCCCGCATGCCCCTCTTAATGTCATCAGGTTGGCCTTGAAAGTTTGTAACAACTTTTGATGTAAAAGCATTAGGACCACGTAATCAAAATTTTGTGATTCTCTTGGCTATGAACTCGGAGGATGAGAAGAAATGATCGATCGGGACTGATCGCAACACCTGCAGGACCGAAGAGCCCCTTTACCAGCATACCTTCACTTGTTTCGAACTCCGATCATATTTTTGTAACCTTTCTGTTGCGTCGTTTGCGGCTACTGCTTCTTGAATTTGGCTACAAGATATAAATCCCTTTTTCAATAATCCATTAATACATATAGAGGTATTAAAAAAAAACAAATAAGAGCAATCAATCATCATAAAGTTGATTGTGTATCCTGAAAATCTCAAGAATTGTTACAGTCAAGAGAGAAAAATATTTAGGCAATTAAATTATAAAAAATTATAAAAATTTGAAATAGTTATGCCACGACCCAAAATTGGGGATAGAAACTAAATTGAAAGAAATGTTTTTAAAGATCTAGAATGTCGAAAAAAATTGACAACTGTAGTTGAGCCCATAAAATTATAAAAATAAATAAATTAAGTTTGCTCTAGAATCTTTAATATTAAATAAAAAGATAAAATACAAGTAAAAAATTTACAATGAGAATATACAAAATTTAAATAAATGCTTATAAAATAAGTAAAAATACAGCTGCATAGCTTTAGTCAAAATGAAAAAAAAATCAAATAACATATAAAAACAAAGTTTATAAATAACCAATTATCTACTAGGAGTGTTCATTACACGTATCTTCCATGCACCAATAAAATTATAGGGAGAGTATACCAATCGAATAATGAGGAGCATCGACGATAATCCAAGACTTTAAATATCAATCAACTAACCTGAAAAGGAAAATAAGGGGATGAGCACATAGTGCCTAGTAGGAAACTCATTACTCACCTCTCGGTTTTTCTTACTATATTATGATATTATAAAATCCTCATAAAGTTAATAAATAAATTTCCGTATCAATATAAAAATTCTTCGAGTTCTCTCTTTATCAAACAAATCAATAACTTAAAATCTGTAAACATCACTAAAATTCTTTCATTCACATCCCGTGTTGTTAGTGAAGGAAAAGAAGGAATGAAAGGTTATATTAAGTTCTGTTGTGCCCCAAATGAGCACTTTGCGTCTGTTGCGCCCTGAAGGAGCACCCCTTGAGATAGGCCATACAGCAATGATGGTACCAAAAATATGTGATGTCCGTTGTGCCTAACAAATGAGCACCTGTGGCATATAACTTTGAGGAATACTTTAGATGGCCTTAAAAGTTATCTGATGGCACCGGGTAAGGTCTGAACATACATTGGATCTGGTTATAATCCATCTGACTACTAAAAACCCTCCTAAATCATTCTACCCACGTTAGTTAGTTTTAACAAAAATCTGGCAGTATAATGGCTTATTTTTCTTAAAACTAAAAATTCAAACTTGCAAGAAAACAATTTTAAAGAGATTTCGATATGCCATAACTATAAGACGTACCACCCAAAACAGTTATATTATATCACATACAAATCATACATCTAAACGTAATCATCATTTCATCAACAGTAATCATCTTGATGAAGGTAAAATCATGACAACCCTATAAACTACCATAAGATAAAACTAAACAATCTCATAATAGTTTCAAAGGATTTGATCAACCAAAGTACAAAACATTTATCAAAACATAAAAAATTCCATTTTTCAAATAATGCGTGAATCATATAATCTCAATTCTTAATATACCTATAATTAAAAACATTAAATAGTATTATTTACCTTTTTAATTTAACAACTATTTTTAAAGCTTTAATGATATTACAGATTCATAGATCAAAATAAACAATTAAAACAATCATTATAAATTTAAATTCTGCCAACAATCAACAATCAATATGGTAATAATAATCCAAAATAATTCAATAAAATATCACAAGTGGAGTAATAAAGTTCCTAACAAATTAGTCTTTAGCATTCGACGGTCAAAAGACTTCATTCATTAAAACGAAGCTGTCGATTGAATCTTTAACTAGCTAACTCGGTGTTCAGAGCTTCGACTCACAACTTGGTGTTTACTGCCACCCAAAAATCTCCCGGCATGCCCCTCTTAATGTTATCGGCCGGCCTTGAAAGTTTGTAAACAACTTTTAATGTAGAACGAGATTTTTATTTCCTTGCCTTTTTGCTTATTGCCGAACCTCAAGAAATAAGGGGAGGCATAGCTGCTATACATGCCAAGCGTAGAGGGTTTGCTACAATACAGCCAGGACAACGTTTAAAAATCTTCCTTCTTTTACACGTTCAACAAAAATATTTAAATTATTTACTCATTGCATGTGCCGAGAACGGTTTGCAACACTGTTTATGGTGCGGGTGGAAATCCACGTAATTACAGCTACAACCGTTGTAAAGTACAGTTTGGAATTGACAGGCTTTTAACCAAAACACTCATTTTTGTTTTTATTTTTGCCTTTTTTAAAGGAAAAATAAAAACGGAGACAAAACTTAAAAGCTATAATATTTTGTCCAAACAACTTTAAAAGTGCCTTGATTTTTGCGTAAAATATTTTTGTAAGCTTTTATCAAATACTTTAGTTGTATAATTTTCTATGCAAAATGATTTTAGGGGTTTTAAAAGCAGTCTCAAACAGGTCTAAAAAAGGTTTCTAAACCATTGTTTCTTTAAATTAAAAAAAAAAAATAGCCAAAAAGAAATTTCTTCAAATTTTAGTTCCAAAGCTATATACATATATAAAAGCATCAAACTTTTTTTTATAAACTTTTTGCACATGCCAAGTGTCAACCACTTTTTTTTGTTTTGTTTTTTCCATCTTTTTATTCCTTCTTGTATTCTTGTTTGCTTGTTTTGTCCCCCTTCTTGTCTATTAAGGGCTTCTCTACAATCAAGTAATTGCAAATTTATGACGTATTTTTTTAAAGTACATTTTTTTCACATTTTGTTCCTCTCTATTAAGCAACTTTTTTCAATCTCATCATTTCATATTAGCAATATAATAATAGCGTAAATTGTATATTAACAACTACATAAGACCTCTATTACTAAATAAACTAGAAAGAAATAAAATAATGATTGAATCTTTAATGTGAGGAAAAAACTTATAAAATTACTCCCATGTGTATCACATATAACACCCAACTAGTTTTTTTTTTAATATCATATTTCATCAAATAATAAAAATAACTTTAAAAAAACTACAAATCCTCCTCCTAATCATCATTAAAAAAAAATACAACTCAAAAATTCGGAATCCATGACCCTTGTCACGCTCCGTTCAAACGGTTAAAGTCGTTACATTGTCTTTTTTCCTACTCATCCTGTTGAAACGCTCGACTCATCCATTTTATGTTTTTCTCTACTCAAGACACGTTTTACTTGCAATGAGTTGCGTTGGATTGTAGATTTGGAGGGATACAGTGTTTGAGCTTGTATAAAGTGAATTTTATTCTAAGGTTGTTTTAACGGTTGTATTTACTCAAGCTGTTTATTTGTTTCTCCGTTATTTAAAAGCCTCCGGAGCAGTGTACTGAAATTTTTCTTTCAAAAAATTAGTATCCGAAGTTCGGTTGATAAGATTCGATTTGATTAATTTTAATCGCAATTACTCATGGTCTCCGGTCCCCAAAAAAAAAATATGTATATATAGGACTTCAACTATTCTCTTCCTTCCTCTGTACGGTAGACTTCACTATTCTCTAATTTCTCTCTTTCATTTTCAGCCTTTAGGGTCTTTATCCGGCAGGGTCCCCTATGAGTAATGCACATTTTCAAAAGCACTAAATTTAATCAAAATCATTTTAATTATGTAGATCGGTGGGTTAAAAGATAGATATTAGTATGTTATTTTTCAGTGTCAGCTAGAGAAATAGTCTCCAAATTATTATTATTATTTGGGCTAATTATACCCATAGCCCTTAGAGTTTAAGATCCCTTCACTTTACTCTTGAACTTTCAAAACTTTTTATTTTTTCTCTTAAACTTTTAAAATTCCTCATTTTATTTTCTGAGCTTTAAAAATCACTGTTTACTCTTAGTTGGGAGGTTATTGTCTGGTCACTTGTTCTTCAGATTTATCGACTTCAGTAACATTAAGATCTAGAGATTTATTCACTTTTTCTTTTTGGGAACAGTTACAGGAAATGTCTGAAAATAAAATTAGTCGCTCCATTCTATTAGGAGAAAGAACGATAATTTTTGAATTCTTTTGTGCCCTCGTTGCACTGATATCAGCACCGTCACTGAACCTGTAAGGCTTTGTGCTACTATTTAGTAACTTGACATTTATGGGGTGGGAATTTATTTCACCAGAACCTAGCTAAAGCTTTCGAGCCTGACTCTAGGTCCATCACTTCCAAAATTTAAATTAAAAAAAAAAAAAAAAAAAGAAAGCTAGTCCTTAGGAGGACAAAAAAACTTAAGAAACTAAGCCAGGATGTTACTATTCTACTGTGCATCCTAACAATTGGGAACCCAATAGAGAGTTAAAAAAACAAAAAGAAAAAAAAAAGAAAGAAAAGAAAAGGTGAGAGAGAATATTAGCATTACTGTCAATGCAACATCAAAGTAGTTAAAACCATCTGTCTAATTAAGAGAAAGAAAACTTAAATAGTACGTAAGTAATAACATGAAGAGAAGAGTGTGAATTCGTCCCAAAGATCTAATAACCTGTTTGGGAACACAAGTTTAAACCAAAAAGTTTTAGTTTAATCCTTTGAATCACAAAGAATTTTGTAACTAAAAGTATAATTTCACATTTCTCTCTGCCGGACAGTTCCATATTTGGTAGCTGAAAGCGTATATTGTTATTTGTTATCTTTCATCTGCTATTCAATGCTCAAGATTTGTTTCATATGTCAGTTTTTGGGATTTAATGGGCTCATCCATTTTCCACTAAGTAGCAACAACGCTACTGTTCTTGTTTACCAAACTATCTATTTTAGGCTTAAGAGTAATATAAATTGACCGTCCTCATCATTATTTTGCAACAAATTTAGTTAATGTTGATGTCGGACTACATATCTCATATTCTACCATGCATGTGTAAATACATAGGAGCGCTGATAACCAGAACAAGTCAACAAGGCACATGGATGAACCATGATTTGTACAGTTGAGCAAAAGCATGTTAACTAATTTAGCCAAAATTAACCAGAAGCAGCTTAATAGTTAGGATCAATTGGAGTACAATTAATCGAATGGCTAGTGGAAATCAATTGGAATACCCAAACCTACTCGAGCATTGCAGAACCGCCTCGGACGACTAAAGCTTGAGAATCTATAAGGGTAGAGATCAAATCTACTGGCTCATGAAATTATGATTATTCCATAACTATGCCATTAAGCTCATTAAAAAAAATGAGAGATTAGAATTTATAAACGCAAGTTCTTGTTAGGTTGTTGGGAATGACAACAGTATGACAAGCTCAGTCATACTATGCATATTGAGTAAGTTTAGGAATAACCGCAAGCTTTTAGCTAAAATACTTAACAGTGAACCAGATGGTAGATAGTAGGATGAAAGATGATAAAAGAGCGCAGAAGCTCAAGAAAATGTCTAACTTAAGACAAGTCAATACATCTTTAATACTTTGAGCAGAATTTCAGTCCAACAGTTAGTACTCGATTAGTTATATTCAATAGAATTCAAGAATTTAAGTCAAGGGTTTTCCTAAAAAATCCGAACACTTATTGTACATATCGATATGGGAAATTTCAGCTTAAATTCTATGATGCTATAATTAAGTGAATTCATAAGTAAAAAATATCGTTAACTATTACGAAGATGTTCTTAGAAATTGGTTTAAGATCAAGAGAACTTCCATATCAAAGTCAAAGATAAATGGAGTTTATCGGTAAGAAACCTAAAATTTAATAGATTAGAACTTCAATTGGAAGTAATGCATTAGAGGTGTATAAGTAGACACTCTAACATAGTTCAACGAAATTAATTAGCTCTCACTTAATCATGGAATCTTATGTTAGTGAGGTCAAGGTGCTTGTATTATAAGTGTTACGAAGTTAGTCCATACTTGTGGTGACTGAAAAAATCCTACACTTAAATAATGTAATTTATATATTTAAGTCAAGGATTTTCTTGGGAAAGATCATGAATGATTTTCGTGATTTAAGAATTTGTGGAATTAAGATATAAATTCCAAATTCTATAGTAAATATTATAGTTAATCTTATTGACTTTTTGTAATCGAATAATTTGATTGATAATTTTCACTGCGATTTAAAGTAGAAGAAATTTCAATCCTTAAGTAACTTTAGAATTTAACTTTTAAGAATTTTCAAGTGCAAACAGTGTTATCAATGTACCGAGAAACACTCTAATACATACATGTCTAAAATTGTCTATTAGCTAAACATTGGATTACGAGAGTAGCATTTGCAGGAAGAAAATGCAATTTGGGCTCGAGAATTGACACTATCGATGTAACGCCCTTATATGGGGTTAACAGTTTTTAATGAATTAAAATAAAAATCAGAAATAAAAGTAAAACCTTAAAAATAAAATTGCCTGTGGCTTAAATGAAAACTCCGAAATCAAAAATAAAAATATAAATGACAATTAAACCATAGTTTAATATAGCACCTTAAATTTAATAATATAAACTATCATCATCATTATTTTAACCCTCAACGTATTTTAATACAGTCACAGAAAGTAACAATTGATGCTTACATTATCATGAAGAATATTCTTAACAATTGAAGCAGTCCCAATGTAATATAGCTACATAGCTTCTTCAACTATTTTTCTCGTAGCCACCTCACACTTAGTGAGTTCTGAAAAGATAAAAATATAAGGGAATGAGCGACAATATGCTCAGTAGAGAAAACCATTACTCATCTTTAGGTTTTTATCATTACCACATTAAAACCTGCATGGTTATTTAATACTCATCATTATCCATATTATGAGATTTATTATAATCATATTCTACGGATACCATAGTTAATCATTACCGAGTTTCATACATATACATATATACAAATGTTATAGTTCATCATTATTCTTAGGTACCCACGTTCAATAGGTATCACTCAACTCATCAAAACCCAAATGGGCGTGCTTGATCACCCTCTAAACATTCCAAGGGTGTTCCGATGAGGGGACATCAAGCCCCGAGTCCTCACAAAGTCGATTCCTGTACAGTGTGTTCTGGGACTTTCAACCCAAGGAAGCGTCATCACGTTCCCCCTATTTTACCTTTTAGGGTATTCATGCCCAAGGACGTAACCGCCGCCCTCTTTACGTCTCACCATTTCTGTATATTCAATCATTATTAATAGAGTCAGTTTTTCTAACCATACTTTTCAATTTATAACCTGTGTCAATTCATTATGTTCCTCGTTGTACAATACAAGACGAGTCCATGTCATAGTTTCATATGTAATACTCATATAATAGCAGTTCAACATAGATATATATATATATATATATATATATATATATATATATATCTTGCGGGAAAACAATCAATTTTAATTCCATAAAAACCTCACAAAAAATGAGTAATAAAATCCCTACCTTTCAAGCTTATCACCAATCTTTTAATCCCGAAATCAATTAACGTTAGCTCCACACTCCCTTGATCCTAAGGCGTGTATAAGGACAATTTAAAACTAAAGCATAACATACAACACATTCATAAATAAATCATATAGAAATCCATCTTATGATTGTGCCATTAAAGCTTTTATGCTAATCTCCTTTGAATACTACAGTAAACAATCTTTGTCTTAACACGATATAAAATGTATACAAATAATCTATATGTTTGAGTCCCTAATAAGATTCGTCAATCACTTAGGATAATATTGTAAAGGTTGCAAGACATTAAGGAATTAGGTGGTGAGCAAAGATGGGTTCTTGGTTTAGGTTAGCAGCTGGTATACCATAACAAACTGGCAGGTTTACTAGTTTACAATCCAAAAATTGAAAATTTCATAGAAAATAAAATACAACTCCAATTTAGGTTTATGATAGCTCGTTAGAAAGCTTAGGATGTCTACTTTTTAATTATGTAAACCAATTTATAAAATTCATTTTAATTTAATCCCATAATTTCAAGAAATAGCCACTGCCCATAGAGGTATTACAAAGCTTATGGAATGTCAAATTTTTCTTTAACCTAAAACATATTATCCTTGTTCAAAATCTTAAAACCATTCCAAAATATGCAGCTTGCATTATATAATCACAATAAACATATTTTTATGAGTTTTATACCAAAATCATCATCAAACTATATCTCTAGCCCTTTTTACAAATAAGGGTGAATACATGCTTATGTCAAACTTTCTCATTCAAAATCATAAAATCTAAATTATGCAGCAAAATAAATGAGCAATTTTAAAGTAAAGATGGTAGATAAGACTAGATTAATTTTCTAAAATCTTACCTTAAAATCTCATTGAAAACTTTAAGTCATCAATTCAAGAGATTAAAGCTCAAGTTCAACTTTAGCATGGGAACTTTTGAACGACATGGAGCTGGGTTTCTCAAGTTTAGAGAGTAGAAAAAGGAAGAAGAAGAAGAGAATGAGAGGAAGACATTTCAAGGAGAAAGGGAGAGATAAGTGTTGCACGGAGAAAAGAAAATGAATGTATGGTTTTCTTTGTTAAAGGGCCCGATTGAAGGAAAATAATGGGAAATGGGAGACAAGTAGGTGAAGCATTAAGTGCATTATGTCTCCTTCGGAGACTTTAGTTTATATAATGCCAAATAGCATTTTAGTAATTAATTTAATGTTTCAAGAGCGTTTCGGTAAATTTATTAAATAGATATAGAAAAATTTTAGAAAATTTTGAAATAGGTATAAATAAATAGGATGAAATAGATTTTAGATGAAATAAATTTTAGTTAGCATACTAATAATTAATTTAATTACTATATTACTTGTTCAGAAAATAATGGGTGTCACAGTCGAAGACTGTGTCATTATCGAGACAAAGTATAGGAAAAGTCAAGTTTCGGTTTTATTCGGTCTAAAAATGATTTTAAGGATAAGAGTACTCCAATTTTATTACACGATTAACAATTCATATCGGTATCGATTTTATTCAGAGATTAGTTTTGAACTGTGAATAAGCAATGATAAAGGACTTGTCAAGAAACAAAATTCCCTGCTAGCTAAGTTAATCACCTCAAATCAGTGTAAAAAATATCTACATTAAGGAATCTTTGGGAGAGTGTGTAGATAAGAACAAGGACAAAATGTGACCATGAGAATGACTTGGATTAATACTTGATTTGACGAGTGTCTTTGATTTAATTATGAGGTTTTGTCCCTCCACTTTTCTCCGCATTATGATGCCATTCTTAGTGGTTCATTAACGAAAATTTTTGGCTTAATTAAGTGGATAAGAAGCTTAAAAAACAAAGTTATGAAACTAAGTGTAATTAGCCTTTTCTCTATAAATACATCTTTCTTGTTCAAGAGCTTTTTTTTGCTCTTTTATTCCACTCTCCTTAAGTGCAAAATTAGTTTTCTCTCCCTCTCAATCTCTCATTTTTTTCCTTCCCACACCACCAAAGTCACTAAGCCAAAATCATAGAGAAGAATGAGACCAAGAAGAAGCCCCTCAAAACTTGTTCTTCAAGGGTAAAACTAGTCTCTTCTCCTTTTCTAAATTTTAATTTGGTTTATGGTTATTACTGATTATGGAATGTAAATAAGATTTAATTTTTGTATTTATTATTGTCTTTGAAAGTTTATGTTGTTATGGTTTAATTTATGCAAGATGGGATATGAATATGTATAGGTCAAGTTTGTGGTTCAAGCTCAAAAAATTTATTGCTCACTTTGAGCATAAAACTAGACCCTTTAGTGGTTGCTTTAAAATTTTCTCTAACACAAATCTTTTGGATTACGATATTCTACGCAAATCTCCATGACCAAGTATTTTTGTAGTTCCAATTCTAAGACAAAGTTTTAGACAAAAAAAGTTGGTAGCTTCGAGGCCAAATCACGGTTTTTACGAAACACAAAAGTTTTAAATCTCGACAAAACGAATTTTTTTTTTGTTTTTACGATTTTGTCTCTAAGATACTAGTATGGGTAGATTTAGAAAATGGTCAGTTATTGTTTAGAAAAGTAGTGTAGTTTTTCTTTTTGACAAAAACGACCCCTTTAAAGTGTGAATCACAATTATCGCAAAACACAAAGGTTTTAGACCTTGACGAAATAATTAACATTCATGAAGATTTTTTTTTTTAAAATTCTATCTCTAAAATGGACTTTAAAACATATTGATAAAAATCTATCAAAAGTTTTTATAGAAAGCTGTTGAATCAGCAAAGTTTGCAAATCAAAGGCTTAAAACATGATTTTTGAAAACAAAAAAGTTTTAGACCTTGTCAAAACGAGGAACTCTTGTGAAGAAAGTATTGTCAAAATTGTCTCTAATATATGATTATATGCTGATTTTTACAACTAACCAAAAAGTATATTTCACTACTGGTTTTAAACAAAATGCTTGTTTAGAGGCAAAATTACAATTTACGACCAACAAAGGAATTATAGCAGTACTAAAAAAACAATATGACTCTACAGTTTAGTTTATTAAATCCATACTCTATTTTGAAATATAATTTTTGACACGAAATTTTTACATATATGAAATATGGATTGTTAACAAAACTTCAATGTTTTTTCAAACAAAATTAAAATAGAAGTTTTAGTTGCTCGACAAGTTAGGCCCTCCATGTTACTTACAAATTTGGCATGTTAATCATACTTATTAAGTTTTGGGGTGTTACATGCTAAGTTCAGTTACGTTATGTTTATGCCATGTAATGTTATGATTATATCATACACAGCATGTGATGTATGGAATATTAAATTACATTGCTTACTCACTTTCAGTTGAACATGTTTAAGATATATGATATGCGATGTTATGTAGTAATATGTTATACCGTATACACACAATAAGATAAATGAAATAAATAAGACAAGATCAATAATGGGCATCATACCAAGCTCTCGACCTCTAAGGAGGCATTTAGTTCAGTTTATGATATCGATATCATTGAGGACCTCCCAAAACCAAAACCTCCCAAGAATCGCATGTAATCAATATGAATACCTAGGTGTATTCAATATGAAAAGATAAGGCATAAATTAAGCATAAAACATATCCATAAGTAAGCGTAATTTGCTTATTGCTTATGCATGTCTTTATTTAAAGTTATCAACTATGTTTTGCGAGTCTAAGTTCTTACTTGCTGAGCAAAAGTTCATTCAATTATGTTTATGCTGTAGGTAAAAAATCTATCAATAACACTTGATCGATAGTGGCGAGCAGCAGACGAATAATAGAGATAGGAATAGATACTGCTTACGTAGGTATAATTTCCATACTATGAATTGTATAAAATTATATACCTATGCTTTAAAAACTGAGGTTGTAGTCATACAATCTTAGTGTAGATAATTCTAAAACTAATATATTGCAGCAGATACTGCAACACATATACGTAAATTTCAATATAAGAAAAGTCATAATGATATTTCAATTAGAAAAGTCTCAAAAGTTAAATTAAGAAATGTTTTAAGAAATTATTGTTACATTTAAAAAAATTACTTTGCAAATATAAGTACTTCACATTAAGATATCTTTAAATTAAAGATTATGTAGTTAAATAATGACCATATAAGAAGGGTTGTTACAGAAATAGAGGATAACCTTGGATTAGATCTAGTTAGAAAGCTACCTGATTAAATAAGGAAATATGTAAAGTTGGCACAAGTTCTCTTTTCATTGTTCCTGTTGGTTTAGCTCTAATGTTACTTCTGATTTTAATTCCAATAACTATATATCTAATATTACTTCTGGTTTTAAGTCTAACATTATCCCTGATTATCATTTGAATGTGTCACGGTAACTTCAAACTTTGCGGACATCATTAAAAAATAATAACGGATATAAAGTTGAGGGAGAAGTATTGCCAACCGAAGAAACTTGAAAGATAATTATATGAAAGGGGAAAAAAGAGAAAAAAAAGGAAAGAAAATGAAGCAAATACATTATTGTAGCGTGGAAACACAAAATCTGGCGCATTGAGAATCAATGAGGGTACTAAAATAATGAAGAAGGGTAGTGCAAGCATGTTCTTGTGGTAAGAAAGCGTGTTCAGCAAATTTTGATATGTCATGCCCTGCCTTGTTGTTCTTTTTTTTTTATTTATTTCTTGAGCCATGCTTTGCTTCTTCTTCTTCTTTTTTTTCCTTGTTTTTATTTTTGGGTAATGAATTAATATTGATGTTTTGTTTACCCCAGAATCATAATCACGAATTGATATTGGAGGTAGGCCATAAGAGATTGGAGCATCAACTATCTAAGAAATTTATTGTTTTTGGACCGAACAATTGAATCATTTTATTAGTTGATTTGTTGCAATATGAATGTTTCATTTTGTTCATTGTATAATTGTTCTTTTTTTTTTTTTTTTTTAAAATGTAGCCTCTGCGTTCGAAGTGAATTGATATATGGAAAGAGGTAGAGGCATGAATTTATTCTTATAGCTAATTATTGGAAAAGTAGACTATTATTTCATCCATAACCAGATCATTTTAACTTGTGATAGGTGCTCCTGAAGTCATTAGTGAAATTAGAGGTAACATGGACCTTGTAGAAGAATAGTGTTCAGTGTACTGTTGGCTGAGCAAGAAGATTGACAAAAAAAAAAAAAAAAGAGCTCAAGAGGAGAAAAAAGCTTTTATACAATTTATTGTTTTATATTATCCTTTTCAATCAAAGGAAAAAAAAGAAGACAAGTGAGTGAGCTTGAAAATTTTATATGCACTTGTTTTTTTTTTATTTATTTAATGATTTGAGTGGCTCTACATCAACTTGACAAATTCAACCAGGTTAGTATTTTTTGCACAACTATGATGAACTTGATCAAGGAATATTAAACGTTGGAGGTTAATCTTATCTGTAGTATAATAAAAGTGTCTAACGATGCTTGCATTTAATTAAAGGAGCAATTTGTCTTGGACCCTACTTAGTATTATAACTTAATCACATAATTATACCTCTTACTTCTCATTATTTTTTAATTTGTCTCTATGTTTTTAAAAATTATAAAGGTATTTTTTAAATTTGAATTTTTTTAATTTTATTCCTTGTAGACTTTTTGACTTAAAAAATAAAAATAATATCTTTGACTAAACTTAATTTGTTTATGAAATATATGTTTCTTCTTGTAAAAAATTTTAAAATATATTTTAAAATTTAAAAAGTCATAAAATTTAAAATCTTTTTTAAAAATTTGATGTTTTGTTGAGAGATTTTTTATATTTTTAGTATATAAAATATTTATTATAATTATTTAAAAATAATCATGTTGTTTTGTTTAATTTTTTTTTGTTCATAAAATGAAATTAAAATAAGATTTTAAGAATATCTTTTATAGTTTTTAAGAATTTTTTTATAGTCTTTAAAAACAAAAAAAAAACAAATTAAAAAGTAATTAAAATTATGAAATATAATTATATAATTAATCTATTTAAAAATTATTGCTCACGTGCACGGCTCAACTAGCGGAAGAAAGAAAGAGAAAGGGGAAGTTGTATGGGTATTTACTATTTAGATGAAAAGCTCTGTAAAAAGTCTGGAACCAAACTTGAGGAAATTTTAATGAGGAATTTTAAAATAGGTATTTTTATGCATCTATTTATTTTATGATTTAAATTATAGTTTAAATTATTTTATTATAATATTTTTTTTATAAAAATTTAAATTTTTATTTAAATATTTTATTTAAATATTCCAATCAAACGGAGACTATATATGCTTGTAGCCTGGCCGAGAAAAAAGGTTTTTCTTTTAAAATACAGTGGGTCCCACAAATTATGCAATTCACCTGCCAGCTAGCGCCACGTCATTAGGGGAGGGACACTGGTGCTCTGCTTTATTCTTTGTGGCGTGTACGGGCCACCCAAACATCAAGCCCTTGTCTTTAAACGCCAATTTTTGACACGCATCAAAAAATTCTGACACACAACTCAGTGATTATTTCTGGCACCGATTGCTACTAAAGCAGACAATGAGTCAAACAGTGAGTTCAATTAATTATTGTACGAGACAGGAATCTTACTAAATGTTAATATTTCTAGGAATCTAGTCTTCCAGTGGATCCCACACGCATAGAACCGAACACGCTCTGCCTTCACAAAAAACACTCGTTCCTCGAGAGAGATGTTAGGAAGTGTGTAACCAAATTTAACGTTTTTTAAAATATCAGTTTACGTAGAGAGTTTTTAGGCCGTAAAAATTTATAGCGCGAGATAAATCTTTTACGACCGCGTGTGTCAATGAGTTAGGGTTTATGTTTTTGTGATTTTTAGAGTTTATTTTCTATTACTTTGTAAACTTACAAATAATCAGGTTGCGTTCTTTTAAAACTTAAAAAAAAAAAAAAGGAAGATTTAAAAAAAAAATCATTTAGTCAATTCAATTTTTTTTATTCCTTTTTTTAAATTTTCTCAAAAAGAAAAAATTAATAAAGTGTTTGGAAGGGTTATGAGAATTTATAATGTGAACCACTTTTATTGTAACATGATGGGAATCAATGGTGGAAACTATTTTTATTATAGCATGTAAAAGATTTATATTATAACATATTTTTTTATTGTTATTGTAACATATGAGAGTTTTACACTGTTTATAACTAAGATTGTGGTATGAACTGAGTGGTTTCCAACACTGCCAAACACCCTCTAAGTGGTTGAGACGCCAAGGAAAATTGCAGAGAGAGTGCAAGGGAAAGAGAGGAGGCGGCTATGGATATTGAAGGCACACCAGCTTTCCATGGATACCACATGCCTGCAGAGTGGGAACCCCATTCACAGTGTTGGATTGGTTGGCCTGTGAGTTTGCGTTTTCTTTCCTTCTTTTTATCTGTTTGTTCAATTTTCGCAATTGCCCACAATGAATTTTCAATGTTCATAGGTTTCCTTGATGTAATTCTGTTGTTTTCACAAATGGGTTTCGGGCCTGATTTTTCTGCATGTTTCCTTATGTGTGGATTTTTTATACGCCATTTTTGTCCCTGATTTTATGATACGCGTGTCTGGGTTCTTTTTAGGTCTATAGATGCTCATCTGCTAATCACTCAGGATCTTATTTCCTGTCGAAGATAATTAAATTTTTTGCCCATTGATTGCGTTTTTAGAATCTGCCGGACAAAAGCAGCGTTTACCAAACACCTAACGATTCTTTATGAATTTAAAAACAACCTCTAGAAACAATGCCGAATGGATCCGACTAGAGTTGTTCTTAGGAATGCAAAAGAAGTTGAACAACACAAGAGTTTTGAAAATGATTCTTTTAGGGTGCTTTTATTTCATGGTTCTCTCACAAAAATTTAAATCTTCATTCAAATACTCTATTCAAATACTCGAACCAAACGGACTCTTAGAGTTATAACTCACTTAAGGCCTTTCATTTTCTGTGTCTAACTAGAAAGTACTATTTCTTTTCCTCCCTTGGGTGACGGTTCTTTTTTCATTTTTCTTCTGGCTCGTTTGATCCTTGTTATTGCTTGTACATCTATTGCCCTATATTTACGTCAGGGCATTTCCTATACTATTGTCAATGAGTATTACCGAGTTTGGCCTGAAATCAAGCTTCCTTTTGAATTATAGGAGCGCCCAGATAACTGGAGAGACAACGCAGTCCCTGGTCAAAGCACATTCGCCAAGGTCGCTTCTGCAATTTCAAAGTTTGAGCCCGTGACTGTCTGTGCAAGTGCTGCTCAGGTTTGTAGAGATGTCGTAAATGCAGACAATTGAAGTCTTTCAAGTGCTTCTTAATATTGTTCTCAAAAACTAAGTTCGAAATTTGATTTCATTACATAATTAGTGGAGCAATGCACGGAGTCAGCTACCGGAACGTATCAGGGTTGTTGAGATGAGTATGAATGATTCTTGGTTTCGCGATACGGGGCCAACTGTGAGCTTCTGCCTTTTCCTTCTTCTTGGCTAATTGGATTGGTTTTCTTCTAGAAATTTACTATAAACCTCTAATGTGATTATATGTTTCACTTTTTATCTTTTAGTTTGTTGTAGAAAAGTCAGGTCTAATTCTTCTACCTCAGAGCACAAAGTTGCTGGCATTGATTGGAATTTTAATAGTTGGGGAGGTGAGGTTTTGAACAAGTGTAGTTCATGTCTACCACAGTTTAGCACCATAAAGTCAACCTGTTATAAAGATACAGGAAAACTGGCTAATTTTTCAGTATTTTCTAACAGCATTCTAGTGTTTGACATTATATTATAGTATGTGACTTTATAGGCTAAAAGTTGCAAGTAAGTCAAATCCTTTTCTTTTCTTTTTTCCTTTTTTTGGTCTTAATGTGGGGAATTGTAGATTCCTTTTATAGGCTAAAACTGCTTCTTTTTCTTTTTTTTTGGGTAAATCCTTTTACCAAGAGAATTGTAGATTCGGTGACATAGAAACTAAAGTAACAAGAACTGAGCTGGTGAAGCTCATAATGTAGAACAGGTAACCTTAATGTGGGGAAGAAGTTTTTACTTCATTAATTCTATCGAAGAAATTAGCAGCATTCTTTGCCTTTGTTCACCATCATAAGGTGGACACTCGATAAATCCCATGTGTGACCACACAACTGAGAAAATGTTTCTGTATGTTCATGATCAGGGCTATAGTACATAGAGTCTTATAGTCTTGCATTCGAGTTTCTTTCATGCCATCTAAATGGAATCATGTTTGTAATATCTAGGTATTGATGATGGCTGTTACCAAGATTGGAGTCTTGACCTTCTTGTTGCAAGGAAGGTTGGTTCAATACTTGCATAAATGAATTTATTTCTCGCTCTAATTTTTTTCCCTGAAAAATTCAGATATTCTCAACTTGCTTATTCATAATTTATCTTCATTTTTCTGGAGACTCTTTGTCTGTTTCTCTAATAGTCTATATTTGCCATTAGATTCTGGGAATTGAGAAAATACCAAGATTTCCACATTCTATAATTTTGGAAGGTGGAAGCATCCATGTGGATGGAGAAGGTAAAATTTCTTGTCACTGTAGAAGACAAATCATTGTCTATTCTTTTACTTGTTCACATGTGAGTACTTATACATCCGGTGTCTTCATTTGTTTCTTTGTAATGGGTGGAAAAACTAAATACCAACTGAGTACTTGTTCAATTGTTTCTCTGTATAGTGTATTCCTGTTACTTGTTCACAAGCGAAAATTGTGTTGAGCGAAGAGTTGTAACATGATATATATCTTAGTGTGGTCTCTCGTGAACTTTTTTTTTTTTTTAAAGAGTTGCTGAAATGCTCTGTCTCCATACAAAATTCAGGACCTGTTTTTTTCGTCTTAATCATGTTATCATTCCTCTTTCTTCCCTTAAAATCCAGAATTCCACATATATCAAATATAATCAGAATTGTTTGTCCTCCCTTCAGGAACTTGCCTCACCACTGAGGAGTGTCTCCTGAATAAAAACAGGAATCCACATTTGACCAAGGAACAAATAGAGGACGTACTGAAGGCATATCTTGGGGTCACAAAAATTATCTGGTTGCCTCGTGGACTATATGGTAAGTAACTCTTTCCGGTTACTTGGTGAAATTTCTTTGTATTACTTGTGATGATCTCTCTCTCTCTCTCTCTCTCTCCAACTTAGGTGTGATGATCTTGTTAACTTCTATGGCTTTAAATAAACCTTTTTTATGAAGCCCGGAGTGGTTATGTTGTCCTGGACCGATGACGAAACAGATCCTCAGTATGAGCGATCTCTTGAAGCCTTTTCTGTTCTCTCTAATGCAACTGATGCCCATGACAGGAAATTCAAAATAATTAGGATCCACGTACCGGGACCGTTATACATGACTGATGAAGAGGCTAATGGCGTTAAGACGGTAACCATTTTATTGCCTGTAGCCCCACTTTCATATTGTTGCACAATTAAAATATAAACGTCTACAATGTTTGTATGCGGATGAAAATCAAATCATTGCCAAGAGCCACTTATCTCTTTGATGTGCATGTTTGGAGGTAGGTTGTCATTCATATTTGCAAGGACAGTTCACAACAGAAAAAATAGATTTTCTCTGTATTAATTCAATCAGTTGTTGTAAAGGAACAATGCTTTTCTCATCTTAATCTTCCATTGATGATAGATTCTTATGGTTCATTCATTCTTGTCTCTGACCTTCCACTGATTTTACCACAAGGATAATGAAGCTAAACCAAGACTTGCGGGCACAAGACTAGCGGCGTCATACGTAAATTTCTACATTGCGAATGGAGGAGTCATTGTACCACAGTTTGGGGACCAGAAATGGGATGATGAAGCGATTCGTGTCCTATTGCAAGCTTTTCCGAACCATGAGGTAAGCAAATTCTTCTCTTAATTCGTTTCATTGAACCCCATACATACTGTCACAACCCGCTCTTTCGGGCTGTGATAAAACTCTTTCTTACTTACTTTAGGGCAAAAATTTAGGAAATTTTTTTTTTTTAAACGGAAATAAATATTTACTTACATTAACTTTGATAACTCCCAAAATACTTTCACATACTTGTATTTACATAATTAATACTTTTACTTTCATAACATCTTTCTTTTAATCATTTCATATCAAAATAACTTTAAACATGCGTAGCGGAAAACATTACAGCAGCGGACTCCATACCCAATCTGCACATCATCCAACCCTCCGCCAGCTCACCATTTGAAATTATTCTGACCTTCTCGTCGGAATACCTACAGCATGAAATACTTAATGAGCTAACGCCCAGTAAGTCCCATAAATCCCACATAGATATTCATATGAATGCATGAATCAATTATGCTTTCTTATAAACTTTCTTTATCCTCATCATTTCTTATCTTTATTAGGGCCCAAGTGTTCGTATCATTGCGCAATTTCATTTAGGTCTACGTAACACCGTGACCGTAACATATCCTTTAAACTCCCCTTGAGTTAGGAGTCGGTACGACACTTTTTTTAATTTCTGGTGATACATTTACCAGTCTCTTTATTATGGTTGACATACCATGCATGAAGTGGTAATCACATATTATCCATGAAACATAAATTCTCTTGCATAGCATAGTACACACAGGTACTTACTTTTTATACACACTGGTATACATTAATATACGTACATGTATATAGCATAATGTACTCACAGGTACTTAGCATCAAATGTACACATAGATACCTACTTTATACATACTCAAGTATTTATCATTGTACACACAGGTACGAAATCATGATACACATGCTCATTTTCATTATTGTACACACAAGTACATAACATATTATACACACACTTACAAAATCATGGTACATATGCTCATTTTCATTATTATACTCACAGGTACATAACATCTTATACACACTGGTACACATTAATATGTTTACAATTATTCATACATGACTATACCCCTAGGTATTCATATCATGGAAAACATACAAGTTTACACTTAATTATACGCACAAGTATACATATACATACATTTCTTTCTAAACCTACATTTCATACTGTAGGTGGGTAGGGTACTTACTTGATGCGAATGTCAGGCGACTTAACCTCGATTTCCCTTCTCCTAGACTCCTAGGATCCTGTTGGCCAATTACAAAGCCATTAGCCAAATTTCACTATGTTTCGATACGAAACATCCGTTAGTTAATAAATTGAGTTGTATTACAATGTACAACTCTAAAAACCACTGGTTTTTCTTATTTCTATCTAACTTTACCCTATCGTTTGTAACGAAAGGCGGGAACCTTTTTAGTCGTTTTCTTATTCCATTGGAAACATTTCAAAACGGTTCTAGTTGTTTGGACAAAAATGACGATTTTGCCCTTCGTGGGTTTACTAACCTACCCGAGCTCGATTTCGTTATTCTTACGAAAATAACCACATACTAATTTCAAAATAACATCCTAGTGGGTCAAATCTCTTTATTTCTCAATTATACCTAATTTTCATAAAACTTTGCGGTTTAGTCCCTGAACTGAAAATTTTGACGATTTTACCCCCAGGACTAAAATTTACTTCTTTGCATCAAAATTTCCTATTTTTCTCAAGGATCATTTTTACTTAAGGTACCATACCTTAAATCATTTGCAAAAATAACATTTTTGCCATTTAATACTTTTTTCACTTTTAATATATCCTTGAAAAATCCAAAACTCACAAATGATTGAGTTTTTCGACAAACCGTCCGTGTAACCTAACAGTTTCATCGAGATCTACAACTTTCATGTTTTAAATTTTCCCAAAATCTCACTGTACAGGGGCGTTTTTGACTATTTTTCAAATCTGTCGGGAAGGAACTTTTTCTTTCAATTTAGTCCCTATGGTATTTTTACAAAAATCCGTTTACAAATTGTAATTCTACCCCTGCAGAAACCATTCCATGCCTTAATCAAAAGATTCTCATACTCAAACATCACTTTTGCAAAGTCTAACATCAAAATTACAAAAATAACACTTTTTGCAAAAATTACCTATTTGACACTATAAACCAAAGTTTCACAACTCAAACTTGCCAATCATCACATATACATAAAATTCCAGCAAATACATGCTCAAACCCCTCATGGGTTTGAAAGAATAAAATCAAAACAAAATTCAAAACTTTAAACTTTAAAACTTACCCAAATAACACTTTTTGGATTTCTAACCTTCAAAGGCTTCTTGAACTTCTTCTTGGACTTCCTTTTCATGCAAAAATAGCATGGATTAATCTTTGCCCTTTACCCATGAAAAATCCCTTGAAAACTCATGAAAAAGTTTAGGATTTTACCTTAAAACTTGTGGGAAATCCTTGTTCTTGCTTGTAAAACTTGTTTGGGGTTATTTTTGCAAATTTTGGGGGCTGAGAAATTTTTTTTAGAGACCTGGACATGGCTGCCGAATCTTGGAAGGAAAGAAAGGAAGTGAATTTTTGTGATAACTTTGCCTTAAATGCATCCTTATCACATTTGGTGACTCATGGTAACCCATGAGTATACCACTAGGTGTCCTCATCTTATTGGGCCACATTGCATGGCTTGTTGGCCCAATAGAATTCAAGCAAATGTCCACTTTGTGGAGTTAAAAATTTATACTGTGTAATTTTTCACCACACAGTATTTTTTCTATACTGTCGTGGTCAATTCAGTGTACTTTCTATCCTTAGACTGTATAAAAATATTCAACTTATTTTTCGTTTACTTTTGGAGGCCAATCATAACATTTTTCGTATCTGTGTTTTCATTTAGCAGTATTCTTATACCTGCTCTGGCCTCCTTTCTACCCCCGGTTAAGGTTAGGACAACCTCTATGTCCTATTTACATTCTAATCATTCATTCGTTTATATCACAATTTCACAATTAATTGTGACATGAAATTCATTTTATGGATATTATGCACAAATCTTTGAGTCATCAAACTCATAAAATTTGTATTTTACAATATCCACCATTGCATTACATATGCCATAAAATTTGCAATCAATGCCGCTCATTCATATTTTATTGTAATTTTCACAGAAATTACAATTTTTACAAAATTTCACATTTTTAAGAATAAATTTATTAATTAAACCCAATTAAATATTAGGTTTTATTGATGACGTTTCCTTGGTCATTACAATCTACCCCCCTTAAGAATTTTCGTCCTCGAAAATCAAAATAATTCAGGGTAGTCTTTCCTCATTTCATCCTCTCGTTCCTACGTTGTTTCTTCTACTTGTTGGTGGCGTCATAAAACTTTGACAAGAGTTATCTTCTTGTTCCTTAATTCCTTCTCTTTTCGTGCCAGAATTTGAACTGGTTTTTTTCTTCATAGGACAGATTCTCCTATATGTCAATTTCTTCTGGCTGAAGAACATGTGAAGGGTCTGGCACATACTTCTTTAGCATGGACACATGGAATACATTGTGTACCAATGCTAGATTAGAGGGTTAGGCTAACTTATAAACTATACGGCCTATCCATTTCAAGATCTCAAATGGTCCAATATACCTTGGGCTGAGCTTTCCTTCCTTCCCAAATCTTACAATTCCTTTCATAGGCATTATCTTCAAAAGACCAAGTCTTCTACTTGAAACTTTAAAGGTCTCTGTCGTTGACTAGCATAACTCCTTTGCCGACTAAAAGCCATTTTCATTCGTTGATCAATTAACTTTACCTCTTCCGTTGTTCTCTTAACAAAATCTATGGTCGACAACGCCTTTTCTTGGGTTTTGTACCAATGTAAAGGTGGTCTACATCTCTTTCCATATAGAGCTTCATGTGGAACCATACCAATGGAGCTTCGATAACTATTGTTGTATACAAATTCGATCAGAGGAAGCTTTTTATCCCATCCTCTCTTAAAATCTAGCACACATGCTCTTAACATATCCTCTAAAGTCTGGATGGTCCTTTCTGATTGACCGTCCGTTTATGGGTGGAAGGCTGTGCTAAATGTCAGCTTTGTTCTCATTGCTTGATGAACACTTCTCCAAAACTTGGAAGTGAATCTACCATTACGATAAAAAAAATGATAAACTTTGAAACCCAGTGGTATCTAACTATTTGGGTTACTTATAGTTCAGCTAGTCGTTCTACAGAACTACTGAGTTTAATGGGTAGGATTTAGTTAATCTATCAATAATTACCCATATACCATCATGTCCACCTGTAGTTCTGGGTAGCCTAGTTATCAGGTCCATAGTTATCTGATCCTATTTTCACTCTAGGATTTCAATCTTTTGTAATTCGCCTGTTAGTCGTTGATGCTCATCTTTTACCTTCTGGCATGTAAGGCATTTGCTGACGAATCTCGCGATGTCATTCTTCATTACATTCCACCAATAGTGTTTTTTTCAAATCTTGGTACATTTTAGTAGCTCCTGGATGAGCCACATATGGTGTTTCATGAGTTTCTTCTAATACTTGCTTCTTTAATCCTTCATCATTGGGAATGCATATCCTACTCTGGTAACGGATGATACTATCTTTCAAAATGCTAAATTCTGTTTCTTTGTTTTTAAGAACTTCATTCCTAACTTTAAGTAGCGACGGATCTGCTTCTTGTCGCTCTTTTAAATTCTCCAATATAGTTGGTTGAAAGGATCAATTAGCTAATCTTCCTGTGACTAGCTCTATTTCTGCTTCTATCAAATCCTTTTTGGAGAGGTTTTGGTATCATCTATACCGTTACTAGCAAGGAAGTTGTTCTACGACTAAGGGCATTGGCTACTTGATTAGCCTTTCCCAGGTGATACAAAATCTTACAGTCGTAGTCTTTGACTAACTCTAGCCACCTTTGCTACTTCATGTTGAGCTCTTTCTGTATGAAGATGCACTTTAGACTCTAATGGTCTGTATAAATTTTGTACTTAGCTCCACATAGGTAATAACACTATATCTTCAATACAAATACAACCATCGCTAACTCTAAATCATACATCGGATAATTCCTTTCATAATCCTTTAACTGTTGGGATGCATAAACACTCACTTTTCCATTTTGCATAAATACGGCTCCCAATCCTATTTTGATGCTTTACTATAGATCACGAACGTTCCATGGTTCGGATCTGGTATTGTCAGTACTAGTGTACTTGTAAGTCGCCCTTTTTAATCCTTGGAAACTTTCTTCGCATTTCTTAGTCTATTCATACTTTGTTGCTTTTCATGTAAGTGCAGTGAATGGTGCTGCAAGTCAAGAAAATCCTTCTACAAACGTCGATAGTAGCCTGCTAAATCGAGGAAACTTCTAATTTCTGACACACTTTTCGGTGTAGGCCACTTATTCACTGCTCAACTTCGAAAGGATCAACAGATACTCCTTCTCAATAATTATAGTGCAATCCTCAAGTGCTTTTCATGTTCCTCTGGCGTTCTTAAGTATATGAAAATATCGTCGATGAAGACAATAACAAACTTATCGAGGTATTCTTCGATTCATAAGATCCATGAGAGCTGTTAGAGCATTGGTCAGTCAAAAAGGCATGACGTAAAACTTATAATGCCCATAACGTGTTCGGAACGCCATCTTTGGTATATCTTTTTCCTTAACTCGAAGTTGATGATATCTTGAGCGTAGATCAATCTTTGAGAATATTGACTCTCCTTTAAGTTGGTCAAACAAATCATCGATCCTTGGGAGTGTATACTTGTTCTTAATCGAGATCTTGTTTAGTTCCCGATAATCAATACACATTCGTAACATTCCATCCTTCTTCTTAACAAATAGAACAGGTGCTCCCCATGGGGAATAACTTGGTCGGATGAACCCCTTGTCCAATATTTCCTTTAGCTGCACCTGAAGTTCCTTGAGTTTCCCAAGAGTCATTTAATATGGCGCCTTAAAAAAATTGTGGCTGTTTCGGGGGTCAATTCGATTTCAAACGAAATTTTTCGTTCCGGTGGTAAGTCTACAACTCGTCCGAAAACACATCAATAAATTCCTTTACTATGGGGACCTTCTCTGGTCCTAACTGAGCTTCTTTATCTTTCCTTAGTATATTCACCAGATAACCGGTACATCCAATTTCCAATATCTTCTTTGCCTTTAATGCAGAAGTCAACGCCTTGGGAGCTTTGGGAACTTTCCCTAAATACACAAACTTCTCACTTCTAGAAGGTCGAAACGTAACCTCGCGGTGTCGATGACTAATCTTAGCCGTGTATTTTCTTAGGAAATTCGTTCCTAGGATGACATTATAATCTTGCATATCGATTATTCTCAAATCAATATACAATTCCCTTCCACATATGATTATCGATACATGACGTAACCAATAATCAACACTTAATACCTCCCCAGAGGGTAGTGCAATTTTAAAGGTTTGCTCTATCTTATCTCTTTTACTTCCTATTCGTTTCGCAAACTTAAGCGATACAAACGAATATGTTGCCCTAGAATCAAATAAAATATATACATCAGTGTTGGCAACAGAAAACTAACATGTCACCATCGATGAGGTTCCTGCATCTTCTTTCTTCTTCATGTAGGCATAAATTCGCCCACTTGGTTCCGGAGCTTCTAGTCGCCCTTGACTAACACTAGGGACTTCAATTTGTGCCTGAACTTGAACCGTATGCAATTGGTTTCCTTGAGACCTCTACTGAGCATGACTGTTCTAACTTTGGGAATTAGAAAAACAATTCTTGGCATAATGTCCTTCTTTCCCCATGTATAGCACTTGTTCGTGCTAGCCTTGCATTCCCCTACATGTCTTTTCCTGCATTGACTGCAAAGGGGTTTGTTATTTCCTACATCTTTAATCCTCTTATGGGGTTGAACTTTTGATTTCTTTGCATTATTCACGTTCAATTTCCTTTTGCCGTTAGCAATGTAGTTGTGTCCTACTTGAACGTTCTAGGACAGCCCTTGACTTGGAACACTTCCTTGTCCTTTTACTTGTACAGCTTGACTTTCCTTGGCCAAAGCTTTCTCCTCCTTCTATGCTTTGAAAATCCTTGCTCTTTCCTCCTTATCACGAGCAATTCTAAACTCAGCTTTGGTCGCCCGTTTAATGCAATCCTCTATATCCTTGGGAGTTTGCCTTCCAATATCGACCACAAAAGCAATGTTGGTTTTGAACATTCTCATTAACCGTCCTATTCGTTCCCGATCAGTGGGTACTAACTCGGGACAAAGCCGTGCTAGCTGATTAAACCTTTTTACAGCGTCAGCTACGGACCTATTCCCTTGCTTAAAATTATTAAATTTTTCTTGTTGGGCTGCCATGATTTCTACATTAAAATGAGCCCTGTCAAATTCTTCAACGAAATCTGGCCTTGTCATTTTGTCTACATTCCTTTTACTCTCTACCGACTCCCACCGTCTCCTAGTATCTTTAGTGAGAGAAAACAAAACGCATAGGACTTTTTCATAATCGTTAAGTCCCATAAATTTCAGAACCCTTTCTATGCCTGTAAGCCAATCGTCGGCCTCTAAGGGTTCTGTAGATCCATCAAATTCCGAGGCCTTCATTCTCCAGAATCTTTCATAAAATTTCAGTAGTGAATACTACCGGAACAGCTGTGGCAGCTGGTATATCAGCCATTGATATCAATCATTATATATCTATCGTATATTTTCGTTACTATGTTAGTACATACTATTAACTTAATAGTATCCAATCAATAACTGCATGTATTCAAACAACATAAATACATGCAACATACACAATTACATGAACTCAATATCTTGCGTCATACATTTTATTTCCTTTACCTTCATACATCTCATTTCATAAGCATTCATACATTTCATTTCCTTTACCTTCATACATTTCATTTCATAAGCATTCATACATTTCATTTCATTTCCTTCCGTACATTTCATTTCATTTCCTTTCGTACATTTCGTTTCATTTCATTTCATTTCATGTCATTCACTTTCATGTATTTCATTTCATAAACCTCTTTCATTTCCTTTTTACATTCTCCATAACATTACATGCATAACTAACATACATACATACATACTTTCTTTTCATACATAACTATTCATATCATCATCGGGAGCAATTATCACTTCTGGCTACATATACCTTCTTGCCGAGAAGGACACCACTAGCCGAACATACATGCATATACAAAGGCATCAAAGCCCAAAACTGTACTAATATCTCATCTATGTATATCATAATCCACAAAAATTTTCTTATAATTTTTTTTTTGTCGAACTCGACTTTAAACATGTCACTATATTCGAAACCCTCCTTAGGATTCCTCTTCTTCCTCCATACGAATCAGTCGACTTATCATCACTTGCGATTATAGGTTCTAAAGGCACAGGCTCTTCATCAATGTTATCATTATCATCATCATCAACATCATCATCATCATCCTCATCATCATCCATACCTACTGGAGGATCTTTTAATGGTGCAGCTACATTATAGTCTGCATGTAATGCCGCCATAAGAGAATCATGGATACTAAGGTAATTTCGGGGATACGGTATTTGCTGCTGGACCGCATTGGGAAGATTTCTCCAAACCAGATCTTAAATGCACCGTAAGGGTAATTGTGGCGGAATCAATGGTACCATAGTACCGCGAAATTTAAGAATGTAATGATCTCCCAATTCGCCTACGTATCTTCCTTATACCGATCTTACTCATAGGTACAATCGGTGTCTCCCATCCGCTCATAACATCGAAATCACCTAGACTGGAATAACGTTTGCTGGTGGTATGGGTGCAACTTAGCTAGAATTTGTCCTCTAGAACCTTACCAGTCCTGTGGTTGCTTGTCAGGTTCAATCCTTAACCATATACTAAGGCTTCCCTCATTAACAATCCTGAGGCCAATAAAACTAGAAGATGCGGTGGCATATGACAAGCGTTAAAAATCACTTCAACTAAGCCATTCGGTCTACACCATTGGCTGCCGACTCCCATAATGCCGCGGTGGCATCTCCTCTTGAAAAGCAATGCTGGCTCTTCGATTAGCTTCCATATCACGATCATGATGCGGCTTCGCCATATACTATATTTATTGTCGTAATTAACATAACAGTGTCATATAAAGTAGTACTGAACATTCTTATACTTAAAATCAAACTATCTTACTTGAGCTATGGCAATGGGGCAGACGACGATGTGCAGTAGGATGGCAAGATTTCCGCTTTGATACCAACTGTCACAACCCGCCCTTTCGGGCTGTGATAAAACTCTTTCTTACTTACTTTAGGGCAAAAATTTAGGAAATTTTTTTTTTAAACGGAAATAAATATTTACTTACATTAACTTTGATAACTCTCAAAATACTTTCATATACTTGTATTTACATAATTAATACTTTTACTTTCATAACATCTTTCTTTTAATCATTTCATATCAAAATAACTTTAAACATGCGTAGCGGAAAACATTACAGCAGCGGACTCCATACCCAATCTGCACATCATCCAACCCTCCGCCAGCTCACCATTTGAACTTATTCTGACCTTCTCGTCGGAATACCTACAGCATGAAATACTTAATGAGCTAACGCCCAGTAAGTCCCATAAATCCCACATGGATATTCATATGAATGCATGAATCAATTATGCTTTCTTATAAACTTTCTTTATCCTCATCATTTCTTATCTTTATTAGGGCCCAAGTGTTCGTACCATTGCGCAATTTTATTTAGGTCTACGTAACACCGTGATCGTAACATATCCTTTAAACCCACCTTGAGTTAGGAGTCGGTACGACACTTTTTTTAATTTCTGGTGATACATTTACCAGTCCCTTTATTATGGTTGACATACTATGCATGAAGTGATAATCACATATTATCCATGAAACATAAATTCTCTTGCATAGCATAGTACACACAGGTACTTACTTTTTATACACACTAGTATACATTAATATACGTACAGGTATATAGCATAATGTACTCATAGGTACTTAACATCAAATGTACACACAGATACCTACTTTATACATACTCAAGTATTTATCATTGTACACACATGTACGAAATCATGATACACATGCTCATTTTCATTATTGTACACACAAGTACATAACATATTATACACACAGGTACAAAATCATGGTACACATGCTCATTTTTATTATTATACTCACAGGTACATAACATCTTATACACACTGGTACACATTAATATGTTTACAATTATTCATACATGACTATACCCCTAGGTATTCATATCATGGAAAACATACAAGTTTACACTTAATTATACGCACAAGTATACATATACATACATTTCTTTCTAAACCTACATTTCATACTGTAGGTGGGTAGGGTACTTACTTGATGCGAATGTCAGGCGACTTAACCTCGATTTCCCTTCTCCTAGACTCCTAGGATCCTGTTGGCCAATTACAAAACCATTAGCCAAATTTCACTATGTTTCGATACGAAACATCCGTTAGTTAATAAATTGAGTTGTATTACAATGTACAACTCTAAAAACCACTGGTTTTTCTTATTTCTATCTAATTTTACCCTATCGTTTGTAACGAAAGGCGGGAACCTTTTTAGACGTTTTCTTATTCCATTGGAAACATTTCAAAACGGTTCTAGTTGTTTGGACAAAAATGACGATTTTGCCATTCATGGGTTTACTAACCTACCCGAGCTCGATTTCGTTATTCTTAGGAAAATAACCACATACTAATTTCAAAATAACACCCTAGTGGGTCAAATCTCTTTATTTCTCAATTATGCCCAATTTTCATAAAACTTTGCGGTTTAGTCCCTGAACTGAAAATTTTGACGATTTTACCCCCAGGACTAAAATTTACTTCTTTGCATCAAAATTTCCTATTTTTCTCAAGGATCATTTTTACTTAAGGTACCATACCTTAAATCATTTGCAAAAATAACATTTTTGCCATTTAACACTTTTTTCACTTTTAATATCTTCTTGAAAAATCAAAAACTCACAAACGATTGAGTTTTTAGACAAACCGTCCGCGTGACCTAACAGTTTTATCGAGATTTACAACTTTCATGTTTAACTTTTCCCAAAATCTCACTGTACAGGGGCGTTTTTGACTATTTTTCAAATCGCTGAGAAGGAACTTTTTCTTTCAATTTAGTCCCTATGGCATTTTTACAAAAATCCGTTTACAAATTGTAATTCTACCCCTGCAGAAACCATTCCATGCCTTAATCAAAATATTCTCATACTCAAACATCACTTTTGCAAAGTCTAACATCAAAATTACAAAAATAACACTTTTTGCAAAAATTGCCATTTTGCACTATAAACCAAAGTTTCACAACTCAAACTTGCCAATCATCACATATACATAAAATTCCAGCAAATACATGCTCAAACCCCTCATGGGTTTGAAAGAATAAAATCAAAACAAAATTCAAAACTTTAAACTTTAAAACTTACCCAAATAACACTTTTTGGATTTCTAACCTTCAAAGGCTTCTTGAACTTCTTCTTGGACTTCCTTTTCATGCAAAAATAGCATGGATTAATCTTTGCCCTTTACCCATGAAAAATCCCTTGAAAACTCATGAAAAAGTTTAGGATTTTACCTTAAAACTTGTGGGAAATCCTTGTTCTTGCTTGTAAAACTTGTTTGGGGTTATTTTTGTAAATTTTGGGGGCTGAGAAATTTTTTTAGAGACCTGGACATGGCTGCCGAATCTTGGAAGGAAAGAAAGGAAGTGAATTTTTGTGATAACTTTGCCTTAAATGCATCCTTATCACATTTGGTGACTCATGGTAACCCTATGAGTATACCACTAGGTGTCCTCATCTTATTGGGCCACATTGCATGGCTTGTTGGCCCAATAGAATTCAAGCAAATGTCCACTTTGTGGAGTTAAAAATTTATACTGTGTAATTTTTCACCACACAGTATTTTTCCTATACTGTCGTGGTTAATTTAGTGTACTTTCTATCCTTAGACTGTATAAAAATATTCAACTTACTTTTCGTTTACTTTTGGAGGCCAATCATAACATTTTTCGTATCTGTGTTTTCATTTAGCAGTATTTTTATACTGCTCTGGCCTCCTTTCTACCCCCGGTTAAGGTTAGGACAACCTCTATGTCCTATTTACATTCTAATCATTCATTCGTTTATATCACAATTTCACAATTAATTGTGACATGAAATTCATTTTATGGATATTATGCACAAATCTTTGAGTCATCAAACTCATAAAATTTGTATTTTACAATATCCACCATTGCATTACATATGTCATAAAATTTGCAATCAATGCCGCTCATTCATATTTTATTGTAATTTTCACAGAAATTACAATTTTTACAAAATTTCACATTTTTAAGAATAAATTCATTAATTAAACCCAATTAAATATTAGGTTTTATTGATGACGTTTTCTTGGTCATTACACATACATCTGGTAGTGTGAGGAATATTAGGTTTGTAGACAAAGTTTGTTGTTTCATAACTGATTCTTACACTTGTAAGGTTATGATAAATGTGAATGTGATGATGCAAACACCAGCTAGCTAATCAATTGTGGTAGAAAAAGATTGAACTTTGCAATGTGAAATGCTTGTGCTGTGGTAGATCTTACCTTAAAATCATTGTAGTATAAAAGTGACCGATATAATGTGAATTTAAAAATAGGAGAACTAGAGAGTTCACATATATGCATACTTTGAAGTCCAACAATTCATAACGGGCATGTTTGGTGCGTAGGATTAGATTGGATTAAATCTTAATTTTTTGTTTGGTGAAAAACTTCAAGGAATTGGATTGGATAACATGCTTGAATCTCCTTGGAAGGGGATTAGACAATCCCCTACTAAAGCATGGGATTAAACATAATTTTTTTATGTTATGAAAATTTTCAAGGACCTATTTGCAAAAAATTTATATGAATTTGGATCAAATTATAATTTTTCAAAAATGAGGGGCCAAAAGATAATTTTTATGTGATGAAAATATTTTTAATAATTATAGTTTGATCTTCTAATTTTAGAAAATTACAATTTGACTTAAAATTTGAAATTTTTTTACAAAAAGACCCCTATCTTAATAACACAACATCAAACATGAGATTGGATTAGCTAAAATTTTATCTTATCTATTTTAATGTTATTCTATGCTATCATATCCAATACACCAAATGGGCCATTTGTAAAATGGTCCAAAAGTTTGAATTGTTCCAAGGCCTGAAAAAAATTTAGGAATCAAACTACGAAATGGCGGGTCATTTTTTAACTTACTATGCTACCAATTTGAATGATAATTTAATAATTTTGGACTCTGTGAAATATTTTATTGTTGGGCCCACTTCACTACAAAAAAATAGAGCAAATTTTAAAAGTCTAAATTGATTTGATCATCATCTAATGCCTGGCAAATTGAATGCGCATTATTGTAGTTCTTCTGAAAATTAGAACTCTGTTTGGACCTGCATTGCAAGTGACTATATTACTAAGAAATAAAATCTATGCTTCCTGATATAACTCCTTCAACATTGGGCCTTAACTAAAATATGAAAGACCATGCTTGGATGCAAGTGGCTATGGGCCTGTTTAACAGACCTCTTAAAAGCTCTTTTTAGCTTTGGATTCAAAAACTACTTTTAAAAATGGACGGCTTGTCAAGCGATCGGCTCACTAAAAGAGCTTTCAATCAAAGTGACTTCTTAAAAATACACTTATATAATAGATTTAAAACCTTGTACTAGAATTTTAATAAAACATTAGTAAATTATGACATTTTTATTATTATTTTTAAAAATTACAACCACTTTTATTTATTTGAGCTTTTTTAAAAATATGATTCAAAACAATAACCGAAAAGCCATAGCTTTTACTTATCTTCTTTAACTAAACTCTGCCAAACATGGTTTATTTATTACTAACATGAAATGATGGCCCCTTCTTTCAAATGCTCAAGATCTACCATGTTTATTGAATTTGATTATGTTCTTCATTCTCTAAATAAATATTGCATTTGTTGGACTGTTTCAGGTGGTAAGAATTGAAGGTGCAAGAGAGATTGTTCTAGCTGGTGGAAATATACATTGCATAACTCAACAACAACCAGCCATTCCAACATAATGGCACATATATTTTTGGTCCACATGTGACATTACTTGAGTGATCAGTTAGTTGCTAAGCTTAGCTTCTTAAATAAACTAAGAGCATTTTTGGGACACACCATATTGTATTGTATTGTATTGTATATTTAAAAAAATATAATACAATACGGTGTGTCAAACAAGTCCTAAAGAATTAAACTAAAGAAATAAATTAATAAACAAAAAAAAAATAAACAAGATAAAAAAAAAAAAATCTTCTAAACTTCATTGTACATTTATCTTGTCTGCCGAATGTCAAGTATCCAATTAATTTACTAAGTTTATTTGTTGTCGGTCCTCAATATCAACCTATCAATGATCTCCACGTGTCATTTTTCCCGTGTTGTCACAGAATGCAACAAAGGACCCCACATAAAGTTGCATTTACACGCTTACTTGTTTGAGAGGTAGAATCAGAGATCTCGAACAAACAAGGGAGGAATGTTGTTATCAAGAAAAACCTTTTGTTGTGAAGTCAATGCTATCGCTATGCATTGTTTTTAATGACAAATACAACTGATTTTGTTTTTGTTTTCTTTTTTTTTTTAAAAATAATTTGATAGGGAATTTACACTTCAGAACTTATATATTAAAATTTAAAGCTGATAAATTGGATGTCAAATTACCGGTGAGTTTATAACCAGTTATTATTGAGTTTTAGCTAATTGGGTAGTTTTCATTGAGAGTCAATGTGACCTGTTCATCTTTAAAAAAACAAAAAAAAAAAAAACAAAAACAAAAACCAAAACAAAAGGAAAGTGACTTGTTCATGACATTAAAATTTATTGTGATTGGATATATTCACAATGATTCTTTAAGTCACGTGAGTAAATTTTTCAAGTAAAAAACATGCTCTTAAGCTCTTCTTCATTTTCCTTCAGGATCTAAACTGAAGTAACTCCTTAGAAAAATAAATAAATAAGGACTGAACTGCTGTACAATATAACAACTGAAATTGTGCAATTTTATTGTCTGTTATTAATTCCTTTCTTCAAAGGCGATGACCCTTTAGGGACATTCAATTTCAAATTTTCAAGAGAGGATATCTGGCCCAAATATATATATATATATATATATACAAAAGTTAAAAGAAAGCTCAGAGGGCTTCAATATTTTTTTATCTTCTTCTTTTTTTTAATAACTAGAAAAATACTAATCTAACAATCTAATAAGTCAAATTCCTCGACTCTTTGTCTTTTGATTAATGCTATTCTCGCATTAAAGTCAAATCTTAAATTTGGTTTCTGACTTTTAAAAGCGTCATAAATCTAGTCATTTATTCTTTTCTTGTTCCAAATTAGTCTTTTTGGTCCATGATACTTAGAGCTATTTCTTATTTGCAAATACCTATTTAACTCATTTAAACCAATCGAATCCACTTTTGAAGAAGCATGAAGAACAGAATTACCATGGCTTGGATTGGTTGCCATTTTCTCAAATTCACACTTGTGCAGGTTAGTCACGGATTAAACAAAAAAAAAAAGTTGCTAATATGATCGATCCACACTTTATATATGCATGTTGAGAAAATAAAATACTATATTGTATACTCCACATTTTTTAAATGGTTTAAATTTAAACTATGTATTGGATTTATGTTGAAGTATGTATGAGATTTGACTCTTTAGTCTATGTGAAATGATTGAGATGACCATATGATACTAGTTTTTGACTTATGATTCTATAAGTTTCAGTTTTATTGCCTCGTTCAAGATGTCTTTAAAAAAAAATCTTAAAAAGAAAAAGCAATCCATAAAACTTAATTTTGTAAGGCCAAGTAACCTATTGAACTTATGCGAATTTGATTGAATTGGATTGTTTAATGTTGTAAATGTGGATTGAATTAGATGCAAATTTGTCAAATCTGCACGGATTAAATTGGTTTAGGTTAAAAAGTGATCTGAATTGCATGAACAACTCTAATACCGTTAAAATCGCAACGAAAAAGATACATGAGGACTATGTGTGGTTTAATAATTTTATAAGTTCATATTGTTAGACTGTTCAAATTTTAACAATAGAATGACTAAAATGATCAATTTAGAACAACTTGATAGATTGTTAAATCTTTTTTGGGACGTTTTAAAAGCCAATAATTAAAGTAAAATTTGGCTTGTAATTCAAGAATTAAAAAATAGAATTAGTCCTTTTTGTTACTACTTTATTATATTTAATATTTTCTAAAAGAAACATTGTTAACAATTATTTTTTATCAGCGAATATTTTTTTAAATATGCAACATATTATTTTTCTTCTTGTTCTTCTTCTTTTTTTTTTTTTGAGTAAAATTGTGGTAGAGAACAAAATATTAGCCGTTGGATTGTTATCCAATGGTTATTAGAAAATGAGCCTATAATTGAAACAGTAGCCTTCAATGTAGGGAATTAAACAAATGAAATTAAATCTCAACCATTGAATTAATAAAACTTTTAATTTTGACCCTTGCTTCTAAAACATATTCAAACAAACCCTAACACTACCATCTCAAACTCTATAGCAATTGTCCACCCCTCTAGATGTCGCGATCGTCAATAGATCTCCCTCTCCACGATGTCGTCAGAAGCTCCACCACCTCCCTACGTCGTTGTTGACTACTTCGCCTCCTTTATTCGGAACCTCAGCATTGTCGTCATCAAAAAACAAAAATGGGGTCAAATAGCATTGTCATCGTCTTTAGGTTCTTCTTGAAGGGGACATGGGCTTAGCCATCATGTTCGAGCTAGTCTGCTTGGTCGTCGATTAGTGTTTTGTAAATCTCGTTGAGGTTGTGACGGGGCCAAGTTTGCCATTTGGTCGAAGTTTAGGGCTGGGCTCTCAACTTTGACCAACGGTGATATAGTCGAGAAGGGAGAACGAGGAAAAACTTTTTTTAATGTAAAATAATCACGTATGAGAGACAATTTATTTATTTTTTATGGTCCTTTGTCTTTTTTTTTTTCGTTAGATTTTGTTTTTTTGTTTTCCACCGATGGAAAATTTGTACATTCCTTACCATAGGCATGTCTTTATATATATATATATATATATATATATATCTGTTATTGTGGTCTTGGGCAATGGGGCATTACCTTCCCAAAATTTAGGAGGTTATTGATGTAAAAAGTGGGTCAGTCGAAAGAACTCCACATCCATGTGTTTGTTGACATTTTAAGAGACCCAAAGACCCAAAAAAACAATTTTCTTCTTTTTTCCTCCTAGCAAAATAGGTCCAAACAGTACTAAAAAAAACTCGTGAAAAGAAAAAAAGAGTAATACCCGATAATAACATTATACAAATCTTAGGGCCATAATTATAGCATTCAAGCTCTTGAAATTAAACTCACCCACATTTCCATTCACACATGAAATCAGGTCTTCAATAAATTCCTCTTTTGAACACCTGATTTCATTCCTTCCATAACCATTCCTTCGTACAAATTGCTTTTATTTGTTAGAGTGAGTGACTAGAACAAGAAGAAGAAAAGGAAAAATGGGGTGCTCGTTTTCTGGGTTGAATGCTCTGTACGACGCCGTTAATGGCGGAGGAGACGTGTGGATCAACGAGAACCGGTTCAGGATCGTGAGGCAGCTCGGAGAAGGTGGGTTTGCCTATGTCTTCTTGGTCAAAGAGGTCGTCACCGACAATTCCTCAGCTTCCGCCAATGGTGGTGGTGGTCTCGCTAAGAAAGTCAAAGACACTTCGCATCTTTCTGGTTTGTTCCTTCGATCTCTGTCTCGGTTTGGTGGGGTTTGTGATCTGGGTCGTTTGTGCTCGAGTCTGAATTTGTTTTTGCTTTACTTTCTTTTTCAATCAATGTGAAGTTAGAAATCTTTTGATGGGATTTCGTGATCTCCGTCATATTGTTATGAATCTGAAATGGGTTAGTTTGGATCCATGAGCTTAGAATTATTTTTATTTTTTTCTTTCAATTTAGTGATCTGGGTCATTTTCTTATGACTTTTGGAAATGAGTCAGAGATGATTGAATTTGATTTTACCAGCTTAGGAGTGAGAAAGCTTGTGTTATCCTGCAACTTGGTGATCTGGGACAATTCTCTCCTGTTCATATTTTATGTAATGCATTTTGATTCGCAATGTTGTGGTTTTTCTGTAATTCATGTTTCAAAATGTGGCCTTAGACAATGAACGTTTGGTGCTTTATATGTGTGATCTTATCACATTTTGGCTGTGATTGACAATGTGCCAGGATACTGAAGGATCCTCTTGAATCTATTTTGGTGTCTCTAATTTCTTGTTCTCTAATAGTTCATCGTGGACGTGAGACAATTGTTTTGATTTGTTACTTTATGTGAATGAACAACTGATCTAAAAAGTTTTTCAAGTTTGATTTATATGAGCTGTCTCTAAACTACAAAGTTCATGAATTTTGTTTATAGAAGGACATATTGTTTCTGGGAGTTTTGTTCTCTAATGAATTGTCTGCAAATTGTTTACTGATGTGTAATGTATATGGTTCTTGTTTCTTTTGTAGATGATGGGATTTATGCAATGAAAAAGATACTGATTCAAAATACTGAACAGTTGGAGTTGGTGAGGGAGGAGATCCGTGTTTCATCCCTGTTTAACCATCCGAATCTGCTTCCACTTCTTGATCATGCCATCATTGCTGTCAAGGTTTTCTTCATTTATATCCTATCCGAAATTTTAGAATTCTCTTAAATTTACTTTGATAGTATTTAGTTGAGTATTTTCTTAATTGTTGGTAATGAACTTTCCAAATTTGGCCCTAGACTTTGTTCCTAAACTACAACAATATGTTTCATTTACTGGTATTCCCCTTCATGGTTATGTTTGTTGATCTGCATTTTTAAGTATCACATGGTTTGTTTGTATCAATTTCCCAATTTATTTGTTGTAGCAGATATTGTATGATGGGAGCAAGTTGTTCCCTCCTCTCACTAAAATGCGACACACCAATATTTACTTGTTATGCATCGGTTTTCAACATCTTGATATTTTCTATATATTGAACTTCAAAGTTAAGATTTTCGAATTTCGGTTTTCTATTTGCTTCAAGTATCAATATCAATATTTGTGTTCTCCAAATACTCTTAATTACATATGTATTTATTGCAGTGTGAGATTGTATTAGAACCACAGAGAACGGTCAAAGACTTTTGAACTTCTTTAAATACATCAATTAGGCATATGCACAATTTTTGGCAGGCTGCACAAGAAGGATCTTGGAAGCATGAAGCATTCTTGTTATTTCCAGTTCATTTGGATGGAACGTTGTTGGACAATGCCAAAAATATGAAAGCTAAGAAGGAGTTCTTCTCTACCTCAGATGTTCTTCATATTTTCCGGCAGGTACATAAAATTTCCCTCTCTCAATGTAATTTTTATTTGACTATTTCCTCTACCGCAGAAAATGAAACTTTTCCTTCCTAAAAAGTAGCAACGTGTTTGCTTAGACTGCTTATTGGCATTACCATTATTACATAATGTGCATGTACGCTATCAATTTGACCTAGCTATAGTCCCATGTCACTATTTATGGCTGAAAATGGCAGTCATGGAGTTAAGTGGTTTATTTTTTTCTAGGTATTTTTTGTTTTCTGCTCAAGGAAGATATGTTTTCTGAAATTAATATTGGGAAATGCTATTTGAGGATTCCTTATTCTCTTTCTCTTGTAGTTGATTTTTTATCAATGGAAGGATGTTTTCTTATTAAAAAAGGATGATTATTAAAAATAAATTCCCTTTGTGCTTTTTTCTTACAGATACCCTCTTATGTCTAAAATTACCAAAAAACAAAAAAAATCCCTTCAAAATTGAATTTTTCTGAAAATCCCTGCCTTAGTTGGTCAGATCAGGGAAAATTTATGTGATTTCTTCTAATTTACCCTTACTACACACTCTCCAAACATGGTTAAACATTGGAGATCAAGAAAACACCTATATCCAAGATTTTACTTCTTTGGTACTTTAGATTTGCATAAAATCAGTGGTTTTTTCTTGTGCATTGATCTGATAAACAAGGCTACATCTGCATAAGTCAAAATTACTAGCTAGAGTACCTCTTCTGCATGAGCGATTTATACTGGGGGTGAAGTAATTATCAATGCACACAATTTAAACCTGAAAATCGATTTGACAGCTTTGTGCAGGATTGAAGCACATGCACAACTTAGATCCACCATATGCACATAATGATGTAAAGCCTGGTAATGTTCTTATAACTCATAGAAAAGGACAGCCACTACTTGCCATACTGATGGATTTTGGCAGTGCTCGACCTGCAAGGAAG
Organism: Artocarpus heterophyllus; assembly: GCA_025403435.1. Lineage (NCBI taxonomy): Eukaryota > Viridiplantae > Streptophyta > Magnoliopsida > Rosales > Moraceae > Artocarpus > Artocarpus heterophyllus. The sequence continues at coordinate 24,263,027 of CM046346.1, forward strand.
CAGATTCGTTCCCGCTCGGAGGCACTACAGTTGCAGGTGCTTCTTTCTTCTTCTTCTTCTTCTTTTTTTTTTTTTTTTTAAATAATTATGTTGCCCCACATACACACACAAGCACATTCATGCGCCTATTTTATGTCTTAATTTCGAACCCTTAGCTTTTGAAGTTTCATGTGAATATCCAACCGTGAGCTTATCTGTATGTGACAAATTCTTGCCTTATTTGTTAAAATGTGTTCAAAGTCTTCATAAAGAAGACTTCTGCCGGTTGCACTCCTTAAAATGACACTCGTCCAATGCATTTGTATGCTGTAAATTTTTGCATATCTTAAGAGATAAAATGTTGAGGAGAAAAAAATAAGGTTTTTAATCAAATTTACATACACTGATTCACTGAAAATCAATCGTATACTTGTGAAGACTGCAGATTATCAGTGAGTGCTTTTCGGCTTTCAATTTTTGCAGCAAAACCGAGCACTGATTATAACTTTTGCAGAAAAACCAAATGGTCTTGATTGTTATCAGCCCATTGCATGCTTAGAAATACTTATTGTTGGTTTATGTTGCTTGTCCTATAGGAATGGGCATCTGAGCATTGTTCAGCACCTTTCCGAGCTCCTGAATTGTGGGATTGTCCAAGCCAGACAGATGTTGATGAGAGAACTGATATTTGGTCCCTAGGATGCACCTTATATGCAATAATGTGAGACTTTTATCCTTTTGTGTTTCCATGTTCATATTTGATTTTTTTTACTTTTGAGATTACTTTGTTCGTACTTTCTTCTTCCTTTCATGATTATTTTTTGGTCGTAAAAATTAGCACTTAACGCATCATGTGGGAGCTTCTCAGTACTGTCATCTTACCTGCAATAGATGCTGAAATTATGCTTACAAATTGTGTTTGTAGCTTTGTGAATATGACATCTGTTTTGGGTTAAACGCTGTATAAATTTTGATCAAGGGTTGATTCTTTTTTATTGGTATTGAGGCAAAAATATTTAGAAAAAAAAAAAAAGAATTTTTGCAGAGATGTAAAAGTATAAGAATGGAATCTTTGATGCTATAGGATAACAAGCATTTTCATGCACTAGAAGGTTGCATTGTAAGTAAGTGTTGTGAAACCTAGATTGTTTTGAAATAGTTTTCTTCCTAAAATATATAAAAAGTAGTCAGAACTGGTCTTGTTTTCTGGTATGACATTTTTAGGCATTTTTGAAGTCTTTGCATTTGGTAGGTGCTTGTACCATTCTCTTCAACCTTGGAGAAATAAATGATCTCAGTTCTATGTTTGGCCTTTTGTTTCACGCTACCATTCATATCTAGTCGTACTCAGTCTTTAAGCTTCATCCTTACAAGTAATTATCTTTTTTCCCCCACTGAATACATACTGATCCTATGACTTGTGTATGCATATGATATACCAAATCTTTTTCTTACTTGGGAAGGCTTATCCGTGTACGATATGACATACATTTTATGCACCGTACATAATTATAGATGGCGAAAATCTGAGTGATGATTAGACTTACTCATAGCTCATATACGCAGGTATGGTGTATCTCCATTTGAGTATGCCCTTGGAGAATCTGGAGGAAGCCTTCAATTGGCCATTGTCAATGCCCAGGTGAAGTGGCCAACAACCAAACCTAATCCTCCGTATCCAGAAGCTCTTCACCAGTTTGTGACATGGATGCTTCAACCTCAGGCCGCGGTTCGGCCCCGTATCGATGATATCATTATTCATGTTGATAAGCTGATATCAAAGTACTCTCATTGAGGTAACATACAAGAAAATGAACTACAGCTCAATAATATATCACTGTTCATGTCTACAGATCTGATGTTGGATCAAAGCCATCAAAAGGCAGGCTTTGCATTGCTTTTGTACTTTATAAAGCGAAATATGAAAGTAATAGCAGTTGTTTCTCCAATGTTCTTCAGATATTTGGAGTAGTTTTTGCAGTTGTGAGCTGGTTAATGTTAATGTAATGATGTTTAATCTTTTAACAATTTCCATTTGGTTCTTGTGATTTTTGAATAGTGCCACACCTTTCTTAGGTTTGATCGATTCGATTGAATAGTTAAAACACAATAATTGTGATGTCAAGCGCTCTTTTTTATGGAAATACATATATATATATATATATATATATTTTTAATTCTTGAACGTAGATATTTGTAAAGTTGGTATTTCTTGAACCTTTCTTATGCACTTGTAATATAGTAAAATTTGGTGCTGCACTTTCCTTGAACACGCAGAAACGATCAATGATTTAGCTCATCTCCTTAAGAAAGAAGAAGAAGAAGAAGAGGAAGAAAAAAACAAGAAAGGTAGCCATTGGTAGGGCACGTCCAAGGATCAGAAGCCAATAACTGCACCAAAATAATGAAATTAATACTCTCGAAGCGTATTGTATTTAGCCATCTCTTATGGTCAATCTTCATGTTCTTCACTTTCTGAATCTGCAATGCAAAGAAACCATATTGTATAACTACATGGTTGAATATCAAAATAAGGTTTCATTTGAGAACAAATCTACTAACGGTTCAGAACTGTGCCCTATATTCAATACCTTATGACATGTAGTCTTTGTATACATGCTTGCCAAGATTTCTCAGGGATAATCAAATATAGTGTCAAAAAAAGGGTAAATTATCAATAGAAGCAAAGTAGACTATTACCAGAACGAACGTCATCACTGATCTGGCCTCTTGCTTTGATTTGATTTATTAGCATCCGAAGCATCAATATCCACCAATAGACATGACAAACGAGCAAACTGAAAAGAAGTGTATTAAACAGATAGTAGTATATGGAACATCGCAGCATATGCTTCTCCTTGTCCAATACCAAAACAACTTCATAGCTGCCACAAAGATTTGCAGAAAAGATTTACTTTTATCAACAAAATATAGAGAGTACAAACGACAATTTTTCCAATGATTTATGATGCCATTTGGTTCCTGAAAACTAAACTGACCTTGTGCTCCAAAGTATCCAGAGAGGGAAGTAAAAAAGGCGAAGGACGGTCCACGAGAGAACGAAAACAACGAAGAAAAATCCGGCAATACCTTCACAGCCACAGTACTTTGACATCTTTGCAAGTTCTAAAATCACATCACTTCCTTCATGGAGGGCCTAAAATGACTGAACCTACGCGAGCAAACCTGAAAAGTTGGCCAAAAGATATCATTCAAACATCTTGTTTTGAAGTTGAACCGAGTGTTTTATTCTTGACGTACTTGAAATTCAATCTACAATCTGAAGCCTTTTCCAAGCGTACCTAAATATGTAAGACAACATAATCAAAATCACCGTTGCTATGTGATGAGACATTGATACATAAAAGTCGGAGCGCCTTGTTTCCCAAAACACCAAAGCAAAGCTTGAGTAAATGTAGAATCCACCGGAATACAAATATAGTCCTTTCAATTTTGATCTGCCATAAAGAATCATCATCAAGAACATCAAACTGAGATATTTCCACTACTTTTGATTTGAACAAAGGATTCGAATATGGTGAGTCGAGGGACGAACTTGATTTTCTGTTCTGGCCAAATTTGATCGCCAGGCCCTTCCCAAAAGTACTTGGTGTCAGTGAACCATGGTTCATCATAAGTAACACAGAGAGCCAGAAGCTCTGCTGATAAGAAATATATGCATTTCCAGGCAGATTCTTTGAACTTCTTGACTTTCTTCCTGTTCTCATGGCTCTTAAAGTTCAGCTGGGAGTGCCCTTTTCCAAATATTAGCGTCTTGCTAATTCCTACATAAAAAATGACCATGTTGATCATACACAATCATCTGGAGAAAGAATCATTTAAACAAATAAATGAAGAAAAAATTGCTAATCCAGACAAAATATGCCCATCTAGCAAGCTTGCAATGAGTGCCGGATAGTTATCAATGGAGCTCAGAAACTGGGACCCATTTTTCTATTTTACTAAATACCAACCACCACCATCATCATCCAAATGTACACATTTTCTTGAAAGAAAAAAGTATGAACTCAAAAGCACTAAAAAAAGCCCGATCAAAACCCCGCAGGTAAGCCCTGGATTTGTTAATAAACCATCAATAAAAATTTTGATATTGTTACTACAAAATGATGAAAAACGAAAGTAGAATAAAAAAAGCTAACAAAAAAGGAAGGGAACCTCAAATACATATCGGTCGAGAAAAAGCCGAGCAGAAGGGAAAAGGAAAGCAAAGAAGGGAAGAAAAAACAAGTCTTGAGCCAGAGGGTAAGATTCAGTCTCCAAATTGATCCAACCAGAGATTCCAAATAGACCCATTTGTCTTTTTTTTTTTGGGAGAAGAAGAAAGAATTTGGTGAACTTATAAGGAGAACAAGCAATGGTACATTGATGGGGTTGTGTGAAAAACACACATGACAGACATTTGAGTTTGATAGAGAAACAATAAACGGTGGACGCTTTTGGACTCCACGGTTTATGGTTGGGTAGTGCTGTTATAATGGCTCATGCAATTGTGGGTAGATGGAAGGGCCCATCTTCACTGTGCATTATGGTGGTCTCCCTATCTCTTTTAGGACCTAGAATATTGGGCAGAGCAAGAAAAGCTTTTGGAAGGACGAGGGAAAATAACATTTTTGATTCTTCAAAGAGCCAATTAAAATGAATGTGAGATTGAGATGTTTAAAAAAGGTTTGGTAAAAAGCATTTGTTTTCCCGTGACTATAATGACAAAATACCCTCTTTTTTTTTTTTTTTCTTTAACTTTCCCTCTTTCTCTTTCTTGTCTCTCTTTGCTCTCTTTGATAATGATGACGCCGCAGGTCCTTCATGAGGCGGCAATGGTGAGTTTGTGGTGAGACGGCGACGGTGGCTTTGGCCCTAGGTGGTGAACGCCCTTTGCGGCAACGGAGAACAGTTGTTCGTGAAAATTGCAAGTGCATAATATTGCACACATAAGTAAAAAAGTGACAAATAGAGTATCATTCCAACAAGAATCGTATTAATGTAATTAAATACCCGTTTAATGTCTATTTTGCACCAAATTGATTCCAAATTGCCTAATTTGTCTTTTTTACCTAATATTTCTACACAAATTAAGAAAAATAATAATTAGAAAGGGGATACTAAACAGAGACAAAATGAAATTAATAACAAACTAAATAAAATAAACTAAAATTAAACTAAAAAAACCTAAAATTAAAATGAATTCAAAATAATTTAAAATATTAAATTAATTAAAACTAATTTAAATTGAACTTAAAATCCTCTAGAACTTGCCTTCTAAATGCATAAAAGTGCATAACAACTCTATTTTCATAGAGTTATCAAGTGTCGTGATCTCAAGAGGAGCACAACGGAGATCTTGTTGTTTGCAATGATGGAGGGTGTCATCGCCCTACAATTTGGGACGGTAAGCCCATATTAGGGACGCCTTCATGACGACTAGGGATTATGAATAGATCGAGGGGACGTTATCAAGTATGCATGATATTTTCCACCAATAGTTTTATAAAGTCTAACATTTTCTACAGTTTTCAAAAGTTTTTTCGTTTTTTTTTTTTTTTTTTTTAAAGATGTCGATTGGACGAGATAACCTATAGAGCATGTTCCAACATGATTATTTTAGGCCGAGTTGGGCACAACACGAAGGTGTGATTTCGAGTCAGGACTATATGTAGGCACGTTAAGCTAGCGCAAACCAACAAACGTGATTCTTAGATTTAAAAAAATTATAGGAATTATTATGTACTTACATATTGCCATTTGATCTGTTATGTAATGTTTAAAGATAAGAGTGCCTCTAGACAGGCTCATTTTACTTTTTTTAGGCATTCTTTAAATAATTTTTTTTTTTTTTTATCACTATATTACCCATTAGAAGCCATTAATAAAACCACTTCTAAGAACAAAAGCATTTTAAAGAAATACTTTTTACACACCCTACCTTAAAAAAAATCATTATGCCTACTTTTAAAAAAAATAAATAAAGATAGATTTTAACGTTAAAGATCTTACCTAAAAATATATATATATATATATATATATGGTTTCTGTTTCTTTAAAATTCTTGTTTTTTCATTAAAATTTTATTGTTTAATATTAACGAATTACATAATAACTATTTGCACCCATTAATTTAAGAAAAAATTACGAGTATACTTTTTATAAACTAAGAAGAACCTTTACGCATTATTATTGTTTAATGTAAAGGAATTCTATAAACTTTAGACCCTTTAAATTACAAAAAGAAAATGTTACAAATGTTAGAACACGAATTGATTATAGTTTGCACTTAAGGAGTAAAACGGTTTGGTTCATTAAACCTTATCACGGATTTTTTTTTTTTTTTGGGTGAAATGAATAGTTTTTATTTTCTGAACTAAGTGGAATCAAATTTCAAAATAGTACCTAAGTGGAATCAAATTTTAAATTAGTATCCTAGGTTATATCAAAATATGTGTTTGATGCTCTATGTTTTAGAATATTTAATATTGGTACCTTGACTTTGAGAAAATCCTTTTTTTAGTACTTCATAGTCTTTTTTTAGGACACAAAAAGATAAAATTACCCTTTTGTATAGTTGACTAAAATTTTGAGTAATTAAAAAAAAAACCCAAAAATTGAAAAAAAGATCTGAAAAAAAAAAACCAGTCCAGATCTATTGTGTGTGTTATGTTGTGATCAAATTTCACTCCAATCCAAGAAAGAAATCTCACATCCCAGCACAGGTGTACATACCCCCATTTTCCCATTCCCTCAACCGAGTGCCAACAAATTTCCCTCAACCGAACGCCAACAAATTTCCCTTCATCACTTTCTCAGTCCAAATTTGTCTTCTTCTTCTTCTTCACAATCCAGACAAATCCCAACTCGATATTTTCTAACTCGTTCTGAGTTCGTCTTCAGTGGTCGACCATTTCCTCTGATTCTTTCTTTCTCTTTGTCTCTTTCTTTTTTGCCATTCAGTGATGGTGGTTTTATGATAAACATGGACCCCACCGCCTGGAGATGCTAGGCTAGCTAGGGTTTTGTTGGTTTTGGTTTTTCGCTGTCATGGCAACAACTACTGCTAAGGGTGCCTCGAGTTGGAAAGACATACATAGGGGCATGAAATTTCAATAAGACAAAGAAAAGCCATGAAAAAGATCGCACCTTTAAGGCTCCAATCCGATGAGGTCTTCGAATTCTCGACAGCCAACTTTGATCTGGTGGGATTTAAAGCAGAATAAAGGGGGAAGAGTCGTTGGTGGTGGTAGAGTGGAGGAAGAAGAAGACGGCAATGAAGGTAAGGGCGAGGATGAAAATAGCAGAGATTTTCATGATGTTAAAGAAGGAGAAGACCCATTTGGAGAATCTGGGTTTTTGTGTTTGGATGTCGAAGAAGTGGTCGGAAAGTTTGTTGTTATGTTTTCTGTGAGGGTCTTGTTGGACCAACATTTGATTAATCTAGAATGAAAAAAAATGGGATGGGGATACGAAGGGTTTTAGGGATGGGAATGAGAAGGGGACAATAAAAATTTTTCAGATCTTTTTTTTTTTTTTAGTTACTCAAATTTTTGTCAACTATACAAAAGGTTAATTTTTTCTTTTCGTGTCCAAAAAAGGCTCCGAGGTACTAAAAAAGATTTTCTCAAAGATCGAGATACCAATTATAAATATTACAAAACATAGGGTACCAAATGCATATCGCGGTATAACATAAGGTATTAATTTGAAATTTTCCCAAAGAATTAATATTTAGGTTTAATAAGGAGAAACGTCCCTTCAAGAAAAAGAAAAAAAACAAAAAGAGAAATGATATGAAAGAATCAATAGTTTTTTTTTTTTGCTTTTTCTTTTTCTTTTTTCTTTTTTTTATACTAAAGTATTCATCACTTTTTTTTTTTTTGAGTAGTAGCATTATAAGATCTGTTATGCATATATGTGTGTGAATATCTTCACTTCATATTTTAAAGAAGATGGGTACTTCTTTTATTATTATTATTATTATTATTATTATTATTAAGAAAATGCTTCTTTAAACTATCATGGAAAGTTTGTTTGTTTGTTTGGTTGGTGGGTGGGTTGAAAAAGAGAAAACAACACTACTTAAATATTAAGACTTTTTTTGGTATTTTAAGAGGGGTATAATAAGTAGAGTGTGGAGTGGTTTGAGAATGAGTGCATGAAAAGTAAAATAAGAGGTGTCAATTTAATATAATAACAAAATCAAAATTCGATATATCAAAGTCAATTTGATTTACGTAAATTTCATACAGATCCATTAATTTATTGTGCCTTGAGTATTTTTTTTCCATTTGATATAATTGTATCATAACAAAATCAAGATTTAAACACTCAATGACGTGTGTAAAAAAGGACATGGGCTTGTTACATGACATGAGCATGGGGCCAATTTGAATAACATCACTTTTATGGAATTGTTTTTAATCTTATCACTTTTAGGAGAAGTTTGAAATATATTATTTTTAAAGAGTATAAAAATATAATTGATTATAAATATTTTAGATTACGGTTAAACAAACATTATCTAAAATATTTTGGCCTTTTAGGTTAGGAGAAGTAGTATGAATCAATGGAAGAAAAAAAATGATACAACACAATAGTAATAGTAAAGAAGTAGTATACCACATAATTTACTCTGTGAGTATAGAATGTTTCAGGCTTTAGCTTTTTTTATTATTTTTTCTGGTTGGGCAAAAAACACAACATGAAGTTTTAATAAGCAAGCAGCAACGAAAAATTATAAGAAATAACAAATTTCAAAAACTAATGGAAGTTAATATTATAATTGATTAATCTTTTATATTTTTTAAAGTTTTGTGCATGTAGTTTTCCAATTATATCCCCAATTTAATCAGCCCTAAATTTCTTACTCTTAAATTCAAATTAAACCATAACCTACCTTAACGTTGACATTAAATTAGAGTACCCTATCTCTCTCCTCCCTCTTTCTCTTTCCCTGACAGTGACGGTGCCGCAACAATGACAATGAGCTCATGGCGAGACGGCGACAATGATTTTTGGGCATGATGACTGCGGCGGCCATGATGCATCGTAACCTGTCTCTCTACATGTCACCATCCATCTGCATTTTGCAAGTTCATTGATGCATCATGAGGTTGCACCAACCTAGATCGGCGACATCTTTGTGGCATGCTTGACCTTTGGCATAGATCGTGAATGAGGAAGATTCTGTCCCTTAGTAGCAAGTTGGATCACAAACAAGGGATGTTGTTGCGGCCTAGCAACAATTCGACGGTGTTGATATGTTTGCCTGCAACGCAACCTTTTTCTTCGGTGGTATTTTAGTGGAACAAGGAAAGAGAAGGAAGGTTTGAAGTGTGTGGAGAAGAGCGATTTTAGGAATTTAAAAATTTTGAATAAAAATGCTATTAATTTTTGCGTCAAAATTATGCTATTAATTTTATTCCCTCTGTCAAATATGTTATTCCCCTCCTTCTCCTGAAGCAACAATACAAGCATACATGCAACAACCTGCCTTCAGGCCGTCGTTTAGTTTTCTTAAATATCATTTCTTATTTTTTAATCTTATTTACTAGTAAGAAAATTCTAAGTAAATTTTTTTAAGTGTACTTTAAAACTATTATGATTTTTGTTGTAATACAAATTGAGACATAGCTCAAAACTTAGCTTTAAAATCATTCAAAACATTGTCTATAACTCATTGAGAAACATTTAATTAAAACCTTTTAAATTTTAAATCGCAAAAAATGAAACTGTCGTAATGGTATCCATACCCAACCTTTGTATCTGTCACTGCGACATTGAACTCTTCAACCAGTCTTACTTGTCTTTTATAGAACTACCTACAACATGAAGGAATTTATAATGAGCTTTTGCTTACTAAGTTCCACTCAATCTTACAAAACATTAAAAAATTTTATCGTAAAACATTGTTTTTAAACTTTTCTCATAAAATCGTCTTCATAAACTTTTTTTTGTAAACATTTTTCATAAAATATTTTTCATGAACATTTCTTGTAAAATATTTCTCAAAATGTTTTTCATAAACATATCTCATGAACATTTCATGGAAAGGAATGCAAGCCAGATCATAACGCATGATTTTATTTATACTCATTTGTGAATATTTATGATCATTCATAACTTACTTAAACTTTTTATCATCATTCTTGTCTTTTCATTATCTTGAGGGTATAAGTGTTCATATCAATATCATCAATTATGAGATCATAAACATAATGCTTTCCTTATAGAAGACTTAAGACTATTAAATAACGAGGTCATAACTTTAACATAACTTATATACCTCACATCTAGGAGATAACTTGAACTTTTAAACATTATGCACAACATATGCAAACATATCTCAAACATTTATAAAGCATTTGAAATTCATTTTCTTCATACTATAGGTAATTTTTGAAACTTATCTGTTAATTTCTCTAGCGTTCTTAGTTTATCCTTTTCTCTCTATTAGTCGGCTCTATGTCATGTTCAAACAACACCTGAATATTAGCTAACTTTCTTATTATCGATTTACTTGATCGATAATAGAACTTAAACATGTCCATTCATTCCTTTTACTTGACCTTGTTTCTTATTGGATTACCTTTCCATTACTTCACTTGAACATTCCTTAGTTGAATATCTTGTCTCACTTGATGGTTTTGTTATTTAACAAGATGCAGATCATTCTCCATCTATAGATGTTTTGCTAATTCAAAGTGCTCAAACTCCGTTTTTGTGGTTTCCTTAAAAATGATGATTTTACCTTTACTGGTTTTTCGTAAGCCTCATAAATTTACTAAACTTCTTGTTTAACTTTACCATCCCATTACTTATGTCTTACGAAAAAATTCTCGCTAAAGGGTGTTTTCCTATATTAGGCTTGTTGAGATCCACTTAGGCCGTTTTATAAAAGATGACTATTTTTCCCTTGATGGGTCTTAGAAAACTTTCAGATTTTGTTTTAAACAGAACTTACATTTTTTTGCTACTTCTAGCATTACAAAAAATCAAATATCGGTTTCCTTTTCATATAAAAATCCATTTATTAAAACTTTATAGTTTTGACCCTAATATGAAAATCTTGGCGATTATGCCTTTAGTGTTTTTTCTCATTCTTTACTTGATAAAAGCTTTAAATCCTTTGAAAGATAATATTTGTATTTACTTACTACTCATAGGAGTGCAAAAAACCACCATTCCTCAGTGAAAATTCTCAATTTACACGGTTTTACAATTTTGGCCCTCCCCTGGGACCAAAGACTATCGTTTTATGCTAAAACGTCTAGTTTTTTTACAAGGATTAAGACTTACAAAAGTTCTTTGGTCTAATTCAAGACATGTAATGTATTCCTTTTTATGAAATTGTGCTTAAGATCTCGTAAAATTCATAACTTAAAATCAGTGCATAATTTTTACAAGCCATCTATAATTTTTAATAGTTTTGATGATATCTATAACTTATATGTTTTAACTTTTATCAAATAATTCATCTGATGATGTTTTTGAAAAGACAGAACCAAAAGCAACGTCTTTCGGCTTGCTTTAAGCTAGATTTCTTCACGGAAGTTATCCAACTCAACATTTTCAATGAATAACATGTTGAACTTAGAAAACAATTTAGCTCCTAAGTACTTCAAACATTCAATTCTTTAAAAACTAGTTAAACTTTACATTTTCCACAAAGTTTAACAAACTTCCTCATTTATAATTAAAACCTTCATTTTCAATCATTCTAAGCTTATCATCAAGCACTTAATATATAAAAAAATATGCCACAATATTTTTCTTACATGCAATGCTCATAATCTTTTTAACAAACACTTAAAATAATTAATTTGTGCGTAGACTTTGTGCTATGACAAGGCTTGTCATAGCTTTTCTTTTTTATTATAAAACCCTAGTTCCTATATTTCAATCATCATTATCATCCTTACAACATACCAAATAAATGTGCCATAGTGTCCTTAGTACATGCCATAGTCCATAAACATTAAATCAAACACATTATATACATAACCATACACAAATTCCATGAAAACATCAAACATTTCAAGACTAGGGCTTAGGATTTACCAAGAGAATTCTCAAGCTCTTGCACCTCCTCTTTGATGCTTGAAATTCTAACTAGTTTTCCTTATCAAAATTTATATTACACTCTATTCAAAACTCTCTTAAAACCCATGGAATAATACTAAAAACCTATACTGTAAAGATTGGATTTTTACCTCTAAAATTGCCAATCTTTGCTCCACAACACTTGAACATGTTTCCTTTAATAATTTAAAGGCTTAAAATCATTAAAACTTTGAGAGAAAAAAAGGGATGAAGGGGCAGGTTTTTCCAAAGAGGAAATTATAACGCCCCCTTACGGACGTCACAGATGTCGTTACATTCATCCCCGTATTCATTACTTTTAAGATAAACCATTTAAACAAGGTAAAATTTATTAAACTTATCCCAGAATCCATGCATGCATTTTTTTTAGACTAATTATCAATATTTCAAAACCTTTTATATTTATTTAAATAGTTTATCAATATCAAATTGATGAAGCCATAATGCAAATAAAATTTAAAATCATCATCTAATTCTATTCACAGTTCGATAGGCTGAACTCAGGACATTGACAGGCCGAACATGACCGGCAGTCTAAACTTCAACCATCGACAAGCCATCCGAGGCTCTACAAAATCAAAATTTTAAAACACTTGGACAGACAGGCTGATACAGGGCAATCGGTAAGCCGATGCCAACATCGACAGTCCAATCTGAAATGGTCAGAAGGCCAATCCTCTGTTAAAACCAAATAAAATAAATAGATGAATTTAAACAATTCTCAATATTTTAAGGTGTGGAAAATAAATTTTAGACTAGTAAGAACACAGTTCAAAACTTAAAAACTCTTTAGATAAACATACTCATAAATAAAACATAGTTTATAAACTTTAATCTTCTTCTTGGCGTTCTTCCATTTTTCATTTTTCAATCCATTGTTCCTTGCTCACACACTCATCTTTGCCCTCCGCCTAATCCATGGTCCTCTTACCTTTATGTGCAACATGATTATAACTAAGTAAGCAAAAAGCTTAGTAAGAACATTTTCTTATCTCACAACTTAAAACGTTTTAAGAACACATTTATGAAACATCATAATCATAATCATAATCATCATTAACATATAGTGCACTTGGCAAAGTTTCATATAGAACATATCTTTTATTATCATTATCCATATTAAAACTTCATTCATTTTTTCTTTGGGGCCCAAGTGTTGCACCATCATCATCATCGTAGGCGCGCCGCTATGAGAGGAGATGGGTAGCTAATCCCAAACAAAACATGACAAGTCCAAGTTTGGACATCATAAACATAGACATAAACATAGAGTGTGCAACACTTAATTAGGTGATACACACACACACACATATATATATATATTAACTTTGAAATAAATCATCATCAAAACATGCATTGAACATTCTTGCACTTCAAATCTTTCATAATAAAACATTATATAAAATCATCATAGAAATCATCATCAACATAGATTTCAAACTTTTCATAAACTTTATCATGTTGCAGGTGAGAATGTACTTAATTACTTGCTTACTTAACCTTTTCTTAGATGATGTCACCGCGGTCTCAATGTGCTCACTTCTTGAATTGTTCGTGTCATACATTCATATATAAATAAAAATTAATTTTCACTTCCATGAACTCATCTAATAGCATAAGACATCATTCATTCTTGCATCTCAAGAAATTCATAAACATTTGTACATTTTACCATCTTCCAAACTTTCATGCAAAATCTGTGATATTAGAAATATGCCTGACCATAAGGGATACATAACTCAATTACGCATTACTTATACGCAATTAAGGCATGAGACTTTGCAGGGATTTAATTAACATAAATATAAATTACCCTAATTTTTTTTTAGCCATAAAAAATCCATTAGACACTTAAAATAAATCACACAATACCTAACATAAAATCTGCCAGCAATAACAACACAGTGAGCAGTCCTAGCAAACATTCATAAAATAAAATATCTGCATCACAAAATAATTCCACAAAAATCCTACAAGTACTAGACACCTAAAACCACAACATAGCCGAAAATTACCTTTAAGTAAATTCAAAACAACTTAGAACATGCATTAGAAGTCAGAGACAAAATAAATCCTAAATTCACAAAGCATTGAGCAATACCAAATCATCATACTCAAACAATTAAAATAAATTTTCTTAGACCCTAAAATTGTTATGACAACCTATTAACATATAAGTACAGTTCCAATAAAAGTTTCGTTGTCAAATAAATTCGTTTAGTCATATAAAAAGATCACACAAGCAAGAAGTCCAGAATTCACTACATAGTCAGCCATAAAACCTACCCTTAAAGAAAATTCAATAATGCATAAAATATTTATCAAATCATCACAAAACTTTCTAGTCCATAACTTAACATATACAAGAACATATCTGTAAAATTTTGTGAGAAATAACATTCGTTTGCCCTATGAACAAAGACTGCGTTTTGTGAAATTTTTACGATCAACAACGAGTAGTTTAGGAGTGGCAGAGAATGAAAATTGAATAACTTTGCACATAAAATTCCAAATAATGTGAATTTTTGAGGAATATCACATAACACACATATAAACATTATACTAAAATTTTGTTGAAAAAGGAAATTCGTAGACAAAGTTATGGGAGTTGGAACACAAAGGAAATAAAATTCAGGAATGAACCGAGAACAAGTTTCTTACGTCAAAATGTTTCTTCTCAAATTTTCTTCAAATTCTCCAAGAAAAGACTCAATGTTTCATTCAAATTTTCTTACATTAACCATTACATGAAAAATGGTGGGTGTTACTGAAATGGCTTGTTTTTTCTTCACAGGTAATGCAAAATGATGACTACTTTTGGTTAAACATGTCACTTAAGACCTTGGCTGTAAAATGACATAGTTTAGGGGCTTATTTGAAATAAAAAGAACTTGCCCCACCACTTATCACAACCGGCCATTAAAGGGGGAGATACGGCCATTTTTTTATCTAAAAGGTTTCATCATGTGGGTTCCATGTCAACTTTTATTTCAAAAATGCTCTTACATATTTATGAAAGCAAACTAAGGACTAAAATGCAAAGAAACTTTGTTCCTCCTCCACATACCACAACTGGTTCTTCAAGGGGAGATGTGAAAATTTTTCCACCATTTGGGTGTCTCTTAATGGCCCCGCATTATCCTTTTAACAGTCTAAATTTACACTGATAGTATTTTTTCTATATAGCAGGTGCATTTCTCATATTGCTAGTATTCTTTTCTATACGATATATGAGGTCTTTTAACCTTCCATACCAATCCACATTCTCTAAATTGTATAATTTATATACTACTTAACTTAATACCATCTAATTTTCATGCTGCATTACTTTATTAGTCCAACTTCTATACTACTTAACTTTTATCTGTATAACCCTTATATTGCGTTATTCAAATATTGTATAATTTTTTATATTTTTATACAATATTTTTCTTTTATTGTATTTTCATCTTAAATTTTGTTGCCACATCTTCTGCAATAATTAAGCTTCCTAGCTTATTCAGATATCATTCCTTCTTTGTTTAGGACTATGATATCATTTTTTATCATTAAAAATCCCGTTTCTACTTTTATAAAATTTCTCATAAAAAATCAGATTTAAACAATAATTCTTGTATCACTCTTTATGCTCTTGAAATATTTAACCAATTTTCTAGCATAAACTTTAGCTTACAAAATTTCTACCTAAATTACTTAACATAATCCTTAATTATTGCATATATATTGCACTAGAATTGTTCCGGTGTTACAATACATAAGCCTAAATGATCATATATTAGAGGCCTTATGTAATGTTTAAAAAATTCATAAGTTTAAATCTAGAATCTAATTCAGATTTAAACAGTGACTTTTTTTAATAATTTATATTTTGTTAATTATGATACTATGTGAATTATCTATAATAAATTTTGATGTACACTATGTCGTTATATGGAGTATTTAAAATGTAAAAATTTTGTGAGTTTAAATACTTAAAAATTTATAAAATATTCTAAAGATGAAATTTGTGCCATATTAATTATAATTTTTGTGACATAAATTTATGACTATTAATTTCCTGTAAAAGTAGAAAAATCATGTCATAGTCTAAAACAGTGTAGAAATTTTTTGTTTGCTAGTTAGTTAAATTGGTAAAGATTTTAGTATTTATAGTCTAACTGGTGTTGGAATACAACATAAAGGACACTCAAAAAGGAATAATACACAATGCAGTACAATTATACAAAAAAAAAGTACAAACATAGATAGATGAACTACTGTGTTAGAATTAGACAGCATGGGATAAAAGTAAGTGAGTCTAATTTTAGACTGGTAAAGGAAATATCTTCTCAATTTTACACTTAGTATAGGAAAAATATAGTGCAGTATAAATTTGAACCATTAAAAGGTAAAAGTGGGACCCATGGGGGACACCTCAAAAGTTGAAATTTCTATACAAACTTCCTATAGGAGCTGGTTTTTGCCAAGTATGGGGAAGCAATTTTTAATTACATTTTAATCTCTGGGATGATGTCTTATAAGGTCAAGGGCATAATTGAAAAGTCCACTCTCTTTTCTCTATGAAATTTCCTCATGAAAGCTTGAAAGAAACCCGTTTTTTCTCCATGAAAACCGGCCATCTTTCTCCCATTCTCTCTCAAATATTTTGCTAAAATACAACCTCAAATCCATCCTAAAAGTAAGTTCAAGTGTTCTAGAGCAAGGATTAGCAATTTTGGAGGTAAAATCTATACTTTGTCTCAATTGTTTTTATTTTTATTTTTAAGTTTTTGAGTTGGATTTGATAGGCTATGTCATGAAATTTATTAAGGAAAAGTAGTAAAGTTTTAAGTATCACACAGGAGGACCAAAGGCTTAGGGGAATCTCTTGGTAATAACTTTAAACCTTAGCTTAGCAAAGTTTTTTTTTTTGGTTTAAGTTATGTGTGTAGTTTGCAATATGTTGGGACTATGGCATGTAAAAAGGACACTACGACATAATTATATTATGTATTATATGGATGTTGATGTTGATGTTGATGGATAGTTAAAACTAGGGCCTCATGCTTTAAAAAGAGAAAGTTTATCAAACTTTATCAAAAATACAAAGTTTGGATAGTTTTCAAAGAATAGAGGTTTTGCAATTAAACCTAGAGGCCGAATTATTTTCTAGACAAAACACAACATTTATTGGAAACATTGAGATAAACGACTTTTGTGTAGGAAAACTTTCGAAAATTTCAATTGAATCTCATTGAAAAGCTTGAGTTTCTATTCTGGCAAATCTAAAAATTGGCCAAAACTTCCTCGAAACGTTTGAATTTAAGAAAAGTCGAAATACGAAAGTTGTAAATTTGAAAATGGTCTTTTTGAACAATGATTTTTTGAAAATCGATGTTAAATATGGGCAAAAAAACATGGAGTAGGACGTGCACGGGTATAGATGTTGTTTATAAATTTTTAACAAACGGTTTTTGAGTTGGATGATGTTATTTTAGCTTTTTAACAACGGCCTTATTATCAGTCTTTAGAAAAGAATAATAATAATAAAAAAGACGGCTAAACATTAGTCCATCTTTAAAAAGGGAAAAAAGGTCAATTATACATCCGTCTTTAAAAAAGTTTTAAGACCATAATGCTTTTTTTTTTGGGTGAATTTACAAGTGCCAAATTAAAAGAAGAGAGCAATTTTTTATATAACTAATTTCTTCCTTCTAAGAAGCAAACTTCTTTTCCATCACCTTGCATAGCAGTTTACATGAAGTGAGTGTTTAACCATGCATGCAATTTAGCTTATGTGTCTTGGTTTGTGCGCAATTAGTTAATTTACCACAAATAATTTCATTTTTAGGTATCTCTATGATTTTGTGAGTGTGCTTAACTTGAGTCAAAAGTTCAAGATTGTGGATCTATGTCATATGGCGGTTCAAGATGGGCCAAGCAAGAATATTCATTCGCGGCTCATTGGATGTTTAGATGTTATTGATCTACATGATGACATTGAGTATTTTTTTTTAACCCCCTTCTGAACGACCCCCTAAGGAAATGAAAGTGGTTTTCAATATATTAGTTTATCTTAATTTATTTTTATAGTTGCATATGTCTGGAAATTTTAGTTTTACTAATAAGTTTACTTACTTTCACTAGTGGACTCAAGGTGCATGACCTTAAAAAGGAAAGAAACCACAATAGACTATAGATTCAAACACATGTAATTGATATTGGTTTGTTATTTACGTTTTTATATTCCATTATATCTATATTTGTATGCTTGTTATAATAATAATATATGTCCGTATCATAATGCGCTTAACAACCTAATTTTATAGAACGTAGCTTCTGTATAATGAGATACATGGAGGAGATAATAATGGCAGAAATGACCACAATTTTCCTTAAATAACTAATTCATGTTTTGGTTTAGTTTTCTTTTAAATACATTTATGTATGCTTTCAAGTGCACCAAATGATTTTTGCTTATATGTAGCTTAACAGAAAAGACCAGTATATAGATGAAGAAATTGATTAAATTCGAGTGAAACAGGGAGAGTTCATTCATCCATATGTGTTTGGATGAGTATGTAATTTGTTTTGTTGGATTGGTAGCTACTATGTCGTTGTGTATTAATAGTAAGAAATATGGTACAAATATGAATAGTTGGATATGTACCAAGGACTGATCATCTTTTACATCCCATCTAAATGTTAATAATTTTAGTACTATTGAACTTTGTGTTTTAAGGATACTTTTCAAAAATTGGAGAATTAAATATGTATGAAAGCAATAGAAATTGAGGGTGCAATCTATTAAACAACTAAGAAAACGGACCGTTGTTATTTTTAATTTTTTGACATCGGTTATGTGGTCGATGTCTTTAATCATTATTAACAAATATTTGTCTCTGACATCTTTAATTATTTTTTAACAAAACTTTTTGAATATTGTTTTTGATGATCTTTAACAATGATTTTTGACCATCGTCTTTAATCATCTTTAACAAAATGGTTTTCGACTTTTATTAAGAATATTAATTTTTAATCAAACCAGCTTCGACGTCGATATGGAAACTGTTGTTAATTTTTTTAACAATTTTTTTGACCGATGTTGAAAACAATTGTTAATAGTGCTAGTGACCAATTCACTTTTCTATTTGTTGAAGAAGATATTATAAGTGTGACTTAAAGTTAAAAATTATATTAATTTAATTACGAGCATAATTAAATTCACAATATTTATTGAGCTCAAATTCTTTATGATCATATAGTCCCCTTTGTAGCTTCAAACTACTTTTAGGATGAATTAATAGATTATTTTTGGACGATTTACGGCCTTCCACGACTGTGTAGAAATCATATATGGTTTCTATAAGAAGTTGGTTCTTAATTAATAGTGTCTGAGACACTTAGGTGCATATTTCAATGCAGCACTGATTTATTCTTGTTATATATATTTTATGTGACAATATAGATATTAATTACATGTAAGATATTCATTTAAATTGTTAAGAGATACATATTATACACTAATTATTTTTTATTTTTAATAAAGTAAATAATTATGATAAGTATGAAAAAAAATATTTATCTTAATAATTGAAATAATTGTAAACCATTTCTGAATTCAAATTAGATATATTGGCAATGCAAAAGATAGATTGTGATTGGAGGAAAGTGCAAGGCATAATTAGATTGTAACATGTGGCCAGCCTCTCTAGGGGTGGCGTTGCCTCACGGCCCGTCCTTGGGAGTGGGGCGATGTTTGCATCTGGAAGTTTGAGTCTCTCTCAAACTTCAATTAATTATGTAGTGTTGAAAATAGATCTTATGGTTATTCACCTTTTTTATAGCTTGTATTTTATGTTTATTGAGAAAGTATATTTTTAAATTATATTTAATATATAAATATGTCTTTTTTGGTCAACACCGTTTTTAACTCATAAAATGACAAAATTAACCTTAAGATAGGAGACTCCTTGATGATGTACATCCTTGTACATTTCAAAAGCCCAAACCATACCATTTTTGCCTTGGTTGTATATAAGGTGGGTGGGAACATATTGTTGGAAAATAATATGCAGTAAAATTTTAAAAATTTTAAATCAGCGTATTTTTTAAATAATAAGTTTGATATGCTAAATATATAAATTAATTATAGATTTTACATACCTCTTTCGTATACCAAAAGCAGGAGGAATTTGTGAAGAGAAGAACGTTCTAGAAGAGCCTTATCCAATTAGTCTTCTTTGCTATTCTCTTTCTATGATCGGAGTGTAGGTGGTCGCACATTGTATACTTTTTCTCTGATGACTCTTCTTCCAACCACTTGAGAATACCTAGAGCTAAGGTTTTTGATGTTGAAAAATAACTCTCAAGAAGTTTTAGAATTTCTTTTTCAAAAGTATTCACTTTACGCTTATCAAATGATCTAAATAATAAAGAAAACTTACTCTTCTTTTATAGTGGTCAAATCTAGGGTTAAACGTTATCAGATTAAGCTTCAAAATTTGAATTTGGATCAACTTTTGATGAAAAATACATCAAAAATGCATAACTTAATTATCGCGTGTTCGGCATGCGGATCTAGATTGGTGAGAAGTTACAGACAATCATGTCAGATAGGCGAAAGGTGAAATTCCAATTTTCATTATGCAAACTAATTTTCTTTGAGCAAAATTTTTTACCCTTTTATGTGAGATTCTATTTTGATGCGAACTATTTTTTTTTCTTAATTATGTTCTTTTACCGTTTTTCTCATTTATGTAAAGATTCTATTTTTTTCCTAATGATTATTTCTTAATTGAAGCCGTAGAACGCAAGATCCCCACATCTTCTCATCGGTATTGTTGCTTCCACTTACAAAAAAAGAAAAAAAAATGGAAAAAAAGTTCTCTGGTGTTGGAATTAAAAATTTGTTTTGGGAAGCAACAAAAAGTGCAAGCCCAGAGTGGTTGAGGAGGACCATGGACAGGTTAAGAGCTATGAATAGAGGCATACGAGTGGCTTGCTGCAATTCCCACTAAACATTAGAGTAGACACGCACAAGATCCTAGAGTCAAGGTGGAGCACTTGAACCAACAATTTCACTTGAGTCCTTCAACATGAACTACGGTTCAAGGCTCCTTTAACTATGCTAGAGGGGATCCGTATGAAGATAATGGAAACTATGTTCACTAGATCATCGATTGCTGTAAGATGGGAGCAAAAACTAACTCCTAGAGTTAGATATTGAGTAAACAAGTTGCCGAATTCTGCAAGGACTGCCCGAGTATATCGTTGCTTTGAATTTGAGTTTCAGGTAAGCCTAATGACCCCAAATCTTACATATTTTTTAGTTATTAATTTTTTCATATGCTGAGATATTATTTATGTACTAAGGCTGAGTTATTATTGATGATGTGCACAGGTTGATTATGATGACGGGAGGGTTCAAGTTAATCTTTAAACAAAGAGTTTGTTGCAGGTGTAGAGTCAAATCAACCCAGCAAAAGAGAAAAGATAAAAAAAAAAGGGGGGGAAAGGGCAGTGCTCAGGTGTCGCAGTGCCAGTTTTGGGCGCTGCAGCGCCCGCCCAGAATCAAACCAGCGCCGTGGCGTTGGTTTTAGGCACCGCAGTGCTAGAAATTTGCCCCTTTACGATTTTTTGCTGCAGTTAGTATTTTTTTGAAGGCCCAAAACGTGTTGCTGCTAGGGTTTTCTCAATAGAAGTGTTTTTCTCTTTTTCAGGGTATTTAAATAGACATAAAGTAACTAGGGTTGAGTGTAAGTGGCATTATTTTGAGTGAGGCATATTTTGAGAGAGAGCTTTATTGTTGAGAGAAAAAGAAAATTCTCATAGAGGGTGCTAGGTAGAAGAGACAAATTTGGGAAACACAAATTGATAGTGTGTGATAAATTTCTCTTGTAATCTGTAATCTTCTTCATCATAGTGAAATCTGCAACGGCAAAAACGGGAAGTAGTCTCAAATTTGGACAAACCTATATAAAAATTTGGTGTCTCTATTTTCTTCTTTTCTTCTTTCCTTTTTTACAATTATTCGTTCTTGGCAGTCCTTAGAATTATGAGGTGCCTAATTCCCCAACAACTGGTATTAGAGGCAGGATCGGCTCAAGAACGATAACCGGAGAAGAAGGGTCAGCTACCAGTATTACCAAATTTGATGGTTCAGATTTTTCTTATTAGAATATGCAAGTGGAAGACTACCTCTATAGTAGGAAACTACACATGCTGTTGAGAGATAAGCCCAAAGACATGAAAGATGAGGAGTGGAATCTCCTTGATAGACAGGTGTTGGGTATGATCCGTTTGACTTTGTCAAAGAATGTGGCCCACAACGTAGTGAAGGAGAATACTACAGTAAGGATGATGAAGGCTTGGTCAGACATGTATGAGAAGCCTTCAGCCAGTAACAAGGTATACCTCATGAAAAAGCTCTTCAATTTAAAAATGCTTGAAGGTGCCTCGGTGGTAGAGCATCTGAATGATTTTAATACTGTTCTGAATCAATTGGTCTCGGTGGAGATTAAATTTGATGATGAAATCAATGCCTTAATCTTTTTGGCCTCGCTACCAAATAGTTACGAACCCATGAGGGTGGCTATTACCAATTCAATTGGGAATGCAAAATTGAAGTTTGTTGATGTCAAAAACTCTATTCTGGTGAAAGAAGTTTGCAGGAAGGATTCTGGTAAAGCCTCAACGTCGAACTCGGCCCTTAATGTTGAGAATAGGGGCAGAAAACTTGAAAAGCATTCCAACAGGGATAATGGCAAAAGAAGCAAGTTAAGGAATGGGAGAAGTAAGTCAAGGAATGGTAGGAATGTGGAGTGTTGGAATTGTGGAAAGACTAACCACTTGAAAAAGAATTACAAGACTCCAAAGAAGAACGAAGACAAGAACAATGACGCTGCAAACGCTGCCACTGAAGAGGCACAAGATGCCTTACTCTTGTCTATTGACAATTTTTTTTATTCATGGATAATAGATTCAGGAGTATCATTCCACACTACTTCACATCGTCATGTCCTGGAGAATTACGTTGTTAGAAATCATGGTAAGATTTACCTTACTGACGGTGAACCTTTGGATATTGTTGGCATTAGAGATGTCAGTTTGAAAATGCCTTATGGGTATGTGTGGAAGATTCAAAAGGTGAGACATGTACCCAAATTGATGCGCAACTTGATTTTGGTGAGGCAACTAGATGATGAAGGATATAATATGACCGTCAATTGTAGAGGTTGGAAAGTCATAAAGGGAGCAATGGTCGTTGCTCGGGGACATAAAGCTAGAACTCTCTACATTAACTCTAGCTGCAAAAATACCATAGCAGTTGCTGACTCTGCTGCCAACACTGAGCTATGGCACTATAGGCTCGGGCACATGAGTGGTAAGGGAATGAAGGTGCTTCACTCTAATGGAAAACTATCAGGATTGAAAACTGTTGATCACAGTTTGTGTGAAGCCTGGATCTTTGGCAAGCAGAAGCGAGTCGGTTTCTCAAAGATAGGTAGAGAGCCTAAGTCCAGGAAATTAGAGCTAGTTTATATAGATGTATAGGGATCCTCGACGGTTACTTCTCTAGGTGGTTCAAGTTACTATGTAACATTTATTGATGACTCAAGCAAGAAGGTATGGGTTTACTTTCTGAAAAACAAATTGGATGTCTTTGATGCTTTCAAGAGATGGAGAGCTAGGGTGGAGAATGAGACAGATTTAAAGGTGGAGTGCTTGTAGTTTGATAATAGGGGAGAGTACATAGATGATGATTTTAAGCGGTACTATATTAAGAATGGAATAAAGATAAAAAAAAACTATTCCAAAGAAACCACAACAGAATGGTGTAGCTGAGAGGTTGAATAAGACTCTGAACGAGCGTGCCAAAAGCATGAGGTTGCATGCATAGCTGCCAAAGTCATTTTAGGCTGAGGCAATTAATGCAGCAGCTCATCTTATCAACATAAGTCCATCCACATCATTGAAGTTCAAGCTACCAGAAGAAGTATGAAGCGATAAAAAGGTTGACCTCTCGTACTTGAAAGTATTTGGTTGTGTTTGGTTCATATTGATCCTGCTACTCGAAGTAAACTTGATGCAAAGTCAAAGAAATGTTTCCTTGTTGGATATGGTGGACTTGAGTTTGGTTATCGTTTTTGGGATGACCAAAATCAAAAGATTATTAAGAGAAAGGATGTGATCTTCAATGAAGTTCTTCTGCATGGAAACAGAGATAGCACTGATTCCAGAAGTTCAGGTTCTAAAGTTAAGAAGCCTGAGGTGATTCCATTGAAGGATCTTTCTAAAGTAGAGGTGCAAATCTAAAGGTTGAAGATTAAGAGAATATAGCTCCATAGGGAAACTAGAAAACTCCTGCCACTATAGTTAGGAGATCTAGCAGAACTATCAGACCGCTACAGAGATACTCCCCCTCTCTGCATTACATTTTGTTGATCGACAGAGGTGAACTGAAGAGTTATGATGAAGCCGTGTAGGCCAAAGAATCAGCCAAGTGGGAGTCAACCATGAGGGATAAGATGGATTCCTTAATGTCCAATCAGACATGACAATTGGCAGAATTGCCAAAGGGCAAAAAGGCCTTGCATAACAAATGGGTATACCGGATAAAAGATGAAAATGATGGCAGCAAATGGTATAAGGCAAGGCCGGTGGTAAAAGGCTTCCAACAAAAAGAAGGCATTGAATTTCATGAGATTTTTTCTCCGGTGGTGAAGCTAACTATGATCAAAATGGTACTTGCTCTAGTGGCAAATGAAGACTTGTTCTTGGAACAGTTGGATGTTAAGACAGCTTTCTCTATGGTGATTTAGAGGGGGAGATTTACATGAAGTAACGACACGGTTTCGAAGTACCGGGTAAGGAAAACTTGATGTGCAAACTTCAAAGGAGCTTGTATGGCCTCAAACAAGGTCACAAGTAGTGGTACAAGAAGTTTGACAATTTCATGTGTAGCAATGGCCTCTTGAAATGTCAGGAAGATCATTGTTGTTATGTGAAGAATTTTGGTGACTCCTATTTCTTATTGTTGCTATATGTCGATGACATGTTGATAGCAGGAGGAAGCAAACAAAAGATTGACAAGCTGAAGAAGGAGCTATCTAAGAAGTTTGCAATGAAGGATTTGGGTGCTACAAAACAAATCCTTGGGATGAAACTAATAAGGAACAGTAGTGGTCTGAAACTGTCACAAGAAGAATATGTTGAAAAGGTGCTGAATAGATTCAACATAAGTAATAAGAAGCCTGTGAGTACTCCTTTGGCTAGTCACCTCAAGTTATTAAAGGAGCAATCACCGACCACGGAGTAGGAGCGAGACTACATGGCCAAGGTGCCTTATGCTTCCGCAATAGGTAGTCTCATGTATGCCATGGTGTGTACCAGACTAGACATTGCATT
The DNA here is from genome assembly GCA_025403435.1 of Artocarpus heterophyllus. Taxonomy (NCBI): domain Eukaryota; kingdom Viridiplantae; phylum Streptophyta; class Magnoliopsida; order Rosales; family Moraceae; genus Artocarpus; species Artocarpus heterophyllus. Next base: position 24,288,503 of record CM046346.1, read on the forward strand.
GCATATGCAGTAGGAGTTATAAGTAGGTACATGAGCACTCTAGGCAAGCAGCATTGGGAGGCAGTGAAGTGGATTCTCAAATATCTAAGAGATACTGCAAGTTTAGCTCTGTGTTTCAAGAAGTCAGACTTGGGATTATAGGGATATATAGATGTTGATATGGCTAGAGACATTGATGACAAAAAGAGTACCACCAGTTATGTTTATACTATGGGTGGCATAGTAGTTAATTGGGTCTCGAAACTGCAAATGATAGTTGCACTCTCTACAACTGAAGCAGAGTATGTGGCGATGACTGAAGCAAGCAAGGAGATGATTTGGTTGCGGTCATTCTTTGAAGAACTGAGTCGTAAGCAGGAAAAGAGTACACTACATAGTGACAGTCATAGCGCCATTCACTTGGCGAGAAATCTTGCATTTTATGCTAGAATGAAGTATGTACAATTGCAGTATCACTTCATCAAGTCGGCTTTGGAGGATAGAGTGTTAAAGCTTGGAAAGATTCTTGATAGTCAAAATCTAGCAGATATGCTCACCAAGACTGCTCTGATCGAGAAATTAAAGTTGTGCGCAACTTCAGTTGGACTTCTCCATGAGGTGTAAGAAGTTGTTGCCACTACAGTTGGAGATATAGTGATTGATTAGTCTCCAAGTGGGAGATTGTTGCAGGTGTAGAGCCAAATCAACCCAGTAAAAGAGAAAAGAGAAAAAAAAAGGGAAAAGGTAGTGCCCGGAGGCCGTAGCACTAGTTTTGTGCGCCGTGGCGCCCGCCCAGAATCAAACCAGCTTCGCGGCGCTGGTTTTGGGCTCCGCGGCGCTAGAGATCTGCCCCTTTGCGATTTTTTTGCTATAGTCAGTATTTTTTTGAAGGTCCAAAACATGTTGCTACTAGGGTTTTCTCAATAGAAGTGTTTTTCTCTTCTTTGGGGTATTTAAATAGACATAAGATGGCCAGGGTTGAGTGTGAATGGCATTATTTTGAGTTAGGCATATTTTGAGAGAGAGCTCTATTGTTGAGGGAAAAAGAAAATTCCCACAGATGGTGCCAGGTAGAAGAGAGAGATTTGAGAAGCACAAATTGAGAGTGTATGATAAATTTCTCTTGTAATCTGTAATTTCCTTCATCATAGTGAAATCTACAGCGGCAGAAATAGGACGTAGTCTCAAATTTAGACGAACCTATATAAAAATTTGGTGTCTCTCTTTTCTTCTTTTCTTCTTTCCTTTTCTACAATTATTCGTTCTTAAAAGTCTTTAGAATTAGGAGGTGCCTCATTCTTCAATAGAGTTGTAACCGTGGACAATGGGAGATTAACGACATACCATGTGTTCATGCCATGGCAGCCATAAACTCTTTGAAAACGGATGTTGCTGAATATTGTGATCCTTATTTTTGGACCGAATCATGGAGGAGGTCCTACTCTGATGCAATTTATGGTGTTTCTGATGAGAATTATTGGCCCATTTTAATGAAGACCATGACTTGCCATCAACTATATATTGTGCCAAGGAAGCCTGGCCGTCCTAGGAAACATAAAGGAGAGGCTGCAACGAACCTAGGCTAGGGCTGTACAAAAACCGCCCCGCACCTGCCAACCGCCCGCGCCCGCCCATCTCAAAAAAAGCAGGTTTACGTTAGCAACCCACTGGTGGGTGGGTTCAACCCGCCCACCAATATATTCGATGGGCGGGTTTGGTTTTAAGTTTTTGAGGGTGGGTTCAACTCGCACGCGCCCACCTATATTTTTTTAAAAAAAAAACTTATCATTTATTTGATTTTGTTCTTATTTTAGAGATGATTGAACAATCCAACACTTCAAGCATGGGCTCGGCTACCTCTTGACATATTAGAAACTGAAAATTCTCCTATTATTTTGTGAAGTGATAAAAATTCAAATCAAGTAAGTTAGTAAAAAAAGCCCTAAAAGAAAAAGAACACTTGACTTTGTTCATCATTTCATTTGTAGCATTCTATTATTTTCGAAGCCAGTGAATAGGCTTTAATCTTTATGGACTCTTGAATTTGTTCATCACTTTATATGTAGTTGATGTTTCTTGTTGCAGTGAATGATTATGTTTCTTAATCTGTACTTTTGAATATGGTCACTGTCTTTAAGCATCAAACTTGTTAGGAATGCTTTATGTATTATCATCTTATATTTTCTACAAATTTTCTTCACTTTCTAAAAAAAAGGTCCAAAAAATTACATTGGGCAATAGCATAGGTCTAAACGGCCTCAACCCGCCCGCAACCACCCAAAACTAAACCAAAACCGCCCGCCATGTGGTGGGCGGTTTGCGGGTTGGTTAACTGCTAACCCGCCATCCAAAAAAACCACACCGCACCCGCCCAAAAACCATCAAACCGTCAGCCGTTCACCCCTAACCTAGGCCAACAGCCAAAAGGTCAGCTACAGTAAGATGCCATAAATTGCACGCAATTTGGTCATAAATCGGTTTTCAGTGGGTCCTAACCCACCAACGAGACTTGGAAAAGGAGGGAAAAAACAATGGTAAATCCTTCCTTCTGAAAGGGGGAAAAAGAAACAATGGTCAATCTATTAAGCCCTGAATAGATTGAATGTGTTTCCACCTTGTTAATAAAGAATTGGCTTAGCAGACAAAAACTGCACAAGGCGGGCATGCTCGTATTAGTGTGGCCTGAAATGTTGAAGGAACTTCCAACACGCTAGTTATGCATGCCCAAATTCAAGTGGATGCCGGTACTAGCCGAGACGGAGCAAGATCTTCAAACACTAATGGGCAGGACTTTCCGGAGAACCCGACTCAACCAACTCCAAGCCAGTTGGGAGGCAACGATTTTGCTGGCTTTTGACAGGTGGGACGCAATTTTTTTGTATTTTGATTATATACGTGAGGGTTTTGTTAAAAAGTATGGAGCCAAATTTAACGCCTTTCAGAATATCACCTCTTTTTTTAACCCAGGCGCACGCCCCTGCGGAAAAGGATTTTGTGCGGCCGCGAGAAAAGACAGAGGCTACGTGTGGCCGCATGCAAAGCTTTATGAAAATCGTAGAGCAAGGCAAATCTCGCACAACCGCGTGTTCCAGTGTATTGGGATTTTTATTTTGCTATTTTTAGGGTTTTTTACCTATTTTTTGGGAAACCTAAAAATAGATAAGTTGTGTTCTTTTTTTGTAAAATATAACTCAAAAAAATTGAAGCGGCTGAGAGGTTAGAGAAAATTCTAGAAAGAGAATGTGTAATTTTCTCTTGTAAACTTCTTCATTGTTATAGTGAATTATTCGGGAGAGTTAAGACTTTTAATTTGCAACAGGTTTAAACTGTTTGCTTTTGTGTGTTTGCCTCATGCTTTTACAATGTTGTAAATGAGGGCTTTGAACTGTTATTAAGGTTGTATATGCCTCCTATTTTGTTTTCCGTTTAAATTTCGTTGGCATAACAGAAATATGATGCCAACTATATATATATATATATCATATAGTAAAGCTGAACACGTGTTTATGCTTACACGTGACCGAATATTTTGATCTTTTGGAATGATATATCTGGTACTTTTACAAATCATTGTATTGTGATTTTCATACGTTTTTTTTCCCACAAGCAGATTTCATTTTTCCTATTTTTCTCTTCCTTTTTTTATAGCAAGAAAATGTTATAGATTGAAAGCTTCCCCAGTGAAAAAGTAATGTAATTGTACATTGGTATACTTCTTTTTTTTTTTTTTATATAGAACATGTACATGCTTAAAAAAATAAAAATAAAAATAACTTTTGAACGGGAAAGATATTTTTCCCAAAAAAAAAAAGGTTGGACAAGCATTTTTAAGGGAAAAAAAAGTTGAACAAACATTTTTCCCTAAAAAATACATGCAACAGATTCTTTCCTTAAAAAATAATAAAAAAATCATATAAATTAAATGCAAAAAGAGCTTCAATTTCTGTTTGGTTCCAAGTATAGGCTAAACATCTGTAGGTGTTTGTTTATAATACAAACCACTTATTAAGGGTATTTAAGGAATAAAAGGTTTTTTTGGTCAAAATCAAATGTTAACCGAGAGAAAGTATGGATTTATGTATTAAATATAATTCAAAAGTATAATTTTGATGAGATTAAAAACTAAGAATATACTCTCTGAATAAATATGAAACACAGGTATAAACTGGTAAATAATCTTAGATCTAAACAATGCTTTTTGACATAGACCATTTTGGGCCTCCATCTACATTTTTTACGCTCTCATCTTTAAAGCAAGAAAAGCTATGTCCAAGGATTGAAGGGGAATTAGACATTTGACAAAATTAAACCGGTGTCCACACACTTCTTAATTTAAGAACAAAAAAAAAAATAAAAAGAAAAATCGTTGGTCTTGGAAAGCTTTGATCATACATAATTATTTGATCCAACTCTTAGTGCTAACAAAAAGTCCTACTGGTTGGTGCAGTGATTCGTTACTTTTGAGTAAAATATTATGGTGCTATATCCAAGCAAGTTTTAGTTTTAGCATTCCTCGTATTGGAGAAGCTTTAGCTCTTTTAATGTCTAATATAATCAGATTCTTACCTTCTGTTGGTGATGGTTAAGTTCTTTTGTTCCCAAAAATGATAGCAAAACACCACATGCACCGGCTAAAGTAGCTTTGTGAGTTGGGGAATATTGCTTTTGGAGAGAAGACTGTCTGCTTTTGTTCTTTTCATTTTTTTATTATGGTAATGAAAAGTAGCTTTTGTGTGTGTGTATATATGTATACAAATGATGAAAAATAACATTTAAAAAAGGTGAAAAGTTAAAACATCCCAACTAAATTAAGGCCCTCTAGTCACTCAATTCTGTAATAGGATTTTGCTCGTAACTCTATTAATAAAAATAGAAATGTTAAAAAAAAGCAAAGGAAAAAAAATAAAGCAATCACTAAAGACAGAAAAAAAAAAAAAAACCAATTTTACCTCATTCGAAACTCCTCCAAAAAAACCCAAAAGAAAAAATCCAGAGAGGGAAAAGAGTATATCAACTCTTTCAACTATGAATCAAACTATAATTCAGCAATCTAGGTGAATCTCTAGAGATCGAAGAAGCATAGAAATCTGGGCTATTATTTCACCAGGTCTGATGAGATAATCCAACTCCATGAATAACAAGTCTATCCGCCACTTGATTCTCATGAAAAATATGAGAGGCGCAAAAAATAATGAATAGATGTGCTACAAGTTTATCTTTGAAAAAGTATTTAATTGGAATTGGATTAATCTTAGATTAAAAAAAAGATTTGGATTATTAGAGGTGGATCAGGCGATAGTAGAAGATCAATGGCTTATCATCTGATCATTTCCTGGGATTGTCTTTTTAGTCATATCTGTGTTGGTCCATTGTTTCTACATTGATTTAATCTTTTAAAATGCATCAATTACCAAAAGTTGGTTTTTGGGAAAATGGTGGGTACTAGTACTTCCCTTGATTCATGAATATGATAATATATTAATGAGTAAACTAACAAAGAAGTATAGGATTGGCTCAACCTTGTCTTCTCTAGATAAGGTTTTGGTATATGTTAGCTCAACATTTTTTCTTTCATTTATTTATTTATTCATTTTTCTCTATGTGAACTCGTAAGAAGATATTGACATTAGTAAATTCTCAAGTTTTCAATGATAATATTCTTAATTATGTGGTGATCACATCATTAGAATTGAATACACTGGTTATTAGGTTAGTCCTCAACTCTGTTAAAAACTCCATCTGGTAGGCTTTGCACTTTGTAGTAGTAAAGTTCCTTTAGATAAAATTTTAGCTACAACCAGCTATTCTCCTTCTGTACTCTATAAAAAAAAAAAAGTGTTTGGAAGAATAGTTCGACTATAAACAATGTAAAACTCTTACATGTTACAGTGTAAAGCAAAAGTGAGTTATGCTACAATACTTGGAGTTCAACTAAGTATTTGTTGAAATGTTAGTTAGATCTAATTGATTTTTACTAATTTTACAAACTCTCAGCAACTACATTAAACAAGCAAAAAATTATTATAATGTAAAGTTCTCATATGGTATAATTTTTAAACTTAAAACTTTAGTTATAATCAATTTGTCAAACGGTGGTAAGACAAACAATTTACTTCAATTCCAACCCACAGAGTGTGATAGGCACCATCGTCATCAAAGGGTGTAAAAAATGCATTTTTTATTTAATTATACTTAAGACACCAAAGTTTATGTGACAATAAACGCATCAATTTCTTAAGAAATACATTTTATGTATTGTTTACATATTTTGTTTTAATTAATATTTTAAAAAGGAAAAAAAAGAAAGCCTACAAATATTAATAATACCACTAAACGTACAGTTACCTAGTTTTTCTTTTATATTTTGAAAAAGAAATAATTAGCTCAGGACACATATAAGATCAATGCCACGCGCAGAAATCTTCATGGATAATTAATGAAAGAGCTATTATTATTTCCTAGTTTTAAAGTGTCATGATCGGCAAATTAAGCTACGTGGATAGTACTAATTGATCTGTAGTAGCTATAGTTTAATTAATTAATTAAAGTGTGCATCAGCTGCCGTGTTATATACATATATATATATATATAGATTTAAAATATGCAGGGCAATTTACAACATGAAAAGTGCTAGTTGTATTTTTTTTCGTTCTTTTTTACACTTTTTTTATTAATTATTTGATATGTAGACTCTATTATTTTACTTTTTGTTTAAATAATAATATATAATAATAATGAATTTCACATGTCAGGCCAAAATTAAAAAGAATAAAAAAAAATGTTGCTAGCACCTCTCTTTACAACATTATCCATAAAGCAAATATTCTATACCCCTCCAACAACCAATACATTACCCAACCTACAAATCCGAGAAAGAATGTTATATGCACCTGTTTTAGAGTGGACAACATATAAAAAACTTTGACAATGTCGTTGAAATAGTAAATTGAAATCAAAATACTGTAACATATAAGAGCTTTATAGTGTAGCATGTAAAAATTTAACATTGTACCAATTGAAACTAATGAGTATAGCATGTCAAAAATTGAAAATATGGCATTACATTTTCAAATTAAGAAAAGGGAACAAATCTACTCATGCTTGTGAAAAGTTGAAAATATGACATTACTCAAAACAATACAATGGCTGAAAATTTTATATTATAACTGTTTTTTATTTTATATTATAATAATTAAAAACTTTATCTCGTAACAGTTCAAACCAAACAGGCGCAACGAACATAAGGTTTTTATTAAATCCAAAGAAGTACTGTTCCATATATTGGAATCCCAAGACAGTCAAAATGGCGGACTGCTGATAGCCACGTTTCGTATAGTTTGAAGAGACAGTAGCACATGAAGTGTTAGATTTTGGGGGAACGTTGGGCCATCACTATTGATGACCAAACATGAGCAGTATTGTTTGTATATGACTTTGGGCCGTGAGCTTGATTTGTGGCCTTTTGTCCAAAGATGGGAACCGAATCTCTGAGGGCGACCATAGAATGAAATTACAAGATCCAAAGGTCTTTCGGCCAGAAAATAATGTTTTGTAGTTAAATGAAAAAAGAAAAGGAAAAAAAAAAAAAGAGGTTATATATTTTGGAGGCATCTCATCAGTTTGTGTGCAAGGGTTGTTCCCTATCTTTGCCTCACTTTTTCTTTTGGTACGATATTAAGGGCCCGTTTAGTTCGAGTATTTGAGTAGAGTATTTGAATGAAGATTTAAATTTTTGTGAGAGAAAATACTGTAGCAAAATGATTCAAACCTTGATTTCAATACTCTACCAAACATACCCTAAATTACCATCTAAATAAAAATATACATTTTTTAAAATATAGTTTATATATTCATACAAATATATTCGCATGCGTGTTACATTAAATATGTGTCATAATTTTGAATTTGGATAATACTATCACATGATGGCTTGACTCATTCTTGTGGCATACATAGAATTTGTAGTGGTTTTTGAAGTTGGCTGGCTCAAGTCAACATGCTTAAAGAGTACTATACTTAATTTTTTAGGTGCAAATAGGATCTTTAAACATGATTGATTTTAATCTGGTGCATTTTTCTACAATATGGACCCATCTATAAATTTAAAAAATTTTCAGCCTCGTCAGCAAGCATCTTTATAATTGTACGCTGCTTTTGATTTGAGATTGTATATATAATTTGGGTGCTTTTAGTTATTACTTTATTTACATATTAATGATAAGCACTACATTTAATAGGACTAGGTACATCTTTTTTAAAAAATATATATAAAGTGAAAGAAAAAGCTGCTAACGAAGGTATGTTTCACCCATAAATTGGAGATTTTGAAATAGGGTAAAGGGCGTTAAATTGACGTAATATAAATAAATAAACCATTGTATATGCATAATCAAGATTCATCTAAGCATATTTAGGAAAGCGTTTGTACAAAATGTGCCAGTACCTTTTCAAGAAAACTTCTGTAACAAATCCTAATAATTAGAAGTTGTGATTGAAACTAAAATTATATATAATATACTGCTTGCTTTCTTGAGATCTCTAGTATCCTCATCAGAAGCACATATCCAAGCAACAATGGCAGCACCATCCAGTACAACTGCACGGTAGAGACTAATTTTATAACAATGAGCTTAGTGACCTATACGGCCAAAACATGTATACATACGGTCTCTCCTATAAAAGGTCCTTCCAACCTAACATAGAAAACGTAACATAACATATATTTAACATAACATTAATATTTGAACAGTCGTTACAATCTTTGAATAAAATTTTTTTGGTGTTATGCTAATCTAAAATTGATTTTATGATTCAATGTTGATTAGTTATAACACTTTTAGATATTGACTAAATTTATTGGTGTTACGTTAATCGAACATTGAAGTTACAAAAAAAAAAAAAAATCAAGCTGCGTTTTTTTCTTCTCCATATTACATTTAGAGGACCTCCTACCATAAGAACTGTGGAAGAGCCATATATATATCTATATATATATATGCATGGCATGTGTACAAAGGTATAAAAGAAAGAGTGATGTTTTACCATCTCCCTCCAGAAGCCATCACCCTTGGAGGAGATGGATTTCTCATCATGATGTGGAGGGGGAACATAGTGTGGGTATGGTGGGCCATGTTTGCTTGCATTGGCATCAGAAGGTGGAGCCCCATAATTTCAAGATTTGTTGCTGCAAAAACATATTCCAAACCCAACTCCAACAATCAAATTATTGATGGTTTAAAGTGTCATGGGAACTGTTGGTACAAGATTTGTTGCTGCTAAAACATATCCCAAACCCAACTCCAACATTCAAATTATTGATGGTTTAAAGTGTCAAGAGATTGAAAATGAAAAGGAATAAAAAACATGGGAAGGGCACAGAAGTTATTAAGCATCAAAAGATGACGTCGCAAAAGTACCCTTATTCATATCTATAGGAAGGAAATAAATTAGCCAGGTAAGAAAGTGAAGAGCACAAGCACCAAATTTGTAAGTCACATAATACGAAGGTTACTCTAAACCTAATAAATGCTGTAATTTTTACAGTTTTCAAGCTTCATGTATCAAGAAAGAAAGAAGGGAAAAAAAAAAAAAAAAAAAAAACTCTGCAGCATTACCCCCAATCGGCGTGACGTTCATAATCAACTGTAATTGCATATAACTAATATATAATTTTGGCATGTTACTCTTGTAAGGTAATTACGAATTTACATTGAAATTGTTTGATTTGATTTTTTAGCATGTTACAGATTTTATATTTGTTAAGATTTATGCAACTCTTTTGTGGTTCAGATTTATGTCTTGTTTTGTTGACTTTTAGTTAGTTTATTTGTATGGCTCAAAACAAAAGTTTTGACATTTTTGGCATATATCCAAACATGAGGTTTTTTTTATAGCATTGCCCAAAAATTATTATAAATAAACACAAGTTTTACATTACCTTAATATAAAAATAATTATAAATAGATTGATTTTACAAAGTGTTTGACAAATGAGTTCAAACTCACGAGTTTGAATTCAAATACTATAACATGTAAGAGTTTATATTTTAACATATTTTTGCATTACTTTATACTATTACAGTTTAAATTCATGAGTTTAAACTTCTTTGTCAAATATAAGCTTAAGATGGAACTTAAGGCTCTTAGGTCTAAATTCAACATGCTATTACAGCTCAAAAATCTAAAACATGCGGCCTGATCCTTACCAGAGACTTACGATGGAACTCCAAGCTCTTAGTATAAGTCTAATTTTTACATCGTATTAAAGTCTAAAAATCTTAAATAAACTGTGTGATCCCTTCAATATAAGATCGGTGACTCAAAAGAGTAGACTATTTTACGAGCATGTCTAAAGATAAAATAAATTCGAATCCCGCATCTTTTAAATATAAAATTAATATATCATTGCTTCGCTTGAAGCACGTATTTGCCATACATTTGTTCAGTCAAAGCACAGGTGCAAAGGGAAATAGTGGAAATTTTAGCTCGAGACTGGTTCTGATTGTACTGAGACATGTTTTTTCAGCGACCGATTTTCACATGCTACATATATATATATATGTGTGTGCGCGCGCGCGCTCGAGAGAGAGAGGGATAGATACGAAGGAAGACAGGGAAATAATGAAAGGGTAAAAGATAGACGGTAAATTAAGAATTAAAGCAAAGGACTGTTTCGAGTAATGCGTATAAAATAAGGATGATACTAGTGGAGTAGTTATAACTTGCCAAAGGACGGTACAAAAAATTAGATTTTTTGTCGTAATAATTTTTAATAAAATTTTAATCATAACAAAATATTATAATTAATATATAATTAGTTACAAATTTTAATATAATTTTTATTGTGATTAAAATTTTTTGTCACAGAGGTTTTAGTCACGAAATATTTCTGTGACTAAAAATTCTGCAGCTAAAAGTTTATCACAACAAAAATTAAACTAAAGTTTGTGATTAAAAATGTATTAATTACAATAAATATTAAACTAAAAATTTTACTAAAAACTGTTGTGACTAAAAGTTTAGTTTTTTTTGCAACCACGTTCCGTAAGCTATGTGATAGAGAGGCCCTATCGTGTACTCTCCAAGTGGTTCAGACATGTTTCAGCAACTTTCAGGTTTTTTTTAAATAATTTTTTTTTTATTTTCAACGTCCTCCGTTTGTGATTTTTCTTTAATCCTTTTTTTTTCTTTTTTTAAATCGTATACAGTAGTTCTTTCTCTGAATATTTGATAAATAGGTAAAGAAACAATTTGACTTTGTAATCTGTAAAGGTCCTTGAAATTAAGATTTCGTGTCAAAGTATAATTTCATTTGTTGATGCATGCGTTATCTTCTCTATATTTAAACATATTATATTATAAAGGCTAGAGTGGGCAGTGCAATACACCTTTGAAAGAAGATAATATAAGTTTTTATTGTGCTCTGAGAGATAATACAAGTGTCAAGTAGTTTTTTTTTTTTTTTTGTTAAACTTAGAGGGAGTATAGCAAATGAGTTTGAGCTAAAAAACAAGTTATCATATATTTAAGGTATTTTTCGCAGTCTTAATTAAGCAATATTTATCATATACTCTTTTACTTAAAAAAAAAGTTATTTGACCTCATGGATTAGTTAAGTTATCTAACATTAACATGATGTTTGGCGGTGGTGGTCTACACTACTTTCTCAGTTATAAACAATATAAGCTCTCATATGCTATAGTAACAATAAAAAAAATCACTACAGTGTAAAAAGCTTTCACATGCTACAGTAAAAACAGTTTTAACCAATAATTCTAACTACCCTGCCAAACACCCTATAAGTGAGCTTCACCTTATAGGTTCGGCTGCCATATAGTGCCCTCTCATTGTGAGACGATCTTATTCAAGTTGCTCTTATTTTTAAGATACTAAGCATAAGTTAGAGACCGTTTAGCGGAGTTTTTAGAAAGTTGCTTTTTGTTTTGTGAGTTCAAAATTGTTTTTTAATGTGTTTGGATAATTTACGAGAAGAGCTTTAACTCTCTAAAAAAACATTTAAATGTGGTTTCTCACAATTTATATAAGACGTGGTTGTAAATTTTATTTTAACATTTTTATTGCTTATTAAAAATTTTTAAATTATTTTGACCTATTAGGCTCTTTTCAAAAATATAGTTCCAAACGCTTATTGAAAAAACTAAAGTTTTTTTGGTTTTTTATTCTACTAAAAGCTCATTTCAGATAGCTTTTTCTTTTACTTTAAGCAGTAAAATATATAGAAGTAAAATAAGTAAGGGCTTTTTAACCACTATTTGAATAATACATGGAAAAGATTTGTTTTTTTGAATTGCAGAAGAGTTTTTGAACTTGTTCAGTTAAGTAAATCAAAAGTTGACCTTATGATTACAAATAAATAATGTAACATACAAAGATATGAATGAGATTTTTAATTTGTTATTCATAGATGAAAGGTTAACAACAAAAGCCCTTTTTAGGTTCATTTTTTATAAACATCAAGGAGTTGATTTGTTTCAAAAGAGCTTATAAAAGTCAAAAGCCCATTAAAGATGTCCATTTTGGACTAATAATTATATATATATATATATATATATATATATAAGGGAAAAGTTGTAGTGAAAGGCACAAATATTCTCCATTGGTGCAGTGCGACTTTTGGACTCTTGGATTATAGATCAATAGCTCAAAATTATGATGTTTATAGAATCTAAAATAAAAACAAGCAAAACTGATTACACTCTCTTTTTTTGTATCAACTGTTATCTAAATAAATCTCAACCATTGATTTAATACAACTTTTAATCTCAATCTTTGATTTTAAAGCATGTCTAGACCCTAACTATAAGATCCTAAAGTTTGAGCAAGTTATTTATGGCTACCATTGGCAGATAGCGGCTCCGCCACTTCCAGACGTCACCTTTTTGGATCTGGGAATGGTTAGGTTCGAGGCTTCTTTCAGACATCACCCTTTTCCTGAGTGTTCAAGGCTCACAACGAAGTTCACAAGGGCTCAACAATAAGGTTCATGTAGGTGCTCGATGAGGGGTTCAGAGGGACTTGGTAGCATTTGCGAGGCTAGATGGTGTTCGTGGAGGCTGGCAACAAGATTTTGCAAGGACTGGCTGTAAGGACTGTGGGGGTTTTGATGGTGTTCGTGGGGTTTGGAGGTAGGGCATCGGCCGACGATGGGGTTCACGGCAGGTGGTGTTGGGCTTCATGGATGCTGGCATCTACGACGGCTCAACGACAAGCTTCTCGGGTCTGATGACCCAGCTTTTTGGATTGTTTCTTAATGTTCTTTTAAACTTGATTATTCTTAGTTAAGTTATAAAAAAGTGCACACTTTTTTTAAAAAAAAAAAATCATCTTACATTAACGTATTTCATAAATACATTTTTGTTCCTAAAAGTGTTTATAATACTTGTTTAACTTATATTACATGCCATATAAACCATAGCAATTTCTATCAAAATATAGTATTTCAAAAATATTTAATTTACAACGGAGATATCCTTGCATTGGTATCCATACCTATATCTATGGGAGATATCCTTACATTGGTATCCATACCCATATCTATGTAATTGCTTAGCCGTCATTGCCAGTTCAACAGTAAAATTCTAATCCAGCCAACAGCATGAAATAACTATATGAGCTATTGCTCAATAAGTCCAAACATAGCCCATAAAACAATTTCTTTACCCATGCCATAGATGGGAATTGAACTTACTTAGATTTGGCTCTATGTTGTCCAATTTTTCATTCCCTTGCTATTTGACAAAGTGTCCTGGTTGGACAATTTCCCATTATTAGCTAACTTATTTATTATAGAACTATATGTCGGTGACAAGACTTAAATGTTAAACACAAAATCTCATAGTTGGTTTGCTTGAAATCTGAGCGTTACGTAACTTAATTTCTTTATTTCACATTACAATCCTCATACGACCGAGTGACGAAAAAATTCTTGCTAAGGGGCGTTTTCTTAGTTTGGATGTTTCGCAGTCTGTTTGAATCGTTTTTGCTAAAAATGATGATTTTGCTCTTGATGGATCTTAGAAAACTTTTTGAACTCATTTCAGTTAAAAACTTATATTTTCTTGCTTGTTTGCAACCGTGTAGGAAAACAAGTCATTGGTTTTGAAAAATTTAGTTTTAACAAAACTTAACCTGAAGCATGAAAATTTTGTCGATTTTGCCCCTAAAACCAAAAACAACCATCTTATACCATTAGACTCGGGTTTTTGCAAGGATTAAAAATCTCAAAAGTACCCAGGCCAAATTACTTCTATTTCAAAATGTTTTTGTTTAAGCACTATTTTTCCAAATTTTTTGTGATTAAAATTCATTAAATTCATAACTCATAAAACCGTGCAGAATTTTTACAAACTATCTATGATTTTCAACAGTTTCGACAAGATTTACAACTTTTGTGTTTTAAATTTTCTCAAATTCCAACGTTACAGTAGAGTTTTTGGCTAATTTTCAATTCTACCAAGCTAATAAATAAACTTTTTAACATGGTTCTTTTGAGATTTTATAAAACTTTGTTCACGAAAGTCGTTTATCTCATTGTTTTGGACAAATCTCATGTTTTGTCTGGAAAATAAATCGATCTCTAAAGTAATCAAAATCTTAGTTCTTTGGACTACCAAAACTTTGTTTTTGAACTAAGTTTGTTTAACTTTTTCTTTAAAAGCTTAAAATCCTATTTTCTAATATCCATTCACATCATCACATATTAAAATACTATATAATCATGCTATAGTGTCCTTAGTACATATCATAGTCCCGCCATAATACATAACATACATAAATGTCATAAAAAAAACTCAAACTTTCCAGCCTATGATAAGGGTTTGCCAAAGGATTTCTCAAGTTTTTTAGACCTCCTTTGTAGTGCTCAAAACCTTACTATTCTTTCTCAACAAAATCATGACAAAACCCAATCAAAACTTATCTAAAACTTTAAGAAAAAAAATCACTAAAAATCCTTAGAGAAAGTGAATATTTTAGCTCCAAAGTGGCTTGGCTTAGACTTGATCACCAAGATATGAACTTGATTTTAAGCTTGATTAGGAGTTGTAGTTTTGAAAAATATTCAAGAGATCAAAGGAAGGGGCTGCTAGTTTTTGAGGGAAAGAAAATGAGTTGTTTGGTTTTCAATTTGCATGAAATGGATGAAGAGAAAGTAGAATATTTTTAACTTTTCATTTAGACAAGTGATGACACCTTATAAGCACTAAATTGAAATTAAAAAAAAAATGCTCAAAAACTAAGGCCAAAACCGGGTCCAAGATGTGGCTACTTTTCTACCTTTTGCGCGCACCTAGGTGGGTCCTACATGCTTTTTATATAGTGTAAATTTAAACTACATTGTAATTTTTTGTCAATGTGAAATTGAGGAGATATTTGCTTTAGCAGTCTAAAATTATACTCTTACTTTTTACCCATATTGACTAATCCCAAAACAGTATTTGATCTATCTTTATATGCACGTTTTCTGTATATTTATAGTGTATTGTGTACTATTCACTTCTATGTGTCTCTTTATATTAGATTCCAATAGTTGTTGGATTGTAGACACAAAATCTTTATCAGTTTAACTGAGTGAGGACTGACAACTTTTATACTATTTTGGACAATGGCACGATTTTCTATTTTAATTAACCAATTTATGCTTCATAAATTTATATCACAATAATTATAATTAATGTGGCATAAATTTTATCTTAAGAGTATTTTTCAAATTTTTCAGTATTTTAAACTCAAAAAATTTGCACATTTAAAGTACTCAAATTTACACAAAACCACATACATAATGCACATTAATACTTCTCGTAAATATTTCACATTTTATCATAATTATACAAATACAATTTATTAAAGAAAATTTTAAATCCAAATTAATTTCAAATTTAAACTGATCAATTTTATTGGACTTTACATCAAGGGCCATTGTCAGCGGTTGAAAAATCGTCTTCCTCCCCTCCCCATCACCGGTGGTCGTCATGGAGATGGTGGGGAAGGTTGATCTGGGTTTTTTTTTATTTTTAGAATAAAATTTTAATTAGGTATTGAATTATAAGTGGAAGGTTTAATTTTGATTTGGTGCACTATCATTTTTTTACCCTTAGATTATTTTATAATTTCGCATTGGGATATTTTGAAAAAAGAGCCAAAACAAATTTTGAATCGGAGAAATGATCTCTTTTTTTGGCACAAAAAAATACACTTTTCTGTGCAAGAAAACTGTTCTAGTTTTTTTCAGAAAGATAAGAAAAAAAATTATAACAAGAAAAAGAACCTCAACAGAGTGGAAAAAAAAACTGAAGCAGTTTTTATGTCTAAAATGCTTGTTTTTTTTGTGCCAGGTCATTTTTTAAAATCCCCCGCATTGCATTCTACTATAGAGCTTCCAAAAAAAAAGCTTTATTTTTTATACCATTCCAAACATGCCCTTGCTAAAAGCAAGCGCAACCAGTCTTTAGGCTTCTTGCATCTGTAAGATACAAAAGTACACTTGGAATTTAATATACAACACTTGCTTTATTGAGATTTAACTCCTCTAATTAGTTTACAATGTACTTAAATTGCCTGTTTCCTTTCCTTCCTTCAACACCATGTACTTTGTCGTGTTCAGAATAAATTTCTCTTTCACCAGCGAAAAACAAAAGGAAAAATACTGAATTTTTTTATATGGTTTATCCCATGCTGTGTACCATGTACTTGTTATTGACCCATATGTCCTTGGATCTTGTCCTTCATGTTTGTCTTTTATCGTATACTAGAATAATTCACGGCAAAAAAAATATATATATATGTATACACACACACACTAGAATAATTTGTTTCACCTGTCGCTGCATATCTAGGCTAGGCGGCAAAGCTATCTTAATAAATTTCACTCCTCCCGTTGCCCAATCCAACACCCAACCTCAGACTTGAATTTTATCTTTGTTTTCGTACACTGAAATAAATTAAAAAAAAAATTAACCAGCACCATTAGTATTAAATGAAAATTAAAACTATTTATCTCAAAAAAAAAAAGTCACTAAACAAATTCTTATGTAATATTGCAATTGACCTATTAATACACCCGTATATGAGTCCTTATAAGTACTTAAGTTTGGATTCTTAAAAAGAAGAGAGAGAATTCTAAGATAGGATATGAAAACCTTATTAGGGTTTAGGGTTTTATATTAGTAGAGTAATATATTAGATATTTGTCAATATTATATTATTTTTTATTTTAATGTGATTCGACCAAATTTGACATTTATGAATTAATAGATTTATTCTCTATAACCAAAATAACCATAATATTAATGGTCATACCAAATTTCTCTGTGAACATGAGTCTGTCTGTGTATGTGAGAACATAAGTTAAATTAAAAAAAAATGAAATAAAAACTGTTTTTTACACTTTTCTATGAGAGCGACAGTGCTTAAGAACCGTCATATTGGCATGTTAGCATGCATTTATTAGGGATCACATCCAACTCTATTGAAGCCAGCTTGCAAAGACTTAATTAAGTTTGTAGCATACTTCTTCTCCAAAATATTGCCAGGTCAAAAAGTTGGAAACCGCATGTTCGCAAAGGCCATTATTATACAAGATTACCTAGCTATATATAGTCTTTGAACTCAATATATGACGCGTGCACGCTTCACCCTACATTTGTTCACACGTGAATTATGTGGCACATTTTAAATGCAAATTGTAATTACGATACTAATATTAAATACATGCACACGAACAAGGTAAAAATATCTGCACAAGGGGAAAAATTAAATTTACTATATATTTTCCACACAGCTTTGAAAGCGTTGTGTCCCCATTTCAAAAACCCTACATCTTAAATCCTCACGTGGGAGGCCAACAAGAGAGGACCAAATCAAGATCTTGATCAATCCAAAAGGACAAGCAGCAAGAATAATACATGGGCCTCACCTTGTCTGGTGATGAAATATAATAGGCCACGGGGGAGAAATTCGAAGTGGGGAACAGCCAAAATCATGCTTAAAAAGTATTCGGGCAAGATATGCCCTAGTCCTGCTGGATTTAATTCTCCCAAGTTCGTTTTGTTCTTGCTAATAAATTCATTTTTTTTTTCCTTTAAAGCTGTCTTTAGCAAAAGTCTTAGATTTTTCTTCTTGGTTCACGTCGTGATAAATTATATTGAGTTCTACTATATGACTAGTCAACTAAAGGCGCATCATAAATAATTTTTAAGATGTTAGATGATGGTCTAAAAAGATGAACTATGTTACAACTTTTGTCAGTAAGTTTTACTTAATGAAAGTGGCACAATCCGTAATGGAGGTTAAAATTCATATGTTTGTTATCAACGCACGCAGTATATTACAAGTCTATTAGAAAAGCAAGTTAAACTTATTTATAGTATAAAGCTATTATGTGTTATAAATGTAAAATAAAAATATACTATAATTTAAAGTTTTCGCATTTAAATTTTGACTTTAGATTTTAACTTGCTCTCTAAATACTGTTTGCATGTGTCGGACGAGCAGAAAGTAATTGTTGCCTAACTTTTGATGGTAAATACTCGTGCAAATTTCACGTGTGCGGTGGATAAGCGTTGAACTATGCAAGTGTAATTAGTAGAAGTAAAAGAAAGAAAAATGTGAAAAATGTCTTTTCTAAAGTTAATATGTAGAAGTAAATTCCGGGAAGTTATCTGTCTGGTCACTATAATTTCACCCATCAGAACTCACGATCTTTAGGGAAGGGGAAAAAAAATGCAGGAACCTCAATAAATGAGGCCAAGATTTCACTACTTCTTTGTTTACTTCAAACAATATCTAAATACAATCATTACATCCACATCCATTAAATTTCATGCCAG
The DNA here is from genome assembly GCA_025403435.1 of Artocarpus heterophyllus. Classification (NCBI taxonomy): domain Eukaryota; kingdom Viridiplantae; phylum Streptophyta; class Magnoliopsida; order Rosales; family Moraceae; genus Artocarpus; species Artocarpus heterophyllus. The sequence continues at coordinate 24,307,326 of CM046346.1, forward strand.
AAGTCTCAAAACTGGAGGTTTATATAGTAAGATGTATAAATGCCTAACAATGATGTCCAGTATATATAAAAAGAATGAAATTTGACTGGTTAAAACAAACAATTCATTACAGGGTATTTTTTTTCATACCTAATTTCGTTACAACTAGATATTTATGGCATATTTTTGGGGAATTAAAGAGTGTTTAGTTTAGAGGATGGAGAGCAAATAATTGAGTTGAGGGGGGAACCATTGGTTCTTTCCCCGAGAACACAAAAGACAGAGTCCTGCTTTCTGAGGAAACAGAAACAAGCAAATTGGATGAGGACAGGAGTATGTATAGCTAGCACAAAGCAACCTGACAGGAATATAATTTTGGGACTTTTTATTTTTATTTTTATTTTTTTGCCCTCACTCATAAAGGGACCCCTTAATAATCCCCAAAAAAAATGCAAAATCCAGTTGGGTCACTTTGCATTCTTTTTCAGAGGCAAAAAAAAGCCTGCTCCTTTTTTTTTTTCCCAATCACATGACAAAAGAATTAATAATAAAGCCTCACAAATACATATATATATATTGGAAAGCTAAATTTTCTCCTCATTATTCCTCTTCTCTTCCCTTCTTCACTTCACTATTAATGCTCCATCAAAAAAACTTGGGTCATATATTCTCTCCCTTCCCTTAACCATTTCTCTGCCTTTGGCATTTAAAGCTATTTACTCCTTGTATAAAATTAATATAAATATATAATAATAATGGCATTTTGCAGAGAGAAATAATGGTGATTGCATCTCTATCTACCCCTGTTGCTCATGACCCAGTGAACAACCACATGTCCTTTCGAATTCAAGAAACTTTGATTTCACTTTCATCCCTCAGCTTCTAGCTGTCTTCTGAACCAGCACCAAAGTCAGAAAACAAAGTTATTAATAAGGTATTTAGACCATTTCCAGGTGTTGTACGAGTGTTGGATATATAGATATATATGCATACATTCTTAATATCAATTATATATATTTAATTGGGTTTAGTTAGTAGCTTTCAAGAAAAACATTGTAAGACACAAGAGGGGTTCTTTCTTACTAGCTACTCTTTTGTTTTTTTTTTTTTATTCTTCCTTTTCTCAGGTGTTTTCATATCTTGTTAGTGTTTTAGTTAAGAAAACTTTGGTCTCTAGTAGTTTTGTTCGTTTTGGTGTTATGGAATCTTCCCAAGTGTTTGGAGGAGCTAATGAGGATTGTCAAAGCAGTGAGTCTGGGTGGACAATGTACCTCGGTTCTCCCCAAAACGACGACGAAAATCAGCAGATCAGTACTGATTATTATGGAGAGAATAATAATGGTGACACTAGCGACGACGACGATGAAAGTAACGGCGGTAAGCGAAACGACAACGACGACGATGACGACAACAATGATGATGATTCCATGGCTTCAGACGCTTCTTCTGGACTGAAGAATAATCGCCTGGAAGGACGCCGTTTTGACGGAGAGAGCAGTACCTTTTACAAGCGTGACAAGGCGGAGGAAGATGAAGATTATAGTGACGATGAGGAGAAGAAGGAAGGAAACAAGTATTTCGACTTTGACAAGAAGGGAAAGAAGAAGAAGAAGAAGCAGAAGCAGAAGCAGAGAGCGGAAAGGAGGAAGGAAAAGTAGAGGGAAAAGAGAAGGGTTTTCTTTTCTAGTTAGCATGGCAAAGTAATAGTAATAATATAGCAAAAAATGAAAAGTAGAATATGTGTTAATCTCTTCTCTCTTGTTTGTTTCTCTTGATGATGTGATTATGATGATGATCACGATGATGATGATTAGGATCATCAGCTTAGGGTTTGGTTTTATTTGAGGATGATGACCTCAGTTAATTATGAGAAAATAGGGACGTAGTACAATTAGTAATTCTATAATCTTTGTGATTTTGTTATGTATGAATTATGTGGTTCAAGTTATAAGTTGAGTTTAGCTTTAGCATCTAATTTTAGCTTCTTCTTTTTTTCCTTTTTTTTTAATGATCTTGTACTGAACCTATAATACTCTCCGTTTGCTATGGACAAGTTTTTCTGAAATGCCAACCAAACCCACAAGAGAGAGAGAGAGATCATAATGCATGAATGATATTCCAATTAATACAACAATTAGCACCCTAAAGTTAGGCAGTTGATTGGTTATGATCATGTGAACCTAATTAACAATATGCTTCTCTTTTTACGTGGGTACAACTAGACACTAATTAATGTGCAAGTTTCGAGATTAATTAGAGAACATGGTTTTTTTTTTTTGGGTGAAAACATCATATAATACTAATAATTTTGTTTTGTGCTCTAATTACTGTTAGTTTTTCCAAATTTCTGTTGTTTACTTGAGAAAACAATAGCTGCTAAATTATTCTCATTATTGCGTCTGTACATGAGTGTACGTAGCCTGTTTTATTTTTGCTTCATCATTTGCCAGAAACCACTTGCGGACACGTCTGAAAGTGTTCATATGACAAAAAGGATTAAAATACAAAAAGAGTAAAAGGGTTCAAGAACTGATCATATATATTTTACTTTAATCTCAAGTGGATACTTCTTTTAGTTTCTTTTTCATTATTCTTCTTTAATGATTAACAACAATTGCATATTCTTTGTCGGCTGCTAGGAAAGGTGGACAATGGTCCAAATTTGCGCCGTATGTCATTTTATAATCTGATTTCAGAGGCGTGCGCACATATAATATTATATTGTTATATATATATATATATATATATATATAGAGTACATATTCATATTCTGATTATTCCAACTTTTCTTTTCTCTAAGACTGGCATTCGTGCGGCTAGATAGTAGCTATGTATTTTGGACACTCTTTTTTTTTTTTTTTTTTTTTAACGGTACAAATTGTGGTGGAGTTAGAAAAGCTGCAGCGTATGAAGTTTATCAAACGGAAAAGTCAAGCACCTTTAAACTCATTCTCAATTCCGTGTCTAGTTGAGACTTTATTCATCTGTCATTGTGATTCAACTCCGGGGGCTTTGTTCAAACCTGATTATTAGTTTGAAATCTGACTCTAATACTGGTTTTTGGGGTTTCAATCGTAAAAGATTAACCATTTTGGAGCAGTTCAAAAGCCTTTTATGTAAACTCATTCTCAATTTTATATCTAGCCAAACTCATTCTCAATTTTATATCTAGCCAAAAAAAGACTATATTCGCACATTTTTAACCGTTCGAAGAGTAAATACTATGACACTCTACATAAATTATCTATCCATTTCAGCAGGCCTAACAATTATATTTTTATACTTGTGACTTATGCTGAATAATTAACGATAAATATACTTTCTGTCGTCATTTCTTGCTCGTTGGATTTGACCAAGGGAGTATGAAAGAAGAGAACTCATAAAAAGCGCCCCTTTGGCAAAATTCTTGAAGAGAACTCACAAAAGGCGCTTGTGCTTTAATCAATAGAAAAAGAAGAACAAAAGTTGTGGTTTTTTAGTAATTATAGAAAATTATATTTTTAAAATAGCTCAAATGGACTAAAATAGTTTTATAATATTTAATGGGTAATAAAAATGTAATATTGAAGTTTATAATTAAGGTGCTTGAACTTAAAAAATAAATTCAAACATTGTAACATGTGAGAGTTTTACACTATAACATATTTTTGTTTTTATATTGTGATACGTGAGAGCTTTACATTGTGTACAGTCTAAACTCATAAGTTTAAACTCATTTATCAAACACAAAGAATGTCTTATAAAAACTCCGATATATATTTTAAAATCTGTTTTAGAATTGCTTTTTCAACAAGGCATATTTTATATCTTTAATTGGAAGTACTTCCAAAAAGCCACATTTATGCAAATTATCAAAACAATTTCAAAAGCAGTTTTTTTTTTACTCAAAAAGATAAAAACTATAATTTAGAAAGAGTAAATTGCTCGACTGATCCATAAACTATTTAAAATGTTACCCGTTGGTTTTCATTCTTTTGTTTTTTTAGCTCAATTGACCCCGAACTTTAAAAAAAGGGGCAAAGGATTGATTTACCTAACGGCCATTTAAATTCCCTCATTTTTTGATCACGTGATCATCATGTGAGCATCAATTACTTCAAAAAGACTAAAACACTCCTGATCAAAACTATTATTATTTAAGAAAAACTAAAAAAAAATCAAACATCTTCTTCCCCAACTCCGATGAACATTTGACCTCATCCTAGCTGCCCCTCCATTTGATCTCCCCTGTAAAACAAAAATTTCCGAACTTTGCAATAAATCACAAAAACTAGGAGTCATATTTGAATAAAAAAATAGAAGTAAATTTCCAAACTTTGCAATAAATCAAAAAAACCCAACATGATAGTTCAATCTAAAGTCATGGGTCATTGAAAAATTTAACCAAACACCAATTCCGACAACTCCACCAATTCCTCAACCCTCTCTAGCAAACTTCGCCGCCCCAAAACCCTCAAGCCGACCACCTCTCCCTCCCCCAAAATCCCCTTAAACATTCTCAAATCACTATCTCAACTAAGTAGTAACAAAAATGGCTCTCACTCTCTCACCAAGAAGCTCTAGTTCACTAGCAAGCTCTCTGCTGAATCCTCTAGAAATTTGCTGGGAAAATGACGAAAAAGGCAATGAGGAAGATATGGGGTGACGTCCTGTATGGGTGGCACGAGTTGAGAGAAGAAGAAGAAGAAGAAGAAGAAGATGATGATGATGATGATAAGGAAGAGATGGAGAAAGACAGTGGTGGTGATGGTGAAGAAGAAGAAGAAGAAGAAGAAAAGGAAAAGGAGAAGAGAGATGGCATCAGGGTGTCGGAGTGGGGTTGGACGGCTATGGGGTGGGAGAGGGTAGGGGTGGTTGTTGGTTTTGGAAAAATGTTTTTCACAAAATATAGTAGAAACTGGTAAATGTATGGATCGTATATAACAAAAATTTTCTCAAAACTTTTGTAAAACGCTATAGATTATATTAATTTTATGCATAAATAAATATGTAAATACTTTGCTTATTGGAAGAGAGAAGAAGATGAACCAAAATAATAATTGCAAAGGACGTTCTTTATTTATGAAACCAACGTAAATACTTTGCTTATTGGAAGAAGGATGAAGATGAACCGAAATAATAATTGCAAAGGATGTTCTCTGTTTATGAAGCCAACGTCTTCCTTGCCTAGTTCTTGGCACCGAATGGACTGTACATATGAGCGTAGAAGGAATAAGGCTTCTAAGGATCACTCAACTAAATTAAGTCACGAAAATAGAAAACTTTTCTTCCATTCTCTCTCTACATGCCTATGTGAGTGTTTTTCTATAGAGTACTCTCAGTCTCTCTAAGACTTACAAGTATATCCTAAATGAATAGAAGATGACTCTATTTATAAAGAAGAATAGAGCTAATCAATTTTGGAAAGTCTCTTTATTTTAATTTTAATATCAAATATTTAAATAAAATAAAATAAACAAGTTTCTTATTCCTTCGCTGCCATAGGCGCCACACACACGGATACCTTATATGTGTATGGCGCCAATTAAGGAGAAAGAAGAGAGAAAAACTGCTTGTTACCTAATATCATTTGTCTCCACATTAAACTTTCCAAATTTGAATTAAATCATATTTATTCAAAATTGAAAATACTAAATATGATGTGCATAAGATGACTTTCCTCTTTGTGCTTGGGCGTCGCACACAGCGGGACCCTTTCTCTGCATGACTTTCGAAATTAATTATTTTATTATATTTATTAAACAATCTAATTATTTAATAATTAATTTATTTTGAGTGATATTCAATTTAGAATTCTGTAATTCTAAATTAATTATTTAACTAATAATTCAACTTGTCCAAACAATGTTTACAAGGATAGCGAGGGACTAATGGACCCATAATTTCAAACTCCAATAAAACCAATATATTAATTAAATTCTTTAATTAATATATTACTCTTTTTATTAATTCCAATGTAACTCAACCAAATACTTGAAATTACAGATATTCATTTCTTATATTCGTCTATTTGATATAGTCATTACATATAAGTCGATCCTCTATAAATAATTCATAATTAGCCTAATGTAAAATCCATTAATCTTTCTAATTACTTTTTTATCCTTGAATGACATTGATTCTCTAATGAATAATAAATTCATGAAGTTAATCATGAATTAAGCACTCTTATTATTCAAACCCGAATCAATACTTAAGAGAATTATTTATTAGCTTCTCGTTAGAGAAGGAATAGTTTTCATCTTATAATATTAACATTCTCGGCTACTTACATAAGATTTTATTCTCAAATTCATACTGAGTAAGTCAAAAGACATAAATCCATAAATAGAAGTCTGCTAATAATTCAGGATTAAGATCATCTTATATATAACTATCGGTCGATGTGATTAGAACTTATTATATTTAACGAAAATTATTAGCTGTTCATATATAATCTCTGCACTCATTTAATGACTCACTATATTAACGATTCGGATACGACCGTTCTATTCTTAATAACAATGACCTGTACTTGTAACACTCAATTAAAGATTCTATACTTTAATTGAATATATGTTATTGACCTTTTTGATTATCATTTTTAAATATTATCCTCTTGTATATAATGTTAATATACAATATTTAAAATCACATAGATAATTATAGAATTTTCATGATATTCTTAAAGTATTTAAAATACATACATGTAAATGTAATAAATAAATTCACTTTATTTATTTATAAATATGTCTATTTCAAAACATCATATGCTTCATGGCATCTATATTAACATCATTTGGTGTAGGATGGGTGATTGAGTTTTTGCAGTTAGGTTTCTTTTTAATTATTGTTTATGTTTTATAATTCTTAATTTAGTTTAGTTTATCTATTTAAAATATAATAAAAAGCTTTTGCGCAAAAAAAATATAATAGAAAGTTATTATTTTACAATAATGCCCTTAATATGTAGTCATGTACTTGGCAAGTAACTGGGAAAAAGAGAGAAAATTAACAGTCATCAGGTAAGTTAATCCTTTTGTATTTTTTTAAGTTTGGGATCAATTGAGCTAAAAAAAGAATGGAGACCAGCGAGTAACCTTTTAAGTAGTTTAGGGACCAGTCAAACAATTTACTCTTTTAAAAAAAAAAAAACCCTCTCAAACAATGACGAAGGGAGCTTAAGTTCAATGGAGGGCTCAAGCCACTATACTTAAGCAATGTTATCTGCATGTTATGTCTTTGTATATAAAACAACCTTTTTATTCCTTTTTTATATTCTTTTTAAGGGATAACCATAGATGCATGTATGACATGACCATATACAATTAACAAAGAAAGAAAGAAAGAAGAGCATAAGAAGAACTAAGAACAATACAAAACTCTCATATGCTACATTGTAAAATAAAAAATAGCTACAATGTAAAAGCTTTCATATACTACAGTGTTTGAATCAAAAGTTTTGGTTCAAATTACTGTGCCAAACACCCTAAAAATATGCATAGTTTGACACGATAGACATAGTTCAATTGCACCCTAATTATTTGAGGATATTTTTAAACATTGATTAAATAAGCTTGAGCTCACCTAAAGATAAGCTCAAGGTCACGTTAGAATGATAACAATCCCTAACTCGCATCGATGATCAAGACAATAAACTCACATCAAAATATACTTGTGATCATGGCGGAGCCAAAAAAAACTTGTCATGGAGATGGAATATGACTGAACTAATAAGGTGAGATAAATGAAATGTATAAATTGTTTTTTTCAAAAAACTATATAAAATTTTAAGAGGGAAGACATATTAGAGATCTTTTATAACTTTTAACTAAAAGTGATCAAGAAACGCCAAGAGAATTGGAATCGGTAAAAAAGGCATACAAAAAAAAATATAAAAAGTAATGAAAAAAAAAGGTAATAACAAAGTGGGAAATTGTAGAAAATATTATTCTTCTGAAACTAATTATAATAAATAGCAGGTGCTTAAATTATAGTAAATATCACTTTTCTCTGAAACTCATTGTAGTAAATAGAATGTTTTAAAAATATTTATAACAAATAATAAATTTTTAGTGTGAATAATTAATTTAACCTCTTATTTATAACGTAAATGATTTTTATTTACACAGTAAATAAATTTAGGTGTAAATAATTTATTTACTTTATTGTTTACAGTGAAAATAATTCTTTTTTACACTAAAATAAATTTTTTATATTTTAAATTTGTTATTTTTCTCTCTCTCTTAAAAAAAAACCATAAAAATGATTAAAGACATGCCATAATCGGCAATACGGGAGAACGACAAACACAAAATAAACGACGACATGAAGAAAATAGCAACAACCTTGCAACGCAGAAGTATTGGAAGGCGCCGAGTCCCGACAACCTAAAAATTTGCTTCCTAAAGAGATCTCAACTGGCAAATGGGGAAAATATAATACCAATAAAGGAGGGTCAAAAGACAACAAACGACAATGAAAGAGAGTAAGAGCAAACACAAAAAAAAAGTGGAGAACAAAAAAAAAAAAAAAAAAAAGCGGAAAGTGGAGAAAGTTAGAGTGCAAACTATCTGGATGAAATTCGTGCCTGAAGCTGTGAAGATCTATAAATCAAGTGTACATGTAAATTACTTATATTTGCTGCTGCAGTAGGTTATTAGGGCCGTTTGGTTGGATATTCGAATAACGGTTTAAATCATTTTACTATAGTATTTTCTCTCACAAAAATTTAAATCTTTATTCAAATACTTTACTCAAATACTCGAACCAAACGGGCCCTTAAAAATAGAAAGTGCTTTAGACGCCAGAGTACCGCTGTTGTTCGAGAATGAAAATGTTGTGGGAAATATTATTTGATGCTCTAATTTTGTCCCTTTCTATTCCAGGGATTCTTTTTTTTTTTCTTTTTAACATTTTGTTGATCTTCTGTTTTCATTTCAGAATTTTTGCAAATGTTCTTCTTCCTTTTTTTTTCAATTAAGTTCTAGGTAGGTTTTTTGTAGTTTTTAAAAATATCATCTTAATATCCTGAATTCATATTTTATAACATGAAATTTTTGAGTTATCCTTTTATTAATGAACCTCAAATTATTTTGTTATGACTGTAAAACAAAATAAATATAAACAATACCAAAAATTGAATAAATCCGTGTATGTCATTTTATTAGTAGGAAGCTATATGCGTGTATTTTGCTTTATGTATACGTGTGCGTATAATGACTTATAAGAGACGCATAGATACATCTTAAAATACATATAAGTCTATAAGGATAAAAGAAAAAAAAAACAGAGAAATGGAAGCATTTCAAGTAGTGGAAATCTTTAATTTGGCTAACATAAGACACATATTATGAAAAAAAAAAAAAAGAAGAAGACATTTTTATATATTTTTTTAAAAGTTTATGATATTTCTTTTTGATATTTTTGCGATGTTTTTGAAAACAGACATTCAGCCTTCTGATGCAGCGGAAAGAAAAAACATTTATAAAAATGAAAAACGACGACAACCTTGTAAACGTGAAAAACAAGAACGATGTACAGGATAAACAATAGAAAATGGAGAACGATTTTGGAATACTAAAACCCAGTAGAAAAACAAAGTCATAACAACATTTTTTTTTTTTCTGAACAAAGAAGAGTCGGAATATCACCGCGAGAAAAAGGTAAAGCATAAATCGACCCAGCAAAAAATGATGCCAAATTCACAAATGACTAAAAACCGACAACTCAAGCAAAAAAGGAAAACCCGCGGGCGGATTTTGAAAAATAACTTTAAGAAAAACTGATTTTGGATAAATGATTTTTTTGACAGTTTTTTGATGCAAAAAAACATGTTTTTTGGGCATGAAAACTGCTCCAGTTTTTTTTTCTTTTCACTCTATTGAGGTTCCTCGCCTCGTTACAGTTATTTTCGTCTTTTTTAAAAAAAAAACTGAGACAGTTTACCTGTATAGAAAAACATGTTTTTTTTAATGTAAAAAAAAAGTCATTTCTTTGATTAGGATTTTTTTTTTTGTCCTTTTGTCAAATTCTTCCAAACCCGCTCTATCACCAAGGAAGTTAAAAAATTTTATAAACAAGGCCAATAACAACAATAAAACTTTAATTAAAATCAATAATTGCTAATGTCTTACATTTGTTGCCGTCGGATTTTTATGCATTAAAAACGTTCGATGTATAATAACTTCATTTATAAGGTTGTTAGAGATATATTTTTTCAATATTTACAAGTAATGTATCATTCCTCAATTGATCTGCTATTTGTTTACATAGTTGGATTTTCTCAATATTCATGAAAAAAAAAGGAAAAAAGAAAAAAGAAAAAACTCCCTCTCAATAGTAATAACAACCAACATAATTAATACTAATGTCAAGAGCTCTTAAAAAGTTTAACCATCTACTGCTATTTCTTAATCAAATATAAACTACAAAAATAAGTGAAATAAAAAAGAAATAAGAGTTAAGAAGATTACCAACTAGGGTTCAAGGTAATTGCATTTTTTGTTTTTTTTTTTTTTTCTATTTCTTGATTGCCTATTGGTATTATATTTAATTTGTCAAAAAAGAAAAAAAAAAGGAATTAAGGTAGAACCATGAATTATAATCTCTCTATTTATTTTATATGGTTTTCCACGGCATTGGTTGATAAAAGCTTTAATATTATAAAATAGAGAGACGCTATGGTGGGACACAGCTTAAACACACCATCAGTAGTGCCCACTTATGCTACGTACGTTAGAAATTCAACGATGTTGATGTCCCCAGCTGCACCAGGCTTAGTAGAGACTAGGTCGTATATGATAAGTAATTATTAAAAAGAAAGAAAATGTTAAAAGCATAACCAAAAAAAAAAGGACCAGAAAAAAAAGTCATTGGATCAACAACCCATAGCCTCCTTAATCTTCTTCTAATCTTTTTAAATTCCTATAACAACTGAATTCCGTTTCCATTTTCTTCAACTGGCATACTTGCATTTCCACTTTTGAACCATTCATTTCACAACCACAACCTTTTAAACCGTGGGGTTAAGCACTATTGGCAGCGCATCTCAGCTGGGCATTACCATAGATGTTCCCTATAAAATAAACTATAAAAGATGAGCAGTAAGAGTACAAGAGCACCATTTAATGAGGAGCACTGCTATACATCTCGATCAGGCTGTGGCTCAGGGACCCACTGGGTGGGGCCCACCTCACTGAGAGGGGAAAAAAAGTTTTCCTTTAATGAGGGAGAAAAAAAAGTACAAAAGTACCAGGCTGCACTCTTTTGTAAACAAACGGTACATTTTATTATTATTATTTTTTCTTTTCGTTAAGGGGGTGTTTGACAGTGGTGGAAGCCACTCAGTTTCTACCACAATCTCAGTTATAAACAGTGTAAAGCTCTTTCATACTACAATAACAATAAAAAAATATGTTACAATATAAAACTCTCACATGCTACAGTAAAAGTGGTTCCCACCACCTTTCCAAACACCCTATAAGGCTTTCATTACTTGATCTAAAAGTGGACACTGTTAGGCTTTTTTAGGAAGTGAATTTCTTAAAATAACTATATTAACATTAAACTTATGAGAAGTGCTAGCTGCATTCTCTTTTTCGTAATTTTTTACACTCTTTATTATATTATTTTCTGTTTAAATAAAGTGTGATTGAAGAGAGTGTAAAAAAAGTAAGAAAAAAAATGCTACTAGTATTTCTTTAAAGTTATATATTTAACTTTTGTGAAACCAACCTAGGACCTTTTTGCCTCCGTCCCTTCACCCGCCCTAATAGCGTCCCTATATGGCACTACTCAATCATCGACACTATATTGTAACAGTAACTTTAGCTCTTCCTTGTCTCTTTTCTCTCCTCCTATCGGCCCATTCAACGATCCCCTTTGTATCCTTCCTCTATCACTGGCATCTCCACTAACGTCCGAGGTGGCATCACCTTCACTTTTTGTTGCTAATTGTGGATCTTTTCTTCATCCTCCACATGCTCATGAAGTTTGCACCGCTTTTGTCATGTTTAACTTCTAAGGTTTAGTCATGGACGCCGAGAGATCACCATGTTCCATTGTCACAACCACGACAATTTTTTTTCTTCTAGCATATATTCATGAATAACTTGCTTTTCCACTTGTTTCTTGTTTTTTTGACTTCCAAATCTTTATTTGGGTAATTAGGCTTAAACAAAAAAAGGCTAATCATGATTGCACTAGAAAAGAAAATTGCACACGCCCTCTCCTCTTTGTAGTTTATCAGGTTTTAAATAAGTTTGAGTGAGATTTCAACCAATATTTTTACAAATTTTGACTGAAATTTGAAATTAAGTCCATTTTCTAAGAAATATATTAAGTTCTAGTTTAATACTTGGCCCGTAGTCTTTACAAGCGTGCATTTTCTTTATAATAAAAACTAGGAAATCTAAAGATTAATGATTGTTGATGGTTTTTTTGTACCACACTCTTTGGGTAGCTCAGGTCTTGGATCCTAACATTCGACGTGAATAGGCTCAGTATGCAGATTTAAACTACGCTTGGGGAACCTACATGGGTCATACTTTGGTGGGCCATAAGGAAGAAAATAGGCTTGTTCGTTTTAGCCTAATTTGATTTTTAATCTCACTTAGGAGTTTAAATTAATTGGGTCTAAAATATACAAGTGATAGATCAACCTAAAAGCCCATATATTATTGCTAGAAATCAATTATGAGAGAGCCTTATACTAACCCATAAATTGGCCGAAACCCAAGAAAATTTAAAAAAATGCTGAAAAATCACAACATTTAATTAGATTATGTATCAGAGTTGTCCCTCAAATGTGCTTCTAATACGCCACTAGGAACCCTTTTAAGCACACCTCTAGCGATGTTCTAGCCTGGTGCCAACTTCCAGCTCATTTAATAAAAATAAAAAGTCATTTGTTCTGGAGATAAACAGACACACATGAACACTTTGAAGATAGAATCTTCAACCTGATCAACTTGACTCTAAAGCTAAAAACTTTTGATCAACAGAAAACATGAATTTTATCCCCAAATCATAGCATTTTTAGCAAGAAAAAAAGCCATGCTTAAAAAGCCACCTGATATGTTTGCTCCAAGGAAAAGTATTGATTTAAATCTGACCATGGTGTAGAGCGTACTTCTTGAAGCAACCGTAAAAACACTAGATCAACAAGATCTTTTCATTAGCCAAAACACTGGCATTTTTTCATTTTCTCTCTCCCTCGTCCTGAGTTTGCACCCTCCAGACTTAGAAATATTTCCAAAATATGCGCCTTTCTGACCTCTACTATTCTGAGAGCTCCTACGAGAGTCCATTTGAGATTCCCTCTAGGATACTTCCAAAGCACGCTTCAAGGTCTGTGCTCTTCGCACGTGAGGGCTTTCATAAGTCTTTCTCTTGGATCTCTAGGACACTCAACTAGCCTTTCCCTCTGAGAAACTTTAAACCATCAGCCATAACAGTAGCGTTGACGCCTTTTCCCTCAGAGTAGCTTTGCTTTGGGTAATACCTCCATCAACTTTTTGCTCACTTCTTATACCTACTCTCGCTTATGTGCTACTTCATTTGTCATTTTGCAGCTACACTTTGGTTAGAATAGCAATGAAGTGGGTCTAGAGCCGTTCTTTTTTGGATTTGACTGTAATGACCGTCTTTTTTGGTCGTCATTTTACTTATTTAAACATTATTTATTAACTTTATTTTTACTTATCAGTAAGAAAAATACTGGGTAATTTTTTTCTTCAAAACATACTTCAAACCATTGCAATTTTTGTTGCAATATAAATTGAAATATAGTTTTAAAACTAGACTTCATCAACATCTAAAACTTTTTGTAAAACTTATTAAGTAAATATTTACTTTAAAACTTTTTAAAACATCTTTTCAAACAAGAAAAGCTTTTTGTTAAACAACGAAAAAATTTTTTCTCAACATAGCAGAAATCTACTGTAGTGATATCTATACCCAACCATCACATTCATCACTACAACACTGAGCTTTTCAACCAGTCTTATGTTAAACTACCTATAGCATGAAGGAACTTATAATGAGTTTATTTTCAATAAGTTTAAAGAAATCTCATAAAACATTAAAACATTCTTCATAAAACATTTATCTTAAAACCTTTTTTGTGAAACATATTTCTTAAACATTCTCACAAAATGTTCTTCATAAAAATATTTCTTGCAAAAAATGTTTTTCATAAACATTATTCATAAAAACACTTTTAAAAGAATACAAGCAACGTCATAATGTATGATTCTATTTAAGCTTTTTTATGAACATTTTATCATCATACTTAACTTTTTTGAGCTATGGGACCACGTGAATGTACCACATACGCTTAACCATCGAATATCGAGGCTATATCATAACTTTAGTATGACACTCCTTTTGAGTCAGGAGGTTGGTTCGACACTTTTTATTTTAACTTGAGGGTTTAGATTATCAATCTTGTAAACCTAGTGATCATAATGCATGACATATCTTAGTGTCTATAACATTAAGCATAACAATTGCATAAACATTGCAAATCATAGCTTATGAATTACAACATTATGCAAAACAAATGCAATTTTAAACATTTATAAAACATTTGAAATTTATTTTCTTCATGCTATAGGCAAGGTTTAACACTTACTTGTTAATCACTCTAGTGTTCTCACTTTATCCTTTTCTTTTTATTAGTCGGCTTTGGGTCCTATTCAAACGATACCCACTTTCCTCATTACCGACCTACTTGATTGATAGCATAACTTTAAACATTAAGCATTCATAACTTTAAACATTAAACATTCATTCTTCATATTTAACCTCATTATTTAGCGTTTTACTTCATCATTACTTAACCTGTTCATTCCTCAGTCAAATATTTTGTCTTACTTGACGGTTTCGTTAATTAACGTGATATTGAACATTTTCTATCTAAAGCGTTGCACTAATTCAGAGGGCTTAGAGTACATTTTTAGTGGTTTTATAAAAAATCATGATTTTAACCTTAACGGGTTTTTCGTAAGTCATATAACCTTACTAGGCTTCTCTCTCTTTTTTTTTTTTTACTTTACCATCCAGTTACTTATGGGTTACTCAACAGTTTTGACCTGTAATATAAAAATCTTGACAATTATGCCTTCAACGATTTTTTCATTCTTTACTTGATAAAAACTTTAACTCTTTTCAAGCTAGAGTCTACGATTATTCACTACCCATAATAGTGCAAAAAACAAACATTTCTCAATGAAAATTCCCATTTTAAATGATTTTTACAGTTTTAGTTTGAAACATAAAAATCTTGATATTTTTGCCCCTGAGACCAAAATTAACCATCGTATGCTAAAGAGTTTAGTTTTTTTTTTTGTTCCACAAGGATCAAAACTTATAAAACCTCCTTGGTTTAATTCAAATCATTCCATAGCATTTTCCTTTTTTATTTGAAATTTTGTGCTTAAAGTCTCGTAAAACTCAAAACTTAAATCTATGCAGAATTTTCACAAGCCATCAATAATCCTTAATAGTTTTGATGTGATCTTCAACTTTCATGATTTAACTTTCTCAAAATCATTCATCTTAATAGTGTTTTTGAAAGGCAGAATCAAAATCAACGTTTTTTGACTTGCTCCGATCAGAATTCGAGTCGAATTTCTTCACGAAAGTTGTCCTTCTTGATATTTTTAATAAGTTACATGCTGATCTCAAAAAAGAATTCAGCCTCTAATTTTCTCAAAAACTCATATCTTTATAAACTTGTTAAACTTTACATTTTTGACAAAGTTTAACAAACTTTCTCATTTGTACTTAAAACCTTCATTTTCCACCCTTCAATCTCATTGTCATTAACATAATACCCAAACTAAGCATGCCATATCATTTTCTTTCCATACCATAGCCAAAATCATTTTATCAAATACTTTGAATCCTAAAACTTAGTGTTTATGACAAAATTTATCATATTTTCACATTTTAGCATTAAACCCGCCCCTTTTTTTCAACTGTCTAGCATCATCATCATCTACATAACCATAAATATAATCATGCCATAAAGTCTTTTTACATGCCATAGTCTTTTTGTACCGAAAATTACATATCAAACACATAATATGCCTAAACTAACTCAAGGATAGGGTTTAGGATTTGCCAAAGTATTTTCCCAAACTTTTGATCCTCCTCTTTGGAACTTGAAATCCTTCCAATCTATCATGTCAATATCCATGATGAAATCCATAAAAAAACTAAAACTTAAGCAAAAACACTAAAACACATAGAGTAAAACTTGAGTTTTTTTACCTCCAAATCTAGCACGCTTGAATTGCTTCTAGGCTTAATTAGAGGTTATCTTCTAGCAAAATATTGAGAGAGACTAAGGGTTGGATGGCCAGTTTTGGGCTATCAAAAATGGGTGTGTTTTTGGTTTTTTCATGAAGCAAAATATGGAGACAAAACAAACTTTTCCCAACTAGATCCTTAAACCACTTATAGACTCATCATGGGACTAAATTGAAACAAAAAATTGCTTCCAATATAGGCCAAATTCGGTCCTAACAAGGAAAGTATGTGGCCATGTCTCCTCCTTTGGAGTGTCCTTGTTTTTCCTTCATGGCCCATGCCAAAGATGACAAAACTTAGTCATCTTTATCACTTAAGCCCTTGAAAAAATAAAAAAAGACTTGTTCTAGGGATTATTTTGCAAACAAAAGTTTGCTCTCCCTACTCAATAAATCTAGCCATCATGGAGGGAAAGATGTGGCACATTTTTCCACCTTTTGGGTGGCATTGGGTAGGTCTAAGATCCTTTTATACAATCCAAATTTATACTGATAATATTTTTCCTATACTGTTGGTATATTTCTTATGCCATTGCGAGCTTACACGGCATTTCCTACTTATCCATGTCCTCTCATAATAAAATTATTACACTGCTTAACCTTATCAGTATAATTCTTATATTGCATTTTCCTTATACAATATACTTTTAAACAGCTTAACTTTTATACTATACTATTTTCATATTTCTATATAATATTTTCCTTATATAGCATTCCCATTTGAAAATCTCTTGCAACAAATTTTGCAACAATTAAGCTTTCTTGCTTATTTTCTTATCATTCCTTTCTTGTTTATGACCATTACATGATTTTTAAATCTTAAAAATCCTATTTTACTTTTATGGAATTTATCGTAAAAAAAAAAAATCGGATTTAAACAGCAATCCTTGTGATATGTAATATGCTCTTAAAATACTTAACAAATTTTTGAGCATACAATTTAGCTTCACAAAATTTATACATAATTTACTTAACATAATCCCTTAATTTTTGTATATATAATGCACTAATAATTCTCGGGTGTGACACTAACCATCCCATCATTTTGTTGGAGGTCTTATTAATTTCTTGGACTTGTGTTTCGAAGAACCTTGGTCTCCTTGTAACCGCCACCAAAGAATCAAAGACATACGCATGTGCACCCTTGACATGTCATACCCTTTAGATCTACTAGACCTTAACAATGACTAAAAAAGCCAAAGAGAGAAGAATGTAACATGCTCATGACTCTTGCCACAACTTATTTGGTGTTAGGAATTTTATGATTTTAAATTTTCCTTCTTCTTTTTTTCCACTCATATAAAAGGCCACAATTACCCTCTTTCTATCTCTTTTTTTACAACCCTAAATCAACATTTTTTCTTCCCCTTAATCTCCATCTTTCTTATATTCTCTCTTTTTCCCTTCTCTCCAACAATGGTTAACGCTTAACTTCACTAGCTGTGTTCTTCATCAGTGTGAGGAAATCTTTCTTCCTCCCCCTCTCCACAATATTGTTGATATTTCCACCACAATATCCATATTTTAAAGTCTTGATATGGATATAGGGGGAATAGTTTTGTTGTAGGATGTTTGTAAAATATCCCCAAATATCCGTAATAATAGTGAATATCTATGAAAATCTAAGATATTTTTAGAAATTTTCACAAAATGTCTAAAAAGAACGTGAAAATTCTTTTTTTGCACATAAATCAATTTTGTAGGACTTTATTTTAAAATTATTTTTAATTAAATGTGACTAATATTTTGAACCTAATAACAATAAAAGAGTATTTACTAAGACTTATTTAGTTCTTTAACTAATTTTTACTTTGAAATGAATAGTTTGTGATTTTTATGTAAAGCTTTATATCATATCAGATGTAGATGTGTACTATATTTTTATTTTTATTTTTGTGTAACGGTTTCAATTATTTATCTTCGTGGAGTACATAAAAACATGATACAACTCAAATAAGCCAAACTAATGAGCATTCTGTTGCCTTGAGTTTTTACTCAATAAGCTTAGGAACTAATGAATGTTTTTATGGATATAATTTCCTTATAGTTCTCAAACTGTGATAAGTTTAGAAGTACAAACGCAAGATGGTTTTATGATATATTTGTATATCCTCCATCACAAATTAGTGTTGACATTTCATTACAACTCTATGAAAACAGCTCATTAAGTTGGATAATCAATAATATTAGATTATTGGTTACTAGTAAGAAGAGATCGAAGAAACATATGTAGGACACATCAACAATTATCGCCAAAACTATTTACAGGTAATATCTTGATAGATGTATTGCTTAAGTCATGATTAGAACCTACATAATGATTTCCAACTTGCTAGAAACTCCTTTTGGTATTAAAGATACTTGAAGTTTGTATATACTTTATTATATTTAGCGGTAGATTTTTATGCACTCTATTATATTATTGTACCTTGTTTGTAGTGAGTATCTAAAATAATATTAGAATAATAACTAATATATATATAATGAACTAAAATTGTCTTATTTATGTTATTATTAGTTCAATTTAAGTTATATTAATTATTTAAGCATTGTACAAATTGTAAGAAACAATTACAAGTTTTTTTTAAATATCTATTTTTTTTAATATCCATCAATATCAATAATATCCATGACATTATTTATAGATCAAAACCCTTATAACCTCGACAACATCGACATTTTCATCCTTGTTTACCGATCTCAAAATCAATCACCTTATGTCGAAATTGATCACACCGAAGATGTTAATTTACCATATTACACCTTATGTGATCGACGACTATCTCCGCGTCTTCTTTCTCCCTCTTTGTCTACTTCAACACAGGTCAGGCATCTTGTCGTTGAGATCCTTTGGAGTGCATTGTCATTCGCGACAGAGATCTTCCCGTTGCCATTTGTGACGGAGATCTTGTTGTCGCTGTTCGTGTCAAGATGGTTGAGCATTTTAGATTAGTTCCCATGGATCTGTTGCTATCATTGATTTGAATTTTGTGCTCTTTAAGATTCATCTTTTGTTGATGATAAGTTATATTGGCCATGTTTATTTTTGTTTTCAAAATTTTTGAAAATATTTTTATACATTTTTCAAGATAAAAATTTTAAAAACACTCTCAATATAATTTTCAAAAACTTCTCATTTTTTAAAACAAGAATATTTTCACCAATTTTGAAAACAATACCAAACGATTCTATTGAAATTTAATATTTGGTTTCAAATATTGATTAATCCTGCTATTTCCACAATTTGTTTTCATATTTAGTGGCTTATGCGAATTCAATGGGTTGAAATAAGAAAATCGCCTTCGATTGTGGATTGTCGTTTCTGTTGCCTGTATACTGTTTGTCAAAATTACTCGAGAAAAAGTTTTTCTTCTTAATATTTTTTTTGTCCAATACTCAATTAAAAGTTGAAGACAACTTTTTTTTTAATATATTTGTCGCTTCATTTGTTTAATAATTCTAAAATAAATTGTAAAAAATTCACATTGAGTTTTTTTGTTGTATTTGATTAGAATACTAGGCCCAATTTTTTTAATGATTCATGAGATTCTTTGTTTTTGCTTTATTTTTTTGAATTTTAAATATATTTTAATTGCATTAAATTGGGCCATAATAGTATGATATATAGGTTTTAAGTGTGTGTTGTATGTTATTTACGTTTTGTGTTTGTGTTTAAATTCTTAACATGTTTATTAATTATGTTGCGTTTGTGTTATAATTATGGTATCCCAACCAAAATTTCAGTAAAATATACACTGAAAAAAATAAAAAATGCTCGCAGATTTCAGTGGAATAAAAGGCGGAAAAAAAAAAAAAAAAAAATCTAAGATGGCAAATGGTATGACACGTGGACAAGCCCAAAGCGCAATGACGTGGACAAAACATAGCCTTGTCATCCTCCTTTTTTCCCTTCTCTTTCCGGTGATTTCATCTGTAATTTCCTCCTCCCCGTTCGGTGGAGAAGGAAGAAGGGAAAAAAAAAAAAAAAAATTCAACCCTCACTCGAAACCAGATTCTTATTAGTTCCGCTCAAAAATAGTCAACAATGTCGAGCTCCTTCTTTTACAATCTTCCCACCTCACAGCCCCAATCCACCGCCGAACCTTCGCCGCAGTCCTCCCCTCCGCTTCGAAGCCTCTCCGCTCTCCATCCTCATTCTCTCACCTCCGTTTCCGATCCCAATTCTCTCTCTCTCTCCGTCCTGATTTCACCAACACTTTGCCTTCCTCTCTTCGCGAACCTTCTCGAAAGTTCTTGGTTCGCGCCTTCGATTCGTCCTCGGAGGACGAGAAGAAGAATGTCGAAGATGAGCAGGAAAACAAGGATGAGAAGGACAGTAAGGAGTCTGGCTCGGAGGTGAAGGTTAGCAGCGAGAGAGTGAAAAATCCGACGAGGAGTATCCGAGGGGCGAATTTCAGTTCAAGACGCCTGGCGCGCGGAAGAGCTTCGTCGTCAAGCTTCGGATGCTGGTTGCTTTCCCTTGGGAGCGAGTACGGAAGGGCAGTGTTCTCACCATGAAATTGCGCGGCCAGGTTTTCTTCTCCTTTCCTCTTATAAATTTGCTTTTTTGCTTTTTTTTTTTAATTTTTTAAAATATTTTTTGATCATATTTCAATTGGTAATTGGAATTGCAATTACCGAAAATGTTATTTTAGCACATAAGAAACTTTGGTAAAGACGGAATTTTGACTACAGTGTTGGTAATTGCTTTGTTTTAGAAATTCTTTTAACTCTAAAATTTTTCAATACTACATTATTTATATGAATTTAGTACATTTTTATATTTTTTTTTTGAGGGAATATTGTTAGACTCGATTATTTTGCATTATTACATTATTTGACGCTTTTTATGAGTAGAGAATTTGATACTCATCATTTGCTAAAGCAATTTTGATTTAAGAGGAATAGCAATTACCAAAAACCTCATATCAGAATTTAAGAAATTTGAAGAGTGAAGACAACTTTTCTTTTGGCCAAAGATTTTGAATTGTTGATCTTTGCTATAACGTCTTTTTAAACTTTAGCTTTTTTTTTTTTTTAACTTTATGTGATCTATTAGTTTTTACAGATTGTGAATTGATACGTGTATGTTGCTGTGGAGTTTGCATTCAGATATCTGAGCAGCTGAAGACCCGTTTCTCTTCTGGATTATCTCTCCCTCAACTTTGTGAGAATTTTGTGAAAGCTGCATATGATCCTCGTATTTCCGGTGTCTACCTCCTTATTGATTCTTTGAACTGCGGGTGGGCAAAAGTAGGATAAATTCAAAGGCACATATTGGATTTAGGAAATCAGGTAGTCTCATAGTGCTTACGTTAGGGTGTTTGGCGGGGTGGTTAAAACTGTTTTTAGTGTAGCATGTGAGAGCTTTATGCTGATTTTTTTATTGTTACTGTAGCATGTGAGAGCTTTATACTGTTTATAACTGAAAAAATGGTCCGGACCACAACCTGTCAAACACCCGTTTATATGTTAAGTACAAGACTGAATAGGATAACCCAATGTTCCTTGGCCTTCTTGGTAGTTTGATTAGTTTAAGCCTAAAAAATGAAGAGATTTGACAATATGGTGATGCATGGCATGTTTAGAATTAATGTGTGGCCACATGAATATCCTATTTGGTTTCAGTGTTTGCATTTATGAAAAAGAAGATTGTTGCTGTTATTTAGTAGTAAGTATTTACCTCGTGATAGGCAATTTGTGGAGTCTTGTTGCTTCCTTGTTCTTTTCCTTTATATCTTCTTTTGAGCATTCGCATGTAACTTTTATATCTGATGTTTTGTAGATTGATCATACTTGTTAATATCTCTTTTATGCTGAGAATCATCTGTGATTCCGTATTTTCTTCATAATGGGAGTGACCATTTTTTTACGTGTCCAGAGGACTGACTATTTTCATCCACTAAACTTTTAATTACGTCTCATTCGAATTCCCTAATAGAGATCTGACAAAGCTGTACAAGAATTTTTACTGTTAAATGAATGCTCCTTCCTAATGGCTTTTGTAGGCAAATCCATCGTGGCATTTGTACCTGTTTGTTGAGAGCAAGAATATTTTCTTGCTTGTGCTTGCGACGAGATATATGTCCCTCCTAGCGGCTACATTTCTGTATTTGGTTTTACGGTTCAAGCATCATTTCTTTGAGGTATGGTGACAATGATTGTTCTTGCTTAGTTTTTACTTGAATTTAAAAACGGTGGGGTCCCACGAATTCTCTAATGTGCATTTTTCTGCTGCCAGATGCGTATGGAACCCCTAGTAGATTGTAACGGTTGTGTAGGACCCTATACTACCACATAAACGATCGTTGCAATTTGTACATGTTTGTGTGTGCGTGTGCGCCAGCGTGTAGGTGGGAAGGATAGTATCTAGAATGGAGATACTTTAGATGACTTTAGAAAGAAACAATAAAATGAAGATGCTTTAGATGTTCATGTCATTGTCAGTGTATATATATATGTATGTATGTATGTATGTATCTTGGGTATCAGAGAGATACGTTTCTGAGATAGAAACTGGCAATGACATGATGTGGGGTAATCGGTCAGATCAAGTAAGTACCCTGAATGAGTAATTTCCGTTGCTGACTATTTCGGCCTAGTTTGGGATTGCTTTTTGAACTTCTAAAAACAATTTGCACAAAAAATTATGCAACTATAGTGTTTGGTAAGAGTTTACAGAAACACTTTGCACAAAAACCTATTTTACGCTATTTGGAGAAGCTAGAAATTGTAGCTTTAGATTTTGCTTTTGCTTTTGCTTTAAAGTGGGTGCTTCTCTTAGAAGCACATCATCCTAAACGGGGCCTTAATCTTATTTTGAAGGATGTCTAGTTATTGGTTCTAATGAAATTCCTAGTTACCTTATTTACCTTTACTCATGCTGTCGGCGTTGCTTTAAATCTTTCTTTATCTGAGTTTGGGTTGCATTGAAAAAATTGCTTTAGGTGTTCTTGACAAAGTAGGAATTGAGCCACAAGTTGAAAGGATTGGGAAATACAAAAGTGCTGGTGATCAACTTACTCGTACAACCATGTCTAAAGAAAATTGTGAGATGCTGACTGCATTGCTTGATAACATAAATGGGAATTGGCTGGATGAAGTTTATTCTGTACAAGGTGCTTTTGCTTTTGATCCTTTTGGCCAATATTGGAATTTCATATAATTTATGAGCCGCTGGCAATCTTTATAGGAAAGAAAAGAGAAAAATTCATGGACGTCATAGATGAAGGGGTCTTTCTCTTAGAAAGGCTGAAAGAAGATGGCTGGATAACCGACATAAAGTATGTTGATGAGGTATAGAACTGCTAATATTTGCTGACTTGTGGTCAAAGTATGTCAGAATATTAGCATCTTGTGCTACAGTTTAAATATTTGAACATTTTGTGGCCTTTCCAAGGTTTCAATTATTTTTCGGTCTGTGATTCTTTCATATATTGCTATATAAGTGAAAGCACACATGAATATCTTTCATATACTACTACAGAAGTTTAAGAAGACTCAAAGACATCATTTAGAAGCATTCTGTTAAGTAATTACTTGGAATCAGTTGATTTGAAACTTTACAGATTTTGATTTTTGTCAATTCTCCTTCAACTTATCCACGGATACAGAGTATAAGACCATCGTTAAAATTTAGTTTATGTATGTTACAAACTTACACTGTCTTTGTAGAAATATATATAATAAAGTTCTTACAGTAAATGTTTAGCCATGCTAGTTTTATTCGTAGTCTGTATCTATCGGCTTTCTCTCTCTAAATATAGAAAAAATTCTTGGTAGCTTTTGTAATAATCTGCAGGCCTTGCATGTTATCTCAATGTTGAAGGAGAGACTTGGAGTGCAGAAGGACAAGAATCTTTCTCTGGTTGATTATAGGTTGTCAATTCTTAAATACGGTGCAAGAGCTAACAATTTGGTGTCCACCACACGTGTCTGTACATGTATTAAAGCTACTAACATCTAGAACTGAGCGCAAATAATATTGCCTTCATCAAAATCTTCTGTTTGGCAATTGCTTCATAATTACACTTTTCAATGGGCCATCCGACTATGTTTACAAACTAGCAAAATGCCCGCGCTGCTGCGGGAATGATTATTTTGATATAAAAAAAATTAGCAATTGTTATAATGTATTTATTTAAATTATATTAATATGTATATTTATGTAGTAGTTTTAATTTTTTAAATTTATTTGCTATATAAGAGCTGCTTATATATATACATTGTATTAAGGTTGCACTTATATGTATTCTAAATTTATTTATAGTATATTAGTATAGGGATATTTTAATATTGTATATATTATAGTGAAAATGTTTAATATATATTGAAGAATAATTATTTTGAAATATATATATATATTTTTGAGATTGCATAATTTTTATTTGATAAAAAAAAATTAGCTTGGTTAATTGCATATTATTTTGTACTTGTTTATTGTTGAGTTGGCCTTTTTTCCCTTAGTATAATCTATTTTATTTAATTTGTTTTATTTTATTTTTTGTATTTTATACTATTCAATCTTATCATTTAGTGTTTTCTAGTTTTGCCTTTTGTGTTTTTTTTTTGTTTGTTTCTGTTATTGTTTGTTAGTCATTTAAAACTTTTGCTTTTTGATTTGACATTCTTGCCCTTAAACATGGTATAATATGATATATCTATAAATTACGACATTGTGTACTCAAGCTTTGTTTTTAGGCTTGGCTTTTAGTCCTGCATTTGGTAACCTGAATGGTTACTTCAATCATCATGCAGGCTATCAAAATTTTCAAGTTTCAGCCCAGTCCAGTATCCAGCATAGTATGGAATAGAGCGTCTTATATTGTTTATAAATCATATCATTGTGCATCTAAGCTCAGATTTGCTGAGCTCCCTCTCTCTCTAAATTTGTCCCTTTTCTTTAGAATTTTCTCTCTCTCTCTCTCTAAAATTTGAAGCTCGTTCTTAATTTTCTAGATCTTTTCCATTGTTTTTTTTGGGATAAATTTGAATCTCATCCACAACTCTTCAACCATCTTTCTTTCTTTCTTGTTTCTTTTCTTTGTTTCCTATGGATCCAAAGTATCATCACCTTAAAAAATACTTCCCATCGCTTTCCCAAAAGGTTCTTAAGCAGAAATATAAGTCTAGTGTCACTCGACTTTAGATTCTCATGCATTTTGGAATCCCAGGTGATGTGAGGATGATGATTGAAGGAAAAATTCGTCCGAGTGACTTCAATTAGAGGGTTGGCCTTCCAGGTATGGGTACCAATCGTAGTGCGATGATAAGAAGGGCTTGTGTCATTAACTCTTAGATGTCACAAACGTGGAGAACAAACTTGTGAGGGTAAGTGTCATTCGCCTGGTTTTGTGTCAATAAATAGGGAAGACAAAATCCATTTCTACAAAGATAGACCTTTCTAAAGAGAACTTGAATGACCTCTATGGTTCTCTTCAGAACCATCCAAGTGGATATGTCCAAGGTGCAATTTCTAATATCTGGCCTAAATTTCATGTAGAAAGAGAACGCCAAAGGAATCTGGCATTTAAAGATCCTGTTTGTCAGTTTGTAAGAAAATTAGATGGTGAGTAAATTTTTAATCTATGGAGGTTGTTTTAGTGTTTTTGGAAAAAATGTATTTTGTGTTTCGAGTGTTTGTTTGTTGTTAGATTGTCACAGTATATGTTAAATAATAAATGTTTATTTTAATTTTATCCTTACAGTAGTTGTTATATATCTGTGTTTATTTTATTAAAAAAACGTTATCTTGTTAGATGCACTATGTGTTTATTTTTGTCGTTAGTTTGAATTTTTAAAATTGTCAAAAGTTGTTTTGATTGCATATTAAAATTGTCAAAAAAGTGTATAGTTAAATGTTTCTTACTTTTTTAAAAGTTCTATAGTTAATTATTGTTTATAACAACTTTCTAGATTCTGTTCTCATTTGTCAAAAAGCTGTACAGTCATGTCAGAGTGTTTTTTGTCACTTTGTTTTCAATTGTCAAAAGCTGTACAGTCCAATTATCTCTTTTTAAATGTTAGTCGATTGCGTGTTTTTTTTTTTTTAAATTTGGTTTGACTTTTTCTAACATATTCATATCTTATTTTCTCAGTTTTCATCTATGCAATATCATATCATATATTCTTTTTCGATCTACACATTTTATTTAGATTCTAAAGTTACCTGCCA
The DNA here is from genome assembly GCA_025403435.1 of Artocarpus heterophyllus. Taxonomy (NCBI): domain Eukaryota; kingdom Viridiplantae; phylum Streptophyta; class Magnoliopsida; order Rosales; family Moraceae; genus Artocarpus; species Artocarpus heterophyllus. The sequence goes on from CM046346.1 coordinate 24,333,774, forward strand.
TCACCTATTTATTATTACTCTTTAGTTCTTTGGTATTTCCATCTTCTTTGATTATCATTCACGACTTAGTCTTTTAGGTAGAGCGGGCTTAAAACAAAAACCAAAAAAAAAAAAAAAACAAGTAGTTTCAAAAAAGATTTAGTCTATCTTAGAAACCAACATGTCTTCCTTCCATTCATCTAGGAAAATTGAAACCGTTTGCGTCTTCTGTGGTTCTAGTCCTAGTAATGGTAAAGTGTACTTAGAAGCCGCAAAATACTTAGGACAAGTCTTGGCATGTAGGAAGATTAACCTGATTTATGGGGGAGGTAGCTTAGGGTTAATGGGAGATGTAGCAATAGCAGCACATTCTAAGGGTAGCCATGTCTTAGGGATTATACCTGAACTCTTAGCTGAAGGAAACCTTTGTGGGAAAACTATAGGTAAGGAAGTGAGAGTTTTAGATATTTCTAATCGCCTTGAAAACATGATTCATAAATCTGATGCTTTCATTGCATTACCTGGTGGTTTAGGCACTCTTGAAGAGTTATTTGCAGTTGCTAATAGGAATATGTTGGGCATTCACTCCAAACCTGTAGGTCTTTTGAATGTAAATGGTTTTTATGATGGTCTTTTAAAGTTTTTAGATTACGCTGTGGAACAAAATTTCATTGTAAAGTCAGAGAGATAAATCTTTGTTATTGCTTCAACAGCTGAAGACCTGCTTGACAAAATGCAAGTTGTTCATCCAGAGTTTGATACTGCAACATCTAAGCCTCATTGGAAAAAAGGAAGTAGCAAGCGACCATTGGATTTGAACCTTAACTTGTAATCTTTTGGTTTTATCTACAACATGTTCGTTTGTATTTCTTGTGTCTTAAATAACTGCTCTCCTCCATGTTTTGTATTTTTATTATGGCATGTTGTTGTAAAAATATTTAGATTCAAAGACTCCAGTGTTGGGATGGCTGAAATTACGGAATAGCCAGTACTCCCAAAACGAATCCCCGTTTAAGGTCCGATCTTTTTTCTTTATCAGTGTTTCTATAATCTCAATGCATGCATGGTTAGGTTAGCCGCTTATATGGAGTATTTTGTACTCTCGAAACGTATCCATATCATGTTTGTAAACTTTCTATGTGTTATTTTAATGGGTGTGTTTAATATAAATAATTGTGTTTTTTATTTTATTATTGTTATTATGCAATATGATATCCTATTTTAATTATACACTACAGTTCAAAAAATGATCAAAGACTAAAAAATGACATGCTAAGCATATATACTTCTCTTGATATATGTTCGAATAATCTTGATAAAAAAATGCATGGCCCTCCTGGCTTAAAAAATCCTGGCTCCACTACTGGTTTCTAAACACTTGTAAGAATGCCCAGTTAGCAGTTAATAGCCATATGGTGTTCTCCCATTTGCCAGTTGTCGCTGTGTAGGTGCTTAGTGAGTGCCAAATTCCTCGCCTTTTTCTCTTCTTTCGCTTGTTCGGCTGGTATAAATTGCCTAAAAGAAATGTGTTGTCTAGTTGGAGTTCATTATCCTATGATTCTCGGTTGTTGCTCTTTCCAAGAAAATAATGAAATAAAAAAATCTCGATGCCAATTGGCAGCAAGAAATACTATTTTGTCATAAAAAATTAGTAATTGTTGCAATATACTTATTAAGATTATATTAATATGTATGTTTATGTAGTAATATTGAATTATTAAATTTATTTGTTATATAAGAGTAGCTTATATATACATTGTATTAAGATCATACTAATATATGTATTTTAAATTTATTTATGGTATATTTACATATGGATAATTTAATATTATACACATTATAGTGAACATGTTTAACATATATCAAAAAATAATTAATTAGAAATATACGGTATTAATTATGATTTTATACATTAGCTTTTTTTTTTTTACTTGCATCATGCTGAGTTGACATTTTTATTCTTTAATGTAATCTCTTTATTTCTTTGGTTTCATTTTTTTTGTCTTTTTATATCATTTAGTCTTGTCTTATCATCTATGCCTTTAGTGTAATCTCTTTATTTATTTATTTATGTTTTTTTTTTATCTTTTTATATTATTTTGTCTTGTGTAATCATCTAGTGTTTCTCAGTTTTGCCCTTAGGCTTTTTTTTTTAGTAATATCTTTTTTAAAAAACATTTTGTCAGTAAGTGTTATATATATATATATATATTTTGAAAGAAATTGTATCTATCTTCATAAATCAGCTATTAAACTTAATAATTGTTCCCTTTTTTTCCCTTTCTCCTTGACCGTTGGACATTTTTTTCCCCTTGGTGTTTATCTAATTCTTTGTTGGGTCTTTAAATATTTCCCAAGAACACAACCGTAGAAGTAAACAAAATTTTTAATAATCTTAAAAAATTACAATTTTTAATTACTTGGTTTTTAAAATTTAGAAGCGAAAACAGGGAAATTTTTTTTTCAAATTAGGTTTGTGGAGAAATTCTTTATGTTTATCTTCCTCTTTTTCCTGTGTATTATATAGATATATATATATATATATATATATATATTTCAAAATTGTTCAAAATGGAAAAATATATATTTTTTCTATTTATAAAAATCGTAGTATATTACTTTCTAACAATTCATTTGCTAAGCCTTTCATTTTATATCTATAGCAGTATTTCTTGATTGTTTTTCAACTTTCACGCTTAGTGGTTTACCATGTTTTCCATTTCTATCAGCTTTTTTTTAGTCATTTTACTTGATAGAAGTTATTTTGAAGTTTTTGCCATCAATTTTATTTTATTTTTTTTTTTGTTTCAGCAAGTGTTATCTTGGTAATTTTGGAACCTTGCGCATAGCAGTGAGAGATAGTGTTCTAAGTAGAGAATTGACACGTTATCTATAATATGAAATAGTATGTCCAAATTTGCTTTTTCATTATTTATCTAATCATTTTATCATAATATATATATCATAAATTTAATTTATAAGAAAATATGATTAGGTCAAAATAAGTTAATGTGAAAGTAAATTTATACAAAAAATTGCAAAGCATTACATTGGCAAATTTTTACAGACCTTATTCGAGAAATATTTTTGTTATACAAATACTTGAAAATTTTTTCAGAATAAAATTTATTTATAGGTAGAGACATACATATATATGGTATTATATTAAAAAGTTCCTTATAATGTTTTATTGCTTTTGTCTCCCTCTTTTCTTCGGTTTTTCGTCACTACAACGTAAAAAAGTCAAGAAATATTAGTAACAATAATTAGTAAGAAATTCAGAATTTAAAATTATATAATTATAAATTAAAGAATTTAGAAGTAGTTATATTACCGGGTCATTGGGCGTTTTTTTGTTGATTCAGTAGTTTTTCCAGAGCTGAAATGATAAAAAAGTCATTATGATATATATTCAGAATAATAAATATTATTTTTAGAAGATATTTATAATATATTAATAAATATGTTTTACCTTGCGATCAACTTTTTTGGGTTCGGTGTCTTTGGATCTATAATCGTAGTGGCTGGAAGTTGTGGCAGTGTTATTGAAGGCTCGGCATCTTCAAAGATTTTTGAAACAACTTCACTTATTTGTGTTCCTCTTTGTTGGAGATAAAGTTGAAAAATTTTTGTTTGTCCTTTTAATTGATCAATGCTCGGTGGGATTATAAATGTATCAGTAAAGCCTTGATCAATTGTTAAGGTGGAGCACGGTGTCTTGATCAATGCTTGTGCGGCTTGTCCAAATATGGTGATGTTCATGTTTCTAGTATTATCTTCGACTTGTGTGTCCAACCTATACCTATAATATATATGGTAATAATTAATTAATATTGTATGTTATTAATTATAATTAGCAAAAGTAAATGAAACTTAGGAAGAAATTATTAGTAAATTTTATTACCATGGTGTGGGTAATGTATTTAAGTTGCCATGAGTATCACACCACTAACCACTACCTGCTTGTTTTAATTGTTGAAAACATTTAGGACATGAATTGTAATACCATCCCTAATTTGTGGAGAATCCAATTATTGTTGCTTTCACTGTATATTTGGCACCCTGTATAAATGAGTAAATGTTGTTAGTTTTGATGATAAAATAAAAAGGTAAAAGTTTTATTAACACTAACCTGATTATTTTCTAGATCCAATGCTATCAATTCATTAACTGTTTTTCTATTTTATAACTTTTGTTCTTCAATTGATTTCGTTGGTGTCGAGGATGCTGGTAGGAAATCAATTTTATGAATCTGGTGGGAAAATCTATGCATGTAAAAGCAAAAAAACAATGAAAAGATAAATAAAATTTTCCAATATGAAGTAGAATAAATTTTAAATTGATTTTGTGTTTTCTTATTACCTTGCTTTTAATGTTGTTGTCTCTGGTATATCTAGATTGATATAAAAAATTGTTGTTGTAGTACTTGATACATATGAGTTTCCTATAATCTCAATATTAAATTAATTAATATGTTCTTTTGGGAATTATGCTTATATATGTAATTGCTGTAATAAATTTTTAAAGAAATACCTAGATACTGTTTGACTAACATTGCTGCAAAAACTGCTACAATTGGTCCCTGAATTGATTTCAAAATATTTTCATCAAATTGTTCTGCTTTTTGTCCCCATAGAGTGACTTGTAGCTGTTCATTTCTGTCATAAAAGTAAAATGAATAAAAGTTAGCGTAAAAAAGTTCAATGGTGCAAAAAATTGTAAGTTTTAAATAAATAATTTTAATTATGATTATGATAAAATGTATATTGAATTTTCTTTACCTTATGTTCTGTATCATTATAGTACGCTTTGGGGTTGGTTTGTTGTTGATGTTTGTTTGCTCAATTCCTTGGACACTTGTTATAATCCCAATAACATCTAATACCAATTAAATACAGAGCTTTACAAATATACATATATATATTGATAAGTGAATAATATTTTAAATTTAGTTAAATGAGTAATAAATGTCACCGCTTAAAATTTCCACGTTGTCGATCCTCTGTTGCAATTGATCGAATTCAATAAAGTAAAATCTATGAAATGGAATATGTGGCAGTTCATCTATAACTTGAGTAAAAGTTGTTGCTTGTCCAAATTGAAGCATTGCATTGTGTGGCACAACTTTGTATCTTGGCCTCCGTTGATCGACATGGAAATTGGTGATGTTATATATTGTACCTAGTTGAATTTTTTTAGAAATGGTTTCTGCATCACGTGTTCGAATTGTTTCTTGAATTGCTCGTGCTATAAATAAGAAAAATGGAGTAGTTAACTGTTTGATAAAACTCAATATAAAATAATTAACAATGTAAAAATCTATATATAAAAAAAGTTACCTCTTCATCAACTAAAAGATAATCAAGGCTTATTAAGCGTCCCATCGTAAAATCATTGTTGGTCCATAATCTACAAATTCTTACTCTGATAGTTCCATATACTTCATTTGGCTTAAGTACACGAATAGGTGTTGTCATTTTTTCTAAATGTCAAAAATAAAAATATTTTGTTAGCATATAAATGAATGATTTTATTAAATATCCATGTCTAAGTAATTATTAATATAATAATTTGCACAAAGAAGCATTATTCAGTACAATTTTACGCTGTATTGTGTAAAATTTCTTTGTACACAATATTTTTTACATGGTTTGGATATTTATTAATTGAATCATGAATTAGTATGTGTAGTCCTTTTGGTGTTGTTGCTCTTGATAAAGCGACATATAGTTGTCCGTGCGTAAAAATTTCATTCTCCAAATACAAACCAATTTTATTTAATGTTTGTCATTGACTTTTATTTATTGTCATAGCATAGCAAATTTTTACAGGAAATTGTCGTCTTTTCAAGGTAAAAGGCCATTTAGATTCATGTACAATCATTTCTATTCTTAGAATATAAACTTTTTCATTGGTGTTATTTGAATTTATGATTTGTCCTTCTATAATTTTATTTGTCAATTGTGTAATAATAAGTCTTGTTCCATTACATAGTCCAATAGATTGATTTAAATTCCTTAATAACATAATAGGAGCTCCAAGTTTGAGATTTAATTCATGTGGTGGTATGCCATTAAAATTTAGAGTATGTAAATATTCTTGTGGATATAAAAGATTAAGCTCATTTATGTTTTCAGATAAAGATACTATTGTATCGTAGCTGTAATATGATTTTAATTCACCAAGTACTAAAGATAACATATAATTATTAATATCATCAGCTGTTTTATTCTTTGGTGTTACTATTGCTCGATGTTTTAGATATTCAATGTTGTTAAAATAATAGTTAAAGTCGTTATATATTACTATTGAAATTTTTTCAATTGGATTTGAGTGATAATGCACTATATATTTTCCTAGAATTTCAATATATGTGGCATCTTCATTTTCTAAATCTCTTATTCCTTCAACGGTACCATTTCCAATATTTAATACCCAATTTGAAAATTCTGTAACTTCTATTTTTTCTTCTTCTGTAATATTTTGATGTTTTACTCTCATGTTTTCTATTAATCTTAGAATTTTAAAATGTGACCATAAATACGAATTGTTTATACTTGCATTTATTATGTGTTCTTTTGTTCCTGCAGGTATAACGGGCAAAATTTGTCGAAAATCACCACCCAGAACAACAGTCATTCCACCAAATGGTTGTTCATAATTATTTTTCAAATCTTGAAGCGTTTTATCCAATGCTTCAAAGCAATATTTATTATTCATAGGTGCTTCATCCCATAGTATAAGTGATGTTTTTTCAATTAATTTTGCCAATTGAGTACCTTTTTTGATATGACATGTAGAATAGTTATCAATTGATAATGGTATTCGAAATCTAGAATGTGCAGTTCTTCCTTTAGGTAATAATAATGATGCTATTCCAGACGACGCAACAGCTAGGAAAATTTCATTATTTGATCTGATTTTTGTAATTATTGCATTCCATAAATATGTTTTTCTAGTTCCTCCATGACCATAGATGAAAAAAAGATTATCTTTTCCATGATTAAGTGATTTTAAAATAAGTTCATAAATATATTGTTGTTCATTGTTTAAATTTTCTACTAATATAGTATTTTCATCTTTTAATTTATTTACATCATAATTAAGTTCCTCTCTCAAAAGTTTATTGCTTAGATCATCTATTAATGATCCAATGGGAAGTGGCAAATTGAAATGTGTTAAAGTTGATGAATTTAAATTTAATAATTTTTCTAATTCATATAGTACAAAATTGTATAATTCTGTTTCAAGTATTTGAAAATTAGGGTTGTTGAATAAAGTTTTGATCTTATGTAAAATATCATCTGTCATAAGTTTCCAATGTTTCTCGAATAATTTTATTGGATTATTTACATTGCAAAATAATAACATTATAATGAATAACTATCGTAATTGGGATGATGTTGACCACGATGAAGCTTCTAATATTGATTCTTCCCATTCTTTATCATTTCCTGATAGACCTAAGGCATAACATGTTGCCTAATATGTTGGATATGTTATGTTATCAATAGTTCGAAGAGATTCATAACTTGCTACACCTTTTTGATGATTTAGTAATAATTTTAGGTAATAAAGCTCCCCAGAACTTGGATGCACATAAAAAGTACGTCCAATTGTATGTCCTATTTGTCTACCAGTGTTTATGTTTAGTGTTCCAAACATATTTAGTAGGGAATTCGTTATAAGTAAGTTCTCTAGCTTTGATATCATGTTTATTAGTTTCCATCCATTCTGTTAGAGTCATTCTATGAATTCCTGGTTGTCTTATTATGTTAGTAAGATGTTGATCCGAGTGAAATGTTACATTTTGCATGTGTGGTAAATGAATTGATAGTCGTTGAATGGCTGGATTCCTGTGATGTATTGGGTTTTCATATAATCTCCACATAGCTTTATATGGTGTTATATATCGACAATTGATATAATTTTTAATTTCATCTACTTCTTCATATGCAATTCGTCCATATTGATCTGTACATAAATTATCTTCTATTACTGCTCTTATCCTATCAGGTCCTTTTGTTAAATATTTAAATAAATATTTTATAAGCATAGATTGAGAACAAATTTCAACATTAATATGAGCATGAAATTTTAAACATAGATATGTATTATAAGGAACTACAAATCTATTGTCTAATTTAATACCTTCTTTTTCTATATAAAAATTTGTATTTCTACGTTTGTAATTGACAAATCCATTTTCTTCAATTGTTGTTTCATTTCTAAACTGTTTCAGAAATTTTCTTGAGCATTTTGAATTTTTCATACATGGAGCATTCGTTTTAGCAACACCACATGGTCCATGTATCATATATTCAGTTACAAAATTATATTCTAATGGATTTTTATTGGGATTAGGTATTTTAGCAGATATAAACTTGTCTATTTCTAGTGGTTCATGTAGCTTTTCATTAGGATGTAACCAAAAGAGGAAATGGCAATGTGGTAAGCCTCGTTTTTGAAATTCGACTACATATGGATCTACAAAACACAATAAAAGGAAAAGACAAAGAAATTGCATTAGTTTTTTACTTATAGTAGATATAAAGTTTTTTTTCATATTAATCAAATCAATTGAGTATTAATAAAATCAACTACCCTGCAACAATCGTTCCAAAGATTTTTTCAGTTTTAATAATGGATAAAATATGATCTAATTTCATTTTGAAAACTCTAGTGATAATATCTGGTCTATTTTCAGGTTTTTGACCTGGAATTTTAGTTAAAGCTCTAGTAATTTCAGGCCATTTGGGATTACATGTAAATGTTATGAACAAATCTGGATTTCCATAGTGTCTACAAATTGCCATTGCATTTTGATAATTTTGAATCATATATCTAGGACTTTCTGTATGGCTAGAAGGGAGGATAATTCTTTTGCCAATTGCTTGTGCATTTGTGTCTCCTCTAGTAATAGCATCTTGAATACCTTGGTAAATTTTAGATCTTAAATTTTTTTGATTCCTTCTAATGTAATCTAATCGATCTTCTTCTACAGAAGCGTATGTATTAACTACATATTGTTGAAATAATCTTCCACCTCTGAACAGAGTATTGCCTTGATTTTGACGTTGTTGTAATTGATAACAATAAAATGCTCTCATAGAAATTCTTCTTTTTTGAGAATTTTTGTTTGAGTTGTTTATATTTGATTTTAAATCAATTCTGTAACCATCTTCTCCATAAGGAAATAATAAAGGATACTGCAAAGCCATATAAGATGGATCTAGCTTCGTAATTCTTTGTAAAGTGTTCGTTTTGTCCTCTATTATAATATCTCTTCCTTGCTCATATTCACCAATGTCTCCAACTATTAAACCACCTATGTCATTTGAAGTGGGTAATTCATATTGGTTGCTATCTGTATATCTCCGACCAATAACTCTTAATTTCAATAAAGGAATGTTGTGTTCTTAATATTTATCTTTAATCATTCGAAAAAGTTGTACTAATTTGTTAGTTTTATTAAGCATTTTGATTAATTTTTCAATTATTGATTTAGTCATTTCTTTGCAACCATCATCAAATGAGAATGTGGCCATTTGATTTTCAACCTCATTTTCCGTATCATATATATAAAGTTGTGCAAATCTTGGAGGATTATTATCATCTGGCAATAGAGATCCCATAAGATGATGTATTTATCCACTTATTTTAAAGATATATGGTCCGTTCGAGTTTTTTTTGTTTGATTCTATATTTGCTCCAAATGATGTAAATGCAAACATTGAGTTGTAAGTACGTATATTTTTTCAAAAATATGTACTAATAGGTCCTCCATGATAATTAAGTAAATTATCTAATATATGAGGAGTTTCTTTTATCAAAGGTAGGATAATTCTTCCATCTTTACAACAAAGATTAAATTTAGGTGGATAGCTATCTTTTATCTGTTCATTTAACCAAAATAGAGCACCACAATGTTTACACGTGTAAGAACAGTCTCCAAGATCGAGATACTGGTTATTGACACCTATTTTAAAAACATGCAAAAAATATTATATTAAAATGTAATACTTATATTATCTAAAAGATTTTAAATTAATTAAATATAATATTTCTTATAGAAAAAAGAATTACTTCTTTTATTGTAATTTCAGGAAGTTGATTATTCTGCTGTTTCAGATGTTTGCCTTTGAGACTTAAACAAATCCAACATCGTATGAAGTCTAGATCGAGAAACATTTGCTCCAGCAATTTCAACATCTCTATCTTGGTCGCTTGGATCTTCATTATTCGTTTGATTAATGTCCAAAATGATACGACGCTTTGAGCAAAGATTTTGTTCTAACGTTTGTTTGGTTTTTCTTTTTTTATTCATCTGTATATTTAGGGAAATTACATTATTTAGGTGTCACGGGGAGAACTAATTTATTTACAAAATCTGATACAAAATACATATACAAAATAAATATATAAATATAATGAAAATTTTTTTTATCAAAATTGAAAGTAAAAATACTTTTTAATTTAGTTAAATTGCTAATCAATATTTTGTTCAAATAAATCTGACATCTATAAAAAAAAAATAAAGAAACCTAAATACTTTACTTTGTAAAAAAAAATAACTAAAGGTATAATTTTAATAAATTAATAGTGTAAAACATAGTCTACTTAATATAATTAAAGATTTTAGACTCGTCTAATTTATTTTTCACATTTATTAGGTGTTTTAATGAGAATTTATTTATATTAATATTAAGATGTTTATTTTTTTCATTTGCGTTTTTTTTTATTGAACAATCTATAAGTATAAATAATTAGGTTTGTTGTTAAGCATTTTAAAATTGAATTAATTAATTCTTTACTGATACTACAATAAGTTTTTGGTCTTTTTGAATATTGTGTATTTTACTATATGAGTTTACTGATTAAATAATCATTCCTTAAGATCTAAAGCAAATTAGCACCATTAAAGAATTAGAATTTTAAGAAATAAATCTAAAAAAATAACAGCTGATTTATTTTATTTATCATTAAGTTTTTTCTTTGTTTTTTTTGCATGTAGAATTCGAACAAAGGTTTTTTTTTGTTTTTTTTTGGTTATTGTAACTTTTTTTTTTAATTTCTTTTGTATCTACATTAATACAACTTAACATGAATTCTTGTTTTGTTGAGATTCTATTGAAGTTTTTTTTTAATTTTATTTGTATTTGATAACTTAGATATTATTAAAAATGTTCAAAATTCTTTGTTTTTAAAAATTAATCTAAGTTCTAAAATTTTAAAATAGCTAACTAATCTCTAAGTGGGATATACAAATCTATAGGAGGAGAAAGATTTTCCAAAGTAGATATACGGAGAGAGTGTTTTACATTTTTTGGTAGAAGTTGAATTTCATGTACAACATATGTACACACATATATAAATATATATATATTGTTTGCTTAAGTTGTAAAGAATGAAAAAAAAAACATGTTTTTTTCATTCATACAAACTTTAGCATATTATTTTACAACAATTTATTTGATGAGTTTTAAAATTCATATACTAATACTACTTGAAACTTCTAATAATAAATGTTGTCATAATCTAAGATATTAACTACAATGATGTACATCATAAATAAATGGAACTGATACAATAAAATGGGAAGAATAATATACAAAAAAATTTTAATTTCAATTTATTATAGCAGCTTTGTCCTTCACAAACAAATTAAATGTTTTCAATAACCAAAATTATAAATAACTATACTACAATTGACAATTTCATTAATTAGATATAAAATAACAAATGAGTAATGTGAAAAATTCTATACAATCATTCGTGGAATAAACAAAGAAGCAAAAAAGAACAAAAAAAAAAAGGAAAAATGTTAATTAAATATTTTTTGACTGTACAATTGTGGCCCAGGTAATATAAAGTTTCGGCAATATATGACAAATAAGATTGCTTACACTTGTATAAAGCTTTTGCACGTACCTGGAAAATGTTTCCTTTTATAAAGCAAACATCGATGGCAACTACAAAAAAGTTATAAGATGTTATAAGGAAAAATATATGTTGAATAAAATATTTATTTGTCCAAAAAATACCAGGCGAATGCGAAGAAGATAGAATATGATAAAAGAAGAAGAAGAAAGAGTACAAATCTGAGAAGGAGGAGCAAAGAACCATAAATAATGGAAACGGATTGTTATGATCATGTATTAATCAATTTAGTTATTTTCAGTTTCATGAAATGGTAGATAACCCAGAATAAAGGAAAAAAGGCCAAGAATAATTCAATTGTAAGATGAATAAATTCACAGCAATGTTTGGGCAAACAATATAAAACCGCACTTATGAATTCAGAATGTTTACTTCATCGTTTCTACGTAGAAAATGTACTAATATGTAAAGGTTTAACTTTCTTAAAATACATAACATCAAGAAGAAAGCTGTATAAATATGTTGAAAACAGTTTTCAAAAGGAAGCAGTAAATAGAAAATAGTACCTATAATAGATTCTAAAGAAGCCTTCAACAGTAACGTATTAGCTCCAGATATGATACAAGAAGTGTAATAAAGACGTTGTAAAAAAGCAAAAGCTGAATAAACTGATTAGAGTAAACAGGTTGAGAAGATAGCAAGAGTCAAGTGGAACTAAGGACAACATATACAGTTTTAAAGTATTTAGGCCAGTTATATTTATAGACAGAAGCATTTAAAAAATTAAAGATGACAGAGATAAGATATTCTACTAATTTAATTAAAATTTAATATATAAGTGGGGACACTGTCATACTAATTTGTATATTACAGGGGATATGTTGGTTTTAATAGTTCTCCACATGTCATTATCTGTTACTATAATAATAAAAAAGGTTCAAGTCAGCCTTGGATGCCGAAACTATGTTCGAAACATATAAAAAACGCGACAACTATTGCGGGGAAGACAAAGGGGAAAAAATCAATAAAAGAAGTTATCAAATAGTTTTTTCAAGCTAACTTAAAAAGTAGTTGTTAGAAATCATTACAAAGTCTTCGGATTAGTTTACAGAACAAAAAAGCTGTCAAAATTTCCTACAGCACTCGTAATAGTTTCCTCAATTATTTAGTTTAGTAGAAGAGTCGTAAACAACATTTTGAAATCATGTCTTTTTTTTTCTTTTGTTTTTTTCCCCCTTTTTTTAAGCAACTTTCCTTATGCATGGGTCCATGAAGATAAGAGCGGGTCAAGAAGTTGAATTATTTCTAAAGCAACTTTCCTAATTAATATATATTTTTTTATAGAAAGATTCCCCTAATTATTACTATCTTATCTTTTTATATAGATAAGATATAGAAAGACTCCTCTAATTATATAAATAATATCTACATCTTAACTGTTGCTTGTCTGACAATGAAAGCCTCGAAGCTCTTGTGATATTGTTATGAAGATCCTGTTTTGGGAGGCCAAACTTTTTCAACAAATGCAATAATTATAGCATAAATCCAAAGTTTTCTACAACGCTCATTATAGTTTCCTCAATTATTCAGTTTTAATACGTCTTATCAATAGAAGAGTCCAAACAGCAAGTCAGATTAATAGACTATCTTCGATTCAATTCGATCCCGTATCTGTTTTGTTTACTGTTAGTCTTAGTATCTTTTGTTTAGTGCTTTCCTTGCTGGCTTACATTGTTTTGTTTGTTTATTATTTTGTTGGTTGAACGAAAGAGAATTAAATAGGGAAAAAAAGTAAAAAAGAGAAGGTCAGGAAGGCATTTAACAGACCTAGATTATGTGGTTTTGCAGTTGCAATGGAGAGATTAGAAAGTTCACCTAATCCTTGACCTGTATTGACAATGTTCAGCAAAAGCATAACAAAATTTGGGTCCTTGGTATAAAGTTGAAAAATTTAGGCTTTAATGCCTTGCGCTTGGACATTACATGACAATAAAAAAATCACAAAGGATTTAGACTATCACAAATATACTATGTAAGAGAAACAAAACGACTACTTTAGATCTAGAGCTACAACCAAACTTTCATCAATATAAATATCACAAATCAGCAACGCGATACATATAAATCACCTATCCGATTGAATAAAAGAACAACATACCATTTTTTTCCACTTACATGAGAATTAATAAAAAAAAGTTGTTAGGAATCATTAAAAAAGTCATTGGATTAGGTAAAAAAAGACAAAATAAGGCCCTTTTTTTTAAACAAATCTTCTTGATATTGATAGGATTTGACTTCATAGTGACTAAGATGATTACAATTTCTTGCTTGTATATGAACATTTGCATAATACCGCATGCAAGAAGATCATGAAATAAAATGGCAATAATACATAAAACATTGTAACAACATAAATTCATAATGTTTTTAGAAAAGCACAAAATTCAATTGTAAGCATATATATGACAGAAAAGAACAACATTTTTATAGCTATGCACTTTAACAATGGAATACGCTAAAAAAGAAAGAAATTATAGATATATATCATTATATCTTTATAGAAGAACTAAGAAAAAAATCACAAAGGATTCAGACTGTCATAAAGGGACTATAACATAGAAACAAAATGACTGCCATAGATCCAGAGATACAACCAAAATTTCATCAGTATAAACATCACAAATCAGCAGCGTGGTACATATAAATCAAATACCCAATTGATTAAAAGAACAACATACTTTTTTTTTTTCCAATTACAAATCCGAATGACAACCTGTAAAAAGATTCTTCTAGAAAAAACAATAAGCTGAAATCAAAAGCAGAGCAAACAAAAAAGAAAACTAAAGACAAAGAAAACACATGAATTAGTCTTGCAACTACAAACAGCCAAAAAAATCATAAATTCTTTAATTTTTCAAAGAAAAGACAAATTAGGTAAATATTAAATGACAGAGAATATTAAAGCCTTGCCTCTTTATTTGAAACTGCATTTCCATTTACCGAAGCCCAAAAGCAAGGATCTTCACCAATGCAAGCTTTTGTTCGTGCAAAAAGTTAAAAAAAATCAATTTTTTTCAAATTGTTTTTTTTTTAATTTGGGAAAAAAAGATGGGAAAAAACTCTTTTGTTCCTTCAAATTCTTTTCCAAATTAACAAACTCTCAAAAGACCAAACCTTTTTTCTCCAATTCTTTCTACCTCATTCGTCACCGATTTCTCCATCAATGCCGCTATTCCAACCAAGTATGGAAGCAAGACCCCAGCAGAAATAGCCTAATTTATAATGATGTATAGTAAAAACGGAATAATTGGTAGCTTTTTAGTAACTTTAACCAAATAGCCTTTAGTACGGCCAAAACGAATAACTTATTTGGCTCTGCTGCTAACAATTTCTAATTTAAAAAGTGGAAGAAGAAAGAAAGCTTGAATATATTATACTTGCTGGAACATTCAGCTCACCGGAACATACAAATCCCCCTCGTGTTTATATTATTTTATTAATTCAACTCTTTTTAGAGAGCAGAATAGGGAAACAAACATATTCTTGTTCAAGGAATCGCCAACCACCCCTGCACTGCACAAAAATTATAAGATCTAATCACAGCATAGCTATACCACAAATTGACATGAATAAAAATTAAAGGTTTAAAACTTTGTTCTCAAAATCTAGTGCTAATTATACTAAGACAATCATTAAACACTAAAACAGACAAAAAAAAAATCACTAAGATCAAAGCTTTGAAAATATGTTTTTAACCAGGCAGCGTTCCATCTAAACACACTTTTTTTGTTTTACAACCAAACAAACAAACTTTACTTTTATTAGATAGATAATGTTACTAACTTTTTTCTTTTTCCTGAGGTCTAATCTGTCAATGTAAAAAAAAAAAAGAAATGGTATATACAGGCGTATGAACAACTTAACCGGCTCTGATTTTGGTGTTTTTTGCTTTTCCAGTGAATCGGTGCATACGTAAGTAAAACAGAAACAAAGAAGGCAAAAGAAGAAGAGAATCTGAGAAGAAAAGGAGCAAAAAACCCCAAAACAAAGAAGACGGAAGAAGAAGCAAAAAAAAAAAGAAGAAGAAAGAACAGTCTGACAAAAAAAGGAGCAGCTTTTTTTTCCCTCCTTTAGTAGTATTAAGAATAATCAAGGACAAAGAAGTTAAACAACATGGCATAGAATCGGCTTAGCGGGAAAGACACTATACATAGTACACTGATTTCCACTTCTCTTTAGTATATAAAACAAAAGTGTTTCCAAGTCGAGCAGTTGTTTTCCCCTTTTCTTTAGAAAAAAATTTAAAAAAAGTTGTAATTATCCGTATGACCTACTACCATAATATACATTGTTATTTGTACAGTGTTTTTGAGTCATGATGAGCAGTTGTTTTCCCCTCTCCTTTAGTATATATAATAATGTGCAATTCCAGTCTTATGCTCAGGATATATGCAGACTTTAATTGTTGAGTCTACTTTTTATAACTCATGTTTCCTTAATAATATAGTTTTTTCACTCTATAGTATGGGGCGTGGTATCATAGAGTTGATTGTTTCCATTTCGAAGAATGAAAAGAAAAATTCCTATAATTTGTACATTTTAGGTCTATAAATTTATGTGAAACTTCCTTTGGGTTAAGCAGGTTTGTTTTTTGTTCATTATTTTCACTCTTTTTAAAATGTTTACTATAATGCCAAGGAATGTCATGTTCTTGCTCTTTTGTTAATATGGTGAATGCTCATGGTGTGCGTTTTTCTTTCCTTTTATTTCCTGTAAAATCTCAGTTGTGTTCGTTATTGATTTTTCTGGTCACCATAATGCTTCTTTAATTCTTTGGATATATTCTTGAACGTGTAAGTAATTTTTTGGTGATGACTGACGCATAAGAGTACATAGGCATCAGGTTGCCAGGGAAATGAAAACAAGGCGTACATAGGCTTCATGGTTCTAATTTTTCTTAAATCCTGATGTGTGAAAAATTTTTGGTCTTCTTTCTATTACTCGTTCTCCTGTTAATCTAATCCGTTAATTGATGAAGCGCATTTATCTGTATGTACTGCTACTGTTTTCAATGCAGGAAATATTGTAATGTTAGGAAATGGACTCTTGGCTTGGTAAGTGGTACAGAATCACAGATGACTCTTGGCTTGGAAATGGACTCTTGCCTCAGGGAGTATTAGTCGCACACGGAGTCCCTTGAGCATCTCAGGTTCAGGAATTATTGGGGAACAGTTGATTGAGAAGATTCCTAGTGTTAGAGGTACTTGATCTTAAGAAAGATAATTGATTTATCTTAATTTATGAATTCAGTGACCTGAAGATACTTGCGTTTACTACTGCATACTTTACTTATTGGTACTGCTAAATTTCATCTTCTCTTGATACATGCTCTTCCTAATTCCCTACGCAGAGTCGAAAAGATATAAAGCTGCTATCATCCGGATTGACAGCCCTGGAGGTAATGCTTTTACTTCTGATTTGTAAGTAAATATTACGTTGATACCACGTAGAGCGGATCAAGCATTCAATCATAGACTTAGACGTTTCTTTGATTGATTTTTTATTTTATTTTATTAATTTTTTAAGACTAAATGTTAGTGCATTCCATATTTCATTTCAATCGGATAAAAACCCTATTTGCATTTTGGTATAATTTATAAAATGATTTTACTGAGCAATTTTCTTGTAGCAGTTAAGGGATGAAGAAGTACCACGATCTGATGAGCCTCTCAAAAAGTTGTTTATACCCTAAAAACCTCTTCTTATATGGCATGTTATATGGACAATATCTTGAACTTTTCTCGTCGTCTTAGATACTTACAAGCTGTAAACATTGTAATATCCCTTTATAATGAAAGCAAACAGGGTGCCTTTGTTAGTTTGCATAAAAGGAAAAGAAGAAAAATTGGTGTTACGGGCAACTGATTGTCCTGTTGTGTTTATGTCTTGCAGAATGTGGAGGTAGATTAGATTTTTGGCTGCATCAAAACCTTTATCGCATCCATGTCTGATTTGGCAGCAAGTGGAGGATACAATATGGCGATGGCAGCACAGACAATTGTTGCGGAAAATCTAACCTTAACTGGCTCAATTGGAGTTGTCACAGGTGAACTCCAGTTCTGTTCCTAGTCAAATAGAAAGTAAAAAGATGTACGTTGACTACTAGCTTGAACAAATTTAGATATATCTGACATCATGATTTCTTTTTCGATTTTGACAAGAAAAGGGAAATTTTTTTTTTTTTTTTTTTTTTGGTTTTCTATTGCCCCTTTTTGGTGATGGGGACTGGGGATGGGACTTGGACAAAATAAACAAAATTAGTATGAATAGGAATGAACTAAGTGCCACAGCCCCTTCAAGGAAACCAAATCGTCATGCCATGCTTCGTCTCCTACTGATTAAAGCAAGACAGGACCTATCAGGCGAATCAAAAGGCTTTTCCACTCTTCTTTTTTCCCCCCCTTCTTCCCCATTCTGCATGCGCTTCGTGTGCTAAAGTATTATAGGTGATTTGGCTAACATGAATGCTGATTATTTCGAATGTTCATACTCATTCAAATGCGTGTGACTTTTTCTGTGTAGGGAAGTTCAACCTTGGAAACCTTTATGAGAAGATTGGATTCAACAAGGAGATCTTATAAAGGGGAAGATATGCGGAGCATCTTGCAGCTGAAAATCGACCTTTCAGGTAAGACACCCTGTCACATTTTAGGTATCTTTCTTTATCAAGTAAGAGGCGATGTTATAATTGGGCTTTGCATACCTCCCTAACGTGGGGCATCAAATTAAAGCAGGGTGACTGCATTGATGCCTTATCTATCTTTTCCTACTTTGCATTGCATCGTGCGTCATGTTGTTCAAGTTACAAATGAATGTATGTGACCAGGCATTACCAGAAATTGCTCTCTCTGTTTTCTTTTTCCTTTCTTTAGCAGAAGGAAAAAAATGTGTATGCAGCTATTTTGGTTGGATATCCTTCTATATATTAATTTGGGCGCTGTTAACTTGCAAATGACACGTATTAAAGGATTCAAATAAAGGTGTCAAATTGTGTTGGTGCATTATTTTTCAATTCATTCCAGTTTTTCATTTAACCTGTATTTGATTCTACAATCTGCCTTTATTTTGGTTAAGAATATTGAATCTTAAGTTCCTTACAATTTCCAATGAGAATGTTGTCTAATAAGAGTGAACTTTTTGAAGGAAGAGGTGCTACAGATGCTTCGAGATTACAGAGCTCAAGCCAGTAAACAAGATTTTTATTAACCAAATTCTACTAGGAAGATCGAGAAATAGATATCATTTGAAATTGAATAACATGTGTCCCTGTGTTCAGTTCTTTCGTGTGTTTTCAGACTGTTATCCTGTGTGTGCTTGGTTAGTTGGTTCTCAGTCTTTTGGGCTTCTCTGTTGCCCTGTGTTGGTGTGGTTTTGTAAGGCTTCTTGCCCTTTCTTTGGTTAAATGGAGGTTTCAATTTAGCAAAAAAAAAAAAAAAAAAAAAAAAAGAAGAAGAAGAAGAATAACATGACTGGGTACGTTGTGTTCGGGTATACAATGATCTAGATAAGGCTTTTGATGTAGGACTAAAGAGAATAATAAGAAAACACAGAAAGTGAGACGAGAGGAAAAAGAGAAGATGGTCAGGGAGGAAAAGGGAAGGACAAAGACAATAATCTGTAATATCTTTCAATTAGGCGTAAATGAACTAAATCTATGACAGATTGGCCCTTTAAAATAGAAAATTTAACTTAAAATACTGTTGGGAAAGAAATCATGCTTTGATTAAAAAAAAGAAAAAAAAACTCAACCCTAAATGTAGAAAGTTCCTTGAAACTAAAGATATAAATCCTTGTCCTCGTGCCTATGAGTAACATAGTTCTTTAGGCCTACTTCAAGATCCTTGTCACTTCTGCATTACTTAACTGTGACACTCGAAATCTGAATACAGTGCTAACAAACCTTCACTCTTATTCAGACCAGACGAAGCAGAACTCTTTTCCAGATTCACGCAGAGGGCCTATCATCAATTTGGGGACAAGGCTGCTTATTCCCGGTCAATGAGTGTATACTTGCCATTCCCATTTTTCATTCTGTTACCACTCCCTCTATAATAATGCTTTTTTATAATCTAACGCCTGTAATTCCTCTGTCTTTGTATATTCAGGTAGATGAAATGGAGGAGGTTGCACCAGGGAGAGTTTGGACTGGAATTGATGCAGTGTCATGAGGCTTGGTCGATGCCATTGGCGGGTTTTCTCGGGCTGTTGCAATTGCAAAACAGAAGGCCAATATACCTCAAGACAAACAGGTTTGGTGATGAATAATTTTCATCCGTGGATTATTCTTTCTTTTCATAATGCATGTGTTTGAAGAATCGGTTCAAACCAATTGGTTTGATCTCAAACAGTCTAAAGCTCTTTATTGTTAGATGTAAAGCTGTCTAATTGGTTTGAACTCAAACAGTCTAAATGCTCTTTATTTTTATTTTTAGATGTAAAGCTCTCTATGCTGCAGTGTTTTAAACCAATTGGTTCAAACCAAGATCCCTAAACAACCTAAACATGTACGAGTGTTGATTATTAGATGTTTTCTATTTTAACGTTGTATAGTTTTGCATGTTCTGGTCCTTTCCTACATTCTGTTTCGATGACGGCGTTTGGATGGTGTCAGGTTACGCTTGTTGAGCTCTCAAGACTGTCCCCTACCCTACCGGAGATTTTAACTGCCATAGGAAGTACTCTGGTTGGAGTTGACACAACAGTGAAAGAACTGTTACAGGACTTGACGTTTTGCGATGGTTCAAGCCCGAATGGACGGAATTTTGTTTCTAAGACTGGAAGGAACTTCTAAAACCAATCCCATCTTCACTTTACCGAAGGATTATCTCAGTTCCCTATAAGGCCATATAAAGCCATCTGTTCTTTTTCTTGGAAACCCTTGTGCTACATTTGGTAAGAGGGCAAAAAAAGGGAGGGATGGAAAACATGATAAAATGTGAATGAGGGCAATATGTAAAACAAATAAAAAAAAATGTGAATGAGAGAACGAAGTTGGGATGATTATTTATTTTTTTTATTTTTATCATATTGTTTGATTAGGTAGGAGAAAAGACGATAGGTGATACGGGATATAATTCGAAAGAAATATGGAATTTAGGGAGAGGAGGAATGAGAAGAGAAGAAGAACAAAGGAAAGAAGAGAACTAAAAATAGAAGAGCAGAGTCAGAAGAACAAGAAGTCGAGAGGAGGGACTGGAAATCTCAATTTCATTAATCATCAAAACTTTGAATAAGAATTACAATCACCAATCTATCAATAGAGATCTTAAAAGATAAATGTAACTAATTTGAGATAATGTTACGAGATAAACACAAATATAATTTCAAATTAAATACTGAAGTTAAAATATAATGCTAATAAATAGCCATTCAAATTTAAATTACATATCTAATTTTGTGCATCATCATTCTCTCCGAGTCGAAGAAACTCGGCTCCGGCAAGTTTGAAACGTCAAAGAATTACAAGCGATAATCTGAAGCACGAGAAATCTCTCAGGTCGAACACTCGGGCCTTTTGAGCAACACAGTTAGAAAACTATGCTACCTCATTGAAAATGAATTCCATAATTAAATTAGAAGTAGATCCACTTTCAACAACTGATTTAGAGGAATTGTATTCAATGGATTTGAGAAGAGGCGATTCAGGATCAACAACAGGCTTAGGACAAAGAAGTCTAGGGGATATGTACTAGAGATACAACAATGGGCTAGGGCCTGTTGGCTGGCATGGGCACGTCTTGATACAATGATGGGCCAGGCTAACACAGAACGTCACTGTTCAAAGTAAGGCCCGTGCCATAAATATTGGTGGGCTGGACCGTGCCAGTATATATCGGCCCATGGGCCGGCTTGACACGGCCCATGAAAAATCATGGGCCAAGCCGGGCATGGGACGGGTCGGGCTGGCACGTTTAGGCCCATCATGGCCAGTCCATCTTAGCCTGTGTAAGGCCCATATAAGCCCATATGAGCCAGCCCACCGAAAGCCCATTGTGACTCAATTTTATTTATAATATATATATTTTTTGTTTTTTAGCAATTTTATAAACATCTTATATATAATTATCCTGATTGTATTCTTTTTTCCTCACTAAAGTTTTGTCCCACTAAGTTTTTCTTGAAAAGGTTTTTAATGAGGCAATCGTAAATAAAATATCCATTTTCATATTTTCATTGACTATTCAAACTTTTATATTTGTTAACTTGTTTAAAAATTTAAAAATTAAAAAAAGTAAAAATTGTATGCGTAGATAGGCTGGCCCATCTAAACCCACGATGGGCCAAAATGGGCCTACCCATCCTAACTTATAGATGAGCTCGAATGGGCTAGCCCATTCAAGGCCCACGATATGACCCAACCCAGCCCACGGCATGGCCCTACATGGCCCACGTAAAATTGGCTCGTGGTGTGGGCTGGGTTTAGGTAATTCTAATATGGCCTGGCCCGGCCCGACTAGCTAGGCCCACGGCCCACGTGGGCCTAAGGAGTGTTAGAAAAATAGTATGCAGCAGAATTTTAAAAACTTTTTATATAAGAGTATTTTTTAAAACATAAGTTTGACACGCTATATGCATAAATTCACCAGATCTTACTAACCTTGTAAATGCTGAAAAGCTCCTGTAGTTTGTGAAGAGATGTGTGTTCCTAAAAGACCTCAACCAACTGGCCTTCTTTGCTATTCTCTATCCACGACCGGTGTGTGTATGGGCATACTCGTACAGCTCTTTCACCAGGCGACTCTCCTTCCAACCAATTAAGAAATAACTAAAGCTATAGTTTGTGATTTGTGAACAACAGCTCTCCAGGGAGTTGCAAAGTCTCACCAGCAGAGTCTCACTCTAGATTTCTCAATTGATCTTAAAAAAAATGAGTCTCACTCCCCTTTTATATAGTGGTTAGGCCCAAGAGTCAGTCCTTATCAGATAAGGCCTCGAAAATTTGAATCAAAATCAAATCTGAAAAAATATCTGATAAAATTCGTGTGGAAACACATGATTTATTTAACGTTAGGTCAGTAGGCCGAACTTCCAAATCAACCTGCCGAACTTGCTCCATCGGTAGGCCAAACTTCTGATAAATGATCCCTGCAAATCTTTATTTTTCACCTGAGATTCTTGGGATAGAGCCTCAGTTTTAATTCAAATAACCCAATAGAGAAGTTATCTAATTAAAACAGTTATATCTAGATAATCTCTTGGAAAATAAATATTCCTGATAATTCAACAAGTTTATCTTAAATTAATTTTATCCAAAATTAATCAACCAATAAACAATCATGAATTATCTAATCCTGATAATTCAACAAGTTTACCTTGAATTAATTTTCACAAAATTAATTTATCCGATAAACAGACATGAATTATCTGATCTTATTAAATTTTCAGTCAATATGATAATTTGACACAAGTTCCCAGTTATTGGAAAAATACGCTGTATCGTTACAGGATTTTTATGAGCTAGCAAGGGGACCTGATGGACCTATATAGTTCAAGTTCCCAATAATTATGAAACCCAATATCCTAGATATACATTTGATAATTATTAACTCCAACGCTACTTCACTAAAAATTCAGAGCTACACTCTCGAACCATATAAAATTACGAAGCCCGTATAACTAAGTCTCCATGACATATCATAATGTATCGTATCCCCATAGGATTATCCATAATCGGCTTAAGGACAAGTTCTTTCTTATCTTTCTGATTATTTTTCTCTTACGTTCCATTTTCTCACAATCGGAAAACTTACCATCCAAAGACAGTATACCATTCGATTACACCTATGTACCCAAATGGTTAAGCGCTTTAATTTTTTAATTACAGGATAACGCATATAAGAGGATATCAACTACTTCTAAAGAAGAGCTATGGATTCCATATCTATGAATAACAAGTCTACGCTATCAAGAGTTATGCCTCCAATGTGCCGTCATGCGTACCACTATTAAAATATGGATGTCACCTTTTGGTATATCAAAAGGCATAAGTCAAGACATTGGGCCCACTATTCATCTCAGGATTAAGATACAATACATATGATTGTCTAAAGTGAATTAGTTTTCTGAGATAGAATTATTAATTCAAATCAATTCATTTTATGTCCCGATCCAACATATTGTCATCTATGACAATGTGTCAATGTATCTATTCACAGAGTCTACATTCGACGGTTAAGACAAGCCATCTGCCATTAGAGATATAGACAACATAGCAATCTTTGTATGAATAAAGCACCCAACTTTATTCCCTCAATTGCAATTCTTATGATTTAGACCGTCACCTTAAGAATCGTGTCTTGCACATAATTTGTCCATTATATGCCTAATTCTTAAAGGTTTAGATTGATAGTCCTAGACTTTTGTTTGCTTAATATACATTTAACAAATATAAATGTAAAGAAGATAAGATTTGGTATATAAATAATAAATAAATTTTTTATTGATAAAAATGTATCTATAAACATATTACATTTGTACTCCCTAGGACATACATATTTAACAATCTCTCACTTGCACTAAGTGAGTAAATATGAAAAATCTCACATCCCCATAGCTTCCACATGCCTCTCGAAGACTCTTCCAGTAAGTGTTTTTGTGAATGGATCAGCTAAATTGTCATCTGAAGCAATTTTGCACACAGCAACATGCCCGCTTTCTATGAAGTCCTTTATCGCATGATACTTCCGATCAATATGCTTACTCTTCTTGTGAAATCTTGGTTCTTTAGCATTAGCTACCGCTGCATTATTATCATAGTACAGTGATGCTGCTTTATTAATACTATGAACTACCTCAAGATCCCCAAGGAACTTGCAGAGCACACTGCTTCTTTTGAAGCATCACTAGCTGCTACATACTCGGCCTCCATCGTTGAATCCAAAGTGCAATCTTGCTTTACACTTCTCCAACTATTGGCACCGCTGCCCGAAGTAAAAACAAAACCTAAAGTCGATCTCCTAGAATCCAGACAGGATTGGAAATCCAAATCAGTGTATCCTAGAGGAGTTAAGTCCTTACCCAAATACACAAGCATATACCCTCGAGTCATTCTCAGGTACTTTAAAATATACTTGACCGCAACCCAATGGTTCGGTCCTGGATCTACCTGAAATCGACTTACAATCCTAATTGCATAATAAATATCAGGTCGTGTGCAAAGCATGTCATACATGAGACTACCTACTGCCAAAGCATAAGGCACATTCTTCATGTATTCTCTTTCTTCCTCAGACTTTAGAGAGCTTTCTTAGAAAGAATAATTCCAGACCTAGATGGTTGCCCATCTTTCTTGGAATCATACGTTACAAACCTCCTAAGAATCTTATCTATGTAGCCAGCTTGAGACAAAAATATTATTCGATTCTTCCTATCCTAAAAGATCTCAATACCGGGAACAAAATTAACCTCACCCAGGTCTTTCATGTCAAACTACTTGGTCAACCATAATTTGACCTATGACAACGCTCTAACGTCATTGCTAATTAGCAGAATGTCATCTACATAAAGCAGTAAAAAAACCACATTTCCATCCTTAATTTGTTTATACACACATGTTTCATCCACATTTTGTGCTAACCCATAATTCTTGATTACTTGATCAAATCTTATGTTTCAAGAACAAGAAGCCTGCTTAAGTCCTTATATTGACTTTAGCAGTTTACAAACCTTACCCTTCTGACACTTGACCTTGAACCCGTCCGTTTGCTCCATATTTATGGACTCATCAAGATAGCCATTTAGAAAAACCGTCTAGACATCTATCTGCCAAATCTCATATTTGAGTGTGGCAGCTATGGACAAGTGAATCCGGATGGACTTAAGCATCGCTACAGGCTAAAAGGTTTCCTCGTAATCGATCCCTTACTCTTGCATGTATTCCTTAGCCACTAGTCTAGCCTTAAAGGTTTCGACCTTTCCATCCACTCCTCTTTTTCTCTTGTAGATCCACTTACACTTTATGGGTTTTACCTTTTCGGGAAGATCCAAAAGCTCCTAGACCCGATTAGTTTCCATAGACTTCATCTCTATGTTCATGGCTTCTGTCCAGAGTTTCGAATCAACATCTTCCATAGCCTCTGCGTAAGTGTAAGGATCCCTGTCATATTCATCCGGTTTAACCAAGAAGGCCTCACCATTGAACATATATCTCTCGGGTTGATGCTCGATCCTCCCATTGCACCGAAGCCCCTTAGATTGTTGTTTGGGTTCATTTGGTTTTTCTACACCGATTGGAGTGGTTTCTACTAGAACCCTAGAGTGATTGAATCACTCCTCAATTCCTTGAGCACCACTTTGCTTCGAGGCTTAAAGTTTTCTATGTAACTCTCCTCAAAGGAAGTTGCATTAGTTAAAACCACGACTTTATTTTCTTTTGGGTTATAAAAATAACCCCCTTTAGTCCTTTTTGGATATCCTACAAACACACAAACTTCTGACCATGCTTCTAACTTATTCGCATCCCTAAACAGAACATGAGTCGGACATCCCCATATGCGAATATGGTTTAAGGATCTCTTCTTACCTGTTCACAACTCGTGAGGAGTTTTAAGAACCGATTTTGAAGGCACATTGTTCAAAAGATAACATGCGGTTTGTAGTGCATATCCCCAAAAGGATAAAGGCAATGATGAATAACTCATTATGGACCTGACCATGTCCAACAAAGTCCTATTTCTTCTCTCTACTACACCATCTGCTGTGGAGTGCCCGACGCAGTTAAATAGGATAAAATCTCATTCTCTAATAAGTGTTCCAAGAACTTATCAAAAAGGTATTCACTACCTTGATCGGATCGAAGTGTCTTTATGGGTCTACCTAATTTCTTTTTCACTTCAGCCCAAAACTCCCTG
Organism: Artocarpus heterophyllus; assembly: GCA_025403435.1. NCBI lineage: Eukaryota > Viridiplantae > Streptophyta > Magnoliopsida > Rosales > Moraceae > Artocarpus > Artocarpus heterophyllus. The sequence continues at coordinate 24,360,542 of CM046346.1, forward strand.
AACTTGTCAAAAGTTTCGCTTTTGTAGTGCATCAGGTACACATATCTATACCTTGAATAATTGTCAATAAAAGTGACGAAGTACTCATACTTTTCTCGTGCCCGGATGTTTATTGGTCCACAAACATCACTATGCATAAGTTCTAAAACCCTTTCGGCCATATTACCCTTAGACCCGAATGGTGTTTTGGTCATTTTACCCTCCAAACAAGGTTCACATTCTGGTATATATTCCACATTTAAATGACTTAAAGGTCCATCCCTTACTAACCTTTGAATTCTATTCAGGTTAATATGACCAAGTCGCAAATGCCAAAGATAAGTCTTATTAGAGTGGGGAGTTTTAAGTCTTTTAGAATTATTATCATTCATCTCAGCATTAAGCAATAAGTCCTTCTTAGGTTTGATAAAATATAGATTATTTTGCATCCAATCAGAATAAATAAAAGATTTATTTTTGTGAATCACCACTTTATTATTAAAAGAAACCAAATAGGAGTCCTTAGATAAATAAGCTACAGAAATTAAATTCATTTTAAATTTAGGAACATAAAAACAATCTCGCAAAATTAAACTCCTATAATTATCAAAATACAAATGGACTTTTTTCACTGCTTCAGCTAAGACCAAGGATCCATTACCTATCCAAAGCTTGAAGTCTTCAATATAATGATAGAACTTAAGGGTCTGTTTGGTAAATGGATTCGAATTAGTGATTTGATTTGAGTTAGTGTGATTTGAATTAATATTTGAGTTAGTAATTTGAATTATTATCCAAATTGACGTTTGGATGTGCATTTAAGTTTTAATCTAAGTATAGAATAAAATTGAAATTTATGTTTGGAGAGGTAGTGGAAATAGTTTTTAATTTACTAACAAATATAATAAAATCTTAATATTAATTGTTCTAAAAAAATATGCAATATGGATCTTAATTTATTCCTCTCTTCACTAAGAACATAATGAAAAAAGAATCATCTCAATTGGATATCAAATGAAGAAGTTATGATTTTTTTCCTCAAATATAAAGGTGAAAGAATTTTAGTTTTTAATGTAGGAGAGATATTCGAGTATCAAAAATTTAAAAGGGGAGTAAAACTTAGAAAACTTAGATTCTTGATACTCAAAGGATTTGGAGTTTGGGAGAAACAAACACATATCTAAAAGATTCTTGATACTTGAATCCAAATTTGAATATATTAAGTACCAAAAGTATTCTAAACAAACAACCCCTAAATATATAAATTAAGCTTAATTTTTGTTGATCTAGAGCTCTAGAAATGGTTGTACGAACGATATGCGATCTTTGAGGATGTTAACACTATTTATAAGGTGTTTGAAATGTTGGTGGAAACCGTTGGTTAGAACTACTTTTACTGTAGTATGTGATAATTATACACTATAATGAATCTAAATTTTAATCTATTAAGTACCAAAAGTACTCTAAACAAACAACACCTAAATATATAGATTAAGCTTGATTTTTGTTGATCTAGAGTTCTAGAAATGGTTGTACGAACGATATGTGATCTTTGCGGATGTTAACACTATTTATAGGGTGTTTGGAATGGTGGTGGAAACCGTTGGTTAAAACTACTTTTACTGTAGTATGTGATAATTATACACTATAATGATTTTTTTATTGTTACTGTAGTATGTGAGAGCTTTATACTGTTTTAATTAAAATGGTTGTACGAACTATATGTGATCTTTGCGGATGTTAACACTATTTATAGGGTGTTTGGAATGGTGGTAGAAACCGTTGGTTAAAACTACTTTTATTGTAGTATGTGATAATTATATACTATAATGATTTTTTTATTATTACTATAGTATGTGAGAGCTTTATACTATTTTTACTGAAAAAGTGATAGAAACTACTTTTACTAAACACAAAATTATACTACAACAAAAGACAAAATGATGTCGCCTCTTCCAGGTCGGTCAACACATCCGACCAACGCAAAAGCCTTTGGCATCCGCCGTGGAAAGTGGGAAAAAACAAGCTTTGACGTCGATCCATTAAAACCAATGTTAAAGATCTATATTTCTTTTATTTTGCGCCTGGCTTTGTGTGGCCCACATTAAAGTGCTTTTCCGTCTTAGACGATGTTGAAAACTGGGCAAATGAGTTTTTCAAAATAAAAAAAAAAAATTGGACGAATGATTCAAAATTTAAAAGTTAAAACTCTTTTATTTTCCCACTACTTTTTCACCTCTTTCTAAATTCTTCTACCACTTTTCAATTTCTTTAGCACGTCAAACTTTTCTATTTTTGAACTCCCGTGTATCCCACTATCACTTGAAGAAAACAATGTTGATATCACTTTGTTCAAGGCCTGTCTCTTTCTTTGAAAAGCAAAAATGATCTCTTAAACTCTATCTTTCTGACAATCAAAGTTCTCTCTTAAATCTCCATATCTTTTATTCGATTTTTGTATTCGCTCGATCACACGCGAGGCTAATGGAGGCAAGAAGATGGCACTTCTCCACGGTGCAGCTTGCGGAGATCTCTTGGCTCATGACCGGTGGGGGAGGATGGTGAAGGGTAGTCGCGAACGGAGGTGGACCGATCTAGCAAGTGGAGGGCTATGAGTGGATTTGGCTTGTTGACTGGTGGCAACGGCTGGCGAAGATCTCAAGCGATGACCGGGAGTCGCGAGCAGAGACGACGAGATCTGGCAAAAGGAGACCCTGTGCGGATCTGGAGCAGGAGATTTTGCCGGCGTCGGCACTCTGCCGAGAAATGGTGTTTCACGGGCGACAGTGGCGCACGATTCGACGGAAATTGCAAACGGTGTGGTTTGTTCAACAAAACTTGGGATTCGTTTTGTATTGTTTCTAAACAAGTGAAAATGGTTTTATTTAGAAATAAAAACTTTTTAAGAATTATATGAAAATTGTTTTTAAAATTTTTATCTTAAAAAAATATAAAAATATTTTCAAAAATTTTTAATACAAAACCAAATGAGGCCTTGGTAACTGAGAAATCTGTCACAAAACTTAGGATTTTAGTTCTTGACATTTGATATATTTTTGTTAAAAGCATTTGATATCTTTATGTAGGAGAAGATTTTATCTTCAACTCCGTTGAATTGAAATCCCTAGAAAAGTTGAAGTATTTTTTGTGGAAAAAATATTGAAATCTGTAATCTGTAATCTGTGAATGGTTTTACTATTTTAGTTTAACAATTGATTTTTTTGTTCTCTTGTTTAATTTCATAATGCACATAGCCTCAGCTGTCATAAATAGGTTTCTTAATAAATAAGGATGCTGCAACAACATAAAGACAGTCGATTTGGACTAGCTCGTATTTAGACCACATACACTGCCACGCATTAGACGGTATGTAGAGCCAGTAGGCATTTCCACAAACAAGGTTAAATTACAGATTGAACCAATGAGTTTTACCTTCATTTTATTTTATTTTTACCTTTGGTTCATCCCCCTCGCCTTAAAACCATGGGACACTCTACATGCTCTTCCGGCCAAAAATAGCTGAGGAATGAGTGAGGTAACTGATGAAATGATAAAAACAAATATAAAGAGTCGCGTGCAGTGTGCTCTAATTTTGTTGTTACTTTCTCAGTTGCACTTACAATAGTGGCTGGAAGCCTCAACAAATTTAATAGTCCAGTATAGTCCTTTTGGTATAGGTACAATAATATTATTTGTCAAAGAATTTAAAATTGTCGTTATTATGGACTACATAGTGCACGCATGAACCCGTAATTGGTTAAAATTGGAAACGACAATTACTGATGACACGATGCAGCACATATATATGATTTGTCGTTACATAAATAAGTGTTGATTATATTCACTAGTAGCATAAAAAATGATTATTTCTACCCTTTTTTTCCAAAAAACGAAAAGGAAAATCATGATGGTGACAACTTTGATTCCGTACAACATAAAAACCAGGCAAATTAAGTATCTCTCGTGTAGCTTAGACGATATATACAAATTACAATAGTTTTCATCTCTCCTAGACAGTAAATTGTTTTTGAGCTGAAACCTTGAGATGAAAGAATACATGTTTTAGTTTTCTTCTTTTAATTTAATTTATTTTTAATATATATAAACATATTTTCTATGATCCCTGCAGTGGGAGTTCCCCCCAAGTTAACATATAGAAGAAAATGATTAACATTACAGGCAGCAAACGCAGCATCAATACATACATACAAACCAATCTACGTACGTACATACATATATATATACATACATACATATATATATATATATATATATATATATATGTAGACATATATATGTTTTGGGGTAACTGGGGGATGGGAGGCTAGGGCTAGAGCTAGGGAAATACTTAGACTGAGAACCCTATACATGCATATCAGCGTTAGAAGAAATATTTGCATATGAAAACAGCAAGCAAGGAGATTCCAAACGTAGTCCATGTGATGCACTTGAGCACATACGGGAACGGAATACTGACGGCGTAGCAAAAGGCTGAAACTGCAAGCAAGAGTCCGATAGCCTCCATGACCTGCGATGTGATCCTAAACTTGTGACGCATAAATTTCGCGACAAAGAGAGTGGTGAATGTGAAAAGGATTAGCAGAGAAAGCCAACGGAACGCCATGTAGTCATGATTTTCTACCGTCTGAAGAGCTATGTCGACGGCTGTTTCCATGCAAAACCCGAACGCAATCACCGCCCAGTCTATCTTCTCCGGTTGATCATTGTTCTGTTGCTCTGGCACTGGCAACCCAACAGTAGTACTATGGGCCTCATGGACAAGAGGAGGATTAGTTGATGGTAATGATACTGGCAGAACTGGTGACTGGGGGAATAATTTTGTGCAGTTCAGTTTCCGGGAAAATTTGGAAAAGGTTTGAGAGAATTTGATGTTCATTGAATGAAATAAGCTCTTGACTTGAATTGAAATTTTCATTTTGGTGATGCTATTCTGATCACTGGATTTGGGATTTACTTTGTTTCTAGCTCGCTACATCTGGTACTCAAAGAATAACGTCTTTATAGAAGACGTCCCATTTTTTTTTTTTTTTTGTTTTTGTTTACCACGTACTTTTTCTATATTCCTAGTCCATCCTTCAACTATCGACATGTGGTCAGTGCACTCCGGACACTTGAAAAGTTTGCAAAAACAGTCATTTTGTTACTGTGTATCAATGGGACAAAATTATCCCGGCGTCGAAAGTTCATGCCCATCAAAACATATGAAAAAGGAGCAAAAATATTGGTGGGAAAAGGAAAGAGATCTGATGTCTTTTCATTATAAGAAAAACTACATTTAACGACATATTATTTACAACATGTAGTTTTTGAATGTTGTTGAAAAGTACATACAATGACATCTCCAACAACTCCAACAAAAATGTCATTAATGACATTTAAAACAATAATTAACGACATCTATATAGATGCCGTATTAAAGCTCTCTTTTTAACAATAATAGTTTAGTGTCATTAAATTATTTAATGATAAGTAAGACATGTCTTTAAAGCCTTGGAGATTCTACGACACCCCTTATAGACGAGATTGGTCAAGATGTCATCTATAAGGGGTATCGTAGAATCTCCAAGACTTTGATGACATTTTTTACTTGTCGTTAAATAATTTAACGACACTAAATTATTGTCGTTAAAAGGAGATCTTTAATATGACGTTTATATAGATGTCGTTAATTATTGTTTCAAATGTCATTAATGACATATTTGTTGGTGATATCGTTGTATGTGCTTTTCAACGACATTCAAATACTACATGTCGTTAATAATTTATCGTTAAATGTAGTTTTTCTTGCGGTGTTTTCTTTTTCCTTTTTATATAATTGGTGATTTTTCACGTCTTTATCTGTTTTCAGCCATATATATACATCATATGTGAAAAAAAGTTGATCTAACATATTTGAAAACATACACTATTAGTAATACGCACCAGAAAAGACTCTATTTTAACATGCATTTGTCGATTTTTATGGGTTCTAAAGTACACAATATAACTAAAGACGATGCCATGTCACCCTCATTAAAATGGAGTTCTATTTTTTTCTTTTTTAATTGAATGATTAAAGTGTTTTATTAGTGATAGGGTCATGACAGTACCATTAATCCCTGAATTATATGCATTATACCACTTTATTCGTTGAATTTAATTTCGACATTTAGACCCTGAAGTTGTGATATGTGTACTTTGTCCTTGCAGTCATTATAATTAACCAAAATTTCTGAAACTTCCTAAAGATCATTACGTCTAAAATGCATAATAACTAAAATTGTACACAATATTATCTTCATTATTGTTAAAAACAATCATAAACCAGAACAGTTTGCATTTAACGTAACTATCTCTTTAAAAAATTCAAATAATACTATGTAATTAAGATGTGATTATCATCTCAAAGAAGTTTCGAAAGTCATTTGTCAATTTTAGTATCATGGACCAAAGTAGTCAAAAATAAAAAATTCAAAGACTAATTTATCAAAATTAAAAGCTAAGTGACCAAAATGACATAATACACGTAGTTTAGGACCTCTTATACTTCATATACAAGAAATAAAAAATAGAAAAGAAAGAGAACATAATGTGGTTTGACAATGAGTCTACATCTATGAACTACGAACTAAATGATGAAATTTACAAGCAAAGACCACCATGAATAAGGCTCCATATTAATACAAGTGACAAACACAGAATCTAGAAAAGTAATCTGAGGTACTAGAAAATCTTCAAAGATCTTATTAAATGAAATCAACTAGTAAAGATAATTGAACACGGTATGTTATCTTTCCTAATATGAGCAGGCAAGATGTAGCTCCTATAGAACATTTAACTTCTAGAAGGACTCTTTTTTCTATTTTGTGAAATTTGTTTTCATCTCTGAAAAAACATAGTAGAACAATTGCATAGGAATGATAATCATCGAGGGTGCAAGGGTGCAGGACAGGATGACCATCAAGGGTGCAGAGAACGAGAGTAAAGGTGTGAAGGAGGGAGCCAGGAGAACTGCTTAAGGTGTACGTCTAGGAGATTGAAGGCACATGGCCTGGATATTTTTGGAGGTTCACACACTTCGGTGGAGGACCCATACAGCCTAAGATTGGGACACTTTTGGCCTAGCCTCGGATCGGTGATTTGTCAGTATGAACCTATAGAATTTAGGGAAAGAAAAGAATTTTTGTGAATGGCTCAAATAAAAAGGAAACCAGCTTTTCATTACATTCCTAATTCATGAGTCTATTTCGGATTGACTTTCCTTATTATAAACCCATTGGTCATAACAAGGACACAAATTAGAGACAATTTTACCTGTCAGATTTTATTCTTCCAGTACCAAAAGACAAAAAGGAGTGGTACTTACCCTATTGAATCAAAAAAAAAAAAAAGGTTAGGTAGAAATTAGACAAGTTAAGTCCTTGCGTCTTGGCTGCTAGATGAAAAATTTAATATTGATACGTTTTCTTAAGGGAGGAAAAAAGAGGACATAGTATATACATGCAGGCCCAAAGTACTATTAATTTAAAGTATCCACTTGTTCAATTCAAGAATTATGCATCATTTCGATTCACTATTCCATTATTCAGGTTTGGTGACGATTGATAGTTTACGTAATAGAATTAGTACCATTGGCAATATGCTTTTTCTGCGAGTAGGAGGTTTAAAATATTTACTTTGTATTCTTTCTAAAATTAGGTACTTCAAACAATATTATTATATATATAAATGAGGAAATTGATGATTTTGTAAGTGATTCTCGCTCTCGTTGATATATATATATATATAATGCACATAATCTCAGCTGTCATAGCTAGGTTAAAATAATTTGTCGTCTAGGAGCACCTTCTCCTTAATTCATAGACGGCCACCATGCACCAACTAATAGTAATTGGGGTTTGCCTACATATTTTTGTATTAAGTATTCTGCTTACCAGAATATTTATCTTTCGTTAGTGGAAGAATCAACCTCGCCTAATTAGGCTTTTGCAAAAAAGGTTTTAATCAGCTGCAAGTCCTGCCAAGTGGAGAATCCATATTATATATGTAGACGATCGTTCGTCCACAATTTGGATCTTTAATTGGCGAAAGAATGTATTGAGTGCCGATAGTAGTAGAATGTTTAGCCCATTTGAGTTTTTTAGCAATGCCACAAAACCGGATGGGTTAATTGTACTGACACCTCTTGCCCTTTTTTTTTAAAAATAACTGAAATACCTCCTTAATTGGAGTTATTTACACTAACACCTTTCCCTTTTTGAACTTAATTACGTGAACTTTTGATGCAAAATAACAAAAATAACATTTTTTTTAAAGAATATCATCCTCCTCCCTCCCACCCAAAAAAAAAAAAATCTGATCACATCCCGTCCCAATTTGCGACCTCTACCTGTTTTGTTCCCACCCTGTCACGACCCATTCCTCGTCGCACCCATGGCAACAGAGGATTCTTTTTTCTTTTAATTTTAACTTTTTAAATTTTTTCTCAAAAAATATTATTTTTTTTCATTTTTTCTAAAAAGATATTTTTTTCCTTAAAAAAGTATTTTTTATTTTACTTTTATTTTGCATAAAAACTGAGTACTTGATTTTTATGTACGTTTAGCTATATTTTTCATTGTCATTGAAAGAATTTTCCTGATCTTATTTTTTTTCTAATTTTTAAGAAATTAAAATGTTTTTTAGTATAATTTTCAAACTTCTATGAAAAGATAGAACATTAAGATGATAATTTCATAACTTAGGAAGAGCAAGTTACTCTTAAGAAACTCAAAAATACCTCTTTATAAAAAAGAAACATATTTGAAATTTCTTGTAAATTTGAAACAAAAAGATCAAGGAAATTTTTTTTATGAGAGTGAAAATTATAGTCAAAAGAGTCCAAAAATTAATTAAATTCGTTTTTTTAATACAAAATAAGTGCAAACCAAAAAGAATAAAAATATAACGAAAATAAATAGAATATATCTACATACACACACATACATACATATATATATATATATATATGATATACCTCTACTCTCTGAGCGTTCGAGAAAACTTGGGAACCACCGAACTGGTAAGACAAACAGCCTGCAAATATGCTCTAGTTATATATAATAGACTAATTATATCACTTTTTTTTATTGATTTATTAAACACTTGAATAAGACAGGATAAATTCACGGAAGTTATGGGAAAGGAAATCATGAAACAAAAATCAATTTTTTCAGGTGACAAATATAATATTGGCATTGACATTTACATTGAAGATATCTAAGAGTCGATTTTTTGGTTAAAAAAAAGAGTGACGTTTAATATTTAAGGCGGGAAAAGTCCTAGTATGAGGTGGGTAAAAAAGAAATAAAAAAGAAAAAAGAAAGAGCGTGCCTCAAATGCTCTGCAAACACTTTCAATCTCGGGAGGATACAGTATCTTTTGTCTGGTCATGACAACCTCAATGACACCCAGGCAAACTCGACTGCCTCGTTCATAGAAAGGAAGGGCAAGGGTACGCACACCATAATAGTTCACAGAAGCTTCCCTGTAAGTTGCTAGCCACACATCAAAATCTTATAGTGTATATAATAAAAACAGAATTGACTCTGACTTTCATAAATAAAATATTACAAAAATTATTAATTATACTATTTCTAGTCATTTTCTTTTGTTATATCTATATCCTCTTTTTATGTTCTTCTCTATCTCAACCTTTTCTTCGGTAGCACCTTTATACGCTTCATGATATTTTTGCATGGATCACCATCATATATATGAGACTTAAACCGAGTAATACCTCCACCTTGACTATTAGGTCACAAAAAGAACATATCACGCCATAACTATTGGCCTCCATCGTGGAGCACTATTGGCATGCCCAATCCCGTTTGCTCCCAACACTTTTTGTACTCTTACCTGGTATTCCACATGTAGGGGTCCCATATCATAAATATTACAAATCAATTTTGAGTATGTTATGTAAATACGTTACAAACTATGTAAAGTTAATCAAATTGCTTAATTGGTTGGAAAAAAAAAAAAAATAACTGATTATATATAGAACAATTAAAATGCTTGTCTTCTGGAAAAAAAAAAAAAAAAGAGGACGGAATTAGGAGCTATGCAAAATATAGGGGACCAGCACTTCTACTAGTTTAACCTGAGATTAGGTGTATAGGGACCACATATTGTAAATAAATTACAAACTACTTCATAGAATCGAGACTATCACCGACAAAATTTAAAATACATCCATGCCATATGCTCTCCCTCTCTCTCGTTCTAGTAGCATAGTATAAGTACCCGTTTCACAATTCTAGTTATAAGAATTTTAGGCTATTTCGTAAGGTGCCCTTCGAAATTGTTATATGTAATTTATCCTGTAAACTTTTAATTTTGATGAGTTATATTTTAAACTTACAAAGCTATAGCAAATTATTCCATTGATAATAATTCTAGTTTTTTGAATAAAATTGAAATTTGATTTTCACATGGATTATTGATTAAAAGTATAAAGGGGGTGTGTGTATATATATATAAATGGTAAACTAAATTTATATTCAAAATAAAGTTAGTTTAAAATTTTCGATGTTAATGAAAACTTAATTCAAGATATATAAGAAATAACAATTGTTGTCATTAATTAATCAATTCTTCATGTGTTGATTACATGTCAATTTTGATTAAAAAAATAAATTCGCTTTGCTATAAATTTATAAATTCATATGCAACTTATCAAAATTAAAATTTTAGAAAATAAATTACAAATATACGACAAGTTTAGAAAAAAATAGTGTCAATTACTAAGATTTTATGTATTTATCCTAGCATTACAAGAAAAAACTATATTTAACGACATATTATTTATGACATGTAGTTTTTGAATGTCGTTGAAAAGTACATACAACGACATCTTCAACAAACACGTCGTTAATAACATTTGAAATAATAATTAACGACATCTATATAGATGCTTTATTAAGTGTCTCCTTTTAACGACAATAGCTTAGTGTCGTTAAATTATTTAACTACAAGTAGGAGATGTTGTCAAAGCCTTGGGGATTCCACGACATCCCTTATAGAAGACATCTTGACCAATGTCGTCTACAAGGGATGTCGTAGAATCACTAAGGCTTTGACGACATCTCTTACTTGTCGTTAAATAATTTAACGACACTAAACTATTGTCGTTAAAAGGAGATCTTTAATACGACATCTATATAGATGTCGTTAATTATTGTTTCAAATGTCGTTAATGATATCTTTGTTGAAGAAGTCATTGTATGTACTTTTCAACGACATTCAAAAACTACATGTCGTAAATAATATGTCGTTAAATGTAGTTTTTCTTGTAGTGTAGGTATATAATTTACAAGGTTGCATGTATGCATGTCCTATTGCAAAATGCACCTATAGAAAGGTATGCTTCTACTTCTTAGTGCGGATAAAGCAAGCTAAGTCGCAGCATTCCTCCACGTAATGAGCAAAATACTTATAATAAAAATGTTTGTTATTCATGAAATGATCTAGAATGTTTTACCTTCACTTGTACTTTTTGCGGTGGCATCTTTTGAGCTAGCACTGGCTATATATTGAAGGTTTTTTCTTTCGTGGCATGCCTTTCTTCACTTACGTCACCACACACTTCTGCTGGGACATTTCTTGGGGCTGTCTCCAAACATTTTTCGTTTTGATAACTTGGCTCTGGTAACAATCTTTTATCTGATTCTCGTTTTCATGATCAGATAGCCGGCGCTACATTTGGGACGTTGCTTATTGCATAGACCCCAAACTTCTCCCCGGGCACTTTGTGAGTCTTGCAGGCTCCTTCGATGACATTTGCCATGTCTTATAATAAATTCCTCTCAAACGGCATTATGCCTTCGTGATATATCTGTCAAAAGTTAAAGCTGCTTGTTACTATTAGCCTGATCAGAAAAAGCACTAGAAACATTTTTTTTAGAAAAATTAGATAAAATTGGTTATATACCTCATCATCCGACCAGCTCGAGATATCCAGATAATCCTGCAAATATGCTACAGTTGCAAAGAACAAATGACGAATGTCAGTTATTATCATGGCGCTTATAAGTGATACATCAAGCACTTAATTACTTAAACAAGATACAGACAAATTTGCGGAAGTTTTCTGAAACAAAATGAGGAATAGGAATAGCTTATATATGTATGAATAGAATAAATATAGACGGTAGTTTTTGTTAGCAAAATTGCATAAAATATAGAGAAAAAGGAGCAAATTACTATTATCAAAATATTACAAAAGGAAGAGACAATTATAATAAAACCTTCAATATTAAACCGAATCAAAGTAAAATTTGGACATCGAGACACATGTAACACACACTTTTCTTAGAACAGATTTGCCCTCTTGTCAGATGCTTGAGATCACGTTGAGTGTTTGTCTCTCAAAATATAATGACAATCGAACAGGACTTCAACACCACAAGTACTACTCTAGTAAACTTGAACTATGCCTTCCTTCTATCACCAGAAAGTTTAACCTCTGAGAAAAACTTATACGCATAAGAACACTAGAGAGAGTAGAGAGAATTTCTCAATTGTTGTGTATGCTAATGAGATGAGAATGGCCTCTGTTTATAGGCTCATAAGGGGGTGTGACAAAGTCGTGAAATAATGAGAATTAATATGAAATTAATTTCAGAATAATGAGAGAAACTCAAAAGTTTATCACCTTTGATGCCTATTTTTCTATCGAGATTCATGTACAAATGTGTAAGAAATTCAATATCATATTGACTGTTCATATTTTGGAATAAATGCAAAATAATTCTACATTTTAAGTTGGAAAAAGCAAATAAAAAATCTGCAAATATAGAGCTCGCGCTAGGTCAAGCCCAACCGACCGACATTCGCGTCGCACACATAGTGCAGGCATACACATTGGGCCCCTAACCCAACGAGCCGAAGCACAAGTGGAAACTTATTTAAACACCACCAAAACAACATGGAAGTCCAAGCATTAGAGTTTCTAAAGCAATATGCTCTTAAACTGTTTTGCTGTTTTTATAAATGATGATATACCTCACATAGATATCTTTCTGACATGGTTTCACTTTTCATGGTTATGTTTATTTTGGTTGTGAACATCTACCTGGTTCTGTAAGAGTTTTTAAAGAATTAAACCCTAACAATTCCTCTTTGAAGTAGCTCCACTTCTCTTTCACATAGGTGATTTCTAAAATTAATAGTAACCCAAATTACTCCGCTTAGATTCCCAACGCATCCAAAGCATAAAAATCATTAAAAGCAGTCGCTTAACCTTACTCGTATAGTTATTATAATTTTCATCATAGGAATGGGCTGAGGGGTAGCCCATAATGATTTGACTCGGTCTATATAGTTAGTTGTCCCATTGAACCTAAATCTTGAGATCTCTAGTCAACTAGGTTGGATTTCCAATGCTTCGAACAAATGTTTCATGGGCTTAAGACCCATTCCCCTTGATGATTTCTCAACTTGTTCTCTATTCAAACCTTCAGTTAATGGATCCACAATATTCTCTTTTAACTGTACATAGTCAACATTAATAACACTAATTGAGATCAGTTTTCTAACGGCATTGTGTTGACGACGTATGTGTTTTGACTCACCGTTGTACATGGCATTCTGTGCTCTACCAATAGTCGATTGGTTATCACAAAGTATACTTATTGCAAGCATAGGTTTTGGCCATTTTGGAATATCCATTGAGAAATTTCATAGCTATTTAGCCTCTTTGCCATATTTATCCAAGGCTACAAATTTAAATTCCATCATGAATTTGATTACTATCATCTATTTAGGGGATTTCCATGACACTGCTATACCTCCTAAAGGGAATACATATTTGTTGGTAGCTTTAGAATCTTGTATACCAGATATCCAGTTTGCATCAGAGTTTCCTTCTAAAACAATAGGATCTCTAGTATAGTGTCGTCCATAGTCACTAGTATATTATAAGTACCTCAGTACTCTAACAATTGCTTTCTAGTGGTTAGCTCTCAGATTACTCGTGAATCTACTCAAATTACTCACATTGTAGGCTATGTTTGGTCTTGTATAGCTTATCAAGTACATTAGACTGCCTATCAGTCTAGCATAATCCACTTGGGACACATCTTCTCCTCTATTCTTCGACAGATGTTGACCTAAATCAATCGGAGTTCTGACAATACCCAAATCGTCCTTGCTAAATTTATCAAGTGTTTTGTCCATATAGTGTGACTAACTCAATGACCATCAAGTGGCCTTGTGATTCTAATTCCTAAAACTACATCAGTTGATCACATGTCTTTTATGTCAAATATTGAATTCAATATGTCTTTGATAAATTTGATCATCTGATCATTGATACCCATAATTAGTATATCATCTACATATAGACATAGTATAACATATCCATCTTCTGTATTTTTGACATAAACACACTCGTCACACTCATGATTTTAAACCCATTTATCAACATAACACTGTCAAATTTTTTGTGCTATTGTTTCAGTGCTTGCTTAAGTCCGTACAAGGACTTCACTAGCTTACAGACTTTCTTTTCCAGTCTTGGAGCTATACAACCCTTGGATTGCTCCATGTAGATTTCTTCTTCAAGATCACCATTAAGAAAGACTGTCTCCACATCCATTTGATGAACGTCAAGATTCCACAGCATGGCTATCACTAGGATCATCCTTATAGATATTATTCTCATCATATGAGAATAAATGTCAAAGTAATTAAAGCTTTCTGTTTGCTTGTAACATTTTATTATAAGCCTGGCCTTATATTTGTCAATTGTTCTATCTGCCTTTATTTTACTCTTGAAAAACCACTTAGAACCTAGTGGTTTATTTCTAGAAGGAAGATCCACTAACACCCAAGTATTCTACATGATAGAATTAGTTTCGCTCTTTATGGCCTCTTTTCATAAAAGACCCTTAGTGGAGCTTATAGCTTTTTTATATGTTTGAGGTTTAACCTCTAGCATATGGGTCAAAAAATCTTGTCCAAAAGACTTTTTTGTCCTTATTCTTTTGCTTCGTCTAGACTCTTCTTTCACCTCCTCAATCTCATTGTCTTGTTTTTGGTCCTGACTATCTTTCTCAATAGTCTCAAACATTCTTATTAACAAACTCGATTCATTCCCTTTGGATTTACAAGGAAATATACGTTCAAATAATGATATATTTCTTGACTTTATTATCGTGTTCTTGTAGATGTCTGGGTTTTAGACTCATATTTTTAAGTATAACTTTCTAATATTTTTATTAGAGTTTGAATAAGCTTGTGAAAACCTATTTGAATGAGTTTCTTTTTATTAAATAGGGGGAGTTTGAACTACTTAATCAGAAAAAGCAGCAGAAACATATTTTAAATTAGATAAAACTGGTTAGATACCTCGTAAAAAGAGCTCGAGCAATCTTGGTAACTCATAAGATTGCAACCCTACAAATATGCAACAGTTGCAAAAAAAAAAAAAATGATGAATGTTATTTAGGATATCATGGCGCTTAAAATTCAAACATCAAGCACCTAATTAACAAGATAAGGACAATCCGCTGAAGTTTTTTGAAACAAAAGGAGGAATAGGGAAACCTATGAAGCATATATATGTATACATATGTATATGATAAATATAAAAAGTAGTTTTAAGTGTAATTTTCTAATATTCTTGTTACAGTTTGAATAAGCTTATAAAAACCTATTTGAATGACTTTGTCTTTACTAAATAAGAGGAGTTTGAACTACTGGATAAGAAGCACCAGTGACATTTTTTAAATTAGATAAAAGTGGCTTACCTGTGCAAGGAGCTCGAGGAATTAACGGAACCCATAAGATTGGAAGCCTGCAAATATGCTACATTTGCATAGAATATGGGCGAGTTTGAGCTACCTTAGTTAGGTAGTTCTGTTATTTGCAATAGGAAAAGATAATGGAAATTTGAAAGGAAAATAAAAGTAAAAAGAATGAGGATCGATAATTTCCTTTTAAGTATTGTTTGTTTCTTTGTTAGATGATGTAATGATGAAACAATCAAATTTCTTTTCTAGTATTACTAAACTTAATAATAGAGATCTCCTCAACTTAATGACTAAACTGTACTTTTAAATAATCGAATAACCAATTGGTTTAACATAAGAACTTATTAATAAATTTATCATTATTTATTTCCTTTGACAAGAAATCAATAGTAAGCTACCTCGTAAAAAAAATAAAATAAATCAATACCAAGCAACATGGAACTATGGAAGGATTGGCATACAACTTTTTTCACTCCTTATATTGTGTTGGACTCATTAAACTTTCAAAACTGATTTAATAAATAAACGTAATATTTAATTTGAAATGCAATCAGTTATCATTTTTCCGTCTTCTTTGATATATATATGCCCTTAATGTCCAAAAGGGCATCAGAATTACCACGCAATGCATCGGATCTACAGCAATATTAAAATTAAGGTTTATTAAGACCAATGACTCTTAAACTTTAAGGTTTTTTCTTACTTTGTCTCCTTAAACTTTAAAAATCATCACTTTACTACTTAAACTTTTAAACTTCTTACTTTGTCCCGTAAACTTTAAAAATCACCACTTTGCCCTCCTAAATTTTCAAAGCTCCTCACTTTATCACTTGAACTTCTAATTTTTTGTTCAAATAGATGAAATTAAACACACATGATTTCGCATGTGTCACCTGTAAAGGCAAAAAAAAAAGATTATCACTCTTAAATTTAGTTTCACATAAGCTTAATTTTGTCTATTTGTATAGAAAAATCGGAGGTTCAGAGGGCAAAGAGAGGAACCTTAGAAATTTAGGGGCAAAGTAGTGAGTTTTAAAGTTCAAGGTTAAATTGAGGAGTTTGAAAGTTTAAGTAGCAAAGTATTGATTTTTAAAGTTCAAAAGATAACGTAAAAAATAATCTAAAATTTAAAGGCCATTGATGTTAATAACCTTAAAATTAGATATAGCACCCAACATAACTTTTATGAATGCACTCGAATATCTCAGTAACGATGGTAATCAATAACCTTTTTTTCTTACTTCGAAGAAGTTAAACCAATATTTTTTCTAAAAATTTAACAAATAAAGCGGGTCTTCATGAATTAACAATTTTTTCTCTTAGAAGAAAATACAAAGAGAACCCAAGGAAGAGAAAAATAAATAAATAAATAAATAAAGGTGTGTGCTTGAGCTTAGTGATACATGTTTGAAGTGATAGTTTTAAATTAAAGCTCTCTCTGTGTCCAAAGATATTAGATCCAAAGTGTTTTTCTTTTAAGTTTTACCACTCTACTCCTTAGACCTCACTTATTTTGTTTCAAAGATGCAATATCGATTGAAATATTAGTACTCTAGCTAAGCATTAAAAGATTTTGAAAAAAATATCAATATTGGTGGAAATACCGAAAGAAATTTTGAAAATTATGAGTATTCGTTTTAAAATTTTGAGATTATAATGTAAATTAAAGTCATATAAATTTAGCGAACTTAAATTTTTCTTGATGATATAAACAACATTTTTCTCAAAAGTTTAATGTTTCGACAAATATTTTTCTAATATATCTAAAATTTTGACATAATTTTCAAACTTTCAAAAATATTTCAGCCAATATCGAAGAAATTCTTTTATATTCAAAAGATATTTTGAGATCTTAGAATTATAAAAATCGTGATAAATCTCAGAAATATCAAAAAAAAGAAAAAAATTGTCCATGATGCGTCCCACATCTCCAAAGTCTAGAAGTTTTCTCATGTCCATTGCAAAAGCTACTAAAATGGTGTTGTAATGTAATATTTGATTTTTAAAACCAATCTAACTTCCATAACCTTCGAAAATTAATTTAAGCACCACTTTACAAAAGAACAGGAACAGTTTAAAGAATCTAATTCGAAAGATATCAAGCTTCACAGTACAACAGTAATGGTATATGTTTGTTGAAGACTATACAAAATTAGAGCAGCTTGAAATGCATTTTTAAATCAAATTTAGCAAGCACGTAATACTCGATATAGACAGCTAACAATTCAAGTAATACTCACTAGCTACCACAAGTGAAAATTAATTTGATGGATAAAATCGACAAACTTACATAGCTCGATAAGGTAAATCTAAGCACCCTCAACAGGAACATTTGCTATACCTATTTAAAACCAGATTATCACAAAGAGATCAAGTTGACCTGACTTCAACGGTTAAATTTGCTGAACAGGCACAGACACTAAAACTGAGGACAAATGAAAAAAAACTGGTGTAAAAACAATACAATATCAGATGATAATCATTTGTTGGTGGAGTACAAAATTTGAACATGGCAGTCGACAGAATCAGCAGATAACAGTAACATTACTAAGAAAAAGTTGATGAACCTGAAGGGAAAGGAACAACCAGGGATCTCCTGCGGGAAGGCGGCAACAGGCGCTGAGGAAACAACGATCTGCGGCAACTGGCAACTAACTATATCCGGCTGCAGCGACAGCCTATGCGAAGGGAGATTTTGAGTTCCGAATTAGAATAGATCCTAGACTTCAAATTTGCTATGGGCCCTAATAAATAGCGCAATTAGACGGAGGAACTTGGAAGGCAAGCAGGACAAGACACCAACTTTGAGGGCATGTTTATTTTACGTCAAAGCATGAAATGATTCGTTTTCTTTTTGAACAATGCGTTCACTTATAAAATAAATAATGAGCGTTTTATATAGAATCTATACAATATAGAAAATAAAAAAAAATATAAATCCTCTTACACCTATTAGTATTAAATCCTTATCAATAAAAATAAATATTATATTCACTTTAATGTTTATGTTAAAATGTTATTATTTAATTACTATTAGTTATGTAAAAATAATATTTTAGTAATTATATGAAATAAGATCACCGTATTTAAAGTAAATTATAAACACTTGAAGAAGAATGAGTTTTTTCTCTATTACTCTTAATAAATAAATAAATAAATAATAATAAATAATGTTTATTTTTAATACTTTATTCGTTTTTTTCAATCTCATTACGCTTTTCTCTAATTTTTTTTTTATGATTCGGTAAACATGACTGAGTTTTAGAAATAGAAGAACAAAAATAAAAGAAAAAATAGTGGTAAAAGTTAAGCGTGCTCAATAAGCACTGACGCAGGCTTACTTTTCCCGAATCTTAAACCGCTGGCGATCTACTTCTACATTTTTTTTACCCCCTACAAGTCCTCTGGATCTCTGACGTAAGCCTGCCACTACTTTTCCGAAAGTTACTTTAGTTCCTTTTTTATTTTTTTGGCTAGAATTCTTTATTTAACTTGTTTCTGGCCTAATTCCGGTCTCCCAATTCTTTATTTAACTTGTTTCTGGCCTAATTCCGGTCACCTAAATTGGGAGTTCGTCTTTTCTTCCTCAAAAAAAAAAAAAAAAAAACTAACAAACAAATAAAGGCTACGCTTATCTACGTAAAATTAAAAAAAGAAAAAAATTAAGTTGGTGGACCTTGTTAATAATCTATTTAAAACAAATGATTATATTTTTTTAAATAAAGCAAATAATCCCTTTTTTATCAATTATAGCATCAAAATGACAAAAGTAATCAGTATTGCAGGTGGCCGACCCAACGGAATGTGCAACCAATAATGTTTAGAGATGTTGTACAATGAGAGAAGAGAGAAAGAGAAAAGAAAGAGAAAATTAGGATTTGAGATTTTTTTTGTTAAGGTTTGTTATTTATGAGTTTATCAGTGATGTACTAAGGTTTATTGCTGATAAACTACAGTTTCACTGATGTACTCAAGTTTGTCATTGATGTAATATATTATGTCACAGATATATTAGGTTTATCAATGACGTACTTAGGTTTATTGTTAATATACTCGAGTTTATCATTAATATACTTGGATTTATTACTGATATACCATAACTTATTAATAATTAATAAATATTATATATTTATCATTTTAGCTTTATAATTAATAAAGATTGGTCTTTTTTTTAATTTAAAAAAAAAATTTGGTTTACTGTTTTAAAAAAACCATTTGCTTCCATATCCTAAAAGAACAAAAAAAAAACCCAAAAAAAGCCACAATCCTTATCTGAATCCAAGGTTGCCTCACCTCCAAGGCCCTATCTCCGTTATTGCAAAGCCCACGGTGTATAAGGCCACACTATCAAGCGTTGTCCCACCTACGAGTTGATGTCATCGACACCAAATTCGACTCCAGCTCCTCGACACTTACCATCATGGCAACCTTGTACTCACTACGCCGCCACAAACACTTTCGACACACCTGGTTGGCTCTTGATAGAGGAGCATCTCATCATGTCACCGCCTACTTGAATAATCTCTCCACTCATGCTCCATATGACAGCTGCGACAACATTGTTATTGGTGATGACACAAGTCTTCCCATCCCCTAACCGGTTCCACTTCTCTTTCTATACCCTCTCACACTTTTTTATTAAATAATGTCTTTTGTGTTCCTACCATGCAAAAGAATCTTATTTCTATTTTTCAATTTTGCAAAACTAACAATACTTCAATTGAATTCTTACCCTCTGTTGTTTTGTGAAAGATCTATGCACGTGGATAGTCCTTTAAGGATGGCATGTATGAGTGGCCAGTTTCCTCTGTTAAGTCTTCTCCTTTAGTTTCTTTTTCAAGTGTCAAGACTACTTTGTCCGAGTGGTATCATAGATCAGGGCACCCATCATCTTCTATTCTTAGGCACATTGTTTTGATTTTTCAGTTAGAGTTGTCAAGCCCCTTTGCTTTATCTTTCAATGGTAATGCTTGTTAATACAACAAAAGTCACAAATTACCGTTTCTATTTCTTCACTTGTCTCTTCTCAGCCACTTCAAATTCTATTTTCTAATGTGTGGATCTCGCCTCTTTATTCTTTTGATGATTTTAAATACTATGATATTTTTGTGGATCATTTTACAAAATATATATGGTATTACTCTCTTAAGCGTAAATCTTATGTCTCAGATGTATTTATCCAATTCAAAGCACTTGTTGAAAATATTCTTTAATCAATCTCTTTACACTGACAATGGTGGAGAATATCAAACACTTGACACTTTTTTGGCCACCAATGGTGTTTCACATCTTACTTCCCCTCCATATTCATCAAAACACAATGGGT
This sequence comes from Artocarpus heterophyllus, assembly GCA_025403435.1. Classification (NCBI taxonomy): domain Eukaryota; kingdom Viridiplantae; phylum Streptophyta; class Magnoliopsida; order Rosales; family Moraceae; genus Artocarpus; species Artocarpus heterophyllus. Next base: position 24,381,641 of record CM046346.1, read on the forward strand.
ACTCCAAATGTCATCATTGTTATATTGTTAGAACCAGTTTCTCTCTTCGTTTTCATGCTTCCATGCCCTTTTCATATTTGTCTTTTGAGTTTTCTACTGTCTCGATCCCTCCACCTCCAAAATTTACACCTCTCACCGTGTCAAGTTTGATGAAAGCATCTTCCCTTTCAATTCTCTTCAACTTTATGTCAATCGTCCCCAGTCCGATACCATATCTCATTAGCTTTCTCACATGTTCAACGTTCCTGTGCTTTCTTTACCATTGCTCGTCATGGCATCTCAACCTCCAACAATTGCAGCTTCACCATCTTCAACACACCAGTGTGTAGAGCCCACTACTAACCCAACTTATCAACCGAATATTAATCCTCTCCAGAACTAGTTAACCAGTCACATGGCTTCCACGACGCCGAATCCACCCAAATTCCTAATCTTGCCTCCCAAACCTATCCTTCCCTGTCTTCTCCTTCATCCCCCACCTGTGTTATTGTCATTCGCTCCTAAAATAACATCGACAAGCCCATCCAAAAAGTTAAACTTAATAGCTCAACTATCCCCATGTCCTGATCTTGAACCAACTACATCCACCCAAGCCATCAAAATATCAAGTTGCATCAAGCTATGTCAGAAGAAAACGATGTTATTGTTCAGAGTGGTATGGGAACTTATTCTCCCCAAACCAACATAAACCTTGTGGGTGCAAGTGGATTTTTTGCACTAAACGTCTTCCTGATGGTTTGGTTGATAGGTGTAAAGGTCGGCTAGTGGCCAAAGGCTTTCAACATGCCTTGCTGTTGATTGTCATGACTTTAGTTTTGTAGTCAAGCTCACTACTGTTCGCCTTGTCTTTAGCCTTGCTGCCAGTATTGGCTGGTCCTTATGACAACTTGGCATCAACAGTGCCCTTCTTTAGGGTCATCTAAAGACGTATTTATGGCACAATCTTAGGAGTTTATTAATTGTGATCATTCCAATTATGTCTGCAAACTTCGTAAGGTGATTGATGGTTTAAAGAAGCTCCTCAAACTTTGTATCATAAGTTGCATCAATAGCTTGTCACTTGTGGATTTACAACTCTCATGTCGACAACTCTCCTTTCATCCTCAATACAGGTGGTATCATGATCTATCTTCTTGCTTATGTTAATGACATTATTATTACAAGCAACAATGATAGAAAAGTGTAGAAGTTTATTACTCTAACGACCCTACTTACGTGGTTGTTACTTAACTACTAAAAAATACATTTATTTAGATTATATGATTTTACGGATCTTTTTTAAAAAAACTTTACTAATTAAAATTTCAATGAAAACTATTTTTACTCTTATTGCAATAGAATTAGTAACATGTTATAGTGGTTAAACAATCATCCAAACAATATTTATACATTACTAGAGTCATACAGTTTTACATATAAGCAAAAGGTCATAAATAACAAAACTAGTTGCAGAGAATAAAACGTGCGGTATCTATTTCCCAAAACTCTACTCAGATCATCTGTCGCTTCGCGACCATCGATTAGGCATTACTGACAGGTTATTTACCTACAGTATAAATATACTTGGATACTTGGATGAGCTTTCACTCAGCAATTAGAAACTATAACTCGCAAAATATTTAAAATAACATATAACAATAATATGCATGTGCCAATAATGCTTAGTTATGATCATTTTTTTATCTTGTTAGGCTCAAATAGTCATACCAGTTGTGCACTATCATTGGGAAGTTATGGCTTACAAGGTCCCAACAATACTGTAAGCTAATTTATTTTTATTTCTATTTCAAATCTTAGGCCTCTTCATAGGTCAAAAGGTTGGTATGACACTTAATTTAATTCATTCTTAAGGGTTTTACTAAACTATTCAGTAAATATGCAGTATGACATAGCATCGCATACTATTACATAAAATATAAACATTCTTTACTATTTTATAAACTATGAGAAACATTTATTCTTAAATTATTCGTACTATAGGTGTAATTCTTACTTACCTATTTTCTTGAAGTAGGTTTCTCTATTCACCTATAATTTCATATCCTCTATCAGGACAAATTTTTTATAGAAACACCCATTAAGATTGTAAGAATAATTTATTTTACACTATTTTAATATTAGCATAATCGTAAGGATTTTAATCATTTCATTAAATCATATTTCCATTCATCAAACTATCATAAATCCTCATAATAATTTTAGTTTTCCTTAATTTCCTTTAATAATTTATACTAAGATTGATATTAATTAATTTAAATAATTAATTTATCATCTTATTGTTAACTAAGTCCACATAACTTCAATTAACTAATTATATAATTACACAACTTTATAGTTTATGGATTAAATTCTAAATAACTATTTTCTTAATTCATTTGTTGGGCTCCTAATTGTTTCAAGATCCATTAACCCCAAAGATGTTCCTAAAGTGTTTAGTATATTGTATCGTTAAAACTTTGACCCGGGTGGCCTCTTGGACTAATACAGTGTTGGGCTCATGTCTAGCATCATACTATTAAGGGTTGCCCGATTTGGGTTTTCATGATACGTGTTTAAATGTTTATTTTGACACTATTAAAGTTTATAGAAACTATATCCATATAATTTAAAGTTTCGTATTAAAAAATCAAATTTTAAAATAGCGTCTAAATTTGGTAATATAGTAAGTAGTAGACTTATATATATAGTTTACTAAGTACTACAATTTTTCTATTAGTCATAAAATATAATTCTGTTGCAAAACTAGCGTATATTTGCAAAACTAGTACTAAGAGGTACTTTTCGGTTAAGTTTAAAGGTTGCATAAAATTATGTATTAAAGATAGTTTTTCTTTTAAAGTTTTTCTTCATTAAAATTTCTTGTTTTAATTACAAGGTCAAAAGCTTGTGTGCTTATTAAAATCCCATTCACTATCTTTTGCATATCCATTTTCCTGTTATTTTCGCAAGCTTTACCAATTAAAAAGTTTTGGTTGTTCTTATTAAGCTAATTTAAAGTCTAGTTTAGAGATAGATTCTTACAAAATTTTCTTCACAAAAGTTCTTCGTTTTATCAAAATCTAAAACTTTTATGTTTTGCAAAAATTATAATTCAGAATTTTTCAAGGTTGTTTTAGTTAAAATAAAAACTTCTTTTTACTAGTAAAATCTACAGCCTACTTTAATTGTCCATAACTATATTTTAGAGGCAGAATTTGAAAGTGTTTTCTTCATGAAAGTTGTCCATCTTGTTAAAATCTAAAGTTTTGTGTTCAGGGAAATTGTAATTCGAACCTAAAATAGACTGAACTGACCAAAATAGCAAGTGTTCCCCAAAAACTTTTTTTGGATATCTAGAAACTGTTTTGGGCAGTTTTGAAAAAATACTTGGAAACCCAACGTAGAGTCAAAACTACACCTTTTCACAGTCGCAAAGTTTTGTTTAAAATGTTGAAATCTAAAAGTTTCATGTTTGGAAAAAATTAATCGGTAAGGCTTCTATTTTTGTGATCAAAGTTAGTGGGAGAAGTTTTCCACAAGACAACACATGTAAAAACCAAACTAAACATGCATAGTCGAAACTTTTATAGCAATATACATATAAAACCATATAAACCAATACATAAGGGGATTATTACAAACTATTTCCACATCAAATCATAAACTAACTCATAAAAATTATCACTGTTACAATCGAGTTGGAAGGCTGGACTTGCCGTCGGGATCTAGACAACAAGAGGAACACGCTATAGAGGTCAAACTAGTGGAGAGATCTTGACTCTTGCCCTTTGATCCAACCTTGACCCTAACTTCAGCTCGTCGGTCCAATCTTGTCTCCAAACACTAAACATGTCGGTCCATCCCTAGCTTCAACCCTAGCCCCTCGGTTTGATTCTAACCCCAAACCTAGTCCCTTATTTTGATCTTGACCCTAACCTTGACTTGTCACTCCTATCTTGGACCCGGCACATCAGTCTGATCCTAGGCTATTTTTATGTTTACTTTTGGTTTAAAAAAACAAATCAAAGTGACCAAAAATGTTATAAAAATAAAAAAAATAAAAATTGTACAAAATAAATCCATAGTTATAAATAGTATATCATGAGCAATAGCAACCGTCATATGCATCCTTTTGTCTTAAATTAAACTATGGTTTTCAATTTGATTACATTTGATTGGAATTTAATATGAAATGCAATAGAAAAATAGATCGATTAACAAACAAATTTTTTTTTAAAACTTTGTTTATTGGAAATAGGTATATAATTTAATTAAACATTGAAAACATAAAAGAATGTGTTTCAAACTTTTTGAAAATATATCATACTTTTTTAGCTTTCGTCTTTGATATCACAATCCTACAAGCTAAGCCTCCACACCAATGGAATGACGAATTAGTGTCAAACTACAAGGATGAATTATCTGAAACTTTTTTGGTTCTACTATGTACCAAATACATGAGATAATATAATTTTTTTCAGAGAAAGAACTGTTAATTTTTCTATCTAGAGATTTAGAAAATGTCACATATGTGAAAAACTAGTATATTTTCTTTTTTTTATAACTGAGCAATTAGTTATTAATTAATTAAATTTTAAAAAATAAAAAACCACCTATATTTCTCTTAGTAGATAAGTTACAAGCCATTCTTGGAGCCAATCTCTATCATGCATGTTTTGGAAGAAGTGGACTTAAAGACCACATACTTTTTTTTAAAGCCACTTACAATATTTGTACTTACATATATAATATATATCTAATTAATTTAAACAAATCATGTTTATTTGAATTCAACGTTGAAATAAATTATATTTATTAAAAAAAATTGTAAATTTATTTATTAATTATTTTATCTTGTGTCCATATAGGAATAGACAAGGTGTGGTCCCACCATACATGCGTTATATACAAAATTAAAACATATTTAAATAATCTTATTATTTAGATTTAATTAATTAATTAATTCAAAATATATTTAATTAATCTTATTAATTAAATACAATAAATTAAGCAATTAACTAAAGCTCAGTTAAATATGACAACATTTATCACATTGTATTATATGTTATAGAGAACATTTTTATACGTCATATTAATATCGTTAGTGTGAAATAATTAATTTAAAATTTAATAATTTTAAATTAAATATGTATAATTCATTCTACGCATTAATCCAATACAATGTTGTACAAGTGGTATTGGAGACCTCTGGACTTATAATTCAAGCTAATAAATTTGACAATTAATTAAACTCTTTAATTAATGTACCAAATTTATTAGTTTAAGAATTACTTCACTAAAAACTTAAAATTACACTCTTTAAATTACAGTGATAATTACTCAAGAAAAATCAACGAGTAAGAAATTAAAGTTTAGTTAAGGAAAAGAATAAAAGAAAAAGAGATTAGGGGCAAAATGGTCATTTTGTGAAAATGGCCAAAACGGACCCAAAACATCCAATGTCGAGAAACGTTCCTTAGTGGGAATTTTTCTGTATTATGTAGGTAATGAAATGTTAAAGTTTAGCAATGAGTTTTATTAAGTTAAAAAATGGATGAAAAACCTGTTAGGGGTAAAATTGTCATTATTAAGGTAAACGGCTAAAACAAAGTTGAACACTCCGAATTAGCATAATGTTCTTAGACGAAAAATGTTCCGTAATATGTTAAGTAACGTAACCATCATGTATGATGAGAGATTTAATAAGAGATGTTCAAGCAAACGAAAGGTTTGATATAATCATTACATAAAAGTTAGTCCTCCATAAATAGTTCATAATAAGAGTTAGGTTCAATTTCTGTTCACATATCTTATTATATCTAGTTTTATCCATGAGTTCTAATGATTTTCTAATGAATAGTTAATTCATAATCTTAATATGAATGAGCGCTTTACTATTTAATTTTCGAATCATCACTCAAGAGATTATTTTTCTAACTTCCATAAGGAAGGAAAGGATTCCATATCTATATAATATTATTTCCTACCATCTATTCTATCATATTTCCAAGATGCAATGTTATGATTTATCTTTAGATAGATCTTACTATGCAAGTCAAAAAACACAATGTCATAAAAAGGATACTAATAAATACTCAGGATTAAGACTAATATATATGATTATCCTAGTGATAAATTTGAATACTCTCTTTGTAACGGAAGATTATTAGAAATTCATAATTTAACTGGTCTAATCCTATATAATCTAGTTATATAAAATACTTACAGTCTAATATCTTTATATTAATAGCGTGGATAAGACTATTTTATTCTCAATGAGATTGAACCGCACTTGTAATATTTAATCAAAGATCCCAAACTTTAATTAATTATTACGGATTATTTAGATTATTATTTATAAATTTTATTCTTAAACATATAACACTTATATACTAAATTTATAGTCACATTAATAATCATGAAATTTTCTTGATGTTCATTAAAGTATTTCTAATACACAAAAGCAACCAAAATAATAAATTTTATTTTATTTATTTATTAACAATATGTACAATATAGGGCATTAACCCAACACATTTTTCACTAAAATAGAAATTTGAGGAGTTAATTGTCAAAATAAAAAGTCAAGAATCAAATAATCACTAACTAAAGAGTACTTCCACGACCATTTGTTCCTATTAAGTCCGATCTGATCAAAAATTGCCTTCGCACTAAGATAATTAATAGTAATCAGAACTATTGATGTAATTTTGTCTACAATCTCTCTCTTTTATTTTTTATTCTATTTTTTATTTTTTTCTCTTTTTAATTTATTGTGTGATTCATTGTGAATCAGTACCTTTTTTTCCCATCATGGATGCTAATTTACTTTATGCTTTATTGCGCATAGACTTAATGAAGATATTAATCAAAATATTATTAAATAATTTCAATTTTGCAAATTAATACTATAAATTTGGATTTACTTTATTTAGTTTTCATTATTTATTTTCAATTTATTATCGAGTTTCCTCTTTTTCAAATTTTGAATTGTAAACTTACTTGTTTAGGATGCTCTTGTAAACTCTACAAAGATCCAACTTATTTGATAAAAGGCTGTTTCATATTTCCTTTTCTCTATTATTCTCTATATGATATCTGTAGATGTCAGTATATTGCTACTATATTGCCACCTACGTTAAATTATTTTCTTCTCTTCTATATTATATTTTCTTATTTAATTTTTTTATAGACATTTCCTTTCTTTTCTACGTCGTTTGATCTATTGCTGAGATGTCGACATTTCGATTTTTTGTATCCGACCCATGTGCTATCGGAGACATTTGAACTTTACGTAGTGTCGTCCAAAAAAGTCAATAATGGAAAGTTCTTTGTGCGATCATCAGTATATGTGGAAGCGGAACCAAGTAATCTACCAATCACTAGTACAATATCGATACTTCAGTTTTATAAAATGTTTGTTCTAATATCGATCGATATTTTAACTTTGTAGAGTTTGTGCCAAGATATATCGATATCTGTTTTCTTGTATCTTAATGTGGAACCAAGTAATTTAACAATTACCACCTATTGAACACGTTTGATAAAATATCAATATTCCAGTTTTTCTAAAATGTTGGCTCTGATATCGATTTAGCTTTCTGGAGTTTATGTACCTTGATATGTCATATTTAATACGGGCTTGGGGTCTCGAGAATGCTCATGTTTTGGGAGCCTCGGTTTAGATAATTAAAAAGGCTCCTGAATTTCAATTTACTTTTATAAAATTTTGAAAGTTTGATAATTATAACAAAATAAAAATATAATATTTTAAATAATGTATTGAAGCATAATATAAAAAAATATATCAAATATATTATTTTTGCACTTTTTGATAGCAAATAAAACGTTGACAGTTACATTGGAGAAGTTCGTAGCACATTTTTTTGTGATTTCTTCTGTCTGTATATTTTATGTACTAGGGACACACTTTAATTTTATATTTTTACCCCTTTTTTTTCTAGTCTTTGAGTTTTTCTTTTCTACATTTCATGACAAATTATCTTGAAAATTCCTAGTCAACTTTGGTCCTTGTCAAAATAACAACCTTTGAAAAGTGACGTGAACATCCACTTTACTTCAAAATTACCACTAAGTGTAGTATTAAGCTCGTCCCTTTTTTGAATAGAAATAATTATGTCCCAGTTGTACAAGCTCAGTTTAAGCAGAAATTCTAAATAATGCCCCATGAAATCTCACCTATAAATTTATGCTATGGACATTGGTCTTTCAAATTTGAAACACACAAAATAGATTAGTCAAAGGACCAACAAACTATAATTCATTGGGCTGGAACCAACAATAGCCACCGGCAGTCGTCAGCATCGGCTGCCAGTAGCCAGAGACTAATCCAGTAAATTACCAGATTACTGGAGACGGTACCTATTGAAGGGTTGCAAGGAAAAAGGCCCATGTCCCTTGGATAATTCTGTAGGGGATAAGAACGGAGAAGAAAACAGGGAAGAGTAGAACTCATCTATCCATCGTTGTGGAGAGAGGCTGTAAAACATAAATTTTTAATTTTGAGAGCGAAACATCCATATTTTAGTGGCAACATGTAATAGTTATAGTGAATTTTGAACTACTTAAAATTTTAGGAGCTAAATGAATGAAGTATGCATTTCTTAAATGTGTTTCAAGGAAAAAAAAAAAGAAAGTAGTATAGGGACATCGTGTGTATTTTTGTCACGTTTACTTTCGGTGTCATTTACTGCAATTGAGGGTACTTTTTCAAAAATCAGGTCTTGCTCTCGTAGTGATATCAATTGTGAGCTTCTGCGGTAGTGCCAAGGATTACACAAAATCTCAAATGTCAGTATCTAGATGCTAAAAATCTTTAAGTGATCATTACGATTAGTAATTATATAATTATCATGCATGACAACCTATCAAAAGAAATTATGACGTTACTATGCATTTTACTTCTTGAAATTTATAAATCATTCTAAATACCTCTTCTATTTAAATAATAAGAAATGATGACACTACTAAAAATTAGGCCTTTCACGTTGACACTATAAGCGGCAACAATGACATGTAGTTGCAAAAACTAATAGCGACAACATTCAGAAAACGTCATTGCAAATGATAAAAGCGATGGCATGTCATCAAATAATATATACGTACTAGTGATGGCAAGTTGTCGCAAAAGAAATTTGAAAAATATCCATCGTTATTTGTGATGACATGTCGTCTCAAATCATAAGTGTCAAAGGCACCCTAGTGCGAGAAAATTACTCACTAGTTGACCGATATTTTTGATGACATGTCGTTGCAAATATGGACAGAGTGCAGTTGGCTCTGAAGAGTCAAAGATACTTGTATAGAAATGTATTTACGACGACATATCATCGCAAATAGCTATAACTTTCAACATTTTTGCAAATATGTTGGCAGAGTGTTTGGCGGTCTTTGAAAACTATTTGCAACGACACTAAAATAAGTTGTCATAAAAAGCTTTTCCAGAATCTTCCCCCTTCAATTTCTCAAAATTTTTTAGAGTAAATTAAACAACGTCATTTTGGGCTATAATTTGTGACGACTTTCATGTTATTTGCGACAACATATGTCGTTACAAAAATGTTTGTCTATAAACTAGAACACAAAACTTTTCGTCCCTATTTTTCTCAATTTTTACTCGCCCCTCTCTTCAATTCTCTTATTTGCTCAGGCCAAAATCCGTCCCAAACCCTACGAAATTCCCTTTCTCTTCCACTTTCTCCTCTATTTCACATTAAGACCTTAAAATCTTCAAAGAAGTGCAAACCTCAAACCCCCCCACCCCAAAAAACAAAAGATCTGAAATACAAAGCTTTCTTTTCCACTCTTCGTTGCCACTACCATTCGCTGCCTCCATGCTTCCTTGGCTGTTGCTACTTTTAATTTTCCAACCCCCAATTTTAGTAGGTTTTGGATTGAGCAAGTTTTTAATTTTTTTAATGGTTTTATTTATGGATTGTGGTTATGTAAATATTCATGTGGTATGAATGAAATTATGTGATTATGTATAAAAATGTTGAATAATTTAAGTAATGTGAAATGTGATTATATTTGGATAGGTTTATTTTTTTTGTTGAATATTAGATTGGTTGTATTTTTATTTTTTATTTTTATTGTCGTGACGGTAAAAATGTTGAATTGGATGTTGTTGTGATAGTTATAATTGAATTGGATTTTTTTTTATATTTTTGTAATTGTTGTTGTAATGGTAAAAATGTAGAATTATAATGTTGATGAAATTTTTATTCTTTATATAATTTAGTTAGAATTGTAATTTTTATTATTTTAATGTTCTTAGTTTGTTAAGTTGTTTCAGTTTATAAGTTGGTTGTTGTTTTTAGTTAATTTATATATTGTTTATAAGTTGGTCAAATTTTAAATTAAGTTAGTTCTTTTAATTTTTAATATAAAATTATTTAATTTATTACAATATGTTATATGATTTAAGAAGATTAAAATTAAGAATTAACTAATTAAAGTATATTATAAGATTTAGAATAAAAAATATAGATATTATTTGATTAAAAATATTAAAATAGTAATATTAAGATATTAAGAATAGAAAAAGAAAAAGAAAAATTATATAAGTAATCTAAATTTACAAATAGAAAAGAATTAAATTCCCCTTGAAAATCATTTAAGAAATAAAATATTTAAAAAAATTAATTAACAAATATGAATATATGATTTACAAATAGAAGAAAAACTAAAAAAAGAAATAAAATTTCCCCTTAGAATTAGTTAACAACTCTAAAATAAAAATAATAAAATCCTTATTTTATTTAAGAAGTAATTGATATGAAAAATATTTAAATTTAAATTATATGAAAAAATTATACATAAGATTATCATAAAATTTGATAAGATTTCATAAATTAAATAAAAATTTGTGCCTTATTCTTAGGAGTGGTTTGATATATAAATGACTGGATAATCACAAGAACAACGTTTGTGGGTAGGCGTCGATTCTGAAGGCAATGATAACATAAATGATGGCGGTGAGAGCATAAGCATGAGTAGTGATGATGAATGTATATTATATAACATACAAACAAGCATTAATGTATATTTAGTATTTTTATAAATAGTTAAGTATGATATTAAACTAATTTTAATTTGTTGACATGCATTATGTCTGGTCTAGTTGCTATTTGTGTTGGCTCATCATGAGGAGCATAGCCTCCACCTGATCCATGTAAACTTTTGTCACACTGTTAGTCGGGTATGTTAAAACTTAATTACAAAATTGTTAACTTTATTCTGTCAATATTATATAATAAATTAAGATGATATTGAACTTTATTGCCTCTGAAAGTTTATTGATATTTATAGCACCAGATGCCATAATTGGATGATGATAAGGTCGAGGTCAGGCAAAGGGCCATGAAATCGCAACAAACATGGAGAAGCATGGAAAAATTTTAAGCAAATTTGACAACAACAGAAGCACTTAGAAGGGATATAGAAAGCCTGATACCTAGTTTGAAAGTACGATTGACATTCACACCAGGGAGATATGTGAGCCATTTCATGACTTCTAGAAAGATGTAAATACCCATTATAAGAGATCCATATAGGACCACCTTCTAGTATTCATTGAACTTTATTGTTATAAATCTTCCCTAAAGTTAAACATAATAAAACTACTTAATATGAATGTGTTACAGGAGTGGTTTAACCTTGATTATGGCTATAAGGATGGTGTCATCCATTTTGTAGTTGATAGAGAGGCAGCAAAATGTTATAAAGACTGGAAGAGTGATATGCATAGTTACTTCAATGAACTTAGTGGGGCAAAAAATGAGCATGTAGTTAGAGCCAACCCCCCGACCAAGCATCTTGATCACTAGGGCCCTTGCTACAATAAGTTCATATTGTTCAAGTTTTAGGTAATTGTACATTTGCAAAGTTCATAATTTAGTACTTATACTAATTTCAATTTTGCTAATGCTTAACATAATTATAAACAAAAAAGGTCAGAGACAAATAAAAATAATCGTGTCAACCAGAAGTACTCAATCTTGCATAAGGTTAGTAAGTTTTGTTAATTACAATTTTCTATAAAAGTTAATTTAGATAATAAAATATACAATTCTAACACAATTGTTGGTCAGGCCAACTCAACGACTTAGCAACCGATGTTTGCCATAGACAACCAGGGCGACATACATCGTCATGGGGACAGTTGGGTTAACCCCCAAGCAAAGCACATTTTTGTAAGTATTTTTATTTTTATTTTTTAATATTTTCTCTTAATTAAATTAGTCTCTAAATTATTACATACGTTTATTTTTATTTGTATAGAATAAGGAGGAGAGATCAACCTAAAGGACATAATCTGCTGCCGCTTCATCTTTAGAAGCGCTAAACGAGGGGGGAATTTTGGAGCAAGTTCTAGTTACAAATAGAGGACACAAGATTGGACAAGGTCCTAAACTTCTGGAGAAGATTTACTATGGTGCTTTTTCATCCTCTGGCTGCCAGTCGGATGGGACAGCTTTAACGCGTGTTGATTTGCATGTAGAAGAATATTTATGAGATCGTATGAGCAAAAATTGCAAACGCATGAGAACCAAAAGAAAATGATGGACTTGCTGGCCCAATTCAACCCGAATGTCCAATTACTGCCTTGACTTCTCCTCAACCATATGTAGCTCCAAGACCTCTGCCTCCTTCAGACGAATGTTGACGATAACAATGAGGATGCTAGTAATCCTACAAATTAAGGGATTATATTGTATTTTCTTTTTATTTATCTACACTTTAATATTTTTAGACATTATGTTTGGTTTTATTTTATTAGTGAAACAATTTATTATTATTGAAAATTTTAAATATTAATTAATTTTTATTATTGTAATTTAATATGTTGTAGTAAAATCTATTAAAAAAATAACAAATTAAAAATTTAATAAAAATCATTAAAAATATCTTTATTATACTATTATAATTATTTAAAAATAATAATAATTTGCGACAACAAAGTTGTCACAAATCCAAACAAAACCAAAAACATTAGTGACGACATTTGAAAAATTTCGTCACAAAAACTGACACCAATTCAGCACCAAGTAAGTATTTACGATGACATATTTGAAATTGTCATCACAAAAAATTGGATTCACGTAAGCCCAATGACGCTTCAACGACTTATTTGCAGCGACATGATGTCATTGCAAATAACTCTTTGTGACCAACTTTATGCGACAAAGTATTTGGAAAAACAAGTCGTTGCAAACGACATTTTGTGATTGCTAAAAATCTACTTTGTAGTAGTTACATGGCATTAATGATGATTTTGTAATAGTCTTGAACTATTAATTGTATATCATTTTGCCCCCTCAAATTATTGATTTTATTTCAACTTGCTCTATTTTTTTTTCTTTTAAAGACCACATGGCAAGCAAACATAAAATGCATAGTTCCATGGGCATTTATTAAACTGCTTTTGTGGAGAAGTGTTTTTTTTTGAAATTGAAGGGGTTGTTAAAGTAAGGTACATAATTTAAGAGACAATTATGAAACTAATCCTATTACCTTTGTTTGGATTTGCATTGTTGGTTCCCTCTAGAGTTTTGACCTATACATGACGTAATCAAATGCTTTGTCTATTTAGTTAGGACATGCTGATTTATTCCTCTACTATATACTCTTTATCCAATTATGTTCATATCTACAAAAGAAAATGGTTCATACTCACCCAAGTTGAATAATCAATTACATACATTCCTTAGCCGCTTAACTAGTAGTTCTGTAATGTCCCAAGAGTTATACTGGCAAGATATATACACATAAATATTACCAATAGAATTGACCCATTTTCCCCCAAACATTTAGCAAAAAATGATTTATAATACTATTTCTTGCCATTTTCTTTTCTTATCCTCTCTTTGTTCTCTTCTCTTTCTCGACGTTTACTTCAGGTGGCACCTTTCTACACTTCTTTACATTTTTGCTTGGACCACTATTGGATGGACGACACTTGAACCGAGTGATACCATAACCCTTAATTTCTAGACCACTAAAATAACATATTGTTGGAGAGATTGTAATGTATCTCTCCAACATGTTTTAGTACAAAAGAACACGCTAGAATGAGAGAAAAACATAGTTTTAATGTATTTTTTAATCAGCACGGGGTGCTGCGGCGCTCAAAAATTGAAGCCACAGAGCTAAAATATGCAATCAGCACACGAAAAAGACAAAAACATTAGCACCACAGTGTTGGATTTTGGGCGCCGTAGCTCCTAGTTGCTCTTTTGAGCCATTTTGGTGCCATGCACCTAGAGCCGTGGTGCCTAAAAATTGGCGCTACAGCGCTCTCACGAATTGATATGTAATGATATTTATGTTTTTTAAGTTTTTCTGAGCTGATATATTCATTGGTTGTATATTTCTATACAACTTAAATATCAATTAGCAATGGACACATCTATTGTAATAGATATATAGATACATGAATAGACACCTTTAAAAATGGAGAAATACCTTTATATTTAATTAGATACCTTTTGTAAAGGTTATATGGATTGATTCGGTTGTGACATTCCTCAAATAGCACCCCTGTCTTCTATAAAAAGCTGTTGAATTATAACAGAATCATATCTTGTTATGGAACACCATATTATTGCTAAATATAGTGTTCAAGTGTTTGCAGTATCTTGGAGACAATTTGCTACAAAACTCTCCAGCAAACTTGATTAATTGAGGACAAATAAAACCATCAAGGAAAATGTTTTATACACACCTCAAACACATTTCCTTTATTAGAAAATTTAAGCCTCCATTCTCTCATCTTACTCACAAATTCACCAACAATCTTAAAGGTTTTATTTTATTACGATGGAGGCCGACAAGAGTATGGCATCTTTTCTCAATCTGAGTGTGCAACTCAATTGTTTCGATAATACCAAATTCACTCTTGGGAAGGGGAATTTATTCTTTCTTCTCACGGTGCTCAAAATCGCTTATGTCCTTGATGCGAAGACGGAGTCACTCTCGAAGCCACAGGAGGACAATTCTGATGAAGTAAAGGCTGCTTGGAAGAAAAGAAAAGATGATAAAGTCATGTGTTGGGGATACATTCTCAACACCTTTGCCAATTGTCTCTATTATCTCTACCACAACGTGGAATCTCTGGAGGAGACATGGAAGGCTTTAGAGTACAAATACAAAACTTAAAAGGAAGGTATGGACAAATTCCTTGTTTTGAAATTTTTAGAATTTGTTACGGTTGACACAAAGTCCGTCCTAAATCAAATTCATGAATTGCAAGTCATTGTTACAAAACTCAAAAAGTTGAAGGTAGAGATTTTTGAATCATTTCAAGTGGGGCCTATTATCGCTAAATTGCCCTAAAGTTGGAATAGCTATAGAAAGAAACTCCTTCATTGTAGAGATGACATAACTTTGGAGAAACTTCATAAGCACTTGAGGATCGAAGAAGAGACTCGTGATCCTAAGGGGGATTCCTCTAAAGTTAATGTCGTTGAGAACTAGAACTTCAAGAATAGCAATGACAAAAAATGCAAAAGATCCAGTAATAACCCAAAAAAGTTTACCGAAAATTGTTTCTTTTGTAGGAAAAAGAGCCATCATCAAAGTGAATATAAGTACAAACATAAAAGGGAATAAGTAAAGTCCAACAAAACCAATGTTGTTGAAGAGAAATCCAAAGAGATTTGTGTTTTGGTCACATAGACGCAAATTGGTATGATTACTAAAACCAACATGGCAGCAACAAAGTCCTACAATTGGTGGCTCGATTCCATTACGACCATTCATGTTTGTAATGATAAGAGTATGTTCTTATCATATGCAGTACAGAAAGAAGGACAAATGGTTTTCATGGGGAATTGTGACGCAACGACGATTGCCAAGAAAGGAATGGTGGAGATCAACTTTACTTCAAGGAAGAAAGGGACCTTAAACAATGTCTTCCATGTTCTAGATATCAAGAAAAATCTTGTATCTGCTAGTCTTATATGTAAGAATGGTTTAAAGATTATAATTGAGGGTAATACATGTTTTGTATCTAAGAATGAGTCGTTTGTAGGAAAAAAGGTAATCTTGTGATGGCATATACAAGCTTAGCTTTAATGATAATAAACTTATAAGTTCTGCTTATATTATTGATTTTTTTTTTATTCTTGGCATGCACTTTTAGCATAATTAAACTTTAGATCTTTGAAATACATGTCTAAACATGGTTTGATTAATTGCAAAAATGAAAAACATGATAAGTGTGAGATTTGCATACAAGCAAGAATGACTAAGAAACCCTTCCCTAAAGCTGAAAGAAATATTCAAATATTGGATTTAATTCATACCGATATTTATAAGTATAATGGCATGTTAACAAAAGGAGAAAGAAGATACTTTATCACTTTCATTGGTGATTGTTCTAAATAAATATATGTGTACTTAATTAGAACAAAAGATGAAGCCTTAGATAAGTTCAAACTTTTCAAGGCTGAAGTTGAAAACCAAAGAGATAAGAAAATCAAAATGGTTCGAAGTGATAGACGTAGTGAATACTTTTATAATGATTTTGATGCCTTTTGTGAAGAGCATGGTATTATTCATCAAAAGTCAGCCCCCTTTACTCCTCAACAAAATTGTTTGGTTGAAAGAAAGAATAAGACATTCACTGATATGATTAACTCTATGCTTCTTAATGCAAAATTGCCTAATACTTTATAGGTGGAATCCTTACTTACTACATGTCATATTCATAATAGAATTACATCCTTGAGAACATATGTCTTTCCATATAAAATATGGAAAGAAAAGAAACCAAACTTGATGTACTTAAGAGTATAGGGCTGTTTAGCTTTCTATGGATTGCATAATCCTAAATCATCAAAGTTAGGCACAAGAGGTATTAAAAGTATTCTTGTTGGATATGCTAAAAATTCCAAGGCATATAGATTTTTAAATCTAGATTTTAATGTGATAATAGGCTCAACAGATATTGAATTCATTGAAAATAAATTTGTTATTGATTCTACCACTACAATAGAATCTAATGTTGATCTACCATGTGACTATACTCCCAATACCTCTACAAATAAAAGGAAAGACTCTATGACATCTTTCAAATTGAGGAGAAGTCAACGTGAAAGAAAAGCAAAAGGTTTAGAACTAGATTTTATTTCAAGTCAAGCTTTGGCCTTCTTAGTTGAATGAGATAGAAATGGTGTACTTTATAAAATACCATTGTTGCTAAATGTTGAGGATGATCTAAAGACATTTAGTGAAACCATGTTATCTAAAGATGCTTCCTTTTGGAGAGAGGCTATAAATGATAAAATGGATTTGATAATGTCTAATGGAACTTGGATTTTGGTTGATCTTCCTCTGGGATCGAAACCAATAAGTAACAAGTGGGTGTTTAGAAGAAAGTATAACACTCACGAGTCTATACAAACGTTCAAGGCTAACTTGATAGCTAAGGACTCTAAACAAAAGTGCGGTATAGACTACTTCAATACGTATGCTCCGGTGGCTAGATTGACATTTATTAGAGTGCTATTTGCAATTGTTTCAATATACAATTTGTATGTACACCAAATTGATGTTAAAGCAGGTTTTCTAAATGGCGATCTTGATGAGGAAATATATATGGAACAATCCGAGGGTTTGTAGTGTCTAGAAATGAAAATAAGCTTTGCAAGTTAGTCAAATTGCTTTATGGGTTAAAATAAGCACCAAAACAATAGCATGAGAAATTTGATTTGATTATCATGTCTAATGGTTTTAAGCATGATAATGCAGATAAATGCATATAATCTAGATTTACAAATGATTTTCGTGTGATTATATGTTTGTGTGATGATGACTTGCTTATTTTTGGAACAAACATGCAAGGAATGAATGATACTAAGAAGTATCTAACTTCAGAATTTAAGATAAAAGATCTTGGTTAAATGAGGGCAAACAATTTGATTAAATAAGGGCAAACAAAACCTTTAAGGAAAGTGTTTTATACATGCCTCAAACACATTTCCTTTTACAAAAAATTCAAGCCTTTATTCTCTCATCTTACTCATAAATTCACCAACACATATCACACCATTACCATTGCCCTCTATCGCCAAGCAATATTTCCATCCCAGATCACGTTTCCTCCGACCACTTACACTAGTACTCTTACCTGCGACTGCAAGTACATACAAGGCTTCACTCAGATTATTCTTTAGGAATATCGATTTATTGGTTCCAATCTGCTCAGCCACATCAAAAGGCTTTTGGGCTTGAAAAGCTTGGAAATCAGGTTTTTCCTCAAGCTCTTTATCTATGACAGCATGTAAAGTATTAGAAAATAAAAGACATTAAAATACGTAAAGAAAAGTTTAGGTTTTACCTCCAAAACTCAAACATCCTCAAGAAGGCTTGTTCTTGCTTCCATGAATGATTGGAGAGTATTTTCAACAAAATTTTTGAGAGCTAAAGGGGTTGAGAGGTGTGGTTTTCTTGAAGGAAATAATGAGTAGTTTTTTATTTTTTTTATCGCAAGAACTCGGAGAAAAAACAAATTTGTTTCAACAAAGTCCTTTGCTATTTATAGACCATTTTTGAGACTTATTTGCAAAGAAAAATTGCCCTCAAGACACATGTATAATTCGGATTCCATAGGAAGGCTATGGAGTTTTATACAACTTTTGAGGTTTTTAATTTGACCAACTTTGACTTTTTAACAATATATATTTACACTGCACTATTTTTTTATATTTTAGTATAAAATGGAGGGGATATTTTCCTTATCAGTCTAAAATTATATTAATTTACTTTAAACCCATACTATTTAATTTCCAACATAGTAGTTCATCTATCTGTGTAAGCATAATTTTTAGATAATTCAACTGCATTGTGCACTAAAATCTATACCATTTTAACTAACTAGTATATCACTAACTTCTTTATTATTTTAGATTATGGCATGATTTTTCGCTCTCACTTAACCAATTTTGTTCATGAATTTATGTCACAAAGATTGGATTTTTAACATAATCCATGTGACACTGGTTTTACCTTTGGAGTACTTAACAAATTTTTAAGTATCTTAACTCACAATATTTATTCATTTTAAAATATTCCATATAGTGTAAAAATACACTCATAATGCAATAAAAATTTATCATAGCTAATTTACAAAATTTTGTAGTTACAAAATATGAACTACTAAGAAAATTTATTGTGTAAATCTAAATTAAATTCTAGATTTAAACTAATAAAAATTTTCATACATTATATTTAGTGAGCTAGATCATGAATTTCTTTAGCCTCTCCTCTGTTTTGAGTTTGGTGTTTTGGTGCTTGTTTCTAGTAATTATTAGCATTTAAAAATGTATATGGGAATTTGATGCAGAGGGAACGTAAAAGTAAAAAGAATAGATTAATTGATCTATTTATTTACACAGAATGTTAGAAATATCGCTTCAAATTCTGTTGATTCGCAAAAAATGCTAAAATTTTGGTATCAAAATTTATTGATTCTTATAGAATATCAAAAATTTAAGAGAGAGAGTAAGTACTGTAATATTAATAAAAAATGTTTTACTTCTTTACATATAATGAGACAAACATATTTATAGTCTAATTTGCCCCAAACTAGAAGAATAAATATTTTGGGAAATTAAAAATAAAAAGGAAACTAACTTATATTTGACCCATGAATTAAGTCAAAATTATTTGATTTTCTTTGGTCAAATTTTAATAAAAGGAAGCTTTCATAATTATAAACTTGCTAATTTAATTAAGGGTAAATTGCTTCGTTAGTCTCCAATCTCTCACAAAACTGTTATTTGGATCCCTAACCTTTTTTTATCAGTCTTCAACCTTTCATTTCATTGCTGAGGGACCATTTAAATGGTCAAACCATTAAGTTTAACCGTTAAATGTTGCTAGATATCATTGTTTAATTAAAATTACTAGATTACCATTTAAAATAATGGTTACATTAAAAATTAAAGGTAAATCACAGCCATTGATATAGAACCATCAAATCATAGCCATTGCTTTGGTTTTTACCCCAGAACAAGTTCAAAATCAGCAAAAAACAAAAAACAAAAAACCCAAAACCTAGGAGGAGCTTCCTCCCAAATGGCCCACCCCTGCCTACCGTCCCCCTTCCCCACACATCGATGACCCCACCTCTACATTGGCGATTAAGGTTCTTTCTTGCTCACTTCCAAATCTGGCGACTTTGATTTCATTGGCTTGGGTTGAGCCTCTGTTGTTAATGCTGGTATGGCATGGAATTGCATTGTATTGGAGGCGATTCTACCATTTTCAACTGCAGATCCAAAAATTTTCTTCGCATTAGCTAAACAAGCCATAGTTTTCGTTGACTGATCGATAAGGATTTTGGCTGTAGATGAAATGGGATTACTTTGAGCCATTAAAAGTGAAGACTTGGCATCTTTATTCTTGACAAAACATAGTTTCTTTCTTTTAGGTGCTGCAAAATTTGATTCAAAAAAGGGGGAAAAAAAAAGAGAACTTATTAAGATTATTACCATCATAGAAAGGCACAGAAAACCCAAGTTGAAAGTACTTTGTTTACTCAATGAGAAAGGCTTAGAATCTGACACCCAAGTCAAAAGTTCATCATCCTTTCCCACAGTTTCTTAGAGAAACTAGATGGAGCCTGGAGTTAAATGAAGAAGAAAAAGAATAAGATGGCTTCGACAACATCTTCGACTGCCAGAGTTTGTGTCCATTAGGCTTCTACAATGGTAGACAACTCGTCAGTAAATCATCAGAGCACAACTATTTGGGCACAATATCTGGTCGCTCATTCCTGTGAAGCTTGTCGCTGTCTGCCTCGTTGTCATCTGCGAAGCCCGTTGCTCACTAGTCACTCAACCCCAACCTCCAGTTGCCCCAGTCCCAATCGCCCATCGAGAGAGATTGAGAAAGAGAAAGTGTTTAGTTTTGTTTTGTTTTTTTTTTTTTTTGTTGATAATTTTTTAATTTTATATCTATTAAAAAAAGATCTGTTCCTTTAAAAAAATGGCTATTTTTTAATTTTTTTTTTATAATTTTAAAATTTATTGAAAAATAAACTATTTTGTATAATAAACTAATGGTTTTAATTATATGGTAATTTAGTAATTTTAATTAAAGGGTAATTTAGTCATTTTAATTAAAAATGATACCCAACAATATATAAGAATCAAAGTTAATGGTTTGATAGTTAGATGTTAGACATGATACCTTAAGGAGTAAAATGTTGTAATATATTTTTGGATACATTTTACCAATAAAGAGTTTATTTATTATTCATATAACAAATGTTGCTCTCTTCATGTTCATATTTGTTGAATGTATGATAAGCAAATAAAAGTCTAAGATTGTCAGTTTAAACCTTTAAGAATCATGCATATGATGGACATATTATGCGGAGGACATGAATCTTAAAGGTGATGGTCTAAATCATAAGATCCACAATCAAAGGAATAAAGTTGGGTGCTTTATTCATGCTAAGATTGTTAGGTTGTTTACATCCCTAACGGGAGATGGCTTGTCTTGTCCATCGAAGTCGGACTCCGCGAGTAGAAACATTAGTACATTGTCATAGGTGACGATTTATTGGATCAGGACATAAAGTTGAACTAATTTAGATTAATAATTCTGTCTGTGCAAATCAATTCACTTTTCACAATCATATGTGTTGTGTCTTAATCTTGAAATGACTAGTGGGTCCATTATCTTAACTTATGTCTTTTGATGTACCAAAGGGTGACATTCTGACTTTATGATGGTATGTATACTAGTACGTTGGAGACATAACTCTTGATGGCGTAGACTTGTTATTCATAGATATAAAATCCATAGCTCTTTTTGTAGAGTTAATGATATTCTCTTCTATGTGTTATCCTTTAATTGGAAAACTAGAGCGCTTAACCATTTGGATGCATAGGTGCAACCGAATGGTATACTATCTTTAGATAGTAAGTTTTTCAATGGTGAGATAACAGAATGTAAGATAAAAATAATCGAGAAGGTAAAAGGAAATTTATCCTTAATAGTCGATTATGAATAACTTATGGGGATGCGATGCATTATGATATGTCGTAGCACTTAGCTTATTTGGAGCTTTGTAATTTTATATAGTTCAAGAGTACAGCTCTAAGCTTTTAGTGGAGTAGCATTAGAGTTGATAATTATAAAATATGTATCTATGATATTATATTTTATAATTATCAGAGTTTGAACTATATAAGTTCATCAGGTGTCCTTCGATAACTCATAATAAATCTTGTAACGATACAACGTGCTTTTCTAACAAATTGATGACTTATGTTAAATTAGTAGATTGGCTGAAATTTGATAGGATCAGATAATTCATGTTTGTTTATCGATTGAGTTAATTTTGTGAATTGGTTTAAGATAAGCATGTTGAATTATTGAGATAATATTTATTATCTGTGAGATTATCCAGATATGACTGTTTTGATCAGGTAACTTCTCTATTGGATGATTTGAATTAAAACTGAGGCTCTATCTAAAGAATCTTGGGTGGAAAGTAAAATATTCTTAAGGATCATATTATTGCAAGTTTGACAGGCTGATCTACTAGTTCGGCCTGTCGATGGAGTAAGTTTGGTAGACCGATGTAAAGTTCAGACTATCGATCTAACAATTATCTGATTACGCATTTCAGATGATATTTTCATTAGAAGTTGATCTAAATTCAAATTTTGAGGCCTTATCTGATAATGATTAACCCCCGGTCTGACCTTTATAAATAGAGGGTGAGTTTTCTTAGGTATTTAGATCAGTTGAGAAGTTTAGAGTGAGTACTTTAGTGTGAGACACTCTAAAACTCCCTGAGAGCTATTGTTCATAATCAAGTACCTTAGTTCTAAGTCTTCTCAATTGGTTGGAAGGAGAGTCACTAGAGGAAGAGCTACACGACATGTGACCACTCACACTCCAATTGCGGATAGAGAATAGCAAAGAAGGCTAGTTGGTTGAGGTTCTTTTGGAACATTTTTCTCTTCACTGATTGCTAGTGCTCTTTGGCATACAAAAGGTTAGTAAGATCTGTAATTAATTTATGTATATAACATGTCAAACTTGTGTTTTGAAAAATACTCTGATTTAAAATTTTTTAAAATTCTGCTACGTACTCGTTTTCCAACAATTGGTATCAGAGCCATAGTTTTTACATAAATTTACGAGTTTGTGATCATGCTACATATATAGATTATGTGATCATATTCTCTCCTATGCTTGAATTTTAATTTTTAGAGAGTTGACACTCAAGGATTTCTATATATTTATATGTTGTCATGAGATTACGTAGTGAATGTTTAATTAATTATGGTTAATTAAATTATTTATTTATTTATTTATCTATTTATTAATTTGTACTGGTTATGTTTCCTTAGAGGTTAAAATATATATCTAGGTTTTTCATGAAATTAAATGGCGGTCAATCGGTCAAACATCACCATCTAGGAATTATTATTTAATTTTGAATTTGTAAAAAATTTGTAATTAAACAATCATTTGAAGTGAAGACGGATCTAGAAGATGGATGATAGTAGTTCTATAATATTTCTTGAGTTTCTAAAATTTTATGTTTTTGAATTATTGAAAAACAAATTGAAAAATTGCTTAAAAATTATTTTTTGAAAAAACGTGAGTTTAGCTTGGTGGGCAGGCTGAACCCTCATGTTTGGCAAGCCGATGGTCATAGTTTGGTAGGCCATCCATGGGCAGGATTCTGTTAGCTTTGGCGGCAAGCCGAACTTTCAGGTTTGGTAAACCGATGGGTTATGTTTGGTAGGTTGATGACACAAATCGGCAGGCCAACAGAGAGCTATGAGTTTTTCAAAAAGGTGCATTTTTCAATGCAGTTTTGATTTTATTTTTGAGACAATTCTGAGGAACATGAAATTTTATGATGATTGGAAAAATAAAGCATGAGATATTGAAAACTTCAAGATGGATGTTACATGAAAAAGGATACAACTTGAAGATACAAGGATGAAGAATCGATAATATGTTTTAATTGATCTTTTGTAATCTTTATTTTCTTTTCTCTAGGATGGAACCATAATATTATGGCTGTTTATTATTATTTTGCTTGTGGCTTTGCATGATGCTTTGCTTGTCTGCATTAAAATATGATTTGCTATGTATGTTGATAACATGTCATATAGAATAGAGAGTACCACTTATAAAAATTGTTCATGCATGATTAACATAAAAACGTGGTTTTCAAAATATTGAGTGAGAGAAGGTTTTTGAATAGAGGACTTACGGCCTTAATCGTTGGACTATAGGTAACACATGGTGATTCTGACCCCTAGGAAGGGATTTCATCATGTACCGGGTTGGATATTCAAAGAGATAATCTATTTTAGTATGATTTATCATTGTACACTCCTAGGTGGCGATTATAAATCATGGATTAAATAGTTGAAATGATGGTTGTACACTCAAGTTAATTTTATTATTAACTTCCCCTAGGAGCTCTATTAATAAAATTAATGGCCAAAGAAAATGATTATTGATATATGCTGGATAAGACGGGTCCTGGATATCATATATTAATAAAAAAGGATCCGTGTTCCTAATTGAATTTTGCAAGTCTCCCCTAGGTGGCTTGTTGAATTCTAAGCTAGGAATTATCATTTTAAGGTCGTGATATTTTCTAGGTTTTAACACATAAACACAATTGTATGTTTACTTGATTATATTATCTTACTAAATTGATGTGGAATGCTTACTTATATTTGGTATATGAATCTTTATTGTAGATTAAAATGTCTAAAAACGCTTTATCTTTGATACTCTCTAAGAGCCAATTAATTGGTGAGAATTACATTGATTGAAAAAGAAACCTGAATATCATACCATCCTTTGAGAAACTAAAATTTTTGTTGACGACACTGTGTCCTCCCGAACCTACAGGGGAATCCACTAATGAGCAAAGCGTATGATCGCTGGAAAGATGCTAATGATCAGGCCTATTGTTATATTATGGCTAGCATGAATAACATACTGTAAGCTTAACTTGAAGATTGTCAGCTTGTGAAGCAGATCGTGGATCATCTTGAAGACATGTTTGGAGGCCAAGCCATAACAAAATGGCAAGGGGCACTTTGGAATTTTTGAACTGCAAACAAAAACTAGGGACTCCTGCAAAAGAGCATATGATGTTAGTCATAGGTTACCTCACTTAGGCTCATGCCCATGGAGCTGATATCGATGCCAAGTCATAGATGACTATGGTTTTGAGACTTTGTCAAAGGAGTTCATCCTGTTTAGAGCTTCATACAATTTGAGTAATAGACAAGAATGTGACCTTAATAGAGTTTATGAAGCAGTTACAGAAGTTCAAAAATCTGATCAGGAAAGCTCTTGCAGGTGGAGAGGCCAACTTGGTAGCTGCACCCAGTTCCAATCCTAATCCTAGGAATGGAAGGAAGCAAAAGACTAAGAATGAGAAGTCTTCTATTCTTGCAAATAGATAGAATAAGAAGGAGAAAAAGAAGAACCCAAAGAAGCTAAAGTGCTTTAACCGTGGGAAGGTTGGGCACTTAAAGAAGAATTGCAAGGACTTCCATTCACGAGAAGGTAGGTGTATTCTACTGGTTATTGAAACTTGTTTAGTTGAAAAATCAAGTGACACTTGGGTCATAGATTCTAAAGCAGCTAATCATGTTTATGTTTCTCTACAAGGGTCCAAAGAAACTAGAAGTCTACTTCATAAGGACTTCATGCTTCGAATGGACGATAGATCCTTAGTGTTGGCTGAAGCAGTGGGAAACGTCTATCTTTACTTTGATAATTATAGGATTTTGGTTTTACAAGATTGTTTTATATTCCTAGACTTAAAAGGAATTTAATATCTGTAGCTTGTTTATTTAAAGATTCTTATTCAGTTCTTTTAATAACAAAGTGGTGATTCATAAAAACAAATCTTTTATTTGTGACGGATGGATGCAAAACAATTTATATTTTTTCAAACCTATGATAGACATACTGCTTAACACTAAGGTTAATGGTAATAACTCTAAAAGACTTAAGACTTCTCACTCTAATAAGACTTATCTTTGGTACTTACGATTAGGTCATATTAGCCTAAATAGGATTCAAAAATTGGTAAGGAATGGACCTTTAAGCCACTTAAAGTTGGAATCTATACCACAACATGAATCTTGTTTGGAGGGCAAAATGACCAAAAGACCATTTGGGTCTAACTACAATAGGGCCGAAGAGGTTCTAGAACTTATGCAGAGTGATATTTGTGGCCCCACGAACGTCCAGGCACAAGGAAGGTATGAGTACTTCGTCACTTTTATTGATGATTACTCAAGATATGGGTATGTCTACCTAATGCATTATAAAAGTAAAACTTTTGACAAGTTTAGAGAGTTTCGAGCTAAAGCAAAAAAGCAATTAGGTAAACCCATAAGGGCACTTCGAGCTGATCGAGGTGGTGAATACCTCTCTGATGAGTTCTTGGAACACTTATTCGAGAATAGGATTTTATCCTATTTGACTGCACCGGGCACTCCATAGCAGAATGGCGTAGCTGAAAGAAGGAATAAGACTTTGTTGGACATGGTTAGGTCCATGATGAGTTATTCAAAATTACCTTTATCCTTTTGGGGATATGCACTGCAAACCGCATGTTATCTTTTGAACAAGGTGCCTTCAAATCGGTTTGTAAAACTCTTCACGAATTGTGGATAGAGAAGAAGACATCGTTAAACTATATTTGCATATGGGGATGTTCAGCTCATGTCTTGTATAAGAAAATGAATAAGTTGAAAGCGCATTCGAAAGTTTTTGTGTTTGTAGGATATCCAAAAAGGACTAAAAGGGGTTATTTCTATAACCCAAAGGAAAATGAAGTCATGGTTTCAACAAATGCAGCATTCCTTGAGAAAAGTTTGAAGTAAAGTGGTACTTGAGGAGTTGATGAGTGATTCGATCACTCCAAAGGTTCCGGTAGAGACCAATCCAATCAATGTAGAAAAACCAACTAAACAACAACCTAAGGGGCTTCGGCATAGTGGGAGGATCAGGCGTTAACCTGAGAGGAATATGTTCAATGATGATAAGGATCAACCTAAGGGGTTTGGCTGAGCTCGTTGAACATGACAAGAATCTTTACACTTATGAAGAGGCTATGGAGGATGTTGATTCAAAGCTCTGAACAAAAACTATGAACATTCAGATGAAGTCTATAGAGACTAATTAGGTCTGGGAAGTTGTGGATCTTCTCACAGGGGTAAAACCTATAATGTGAAAGTGGATCTATAAGAGAAAAAGAAGAGTAAATGGCAAAGTTGAAACCTATAAGGCTAGACTGGTAGCTAAGGGATACACACAAAAGGAAGGAATCAATTACGAGGAAACCTTTTTGCCTGTAACCATGCTAAAGTCTATCCACATTCTCTTATCCATAGCTGCCACTCTCGACTATGAAATTTGGAAGATGGATGTCAAGATGGCCTTTCTGAATGCCTATCTTGATGAGTCCATATATATGATACAACTAGACGGGTTCAAGGCTAAGGGTCAGGAGGTTAAGATTTGTAAGCTACTAAAGTCAATTTATAAACTTAAGCAGGTTTTTCGTTCTTAGAACATAAAATTTGATCAGGTGATTAAGACTTATGGGTTTGAACAAAACAAGGATGAACCATGTGTTTACAAAAACATTAAGAATAGGAAGGTGATTTTTCTATTGCTCTATGTAAATGACATTTTGCTGATTGGCAATGAAGTTAGGGCATTGTAATCGATCAAATTATGGTTGACCAAGCAGTTTGACATGAAAGACTTGGATGATGCTAATTATGTTCTCGGTATCCAAATCTTTCAGGATAGGAAGAATAAAATAATAGCTTTATCCCAAGTGGCCTATATAGATAAAATTCTCATGAAGTATACAATGCAGAATTCCAAGAGAGGTACGCAACCATCTAGGTTTGGAATTACTCTTTCTAAGAAAGACTCGCCAAAGTCTGATAAAGAAAGAGAATACATGAAGAAGGTGTCTTATGTTTCAACAATGGATAGTCTCATATATGCTATGCTTGGCACACAACCAGACATTTGTTATGCGGTCGGGATAGTAATTCGATTCCAGTCAGATCCAAGACCTAACCACTAGGCTACAATCAAGCATATTTTCAAGTATCTAACAAGGACTCGAAGGTATATGCTTGCGTATTCAGGCGAGGATCTAACACCTCTAGGATACACTGATTCAGATTTTCATTCCTGTCCAGATTCAAAAAGATCGACTTCTAGTTTTGTGTTTACTCTAGGCGACGGTGACATTGTTTAGAGAAGTATCAAGCAAGACTACACTTTGGATTCAACAATGGAAGCCAAGTATGTGGCAGCTAGTGATGCTTCGAAAGAAGCAGCATGACTCTGTAAGTTCCTTAAAGATCTTGAGGTAGTTCCTAGTATGGATAAGGCAGTATCACTGTATTGTGATAACATTGCAGCAATAGCTAATGCCAAGGAACCAAGATTTCACAAGAAGATTAAGCATATTCATTGGAAGTATCATGTGATAAAGGACTTCATCAAGGGTTAGCATGTCTCTGTAAGCAAATCGCATCTGAGGACAACTTAGCTGATCCATTAACAAAGACACTAACTATATGGGTTTTTTAAAAGCATTTGGAGGCTATAGGGATGCAAGACATGCCACATTTACTTACTTAGTGCGAGTGAGACATTGTTAGACATGATGCCCTAAGGATTAAAATGTTGTAATGAGTTTTTGGAGACATTTTACAAATAAAGAGTTTATTTATTGTTCATATATCAAATGTTGTTCTCTTCACATTTATATATGTTAAATATATGATAAACAAACAAAAGTCTAAGACTGTCAGTTTAAACCTTTAATAATCATGCATATGATAGACAGATTATACGGAAGACATGAATCTTAAAGGTGATGGTCTAAATCATAAAATTTGTAATCGAGAGAATAAAGTTGGGTTCTTTATTCATGCTAAGATTGTTATGTTTTCTACATCCCTAACGGGAGATGGCTTGTCTTGACTATTGGAGTGGGACTCCATAAGTAGAAACATTGGTACGTTGTCATAGGTGTCGATGTATTGGATCAGGACATAAAGTTTAATTGATTTGGATTAATAATTTTGTCTATGCAAATCAATTTATTTTTGACAATCATATGCGTTATGTCTTAATGCTGAAATGACTAATGGACCCATTATCTTGACTTATGTCTTTTGATATACCAAAGGGTGACATCTTGACTTTATGATGGTATGGATATCGGTATGTTGGAGACATGACTCTTGATAGCGTAGACCTGTTATTCGTAGATATGAAATCCATAACTCTTTTTGTAAAGTTAATGATATTCTGTTATATGCATTACCTGTGATTGGAAAACTGGAGCGCTTAACTATTTAGATGCATAGGTGTAACCGAATTGTATATTGTCTTTAGATAGTAAGTTTTTCAATGGTGAGATAACGAAACATAAGATAAAAATAATCAGGAAGGTAAGAGGGAATTTATCCTTAAGCCGATTATGAATTTATCCAATGGTGACATTATGATATGTCATAGACACTTAGCTTATTTGGAGCTTCATAATTTTATATAGTTTGAGAGTGTAACTCTAAGCTTTTAGTGAAGCAAAATTATAGTTGATAATTATAAAATGTGTATCTAGGATATTATGTGTTATAATTATCAGAGCTTAAACTATATAGGTCCATAAGGTCCCCTTTGCTAGCTCATAATAAATCCTGTAATGATACGGCGTGCATTTCTAACAAATTGATGATTTATGTTAAACTATTAGATTGACTGAAATACGATAGAATCAGATAATTCATGTCTGTTTATCGGTTGAGTTAATTTTGTGAATTGATTCAAGATAAACATGTTGAATTATTGAGATAATATTTATTTTCTATGAGATTATCTAGATATGACTATCTTGATCAGATAACTTCTTTATTGGGTCATTTGAATTAAAACTGACGCTCAATCTAAAGAATCTCACATGGAAAATAAAAGATTTTCATGGATCATATTATCACAAATTCGGCAGGCTGATATGCTAGTTCTGCCTGTCGATGGAGTAAGTTCGACAAGCCGATGTATAAGTTTCGACTGACGATCTAACAATTATCTGATTACACGTTTCATATGCCATTTTCATCAGAAGTTAATCCAGATTCAAATTTTGAGACCTTATCTGATAATGATTAACCCCTGGTCCGACCTCTATAAATAGAGGGTGAGTTTTCTTAGTTATTTAGATCAGTTGAGAGTTTAGAGTGAGTACCCTAGTGTAAGAGATTCTGAAACTCCTTAAGAGTTATTGTTCACAATTAAGAACCTTAGCTCTAGCTCTTCTCAATTGGTTGGAAAGAGAGTCATCGGAGGAAGAGCTATATGACATGTGACCACTCACATTCCGATCGTGGATAGAGAATAGCAAAGAAGGCTAGTTGGTTGAGGCTCTTTTGGAATGTTCTTCTCTTCACTGATTGCTTGTGCTCTTCGACATACAAAAGTTTAGTAAGATTTGTGATTAATTTATGTATATAGCATGACAAACTAATGTTTTGAAAAATACTCTAATTTAAAATTTTTTAAAATTTTGGTGCATACTTGTTTTCCAACATTAGAATGGTCCTTTAGCAACTAAAATAAAAGATTGGGGACTGATAAATAAAAAAGAAAAAGGTTAGGGACCAAAATCACACTTTTGTGAAATGTTGGGAATTAGTGTGACAATTTACCCTTTAGTTGAATGAAAACTCCTAAGAAAAAAATTTGATTTTCCTTTAATAGTTGTCTTTGAGCCAAAAATTTGGTCCCAACCACCACATGATTTTTTTTAAAAAAATTTGAACTGGATCTTTCTTCCTCAATTGAAAAGAATTTAGTCTAGCTTCATGTGAAATATATAGCATAATTTTCTTTACAAATTTTAGATGCTCCATTTTTAGACTAAATAAATTGTTGAAACTGCTAAAACAACTCTTTCAAATAGGTAAAATAAAGCCAATGGTATCAAATTCTAAGATTACTGCCTTGTTAGGAACTTCCTCCCCCATGTTCTTTACCATTGACATATTAGGATAGGTTGTCTCCAAAGCAATTCCTATCTTGCCATTGAGACATTATTATAAAGTATTTTGGTGCATTTTATTTAATAAAGGCATGTTTCTTTTAAGATAACTGTTATTAATATTTACAATTGTTATATTTATGAAACGTACATCATGTTTCGTTGCCTATTTGGAGATCCTTGATCATTGGTTTGTTGAGAACAATTTACATGAAGATATAATCTTAAGAATAGTGTAAAAACAATTATTCAAACATCAATGAATAAAGCTAGACACTTTATTCTACTAAGGTTATGATGTTGTCTATTTATAAATTAGTAGATTGACTTATTTTAGTTGTTTGTAAATTCTCATAGGATAAATACATCTATGTATTTAGAATACATTGAGCAAGGCCACAATATACAAAATATGTTCTTTCATAAGTTCATTTATTTACAAAGAATTATTATTTTATCATAGATGGTTAATATATAGATGAACTTAAATCCTAAGTGATTGGCAGAATCTCATCCTCTGAACTATGTTTTTTGATTCCACAATAAGTGAGGACACTCAGTAGACCAATACATTGGAATATTCATTTCCTACAAATCTCTTACAAAACTTTGATGTTCAACTTTCACCTTATGACACATGATGCACTTGCTAACAATTTGGCAACATCATTTTCATTCTATATTACACATAACTCCCTTTCAAGGCTTTATACATCTTTGTCGTTCATGATATGAACAAAATGCATTACTCCTGAGCTTTTCCCAATGTCTGTTTCATAATCTTTCCTTTTAAGGATGCATAATCTACCCTTGTGATGAAGTACCGTCTTTGGAGATACTAAGTTCTTACTCCTTTTTTAGAACGTCATTCCTTGTCCTAAGTAAAGGAAATTATGCTGCTTGATGTTCCCACATAAGCTTCAAGACCTTTTAAATTTTAATGAACTAGTTCTTTTAGAGATGTCGATGCTGCAGGAGTGGCAGAAATCATTGGGGCTAGTAGATCTGCTTGAGCTATAAAAAATTTGTCGGGGGTACTGGCAGTACTGTTGGTGGTGGAGCAATCTCTTGTACTGGCGGTGTCAAGTTCTTGTGGTTAGCAGCTCTCGTCATCCTTGAGTTTCCTGCCCATTTTCTTGGAGCCTCGCTTGTAAGTAAGTGATATGGTTGATGAGCTTAGGATTCGGCGATAATCTTGTTGCCTAGGCTCTTGGTTGCATCATAACCAAAAACTAAAGCCAATTGCAAGCAACTTCTGGCATAAACATCATATCATAACCTTAACATCATGTCATTCATTAATTATATGGTATACATCATTGTCAAATGACAATCTTACATGTTGGGTGTAACTCATTTAATAAAACCATATTGTCAATATAGGTAACATGGTCATGTTTACTAGTAGTGGTCATCATCACTGAGCGTACATGATAACCTCCATCTAGAGTGGCACAGCTTACCAAAGGTGTAATAAGTACATAATCAAAAGGGTCATCACATTATTGAGTGTGCTAGTCATATACTAATATGTGGAAAAATGGGTATATCTATCCTTATTTGAAATCATACATATAATCAAAAGGAAGCGTTAAGTGGTTGCTCTATCACTACTTAGAATTCACATTAGACATATCATATCTAAAAGGGCTCCTGTAGATTCCCTTCATCTATTCACCTTAGCTCGTCTATAAAATGATCCAAGGTTGGGAAGCAATAAGGGTAGAAAACTAGCATATAAATATTCACGGTATTCCATTCTAGCATAAATCATAAACATGGTGTTATGGTGTTCCATTCCTGTGGGATTAAAACAAATCTTGTATGCTGGATGTCATGATATACTCTCAAAATTATTTTTTGGATACAACCTCTAAATGTCAAGAAAAATGTGTTAATATTAAGTCTTGTCTAGTCTTAACATTGGTATTCAACTCTTCAGCTCAATCACCATGCTAGGGCTTTCCTCGAAGTCACATAGTAGTGACACATGATACGCTCAAAAAATCACATCTATACTGTGGATCCACTCCATTTGCATGAATGGCTAATGACTACCATCAAAACATGAAGATAACTTATCTTGAAATGCAACGCTTATTTTCTGGTAAACGTTAACTCATCATGCATCTAGTTGCATAAACGTCATGGATGAAGACATTGGTATATCGTTAAATAATCATAAGGACCTAAGTTTACTATCAATATACATGACGTAAACTTATTTGAGTTGTGGCAAAATGGATGTGTGATAATACGAAGAATGATGGCAAGATACTGACTGTGATACCAACTATGACGTCATAACATTTTCAAGACATTAACTAATTTGCTTGAACTTAATTTCTTAATCTTAATCTTACTGATTAGTAAGAAAATAAATGTGAAAACTTCTTGAACATACCTTATTCATTGGTAAAAATAATCTTACTTGTAAAAAGAATAAGCTTACTTATTCATCAATTGCTGATTAAGTTTTTTTTTTTTTCTTTTTCTTTGAAAGCATAATTACTATTATTTCTTTTGATGGTCATCGAATAGTTTATAATACATGTTGAACTTATAATTATATTTATTTGAAGCAAGGTTGCTAGACACTCTATTGATAGTCAATTTGGATCAATAATTGCTTCACGAATCACATACGATGATTGATGCAAACAAGAAAAATAAAGCATGTAGGAAATAAAGAACACATGAAATTATAGTGGTTCACTCAATGTAAGCTACATCCATTTTAAAGTTTTGTTTTTATTTCTTTCAAGGACACAATTGTGATAGGGCCAAAAAGTCCATTCTCTAGGGTTTTCTACCCCTTTTTATAGCTACAAATTCACGTATAATAATTTAAATGTTATTAGGAATATCCCTTTCTTGGTTTTATTCCCACTTTCCTTGTATTTGGCTTTCCATAGCTATTGCAAGGGTCACGTCAATCCTTAATTTGGTAGGGATTCGATTTCCTATATTTGTAATTCAAATATGTGCCTCTGGGTTCAGTGAACTTAGACATTTTCTCAGCTGAGTTTCCTACATTTTCTAAGATTTATTGACATTTGGGAAGACCCTATCGACTTATTCTCCTATTCAGATGTCTTTTGGGACTTGGGCCATTATTGGGCTTTTCTTAATCTTGACACCAGGACATGGGCCATCGAGATTACTCGCAACAATTGCCCCCACATGGAGTGGTTCTTTGATTTACTTTACGCTTCTCAAGGTTAAGGCTTTAATAAGTCTTCTGTCACTTAGCAATCGAGCTTGCTTCGATTTGAGGGTTACTTTCTGCCTAATTCTTTGACTGTTGCCATAATTATAACCTGTCACTTTGACTCATCAGACAGCCAAATAGTCACATTGACTGTTACGACCAACGCTTCATTGTGTCAAACATCACTTTAGATTCAGGGGATTTTAATCTAGGCTATTGGATGGTTTTGAAAATTTCCTGCTCAAAATCTAAGCCTTAGAATGGCAACCTTTTAATGCCTTAACTCGTAGCCCTTGGATTAATGATTTTTTGATCTAATAGTTTAGATTTTAACCCCTAAAGCATATATAAACCCAACTTCTAGATTCATTTTTTAAAATTTCAATCTGAGTTCCTACTGTTACTCTGCCAAAAACACACCAAACTTTTCAAAAATTTAGAAAACCCTCCTAATTGCTCTTTCCGGGCTCTTCACTTCACTGCATGCATGCTTTTCCCATTCCTGAGCAAATCCGCCATCTCCAAGGATCTAAACACAAAGCTTTGCAAGCCAATAAGTATTCTGGCATTTCTAATTCCCATCTCATTCTTTCTTTTTC
Organism: Artocarpus heterophyllus; assembly: GCA_025403435.1. NCBI lineage: Eukaryota > Viridiplantae > Streptophyta > Magnoliopsida > Rosales > Moraceae > Artocarpus > Artocarpus heterophyllus. The sequence goes on from CM046346.1 coordinate 24,416,547, forward strand.
TTGTTTTGATGCCAATTATAGGTTAGTTTGCAAATAAAGCTTTAAGAATAGTTGGGAAAAACCTCAATAGGCTTTTTCAATAGCATTTGTGTGGTTTTAAAATATAGAAAGGGCATTATCGCTTTTCTGAAATTCTATGTTGTTGTCCTCCATGTGCGCAGATGTTTGGTTTGATTGTTTGGCTTATAGCTTGAATCTTTAGAAGCTACCTTTAGGTTGACCTCTCGATATAGGTCAAGTCTTTGATACCTTTTTTTATATCAGGCCATGTCTGTTAGAATAAAACTGTGATTAAAACCATCATCACTCAGGATCGTTCATGTCAAATCATCAAGAATATTAATAAGATGCGGAAGCTAACCTGAATCCATAGATTGAATGTGATTCTTGAGTCTTTTGGTTGAAGATCTTCTAAGTCTGGTACGTAAATCCTCCTATCAGAATGCTCTGTAATCTCTCTGTAGATGGGTAACAGAAAAATAATGTACGTACTGACTTGGGGACCACAACCCCTTTATATAATTGCTAAACCCTAGCAATTATCCTTAATTACCAATTTAGCCCATCATAAAATTAGTAATTTCCCTTTTGGTCTCTACACATAGGAGGCCCACACTTAATGATGCATTAAAAGCCCAAAACCCAAATTGATCACTTTTAATTGGGCAACCTTATTGATAGCCTTTAATTCACATTTATTTAATATATTGGCCCATAATTGGATTTTGATCCAACAATCTCCCACTTGGGCTATATATGAAACTTTATAAATGTGAATTATACCTTATGAGCTCATGAATTTTGCTATCAAAACCTTATGCACCTCAACAATCTTGTCCATTAACCATATCAATATAGGACCAAAGCGACCTTCGTTACATATGTCGTAACTAGACCCATCAATGATCACATATACCAATACAACTAATGACAAGATCAAGCATGGATGTGTAGCATGGAAATTTCATGCAATGTGATCTTAACATGCCTATTTTCAACTGGTCCACCTGAAAACTTTAGTAAGATCAAACCATACCAAAATCAGAGTGTGAATAAACTGAAAACTTTATTTCTGTAGAAAATAACCTCAATTATCCATAAACTGAAATAACTGAAAAAAATGTCTATATCATAAGAGCATTTAAAATTACAAACTCCCACTAAAACTAAATATCCTGAAATGATATGACACCCATACGAGCAGTGTGCTCATGAAACATTTTGGGTGGCAATCCTTTAGTAAGCGGATCCGCAATCATGGAGTTTGTGCCGATATGCTCTATAGACAACTGTCCACTCTGAACTCTTTCTTTCACAACCAGGAACTTGATCTCTATATGCTTTGACTTCGTCGAGCTCCTGTTATTATTGGAATACAAAACTGCTGACTTATTGTCACAAAATATCTTAAGTGGTCTTTGAATACTGTCCACTATACGCAGCCCCGTGACAAAATTTCGCAGCCATATTCCATGATTGGATGCCTCATAACACGCTATGAACTCTGCCGCCATTGTAGAAGATGCTATAAGAGACTGTTTAGCACTCTTCCAAGAGACAGCACCTCCAGCCAGAAGGTAGACATAGCCCGATGTAGATTTCATACTATCTTGGCATCCAACAAAATCAGAGTCAATATACCCAATGATCTCAAGCTGTTCTGACCTCCGATACGTGAGCATGTAATCCTTTGTTCTCTGAAAATACCTCAAGACTCGTTTGGCTGCTACCCAGTGATCCTTTCCAGGATTGCTTAAGTACCTGCCCAACATCCCTGTAACGTACGCAATATTCAGACGCGTACAAACCTGAGCATACATTAGACTCCCTACTACTGACGCATAAGGAATCTTCTGCATTTCCTTAACCTCAAAATCATTCTTAGGGCACTGATTGAGACTAAACTTGTCTCCCTTAGCCACAGGGGTATCACCTGGTTTACAATCTTGCATGCCATATCTCTTAAGAATCTTTTCGATATAGCCCTTTTGTGATAATCCTAAAGTACCCCGAGAGCGATCTCGGTGTATCTGTATACCCAACACAAAAGAGGCATCACCAAGATCCTTCATCTCAAATTTCTTTGATAGAAATCTCTTGGTTTCGTGCAACAAGCCTATATCGTTGCTGGCAAGCAAAATGTCATCGACATATAAAACCAGGAAAATATACTTACTCCCACTGAACTTATGGTATATACAATCATCGACCAAATTCATCTCAAAATCGAACGAGATGATAACCTGATGAAATTTGTAATACCATTGACGAGAAGCTTGCTTGAGCCCATAGATAGATTTCTTTAATTTGCAAACCATCTTCTTTGCATCTCCTGACACAAAGTTTTCCGGTTGCACCATATAGATTGTTTCATCAATGTCACCATTGAGGAACACAGTCTTAACATCCATCTGATAAAGCTCAAGATCAAAATGTGCCACTAATGCCATTATAATCCTAAAAGAGTCTTTCGAAGAAACCGGAGAGAAAGTCTCTTTATAATCAATGCCTTCTTTCTGTGTAAAGCCTTTAGCGACAAGACGAGCCTTATACCTCTCCATATTGCCTTTCGAATCCCCTTTTGGTCTTAAATATCCATTTGCAACCAACGGGTTTCGCACCTTCAGGCAATGGGACAAGATCCCAAACGTCATTGTCTTTCATAGACTTTATCTCTTCATTCATGGCATCAATCCACTCTTGAGATCTAGAACTTTCCATGGCTTGACGGAAGTTGATTGGATCATCTTCCACCATACCAATGTCATACTCATGTTCTTGGAGAAATACAATGTAATCATCTGGCACCGCACTTCTCCTTTCTCTAGTGGATCTCCTTAATGGCATAGGTTCTTGAGGTGGTTGAGTTTTTTCTTCTAGAACAATTTCTGGAATGGGAGGTTCTCCGACATTGTCTTGATTTGGGTCTGCTTCTTGAACAATGTCAGGAGTAGAATCCTGATCAATGTCAATAACAGCTGTGGGAATATCAATATATTCCTCTTCAAAGACAAAGTCCCTAACCATATCTCCCCCCACAAACTCGACATCCTCAAAGAACCTGGCATTCCCCGTCTCAATAATCGATTTGGTCGTGGGATCATAAAACTTATACCCCCTGGATCTTTCAGAGTATCCAATAAAATAACAACTAACAGTCCTTGAGTCCAGTTTCTTTTCATTAGGCCTATAAGGCCTTGCCTCAGCTGGACATCCCCAAACATGCAAATGCTTTAGACTAGGCTTCTTGTCCGTCCAAAGTTCGTAAGGGGTTTTGGTAGTTGCTTTAGTTGGAACCCTGTTAAGGATATACGCTGCAGTCTTAAGTGCTTCTCCCCAAAGTGATTCTGGTAAGGCAGAATGAGAAATCATACTCCTCACCATGTCCTTAAGTGTTCTAATTCGTCTTTCAGCAACACCATTCATAGTGGGCGAACCCGGCATAGTGTATTGTGGGACGATGCCGCTTTCCTCTAGGAACTTAGCAAACGGTCCCAGACGTTGTTCACTTGAACCGTCATATCTACCATAGTATTCATCACCATGGTCAGATCTGACGCTTTTAATCCTTTTGCTGAGTTGATTTTCAACTTCAGCCTTATAATTTTTGAACACATCCAGCGACTGTGACTTTTCATGAATGAGATATATGTAGTCATATTTAGAAAAATCGTCTATGAACGTTATAAAATATTGTTGACCATTCCAAGAAGCCGTAGGGAATGGCCCACAAATGTCTGTATCTATAAGTTCTAAGACGTCCAAAGTCCTGTTGGCCTCAAATCTCCTTTTATTGGTTTGTTTCCCCTTAATACAGTTAATACAAATATCAAAATCTGTAAAGTCTAAGGGGTCGAGAATTTCGTCTGACACAAGTCTCTCTATTCTCCTTCTGGAGATATGACCCAATCTCTTGTGCCATAACGCAGCTGAATTCTCATTGGTTAATTTTCTCTTTATACCTCGTGTACTTAATTGCAAGGATTCATTAAATGAAGCAATTGTATCAAGCAAATAAAGATTATCGTAACCTGATAAAGAACCAGAACCAACTAATTTTGAATCATGAAACAAACTAAATTTTCCATTTCCAAATGAACAAGAATAACCAGATTTGTCCAAAGCTGAAATAGAAATCAAATTCCGTCTAAAAGACGGTACAATAAATGTTTCATCAAGATCCAAATAAAATCCAGTCTTTAACAATAATCTAAATTTTCCTATTGCTTCAACTTCAACTTTCTTGCCATCGCCCACGTAGATGTATCTTTCACCATCAGTTGGCTTTCGGCATCTCAGGCATCCCTGCATAGACACACTGATGTGAGTGGTTGCACCAGAATCCATCCACCAAGTGTGTTCAGGTACCGAAGTTAAATTAACCTCAAAACAAACCAAATTAAGAAGCATACCTTTTCTAGCATGCCAAGCGTGATTATTGGTGCAATGCTTCTTTTTATGTCCTGTAGCTCCACAGAAGAAGCAACCCGTACCTTCCGGATCAACCGGTCTCTTTTGTTGCTTCTTTTGAGGTGCTGTAACTGCAGCATCCTTATCTTTCTTCCTTTTCTTCCCTTTGTCCTTGGAAGTATGACCCAAGTGAGCACTTTCTGTCTTTTCTTGCTTCAACCTTTCCTCTTCTTGCACACAATGTGAGATGAGCTCATTAAGAGACCAAGTCTCCTTTTGGCAGTTGTAGCTCACCTTAAACTGACTGAAGTGTGCAGGAAGAGATATAAGAACCAAATGCACTAGCAAGTCCTCAGAAAGGTCAAGCTTAAGTGCTCTTAATTTTGAAGCAAGATGAGACATCTCCATGATGTACTCCCTGATGTTCCCCTTACTTTTGTATCTCATTGAGATGAGGTTTGCCAAAAGTGTACTTGTTTCAGCCTTTTTATTTTTAGCAAACCTCTTCTCAATGTCCTCAAGGAACTCTTTGGCTATCTTTATCGTTTCCGATATAGTGCCCCTGAATGCTTCTGGAATGGCCTTCTTCATGATCATCATACACATGCGATTTGACTTCTCCCACCTTTCCATGTCCTTTTTTTTATCAGAGGAACTTTTATCTGTAATAGGTGCGGGAGAAGGAACCCTTAACGCAAGGTCGAGATCCATGACTCCGAGAACTATTAGGAGATTCTCTTGCCATGATTTGAAGTTGCTACCATTCAACATAGGAATTGAATTGATGTTGGCAGTAATATTAGAGGCAGAACTAGTAGCTGAAACAGAGAACAAAATAAACAAAACCAAAACAAGCTCACATAAGAATCCATAATAACAATAATAAATCCAAATAAAGGTAAACCCATCTCAAGATATCGGGCACTCCATTAATATTTAGTCTTTGGACAGAAATATTAACTTGTAAGTGATATCTTGGTGTAGTAATCAAACACTGACAATAAGAACATGTCAAACAATAAATCTTCCTTTGGGCCGATTTATTGTTTACATGTAAAACCGAATAATCATCACGTGTTTATCACCACAGGTGTACATGTAATTCTGTCAAATATTGCCTTCCTTTGGGCCGGTCAATATTCACATAAGTTACATAAACACAACCTTTTATATTTCAAAATAAATTAATTTCTACAAGAGAGGCCACTTTGGTGACATGTTGCTTCAATTAATTCATCTTAAAATATATATAAAATACCAATATTTGAATTTAAAATTGCACCAAAAATGACCAAAATTAATTAAAAAAAATAAAAATTTTGGTCAAGGTCAACATTGACTGGGTCGGGGCTGGACCGGATCGGGAGAACCCTACCCGGATCCTAAACCAGCCCCCTTTATTTCCTTTCTTTTTTTTCTTTTTTTTTTTCAGGTCACCCAGGGGTTCATGGTCACGGGCCCAGCCCGTGTAGAAAAAAAACCAGTCACGGGCCAGCCCGTGTATTCTTCCTTCTTCTTTTTTTTTCTCGGTAACCCAGGGGTTTGAATCCCTGGGTTGGAACGGGTTACGGGCCCAACTGGCCCGTGTAAAAAAAGTCTTCCCAGGTCTGGGCCGAAGCCCAGACCTGCCCCAAAAACAACCCCAGGGTCTTTCGACCCCTGGGTGAAAAGACGGGCGGCCTAATGGCCGCCGCCCGTGTGCTGCGGCCAGACGGCCGTAACTTCTCTTCTCCGGTGCGACCATCACTCAGCCGACGCCGGCAATCATGGGCCAGCCGTCGGCGAAAATAACCACCTTTTTTTTTTTCTTATTCACGCGGCGGCCTCTGTGGCCGTCACTTTTCTTGCTCCGTTGTGGCCAGAGGCCGCGGCGCTGTCTTTCCGACGCGGCCATATGGTCGTCGTCGGAGTCCCTTCGCCAGCGGCAGTAATGATGCCGTCGGCTTTCCTTTTTCCCAAAAAAGAGACCCAAAAAATTCCTTATATATCAATAAGCAAAGAAGCAAAACGTGAATAACCTTTTTTTTTATTATTATTTTATTTTGCCCCTTTTCTCGTCTGAATCCCAGCAGCAATGATGAAACCATAACCAAATGAAAGTTTCTTATCTTTTCGGCAAACGTGCCGTACAAAGGAAACCAAATTGTATTCAACCAAAAATTCAAACAATTGTTCTCAAATTCAACAATTTTATTAAAACCATAGATTGTTAAATTTGAGAATTTTTAATGAGAATCACATATAAAAAAATTATTGATTCTCAATGATTCAACATGAAGAGGCTCTAGATACCACTTGTTAGAATAAAACTGTGATGAAAACCATCATCATCCAGGATCGTTCATGTCAAATCATCAAGAATATTAATAAGATGCGGAAGCTAACCTGAATCCATAGATTGAATGTGATTCTTGAGTCTTTTGGTTGAAGATCTTCCAAGTCTGGTACGTAAATCCTCCTATCAGAATGCTCTGTAATCTTTCTGTAGATGGGTAACAGAAAAATAATGTATGTACTGACTTGGGGACCACAACCCCTTTATATAATTGCTAAACCCTAGCAATTATCCTTAATTACCAATTTAGCCCATCATAAAATTAGTAATTTCCCTTTTGGTCTCTACACATAGGAGGCCCACACTTAATGATGCATTAAAAGCCCAAAACCCAAATTGATCACTTTTAATTGGGCAACCTTATTGATAGCCTTTAATTCACATTTATTTAATATATTGGCCCATAATTGGATTTTGATCCAACAATGTCTTCTCTTAGAAGTCCTCGAGAGGTCGAGTCTTGGTCTCACTTCTGCCTAGATGCTACAGTGGTCGTCGTGGCTTCGCAGCATACTGACAATCTCATCCTTAAGGATGACCCAATCTTTAGAGATACAGATAATTTTGGCACTATCCCATTACCAGGGTAATTCCTAAACCTTGGTATCCTTAACCAATACAAATGTCTTTGGGCTTTCAAAAAGGGGATCTTCTAGTATAGCCACCGACAGAGAAGAGTCTTTAGCTATGATTTGAGGCAAAACCTTATCAAAAAAGATTAGCATGACCAAATTGCACTGTCATCCTCATGATGTTCAAAGAGTCTTGATCATATAGATGGTTGATATTTCGAGTTCGCCATTCCTAGTGAATATCAACACACTGATGTTGCACCTCCAAGGCAACTCGTCCTCTACACTCTATGCATGATGGCAAGTTAAACTTTTCCTCTCCACCCATTCATCAAAATGCTCTACTGTAAGCTAGAAATGTTGCCCATGAGCTCCCTCCCAACTTTTGGTTTATCTTCTTGGGGATGTGGATTTTGTGGTGGCTTCACTTTAGGGCTCCACTTCAACTGGATGAGTTATTGTACTACTACTGTGTCAATCAATCTCCATCTACGGGTTTTTATTACGTTGGAGCTTACAGCCAGGCTAAAGATAAGGTCCCCCATTATCCTAGATCTTCTTACTTCTAGTCATGACTGGAAAAAGATTTTTTTATGTTGAAGAGAGACTTCAACACCCATCATTGGATGGGCAACCAGGTTACGGCCCGAAGAAATATGAAGTCGATACTACTCAGAGGATTGCCAGTAAGCTTCCCATGTGAGATTGTCAACCTCCCCATGTATGTCTTTTCCCCTCCTCTTTTTCTTTACTTAATCTTATTTTTCCTTTTGTAGAGCTTATCGAACGTCTCGTACTCTTAGTAGCAAGACAAGTTAGGCTTAGACAAATTGCCTAACTTCTAGAGGAGGAGAAAAGGAATGAAAATATCCTTATAGAAGAGAATAAAAGATTATCAGTTCTTATTATCGACCTCCCTGAGCCTTCTTGGGTTATCCTAAAGCAACTTCCCCAAGGGGCAAACGTAGAGGGTAGAGATTTTAACTTAGTGTCAAGTTGTTATGAACTTTCATTTTCTTGCAACTAACTCTATTTTTCTTTGCAAACATGTTGAATTTAAAACTCCTAAACCACAGCAAGGAGGGCTAGGTCTCCGCTAGTGAAACCTCATCTAGAAGTGGATCTACGCTTAAAAGGGCCAACTCAAAGAAAGACAAGAGTTAGTGCCCTAAGGAGAGTTTTCAATCCAAGAAGCAGAAGAGTGACGAGAACATGCCTTTTCTAGAGCATCAACGTGAGAAAACCCCTATGATCGAGGCCATAGATTTGCCTATGACGCCCCTCCTTTTTGGGTCATTACTTAACTTTCTTAAATATCATTTCTTAAATATTAATCTTACTTACTTAGTACTTACTTAGGAAGAAAAATACTAAATAATTTCTTCTTTTTTTCTTTTCCTTTCCTTTTAACATACTTTGAAAATAACTTAAAAGCAGTTACGACTTCTGTTGCAACTTAAGTTGAGATATTGCTCAATATTTGACTTTAAAACTATTTCAATTCGTTTCTTAAAACTTAATAAGAAACATTTCTTAAAACTTTGAAAACACTATATCAAATAATGGAAAACATTTTCATTGGACAGCGGAAACATACTTCAGTGGTATCCATACCCAAATCTTCACATCTGTCCTCTGCAGCACCAAGCTCTTCAAACAGATCCTACTAGTCACCCATAAGACTACATACAGCATAAAGGAACTTTTATGAGCTTTCGCTTAGTAAATTCAAGCATAAACTCATAAATTATTTTAATAAACTTCATAAGCTTTTCTCTTAAAAACCTTTTTTCTTAAAACATTTTTCATAAAATATTTCTTAAACGTTTTGAAACGTCCTTCATGAGCCTTTTCTTATAGACATAGAAATGTTTTTCATAAACATTAAATGTAAAACATTTCTCAAAATATTTTTCATAACACATAAACATTTCATAACAAGGAATACAGGCAAAATCAAAATGCATGATTCTATTTATGCTCAATATGAACTTTCAATTATGAGCATCTTATGAACATTCATTTCTTACTTTAACTTTTTATCGTTGTTCCTTAACTTTCCTTATCTTATAAACTTTAGTGTTCATACCAACATTATTAATCATGAGATCATGAACATGATGCTTCCCTTGTGGAAGACTTGAGACTATCAAACACCGAAGTCATAACTTTAACTTTACTTGTATACCTCACATCAAGGAGCTAATAACTTTACTTTATTTGTGTGCCTCATATCAAGGAAGCTGATACGACACTTTCTTTTTATCATTATTTTACCTTTTTTAGCTTTAGTGAGCATATCAAATGCTAATACATCATATACAAACACAATTGCAAATCATAACTGAAACTCTTCAAAAACATTGTGCATTTCACATGCAAACTTACTTTAAGGATAATAAAGACAAATACATTGCAAACCTTAACTTGATCTTTTAAACTTTATGCATATTAACTGCAATCATGCTTTAAACATAATAGTTACAAGTACATTGCAAATTTTGATTTAAACTTTAAAACCTTTTGCATAACAAATGCAAACATACTTTAAAAAAAAAAAAACTTGCATAACAATTGCAAACATATATATAAGCATTTTGAAAATCATTTACTTCATGCTGTTTGTGAGGTTTGAACTTACCTGTCTATAGCTCTAACATTCTTGTTTCCTTTCTTTTCCTTTCATTAGTCGGCTTTTGTATCTTGATCATATGACAAATTACAACTTGTTAACTAACTTTTCGTATTACCAATCTACTCGATTAATAACAGAATTTTATATTAAATATTCATTCCATTTTACATAACTTGTATACTATCGGTTTACTTTCTTTTACTTTGCTTTGTAACCCACTGAAGTTACCTTTCTCTTTACTTAACTTCGTAACCCATCGGGTTTTCACTTTTTTTACTTAACTCTGTAACCCATCAGGTTACCTTTTACTTTACTTAAATATCCCTTATTAAATTTCCCGTCTTATGTGACGATTTCATTAATTAACGTATTATAGAACATTTTCCATCTAAGAACAGTTTGCTAATTTGGAGTGTTCAACTCCCTTTTAACTGTTTTCCTGAAAATGATGATTTTACCCCTAATGGGTTTTTCATCAATTTCATAACTTGTCAAACTTTTTGCTTAACTTTTCCTCTCATTTCTTACATGCTACGGAGAAATTCCCACTAAGGGGTGTTTTCTAACATCGAGCATTTCGGGTTCATTTTGGCCATTTTTCATAAAATGATCATTTTACCTTTATCGGGTCTTAGAAAACTTTTGGAGCCCGTTTTTAAAATATCATACATTTCTTTACTTCTCATAACATTACAAAAAACCAAACAACAGTTTTCCTTTCAATTAAATCTGTTTTTTCAAAACTTTACAGCTTTGACCCGTAACTTGAAAATCCTTACGTTTTTGCCCTTAACATTCCATTCTTTTCTTTCGTTGACTAAACTTTAAATCCTTTAAAACTTAGCATTTATGATTACTCATTGCCTACAGCAATATAAGATCCAACATTCCCAAGTGAAAACTTAGTTTTCATACAATTTTACGGTCTTGGCCTAAAACATAAAAATCTGACATTTGTGCCCCCGAGACCAAAAACGACCTTTTTATACCAAAACATTTAGTTTTTTGCAAGGAATAAAACTTACAAAAGCTCCTTGGTCAAATTCAAAACTTTTCATAACGTTCCCATTTCATGAAATTTTGTGCTCTAAATTTTGTAAAATTCATAACTCATCAACCGAGCCACATTTTGACAAACTATCCATTTTTTTAACAGTTTTGATGAGTTCTACAACTTTCGTGTTTTACCTATCCTTAAATTTCAACGTTAAAGTGGACTTTTTCGCTAATTTTCAAATCTACCGAACTTTTACAAAACTTTGGAATTTCACAAAACTTTGTTCATAAAAGTTCCCTCACTGTGTTAGCAAATTTCTAGACGTTATTTAGAACACAATTTGGCCTCTAAGCCCCTCAGAACCCCATTCCTTTGAGACTAGTTAAACTTTACAAAGTCTAATAATTTTCCTATTTTTAACCACAAAACCCTTACTTTCTTTCTTTCTATCATCATCTCCATTATCATAAAGCATAAAACAATCATGCCATTATGTCCATCGTACATGCCATAGACCAAAACATTTCTTCAAACACTTAACATGTATAATAAAACATGAACTTCCAAGTATAAAGTTTAGAGGTTTACCTAAACTTTACTAAGCTTTTTATCCTCCTTTGCCAAGCTCAAAACTTTGTTATGCCCTCTCCACAAAAACCATGACAAAACCCCATTAAAACCCATCCAAATCATAAACAAAAGCCCTAAAGCTCAATATGAAAAGCTTGAGTTTTTTACCTTAAAAACTCCTCAATTTTCATCTCCTTCACTTGTTCTTGCTTTCCTACATGATTTGGAGGCTTATGCATTGAAAAATTCTCGAGAGAATTTCATGGGAGGGGGTGGTTTCCATTGGGAGGAAATAGAGCTTTTTTTTTTTTTTGTTCTTATTTTATGGAACAAATGATGATACAACTTGATTTTTTTTGGGCAACTTGGTGGCTTATCAAGATTAGTCACCATTTTGCATTAATTAGGTTTAAGTTTGCTTAATCTTGGCAACATTGGATTGGCCACATCAAGGGGTATTTTGGTAATTTTTCACCAAATGTAATGACTTACCAACATTAGTCATCACGGACATCATCTTTATTAAAAGGTTGGGGTAATTTTGGCATGGTGGGATTGGACCACATCAAGGGGGTGTGGTGGCAAATTCTCACCCATTTGGGTATCCAATGGTAGGTCTTACATTTTTACACAGTCTAAATTTATACTGACAGTATTTTTTCTATATTGTCAGTATTCTTTTCTATACAATTCATGAGCTCCTACAACCTCCTATACTTATTTACATGCATCACTTAATGTAATCCTTATACTGCTTAACTTTATATAGTCTGAATTTATATGGACGGTATTTTTTTATACTGTCGGTATATTCTCTATACTGTTATAAGCTTACATAGCATTTTTTACTCATTCATGTCCCCTAAACAATATTATTTCTATACTGCTTTGACTTTACGTAGTCCAATTTTTATACTGCTTAGCCTTAAATAGTCCAATTCCTACACTGTATGACTTTTACAGTATAACTTACATACTATATAACTTTATCAGTGTATTTTCTTACAATGTATTATTCTAATATTATATAATCTTTCATGTTATAATATAGTATTTTTCTTAAACTGTGTTTTTATCTTAATATTTATTGCTATATATTTTGTAATAATTAAGCTTTTCAACTTGTTTTCTATATCATGCCTTCTTTATTTAAGACTATGATATGATTTTTACCTTTAAAAACCCCATTTTTGCTTTTATAGACTTTATCATAAAAATTGGATTAAATATTAATTCTTATGACACATATTTCTGTTTAAAATAATCTTTAAGTTATTGTATTTTTAATGTGCTAAAAATGCTCGGGTGTTACATTTGCCTATCCCTCCACCAAAAAAGCCTTCCCATTTACTGCCTGGCTATCGAGTGAGTGATCCTAATTTTATCATGGCCTATGTGTTTGATGCCCAAGTGGGAAATATGCTCAACCTCCCTCCTCGGTTTGGGCTCGCCTTCTAAGCAATATACGAGTTCTTTTTTGAAAAAGACTAGTCTACCGTAGAGAAGTGTCCTCTCCCTATGTGCCGCAAAGAGCAAATCTGCAGCCAAGTCAGGGTAAGAGCAGTACATAAGTATAAGTTTTTTGTTTTTCACCATTACATATATATGTCGTCTCTTTTGACTTCTCTTTTCTTTCAGGCTTTCATGATGGCTTTAATCTCATATGGCAAGATCGAACAACTTATGAAGAACACCAAAGGTCCTCGTCAAGAGATTGAATCCCTGAAAGCTCTCCTTAAGGATGAAAAGATGGAAGTCAAGGAAGCCAAAGACAAGGAGGCAAAAGTCCAATCTCTCTTACACATTAAGCAAGACAACGCGTCCAAGCTCTCCAAGCAAATCAACGACCTTGAAGCTGAGGTCGAAAGGGAGAAGGAGAAATTGCTTAAAGCTAGGGGAAGCTTTAAAGCTGTTGCCCTTGATGCGAAGAAGAAGAAGAAGGAAAAGGACATTGCCAAAGCTGTCTCTGTTGCGATTGACATAGTGGAGCTGTCTCTGTTGCGGTTGAAACAGTGGTCGAGAAATACCAAACTTCGCAAGAGTTTGCACAAACCCAAAAGGCTATCTTCATATCAGCCGGCGAACAAATTGTAGAGCAGATTTGTCCGTTTCACCGTGACTGGGACTTGTCTTCTCTGTATTCCTCATGTACTTTGACCTTGGTCGACAAGTCAACCGCAGCAGAGAAAGAGGTTGAAGAAGAGAATCCAACAGAAGGAGGGAAAGACCAATAGTCTTCTGTCAAGCCTTTGACTGCCTTTGTAATGACTCTACGGCTTTTGGCCCCTTTTGGGCTTTAAAATATATATATATTCCTTTTATGCGTATTTTCTTCAGTGAAGAGGCAGTAGACTTTACGTGTTAATGTGATGAAACAAATTTTTGACTCAATTGTGTTAAAAAACTACACTTAGTAGACTTTTTTAAAGTCTAAGATTGCACAGAATATCAAACGGATCGACTGAGTATTTAAACTCGCCTCCTGTATGCCTCCCATGTCAGTCGTTGAATCTTTGATTCAATTTTTGACATCTTTGATATAGTAGACATAACAAAAATAGAGGAAAAAAAGGAAAAAAAAAAGTAGAAAGCAGAATAGAGGAAATAGCATACAAAAATTGGAGATTAAATTACTCCTTTAGTTATTTATTTATTTATTATTTTGTAATTAATCATCATTACAGAAGACATAACAAAAGCAAATGTAGTAGTAATTGATAATAAGGGAGTAAATGCTCTATGTTCTAGGGATGCTTGAAACGTCGACCTACCATTGATTCCAGTATACAAGTTCCAGGCATAATAAAGCCCGGATCTTATAAAGACCTTCTTAGTTTGGACCAAGAGGACTTGTATTCCTTAGCTTTGTGCTTGCAGTTACCCTTCTAAGGACCGAGTTCCCAACGGCGAAGCTTCTTTCTCTAACCTTCTTATTATAGCATCTCGATGTTCTTTGTTGATAAGCAACAAGGCGTATTCGCAAATCAATTCTTCTCTTTTCAAGTAGGTCGCGTTCTACATTCATCAACTGTGTATTCATTCCTTCATCGAACCCGACAATTCAACTAGTGGGCATGATCATCTAGACTGGTAAAATTGCCTTAGCTCCATAAGCCAAGGAGAATGGTGTCTTATTGGTGGTCATTCTACTCATTATTCTATATGCCTATAATACCTTTGGAAGCTCTTCTATCCACCTGCCCTTGAGGTCATCAAGGTACTTCCTGAGCATATCCTTAATAATCCTATTTTATGCTTCCACTTGACCATTTGACTATAGATATATTATGGCTAAGAAATTCTTATGGATGGCAAGATCACCACAGAGCTTTCTAGTCTTTGGGTTGTCAAACTGTTTTTAATTATCAAAGATAAGCAAATGTGGTACACTTAAGCGGCAGACAATGTGGGACCAGATAAAACTTGTGCAGTTTGCTTTTGTAATGGTTGTAAAAGCTTTTGCCTCAGCCCATGTTGTGTATTAATCAATTACCACTATGGTAAACTTAAAACCTCCTAACGATATGACAAAAGGAAAGATTATGTAGATTCCCTACTTTGCAAAAGGCCAGGGCTTAAGATCGATGTTAGATTCTTTGGATAAGATTTTGGCACTGTGACATAATGCTGGCACTTGTCACATCTTCGAGCGTATTTAATGGCGTCCTTTTTTAAGGTCGGCCAATGATACCCCTATCTTAGCATTTATAGGCCAAGGATTGCCTTCTGGAGTGGTTTCTACACAGGCCCTCATGTATCTCATTCAACACCTTCAATCCTTTATCCTTATCAAGACAACAAAGAAGAGGAGATGAATTACCTCAGCAGTAGAGCATACCATTATGCAAATAGGTATCTCGCTGAGCTATAGCAAGTCCTTTTAGCCTATATTAGGTTAGCAGGCAATTCTTCATTTAACAAATAGCCTATAATTAGAGCCATCCAACTATCCTTTGATTGATGGGCATTGCTTTTTCAATCTCTTCCTATTGTATGGTTGGGGCTTCCAATATCTCAAGTGGGATCTCTCTCAATAAGTATGAGTCCTTTGATGTAGCAAGGTGAGCTGAGGCATCTATATTATTGTTCTTTACATGAGGTAACTGCTTCACTTCATATGATTGGAACTTGGAAAACTCTTCTTTCACCTTATGTAGATATTTGAATGTTATCTCATCTTTAGCATTATACTCGTCCAAAATTTGATTTACAATAAGTTGGGAGTTGCTATAAATCTCTAATGGGCAGCCTTCAGATGGTGTGCAGGCCTTAATCCTACTGGCAACACCTCATATTTGGTCCCATTGTTTGACATCCTGAACTTGAACCTTACCACCGCCATAATTTTATGGTTTTCAAGGCTTACCAATGTAACCCCTACTTCTGATCCATTCTCATTTGATGAGTCATCGACATATAGCTTCCATTTAGGATGTTTATCTTTAGATTCTACTTCACTGCCCTCCAATCGAGATATAAATTCAACAACAAAGTCAGCCAAAGCCTGCCCCTTATTTTTCATTCAAGGCTTATACTTGATGTCATATTAGCTTAACTCGACCAACCATTTTAGCAGCCGACCTGAAGCTTCTGGTTTTTGTAAGGCCTGCCTATGAGGGTAGTTTGTTAAGGGTACGACTTTGTGCTCTAAAAAATCTCTCTTTAACTTCCTTATCAATATAATCAGGGCCAAGGCGAGCTTCTTCATTTTTGAATACCTTGTTTCTACATCAAGCAAATGCTTGCTCACACAATAAACTAGCAACTAAGATTCCCACTCCTCTCTAACTAAGACAGAGCTTAGTGCATGAGGTAAAACAACTAAATAAATTTGTAGGGTCTCCCCTGGCAGAGCTTTTGAAAGCAAAGGATGTTTCCCAAGATATTCCATCAGATATTTGAACACCTCATCACATTCCTCCGTCCACTCGAATAGCCTCCTTCCTTTAAAGGTACCAAAAGTGGCACACATTTATCAATCGCCACGATCCTCCATCTTCCCTAACAACAAAGGGGTAGTTAGAGTTATGCCCAATGCGGTTGGTTCTTGTGGTCATCATGATGATCGTGGGAAAAGTTTCAATTTAAACCCAAATAAATCTAGCCCTCATGCTAGCACCAATTGTTGATAGTGAATTTGGAACCACATTTACTTCACGAATCACTTACGATGATTGATGCAAACAAGAAAAATAAAAGCATGTAGAAAATAAAGAACACAAGGAATTATAATGGTTTACTCAATGTGAGCTACGTCTACTTTAGGGTTTTCATTTTTATTTCTTCCGAATACATAAGTGTAAGAGGGCCACAAAGTCCCTTCTCTAGGTTTTTCACCCCTATTTATAGCTACATATTCACGTATAAATGATTAAATAAAATAATAATAATTTAAATATAAATTTAGGAATATTTCTTTCTTGATTTTATTCCACTTTCCTCGTATTTGACTTTTCAAAGCTGTTGCAAGGATCACGTTAATCCCTAATTTGATAGGGATTCGATTTCCTATATTAGTAATTCAAATATGTGCCTCTGGGTTCAGTGAACTTAGACATTTTCTCAGCTCGGCTTCCTGTGTTTTCTGATATATATCAACACTTGGGAAGACCTTGTCGACCCGTCCTCCTATTGAGATGTCTTTTGGAACTTGAGCCTTTATTGGGCTTTTCTCAATCTCGACACTAGGCCATGGGTCGTCTAGATTACCCGCAACACATTCTATTAGTAAGTATCATATATAGTTTATGTCAATTAAAGTAACAAAAGGGCAAAAATTGTTAACAAAATATAGATCGATGAGACAAATGTTACAAATATATGTTTGTGGAGGCAAAGTGTTATAAGATTCATAATTCAGTTCAGATTTTTATAGTTAATCTTGTAATCAATTCAATTAACTCATGAAATATAGAAGTGTTAAATTCACTATAACTATGGATGTTTTGCTCTCAAAACCAACAATTTTAGGGTTAAGCCTATCTCTGTAAACAATGGATCTATGAGCAAACATTTACACACACACCCATATATATATATATATATTAACTTTTTTTCTCTTTTCATACCCCAAAAGGAACCTTACAGAACTACCATTTAAGTGTCTAAGGAATGTACTATTTAATTTCATAATGCCTTCAAACTATCTATTCTATATCAATTTGTCCACCAATCTTTTAAAAAATTAGGGGCAAATTGATATATAAAGTCAATAATTTTTTTAAAAGAGATATAAAATTAATAGCTGAAGAGACAAGTTGAGTTAAAAATAATTATTCGGGGATATTATAAAAATATAATTAATAAAAGGATATTAAGGTCATACTATATTTGATCGGTTATTATACATAATAAGTGTTATTTATAATTACTAGTGGCCGGTGATGATCACTTAAATTTTTAACCATCTAGATATTGAGATATGAAACTTCCTATAATCCTTATCACAATTAGTGAAGCTCACAATTAATTAGATTTATATCACTAGAAGAAGAAAATGGTTCACCAAAAATTTTTGAAAAAGTGTTATCATTAATAGAGTTTGAGTTACATTATGCATAAAATGTGACAAAGTAACAATTTATACAAATTGAACAATACATGGTCCCTTAACTGCTCGTGCTTTTTCCCCCGTGAAAACACAATTTTAATAAATACATAATTAACTCAGTTAACTCTTAAAAAATCATATAGTTTAAAATTTACTGTAACTATTTCATGTAATAAAAGATGGATGTTTCACTCTCAAATTGAAAACTATGTTCAAGCCTCTCTCCATAAATAATGGATCGACGAGCATACACTTGCATATATATTCCTCTCTCTTTTTTTCTCCCTTCATTTAAGAATTATCCGAGTGATGGGCCTTTTGCATTGCAACCCATCAATAGTTTCCCTCTCCAGTAATCCGGTAATCTGGTACTCTACTGGATTGCTCTCGGTCTACTGCACCAGCTGCCGGTAATTATATGGATTTGGTCGGCAGCAAATGGTAGATTGCCAATTAGATTATTTTTATAATATGTGGGGACAAATTCAATAAATCATAGTTCCTTGTTCTTTAGCAGTCTCTTTATGCGGTTCAAATCTGGGGGACCAATATCCTAAGCACAGATCTGCAAGCGAGATTTTTTGAGGGTTTTCTTCAAAATCTCTGCTTAAACTTTTGGCTTGTGACATATTTATTTGTATTCAATTAAACGCTGTAATTTTGAAGTTCAGCGGGTGTGTGCGTCGCTTTTAATTAAAGGTTGCCATTGGAACAACTTAAAAGGACCAAAGTTGATTATAAATTTTTAAGATTTGTCGTGAAAATTGAAAAAGGAAAAACTCAAATATTATGGGAAAAAAAGAGCAAAAATATAAAACAAAACGTATCATTAGTACATACAACATACGGACAAATTAAGAAGCCACTAAAAAAGAAACATGCCAACACTATCACCATGTTTCAATCCACGGTATCCTTAATTAAGCAAAATAAAAAGGGCACTTGGGGAATAGAAAAAATCCCAGAGAACAAAATAAAAGTAGGCACTTTCTTTCTACCCAAAAAAGTAAAAAAGGGTACGAACTAGACACATAAGCAATTGCAATCATTCTGCCTTTAGTAGCTTTCAACTACGCCTGCGTCTCATCAAAGAAATTGCAAAGAAAAAATGGAGACCAGGGAAATTACGTAGATGAGCCAGGTGGTTAAAGCGAGCCAAAATGGAAATGGGATTGTGACAGCTATGAAGAGCCCCGTCACCGCAAACAGCATGCCGACTCGGTCGAGAACTTGGGCAGTCTCTGGAAATCTGTAAGCCGTGCATTTGCCAACAAAGAAAGAAGCAAAGGCAACTAAAAAAGAAGCGACGACCAAATGGAAGATAGTAGGAAGCTCTGTATCAATCTGAGCGGAGAGGACAGCTATTTGAATGAATGACGCGAGACAAGAACCCACCATCATATTTGCCCAATCTCTCTCAACAGCAAAAAAATTTCCTAATTCAACAACACCACCAAGCTTTGCGCATTGTTCGCGCGCAAGTGTAAGCATTTGAAGGAAAAAAGCTTTCAAATGACTAGCCATGAAAACAAAATGGGAATTTTTTTTTTTTGAAGGGAAGAAGAATTGGGGATTAAGTGCTTCTTTAATAAGGTGCATTAGAAAACTAAAATTCAGGAGCTTTTTCTTAGTTATCTGAACGAAGGCTTTCAAAACATGAGCAGTTTTCGGGACCCCCAAGCCCGTGTTAAATAAGCTAAAAGAGAAATATCGATATATCTAGGCACATAGCCTCCAGAGAGCTAAAGTATCAATCGATATTAGAGCAAACATTTTAGAAAACCGCATCATCGTTTTTCTTTCAAACGTGTACAATATATTTAGTAATTGTTCAATTACTTGGTTCCACATTAAGATACATGAAAAGAGATATCGATATATCTAGGCACAAACTCTAGAAAGTTAAAATATCGATCGATGTTAGAGCAAACAGTTTAGAAAACTGAAATATCGATATTTTAGCAGACGTACAATATCCAGTGATTGGTAAATTACTTGGTTCCACTTCCATAATGATGATCTCACAAAGGACTTTCCATTATTGACTTTTCTGAACTTGTGGACACCTTGTAAAGTTCACATGTCTCCAATAGCATATGGATCGGATATGAAAAATCGAAATACCGATATCTTAGTAATTGATCAAACGACATAGAAAAGAAACGCAATATCGATATCGTCCAAGCGATATACATGATGGAAAAAAAAAGGGGGAAAAAGAAAAAAGCAGTGCGGTATTTAAAGTCAATCAGACAATACACTCTAAAAAGAGTGAGAGAGAGATTGTAGACAAATTCACGTCTATAGTTCTGATTAATCTATTGACTCTTTTGAGTGCGAGGGCAATTTATGATCAGATCAGAATAATTGGGCAAATGGTGAGCTAGTGATTATTCTGTTCTTGACCTTTTAGTTTGACAATTTACTCCTCAAATTTCTATTTGAGTGTAAAATGTATAAATTAAGACAAATGGATGCATATGAAGGTTGCTTGTGATACACTATCTCATAACTATCGGCCTGTTTTGTGCCGTTTTCATTTTTTAATTTTTTAACAGAAAAATAAAAATATTTCTCTTGTTGTCTCTTTTACTTTTTTAATAAAAAACATGTTTTGTAACTTTAATTTGCCTTTTGTCTTTTAAAGGCAAATTCTATTGTTCTCTCTTTTACTTTTTTAATAAAAAACATGTTTTGTAACTTTAATTTGCCTTTTGTCTTTTAAAGCAAAAGAAAAACAAAAAAAAAAAAAAAATAGCCAAGGATTGGACCGACAGGCTAGGTTTGGGATCTGACTGACAGGTTGAGGTCAGGATCGAGATCAAAACAAGGAATTAGTTTTGCGGTCATGATTAGACTGAGGCACTAGGATCAAAGCCAGGGATGGACCAACAAGTTGGGGTTGGAGCCAAGATCGAACTGATGGTTGGGCTAAAGTTGGGGTCGATGTCGGATTAAAGGCAAGGGTCCCTCTTGTTGTCTAGACGTCGACAATGAGTCCAGTCTATCGACCCAATCCTAATGGTGAGTCTGCCCTATCAGCCTGACCCTAGCAGCGCGTCGCATTCATTAACTCGATCCTAATGGCACGTTCAATTTTTCAACTTGATCTTGTTAGCGAGTTTGGCCCGACCCCGATGGTGAGTTCTATACTTCGGCCCTACCTAGATAGTAAATTTGGTCCTCCGGCCTGACCCATTAGGCGAGTTCAGCCCTACCCCCATGGTGAGTCTACATATGTCGGTCTAGTGAGTGAGTATTTTATAAATAAATTAAATATTTTGTAAGCTTTAGTGCTTGTGACAATGCTCAAGCTTTTGTGTATTTTTTATTTTTTGGTGGTATTTGGTAGGAAAATAGGAATTGAGACTTTAGGGGATTTTTTGACATAAAAAATGGAGCTTAAAAGGCTTTATCAGGTGGAACCAGCCATGCCACATGCTAGCACAACACTAGGCGCGCGTGGTCTTAGGTGTCAAGAGTCCTAGTTGGGGGCCTCACGTGGCCACGTGGATTCTGTACATGTTGTAGTGCCCTAACTTGAGGGGCCTATGTTGGCCCAAAGGCCTGGAGTATGCCCCACGTGTTGTGCGCACCCTTACACATGAAGCAATCACACGGCCGCGCACCCAAGCGTGCTGAAGGGCTCTAATTTTAGGGCTGATCATGCCTCTCTTTTTTTCAATTTGATGGCCAAGAATTGATGTTGAATGATGCCCTAACCCTTTTAAATTCCAAAACCCCCAAAAGAGAGAGGAAGCCTCCATTTTTCTTAGAGGAGGCACAACTTCCAAAGGGGATTTAGAGCTCATTCCAAGGAAGAAGATGGGGAAAAAGAAAAGATAAAAAAATATATTTCTCTTGTTTTTAGTTTAGGATTTTATTTTTAGTTTTAGATTTTGGTTTTATTTCCAATAAATCATCATGAGAGAAGCATTTGAAGATCAAGAAGGATAAGAGGAGAAGAAGATAAAGAGCTTGGAGACTGTAACAACTCCAAATTGGTTTTTTCATTCTTATTCTCTTCTTCTTGTTTTTGTGATTTGTAAATGTTGAACCTTTGATATTAGTTTATTTTATTTTAGTTATGGAATAGTTACTTTTCTAGAGCTTTGTTTTTTCCATATTATAAAGTATTGATTTCTTTTGAGTGCTTTTTTATGGTCTATTTATGTTGTCCTACTCTTAATGCTTCTACTTTACTTAGTCAATTAGCTAGATGATTTTAGTATGTGGGGTTTGAAGCTTGGGATAGGGAAATTCCATGTATGAATTGTAGAAAATGCAACCTAGATGACTATAAGATCGGAAGATTTATAGTCCCTTTATAGTCATTAGGAGAACTAGAGCTTAATGAATATTAACTAGTTGGTTATACATAGGGATATTGGAATCAGGTTTTTAAGAATATTATCAAATTTTACACTTGGAAGAGGATATTAGGTTAATAATAGTGAAATAGGATATTAGGAGGTTCTCGATTAATTATTCAAAAGATTCACTTAATAATAAAATTAATACGAATTAATTATAGTAAAATAGATGCTCTAGTATTTTAAATTAATTATTTTTGTTATTTTATTTCAATTGTTTAGTTATCTTTTATTTATTTATTTATCTGACCATTCAAACAATCTTAAAGTCAACCAATTTCAATACTTGATGCAAATTAAATACAATCCTCATGGGATTAACATCCGTACTCTAGTACACTCTATTACTTACGACTGTGTATGCTTACACACGTGATAAGTTTTTAGCGCTATTGCTAGGGACTGTTGTTTAGTTTGGTTTAATATTGATACCAATTAGCTTTACGATTAATTTGGATATTTTCTTTGGTCTTATTTTCTTTTAGTTCCCTTTGCTTTTAGCTTTTTATGTGTATGTTTTGTTTAATTCTTTGGCAAGGTACTTTGCGATGTCTCATCAACAAATCCTCTTGAGTTTTGCCCAATATGATTTGAAACCAATACGTAGCGCTTGGTGGAGATATAAAGATTTCTAATTCAATCTCCTCACCATTGATTCTCAAGGGAGTGTCAACTTTAAAATTTTGTCAATGGGTTATATGCCACAACAAGAAAGTGGATCGAAAGCAGAAATGGTACCACCTCTTTCTACCAATTATCCATGGATAATGCCTATTGTATGTTGGAAGACATGGTGGACTATGATCATGGAGCCATGATTTAATGCCTGACCTCAAGAGACGGATGTATCTCTAGAACTTCAAGTTGTATTCGTGGATTTTACGAAGAAGACTCGTCAATAAATAAGAGGGATGACAATAATATGGAGAGATTGGATGAGAAGTTGATAAGGCCGAATGCAATGGTAGAGGAGTCATTGGAGACATTGAAAAGGGTAGTAGAGGAAATGGGAAAATAAATTGAAGAACTGGTAATATCTTCCAATTAGATACAAGCAAGTTTTCCACCTTGAGGAGTCTACCCAATATGAGGAGCTCTTGATGATGTTTGGTGACGATTCTCTAAAGTTTGAAGATTCTTCGAGTGAGAAAGAGACCGAAGACTTGGTTTTTGAAGAAAAATCACAAGAAGAAATCTATGAGCCTCATCCGTCTGTGTCCATGATGATAATTGAAGATCATATTTATAAGGATCCTAAGTGGCCAATACCTCCTCCACCAACATTAGCACCGTTCCTTCAAGCCCACCAAGCACATTCTCTGAAGCCGAATCTTGTTAGGATCATGTGCCAAACATTTCCACATCTTGCCAAGCTTAAAGGCATTGCTAAGGTCGGCGCCCTAAGGAATAAATACTTTAGTTGTTTTATGACATTTTTTGTAAAATAAATAATAATGCGAATATTATATGTATTAATAATGGTCCTTATATTACTATCATATTAATGATTGTATATTAGTAAACATGTGATCCATGACTATTAGATCCAAATCTTAAAATTAGGCATACATGGAATTTATATGCGGAAAGATCTAATTCAGAGATTAATAGTCTAAATTATGCAGTCTGTAGTCTATGTATAGAGCTGGACACTCTATACATGATAAGGCTATAATGGGGATCTATATCCAATTTGAGAGGCGGCTTATCTTGGTCGTTGGAGCAAATTTACTCAATGGTAGACACATTGGTGTGGTAGACTTAATGGTGATCAAACATCAGACTAAACCTAAAATTGAATTGATTTAATCATAATTCCATTTAACTTAAATCAATTCTCTTTGATGATCATTTATATGCTATCTTAATCATAAAGTGAGTTCATGACTCTATGTTTATAGCTTATATCTTTTAATATGCCAAACGCAAGAGTTTCGATAAATGAAGGCTCTATGGTCAGTATGTTGAAGATACAATCTATATTTGATGAGAGCATAATCCACAAGCACAAAATCTATAGCTCTTTAACAAAAAAGTTAATGTTATCTTTCAAAGGCATTATTTGGGTATTGAGGCCTCGGTCATCTAGATACATATGCTAACCGGATGATATTCTTCTTGTATGTGATATAAAAAGAGTGAATTTTCCAATAGTGAAATAATGAAACTTTGAGATAAAATAGTCGAAAGGTAAAATGAAACTAAGTCCTTCATCCGATTATGGATAACCTATAGGGATACATATAATATGAGAGGTTGTGGACAAGACTTATATTTCAGGAGTCTCGTAATATGGTATATTATCAAGAGTGCAGCTTCAAGTATATAGTGGAGAGACGTTGAAGTTAATAGTTAAATGGATAATTAATTGAGGATTAATTTATTTGTTATTATTAAAGCTTGATAATATATATCCATCGGGTCCCAATGCTGGCTTACAGATTCCTTGGCTAGTTATGTAGAATGGTTTACCATAGGTAACATAGTAGGTTATGCCAGACGAGTTATTGGACTTATTAGTGTGCAAACCCAACAGAAATTAATTATTTATTTAATTAGTTTCATGATAATCTTTGTTCAAATTTAATAATTAGGATTTTGTGATAACTAATGATTTTGAATAATTAATTTAAATCCTAATTGTATTTGAATTGGGTTAAAAGATAATTATTCATAATTTTTAAATTAGATAATAATCTTAGATAATGGAATTCTAATTTAAATAGAATTATTTGAATGAGAATTATCTTAGATGATGTAGATTGTCACAACTCCCTACACTATGATTGGCTGGGATTTTGAATTATCCCTACCTGATATAGGCGTGTACACCAAGGGAGAACTCATCCTTGGATGGCGTTTTCTACAGATAAAGGGGAAAAAAAATCTTTTCCTAATCCTGATAGACTTCAACCTCCTCCTGTAGACTTTTTAAATAGATACCTCTCCTTCTCATTTATTATGAAGCCAGAAAAGGAGTGTTATTGTGCATCTTTTAGATTGATAGAAAATAGAGGAAAGTCTATGGTGAGTTTCTATTGAGTTGTGCCCACATATACAACAGCTAGAAGGAAGAGAATAACATTGAAGATCTGACGGTAGAGATTCTTTCTTAAAGAATTGTTCAATCAGATGTGTTGTTTTCGGTGTTCAACATGTACGTTAAATTGGATTTAATTTATTGTTTATAGTATCATCAGTTTGATTCCTGGTGGTTCATTAAAATTTTTAAAGTTTTGCTGCATCATTGAACTAATTTTTCCAACAGGCATTACCAATTTGCAGTGTTCTACAATACCTACTACGCGTGGAAGCCACTCTTTGATGAGCGCTTCTCCAAAAGTCAAGCCGATGACGTTAAGTCAGGTGCTCTTGGGAGGCACTCCAAGCCCTCTATCCATTCACGCTTTTTAATTTTGTTTTAGTTGTGTTTGAGTTTGTTAGATGTTTCTAAGCTTTAGTTATTTGTTTTAGTGCTTTACTTTCAAATTTTTACATTAATGTTTGAACTTTGTGTATTTTGATAGGTGTAAAATAATTGAAAGTTTAGAACTTGAATTTTGATGGAAAATGATTTGAGAAGAGATATTAAACTCAAAAATTGGGCTAAAAAGCCCCAGAGTACATGTTTTAGGCCCTTGCTCTTTCATTGTTACAAACATTGAGGACAATGGTTAGCTTAAGTTTGGGGTAGAAATTATTTTTGTTGGGTTTTGGCTTTAATTTTTTTTTGTTGATTATCGTGATTTTCCTTCCATCATTCATGTTTTGTAGGTCTTGTTTAGTTTCTTAGGTTGTCTAGTTCTTTTAATGGTGTTTTCATGTCTTGGTTGAAGAAAGTGTGAGCTTTGAGAGATGAGATATCTAGAATTCTATGATGATTTAGCTACAATTTGTTCTCTTAGATCTTTAGACATATAATGCATTGACATTTTTATGTGCCTAACTAGCATCAGTTGAATTTTATTCTTGACTCTCTACACTTAAGCACTAAGAATCATGATCACTTGAAATTTGGAACTTTTGCAGAACATTTATGTGCATTAGTTAGGCGTTGGCATCTCATGAACTTTGAACCCATTTTAATAAAACTCGAGGCGAAATCCTAAGTTAGATGTCATTGGCGAGATGAATGAGGCATAAGCTGATATTTGCAGTAGTGTACACAAGTGTTTTAAACATATTTGCAATGATCGCTAAGTAATATATGTTTGTTTTAAAAGATCTCTTTTTACAAGTAAGATTAAGATTTAGAAAAGAGCTTTAAGTAACGGCATAAACAGCCAAGTCATTACAAGGCCAAACCAAAGAAAAATGTGCAAGCAAAGCACCATTTCCTCACTTTGCATTGATACAGTAAGATGTCATTATGTGCCTCACTAATCGAATATGCTTTTGATCTAAAAGAAAACTTCCCTTCAAAGTAACCGTCTTGTATATCTAAATCACCCCAAGAAACTACCCATGAAGCTGTCTCTACATATGGAGAGAGTGAAGAGATGCAATCGGGGAGATAGACCGACAAACAGCGAAGGACATGGGAAAGTAGTTACCTCTATGTGGAAAGATGAGACAACATCACCAAAGATGAAAAATGTGGGGACAGTGGTTGTAGGATGGGGAGCGATTTCTCGGATAGGAAGCCCTCTGTAAATAAGGGAGGAGAGAAGAAACGAGGGATTTGGGTTCTAGCATCTTAGTAACCACTCTTTTGAAATTGTTTGGAAAATTGTATCGTGTTTTGATGAGGGATCTTAGTGTGTAATTTTACAGAAAATCACAATAGAGAACAGCAAGTGGACGTAGGCTATGTTAAGCTAAAGCATTATGAATTCTAGTGTCCATTTTTATTTTCCGTATTTATTTTTCCGTTTTAGTTTTAGCATAAATTGCTCTTTTGGTTGTATTTATTGTCCATTTCTCCTAACATTTACAATCTTGGTATAGGTGAATTTAATAGCCAACAATTTAGTACTAGTTGCTTGATCGCCAACAAAACGATTTTTTTCGTCCCCTCAATTTCTTAAAAAGTTGACAATAATTGAAAACAAAAAGGACAAAAACATGATTTACCAAATTAGTTTTCTAAGAAAAACATCATTTTTCTTTGTTAATAAAAAAAAAACCTAAAATTTGTTAAAAAAAAAAAGGTACAGAAATTTTGTCAAGAAGAATAAAAAGTAAATTGTTAACGTTTTGTTCGTCTTGTCCGTGTTGTTTAAACTCGAATAAAAGAAAACATCCTAAGAGAAGTTAATTTAAACAAAAGATGTTAGCCTTTTTTTTATTTCAAACTTCCGAATTGATAAAGTACAAAAAAAATTAAGAATTAGGAATAATATTATAACTGAGTTTAATTAGTTAAGATATTTATATGTATATGTGTTATATATGGTAATTTTATTAAACAAATTAAATGAAATTTATAAGAAGATAAAAATATTGTTAGATATAATTTGTATTATAGACTTGATAATTTACAAAAGGCAAGGACTACTAATTTGGAAAGAAAATAACCTATGCTCTTTGTGCTCAAAGTGACAAGGGTTTAAACTTGTGTTAATAGGACCGGATTAGATGATGCACTCTTATTCCCATGAGAGAGATAAACATACAGCATAATCTAAATAGTCATGTGTTAAATACATCATAGAATTTAAAAATTTTATAAATAATAAAAAAATTGAAATAATTATAACAATTACAAAATTTAGTCGCATATTATGTGAAATTCATTGCTAAATATATTCCGAAAAATTGCTAGAAAAAGTGTTATATGTCAATTGCACTCTTATAACATTCCATGTAAAGCAACTTTTACTTTTTACTTTCCTAAGTTTTCCCCATTGGATTTTATTCATAAGGAGTTTTAACGAGCACACTCTTTATTTGATTGAATGAGGAGATTTTTTTTTTTTTTTCATTGCGATTGATGTTCGTCTGATCTACATTCCAAGGTTATTTTTATTCTTTAGAATTTTTGTCATGACCTTTGGTCTTGTCTTCTTTTTTCTTCATATTTCCGTCTAAATTTTTAATTGATGAATTTGAGTGAGACTTGATATGGGATGAGTTTATTAGTAGGCGTTAATTTAGTTTAAGATGTATCAGGTGCCTACTCTTATTATTTAAAAAGTAAAAATGTATAATTAATATTTTTAATTATAAAAATATGTATAATTAATATTGTATAACCCCTCAAAGAAAAATATTGTTTAATTATTCAAAGGTCAATACTTTGTGAAGAGAGGAAAAACAATACAGAGCGGAACACCCATATCATATGTAGCAAAAACTGAGAAGAATGAAATATGAATTTGTGATAACGTTTCCACAACAAAAACAAAACAAATCGGACTATCGATATATCGACTTATTAGCTACGTAGGCTTGAACTGGGTGAGTGGGGCGGGCTCACACTCAAAAGTTCCAACTCATTTGTACACAGCCTTGACTTGGAGGGGAAAATCTGAATGCGTTTGGTACAAGTATTTGAGTAAAGTATTTAAATAAAGATTTAAATTTTTATAAAAAAAATCTTGTAGTAAAATAATTCGAACCGTGATTTAAAAGCTGAACTAAACGCACTCTCAATGTTTTGCAAAGGGGTTGGGGAAGGAAAGAATCTTGCGACTCAGCTCCTTGTTTTTTACAACTCCAGAGGTCCCCATTATGTGGCATGTGGATGTCCTCAATGTCAAAATTGCTGACAAATGAGACCCACATGTCAAAATCTTCATCGTTCATTTTTTGAATGGGGCCTGTATTTTTATTTTTTTTTGTTGTTTTTGCGTCAAATTTCCACACATATATATATTTTTTTGAATGAAAACAAGAGTTTTAAGTCAAGCAATTTTAATTTAATTTTATGTGGCTATAAACTTGCTCTTGATAAAAGAGTAAATTTTATTTAAAAAATAAATTATATATAAAACTAAAACTCATAATTTTATGAATAACGGCTTATAAATGAAAATGATTTTTCTTTTGTGCTTATGCATTGTAATTTCCCTTACAACAAATCATTACGGTGAAAAAAAGGGAAATAAGTTATTTTTTAACCGATGTGTTTCAGATTTTAACAATTTTAAGGTCCCGGTGAGATTTTAGAATTACCTTTTTTTTTTTAATCTCTGATTCAAAAGAAAGCAGCATCCCTAACGGTTGATCCTATTGGAGGGAAAAAAAAAAAAATTGGCTATTAGACAAAGAAGCGATAGTAATGACAATCAAAGCTCCAACTTTCGCATCAACTTTTGGAGAGATAAACGTGGACTCCACGTCATGCCCAGCTCCCATCCGGAGTTGAAAAACCGGAGCCAAATATGAAGGTAAAAAACAAAACTGTATCGATGTATCGATATACCGACATATATGCTAGTCATGCGTGGCTTTTTTAAAACATTTTTCTTTTTGTTGTATCCAAAAAGTCGAAAATGGTGTTTTGTTCTGGCTGGGAGCTCTCCAGGTCCTCAGTCCCAGCAAGCCATTTATTCACCCCCCAATAGCGAATCTGCAGCTGAAAATAGTTGAACGCTGGTCTCCGCAGACCGTCGCTTCCTCGGCGCCTGTTGCCGTCGTCCTGCAGTAACTCCTCGTTTGCCTTTCACGTCAGGTACGTTGGTGTTTTTGCTGTCCGCTTACCATGATTCATTGATTATATCCTGTTGTTTTGTATTCTGCCCACAAATGATATAACATGGCGATATTGTAATTCTGTTTTTTCTTTGTACCTCTCTTTTCTGTTGTGCTCCTCAATTGTAGTGGCTGTTATGGTTTTGCAAGTTTGATTTTTATGGTAATTTGGTCTACTTGATCTCTTTCTAATAATTTGGTATTGAATTGGTGTGGTAAAGCTTCCTGTTTGAAGGAGCTTAGTTTGATTTTAATGAGCTTGTGTTACTTTGCAGATTTTACCCATCAAATTAAATTATTAATTAGGTGTTGTTCAGGATGTAGTTGTAGTAATTAAATTCTTTAGCGTCAATTAAGTATTAGGGTCTCTGAAAATGGTGCCAAATTTAATTCAGATGTGTTTCAAACGGCTAAAATATTGATGTAGATCCGAGAGATGAATATTGGTTGGCTTTTACGATTCTTCTTCCTTTTTGGACACTAATGAGAAGTGATTCTATTCCCTATTCAAACTCTCATCAAAATATTACGAAACTATATTCAAAACTTCTTTCTGTATTTATTATATTGATCTGCACAATAAGCTATTCCTTTTTCTCGTCACCTTCTGGGCAATCATTTTTATTTTTATTTTTATTTTCGAAAACTTCAGCAGATTTGTCCTCATCTTGTTCAAGTGCTTGATGTATCGATTTTATGCAATTGGGACATATATGCAGGCTTGCAATCTTACGAGTTCCCAGGACTTTGGAAGATGCATTGTCTAATAAATGTTATCTTGCAAAAAAAAAAATCATTTTTTAACCATCTTTTGAAATCTTCTAATTAGAAGTTTCGAGGGGGGAATGACGTTTTGAGGTTTTCTTTTTTTCTTTTCTTTTAGAGAGAGTCGATGGCTTCTTCAACATCTTCAGCGTCATCAAGCGTGATTCAGAACTCAAGCTCCGAGGATGATTTGCAGACTTTGATGGATGAGCGAAAGAGAATGAGAATGATCTCAAACCTTGAGTCAGCAAGGAGAGCCAGAATGAGGAGGCAGAAGCACTTGGACGATCTGACTGCCCAAGTTGCTCAACTGAGGAACGAGAATCAGCAGATCATGACATCTCTCAACATCTCAACGCAGCACTACTTGAGCATTGAGGCAGAGAATTCTGTTCTCAAGGCTCAGATGATTGAGCTCAGCCACAGATTTCAGAATGTGAGAGAAATCTTGTTGTTCCTAGAGCCAAGATACCAAAACGAACAATGTCTGGACCAGACACCAAGTATCAAGCCAGCTGAAGTGTATGGTGAAACAAGGCACGCCATGGGAGCAAAAACTATCCTAAAAGATTCTGTCAAAAGTACTGGGGGTAAAATATTCTAGACCGTTCTCTTTGTCATTTGTATTATGATTAGTATTGATATGTTAAGGTGATTAAGCAACTTAGTTCTGATTCTTTACCAGACTTTGAATTAGCACTAGAGCCTATTAACATGTTCGTAGGGGGTGGAGCCAATGACTCCCTATTCCCAAAGGAACATTGGAGCGAAGCCTCAGATGTACATTACCAAAACGAACAATGTCTGGACCAGACACCAAGTATCGAGCCAGCCAAAATGTTTGACAATGCTATTAGTCAGGGTAGCTTCTCAAGCATGGCTGCAAATGAAGGCGAAGCAAGTGAAGAAAGGCATGCCACTGGAGAGAAAACTATCAATGTACCTGGTACTAGCCTAAAAGGTACTGGAGGTAGCACATTGTAGGTCATGTCATTAATTATTTTTATTATCAGTATAATTTGATCAAAACGCTGAGGAATGTGGCAACTTAGGTTGCTTTATCCGCCTCAGCAATAAAAGCATACCTCTCTAGCGGTAAATTTTGCAACAGGACTGGTATGCAATCTTGTGAACTATAACATAGCATCAAAACCTAAATCTTTACAACTAGATCAACAACAGAGAGTAGATACGGCATGAAGGTATTTTAATTTTTGTCAAGTGCTAGTCGATTCAATATATTAAGTCTTGGTAAATGGTAATCAAGGTTGCAAAAATCGTTTGTTTTTCTACTTCGGTACGACTTGTCATTGGAGTTGCTTTCATTTGTTTTTTTATATTATTTCCTAGTTGTTTTGCTATTTTCCACTGTCATTTTGGCTGTAATAGGGCTTATAGACTCTGTTTCATGGTTGCGAGGGATTAGACTGGGTAGGATAGCTTTAAGCAACTTCGCTTCTTCCATCGGTAATGGAAACTATATGAGACTTGGCTCGACTAAAACCAAATTCTCTTCTTCATAATTTGTTTTTTTGACTTCATACACTTCGTATGCCGTTACTCTAATTGAGTAATGTATCATCATGAATATTTATTATTATTATTTTATTTACTTTTTGTAGAAGACATGCGTGTTTAATTGATTTATATATGATCATTTTTTCCCAAACCAATTAACCAATTAGATTAACATGACCTTTTTTGCTGAAAATGTGTTTAACATGTATTATTTATTATATGTGGCCCCCTACATATCATGCAATCGCAGGTATGAGCAATATCAGAACTGATGGTAGCAAACGAAACTGGGCATGGATGTATGGCAAACCGATAGAGGGCAATAGTAATGGCGTGGAATGCTCCTTTTGTGGTCTAAAGATTAAGGGTGGAGGTATCACTCGGTTTAAGTCTCATATATCTGGTAGCAATCCGAGCAAAAATGTAAAGAAGTGCAAGAAGGTGCCCCCAAAAGACAAGATCGAGATAGAGAAGAAGATAAAAGAGGATATAACAAGGGAAAATGACTAAAAATAGTATTATTAGTCATCTTTGTTTAATATTTTTGTGAAAATTTTAGCCACTTCTGTAGGTAATATGTACATGTGTTTTGTCCACGTGGGCCCCAAAAGGAACATCGTGGAATTATTCAATAGGTATTTTTATTCTGTCACCATCGAAATCGTGAAAAGCATTTGCGCTCATAATGTCTATTTGAAGGTTTTGTTTTGTGTTTTTTTTTTTAGAAGGAAGGTTTCGATAGTTTTTTCATGATTTTCGTCTTGTTTTAATTATTTTCAATTTATGATTTTTCTTTTTGAAGTTTGCTCAACTATGTGCTATGATCAAAATAGTGTAAGCTAATATCTTTCGTTTGTTACATAGGAAAGGTTGTGGGTGGGGGTAAGGCTCATATAGGAAGAAAACTTGTGAAGGAGACATCAAGTAGTTCTATTGGTTTTGTTAGGAGCCAAAATCTGTTACCATCCATTTGATTGTTGTTGCTTGCTTCTCAAGTTGATGTCATATTGAGACTAGACATCTGAGCGTTGCTCTAATTATTATTAACTTGATTGTTGTTAGTTGGTACACTGACCTCGAGATCTAGATCCAAACCTAGCTAAAACATTTTCATGCCTGAGTGTGGAGATATCATAAACCTTGCAGACGCCATAGGTTCAATATGTATGCAACTTTTTCTTTTTTGATATGCAACTTCATATATTTAATATTTTCTATTTATTTATTTGATACAGAAATTAATTTTGGTAAGGAATCGAACAAAAAAATAGAAGGAACAACATCTCACCAATTTCAAAGCCAATATTTCAGTTGAGATGGTGTTCACAAACAAAAAAAAAAAAAAAAAAAAAAGAAAGAAAGAAAGAAAGAAGAAACTTGTTTTGAATCATTGATTGGACCTATTGACCCAAAGAAGTGTAAATTTTTTGGAATCAACTCTCCCTGTTATTGAGGTTTCCAAACTCATTTTTGGGTTCTGTTTTGAACCTATTTTTCTGACTACACCTAAAAATTTATTCTATTAATATATATCTAAATACAATTTCAAATTTTATTTCCTTTTCAAACTCAAAATGAATAATATCTAAACGTTAGATTGAAATGCAAGTTCAAATCAAACTTTACAAACTTTCTATTTTTAGGAGTGTTAACACTCTCTTTCTCACTCTTTTACACACTTTACAATTAATGTCGGACATGCGTAGTTCACTAATATTATAAATTATTATTTAAACAGAAAATAAAGTAATACGATGTATCACACAATAAATATAAAGAGTGTAAAAGAAAATAAAAAAGAAAATATAATTAGCACTTCTCTTCCGTTTAATTAAATCAATGAATCAAACGTACAAACAATATTCTATCACAATACTTTGACAAATCTAATAAATTTTTTATTATAATTTCCGTTTGAAGTTATACAAATACAACTGTGTACTAAAGCATTATTTTAGAAAGCATGTATATTAACATAACATTTTTTTCACCTTTTACAGAGCGGCATGTGCCCCCACCTGTTCTATATTCCCTCTGTGGTTTATATGTTCCCTCTGTGCACCTAAAGATGAAACGTAATATATAGTTTTTTTTAGAACAAATTTATTTTATAACAATTAATAGGATAGAATATTAATATCTTTTAAATCAAAATACTTCGAAATCTTTACAAAAACTTGAGAAAAGCCAAATGCCCTTCATGGCACCGTGATGATCCACAAATATATGTTAATCGCCTTTTCAGCGGGAATTTTTTTTTCCCGTCACCATAAAAGTTCCCAACTTTTTTAACACATCAAAACAAATCGATATATCGATTTACTATGTAGGCTTGTCCTGAAGTTGCTACTTAGAACTAAACTGCGCTCGACTCTGAGGAAAGTATCGACGTGTCCTTTTTGTAAGAAGAGAACCCAAATAAATAATATCGATGTATCGACATTCTGGTTGCTACAGGTCCTTCTAGGATACGTGCATTTTTAATTTTTAGCACAGATGCATCGCAGAAGGGCATGTATGATGATTGGTTTTTATTGAACAAGATTGAAGATGTTATGCTAGATGCTTGCAAAACACACAGACTGGTCTGAATGCGATAAGCAACGTCCCGAATATGGGTGTTGACTATCTCATGAAAACAATAATCGTAGTGCCAACTCTGGGTTAATATTAGAAGTGGATCACGACTTATATCGTTTTATTGTGGCTTGCAGTAAGCATCACTTGTTAAAAGGTCAAGGCATCGTTGGGGAAGCATTCGCGACTAATCAGCCATGGTTTTCAGCCGACATATCTTCCATTCCCAAGACACACCTTTGAAATGCATAGACTTTAAAGAACAGTACGTAAATAACTGCATGGATCTCAACACTACGACTATGCGTTGAGGAGATTAAGGAGAAAAGTGATGATATGCTAGTACTTTTGATTTGTTCTTGAACCTATTAACGGGATCAAACAGAGTGAAGCCTATTTTAACTTATTATTGTTCCCCAAGAAAAATTTAAGAGAAGCCTTGGATAAAACATTGTTACCAGAGCCAAGTTATCAAAACAAAAAATGTCCAGAGACAGCCCCGAGTACCGAGCCAGCAGAAGGGTGTGGTGATGCTATTGGTCAGGGTAGCTTTTTAAGCATGGCTATAAGTGAAGCAAATGAAGAAAGGCATGCCACGGGAGAAATTAAAACTATCAACGTAGCTGGTATTAGCTTAAAAGTTGCCACCGCGAGAAGTACTGGAGGTAAAACATTCTAGATCACTTCATTAATCATCATTTTTATCATTAGTATCTTGCTCATTGCGTAGAAGAATGTGGCAACTTAGCTTGCTTTATCCGCAGTCAGCAATAAAAACTTGCCTTTTTCACAAATAGGTGCATTTTGCGGTGGGACTGGCATGCAATCTTGTAAATTATATACTTGGGATCAATACCTGACGAAGTTTTTGTTACTAGAGTAGTGAAACACCTACTTAGACTAAACTTCTTGAACGAGATCGAGGATATGTTATGGATGTATTTTAAATTTTTTTCAAGTGCTAGTCCCGATTAATTAGCTTGTAATAACTGTTAGTAGCGTACTATAACAATCAACAAATAACTGGAAATATGAAAAAATCTATATTGAAATTATGCAAATACAAAACCACAAAAAGCACAATAACAAGATATAGAAAAATGGAATTAGAACGAAGGAAAATCGAGGCCCATGTATTGTAAAGTGTCCTTAAAACAGATTTTTCCCTTACTGTCAGTACTTGAGGATACAAAGGTATCTATCTCACAGAATACAACGATTAACAATAGCGCATCTCATTACTATTCTAACAAACTTGAGACGAGCCTAAAAATTATCACACCGAAGGCTAGCACCAAAGAAACATGAGCAAGATGAGTTGTGTATTTTTTTTAAGTGCAGAAAGACTTGAGAAGGATCACTACAAGAATCTAAATTTCTCGTTGCTAAAAGCCCGCTTGTTGTCGCTAAAAACTTTTTAGTCATCACTAAAAAGTCATCACTAAAGTTTAATCACTAAAAGTTCTCTCGCTAAGTTTTTGCAACGACATATCGTCGCTATTTCGCGAGGTCAAAAATCCAAGAGGATGACATTATCAATAATTTTTAGCAATGACATATTTAAAAATGTCGTCGCTAGAAGTTTTTAAATTTTTTATAATTTTTAAATTTTAATGGGGATTTATGTCATCGCTAAACCTTTTGCGCATAAAGTATTAGCGACAACAATAGTCTTTCTAATTTTTTAAATAAAAAATATAGATTTAATTGCAATTAAATATTTTTTTGTTTTGATTTTATTTTAAATTAATTTTTTAAAAATATTAATTAATTTTGCAAAATCAATTAATAATTGAATGTGAAAAATTAATAATTAATAATTAATGCCATGATCATTAAAAAAATCCTACAATTAATTTCAAGTAGCATAAGATAAAATATAATATACACTTAATAAAATGAATAAAACATACTACATAGTCTAATAACATATAAAAATAAAAATAAAAATAGCACAAGCCCAATAATACAAAAAATGTCTGATCGTCTAAGTTTATATTTTCTTCGTCTTCTTCATCTTCTTCTTCAGCACGAGAAACTATAGACACTAGGGGTGTTGGTATGTTGACAGTGATTTCATGGTTGATTTGCCTATATTGATTAACTAGCTCCAGATTGCTGGTATACATTTGTGTGAGTCATTTTTGCATCTTAGGAGATAAACTAGGTATGTCTGGACTGTGAACTAGAGGATGTGGAACAAGAACTTAACTCTCTCTAACTCAGTCAAGGTCTCACTCTAATTAGGTGGCCTCTACATATCCACAGCACATTTGCAAGTATGGCAACATCATTAATGATAGGGGCTGAATAGGCAAATGCTGCCTGCATCCCCTGTGTTTGTCTTTTCTGAATCATCTGGCCCTATAATGAAGGAGATAGGGTAGGATATAAATGGGGTAATTACAAGATGTTCCATTGAGACATCCTTAGTAGGTTTGTCTAACTTGATCTCAAACCATTACATAGTGCTTGGTAAAGATTCAAGGACTTGCATGATAAGTTCCCCTATCATGGGTTCTCTACAGAAGAAAAACTCCAAGTCTTCCTCAATAGTTTAGGCGACACAACAAGACATTGCATAGAACAAGGAGATGGTAACAATTCGTTCTATCAAAGATCCATCGATGAAGGGTATTTGATGCTGGAAGACATGGTTGATTATTGGAATTGGTCAAGGCGCAATCAATATTGTGAGAAAAATTAATTCATTTTAAAGTCCAAGTTTGGCATCTAACCTCAAGAGACAACTAGAAGACACCATGAAGAACCTAATGAAAGTGCGATGAAAGACATGGTATGGCTTGATGATGATTACAAATTACCCAGGGAACTTCAACCTCTTGAAGTACTAGAGCCTAAAGAAGAAATTATTCCCTTGGAGCTTATTTTAGCTTGAAAGTTTGTCAAGTTGGGTGATTATTTGCTAAACCCCCATTCTTTGACAAATCAAGAGATGCCGATCTAAAGCTATGAGTTTTATGAAGATCAAATTACAAATATGGCTGTGGAAAGCCAAGTGGATCATGGGAAATAATATGAGATGCTATTAGAGGAATTCCTATATGGAGAAAATGAAAAGAGTCATTGGAGGATAAAGAAACCCATGAGACCATTAATTTGAACACATCAATGGTGCAATCATATACAACACCAATTGATCCTTTGATCCTTTCTAACTATCACCGTTGCTATGTTATATTCTTTTCACGCTTGGGCCAAAAGTGAAGTTCTCTCCTCGAGCCCACCATAAGAAGTCATGTCAAGTTAATCGTACAAGCTGATATTCATATCATGTCAAGCCTGAGGGCATTCTCAATCAAGATCCCTATGTGGTATTGTATGACACATATTATGGGCAGAAGCCGCTCTTTGATGAGTGATTCTTTGATAGTCAAGTAGATGATTGTAAATCAAGCACTTATTGGATGCAACCCAATTTTTGAATTTTTTTTTGTTTTCCTTTCTTTTTGTTTCTTTATATGTTTTTGGAAAGTTTATTTTTCTTTACTTTTTTGTTTGTTTTTGGAGAATCGCATCTAAAAGCATGTGGCATGCTCATCATCTAGGTATTTTCTTTCCATATTCTCTACACATTGCATATAT
The DNA here is from genome assembly GCA_025403435.1 of Artocarpus heterophyllus. Taxonomy (NCBI): domain Eukaryota; kingdom Viridiplantae; phylum Streptophyta; class Magnoliopsida; order Rosales; family Moraceae; genus Artocarpus; species Artocarpus heterophyllus. The sequence continues at coordinate 24,455,090 of CM046346.1, forward strand.
TTTGAGACATTGAGGAGACTGTTTGATTTTGGTTGGGGGTGGTGAACATATTCATGCATAAGATTAATTTTTGTCACAAATTAGATCTATTTTATTTATTTATTTATTTATTTTGCAAAGTTGTCTGAGTATGATTTCATAATGCTTGGTTCAAGTTAGTTTTGCTATCTTAATGACTAAAAAATGACTTCTAGAGTTTCTTTTACAGGTGCTTAACCTTGTGGTAAGATAGACGGTAATGCATTTTAGCTAAAAAAATTTCCCAAGTTTAGGCATTTTTATCTCTGGTGAGTTATGTGAGTTGAGAAGACAGCTTTTGAACTTTCATTGATCTCTTCAGTTGGTAAAATCACTGTTCAAGACACCTTTGCATGGTTTGTGGTATGTTTGATCCATATGCTTAAGTGATGAATTTTGGGCTAGATTGAAATAATCTTTTTGTAATAGAGCCTTATTAAAAAAAAAAAAGGAGCCAGAGCATCCTTCATCTATATTTATTACATGTTGTCTTTTTCCTTTAAAAAAAATAAGAAAAGAAAAAAAACAGAAAAATTAAAAAAAAAAACAAAAAAATAGAATATGTACAAGTTATGTCAGATTGCATTTTTGCAGCTCTTTGTTCGTTATTGTGATTTTCTATTTGACCGTGATGAAGTTGGACTGTGGTCTGAATAGTTATATGTATAGAATAGTTGATTTGCTTATCCTTTGATCAAAGTTTTTTTATTAGTTTGTCCTAAAAATTGCCTTCTCACTTTGTGTATTAACTAGTTCATTTTCAATTCCATGAGAGAACCCCTTGATTTAAAATATTTCCTAAGCCCTAAGGCTAATGAAGTTGTGGCTTTTACTTGGTGAATTTTTCAAAGCTTTATGTGTTATAGTTTGTGGCAAGAAGATTATGGTTTAGAGCGCACATGCACAAGACTTTGAAGTTACGACTAAAATAATTTTGATAGTATCTTTTGATTTCTTACTAACATTTTTCTTTGAGTGCTCATTTAGGTTCGTTGGTTCTGACTTAAGATTTTAGCTGATACGATTTTTTTTGTACTTAGATTACTAGGAACAAATAATAAGCAGGTTAAGGGTTGTGATAAGCATGTAAAAATGTACTTTAGACAGTGCTTATTGTTGAATAAATGATAATTATTTTAGCTTTAATTAACTGATTTTCATAATTTTTATTTAAAATATTTTAATAAGAAAATGTCTAGTTTTTGCTCATTGCAGATTAAAAGCCAGTATAGAAAGTCATGTATTTGAGCCATGGGACCCATGCATTTCAAGAGCCATTAAAGCATCAATTCCTGATGAGCCGTGTCCCTTAGCCGAAGCCAGCCAAGCCGCTTTCAGGAGCCGTTCAAGCCTGCTGCCCGGGTCAGACCTGTGGGTCCTGCCATCTCAGAGCATAGTTCAATTCCCAACAACGCCCGTGACCGGGACATTCCATCTATCAGCCAATCCACAACGCGCGTGTGTTCAAGCGTTATTAGGACGTCTAGCAAGCAGCCCTGACACTTCCAACACGTGGGCCCGCTTGTCAGCGCTCCTCAGATCCCGCCAGCCATCCCTCGCGCATTACTCCACCAGTAGCACTTGTCCACTCTCTTCGCCACGTGGCGCCTTCTTCTCTTTTCCAAAGCGTGCGCGACACATGGCGAATCTGTAGAATTTGCTCCAGCTTTCTCCAGAGTATCTACACGGCAAATTTCCAACTGCTCTGCACTTAAAGACAAATCAGTCATTTACCCTCCAAATCCATTTTAATTAGCATTTTTGACTTTTTAGAATTGAATTGTAATTTTATTTTATTTCTTTTATTTTGTAATTTTTCATTTTATTAGTTTTTTTCCTTATTTTCCTTACTGCCCCAAATACTACAAAAATAGGGCTAGACCAAGGCGGTGTATCTCATTTCCTTTCTTTGTCTGGCATAATTTTTCACATTTTCTCTCAAGAATTTTGTGAGAATGTTTTATAAGTTAGGCTAAAGTTCTTTGATTAGGATAGAGATGAACTTATGTGTTGAGTGATTCAGTCAAGGTCTTGATTTTTTTTTTTTTTGCAATGTTAATATATTTGAATGAATTAAGTCCTCTTTATCTTTTATTTCTTTTCAAAATATTATGTGCCAAAATTTTATATTAATTCAGTTATGATTTACTTATGTAATTTTTTTCATGCATTATTTTGCAATTACAATTGTTTTATAAGTCAATTACTACAATATTATCATTTGATATATTGTCGATTTTAGATAACTTGTAATAATAAATTTTTATGGAAAAACTATAAGAATTTAATTTATTTGAATACTTTCATTTTATATTGTGAATCAAAACTTAAATCCAAAAACAAGACACATAAGGGATTCTTGAAACTTCGCCTATTTTTGTTATTGAATTTTCTCTCTTCACAAAATCTCAAGGTTGCATTTTATTTTTTCTTAATTTCTAAAAAATAAAATAATATTATTTTCTTTTAATTTGTTTATTTACCTCTCTAACATTTTTGTTCTACTATTTTTTTCTTGTTTGTTTTTGTCTCCTCGTGGAATCGATAGCCCAATCTATACTATAATAACCACATTATTTTTTGAGCATAATCAAATAAAAATCCTTTCATTGACTTGTGAGTCTGTAATATTAGATATCCATTCGCATCACTGCATCCTTTTAGAACAGCAAGATTTTGGTACAGTGTAATGCATAATCACGAGTATACCGTAAGTATCTCAAAACTCTCACTATTGCTTTCCAATGGTTAGCTACTGGATTATTCGTGTATCTACTCAGTTTACTAACTGCGTAAACTATGTCTAGTCTTGCACAACGTTTTAAATACATCAGACTTCCAATCACTCTAGAGCACTCCACTTGAGAGACAACTCTTACCTTTATTCTTGCACAAATGTAGACTTGTGTGTATCGATGTTTTGGCCTCACATGAATCATCTTTACCGAATTTCTCTAGTATTTTGTTCACATAGTGCAACTAACTTAAAATGAGACCTTTTGATTTTCTAGAGATTTTTGTTCCAAATATCACATGAGCTAATCCTATATCTTTTATGTCAAATCTCGAGTTCAACATATCCTTGGTAGACTTGATCATTCTACCATTGCTACCAATAATGAGCATGTCATCCACATGAAGACATAGGATTAGATAACTATTTTTCTGTGTCCTTGACATGGACATATTTGTCACATTCATTGATTTTAAACCATGTTCCCCATCATGGCCCTATTAAATTTCCTATTGTTTTGGTGCTTGTTTCATGCCAAACAAGGATTTCACTAATTTAAAGAATTTTTTTTCTTGTCTAAGAGCAGAAAAACCCTTAGGTTGCTTCATGTAGATTTCTTCATCTAAATTACCATTAAAAGGTTGTTTTTACATCGATTTGATGTACTATGAGATTTTGCAAAGCAACAATTATGATGATCACTAGATGGAATTTTTTTCATCATAAGAGAATAAGTGTTAAAGTAATCAAGACCTTCTCGTTGCTTGTGTCCTTTAATTATTAGCCTGGCCTTATACTTATCAATTCATCTGCTTTCATTTCTCTCTTGAAAATCCATTTATGACCTAGTGGTTTACATCTCGAAGGGAGTTCCACTAATTCCCAATTATAATTTTACAAGATGGAATCAATTTTCCTATTAATGGCCTCTTTCCATGAAGGTCCTTTGGAAGAATTCACAACTTCCTTAAAGCTTTAAGGTTTACGTTCCAATAGATATGTCAAAAAATCCAAACGAAAAGATTTTTATGTCCATGCTCTCTTAATGCATCTAGGTTTATCCTCAACTTTCGATTCTTGGTCCTGGTAATAACTATCTTCATTCATTGTCTCAAGTGTTTGTTTAGATGAATTTGATCCCTCTTTGGAAATACATGTTTAAAGAACGCTGTATTTCTCGATTCTATTGTTGTGATTTTGTGTATGTCTGGGATTTTTAACTTATGCTTCAAAAACCAATAAGCATTAATGTTATGTACGTAGCCTATGCAAATACAATCAATAGTTTTCGGACTCATTTTCACCTTCTTTGGTGTAGGTACAGCCACTTTGGCAAGACATCCCACATTTGTAAACATTTGTAGAAAGGTTGTCTTTTTTTATTCCATAGCTCATAAGTGGTTTTATTTTCTTTCTTTTAGGATACCTTATTCAAAAGGTAATTTGCTATTAGGATGGCTTCCCCCATTTGTTCTGAGGTAACCTAGAACTAATAGATACTACATTCATCATATCCTTCAAGATACGATTCTTTCATTCAGGCATCCAGTTCTTAAAAAATTCATCAGTTCCAGCTGCTGTGCTACAGGAGAGGCCAGTTCTAAAAGAGCTACTGACTCTACTTAAGCTACTAGAGCTGCAGGACCTACTGAAGGTATTGGTGGAGCTACCTATGGTGCTGGCTCAATGGCCCGTGGTTCTGGCAAAGCTACCAATGGTGGAAGGACCTCTTATGTCGGTGGTGCCTGGTTCAAATAAGCTAGTTGCTTACAAAGTCCTTGAATTTCCTACTCTTATGCTTGGAGCCTTTCTTGCAAATTCAAGCTAAGATTCATGAGTTCAAGGTCTAGTAATAATCTAGCCACCTTGGTTCTTTGTCGCACTATAGTCGAAAAACTAAATCCTACATCAAACGATAAAAGTACATCAATATATGTTCTCATGGAAAACATAAACATAGTATTTTGGTGTGACATTGTTGAAACAAACTTTTTCCTATAGCTTTAAATATTCATCATACATATTTAGTAAAATAACATATTGGTCTTTTATTTTAAAACGAATCTAAAATATCTTAAATCACAAAAGATCTAATATAATTATTTTTAACTTTATAACACCCTATATGTTTAGCATACATAATACATATTCGAAACAGTTCCCCTTAGCATTCAACAAATGAACAATGCTCTATTAATCGGGTTCCAAGAAAGATTAAGGAGGGGGGCGGGGGGTATCACATCAAACACTCTTAAATCCTAACCTTCTTAGACAATAGGTTGGACAGCCTTTATGATGAAACCTACTTAATTTTTCATCCATTCAAGCTTATGAACAAAAGGAAATTTTTAAACATGTAACAATAATTTGGTTAAATACATGATACAAAATTCTTAGTCTTAAACATGCTTGAATAGAATGTGACAAATAAACTGTAGCGATATCTATAACCTGTCTTTTCAATCTGTCTCACCGCTATACCAAGCCCATCAACAATTCATATCAGCCGCTTGCTAGGATTTCTTATAGCATGAAGAAACTAAATAGGCTTTCATTTAACAAACTGAAATATTTCTCACAAAACATTTACAAAGGAATTCTAGCTATAGTACAACACATGATTCCAATTATACTTACTTATGAACATCTTATTATTATTATTATTATTAACTTATCTTGAACTATGGGCCAATTACACGTACCAAATGCACATGACCATCAAACATCGAGGCCATAATTAACTTAACATGATGCTGTCATTGGTCGAGAGAGTTATAACCCTTACCTGAGTAGAGGTTGATATAATGCCTAACTATCTTATCTTTAGTTTATTAATCTTGTAAACTTGGTGAACATACTGTATTTCATGATTTGGATTTAAAATAATAACAAATATTAAACATACTTTATATCATAACTTGGTATTTAAATAAATAAGCATAATCAATACAAACATATTTTAGACATGTACAAAGTATGAAAACAATTTTCTTCTTGCCGTAAATGAGATTTGAAACTTATCTTGATCTAAATTGAGTTTTCTCAACTTAGGGTGTTCTAACTAACTTTTTCCTTCTTGAAAATATACTACAAAGAGTATAAGTCCTTTAGTCAATTGGATATTCTAAATTTCTATCCTTTAATAAAAGGAATATCATATAGATTTACTAGGAGGAAACATTACTCTTTCATAAAGCTAATTCCCTTACTTGCTTTTGCTTAATAATTAAATCCTCAATTAACTATCAGCTGTGATTTAATCATCTCCATCATATGATTTCCTAATCTTCAAATATTTAGCCTAAGACTAGAGATCCAGCCTTAGTTTGACTTTTTTATCCTCAGGTTGCACAATGATCATTTTATCCCTAGTACGTTTTGGATAATATATCCTATGATATTGAGTCATTTCTTGAAAGGTTTAGGCCACTTTAAAGGACAAAAAGCTAAAACATAACACTTGACATCCGTTTCAACCATTTTATCATATAGTCAAAAATCACCATTTTGTCCTCAACGGATCTCAAACAATTTTAAACTCTTTTAGGCTTAAAACATGTGGTTACTCACTGCCCATATCTACGCAGAAACCAGCTTTGCTTAGTGAGAAATTTAGTTCTACATAGTTTTACGATTTTGACCCCGAAAAACAAACATCTTGACATTTATGCCCTTAGTGGTTCTCTAATTATTCAAATGGGTATAGACTTGATTTCTAAGTCTATATTCTACCTTTTCTTCTCTATAGGTTCTGAAAAACATACTTACTATCCTAACCTACTAATTTCCTCAATTTTACATTTTGACCTAAAACGTAAAATATTGGCAATTTTACCCCCGTCACCTATAAAAATTGTTTCCTATTAGTTTGGTTCATATTTTCACAAAGAATAAAACTTTCTAAAGGATCAAAGGCTGACTCTAAACCTTTGGGCATCTTTCAGCTATCTTTCCACTAAGGCCCTATTAGGTATGAAATTAAAATTTTGCCTCTACCCGTATTTATGAAAACTCTCATGTAATTTATAACTTTCTTTATTAGAGATGCCCTACTCCTTGTGATTCATAAATTTCAAGTTTTGTAAAAAGTCAAATTATATCTCTAACTAATTCGTTTCCAAAAAGTCAATTTTAGTGTATAATAAACGCATTTTAGGTATAAAAATAAAATCTATCATCATCATCATAAAAAAAAAAAAAAACTTATAGCTATTATTTAAAACCTGATTATACTTAGATCTGGACTTACTTTACAAATTCCAAAGTCATATAAAATATTTCAACACATCTGGCTAAAAATTCCACCTAAACTACGAATAGTATAACCAAGCTCTTACCTAGGTCGGTTTAGCTTCTTTAGTTTCCTTGGACTCCTTGAACAATCTTGAAACTATAAATCCTTTTAAGAAATCAAAATCTCTGGCCATACATCTTAAACTCTAATTTCACAAACTCATGATCATAAAAATGACTATTTTCTTACCGGATTGTGCACTAGCTCACCTAGATTCTGAAGCCTGAACTCGATGAAACTTTGGAGACTTAATGAAAAACACTTTTGAGTATTTTCTTTTGTGGGGGTTTGACTGTTGTAATAGAGAAGAGTAAAATTTCGCTTGAAGAAATATGGAGAATGAAAGGATAAAATGTCTTCTAACAAGGAACCTATTTATAGGCACTTACATGGAGGGACTAAATTGTAAAAAAAAATTTGCAAGGGGGCTAAGCTAAAATCCAATCTTGGATGATCTTTGCAATGGAATATGGCATCTTCTAGGTCGGTCTTGCTTCTATGTTAGGATTTTAACCATTCCCTTCACCTTATATATCTTCATATATCTTTGTCTCCCATTAAGGTCTAACCCCTCCTTTTTCTAATAATTTAACCTAACGTTTTAAATTTATCCCATAATTGAACTTAATCAAATCTGGACTAATCTTCACCTTTGAAGTTTACCCCATATAAGTAAAATTCCTCTATCAAGCCCAAATCCTCAAGATTAATCCTAACAATCGGTTTTCTAATCCTAAGTGATCCAAGCCATCTACACTAATAAGATTCCTTCTATTTCTTTATTTTAATCAGTATCTAATACTGAATAAGCAATAATTCAATTTTTACTTAGTCTTGCACTGATATAATTGACTATCTGACAGTCAATTTTCTATCAAATATTAATGATGGCTTGAATTCTCACTATGTCTACTAAGGCATTATTGATAAAGAAGTTCAACTGAATAAACTGATTTTTAACCTTTAAAACTAAAATACAATTTTTTTCATGAAAATTACCATGTTTCACATATATGACACTATTCATGCATACATCACTATGCACGTATACGACACTATTCACATATATGGTATTGTTCTGTGACACCCGTTATTCTCCTAAGGGTATTAAGGTAATTAGATTAATTACCTAGTATATATATTAAAAAAATCATAAATTTCTCTCATAATTCGAAACTCTCTCTCTCTCTACTTTCTCTCTCTAAAAATTCTCTCTCTCTCTCCTCAAAGATCGTCTGAGATTTCGGCATCCGTTTTCGACACCTCCCGCACCAATGGAAAGCTCTCGACGAGCTGAGTCCAACGAGCTGCCGCGCCGCCCAAAACGCCGCCGGAGGAGACCACACGCGCCGCCCAAAGTGGCGGCAAAACCCATTTCTTTTCGACGAGATATCTTCGCCGTCCGACGTCCGATCGACGTGATTCTTGTTCCTACACGACCACCGTGATGAGAGGAACAAAACCCACCCTTGGTGGCAGCTCAACAACCGCTGGATTGCTCCGCCCGTCTATTGCCGCCGTGCACCGCCGCCCCCATGGTGGAACTCCGCCTTGCCGGAGGAGGTGACTGACACCACCCCTCCCAATGAGTTCAGAGGATCAAGGGGAGTAAAACCCCTCGATCAATTGCACGGAAGGAGCCGGTTTCGCCGGAGAACGGCCAACGCCGCCGTCAACCGCCGCGGGAGTCTCCGTTTTGGCTCTTCCCAGCCACGTTTCTTCAAATTGGATGAGGGGAAATGCTCATAGGAGGATGGGTAGCAAAAGCCCTCAGCCAATTTCAGGTTTCCATCGTCGGAGAATCAAGATCGGAGCTCATCCATTTCTACCGACGTTGTACTTCACGACCCGCTATGTTAGAGGCAGAATTGGGTGAAATTGACCCCGCCATTGGACTCAGAAGGGTCGATTTAGGGGGGGTAGGCCCGAGCCCAGCTGCCAACGGACCCCGATTGACGCCGGTCAACGACGGTCAAAGTCGGTCAACGCCGGTCAACGCCGGTCAACGCCGGTCAACGGCCGGTCAAAGGCCAAAATAGGATTTTGTGATCCGGACCTCCGATCGAAGATCCGAGACCGCCTCCTGACTCGTTTCGATGCTCTGGATGCAATGGTGACCTCCGTTTGAGTAAATTCCACTCCGATGAAAATCATCCGGTACCGACTGCACGCGAATCGAGGCGATTCAAACAGCAGTATCGGAGTCCAGAATGACGTTTTCAAGAATGTATGATCTCCAGGAAGCATTCCTAGCCATTCATAGTCGCTCGAGGAGCACTACAAAGGATGCTTCGTAGATACAGCGAGATACAACTGGATCTGTTTTGCTTGGAGTTCAAGATCAAGGGAGTATGGAGCTAACGTTAATTGATTCCAGGATTAAGAGACTGTTGATAAGCTTGAAAGGTAGGGATTCTATTACTCATCTTTTGTGAGGTTTTTATAGAATTAAAATTGATTGTTTTGCCGCAATATATATATATCTATGTTGAACTGATATTATATGTGTATCACATATGAAACTATGACATGGACTCGTCTTGTATTGTACGGCGAGGAACATAATGAATTGACACATGTTATAAATTGAGAAGCATGGTTAGGAAAATTAACTCTATTAATAATGATTTAATATAGAGAAATTGTGAGACATGAAAAGGGCGACGGTTACGTCCTTGGGCATGAATACCCTAAAAGGTAAAATAGGGGGAAGGTGATGACGCTTCCTTGGGTTGAAAGTCCCAGAACACACTGTACAGGAATTGATTTGGTGAGGACTCGGGGCTTGATGTCCCCTCACCGGAACACCCTTGGAATGTTTATAGGGTGATCAAGTGCGCCCATTTGGGTTTCGATGAGTTGAGTGATACTCAATTTAACATGGATACCTAGGAACAATGATGATTGATAATATTTGTATAAATGTGTAATTATGACACTTGGTAATGATTAACTACGGTATCCATAAGATGTGATCATAATAAACCTCATAATCTGGAATATGATGTGACTTACTAACCATGCAGATTTTAATGTGGTAATGATAACAACCTAAAGGTGAGTAATGGCTTTCTCTACTGAGCATAGTGTTGCTCATTCCCTTATGTTTATATCTTTTCAGGACTCACTAAGTGTGAGGTGGCTACGAGAAATATAGTTGAGGAAGTGATGTAGCTATATTACATTGGGACTGCTTCAATCGTTGAGAATGTTCTTCATGATAATGTAAGCATCAATTGTTACTTTCTGTGACTGTATTACAATGTGTTGAGGGTTAAAATGATGATGACAACAGTTTATATTATTAAATTTAAGGTGCTACATTTAAAACTGTGGTTTATTTATCGTTTATATTTTTATTTTTGAGTTGAGAGTTTTCATTTAAGTCCCGGGCAAATTTTAATTTTTAAGGTTTTACTTTTATTATTTATTTTTATTTTATCTCATTAAAAACTGTTAACCCCCATATAGGGGCGTTACAGAATTTTTGGTATCAGAGCCTAGGTTCGGTTAACCTAGGGAGTGTAGCACCACTAAAAAAAAATATATATTTTTTAGATGGTTTTGAAGCTAAATTTTTATTGTCATCATCAAAATGAACCTTCACATTGATTTATACAGTCTAAAAGGATGTAACATGGAAAGGCCATAGAATGAAAATATCAATAGTTATATGAGTACAATAATTATATAGAAGGAAAGTATTAATAGTTATGAGGGAATGATAATTATATGGAATGAGTTTATAAGTAGAATGCTTATGAGAGATTCGTATAATATTTGGATCTATAAGCATATTTAATTCGTATAAACGATGAGAAATTCGTATAGATATGAGGATTTAATATCCTTTTGTCTCGTGAAAAACAATAAGGAAATATAAGGCTTGATTTATTGATTTTAAAATTTGGCATAGATATGTCAAATTTTTCGTAATTGATTCAAACCTAAGTAATGATTATGTGTGGATTCGATGGAGCACATAAGTGTCAATGTCTTTTCTTAAAAGTTCTATATATTTGAGGAATATGATATAAGTTGGGAATCATGGTATTGAATCTTGAGAGAGATAAATGTTAGACTTTTGGTCTGTTGAGACTGTGTAAAGTCTAGAATGCATGAATCTCAAAATTGGAATATTTTGTTACGTACATTGTATTTAAGTGTATCAGTGAATCTTTTGGTTACCTAAGGTTTTGTTATATGAGGAAATTATATATTGTATAAGTAGAATTGTGGGGATTGTAGATGTTCTTAAGTAGTAACATCAAGTGTCTTTGTTCATTGATATGGTCTACGTTGAAAGACGTAAATCGTATTGATTTCAAGGTTAATCGCATTCTAAACCCTTGGTAGTAATGATGATGAATCCATTGATAGATGTTAAGTATTATGAATAACATATGGGTGTATGCATTGTTCAATAAGGTTTTGATTAAAACAAATTATTTGAGTTGTTGGATCATTCAGGAAGATTCTTGATTGTCGTTAAATTAGATTTGTTGTTCATAGTTAACTTATCTATAGTGGACTTTGAATTGGGTTTAAGATTTATACAAATTGGTTTACAATTTTATGTTTGTTATTTAACTCGTTCTAAATGTGTTAAGGCCCTAAACAACCTGACCATTTTCAACTAAGAACATTTGGGCCTAGTTCAAATCTTAAATCAGTTTGATTCACACTGTCTCTCCCACGTGGTTTCTATACGTGTCATATACAGTGGTTTAATCATTGTTTACAAATACGTTTACTGTGCATAGGAGCTTATTTCTCCGAGTTCACTTTTTCTCTCTTAATTTGTTATTTTCTCTTTAAATCGCAAATCCTCTTCTTTTTCATTAAAAATTCTTCTTTTCTTCTAAAAGAAGAAGGAATTCTAGGATTCTGCAATTTACTATCTTAATTTTTCCTTTCTATTTACTCTTCTTTCATCTCATCATGGACCCAAAGTACCAACACCTGAGAAAGTATTTCCCATCACTCTCCCAAAAGATTCTCAGAAAGAAATACAAGGCTAGAATTACTCGGTTGTGGATTCTTATGCATTTTGGCATCCCTTGTGATGTGAGAATGTTGATAGAGGAGAAAATCCGTCCGAGTGACTTTAGTCAAGATGTCGGTTTACCAGGAACAGGTACCAGTCGTAGTGCAATGAAAAGAAGAGCTCGTGCCATCGTGGTCGCTTGTAACAAATGTGGAAGACAAAATTGTAACGGTAAATGTACTTCACCTGGTTATATGTCTACGAATAGAGAGGATAAAATAAGGTTTTGTAGGGATGGACTTTCAAAGGAGAACTTGGATAGCATCCATCCTCCTCTCCACGGTCACCCTAGTGGATATGTTCAAGGAGCTATTTTTAAACTCTGGCCTAAATTTTATACAGAAAGACAACGCCTCAGGAATATGGTATTTCTAGATCCTGTTTGTCAAGCCATAAGAAAACTGGATGGGGAATAAGTCATCGCTCTATAAAGGTTATTTAGTCTTTGCTTATTTGAAGCAGTTTTAGCTGATGTTCAACAGTTTGTGTTTTTCTTTTACTCAGAATATTTGCTTTTGTGTTTGAAATAATTGTGATTATTAGATTGATACAGTAAGTGTTAATATCTTATTTAATTTATGATTTTCTTAAATATATATATAATAAAATATATTATCTTATCAGACACGTTACATACGGTACAGTAATATGTTTGAATTTTGAAAAGCTTATCCAGATATTTCAAGATTTGTGTCTCAAATTTCAAAAGTTCTACAGTATTTGTCGTTTATATTAAATTTCTAGACTTGGTGTATATTTGTCAAAAAGTCTACAGTTGTGTCAAGACGGTCTTCTGTCGAATTGTTCTCAATTGTCAAAAGTTATACAATTAGAGTCTAATCTTTTTCAAAAAGTAAATCAAATTTTCTATCAACTATCAATCACCTTATCTTACTTTCTTATCCGCACAAGATTTTGTTTAAATCTTTGGATTACCTTTTCATTACCTACTCGTCTATCTCTTTAGCCCTTTCTGTATATTTCTCATCTTTAAAATCTCATGTAGAACCCGAAGTCTAAGTGGAGCAGACATTAAGCAACCACTTCTATAAACCAAATATGTCTACCTCCCAGTCCACGAAGAAAATAAAGAATGTTTGTGTCTTTTGTGGTTCCAGCCTTGGAAAAGATAAAGCTTATTTAGAAGCTGCAAATCACTTAGGGCAAGTCCTAGCACGCAAGAAGATTAACATAATCTATGGGGGTGGTAGTATAAAAATGATGGTAAATATGGCACTAGCAGCTAGGTCTAGCGACGCTACTGATGTAAGAATTTGGCCTCATATTCCAGTTGAAGGAAACCTTTGTAAGGAAGCCATAGGTAAGGGAGAAGGAGTCAGGAGTATCCCTAAAAATTTTAAAGACATAATCTATAATTCTGATGCTTTTATAGCATTACCTGGTGGTCTAGGTACTCTTGAGGAAATATTTATAGTTGCTTGTGGGCAATTGTTGGGCTTTTATTCCAAACCTTTGGGACTGCTGAACGTAAAGGGTTTTTATGACGGTCTTTTGAAATTTCTAGATTACGCTGTGGAAGAAAACATCACTACAGAATCGGAGAGACAAATCTTTGTCACTGCTTCAACAGCTGAGGAATTGATAGATAAAATGCAAATCATACATCCAGAATCCGACACTGCAACATCCAAGCTTGAATGGGAAAGGGAAAGCCGGGAGCGGCCAATTGATTTGAATCTCCATCTGTAATCTTTTTGTTTTATCTTTGGCATGTAGGCATGTGTGTCCGTATTTCGTGTGTTACGAATAACCGTTTGCCTTGTATTCTGTGTTTCTTGTGGTACGTCGTTGTTAAATCTTTTAGATTCATTAAGCCTAATGCCGGGATGGCTGGATACGGAGTACTTGATGCTCTCGAAACGCATCCTTCTTAAGGTCCGATCTTTTGTTTATCGATGTTTTTGTATCCTCTAAGCATGCATGATATGGATAGCTGGTATACGGAGTGCCTTGTACTCTCGAAACGTATCCGTATTATGTTTGTAATGTGTAATATTCTGTTAATATTATGTGGAAGTACCAGAGTCAGTTATGGGGATATTCCATATGAAATATGAGTATATTATTTGGATTGAATGTTTGTGTCATGAGGATAGCTGTTTAATGAAAAATATGTCGGGTATGTTTGCAACTCTGAGATTCCGTTTAATATCTCTATGAATAAGTTTAATGTATAGTTTTGAATATAAGTGTTTGTGATATATGTTTTATGATTATGTTTTAGTTTATTAGTTGAGGTATGAAATCAAATATATTTGACTTTTCCTTACTCAAAAAGGAAAAGGAACCTAAAGATGAAGTATATAAAATTTCTCTGGCAATCTCCTTAAATGTGATTGTAAATCACAGTCCATGGACAATGAAGGACTGGAATCATGGTATGGTCAATATGTATGCCTGATCAGATTCTTAGACTATTATACGGTGTTATAAGTTGAAACTTGTCAGAAATACTCTCTTGAGGGATTTAGGAGTAAGATTTATTATGCAAGTAAATGAGTGGAGATACGATAACTTAAATTTGGAGGACAAAGAACATTAACGGTTTAGACTCAGAATTGGAATCATATTGGAATCATAATTTTTACTAGTATTACTAGAATTGAAATTTCGAGGACGAAATTTCTTTAAGGGGGGTAGAGCTGTGACACCCGTTATTCTCCTAAGGGTATTAAGGTAATTAGATTAATTACCTAGTATATATATTAAAAAAATCATAAATTTCTCTCATAATTCGAAACTCTCTCTCTCTACTTTCTCTCTCTAAAAATTCTCTCTCTCTCTCCTCAAAGATCGTCTGAGATTTCGGCATCCGTTTTCGACACCTCCCGCACCAATGGAAAGCTCTCGACGAGCTGAGTCCAACGAGCTGCCGCGCCGCCCAAAACGCCGCCGGAGGAGACCACACGCGCCGCCCAAAGTGGCGGCAAAACCCATTTCTTTCCGACGAGATATCTTCGCCGTCCGACGTCCGATCGACGTGATTCTTGTTCCTACACGACCACCGTGATGAGAGGAACAAAACCCACCCTTGGTGGCAGCTCAACAACCGTCGGATTGCTCCGCCCGTCTATTGCCGCCGTGCACCGCCGCCCCCATGGTGGAACTCCGCCTTGCCGGAGGAGGTGACTGACACCACCCCTCCCAATGAGTTCAGAGGATCAAGGGGAGTAAAACCCCTCGATCAATTGCACGGAAGGAGCCGGTTTCGCCGGAGAACGGCCAACGCCGCCGTCAACCGCCGCGGGAGTCTCCGTTTTGGCTCTTCCCAGCCACGTTTCTTCAAATTGGATGAGGGGAAATGCTCATAGGAGGATGGGTAGCAAAAGCCCTCAGCCAATTTCAGGTTTCCATCGTCGGAGAATCAAGATCGGAGCTCATCCATTTCTACCGACGTTGTACTTCACGACCCGCTATGTTAGAGGCAGAATTGGGTGAAATTGACCCCGTCATTGGACTCAGAAGGGTCGATTTAGGGGGGGTAGGCCCGAGCCCAGCTGCCAACGGACCCCGATTGACGCCGGTCAACGACGGTCAAAGTCGGTCAACGCCGGTCAACGGTGGTCAACGCCGGTCAACGGCCGGTCAAAGGCCAAAATAGGATTTTGTGATCCGGACCTCCGATCGAAGATCCGAGACCGCCTCCTGACTCGTTTCGATGCTCTGGATGCAATGGTGACCTCCGTTTGAGCAAATTCCACTCCGATGAAAATCATCCGGTACCGACTGCACGCGAATCGAGGCGATTCAAACAGCAGTATCGGAGTCCAGAATGATGTTTTCAAGAATGTATGATCTCCAGGAAGCATTCCTAGCCATTCATAGTCGCTCGAGGAGCACTACAGAGGATGCTTCGTAGATACAGCAAGATACAACTGGATCTGTTTTGCTTGGAGTTCAAGATCAAGGGAGTATGGAGCTAACGTTAATTGATTCCAGGATTAAGAGACTGTTGATAAGCTTGAAAGGTAGGGATTCTATTACTCATCTTTTGTGAGGTTTTTATAGAATTAAAATTGATTGTTTTGCCGCAATATATATATATCTATGTTGAACTGATATTATATGTGTATCACATATGAAACTATGACATGGACTCGTCTTGTATTGTACGGCGAGGAACATAATGAATTGACACATGTTATAAATTGAGAAGCATGGTTAGGAAAATTAACTCTATTAATAATGATTTAATATAGAGAAATTGTGAGACATGAAAAGGGCGACGGTTACGTCCTTGGGCATGAATACCCTAAAAGGTAAAATAGGGGGAAGGTGATGACGCTTCCTTGGGTTGAAAGTCCCAGAACACACTGTACAGGAATTGATTTGGTGAGGACTCGGGGCTTGATGTCCCCTCACCGGAACACCCTTGGAATGTTTATAGGGTGATCAAGTGCGCCCATTTGGGTTTCGATGAGTTGAGTGATACTCAATTTAACATGGATACCTAGGAACAATGATGATTGATAATATTTGTATAAATGTGTAATTATGACACTTGGTAATGATTAACTACGGTATCCATAAGATGTGATCATAATAAACCTCATAATCTGGAATATGATGTGACTTACTAACCATGCAGATTTTAATGTGGTAATGATAACAACCTAAAGGTGAGTAATGGCTTTCTCTACTGAGCATAGTGTTGCTCATTCCCTTATGTTTATATCTTTTCAGGACTCACTAAGTGTGAGGTGGCTACGAGAAATATAGTTGAGGAAGTGATGTAGCTATATTACATTGGGACTGCTTCAATCGTTGAGAATGTTCTTCATGATAATGTAAGCATCAATTGTTACTTTCTGTGACTGTATTACAATGTGTTGAGGGTTAAAATGATGATGACAACAGTTTATATTATTAAATTTAAGGTGCTACATTTAAAACTGTGGTTTATTTATCGTTTATATTTTTATTTTTGAGTTGAGAGTTTTCATTTAAGTCCCGGGCAAATTTTAATTTTTAAGGTTTTACTTTTATTATTTATTTTTATTTTATCTCATTAAAAACTGTTAACCCCCATATAGGGGCGTTACATGTTCATACATAAGCATAAAATTTATTAGAAATCTTGCAATAATTAATATTGCATATTACTTCATTTTATGTGCAACTTATTTTCACAAGTGTTGCGTACACATAAAATAATACAATCCGTATACAGTCTTTCATTAGGATGTCATAAAAAAAACTTTATTCACATAAAAATCATTTCATTTCATTTCACATATGATTTTCATTTCTTGAATATTAACTAACACAAGAACGATTTGACCTTTTTTTAATTGTTACACACAATCTTCTAGCTAAAAAGCCCAAAATACCCTTAGATAATACATATTTGACTATCCCTAATTCAAAATACTTAAAAACAATAGCGTTTTTATATTCATTAGAAATGGTATGCTCAAACTTTCTCATAAAAGTGGTAAAATTGAACAACAATACCACAGAATTGATATTTCTCAAATTGAGCCCTTTTTTTTTCCACAGATTACCAAAACCAAAACAATCAGGTAAAATACTTTAAAGAATCCAACATATCATTATTTTTCCATAATTTACTTTAAAAAATCATCCAAAATCCAAAAATATTAGAAAGAAAGATATAATAATTGCAAAGCACAAAAATATATCATGTTACAAATGTATGAGCACCATCCAACTAGGGGCAAAAAACTGAACAAAACTCATTGTCGTCATCCCTCACATCACGAGTTGTCGCCATTCATCTAGCCTTCACCAATGCCACTGAGTTCAAGATATCACGATTTGCAAAACCACGTGACCGTCATCACTGTGAGAACCCATCTTCCCAAGTCATCATTAAACATGCTAAGACATAATTTATTTGACTTTAATCATTAACTAGGTCTCAAAATTTTCATTTTTTTAACTCAAACTCATTGCAATAAGATCATCACGAGGTTCTGAAATTGTAATAGCAAGAAAAAAGAAAAATAACATGCTTGGTGCGAATGAAAGATTTTCCGACGGACTTCTTACTAAATTCGTAGTGAAACTAGTCATGCCTGAAATAATAGAAGTTGAAATATCTTCATATATATATTCTTTAGTCATAAATTAGTATAAGAGAAATATATATATATATATATATATATATATATATATATCTAAGCAGCATAATAGAATCTTTTTTCAGTTTCCAAAAAAAATTCTTGTTTACGTGATTCTTAAATTTGTGGGGCCTTATCCAAATCCTTGTCTTTGCTACCATATGCCGCCTAACTAGTTTATCAATCAAGGCTGGTATCCAGGTTCTTTATTCAAGTTTCCTATATAGCACAAACAACATGATGAGCTTTTTAAAAATTGTAACTATACCCCATTCAATTGTCGAAATATAATTTTTTTTAAACAGAAATATAATTATTTTCCGATACGAAAAAAGTTATCTTTTGATTTTTTTTTTTTTAATAGCGTGCTATTAAGAATATTTTCTGGTTCCGCAATTGGGCAAAGTTTCGAACATGGCCGAGGAGATGGAGTCAGTTTTGCACACTTTGGCGGAAAAGATCTTTGAGATATGTAAAGGTCTGAATTTGACTCTTGCCTCGCTTTTATTCTGGATTTTCCGAACTGCCTTTTGATATATGAGTTTTTATCAATTAGAGGTTCACAAGATGAATCGTGCTCGTTTCGTGTGAGATGAGATGGATCCACAACAAATTGGAAGATCCCTGTAATGCCCCGAAATTTCTTTAATATTATTGTAATATAAAATGATGAATTAGTGTGTCATAATTAATGTTTCAGCATTAATTTGATTACTTGGTTGGATTTTGAATTTTTGGTTGTTTTGTTAAATTGATGAATTCAAATGATTTCTTATTGTTTTAAAATGATGTTTTGAGTTTTAAAGCATAACAATTTGTAAATTGTTAAAAATATTCCGTTTTACAAAACCGTGGGTAGCATTTGGTTTTCGCACAGTAAAACCGCCTACCATTTCCCTCTATTTATTTCTTTTTTCCCTCCTCTCTCCTCACTCTCCCTGATCTCACCCTCTCTCATTTTCTCTCTCGGCTTCTCTCTTCTCTCTCAAATTCTCTCTCAAATTTTTGAATCAAAATTCGAATCCAAGCTTCGGATTAGCAAGGAGAAAGCTCGGGAACGAGATTTAGCTACCGAAAACGTGGATTTAAAGCTTCGATTCAAGGTTAGTTTTGAAATTTCTAAACTTTTTACAAAATTTTTAATTTTGTGTATTTTTGAAATCTAGGTTTGCTTGAGCTTAGAAAACCTTGGATTTAAGTTAAATGAACTTAGAGCAACTAGAATCTAAGCTTAGATTGAAGAAAAACGGATTGGATTTAAGATTTTTCATTTTTCTCCTCATTTTCTCATTTTTGAATTTTTGAGATTTTTGAGTTTGAATCTTGTTTAAATAAGTTCAAATGTGTTCTAGTATGTTTTTTATCAACTATGATTGTTTTCCATGCCTGGGATTTGAGAAAAACAGGTTAAAATCAAGATTTGGATTTTGAGGGAATCGAAAACCCGTGGCTGGATTTCTGGGTTTTTCCAGTTCGGCAGGCCGAACTACGTGTTCGGTAGGCCGGATTAAGGATCGACAGGCCGGTGTTCATCTGTCCAGCAGACCGAACCCGGGGAATGACCGGCCGATCGGACTTGGTTTTCGACAGGCCGAACTGTGCAGTTCGGCCGGCCAAAGCAGGGAGTCCGGCAGGCCGGCCGAGCATGGAGAATTTTGTGATTTTTCACCCGATTTCACTGTTTTGAACCCCGATTTAAATCCCAACCTTATAGAATGATTTTAAAGATACAAATGGCACACTAGGACATCATGAAAATGGTTTAGTAACATAGAATGCCTTGAACTAGATATTGATCGACTTAGTTGGTATCTAGGATCGTTCGTGGTTCCACGGAGCTAACGTATAGCGGACTGAGATTTCGGTGTGGGGCACCGGCACGAGTATTGAGGTAGGACTTCAACCTTATATTTTAATGTACCGTGAACTAAAATGAACTTCATAATGAATGTAAATGACAACACTCAGTAATTGGGTTTTGAATGATGATGATAATAAACATATAGGCATGATGCCATATCAGAGATTGGGTCGTGTAGCGATCGACCTTGGGGGCAAGTCCCGAAACCCAGCTGGGCCACTACGGTGGTGATATTATTATGGTTTGCCTAGGAAAAGAAAATGATATTTCTGGTTTTTCGAGTAAACTGTTTTATGTAAGAATGGTTTTACTCAAATTTATTTATTTATTTATTTATTTAAGGTTTCTCTTAAATAATCCCCGAATAATGAAATGTTTCTTTAAATCAAATTATTTTATAAAGATATAGTCCTACTAAGCCTTTCGCTCACATTTTATTTGTTTTAAATTTTTCCCCCTTCTAGGTGGTTTTTCATTTAGGTTTGGAGAGGATTCAACGGACAGGACCCAAGAGCAATAGAGGGACTAGTAAATTTATTTGTATTATTTAAATCAAGGCATGTAAGATTTTAACATTATTTGTACTTAGACTGTGATTGTGTTTATGATATTGTCAGTACCATGTGTGTGCACAAGTTGTGGGTCTGTGGGACCCATACTCGCGGCTCTTTAATATTTATTATTATTTTTATTTATTTAATGATTTCAATTGCTCAATGTAAATGAACTCTTTTATAAGGTGTTGTTGTGAAAACCTCATATTTTATCATTTAATTCAACGCCTAAACTCGTGATTTTTAATTAAATTCTCTTTTAATTAATTTAACTAACCCGCCAGGTCACCTCTCGTACTCTGGGGCGTGACAGAATGGTATCAGAGCTTAAGGTTATGAACCTTGGGAATTGTGCACACATAGGTTTGACAATGAAATACCTCTGGCAGTCTAAATTTTGTTTTCAAAAGTGAGAGAATGGCACCTAGACGTCGTTCGACAACTGACGTCGAGTTCGGAAACGATGAGGGCATGATGAGGTCTATGTTTGCAGCTTTCCGGCAGATGGCAGCCAAGGCTAGACCGGAAGATTCTGATGTTGGCCGTCGGCACACATACTTTAAGGAATTTCGACGTGCGTCTATTCCAACTTTTGATGGTAATGGGGATCCGTAGTTGGCAGAGTATTGGCTGGATTCGATTGTGAAGCACTTGGATACCCTTGGTGTGCCTGATGAGTATCGTGTTGAGTTTGTTGCATATAAGTTCGAGGGTGGTGCTAACACTTGGTGGAAACAGGCTAAGCGTTTGGAACGCGGTGGCGATATCAGTTGGGACAGGTTCGAGGAGCTGTTCTATGATCGATATTTTTTGCAGGGGTATAGAGACCAGAAGGCAGCTGAGTTCTATAGATTGCAGCAGGGTGATCTGTCAGTCCGGAAATATGAGGCAAGGTTTAATGAGTTGGCTAGGTTTGCTCCATCAGCGGTGGCATCGGAGCGTAAGAAGTGCATTAAGTTTCAGGAAGGGCTCAAGGCTCCTATTCGGCGACAGTTGGTTGCTCTACAGCTTAGGAGTTTTGGAGAGCTTGTGTCGTCGACGATGTCCGTGGAGAATGATTATGTGCAGTATTGCGAGGACCGAGCCAAGGCTTCAGGAGGACCATAGAGGAGTGGTAGGAAGAGCACCAGTAGCCGTCCAATTCCAGGGAAGAGCAAGCAAGGTGGCGCAAACAATGGTAGCAGCAGTTCATCTGGCAGCGGGCGCAGCAATCCTTACAGCTTCCATTGTCATTTCTGTCAGCAACCTGGACACATCAAGAGGAATTGCCTGATCAAGAGTGCCCATCTTGGATCTTAGACTGGGGAGGATGCCAGTCGTCAGTCTCAGCCTCAGACCCTACCTCCGCCTCAGCAGTACCCGCAGTTGCAGTATACCCAGTTCTCTCCTCAGCAGTTCTCATATCTGGCATGGGGGCAACAGCCGCAGCATTTTCAGTGCAGCGTCCCTCAGTATCGAGCACTGAGTACAGGTAGTGTGCAGTCGTCTCCATCCCAGCAGCATCAGCAGAATAATCCAGGACCTAGCAATGTTGGTAGAGGGAAAGGAAAGGCACCAGTGCAGGTTCATGCGATGGCATCTGGGGGTTCAGATTCTCATGTTGGAAACGCGATTGTCGATGGTACGATCTTAGTTTCCCGATCTTTATCTTGCATTTTATTTGATACGGGTGCCTCTCATTCTCTCATTTCGAGTTCTTTTGTACATGCCTTGGGATTAGAGATAGAAGAGTTTAATGAACCCCTAGTCAAAACTTCCCCCTTAGGGCGGGTGTGTGTAAATTATATGTGTAAATCTTGTAAAATAAAGATTAGGGATGAGATTTTGAAAAGTGATTTGATTATACTCCCCATGAGCTCATATGATGTAATTCTAGGAATGGACTGGTTGTCCAGGTATAATGCAGTCGTGGAATGCCAACTTAGAAAAGTGACCCTAGTGTCTGATAAGGGGACGAGGATCACCTACCAGGGTGGTGGTGATTGGTTAATGAGTGAGCGTCTCATGAAGTCGTGTTTAGGAGGGCGAAGGAATCTAGGTTGTTGTGCTTTTCTTGCCAATCTAGATTGCGAGTCCTATGCTTCGAGTGGCAGTGTAGCGATTCTAGTGGTTGATAAGTTCGAGGATGTCTTCCCCGACGAGTTGCTAGGATTACCACCGCATCGGGAAATTGAGTTTGGTATCGAGTTGTTTCTAGGGACAACACCGATTTCTATGGCGCCTTATCGGATGGCGCCGGCAGAAATGAAAGAATTGAGGAAGCAACTTCAGGAGCTTGCTGATAAAGGGTATATTCGAAATAGCACATCTCTATGGGGAGCACCAGTTTTGTTTGCTAAGAAGCATGATGGGACTCTCAGGTTGTGTGTAGATTATCGACAGCTGAATCGTGTTACGGTAAAGAACTAGTATCCCTTGCCTAGGATTGATGAGTTGTTTGATCAGTTGGGAGGTTCGCGGTACTTCTCAAAGATTGATTTGCGTTCAGGTTATCACCAGCTCAGGATTAAGGAAGAGGATATTCCCAAGACAGCTTTTAGGACTCAGTATGGGCACTTTGAGTTTCTGGTTATGTCGTTTGGGTTGACGAACGCTCCGGCAGCTTTCATGGATTTGATGAACATGATATTTAGGCCGTATCTGGATTAGTTCGCGATTGTGTTCATCGATGATATTCTTATGTATTTTAAGACTTGGGAGGAGCATGAGTAGCATCTCCGGATCATGCTTCAGACTCTGCGGGAGCACCAGTTGTATGCTAAGAGGGAAAAGTGCAAGTTTTGGTTGACTGAAGTCAAGTTTTTAGGTCATGTAATCTCAGAGCATGGTATTTCTGTGGATCCATCCAAGATTGAAGCTATAGTGAAGTGGGAACGACCAAGGAATGTGACAAAGATTCGCAGCTTCTTGGGTCTTGCTGGTTATTACAGGAAATTTGTAAAGGATTTTTCAAAAATTGCAGCTCCGTTGACGAGATTGATCAAGAAAAATGTCAGGTTTGAGTGGAATGAAGATTGTGAGCTTGCTTTTCAGGAATTGAAGAACCGGTTGACTTCAGCTCCAGTGTTAGTTATTTCTAGCAGTGACGAGCCGTATGAGGTTTATGTGAATGCTTCAGGGCGCGGACTTGGGTGCGTGTTGATGCAGCATGGACGTGTAGTTGCGTACGGATCGAGACAGCTACGACCTCACGAGCAGAATTATCCTACTCATGATTTAGGGCTTGCGGCGGTGATTTACGCGCTGAAGATTTGGAGGTGTTACTTGTATGGAGCGTTGTTTCAAGTCTTCTCCGATCACAAGAGTTTGAGGTATTTGTTCACTCAGAGGGATCTTAATTTGAG
This sequence comes from Artocarpus heterophyllus, assembly GCA_025403435.1. Classification (NCBI taxonomy): domain Eukaryota; kingdom Viridiplantae; phylum Streptophyta; class Magnoliopsida; order Rosales; family Moraceae; genus Artocarpus; species Artocarpus heterophyllus. The sequence goes on from CM046346.1 coordinate 24,479,046, forward strand.
GCAGCGTAGATGGATAGAGTATATGGAGGATTATGATTTTACGTTGCAGTATCATCCTGGGAAAGCTAATGTGGTCGCGGACGCGCTTAGTAGGAAGTCTTCAAGGATTCTCGCTTGTTTGGCTTTTGAGGACTGGAGCAGGGATACGACAGTGAGCGAGTATAGGCTACGGTATCATGAAGACTGTGATCGAGTTTTGGTATATCATGTGGAAGCGACCCTAGCTCTAGTTCGGATGGTGAAGCAAAGTCAGTGGCAGGATCGACATTTGCAAGGGATTTGGTCTCAGATTCAGAACGGGGAGCAGTTTAAAGAATAGAGCGTGCATGCAGATGGATCGTTGTATTTCCGGGAGTGTCTTGCAGTTCCTGTTATCGTCGAGGTGACGAAAGCCGTTTTGGATGAAGCTCATAGGTCTCAGTTTGCTGTTCATCCGGGGAGCACAAAGATGTATCGCGATTTGAAGAGGCAGTATTGGTGGAGAGGCATGAAGAAAGATGTTCGAGAGTATGTGGCCAAGTATACGACGTGTCTTCAGGTGAAAGCTGAGCATCAGAAGCCTGCAGGTCAGCTTCAGCCGCTTCCTATTCCAGGGTGGAAATGAGAGCATGTGACGATGGATTTTCTCACAGGTTTGCCGAGGACGGAGCAGCGGCATGATTGAGTTTGGGTCGTGGTCGACAGGTTGACGAAATCGGTGCATTTCATTGTGTTTAGGTCGACGTGTTCGAGGAAGATTCTCGGGGATTTGTATCTGCAGAACATAGTGAGGTTGCATGGAGTTCCTTGGGGGCAGGTCCCAAAACCCAGCTGGGCCACTACGGTGGTGATATTATTATGGTTTGCCTAAGAAAAGAAAATGATATTTCTGGTTTTCTGAGTAAACTGTTTTGGGTAAGAACGGTTTTACTCAAATTTATTTATTTATTTATTTATTTAAGGTTTCTCTTAAATAATCTCCGAATAATGAAATGTTTCTTTAAATCAAATTATTTTATAAAGATATAGTCCTACTGAGCCTTTCGCTCACATTTTATTTGTTTTAAATTTCCTCCCCTTCTAGGTGGTTTTCCATTTAGGTTTGGAGAGGATTCAACGGACGGGACCCAAGAGCAATAGAGGGACTAGTAAATTTATTTGTATTATTTAAATCAAGGCATGTAAGATTTTAACTTTATTTATACTTGGACTGTGATTGTATTTATGATATTGTCAGTACTATGTGTGTGCACAAGTTGTGGGTCTGTGGGACCCATACTCGCGGCTCTTTAATATTTATTATTTATTTTTATTTAATGATTTCAATTGCTCAATGTAAATGAACTCTTTTATAAGGTGTTGTTGTGAAAACCTCATATTTTATCATTTAATTCAACCCCTAAACTCGTGATTTTTAATTAAATTCTCTTTTAATTAATTTAACTAACCCGCCACGTCACCTCTCGTACTCCAGAGCGTGACAATCCCCCTTTTAACTAACTACAACGCTTGTAATTTTTTCATGTTCCATTAAGTGCCATTTTTTTTTAATCACTTTCTGGAGCTATGAAATGGATTTTTTTCATTGTTCCGGTGACTTTTACTAATAATTGTTTGTACATGTTTTCAGCATGGATCTTGCTACAAAAGGCAAAAGAAAAGAAAAAAAATCAAGTAAATCATGCAATGCTGTCACGTTTTGCTAACTATCAAACTTGAATTTCTATAAAGGAATGAGGTCATCGAACCAGTTTTCTTTTTCGTTTCGTTCTTATAAAGAGCATTTGACAAATTCATTCCAAATGTTATAGTTAGTACGGGCTTAACCTTAAGGCAAGTTAAGCCGGTGCTTAAGACCTCTAATTTTAGAAGGCCCTAATTTTTCTTATTTTTAGGCTATATTATTGCTATATTCTATGGACTAGTTGGATTTTTTTTTCTTTTTTTTTTTTTTTTGTTTTTGTGTGTGGAAGCAGAAGGCCTTGATATTTTGACTACCTATGACTCCATCATCCCTCAAATGGATACCAAACGTCCCAGGTTAATAGAGATATTAACCAAAAAAAAAAAAAAGAACTCGTAGAAATTGCAATTCCCAAAACGGTATTCACAAGTTTCAGAACCTTTAATAAATAAAAATGGAGAGTTAAAATAGTAATTAGTAAAGTTATATAAAACCAGTTGCTTGAGAAAAAGAAAAAGAAAAGGGGAAAAAAAACGTGATTTTCTCCTTTTTTATTTAAAAAATTGTTTTGCCTTCTTCTTCTTGTATTTATACAATATCTCTTCTTTTTCATAAAACAAAAGTGTGTGCTCTCTAAAATCTTTTATTTTCAAGACTGTAGTGCTTTTCTCTTCATAGCTTTTTTCCTTTTAAATTTTTCATGTAATCAATTTCTTACTCAGCTTTTATCTACTTGTTAATTATTACTTTTAAATTTTAAATAATTAGCTATTTTATTTCATTTTATTTTCGTTATTGTTGTGTATTATGTTGATTTGGTTTTCATACAATATAAGTTGTGTCTTAAGAATAAATATGTCTAATAGAAAATATATGTCAGGATATGACAAACTCAAGAAAAATAGAAAAATAGAAAGATAAATATGTCTAACAGAAAATATACATTAGGACATGATAAACTCAAGAAAAAATAAAAATAAAAAGTTTGATTCACTCTCAAAAAGAAGTTTAAAAAAATAATAATCTCACAAGTAATAATAGAGATGTAATGAACTCTTTTTTTTTTAACATAATACTATTATTTTATTATTTGTTTTTCTTCTTTTTTTTTTTTTCCATTTCAATACATGGTAGGCCTCCTTTAAAATCTTGCTTAAGGCCTCTAGTTACTGACCCTCAACCAGGGTATGACATAGAAGTTTTCTTTAAGAAAATAAAGTAAGTTTAAGGAAATAATTTAAGTTAAGTAAAGTTTTTAAAACTTTCATTTAAATTAAAATAAATGCATGGTTAACTAACGACTTAATTATTATCCTTTGAATAAAATAAATAAACAAACTAATAAGCACAGTTATTCTGATTCCCACTTATTTATTTTGAGCAGACTATTTTACCTTTGAATTTATGGAATCCTAAATCTACTCATTTTAAATATCTAAAACACTTACTGTTTAGAAATTGAAGAAAATGAAATTTCTAAAAAAAAAAAACAAAAACCTCAAATACAACCATTAAGAAAAACACCATTGGCATCAGTTCGGGATTCATATCGCGTTTCCATGTTCAAGCATATAGCAGAAAAAGAAATAAATGCAATACAAATGACATCAAGCATAGTCCATAACCAAGTCCAATAGCAAAAGCAAAAGCAGTTTGGGTTCTACATGACTTGATTGAAATGAGAAGAAAATGAACTATAAAATAAGTAAATCTCTTCTCGCGGTCCAACTCTGCCTTGCAACTGCAATTCTAATGGTCGACTCGATACCATCCTTAATACCTTCTAGAGGGGTTAATTCAAAATACAAAGAATGAGCGCAAGGCTCGGTAGGATTTCCTTTAACAAACTTTAGCATTTAAAGATAATAGTAAAGTAAACAGTTATGGAAGAATTTGAATAACAAACGAAATATTTAAATCATTGGCACATGGAAGAATAAATAAAAGATAGATGAGTTGGTTGATTCAGTTCTTGGTTTCTAAGCTATTACATAACTTATAGGAACATACTTAGAGTGCTTTAGTCATTACTCATGCTGCAAAGCGCCCCGATCAAAGTTTAGGGTCTTGCCCTCGAGGTATCTCTAAGAATACTTAAAACCAACCGTTGAAAGCCATACACATTCCTGGTGATGTTTGAAAACTATAAGCACTTGGAGTTACTTATTCCGAGTCTAAAACATGATTTCAAACTCACTTACAAAATATTAAAACAATCATATTTACATATAATATACTTTTCACAATCATGACAATATGCTAAAGCACATTTATAAACAACTTATAAGAAACATGTTCATCTCAATTTAACATAATTTGGCTAAAACCACAGCAATATAATTCAAAAATATGGCTACCAAGGATGGAATTAGGATCCTACCTCATTAGCAAAATGTCCAAAGTTAACTCTAGGTATCACAAGCCCAATCCATCAAACGTAAGCTCCTAGCGCTGCCCAACCTTAACAGCTTCTAACAAGGTCAGCAAGGAACCAAAACAGGAACAATCACAGCCATAAAATCATATTATATATAAACTATTCTTTAGTGTATCTTTTTATCTTTGAAATGATCATAAAGTACAAATTAGTTTCTCTCAGGACTTAAGAACATAATACAAGAGTTTTGTAGTGTTTTCAGAGGGACATGAAGGAGCTAAACTGAAGCAAGCCAGGAGATTAGATGGGCTTAGTTCAAGGCGACAATAGCTCAGGCTACTGCTGGCAGTAGACCATCCTACATAGGGTGCAGTGGACTGTGCCTCTATCCGTACCAGGCTTCTGCCCAATCTATTCCTTCACAACCAAACTCGAAATATATCAAGTTTTCTCAACTAAAACCAATCCCTAGTGATCAAAACCAATTCAAAACACTTAGTAAACATCCTATGATCCATATAAACATGCTTTCATGTATTTTACACCAAAATCATAATCAAGAACCATAAATTTCAGATTGTTCAAAACTAAAACAAAACATGTTCACACATGGTTCTAAGCTCTAAATCCATAAAAATACCCAATGGGTAACCATGGAAATCTGATTTTTAACACCTAGATATGTTTCTAACAACATTATACAAAAATTTATTTTATGTTTTAACACAAAACTTAGGTTTTATTCATTAACATTCAAGATATATGCATCTTGATAAACCAGAAAATATAAGGAGATTATGAAACGAAAAATAAAGATTAATTTCATAGTAAACATAAATCAAAAACTCATATTTGTTTTAGGAAAACCTGTCTCAATTCTCCTTGGAGAACTTGAAAACTTTTTGGTCAGAAATCAAGTTTAAACCCTTGGAGCATGTTGGCTATGGAGACTGTAACGACTGGAAAAAATCCAAAAATTAATAAACAGTGATTAATTAAGGAGTTTTCTAAAATTACTTGATTAAGCACTTGATATGTTATGATAGTACATTAAAATAGTTATTTTTAATGTGCTAAACTAAAACTTTATGATTCATTAAATTCTTGTATGAGCCATAGTGGTGGCAATTATAAGAATCTCAATTTAAAAGATTTAAATTGAGATTATATGATAAAAGTGGAATTTCTCAACTTACCATTATTATGTGAAAATTCCTGTATGATATCAGTTCAGTGAGGGTACAGTTATGGTTACGGATCAAATTTGATCAATTCAATGCCACACAGAATTAGACTATGTAGACCACAAATTTTCTTATATTAAATGCAAAAAAAGAGAGAGAGAATCTCACAAAAAATCAGCTTTTTCTCTCTTTACATTTTCTTTTCTCTCTCCTCAAATCTTGATCAAGATTTCGATGTCTGTTTTCGACACCTTCTCGCACCAATGGAAAGCTCTCATCGAGCTGAGTCTAACGGTGTGCCATGCCGCCTGCAACGCCACCGGAGTAAACCACATGCACCGCTCAAAGTAGTAGAGAAACTTTTTTTTCTATGTGATTTCTCCACCGTCCGACCACCAATTGACGTGATCTTGGTGTCTATGGACTCAACATGACGACAGGAGCAAGATGGTACGAGCCTCACCATCCAATTCTAGCTGGAGCGGCTCAACAGAGTAGCACTATCGCCTCGGTCGAGCCTCCATTAGACCCGCCGTCTCTGGCGACGGTGTGGCACACCACCAGGTGCCAAAAGGACCATAGGGAGACAACGAGCGAGATGCCCCAATCAATTGTTGGAGGTGGCAGCCTGACGCTGAAGTTCCAAGAGCACTGCCACCAACCGCCATGGTGGCCACCGTCGCCGCCATTCCTGACCTTGTTACCTCGAATTGGTTAGGGGAAAACACTCAGAGGCCCACGACGAAGCTGTTGTCTTTTCCAATTTCATGAACCACACACGGGAAGACAAAGAATGAGCTCCACCTTTGCACGCCACCACATGGAGCTTTGGGCCATCGTTCGATGCGATGGTGCGGTGCACCACTACCACTAACTTACTCAGCCGACCATGGGGAACAAAACCCCTAAGCCAATTTGGCCGATTCATTGTTGAGAAACCAAGATCGGAGCCAACGATTTTGGCTGAGAAATATATCCTCGATTTGAGTAGTTGGGGATCAAATTGAGCCAAATTAAGGTGACCATTGAACTCAGAAGGATCAAATTAGGGGGGGTAGGCCCAAGTTCAGCCACCAACGGAGCTAATTGATGCCGGTCAATGTCGATCAAAGTCGGTCAACGGTCGGTCAATGTAGGTCAACGGTCACGTTGGGATTTTGTGATTCGGACCTCCGATCGACGATCCGAGATAGCCTCCCAACTCATTTCAACGCTCTGAACGCGATGGTGACCTTCGTTCAAGCTAATTTTACTCTGATGAAAATTTTTGGTACTGACTGCATGCGAATCGCGGCGATTCAAATTTCAACAATGGAGTTCAAAATGACGTGTCCAGCAATGTGTGATCTCCATGAAGCATTCTTAGCCATTCATAGTTGCTTGAGGAGCATTGTAGAGGATGCTTTGTATACTGTAGATACAACAAGGTATAACTAGACTCGTTTAACTCAAAGTCTAAGTAAGTAAGAATCTCGCCTATAGTATGAACTGTTTTAAAATAAATTATTTTAAATGCTTTCATAAAAATTTATGAAAGTGCATGATAAGTGATTGTTACACTGTTTTATGTTAGAATGGGTGTTATATTATGTTATGTCATGATATGATATGCTACGATGATATTATGATTAATGTGTGATGAATGCAATAGGTTTTACGGTACAAGCTATGATTTGCAAGTGTGTTGCATATGAAATGCTCACTAAAGTTAATAAGAAGGTAATGTAAGGATAAAAAGAAAGTGTCATACCAGCCTCTTGTTATGAGGTAATGAAAGAAAAGTTAAAGTTTGACCTCCTAGATGTGAGGTACATGACCTCGAAGTTCGATGGTCTCAAGTCTTCTAGAAGGGAAGCATCATGTTTGTGATCTGATAATTAATGATGTTTGTACGAACACTGAAGCAAAATAAGAAAAGTTAAAGTAATATACAGAAAGATAAGGAACAAAGATAGAAAGTTAAAATAAGATAAGGAAAGTTATTGAACAAAGATAAGAGTTAAAGAAAGAAATAGATGACTATAGAATGTTCATAATTAAGCATTAAACAACTTGACAAAGCAGCATAAAATGTTCATACATATTTTTATTAAAATGATTTTTAATTATGTTTTGCAAGACTGATTTCTTACTTACTGAGCGAAAGCTTGTTTAAGTATGTTCATGATGTAGGCAAAAAAACCTGTCAACGACATTTGGTGGGTGGTGGTAAGTGGCGGATGAACGGTGGAGATGGGTATGGATACCACTATGGTATGTTTCTGTTGCCAAAAGAAAAGGTTATTTTTTCATTATTTGATATAGTACTTTTAAAGTTCAAGAAAGTTGAAGTTAAGAAATGTTTTCCAAGTGAAGTTATATATTACGAAACATTTTATCCAATTGTAAAGTTAAGTTTTAAGCTATGTTTCAGTAAATGTTTCTTATTAAGTTTTGAATAAACAATTTAAAAAGGGTTTTGAAGGCATTGGTTGAGCGAGGTCTCAACTTGAAATGTGACAATAGTTGGAACAGTTTTTAAGTATGTTTTAAGGAATGTTTTAAAGGAAGTAATTCTTAAATAATTATCTTTATATTTAAAAGAAAAGTTTTAAAGATATTTTATTATTATATGTTTTAAGACATTAACGTTATGAGGTATGCAAAGGTTAAGTTTTTACGAATTATGGATACATTAAACCGTAATGATTATTATGTGATTTTTTTCATATTTGAGAAATTAATGTTAATATGTTAGTTTACAAAGTTATGTTTTGAGAAATGATTACTATTTCTATCAAGATTATATGTTATGAATTCTTTATTATCAAGAATTCATTTGCAATAATTATGTTTAAAGTACTTTTACATTTTGTTAATGTATAATGTTTTACAGTTTAAGTTATAAGTTTTAAGTTGCACTTGTTGTGCATTAAGCGCTTAAAGAGAACAAGTTTTGACTTACAATGTGTTTGCAAACGTTATACAAGTTATTTTTTTAAAAAAATATGTTTTCACTTGTTATGCATAAAGTTATAAAGATTAAGTAAAGGTATGCAATTGATTTGATGAAAAATTTTTGTTTCGTATTTTCAGTACTTTATGTTAAAGTATATTAAGATTACGATTATGTTCAAGTTAAGTGACGGCCACATAGGCGGGTCATCACAGGTGGTATCAGAGCGGGTATCCTGCCATCCTACTCCACATCGTCACCTGCCTGCTTTGCCACAGTCCAAGTAAGTTATGTTAGTTAAATGTTATGTTAAGTTATGTTAGATGATATGAGCTAACTTTTAGTACAATGGCAACCAAGTTATTGATATGCAAGCTTGATTTTAGACGTCCCCTTAAGGACCAACGTTAAGTCTAGCTGCCACGATATGTCGAATCATGGGAAGCTGTATTTGGTGTTTATTTCCTAAGTCAACTAAACAACATATAGAAGCACGTGGATGCTTGCAACCAACGCTTCAAGATAATTGACATTTAGATTACGAATTTGGGGAGAATGTATGGAGCTATAACTTCAGAAAAGGTTGATTGATCAATCAACAGAGGATCTAGAGAGCTACGATATGGGTAGCTACGCCTCGGAAAAGAAACGAAGCTCACATGATCTTTTTCAATTTCGTTACTAACCTATGGATGAAGCCGCTCTTCATGCATACAAGCGGATCCTCACTAAAAGATGATTCTATTAGTGGATAAATAACACCCTTCAATCTGCCACGAGAACAAAGGAATTCATAGTTAGCATACACAAGGGACACGAGAATGAAATCTTCTTCAAAGAATCACCCCCAAAGGCGATGTTAAGACATTTCTCAAAAGCACGGACGAGTACCTAGAGAGAACTTTTTGGCTTAAACTGTTAACAAGGACATCAATATCTGATCTAAAAGCGATGTACAAGGATGGATAGGCATAGTACCACTACGGGGTTAGTGGTGTGATATGCCATACGATTAGGCAAGTATACATATAGTATAAGAAGTAAGATTTATATATGAATGATAGAAGTTTCCGGTAAGAAGAACTTTATGTTATGCGACCTGTCGGAGGTGAGTAAAGTCTCGATCTCAACAAAGGTCTATGATATGTAATAATTGCTAAAGAGAGAAGTTCAACAATTTTATGATATGAAAGTATGATTGATATATGCATGAATGTTATGACTATGATTGTTGTATGTATTATAAATGTGACATGACTTAAAGTATTATATGAATATAATATGAAATAGTTGCTATCCAAAGAAGAAAAATGTATAGCAACTTTACGATATGAAAGTATGAATGACATGTGTATGTATGATATGAATGACATGAGTATGAGTAATATATGAAAGCATGATATGTGAAAGTATGATATAAATGACATGTATATGTATGATATGTTTATGAATATGATATGTAAGTATGATACTTATACGAGCAAATAGTATGGATATGAATGCTATGATTGATGCTTGTTATCTAGAGTATAACAGATATAGTATATAAGTACAATACCATGTCGTGCATAATGAACATGCACAATAAGGTCCATAAGAAACCCATTAAGGATATAACCTCCAATTTGCCTATAGGAAACTAGAAAGATTACTATAAGACACCCTAGTTTCGATTAGAAATCGTGAGAACGATTTAGATAATCAAGTAGAATTTAGAAAATTTCTCGTGACCAACAGAGAGGTCACAAGAGTAGAGCCAAGAGAGAGACTCTACGAATATAGAAAAGACAATAGCAAATTTTTCCTTTTCCTGCACCCCAAGGAAAGGCGAGACATGTTGAAGAGAGATATGAAAAGTTAAGTTCTATTATGAACCCTTAGAAGTTTTTGGACAAGTACATAAACATATTTTAGATAGTCATTATCACTAGTTTGGAATAACTATATGATAAAAGGCCTATAGACTGAGCAATAAAAAGATGAAATTTTTTGGCCAATTCTTATGTACCAATCATGATCTAGATATGGATGCACAACCTAAGATATGAGATAGTATTAGTATGAGTCTTGGAACAAGAGAAGGATGGCTTCGGGAAAATGAGACCATATTTCCATATTAAGATGTTTGGGGCAAAGCTGCTAAAAAGAAAGAAAGCCCCATAAGATTAAGTTACAGAGCCATAAGATACCCTTAGTTTATCTCAATTTTTGAGGACGAAAATTTTATAAGGTGGGTAGATTGTAACGACCAGAAAAAATTTAAAAATTAATAAACGTGATTAATTAAGGATTTTTCTAAAATTACTTGGTTAAGTACTTGAAATGTTAAGATAGTACATTAAAATAGTTATTTTTAATGTGCTAAACTAAAAGTTTATGATTCATTAAATTCCTGTATGAGCCATAGTGGTGGTAATTATAAGAATCTCAATTTAAAAGATTTAAATTGAGATTATATGAGAAAAGTGAAATTTCCCAACTTACCATGATTATGTAGAAATTCTTGTATGATATCGGTTTAGTTAAAGTACAGTTATGGTTATGGATCAAATTTGATCAATTTAATGTGACACAGAATTAGACTGTGTACACCACAAATTTGCTTATATTAAATGCAAACAAAGAGAGAGAATCTCATAAAAAACTAGCTCTTTCTCTCTCTACATTTTCTCTCTGTCTCCTTAAATCTCAGTTAAGATTTCGACGTTTGTTTTTGACACCTCCCGTACCAATGGAAAGCTCTCGTCGAGCTGAGTCCAATGGTGTGCCGTGCCGCCCACAACGCCATCGAAGTAAGCCACAAGCATCGCTCGAAGTGGTGGAACCTATTTTTCCCGACGTGATTTCTCCACCATCCGACCACCATTTGATGTGATCTTGGTGTATATGGACTCAGCATGACGAGAGGAGCAAGATGGTACCAGCCTCACCATCCAATTCTAGCAAGAGCGGGTCAACGGAGTAGCCCCGTCACCGTCGTCAAGCCTCCGTCGAACCCGCCATCTCCGACTGTGGTGTGGCACTCTATCGGTGCCAAAAGGACTAGAGGGAGATGGCGAGCGAGATGCCCCACTCAATTGCTGGAAGTGGCAGCCCGACGCTAGAGTTTTAAGAGCACCGTCACCAACCACCGTGGTGGCCACCGTCACCACCATTCTCAACCTTGTTACCCGAAGTGGTTGGGGGAAAACACTCAGAGGCCCACGATGAAGCTGTTGCCTCTTCCAATTTCGTGAACCACCCACAGGAAGAAGTAGAATGACCTTCGCCTTTGCGCACCACCGCGAGGAGCTTTGGGCCGTCGTTCTACGCAACAGTGCAGTGCACCACCACCACCAACTTACTCAGACAACCGTGGGGAGCAAAACCCCTAAGCGAATTTGGTTGAGCCATCGCTGAGAAACCAAGATCGGAGCCACCAATTTTGGCTGAGAAATTCATCCTTTATTTGAATAGTTGGGGATCAAATTGAGCCAAATTAAGGTGACCATTGAACTCAAAAGGATCAAATTAGGGGGGGGTAGGGCCAAGCTCAACCACCAACGGAGCTAATTGACACCGGTCAATGTCGGTCAAAGTCGGTCAACGGTCGATCAAAGCCAGTCAACGGTGACTTTGGGATTTTGTGATCCGGACCTCCGATCGACGATCTGAGACCCCCTCTCGACTTGTTTTGACACTCTGAATGCGATGGTGACCTCCGTTCAAGCTAATTCTACTCTGGTGAAAATCATCTGATACCGACTGCATGCGGATCGAGGCGATTTAAATTTCAGCAATAGAGTTTAAATGACGTATCCAGCAATGTATGATCTCTAGGAAGCATTCTTAGCCATTCATGGTTGCTCAAGGAGCATTGTAGAGGATGCTTCGCATACTGTAGATACAACAACGTACAACTAGACCCGCTTAGCTTAGAGTCCAAGTAAGCAAGAATCTCGCCTACAGTATGAACCATTTTAAAATAAATTATTTTAAATGCTTTCATAAAAATTTATAAAAATACATGATCAGTGATTGTTACACTGTTTTATGTTAGAATGGGTGTTATATTATGTTATGTCATGATATGATATGCTATAATGATGTTATGATTAATGTGTGATAAATGCAATAGGTTTTATAGTACAAGCTATGATTTGCAAGTGTGTTACATATGAAATGCTTACTAAAGTTAATAAGAAGATAACGTAAGGATACAAAGAAAGTGTCAAACCAGCCTCTTGTTGTGAGGTAATGAAAGAAAAGTTAAAGTTTGACCTCCTACATGTGAGGTACATGACCTCAAAGTTCGATGGTCTCAAGTCTTCTAGAAGGGAAGCATCATGTTTGTGATCTGATGATTAATGATGTTTGTACGAACACTAAAGCAAAATAAGAAAAGTTAAAGTAAGATACAGAAAGATAAGGAAGAAAGATAGAAAGTTAAAATAAGATAAGGAAAGTTGTCGAACAAAGATAAGAGTTAAAGAAAGAAATAGATGACTATAGAATGCTCATAATTAAGCATAAAACAAGTTGACAAAATAGCATAAAATGTTCATGCATATTTTTATTAAAATGATTTTTAATTATGTTTTGCGAGACTGATTTCTTACTTACTGAGTGAAAGCTCATTTAAGTATGTTCATGATGTAGGTAAGAAAACCTGTCAGTGACATTTGTTGGGCAGTGGTAAGTGGTGGACGAACGGTGGAGATGGGTATAGATACCACTATGGTATGTTTCCGTTGCCAAAAGAAAAGGTTTTTTTTTCCATTATTTGATATAGCACTTTCAAAGTTCAAGAAAGTTAAAGTTAAGAAATGCTTTCCAAGTTTAAGTTATATATTACAAAACGTTAATAAATGTTTCCTATTAAGTTTTGAAGAAACAATTTAAAAAGGGTTTTAAAGGCATGGGTTGAGCGAGGTCTCAACTTGAAATGCGACAATAGTCGCAACAGTTTTCAAGTATATTTTAAGGAATGTTTTAAAGGAAGTAATTCTTAAATATTTATCTTTATGTTTAAAAGAAAAGTTTTAAAGAAATTTTATTATTATATGTTTAAGATATTAGTGTTATGAGGTATGCAAAGGTTAAGTTTTTACGAATTATGGATATGTTAAACCGTAATGATTATTATGTGATTTTTTTCATGTTTGAGAAATTAATGTTAATATGTTAGTTTACAAAGTTACGTTTTGAGAAATGATTACTATTTCTATCAAGATTATATGTTACAAATTCTTTATTATCAAGAATTCATTTGAAATAATTATGTTTAAAGTACTTTTGCATTTTGTAATGCATAATGTTTTACAGTTTAAGTTATAAGTTTTAAGTTGCATTTGTTATGCATTAAGCACTTAAAGAGAACAAGTTTTGACTTGCAATGTGCTTGCAAACATTATACAAGTTATTTTTTTTTAATATGTTTTCACTTGTTATGCATAAAGTTATGAAGATTAAGTAAAGGTTTGCAATGTATTTGAAAAGAAAATTTTTATTTCGTAATTTTCAGTACTTTATGTTAAAGTATATTGAGATTACGATTATGTTCAAGTTAAGTGACGGCCACCTAGGTGGGTCATCATAGAGACGATGTTTCTTTTCTAAGTTTTTGAACAAGGAAGGGCTGGTTTTTGAATTCTAAAATGTAGAGTGAGATAGGGAGAAGGAAAGGTGTTTGAGAAAGAAAAGGAGGGAAAAAGTGTGTCTAGAATATGTCTGAAGGTGTGATCTTTTTAAGGAAGACTCAACCAATGCATGTTGGAGGTTTGGTCAGACTTTGGAGAAGGGCAAGTCTAATTCTAATTAGGAAAATCACATGGAAGGCATCTGGATAGGAGGAAATGGGATTTTTGTAATTATGGGAAAATGTTGGTTTTGTTTAGAATTTAAATAAAAGGGAGAAATTTTGGAATTTAATATTTAATTTGGATATTAGTTTCATTTTAAAATGAAATTAAATTACGTAAAAATTATGATCATGCTAATTTATGAAAATTTAACTAGCGACACACTAAACAATCCAATTTATACATAATTAATTAAATTAAGATCTTATGGCTGTTATATTTACATCAAACCGGCCTTAGCTACAATGTAAAGCTCTTATATATTGCAGTGTATAGTAAAAATAGGTTAGTACATAAAGCTCTCATATGCTATAAGAACTTAGATTTGACTTTTGATTCTAATTGAGTTGTCAACTTTTCCTAAAATGGTCAAGTGGTTTCTTGTGGCTTGTTTGCAGTTTTACTTGCAATACAAAAAGAAAGGGAAAAAAAAAAGAAACAAAAGTAAAAGCATAAATTTAGTTAATATTAAATTTTGTTAACCACATTATTTGGAAAGAAGCCATAGCTTCTTCTTTTTTTTCGTAGATTATGATGAATGTATATACACAATACAAAGTGTTCAACTATATGCGTAAAAGTAAGTAATCTCATAGAATTTCAACAAAAAAAAGTAATCTCCTAGAATAATTTGCAATGCAGACCTTATGAATAGATATCCACAAAATTCACTACAAGAATTAAATCTATTAGCAACAACATTTAGATGACCTTTAGCGACGACTTGTCATTGCTAAAAGTTTTATGACGAATGCTTCAAAAACTATTTATTTTTACAATGGGCCCTACTTTTAGCGACTGCAAAAGTCTAGGATAAAATCTCGCATGAAGAGATATACAAGTTGTGCCAAAAATAGATTTTTGGCCTTGACAATCTGGTGCAAATAAAACCCCACCTATTTACACTAGAAAATGCCAGTTAGTGCTAAAAAAAATACTTTTAAAAGCTTTGGCAACAATGGGTCAATACTAGTGGCCAACTTTTGCCAATTGTACTTTTCAATGATGACATTTTAAGTAGTAAAAATTAGAGGTCTAAAGATTTTGTTTATGACTTCTCTACTAGTAGCAGTCTATCTGGTTGGATTGGTCAGTATATTTTAGAAGTTACTATACTGGTCATCAATGTTGTTACAACGTAATTTGGATGTTATGCACATTGAGAAGAATGTATGTGACAGTTTGGTAAGGACTCTTTTAAACATAGAAAGAAAGGCAAAAGATATGGATAAAGCATGAAAAGATCTAGTAGACATGGGTGTAAGACGTGAGTTGTCTATTGAAAAAATAGTACACAGCAGAATTTTAAAAATTTTATATCAAAGTATTTTTCAAAACATAAGTTTGACACGCTATATGCATAAATTAACCAGATCTTACTAACCTTGTAAATATCGAAACGCTTTCTCAAATAATGAAGAGAAGTAACGTTCTAGAAAGACCTTAACCAACTAGCCTTCTTTGCTATTCTCTATCCACTATTGGAGTGAGTGTAGGCTCGTACGTACAGCTCTTCCACTAAGCGACTCTCCTTCCAACCAATTGAGAGAACCCAAAGCTAGTGTTTGTAATTTGTGAACAAGAGCTCTCAAGGAGTTTTCAGAATCTCATTAGTATAGTATCATCCTAATCTCTTAATTTATCTAAATAATAATGAGACTCACTACCCTTTTATAGAGGTTGAGCCTAGGATTCAGTCCTTATTAGATAAGACCTCAAAAATTTGTATCAGAATCAAATTTGGATCAATATATGATGAAATCTGTATGAAAATGCGTGACCTTTTTATCGCGTGGTCGCTATGCCGATCTGTAATTGACATGCCGAACTTGCCTCATTGACAAGCCGAACCTGAGGATCAGCATGCTGAACATGCAATAAAAAAATCTCAGTGAATCTTTTTATTTTTCACTTGAAATTCTATAGGATAAAGTCTCAGTTTTAATTCAAATAACCCAATAGAAAAGTTATCTAATTAAAAAAACTTTATCTAGATAATCTCTAGAAAAATAAATGAATTCCTGATAATTCTACAAGTTTATCTTGAATTAATTTAAAATTAATTCAACTGATAAACAAACATGAATTATTTGATTTAATCGAATTTCAGCCAATCTGATAAATCTGACATAAGTCACCAATCATTGGACAAGTACGTCGTACCATTACATGATTTTTGTGAGCTAGCCAAGGGGACCAAATGGACCTATATAGTTCAAGCTCTCGATAATTATGAAACTCAATATCTCAAAAATGCATTTCATAATTATCAACTCCAACGCTATACCACTAAAAGCTTGGAGCTGCACCTTTGAACTATATAGAATTACGAAGCCCGTATAGCTAAGTCTCCATGACAGATCGTAGTATATTGTATCCCCATAGGATTATCCATAATCGGCTTAAGGACAAGTTCTGTCTTACATTCCCAATTATTTTTATCTTATGTTCCATTATCTCACCATCGAAAAACTTACCATCCAAAGATGGTATACCATTCAGTTATACCAATGTATCCAAATGGTTAAGCGCTCTAATTTTTCAATTATAGGATAACACATATAAGAGGATATCACTACTCCTAAAAAAGAGCTATAGATTTCATATCTATGAATAACAGGTCTACGCTATCATGAGTCATGCCTCCAACGTACCAACATGCATACCACATTAAAATGTGAGTGGCACTCTTTGGTACCTCAAAAGACACAAGTCAAGATAACGGGCCTACTATTCATCTCAAGATTAAGATACAATACAAATGATTGTCTAAAGTGAATCGATTTGCTAAGATAGAATTATTAATCCAAATCAATTCACTTTATGTCCTGATCCAACACATCGTCACGTATGACAATGTGCCAATGTTTCTATTCACGGAGTCCACCTTTGATGGCCAAGACAAACCATCTCCCAATAGGGATATAGACAACATAACAATATTTATATGAATAAAGTGCCCAACTTTATTCCCTCGATTACGGATCTTATGATTCAGACCGTCACCTTAAGAATCGTGTCTTCCACATAATCTACCCATCATACACCCAAATCTTAAAGGTTTAGACCGACAGTCTCAGACTATTGTTCGCTTAATATACATTTAACAAATATGAACATAAAGAGGACAAGATTTGGTATATAAATAATAAATAAATTCTTTATTGATAAAAATGTCTCCAAAAACCTATTACATTTTTACTCCTTAGGGCATGCACATCTAACATTGTATTTATATTGGGATGATGATTGGTGGCTGAAACTACATGGAAGCTATACTTTGGAATCAGCTGATAGAAAAAAAGTTGTGATTTTATTAAATCTATCAAGTTTCCAAACGGGTTAGCTTCCAATTTGAGAAGAAATGTTATTGAATCAAGCAATAATTCAACTAGGTTAAATCCAATGAAGTTCAAGTATTGTAAGACAACAACTCTTCAAACTTCAACTTGGAGGTCAAATAGCTTGAGCTAGACACCTTGATCTTTAATTGACTTGATGTTGCCTTTGATTTTGTCGAAGATGTCGATGCTTTCTTTGTAAACAACTGAAGGGACGACATGGGTTTCATTGATGATGATGACACAATAGAGATCGATGGCACATTAGAGGAGTATGTTGATGACGAGCTGTTTGAATATGAAGCTAAGGAAGAGGACGATGAGCAAGCTTCTTCCAACCACACTGCTTACACAAGCAGTGATGATAATGGTCTTTTTATATTGTATTCATCTTCTAAACTTTGAAACTTCTAATTAACAATCATTTCAAAATATAATGCATATTTTGATCGTATTTGTTACTATCGACATATAGCATGTTTGCCCCAGTTGCCATGTGTATTGGATCAGTTAGGGAAGCTGAGCCCCCAAGTCATAAGATCACACTATCGTCCCAATCTCAGTCATGTATGAATTTTAATATTTCTGTTATTTTTTTATATTCTTATTGGCTTTTTTTTTTAATTTGTAAACCTTCAATATACATTACTAGCTTCTTTGAACCATAGGGGTAGAGGAGAGTCCAAGGCAATAGACATCGCCAAATGAGTGATGATCAATAGAAAGTGCCTTGTTTAGTTTGACCGCATAAGTGATACAATGAAGGTCGACAGGCAATTTGGCAGATGATTCAGATTGTCATTAGGGTACACACAAGGGATTATATAGCCCCTTTCTATAACACCTGGAAGTCGACCCAACTAGCGGATAGAAACAAGATTCTTGACCAGTTGAGGATGATAACTTTTTTACCAATTCATTTTTTTATGTTTTTTTTCGAACATGTAATATAACTTATTTTTAAAAATGCAGCAGTGGTTTGAGATTGAGCTGACGGGTGAGATACTTGCGTACACAAACCATGCGGCTCTAAAATTCTATTATGACTGGAAAAATGACCTCAACGAGCACACAAAAACATGGTTTGGGTGTTATGCCTAAAATTGTTGAGAGTAGGGACCACTGGCGGAAATGATGTGATTGGTTTAGCTTGCTGGAATTTTAGGTTTGTTTCCTCATCAATTTTTTATATGGTTGACATAGTAAAACACATTACAAAAGTAATTCTTTTTACAGGCTTGTAAGATAGCCAACCTATCAGATGTAATCATCTTAGCTGCAGCATCAACATAAAAAGGTAATATAATCTATGTATATATATTGGATATTAATTTTTATAAACAAAATATGAATAATTGAACTATAACATCAATTCAACATTATAGAACAACTATGAGACATGCCAGCCGCAATCGATTGATAACTAACATGATCAACATTTTTGTCAGGGTAGGGGCTAGGCCAATGTAACTGCAAAGGCCACATAAATAAGTAAATTATAGCCATCTTTTTAAATAGAATCTTTTTTTAACTACTTTATTTGTTAATTAGTAAATTTTTCTTCACTCTTAATTATAGGGCCAGATGATTCAAAAACGACAAACTCAGGTGACGTAAGCCGTATCTAGCTCTTCTACCCTCAACGTTGATGAGGTTTCCATACTTGAAAATATGCTGGGGATGCGTAGAAGTCATCAAACTGGAATGGGACCTAAACTGAGTTAAAGACAGTCCAATTTTATTTATTCATCTTCTAGTTCATAGCCTGGGTTCCAACATACCTAGTTGTCTTTAGAGGTGCAACACTGGCCCACACAACTGTATATGAGTAATGTACAACTAGTTTCTTAATTGAGGCAATCCAACACAGGACTTAATGTGAACATACCTCAACCCTGGGCAAGTATAGTGCCTCCTGCTAACAAAGAGATGAAAAAAAAAAGAAGATATATACTTAGGGATTAAACACATTATATAAGACTGGACTTCTATTATTTTTTCTATACTATTACAAATGCAGTGCATTTTATTTGATTTTATGTTGTGTTTGTGGTATATTAATTATAGGATTTTTATTAATTATCATTTCATTTAAGTCATTTCAATCAAATTTCAATTGTATTTAATTTAAAAAGTTAATAAATATTTTTTCATAAAAAATTAAATTCATATAAATTTATGTAAAATTAATTATTTAATTGTAATTAATTCTTTATTTTTTGCAGTTAAAAAAATTTGTCGTCGCTAAAAACATATATGAAAAATTTTTGGCAACGAGTCGCCTTTAAAATTTGAAACTTTTTGAAAATTTTTAAATTTTTAGCGACGGTAACTTTTAATTATTGTTGAGGTCATAAGTTTCAATTTGTGACCTACCAAAATAACAACAACTAGTAATCGTAAAAACTTAGTTAAAAAATTTTTAGCAACGAAACTTTAAAGACAACTTTTGTCCTCATTAAAAGTTTTTTAGCAACGACATGTTGCTTTTTAGCAATGACTGTTACTGTCGCTAAAGGCTTCGATTCTTTTAGTGATTAAATTGTATATTAAAAAGATAGTTGTTATCTTCCCTAATATTTGCTCTTTCTCATCCTATTTTTTGCGGCAGATTGACAAAAAAGCTAAATATATCTATTTGTCAACTTACAAATGAGTTATGCATATATAAGTTGAAGAATTGCTTGCCAAATTAGATTAATCGTACTTTCTAAGACTGATAGTTAAATTCATCATTTCAGAGGACAGGAAAAAACAAAAAAAGAAAAAACCACATATGGTAGTCACATCGATCCTTGAAATTGTGAGCGACATTTTCCATCCAAGCATAAGGAAAACTAATGATTTTGAAGCATAGATAGAAGAAAATTCGCTCGAAACATAAAAGATTCTTTAAATTAAAGAAGATAAGTTTCCATTAGGGCCCTTCTGCTTATCTGATTTATTAATTCCATTTACCGCAAAAAGGTAAACAGTACATAAGAAAACTTCAAGCTTAAAACACTAGCATTTTATTTATTTATTTTTTTAAAGACTACAATAAAATTTGGTTTAAACTAAAACTTTTTTGTTGAAGCCATGGTAATTCCCAACAGCTGCTCATATTTTTGCAAAGTCAACTGTGCGTTTCCCATCATGTGCTTTCCTGAAGAAGTGCTTGACATAATCAGAGTACAAAACTTGCTTATACATAGCTTTTGCTTGGCCAGTCGCAAGTACTTCTGGCAAAGGAGAGATCATATCTGACGGCCTTGGATTGACAAATATAGGGACTGAAATTCTGTCGTTTTTCCCATTAGCTGCTACTCTATGCTCCACGCTTTTATAACGTCCATTGCTCATAATTTGTAGTGCATCTCCAATGTTAATTACTAAAGACCCCTTAATAGGTGAGACATGGACCCAATTGTCGTTTTCTTCAACTCGAACATAAAGACCACCAATATCATCTTGAAGGAGAATAGTAAGAGTTGACACATCGGAGTGACGCCCAATTCCAACAGTGAGTTCAGGATTTGGGCAAATGGGATAGTAGTTAAGATTAATACGCTTGGATCCCATTAACAGGTTTTCTTTTTCACTGTCTATTTCGGTCACATTAAGCCTTTTCACTAGCACCCCCAACAGTCGTTTTATGACAGTTTCTGTCTTCTTCATGTACTCAAGCGCTTCATCCCTGTATGTGTAAAGAGAAGCCAAAAATTAATTAACAAGGGCGGGACGTATATTAAAAAATTCATCTTATTTCATATAGAAGTTAAGTGAGAGACAAACTACATGCTCGTTCAGTTCACCAATTTATATTGAAAACATTATAACAAAAAAAATGTTTAAATCAAAATTTTTTAGTTCAAACAGTTAAACCAAATGCATATTGTATAAATCTCATCAGATTTCATTATTAAAATTAAAATAAAAAGAAATTAGTGGGGTCCGCCCTATCCTTAGTTGTATATAGCTCCGCCCTTATGCATGTGCATAATAAAAAGTAAATGTTTAGTCACATATTGGATAAACATTCCATAATTTTTTTGTACAAATTGTGTTTAAATTTCTTACTTGCATGCAGCTGGCCAAAGTGCAGAGGCCTCATCGTCAGAAACATAAAAGAGGCTCAGATAGTCCTTCCATTCCAAAGCCTTTTCCACTTGAGGAGTGAAGCTCGTTCCATATCGGACATTGTTGGAAGCCGAATTCTCTTTAGAATACATGTTCTTCTCCTCTGCTGGCAGCCCGAAGAAGCGGTGAGTTGCTTTCTGAACATTCTCCAGCACTTCAATGGGAACCCCATGATTCACAATTTGGAAGAAACCCCATTTCTCTGCAGCGTCACAAATGGATTCCTCCAAAGTTCTATCGTCCCAATTAGACATGTCGATTACGGGAATCGACTCTCCGGGCACGACGGTGTTGAATATTCTTTCTTCTACGGGCTGGATATATTGCTTGGGGAGGCTTCTGAGGCCACATTCTGAAAGACCCTTCACTCCGAAACCTTTGTTTAAGACAAACTCAGTGACTTCTGAGGGTTCAGTGTTTGTTGATATTGACATCATGGGAGCCATTTCTAAGACTTTGCCGAAAACCTGAAAAAAGGCTAGAACAAGAAATGTGATGTAGCTAGCTAGAGCGATTATTATGTAGTAAGACAAAGGAAAAAGAAAGTTGGGTTGCGGAGTTCCTTAGCCACGGAAAGGTATTTATAGCAAAAGCAATTCGTCCCGAGTTGAATAAAGTTTTCTTCGTGTCTCCATCAACTCGCTAAGCAATTGGCATGCCGTTTATTTTTTTTTTTTTGGGTTCTTACTACTGTTTTTGACCTACTTCCATAGCCATTAAATGCCTGTAATTAGCCTTTTTAAATCAAAAAGGACGAAATTAGGCAAAATAAGGGAAATTTGGATATGCATAGAGGTCGTCTTTTCTACATTGGGCTATGTTGTAACGTATAAACTGAATATTGTCATTAATTAGGAACAGTGCTTGGTCTTCGTCCGATGAGTCATAAGATACACACCAGATAGAGATGTTTTCAATCGTCAGATTTGATATAGTACAACATTTATTTTAGTAATTACTTTAAAAATTTTGATATAGTACAACGTTTATTTTAGTAAATAAACGTTTATAGTACAACGTTTATTTTAGTAAATCTATTATATATGTTTAATAGTTTTTTGATATAGTACAACGTTTTTTGATATAGTACAACGTTTATTACTTTAAAAAATTTTGATATAGTACAACGTTTATTTTAGTAAATCTATTATATATGTTTAATAGTTTTTTTAGCTTTTTTATAATTTTTTTAATTAAGTTTTGCTAATTTTTTTTCTTTTTCTTTTTTCTTCTAAGGAAGTTTTTGTTAGAAAATAATTTTTCATGTGGGCACACATATGTAATTAAATGAGTTATTTAATGCTATCTTAAAGTAAAGCCTAAATTAAAGTGATATAATTAAGATAAAGTTAAAAGGCTTTATTGGGTATTAAAAATAATGTATGGGTTATATTTGTTAATATTATATGTGTAGATACCAATTTGTAATTTCTAGATTTTATGATGGGCGAAACTAGAAATACACTAAAATAACAAAAGTTATATATTTTGGTTATGGTCCCCAGTTCATACGTATCATTATTCATTCAGAAAGTTTTCAGAAATTCCTACTTTTCTGAAATCCCATCTTCAGAAAAGAATTCAAGGAATACGTATTGAATTGGAAGGCAATAACCCACATCAATCTAAGATCATGAATTCAGGTACGCTTCTGCAATTCGGTATGATTCTTCTCAATAGTTTGACATGAATGATCCTGTAGAAATTTTGGTTCAATCCGGTCTATCAAGTGGCATCAGAGCTGTTTCATGTTGAATTATTGAGAAATTTTTCTCAAAAGTTTTGGTTGAATAAGGTTTATTTTATACGTACATTTATGGATTTATTAATAAGGTTTTGTTTGTTTAATATGGATTCATAAATTACTGTACGTATTGATGTGCATTGAGGCTGCCGTTTATGCATTGATTAAGGTTCCTGTTCATTATTTGTTTTTAGTCTTCTTTCGAGTAAACAGGTAAGTGAAAACGTTTTGGTATATACGATTTCTTATGAATCAAGTTCTTCGGTGAATTCAGTAATCCGTGCGATTACCGGCGGCAATCTCACTGCCGCCAGCAAGGAACTTCGGCCGAGACCCTGGTGCGGCGCCGGAGAAGGAAAGTCACGGTCTTTGGCCGCGACGGAGGAGTGGAAACGGCGGCCTAAAGCCGCTGTTCGGCCGGCGTTCTTTGTTTATAAAAAAAAAAAAAAAAAAAAAAAAAAAAAAAAAAAACGATGGCTGTTTTTCGGTTTCGCAGGCTGCCCGCTGTTCCGCCGCCGGCGCCGGGGTCTTCAGAGCGCGGACGTGAGGCCACGCCGGCGAACAGCACGCCGGTGAGGCGAAGCAACTTTGGCGGTTGGCAGAGCCAACTGCCTGGCGTCGATACCCAGGGGGGTCGTGACCCCTGGGTGTGCAAGAAAAAAATAAAATAAAATCTGGGCTAAAGCCCAGATTAGCTTCTGGTCTCCACGGGCCCAAAGAGCCCTTAAGGGCCTGTGACCAGAAGGAGACCCAGGGGCTCAACCCCTGGGTGACCCAGATTTAAAAAAAAAAAAAAAAAAAAAGGTAGAGAACCCGGGGGGGGGGGAACGTGGATCCGGGTTGGGTTAACCTGACCCAGTCCACAACCCAACCCGGCCCTTTGACCCTCCACGTCCACGATCAACGTTGACTTTGACCGTGGACCTGATACAGTTGACTTTTTTTAAAAAAAATTTTGTGGTCAATTTTGGATGCAACTTTAAAATTCAAATTGTGTTTTTAGATGATTAATATTATCAAATTAATTAATTGAACCAATAAGCTACCAAAGTAGCCTCTTTTGTAGATGTTAATTAATTTGTGATATTAAGAAGGTTGTGTGAATTTAATTCATGCGAATATTAATCGGCCCAAAGGAAGTTTAATATTTGGCAGAATTAAATTCATACATGCGGTGATAAATATGTAACAATTATATGGTTATTTTTGGTATGTGAATAATAAGTGGATCCAAAGATTAGCTTATTATTTGACATAATTTATTGTTAATATTTGATCACTGCACCAAGAACACCACTTACAAGTTAATATTTCTGTCTAAAGACTAAATATTAATGTTGTTACAGGTTTCTTGTGATGGGATATGTCATTGTTTGAATTTTATTGGTTGTTTTATGTGAATTCTTATGTGAATATGTGATTTTGTTCTTTGTTCAGCTACTGCATCATCTTCATCAATATCTGCTAATGTTAATTACATTCCTATGCTGAATGGGACTAACTTCAAGGAATGGAAAGAGAATGTGTTGATCATTCTCGGTTGCCTTGATCTGGACTTGGCCATAAGGGTTGAATGTCCCACTATTACAGATTCTAGTTCCACTGAGGATAAAAAGGAACTTGAAAGATGGGATCGTTCTAACAGAATGAGTCTAATGATCATTAAGAAAGGCATTCCAGAAGTCTTCAGGGGCACTGTACCTGATGAGGTCACTACTGCCAAGGGTTTCCTTGAGGCTATAGAGAAATGCTTTGCAAAGAATGATAAGGCTGAAACAAGCACGCTTTTGGCGAGCTTGATTTCAATGAGGCATAAAGCAAAAGGAAACATAAGGGAGTACATTATGGAAATGTCTCATCTGGCTTCAAGATTAAAGACACTAGATTTGGAAATTTCTGAGGATCTTCTAGTGCATCTTGTCTTGATTTCTCTTCCTGCACAATTCAGCCAATTCAAGATCAGTTACAACTGCCAGAAAGAGAAATGGACTCTTAATGAGTTAATTTCTTATTGTGTGCAAGAGGAAGAAAGACTGAAGCAAGAGAAGACTGAAAGTGCTCACTTGGCTAGCACCTCTAAGGACAAAAAGAAGAAAAGAAAGAAAAGCAATGAAGCTGCTAAAGGTCCAGCACAAAAGAAACAAGATAAGGATAAAAATGATGGAAATGTTGCTTGTTTCTTTTGTGGTAAACCTGAACACATGAAGAAGGTCTGCACCAAGTATCATGCTTGCCGTGCAAAGAAAGGTATGCTTCTCAATTTAGTTTGTTCTGAGGTTAATTTAACTTCCGTGCCAAGACACACTTGGTGGATTGATTCAGGTGCCACTACTCATATAAGTGTGTCTATGCAGGGTTGCCTGAGCTACTGAAAGCCAATTGATGCTGAAAGATTCATCTATGTGGGAGATGGCAAATCGGTAGAAGTTGAAGCTATAGGGCATTTTAGGTTATTGTTAAGTTCTGGTTATTATTTGGATTTGAACGACACTTTTGTTATACCGTCGTTTAGGCGAAATTTAATTTCTATTTCTGCTTTGGACAAATCTGGATACTGTTGTTCATTTAGAAATAGTCAGTTTAGTCTTTCTTTAAATTCAAATGTTGTTGGTACCGGTTCTTTATCATTTCAAGATAACCTATATTTGCTTGATACAGTTGCTTCTTAGAACGAAACCTTGCATGTTAATTCTCGTGGCATAAAACGTAAATTAACCAATGAGAATTCTGCTGTATTATGGCATAAGCGATTGGGACATATTTCAAGAAAAAGGATAGAAAGGCTTGTGTCAGATGGAATTCTTAATTCCCTTGATTTTACAAATTTTGATTTCTGTGTTGATTGTATTAAAGGGAAACAGACAAACAAAAGGAGATTGGGTGCCAATAGAGCTACGGATGTCTTAGAATTGATACATACGGACATTTGTGGACCATTTCCTGTGGCTTCATGGAATGGTCAACAATATTTTGTATCGTTCATAGACGATTACTCCCGGTATGGCTACCTATATCTCATACATGAGAAGTCACAGACTTTGGATGTGTTCAAGTCATATAAGGCTGAGGTTGAGCTTCAACTCAGTAAAAGAATTAAGGGCGTTAGATCTGACCGTGGTGGTGAATACTATGGCAGATATGACGGATCAGGTGAACAACGTCCAGGACCTTTTGCTAAATTCCTAGAGGAATGCGGGATAGTCCCTCAATATACCATGCCAGGTTCACCTAGCATGAATGGTGTAGCTGAAAGACGAAACCGGACACTTAAGGACATGGTGAGGAGTATGATTTGTCATTCCACCTTACCTGAATCCCTCTGGGGTGAAGCACTCAAGACTGCAGCTTACATTCTTAACAGAGTACCAACAAAAGCAGCAGCTAAAACACCTTATGAGCTTTGGACTGGCAAAAGGCCTAGTCTGAAGCATTTACATACTTGGGGTTGTCCAGCAGAAGCAAGGCCTTATAGGCCTAATGAAAAGAAATTGGACTCCAAGACAGTGAGCTGCTATTTCATTGGATACTCTGAAGGGTCAAGGGATTACAAATTTTATGATCCCACTACTAAGGCTATTTTTGAGATGGGAATTGCAACATTCTTTGAGGATGTTGAGTTTGGGGGGAGAAATAAGGTTAGAGACTTTGTCTTTGAGGATGAATTTGATCCTGTTCCTTTTGTACAAGAGGGATTGGTTCCTATTCCTATAATTGCTTTTGATAATGTTCAGGCTTCCATCCCTGACGTTGATCAAATTGCATATCAAGAACAACCAGACATAGTCATTCAACCCCTTCAGGTACAAACTCAACAACCTCAAGAACAAGAACCTCAGGAACTTGTGTCATTAAGGAGATCCACTAGAGAGAGGAGAAGTGCTATTTCGGATTATTACATAGTATTTCTCCAAGAACATGAGGAAAGTGTTGGATTGATGGATGATGATCCGATCAATGTCCGTCAAGCCATGCATAGTTCTAACTCTCAAAAGTGGATGGATGCCATGAAGGATGAGATAAAGTCTATGAAGGACAATGACGTTTGGGATCTCGTTCCAATACCTGAAGGTCTGAAGCCCATTGGTTGTAAACGGATATTTAAAACCAAGAGGGATTCGAAGGGTGATGTAGAGAGATATAAGGCTAGTCTTGTTGCTAAGGGCTTTACTCAAAAGGAAGGCATTGATTATAAAGAGACTTTCTCTCCGGTTTCAACGAAAGACTCTTTTAGGACAATTATGGCACTTGTAGCGCATTTTGATCTTGAGCTACATCAGATGGATGTTAAGACAGCGTTTCTAAATGGTGACATTGATGAAACGATTTATATGGTGCAGCCAGAAAACTTTGAGTCGGGAGACCCAAAGAAGATGGTTTGCAAATTAAAGAAATCCATCTATGGGCTTAAGCAAGCTTCTCGTCAATGGTATTACAAATTTCATCAAGTCATAGTCTCATTCGGTTTCGAGATGAACACTGTGGATGATTGTATATACCATAAGTTCAGTGGGAGTAAGTGTATTTTCTTGGTATTGTACGTTGATGACATACTGCTTGCCACCAATGATATAGGCTTATTGCACGAAACCAAGAGATTTCTATCGAAGAAATTTGAAATGAAAGATCTTGGTGACGCCTCTTTTGTATTAGGAATTAAGATACACCGGGATCGCTCTTGGGGTATACTTGGGTTATCACAAAAGAGCTATATTGAAAAGGTGCTTAAAAGATTTGGCATGCAGGATTGTAAACCAGGAGATACCATTGTGGCTAAATGAGATAAATTCAGTTTAAGTCAGTGTCCTAAGAATGACCTTGAGGTTAAGGAAATTGAAAAGATCCCATATGCATTAGCTGTTGGGAGTCTAATGTATGCTCAAGTTTGTACTCGTCCAGATATAGGATACATTGTTGGATTATTGGGCAGATATTTGAGTAACCCTGGAATGGATCATTGGAAAGCAGCCAAACGGGTTATGCGATATTTACAAAGAACAAAAGATCACATGCTTACATATAGAAGGTCAGACCAACTCGAGATCATTGGTTATTCGGATTCAGATTTTGCTGGATGTCAAGATAGTCGTCGATCCACTTCGGGCTATATTTTTCTGCTTGCTGGAGGAGCTATTTCTTGGAGGAGTGCCAAGCAGTCACTCATAGCTTCTTCCACTATGGAGGCAGAATTTATAGCATGTTATGAGGCATCCAATCATGGAATATGGCTGCGAAACTTTGTCACTGGGCTGCAAATTGTGAAAAGTATTGAAAGACCACTTAAGTTGTTTTGTGACAATAAATCTGCAGTCTTATATTCCAACAACAACAGAAGCTCTTCAAAGTCAAAACATATAGAGATTAAGTTTCTTGTTGTTAAAGAAAGAGTTCAGAGTGGTCAGGTGTCTATAGAGCATATAGGTACAAACTCTATGATAGCAGATCCGCTTACAAAAGGGCTTCCACCCAAGGTCTTTCATGAGCACACTGCTCACATGGGTGTTCAGTCATTTGATGATATGTAGTTTTAGTGGGAGTTTGTATTTGAATGCTAATTTTCTTTATATATAGATAGTGTGTGTTTGTATATGTTTTCTGCAGAAATAAAAAATACAGTTTATTTACACTCTGATTTTGGTATGGTTTTGATCTCATTTAGATATAAGGTAGGACCAGTT
The DNA here is from genome assembly GCA_025403435.1 of Artocarpus heterophyllus. Lineage (NCBI taxonomy): Eukaryota > Viridiplantae > Streptophyta > Magnoliopsida > Rosales > Moraceae > Artocarpus > Artocarpus heterophyllus. Next base: position 24,507,924 of record CM046346.1, read on the forward strand.
GGAAATAGACATGTTTATATCACATTGCATGTAATTTCCATGCTACACATTCATACTTGATCTATGTCATTTGGTTATATCGATATACGTAATCATTAATGGGTTTAGTCACGCTACATTTGTGACGAAGACCGCTTTGGTTCTATATTAGTATGATCAATGGACGAGATTGTTCAGGAATACCTTTATGTGTGATAGCAAAGGTTGAGCTCACTAAAGTTAACACATTTTTGTAAAGATACATATGTGACCCAAGTGGGAGATTGTTAGAAAATAATTTTTCATGTGGGCACACATATGTAATTAAATGTGTTATTTAATGCTATCTTAAAGTGAAGCCTAAATTAAAGTGATATAATTAAGATAAAGTTAAAAGGCTTTATTGAGTATTAAAAATAATGTATGGGTTATATTTGTTAATATTATATGTGTAGATACCAATTTGTAATTTCCAGATTTTATGATGGGCGAAACTAGAAATACACTAAAATAACAAAAGTTATATATTTTGGTTATGGTCCCCAATTCATACGTATCATTATTCATTCAGAAAGTTTTCAGAAATTCTTACTTTTCTGAAATCCTATCTTCAGAAAAGAATTCAAGGAATACGTATTGAATTGGAAGGCAATAACCCACATCAATCTAAGATCATGAATTCAGGTACGCTTCCGTAATTCGGTATGATTCTTCTCAATAGTTTGACATGAATGATCCTGTAGAAATTTTGGTTCAATCTGGTCTATCAGTTTTATCAAATTTTCTCCATCATATGTTAGGTTTATATTCTTGTGAAATAATTTGAAAAAAATAAACAAATAAGGAAAAAAGCTTGGAAATTTGATTTCAAAAGATTGTCCAGTGCTACACTATAAAATAATCAAAGCCATATCAAAATAAGACAATAATATGCTCACATGGCATGTAACAATAGCTTTACATATCCAAAAGATCAAATCTAGACCTACCAAGATAACATAAAATGTTTGACAATTCACAAAAGAAAATTATTTTGACTCCAAACATCCATTATTTCAACTTGTTAAATGGCCTTCTCCTTTCCCTTAGAATGTGAAGATGCATATGAGTGAGTAGCCGCATTTGAATGGAAATTCTTCCTCACCTACAAAGACAGATTCGAAACAAAACGTGCAAAAAATCTTACAACTATGAATTTTTTGGCCAAAATAAAATAACCTTGTCATGGGAGAATCATAGCAAAAATAGCTTTTGCAGACCAAAGAGGCTTAATCCCATGTGAAGCGGCAGTAAAATACTTGAGGAGGAGTGATTTTTGGGGTATAAAAGAAGAATCACAAGCGCCAAATACTTGTATATATGATTTGTCTAAAATGCCCTTTATTGGACAAGCATGTCAGAATCATGAGCCACAATCCGTTAACATTTAATGGATTTATTAATGGAAGGGTCAAATTGGAACAAGATGAATAGTTTAGAGGTATAATTTACTACGTTTTAAAGTTCATGAGTTAAAAAATGACAAATTGCAAAATTCATGGGCTAAAAGTGAAATTAACCCCAATGTTAAATCAAAAGATTTAGCCTTGCTTTTTTTTTCATAGATTTTTTCACAAGTCCTCTTATGACTTGAAGCTATCTCAGATCACACCCTTATTTCTTCATATACTTTTGCTGCTCTTTTCCTTCTTTCTTCTTTTCTAGTTTTAATTTTCCTCTCGATGAATGTTTTTGTCACTTTTCGGTGCTTTTAGGTTTCAAGTTTCAAGTTTTCATCTGAAAAATAAACAAATAAAATAAGTTTCAAGTTTTGGTATTATATGAATAAAAAGTTTCAAGTTTAAATTTTAAAGATAAATTACCTCAACTGATTTTAAGCAAATTTTTTAAGCAACCAGGCATCCAAAGAAAAGAGATTAGATGCTGAAGTAAGGACCATAATATATATTTTTCTAAAAAGTGTCTAATAAGCTCAGCTTGCCATTGGGAATGAGGAGTTTTTATTTTATATTTTTTAGTAATTTGCAAATTGGAATGAGTTTGGTGGCCTCTGCCACAAAAGGACATTTGGAGGATGTGAAAACCCTGTCGGCCCTATTAGGTGGGGGTGAGCAAAATATAACTTTGACCGCAAAAACCACACAAATTACACAAATATTGTATGGTGTGGTGTCTTTTTTTCGTTTATGGTTTGGTTTGATGTCAAAATAGTATTTAACCATAAGGTGTGGTTTGTTTTGCGGTTTGAAATTTTCAAAACCACAATTAACCAAACCATACTGCATATTTTCATTCATGTAACTCGAATAACAACTCGGACTGGCATCCGAATATATTAGCCACCAAATGCTTATTGGGCCCTAACTCAACTTTGAGTTTAAAATTTTGAATCCAATCCACTAAACAAACAGGTTGACTTCATTTGCAGTACTTTGTTTTTTTAAACTCCTATTAAAAGTAAAAGTTACACAATATGACCCTTTTTTAAGAAGTAAATTAAAATTTATCTTCATTTTACATCACTTATATGTTCTTTTTTTTTTAATTACATATATTGAGAATCTAAAAATACTCTCTAAGTAGACTTTATCATATATATATTTTTATTTTTTAACAAATATCCTTATTTTTTTCATAGCTGAGTCGTTGGAAAAAAATAATATTACAGAAATATAGATATAGTTAATTAATTACAATGTAACTTAAACAACAAGAAAATTTATCCATATCGTTAAATTACTTACAATATAATTCAAAAAAAAATACAAGAAGTAATAAAAAATAAATATCATTAACTTAATGTAATATTGTTTGTATTATCAATCTATAACATTAACACACCATAAATAAGAAGTATCATTATCATTTGAAGTCTTAAAAAATGGATATCATTAAATATTATTATCATTATGTATCATTAACTTAATAATATATCAATTATATAATCTATAAGAGACACAAAAATACTTAATAAATACTATTTCATTAATTTAATTACCTATCACCAAAAAATAGAAATGTCATTACCACTTAAAGTCTTAAAAAATGAATATCATTACGTATCATTAGCTTAATGATATATTAATCATATAACCATAAGACACAGAAAAAGACTTAATAAATAGTATATAATTAATTTAATTACAATATCATAATTCTAATTTATCAATAAAACGCGTTCTATAAAAAAAATTCTATATGTTAGTTGAGGGAATTTTAAAATCTTTATTTTGAATACCAATTTGAATTTAAACAACAAACAACCTAATTTTAAGAATTTTTTAAATATAATAATATCATAATATGTTTGAAATTTTAAATACGTATATTCTAATTATTCTAAAAATAAATAAATTAAAACTAACGATATTATTATTTAAGTCATTAATATCTTTATACATATATATTAAAACATACAAAAAAATTTATAAACTGAAAATATATTTAACTCTATAAATAAAAAAAGATCATATATCTCATTTAACATATGGGAAAAGCACAACACAATAAAATGTCTAAAGGGAAGAAGAGCTTACCAAGTTGCCAAATTGTACACTCAAAAACGTACATCATGTTAGGTGTGCCAAAGGTTCCAATGGGCTCAGTTGAAAGAACAAATGAGACTCAACCAAATAAGTGGTCTGGTGGGCACGTGCAAGCCACATGCGTCAAGACAATAGTGTGAAAGGCACACTAGATCAAGAAATTAGTCGAGAATTTATTTAAAGAATATTCTCAATTTAAACGAGTTTTTAGATTGTATGGGCGTATCAACAGAGATCGGGCAACAATTCAAATTCAAATGCGTAGGAAGAGATTATTTTCTAATTTAATTTAATTTAATTTGGTTTTGATTAATTATTTGAAAAATAAAGATTTAATCCTCAAAAAATGCTCTAAGTCTCTCATTAGCAGGTTGGGGTATGTAAGGTGTCAATTTGAAAAGTACAACTTATGTGGTATTCTTTTCAAATTTACCACTTTTATAAAAAAAGTTTAAAGCATACTACTTTTAAATAATATAAAAACATAACTAACCACCAGTATTTTTGGTCAAAGTTAGGAAAACATATGTTATTTATGGATATTTTGACCTTTCAGGTAAGAAAAAATAATATGAATAAAAAAATTAGAAAAAAGATAAAACAAAATAATAATAGTAAAAATATGGTATACCACCTAGATTATTTTATTATTCCCTCTGTGTAATTTAATTCTCCTCCCCTAATGGTGGAGATAGCCGAAGCCTAAAATAAACTTCCTTTCTCTCTCCTTTTCTGGTTGACAATCTGTTGTTGTTTATATTTTACCCTTTGCTACCCTTAATTGCCCCTCTACAACAATGATTATTGATTTTTTTTTTTTTTTGGTTGCTATTGTAAATTGCATCCATGTACTACCGGGAATTTCCCCAAAATGAAAATGGGGACTATAAAAGATAATGCTATTCATCTTTTCAAATTACGCAAGATAATTCTATTTATTAACCTTTAAAAAATTCTGGCCTACTAATTTTTTTTCCTATCTTATTTTAGCCTAAGTCTCTTATTGTCCCTTAGATAAATAATATCATAAAAATATGAGAATACTTGAGGATTACAATATAAGGAAGAATTCATCTAGGGTGGCTTGATCCAAGTGTGACAACAAAAAATAAAATTTAGGTTTCACGTAATGGGAATAATGCAATGAAATAGCGTAATTCAAGACATCGACAACACTTTTTTTTTTTTTTTAAGGAAACGTCAACAACACCATTATGTGTAACATATCCTACAACTTGTAATATATAGTTGGGTTTTATTTTTATATCAAAATTTATAATTTCTTAGGTTCAAAACAGAAATTCCTTATATTGAAGGATTCAAAATATAAATTCTTTTTACAATTTTTTCGAGAAGTATGTTCATTTTTTTTTCCCGGAAAATGGGTTAATGAATGGCTTTCTTAAGTCGATAAATTTAGTGGGATTTGCTAAACTTGGCCCATCCTTTTCTTCGTCTCTTTTTTCTTCTTTAATGAAAAGTTTTTCACTGTTTCAAGCAACCAGTAAACATCAGATTGCAATACTTGTTACCCTTTACTACTCTCATATGCCCCTACATAACCATGACCATTGGATCAGCCACGTCGACGATTTCAACATACACAATTAAGTAGAGAAATTTTACGTTGGCCCACTGTTAAAGCGAGGGACTATAGAAGGAGCCATCATAATAATAATAATAATAATAATAATAATAATAATAATAATAATAATAATAATAATAATAAGGGATATAGAGGCAAACAGTCTCTTTAGAAAAGTTTTTAGAATAAATGACACAGTCTTTTTTAAATTAGGCAAATGCCACTTCTTATTAATAATAAAGTTAAAATGACAAAAATAACTTTTAGTAATTATTAATCAGCTATAATTTATCATTGATAAACCCATAAGTAATAGCACCTCTTGACATTGTCGGCACTACACTATTAACTAATAAACTTGAGTAAATTACAAACCCTAAAAAAAATCCAAAACCTTAACTTTTGCTCTCTTCTCTCTCTCCCTCTCTCTCATTACACAGCATATATAGACATTGTCGATGCCACACTATGTATCGAGGTTATCACTGATAAACTAGTAAATAACCAACCTTAAAAAAAATCTCAACCCTAACTTTCTCTTTCATCTCTCTTCCACTTCTCTCACTGCATAGCATTAACAAGCATTATCGGCGTCATACTCTATCAGGTCAGCCACTTAGAGTACTGGCAAACATTATTTTGATTAATAATAATAAGGTTATATTTGTTATTTTGATTTTATAATTAGGGGTCATTTGCCAAATTTAATATGATCTAAATGTGGGCCACTAAGGGCACGTGCCCCCAACTGAGAGAACGAATAATCAAAATCTTATGTGATTATGTTCATCTGTTCTAAGGCATATGCTTACTGGTGCCCCCAGTAACTAGTCTTGGACTTTGTCACTCCACCTTGAATCTCGGGGTTGTGCACTTGAAGCGAAGAGTGTCTTGGGTTAGTAGTGTACGTCACCCTCTGAATCACTTTTTTATTTTATTTTATTATTTTTTTTCTTTTTTTATAGTAAAACGTCAAACATTTTATTTGTATTTTTATACAACCTTTTGTTCAATTAAACGATAGTTATAATTTATTTTTTATTCGGTAATATTATAAAGCTTTATGAACTTGTTAACTGAGATATTAGTTTTAATGTTTATATTCATATTTTGCTTTTTATACTGATGATATTGTTTCGGAATATGAATACTTGAAGCCTAAGGAACAAACTACTGCTACTACTATGATTGTTGGGAAGGATATCAGTGGTCAACAAAGATAAATGACAATTTATATGTTTTAGATAGATAATTTTAATTCTACTATAAGGTTATTAAAAAACAATTTTGAAGCATAAAAACCGATCGAATATAATTATGATATGTTACTGATAGTTAGAATTATTGGTTACAACTGTAAAAATTATAGCATGTGAAAGCTTTATATTATTGTAATTTTTTTTTTTTTTACTCTTACTTTGGTATGTGTGTTGGGGTGCAATTTAATGAGGCCCAAATTGCTAAGAGGCCCAAATTGCTAGTAGGCCGGTGCTGCCCAATGTTTTATCATTCGGATGGACCGAGTAAAATCTACGGACTAAAGCCCGATCGAATTGGTTGTTCGAGTTGTTCGTTAGATTCGACTGATTTTGCATAATTCGAGTTGTTATACTCATTGAAGATATTTCGCACTCATTCTCACGTCTTTGTTCAACTGGGTCGATCGTCTCGAACTGACAGTTACCTGCACGAACAGGCAGTTGCAGCACGTCTAGTCATGGATCGAAAAGTGGGGGAGGTGTGATTCTAGTAACCTATCATCGATGGACACGTGTCACACTATTGTAGTTATTTATGGTGCTCTAGTCCACTCCGCCAGACGTTTGAGAGCCACTATCCTTTCTCATCTTCTATATAAGGGGAAGACTACTTTATTATACGAAATACACATAGTGAAAAATACCAAAACTCTGTCAATTTACTTTCATCCTTCTCTTGTAATCTGTATTCAACAACTCTATAATGAATTATAGTGGAGGTGACTCTTCGTTAACAGAGTGAACTACTATAAATCTTGTGTCATTTTTATTTCATTTTCACTTTGTTTATCTCATTTTAATCTAGCAAACAAATTTGAGTTTACAGATCCCTTCAACGATGATTTGAGGGCCCAAATTCTTAATACTTAATCCAAAATTCTATTATTTGATTGTAGATCCACCGTCTACGATATGCTAACTGAAAAATTGATTAGTTATCTTGTCAAAAAAGTTATATTTTGTTTCCATGTGTGTCTCACTGAGTTCAAATCCTGATCCGTTAAATAAAATAATAATAAAACACTGCACGGGAAACCCTCCCTCGATCCCATTCCTAGTTTGCCGCTCAAGCAATCTGTATTTCCTTGACTGTCAGCTTGGACAAGCCTCAATATTAAGCTCCAATTGCCATTTTCTGCAAGGTATTTCTAAATCCCGAATGCATATATATATCTGCATTACGGTATACGTTGACCAGTTTCTCGTCGTCTCGTCCTTTTTATTTTTCTTTTGCGTTATTGTTTTGATTTTTTATATAATTTCAAATGAGTTTCTTACCATTCTCTCCGTCGCACTTCACGCATTTGCCTTCTTTCTTTTTCTTTTTCTTCCTCTAATGTCTGTAATCTGTTCGATGAAAGTACTGTGTGACTAAATACACAGCGTTATATCTAAGTTTTAGACTTCATCCAAACATCTTGGTTCATTTATTTTTTTATTGTGTTTAATCTGGTGAGGCTAAATTTGATTTGATTGACTCAATAGGAACTACTGCTGAAAAACCCACAAGTGTTTTGGGCTCAAAAATGTTTTGCCAAATTTCTTCTTTTTGTTATTGTCAGATGTTTACCAATGATAGAAGGCAAGAAGAGAGAACTGGAAGATATGGAACTCCAAGGCTTCAATATCTTCAGGTTGACTTGTTCTTCCTCCATTGTGTTCTCATATGGCCCGTTTGGTTCACAGATTTGAACAAAAATTTAAAGTTTTTGTGAGGGAAAATACTTTAGCAAAAATGTTTGAATTATGATTCTAACAGTGAAATAAACTGGCCTATAGTCATCCGGGCTTATTGTTTTCAATTTAGTTGTTGTTATTTTTCTTTCGATAAGGTTGAATTCTTTACTTTGTTCCAGGAATTGGTGACTCAATTTGAATTCTACTAATGAAGGTGTGTTGCCTTTGTGTACTATCTTTGAACAGCATTCCCTTCCTTTTAAAACGCTTTACACTTGCAAAGTGGTAATTTTTGGATTTGATTCCTCATCCATAATGAAGATTATTGCTAGGCTTTTCGGTAATGAATGCGCATTTTGATTGTTCAAATTTTTGAGTTTTTCGGGATATGTAAGAGTTTAATGTTCTGTGTTTTATAGTCATAATAACTCTGCGGCAATGTCTAAAGTTTCTTCTACAACTAAGAAACTCTTGTTATACTTGTATATACTCGCATGGTAGGAACAAAAAAAATAAAATAAAAATTGTGAATGGATATGGCTGTTTTAATTTGGTTGCAGGGCCACCTACACTTTGTTTTACTATCTGGAACCAAGAAACTTGTTAGTAATTTTTGGAAGGACAACTGGTTCTTCTTTTTGGCAGTTCCTAGAAATGATGGCTATCTTTTGTCTTTTTTCTACAGAAATAAAAGAGAGACTCGTCGCTAATTTGGCAAACTTTGCTTATGATCCATACAATTATACGTTTCTGCGCCAGGTAAAGATTGTTTGCTTTAGATTATTTTGGCTAAGAAGGCAAATTTTAATTTTATTTATGAGCTTTAGTCTGATAATGATTTCAAGATCATAAACAGCTCAACGTTTTAGAACTTTTCCTGGACTGCATCACAGAACCAAATGAGAAGCTTGTGGAATTTGGAATAGGAGGGGTCTGCAATGCTTGTGCTGGTAGGTTCAAATGTGTAACGCTTTTGGTGATTTTAAGTCAATCTTACTGCTGTTTTTTCTTTTTCTTTTTCTTATATATATATCAGTGTTCTTTCCTCTGTTTCATTTACAATGGTTAAGCATCAGTTTCTTGATAAAATATATATTTTTATTTATTCGCTGTTATTTTTTTTGGTTAATTTTGTGTATGTAGATCCAGAAAATGCTGCAATAATCACTCAGTGTGCTGGAATTCCTCTCGTTGTTCAATGTTTATCAAGCCCAGTCAGAAACACCGTAAGATTTTTATTCATGTTTTGTGGGGGAAATCTCTCTTGTTTATGCCATCGAAACAATCAGCTTTCTGTATGTAATTCTTTACAAAACTTCTACTGCCAGCCTTTACAAATTGTCGAATGCCCTCCATGATCCTGTTTTGGTCGAATAATGAATCTTTTTTAATTCATGTTTGTTTTACTGAAAAGTGATGTACATTGTTCAACATAAACCCCAGATCCTCTTCTTTTGGTGTCTGAGCTTGATAGTTCAACATTGCGTACTGATTATATAACGTTTTAGGTGAATTACGCACTTGGGGCTCTTTACTATCTCTGCAACAATTCTAACAGGGATGAGATTTTAAAACCAGAAGTTGTAGATCTCATCAACAGATATGCTGCAGCAGAAGCAGTGAGTGTAGGCTTCAGTAATTTGGCCAAGGCACTTTTGGAAAAACATGTATCTGAAAATAACTAACCAAAACCAATAAATCGACGTCTCTTCTTGCCACGAGTCATCTCAAAACGATCGATGCATATTCATGTGCAAGATTGGTTATTTATAAAATCAGTATGTTGCTATCTTAAACCTTTTTTTTTTATTTGGTTAATTCTTGTACATTTATTAAAACTTTTCCTTGTAACATTTATTGATGGAAATTTGTAGAAATTCTGATTGTGCTTCTTCCCATACTTTCTCGTTTGTCTGTCCAGATACTTCTTCAGATTGCTTTCTGGTTTGGATTCTTTTGTAAGATATTTTCAGTTTGTCTAGTGAAAATGTGAATACAGCTCTTTTGGTCTTGTGAACTTCTTGCTATGGTACTAAATTTGATCTAGCCAGACAAAAAGAGTATTTGATGTATAGCTGCCCCAAGGAAAAACCAAAATCATTTTTGGATACAAGAAAAATATTTTAGCTATCACTATTCATGCTTAACTAAACTATATTTTTTACATGGCCACTCTTAAGAGAGCAACTTTTAGAGAGGTTGTCTTTAAAAAAAAAAAAGTAGAAGAACCTTGAACGGCAAGATCAAAGCCAATTGGGTCCTACCGACGTAACACAATGCGCTCGAACCTACCTACTATGAAAAGTTTATAGCTGAGGAACATTGCTCGATCACACCTAAACAGATTTAGGCGGTTTCATATGGTAATTTTGACCACTAATAGGATCACAAGTCACGTGGGAAGAGACTTCGATGTTTGTTTCGCAATTTAAACTACAACTTAAATGTTTTTATTGCAATGTATTCCTTAACAACAATTTGAATTTATATTCTAGTGGAGTGAATTTTTGAACATCAATCTTAGTCTGCTTGTTATGCCGTGCTCTTTGCTGCTCCTTAGGAGGTATTAACGGTTGGCCTACAAAAGACACGCCGACACCCTGGTTAGACAATCTGCAATGGAGATATTTTAGAACAGTTGAAAAAGATGGTTTCAGTGAGAAAAAATCTAGAAGAGAGAGAAGAATCCTTTCCAATCGGGCTTCATCTTCTATCTATACTTAACTTGCCCTAATAAGATGATTGTCTCAACAATCATATGCTTTGGATAGGTAACATTCCTTTTTAGGCCTAGAGTTTCCTTTGCTTTTTCCTTCTAGGAAAAGGCCTATTTGGAATATTCATAAGTTTCCCTTGTCATCTTTTTTTGCATTCGTGTGCATTCATGTGTTTTTTTATATCACGAGTAAACAGACATGCATCATTTTGACTGTGCATGTTTGCCTTGACACATTGATTCGCTTTAGTGGTTGTCCTAACATCAAGGCACGTGTCGTGTCATGTTGCAAATATTGCCTTAATGTCTGACATGTGACTTATAGAATTAAGTAGAATGACATCTTCATGTGCCATCCTCGAGATATCAGTCGATCTAGTTGCGCGAGATATATTGTTGGTTTTTAGATCAAGGAGTCGTTGACAAAGCTATCTCTCTTGATGGTTGACTTATTTGTTTGGGACATTGGTCGACTTGAACGAGTATGTCGGTCAAGATCGACTTGAACGAGTATGTCGGTCAAGATCGATTACTATAAGATATTTATTGACACAGGTCACGATGTTATTGGTTTGATGAAAAGTCCCTCAACACGTTCAAACCTATGAACCAAAGTGATGCTTAAAAATCTTAATTTTAGGGGGTATTTAAAATTGTTTCTCCTGAACTTATTGCATATTTACTATTTGTCACTTGAACTTTTAATTTTGACAATTTGCACCTTAAACTTACGAACTATAGGAAATTATTCCCAATTGATTGTAATTTTAATTTTTTTAGCTGAAATTAACATGTGATTTTTACATGAGTCATTAATTCAAAACAAAGTTAGTTCAAATTTTTCTTTGTATGAAAAATTAATTAAAGATATTAATCACAATAAATTTAGATTAAAATATATAAAAATAATCATCCATTTAATTAATTAACTATTTGTGGAATTACAGGTCACTTTGAGTCAAAAAACTAGAACAGCTATCAATAGGGAGTGACTTCTACAGATTTGCAAGTTTATGGTGCAACTTGTAACAATTAAAAACTCAAGTGAAAAACTACAAATATGCAACAAATTTAGAGGGTAATAGTACTAAATACCTTATTTTTTGGGCATTCCGGATTCAGACTAGGAGGGGGATTGTTTTTCCCATTATCATCTTTGCTGGAGACTTTGTCTAGATGAGTCACTCTTTAACCAAAAGGATTAGTAGTATCTTATTTTTGTGTTTAATTCATAAGCTCGCTAAGTTGAAGAAACATGTTAAATTAACTTGTTTATAGTTGTGTACTTATTTAATTAATATTTTACTTGGTTTTTCCTGAACATGCATCAAACACGGATAAGGTGTTTTTTTTCAATTGCCTGTGACAGTTTATCAGACACCAACTTAGTTTAAGTCTAATTCTAATTCTACAATTCTATTCAATCATGCATGCCAAAGAAGTAAATGCCCATGGATTATGAAACCTAGACTACAAGCAATTTAACAATGCAACGAGCATCTCTAATGTCAAATGAGTTATGCTAGGGATATCAACTCTAATTCTAACTTTTATCTCAATTTTTGAGTTGTTTTTAATTCGTTGGTAGTTGTAACTACTGATATGGAAATTTTTTAAACACCTAACAATACAAAAATATAGCCCAGAATTTAGCATACAAGTTAATATTAGAGTTGGTATTCCTACCATTTTTCATGTCAAATTTGTGTGATAATGCTAAATTTGACTTGTGTTATACTTAATAGAAAATTTGGCACTAAAGATAGCATATGACAAATTTTGATGTTTGATTGCTATTGATTGATGTAGTGACTTTTTAATTCAATTATTACATGGTAATATTTTCAAATTATTTTAAAATTAAAAGTTTTACCTCTACAAATTTCATAGGCTAACGATTATGACAAAAAATAGACATAACATTTGAAATACCATTATGCATTGGTGCATAAATCAAAATAGGAGAACGTATATATCATTCTCACACTTTTTAGTGCAAAATACAACATTAATATTTGAATTTGCATTGTAAATAGTCTAAATTAGTGTGATAATGCCGAGTTTTAGTATTTGAATAGGAAAGTCACTCTCAAATACCATACTATTTTTTGTGCTAAATTTGGCATGTCCTATACTTGGTGGCAAATTTGACACCAAGTATAGCATATGACAATAGTATGTGATTGTTGTTGGTTAACTTAATTATCATTTAACCATTATAACACTAGAATTCACAAAATATTTTGAATTAAAAAGTTTACTTTTAAAACAGTCAAAGTTTAAGATTATGTCATCTAAAAAAATAAAATAAAAAGCTTAGGATTATGGGAAAATATAAATATAGCATTAAACATTGAACACAATAAAGATAACATATTAAATGTCATCTTATACCTTTTGATGTTAAATATAGCATTAACATCATTTCACACACATAGTTTATTTTCAAATATATATATATATATATATATATATATAGAAGACTGTTTAATGGTTCCTTTTTTTTTTGTAATCATACCAAATTATAGAAATATGTACATGTTTTAATAGTATGTGATGATGTGACAATTTACATTACTTGCTATAAAAAGTTAAACAACCTAATAGTCTCAAAAAAAAAAAAATAGTCATAAAAAATAAAAAAGACGAAAACTGCTATGAAATGAGGAAACACATATCTAGTGTAACTCAGAATATCTTTAATCCTTATCGAGTAAAATTCAGTTGTTTCTCATCAACCAAGATATCTTAAACTTCGTCTATTTTCTTATTTTCAACATTCATGTAAGAATATTATTTCAATAATTATCAAATTAGATAATCATTAAAATAATATTATTCTAATTAGATTGAGTATATTTAAATTGGAATTCTCCTAGATCAAGATCTCTTCGAGATGTTCCAGGATCTTGGTCCGGTGAGGGCTTATAATACGTCTGAATTCGAACCACCTTTAGGAATGTTAGATCCTAATATTGATGAGTATGTTTTCGAGGGGCATGCTGACGTGAGGTTGATCCCACCACAGTTAACCCTAGTTTTCTCATATTCGAGACTGAGAATGAGCCTATGCCTGAGCCTATACTCGACCATGAGAATGAGCCTATCTTGAGCCTTTTGATGAGAATGTTTAGTCTTTTGAGCACAATCCCGATCTTGTTACTGATCATATGAAGGAGAAGGATATGATTAATGACTCTGAATTTGTGGAGTTCGATGGAGAGGAACAATACATGCTTCGACCTGATGTGGATCATATCATAGATTGGGATGTTTTTAATCAATCAACCAATATTGACAATAAGGAGCATGAGGAGAGGGATGACTTAAGCTCGGATATTCATAGTGGTAGCTCTGAAAACGAGGATGGTTCAGTTGGCAGTAGTAGTAGAAGATAACTGTGTAATGAGTTTAAGGAAGAGGTTGGCATGAGGAGCCTAACTTTCACTGTTGGACAGGTTATTCCAACAGCAGATTTATTGAAAAAAGCAATTAAAGATATGCAATTGTCAATCACAAGAAAGTAAAGTTAGTGAAGAATGACAAAAAAAGGATTCAGGCCGTATGTGAATGTTGTACTTGGAGTTCAAAGGGGTATAATTCCATATAGGGTTAATACCATGAATGATGAACACGACTGTGCACTGGACTTCTCAACAGCGAAGCTTAATTCTAGGTGGTTGGGGAGGAAATACATTAATCAATTTTGTGCCAATCCAACTTGAAAAAATTCTGGCTTCAAAAGTGTGATGTTTTGCTCAATAGTATGTGCAAATCATTCAACAATGCAATTAAGAAGACTCGTGACGAGCCGATTATCATACTTCTTGAGCTTATGAGGAAGTACATCATGAAGGTGATTGTGTCAAAGAGTAAGTTGGTTAGAACATGGAAATATAGTGTTTGACCAAAGATTTGGAAGCTTTTGGAGAATAGTAAGCTGCAGATCATAAAGTGCATGGTTGATTACCGTGGTGACATGAAATTTTAGGCTTACAGATTAACTTGGTGTAACTTAAAATTAAAAGTAAGCTTGTTGTATGTAATTTGTAGGCTCAGTGTAGAGACTTCAGTCAATATGTGGTTGATTTGAGAGCCAAGTATAATGATCAAGAATATCTTAGAATAAAAAATGTAATTTACGTATTTAAGTTAAGGATTTTCTTAAAAATATCAGGTTTAATTTTTGTGATCGAAAGATTTATGAAATTAATATAAATATTCTAAAATTCTATAGTGAATTTTAAAGTTAAAATTTATTCTTTTTGTGATTACATAGTTCGGTTAATAAATTCTCACAGCAATTTAAAGTGGAAAAAATTTCAATCCGTAAGTAACTTGAGAATTTTAATTATAAGATTTTCAAGTGTAGTGTAATATTAACAGTGTACCGAAAAACACTCTAACACTCAATAGGATCTTAATTGCCAATTAGTTAAAAATCGAAGGTTACACAAGTAGCATTTTTGGTACAAAAAAAAGCTATCCGAATTCAAAAATTGACACTGTTAAAAAAAAAACCTTCACATCCGAGAAAAGTATTGGAAAAGTTAAGTTTAGATTTTATTCAATCTAGAAATAGTTTTATGATTGATAACAATTTAATTTTATTATGCGATTAAGTTTTGACATCGTTATTAATTAATTTGAAGATTATTTCCAGACCAAGGCTTAAGTAGTATGAAAGGCTAAAACGGTATAAATTTTGACTGAAGGGAGACACAAGGACACCTAGATTATGATTATGCCCTTGAGTTCTATATTTAGTCTTGTAAGAATGGCCTTGCCTACACCACACTTGAATAGTCAAAAGTTGAGTGAGATATGACTTAAAAAAAAAAAAAAAAATCCCTCCAAATTTGCTTAAGAAAACGACGCCGCCTATTAGTCATGACCAGACCATTTTAATTTGCACCATTAACTCTCTTACAAGCATAAGTAAATCCATGTTAAATGTTAAGCATTATTAGCCTAGGTGCATATATACATATATATATATATATGACAATATTCATTTAAGGCACTATTTGCTCCATTTGCCATTTTCTTTCCTTCTTCTTTGCAAAAACCACCGTAACACCCACTTCACCATATATATCCAAAAATTTGTATATCATTCACACTCTCCATTTGAAGAAGAAGAAAGGAAGGAGGAGGATTAGGAGGAGTAATTCAAGAATGTTCTTCAAGAGTATTTCCTTAACTTTCCTCCTCTATTTTAAACTTGAATAAAGTTTTTGTTTTCTTAAGTTTGTTTATAGTTATGTGATGAAATGACATGTAATAAGTTCTAAGTAGTTGTTATTATAGTTTTACAAGCTTATGTTGTAAATGTTTAGTTTATGCATGTTTTAGTTTAGTTTCATATGATTTGTGTTTGCAAAAAAAATTTCCCACCTATTTTGAACACAAAAATGGAACGTTTAAATTTTAACTTCAAGCTTTTTCCAAATGCGAAACTTTTAGATTTCAGCATTCTTGAACAAAACTTTGTGACTGTAAAAAAAGGCAAAACAATGGCAAATGTTTCAAAAACTACCCACTGCGGGCAGCTAATTTTTTGGCCGGTTTGGACAGTTTTGGGTCCGAATCATAATTTTCACCAAACATATAAGTTTTAGTTCTCAATGAAACAGAGAACTTTAGTGAAGAACAAAATTGAAGTTCCACCTCTACAATATAGTTAAAAACAGTAAAAAATGGCTGCCCATTTTTAACTGGTAAAAAGAAGTTTTTGTTTTTAACGAAGATGACCTTTGAAAAGTCTGAATCATAATTTTCACAAAATATGAAAATTTTCGATTTTGACAAAATGAATAACTTCTGTGAAGAAAATTTTGTAAGAATCTGTCTCTAAACTGGACTTTAAATTAGATAGATAAAAACAGTCAAAACATTTTAATTGGTAAAGTTTGTGAAAAATCACCAGAAACGGATATGCTAAAGACATAAAACAAAATTTTAATAAACATGAAAGTTTTTAAACCATGTAAATAAAACAAGAAAATTTTAAAGAAGAACCATCTTTAACAAATAGTTTTATGGTAAAATTTTAAAACTAGCGAAAAGGTACCCCTTGGTCCTAG
Organism: Artocarpus heterophyllus; assembly: GCA_025403435.1. Lineage (NCBI taxonomy): Eukaryota > Viridiplantae > Streptophyta > Magnoliopsida > Rosales > Moraceae > Artocarpus > Artocarpus heterophyllus. The sequence goes on from CM046346.1 coordinate 24,524,771, forward strand.
TTTTCAAGTAAACACCTGTTTAGCAACAAAAATTCCACTTTACGACTAGCAGAGAAATTGTAGCACTTGAAAAACTATAGAAGTCTATAATTTACTGTTTTAACCAAATTCGGACATTATTTTAGAATAACGAATTTAACACAACTTAAATTCTAATTGTATGGATATAGTTTTTCCATAAACTTTAATATTTTTCACAAGAACGTTTGAAAGGATGTTATAAAAGCTAATATGCTAGACCTTTAGTCTTATGACGCTAAACACGGGCCCAACAGTCATACTAGTCCAAGAGCCCTCTTAGGTCTAAGTTCAGACGATATAATATATGCAACGCCTTAAGAACGTTTTTAGGCTTACTGGGCCTTAACTCAATTACGAGGACAATATGTGTAATAAAGATATTGATGTTTTGAACTTAGTTCATGGATCATAAATTTAATTAATGATTAAATTAATTAATTTAAATTATTTAGACTTAATCAATGATAAGATAATTAATTAATTATCAATCTTAGCACAAATTAATAAAGACAATTAAGGAAAATAAAAACTATGAGGATTTAATCAATCAATCCTTATAATATAAATAATAATTTTTGCAATCCTTTGATAAAGGAAAATACGTCGGATTAAAACCCTTTACGATTATGCTTAAATTAAATAGCATAACATAAGTTATTCTTACCCTTTCAATGGTTGTTTCTATACAAAATTTGCTCATAATAGATAGGAAAATCTCAGCTAGTAGAGAACCCTACTTTACAAACACAGGTAAGTAGGAATCTCATCTATAGTATGTATAGCTTTCAAATAAAATGTTCACATGTTTTATAAAAATTATAAATGCATGTTTATACTTTGTGTTACGGTATGCGATGCCATGTCATACTACATGCTCATTAATAAGTCCAATGAAACCTATAAGAACAACCTCTCGACCTATGGAGAGGCTTATGTTTCAATATATAATTAGATCACGGTATCAAGACCTGACAAACCCTAACTTTTCGGTGATCACATATAACCGGTACGAACACTTGTGGCAATAAGTTTAATAAGATATGATTATAAATAAGCATAACCTGCATATGCATATTTTATTGTCAACTATTTTGTAAGACATAATTCTTACTTGCTAAAAGAAAGTTCATCCAAGAATGTTTATATTATAGATAAGCAACTTGCTAGTAACAATTGATAGACAGTGGCGAAGTTGCAGACTATGATTGTGGAGATTAGGAAATAGATACCACTTGCATTTAATTTACAAATAGTTTTTTTGTTAATGATGACTTTTAAATTATATGTAAGCAGTATGACTTAAGAAATATGTATGTATGTTTTGGAAGACTAATACGCTAATGTGGTATGATATAATTTTTGTTGCAACGGAATAGTGTTATTAAAATTAATTAATAAGGTTATCGGTAATGTTAAAAAAATGTTTAGTAAATTTAAGTATTCTCAATAAGTATATGTTAAGTAGTTTAAGTGATGGCTATGTAAATAAGTTCGTCGCAACAAGAAATTTCCTTATAAACGTTGGGGACTTTGTGACAATACCATGTTCCCATGCGATTGCTTGCATAAACAACCCGGGTCTCAATATTATGGACTTTGTCCATATAAGTCTCTTAAGGTCGACTTATGGAGAGCTTTACTCTCACAATGTCAGCCCAATAAATGGTCCATAGTTATGGACAAAGACAGGAAATAGTGTTGTTATGGCCCCCCTGATTTTAAGATGCAAAGAGGGTGACCAAAGAAGAACATGCACATGGACCCTGAAGAACTGTAGGAAGCGGCCACAACAAAAGATCTTGCAGCAGACAACAACCAAGGACTGAGGCTTTTTCAAGCAAATGCCAAGGCACCACTAAACACAAGTAGCATACCGCCCCCAACCTCCATGCCAACTTCAACTGCAGCAGCACCAACTTCAACATTCATGCCAATGCCCACTAGAGCACCATCAACATCAACACGTCCTCGGTCTTAAGTACTTTACTAGAAGGGCCAACCCTTTATTATTTCCTATAGATTCAACAATGGGTCGGAACTCATGGGCCAGCCCGGGCCCATTCTACTACAGTGATGGGCTATGCCAACACGGCCCGACACTGTTCAAGGCACGGCCCAGCCCATAAATACTGGTGGGCTAAGCTGGGCTAACATATGTCGGCCCATGAAAAATCATGGGCGCGGCCGAGCCGAGCCGAGTAGGGCCAGGGTTGGCCCATAATGGACCAACCCATGTAAGGCCCATACAGGCCCACAATAGGCCAGCCCACCAAAGGCCCATTGTGACCCAATTTTATATATATATATATATATATATATATATATTGAGATATATATTTTTATGTTCATTCATGGGTTAACATGGTTGAGAATGGCCTTCTCTAGTAAAAGGCCTCACATATAGCAAGTTTTTTTTTTTTTTTTTGCTTGTAGGCATACTTTGCTTCTTCTAAGAAGCAAAGCTGAGACAATGCCTCACATATCACGTTACAATAAGCTTAGCAAGCTCTTTTTTCTTTTCTTTTATTTTCATTTTTTTCTTCTAAGCATACTTTGTTTTTGAAAAATAAAAGCAATGTTTTGTTCCACTAGGTTTTCCTTGGAAAAGTTTTTAATAAGACAATCGTAAATAAAATATCCCTTTTTATATTTCCCTTAACTATTCAAACTTTTAAATTTGTTAACTTGTTTAAAAATTCAAAAATAAAAAATTTAAAAATTGCATGTTTAGATGAGTTAGTTCATCTAAACCCATGATGGGTCAAAATGGGCCGGCTTTTTCAAGACTCACAACACGACCTACATAAAATTGACCCACGAGCTAGGCCGGGCTAAAGTAATTCTAATATGAGCCGACCCATAAAATTTATGAGCCAAGCAAAATTCATAAATCGCACTGATTCGGCCCAAATGGGCCTTAGAAGAACGGGCCGACCGTCTGGCCCACGTGGGCCTAAGGAGAATAGGTCAGGCGTGCCCGTTCTTGCATCATTGTCTTTTCCCTTCCTCCCTCTCTCTCTCTGCTCCCTCCCGTTCTCTGTCGCTCCCTCTTGTCTCTCTCGCGTGATGCAACAACGACCGGCGACAACGGGCGACTACGCGACGGCGCCAGAGAGCTTCGATCTTTTGTGGGAAAATCGACTATGATGGGGGAGCGATCGCGATAAAGACAACGACGACGGCTTCTCGACTTCTGTTATACATACAGAAGCGATTTCTATTTCTTCCCAAGCTCCTCAACTTCTGCAATGGCGAATCTGCCATCTTCTTCCTCTCCGCAATCACTTTCCTCAGCCTCCAATTCCGACAACTCCCCCACAACTACTAAACCCACTTCTCACTCTTCTCTCTCCCCTAAACTCCAGGTTTCTCTCTGTCTCTAGTCTGCCTATTTGTGTGTGTGTGTAAATATTGACATGGTTTATACAACTTTTCTTATATGGGTTTTCTCATCTCTGTTAGGTTGACGCTGGAGAAAACAATCTCGACGAGAAAAAGCCTGAAGTAGCTGCCGATTTTCAGTGAGTATTTCTCTGAAATATTTCACCAAAATTATGTTTGTATTCTGCTTCTGAAATGTTAGGTTTTTTAGTTTGGGAAAATGTATAGCAATAGTTTTCTTTTCCGCTAATTGGGATCTTTACACCTTTGTGTACAATTTTTTCATGTTGCGAAAATTAGTAAAAATTCTTATTTCTAGTAGCCAATAAAGTTTCTTTACTTTAGGGAAGATTTTGATGAAAGGGACAAAAAAAAAATTGGAATTGCCCACTTAAGTTAAAAAAAAAAAGAGAAAAAAGAAAAAAGAGGACACTAGAAGAGTCACATTTTGAATTGAGGATAATTTTATCAAGAAAGTATGCCAAATTTTATTAAATTAAAGGAAATCTACAGTTTAGCTGTGTTTTTCTCTCTGAGTGGCACGACTGACCTAGTCTTCTCATGATATATAGACCCTAGCAGATAGCAGAAATTAAGTCAAATTTTTATATCTGGAACTTTTCTTAGACAGTTGTTATTATAGGACCAACTTTTAGATATGAGCACAATTTTTTCCTCTAAATTTTTATTTTTTATTATCTAGAAGTTAACTTTCTGTCATGGACCACTTTACCTGTTCTATTTTCTGCCATGATCTTTTCAATATCCATCTCTGCTTATAGTTTTATTCGTTGTCTAAAATAAAATAAGCAGTTCTTACATTTGTAGTTTTGTGTCACTGGGTAAATGATAATGCAATCTTCTGTACTTGTTTAGCGAGCTTTATCTTGCGAACCACATTGAGAAGTTCAAGAAATATGAAGCTGACTATACTCGTCGATTGATGGCAAAATACTTCTCTAAGAAGAATCTTTATGGAGGTAGCAGTAGTTCCCTTTTTTAATGTCTCATTGGAGCTTAGCTTTCGGTGCTTTTATTTTTGTTCCAAGCAGCTAAAACGACTTATTTCTGAATTCTTTTGTCTAGTAAGTGTCTGCTATTGCTTTTCTTTTGACAATCTTTGTTCTACTAAAATGCTTTAGTTGGGAGAAAATTTTCATGATGGTGATCTTTCCTGAGACCTGCAGTGTTCCATTAACTAATGCAAGTCTTGGCATACTCACTGCCTAAAATATATTTTATAAAAATGAAATCCCACCCCCAACTTTGAAGGCTTGTGTTTGTAAGACAGTATCACTTCTCTACTTGTTTTATTGCACATTTTCAATTAATGGTGTTTTTATTTTCCCCTCTAATTAATCTTCTCTCTCAGTCTATTTTTTTTTTCTTAATTGTGCTTTCTGTAGTTGATGTACTGGATTTCTTTGCGATACCATCAACCGGTAGTATAGATCTTTTGTCGTGACTAATTCTTGCTGCTCACATGATTGTTGTGTTTCTATGTCATTCCTGTAGGAAACGTTTTTGATGAGAATATCACAGTTGAAGATGAAGTTATAAAGTCGAGCAGGTAAAGTATATTGAAGATCCTGTCAATCAACTGAAATTTCATATGCAATTGCAGAACTTAAACCCTGTTTGGCCCTGTTTCTGCAGATGGCCTTGTACGCGATCGTATGCAGACCCAGTGCAGGCTTTTGAAGACCAGAATAACAATGAATTAGTCACTATTAGTGAGACGCCATCCAACATCTCAAACGGGAAGCACCTTCCGAAGAAGAGCAGTTAAGTATAGTTCTCAACATCCCCCATTCTTGTAAAATTTTGTACAATATGTGGTTTGTTGAGATAATCTAGGCTTAGGAGATCGTCATGAGCTTCCAATTTCTTCTGAACACTTAAAAGGAACTTCAGCTATCTACAGCTATTGATGACTTTGAATTTGCATCCATTTTATACTACGTAGCTTAATTATGTATGAACCGGCTGGGAGGATTGTGATATACGCTTTTCACACTTTGGTTATGAAGTGAACTAGCAAGTAATCACTAGGTTAGTCTTTTTCAATATGTATTATATGTCAAGGATGGTCTCCAGTCCGACATTGGATTTGTCCGGAACTTGTAACTTTCTTTGTTCACAAATGTAAGTATGTTCATGTGTTCATGTGACTTTCAATTTGTTTGTGTTTTAGGCTTAATAAATGTAGTCCAACAAGTGTAATATTGCAAGTTACAATGTAACAACTTTATAGTTACACAAACATATGAACAAAGTTTTATTTGCGAACTAACAAAAGTTATATATCCTGGACTGGTCGAGTGTTGGATTTAAGCCAAAACCTTATATTTTATTTATATTTTTTGGACACTTTTTTGGTAGGGCAAAGAAACCAAGAAAGATAAGGGGGAAAAAAAATTTACTAGCCAAGGGTTGTTGCTTGGAATAGTCAAGCTTGTGGTTTCCTCCTATAAGGTATGAAGTTTGAACCTTATGGGCACCTACGTAACAAAAGTTATAGTTTCTTGTCTTTCAACGATATTGAAGGTTCGTGGAAGGAAAAAAAAAACCGAAAAAATTGTTGATAAAGTAGAGTTTTGAACTGTTAGATTTATATTAAGGGAGTTTGAAACTTCAGTCCCAACCTAGTATTTACAACTGAGAATAGTATAAAGCTCTCAACAGCTATTGTAAAAAGCAAAAAGTTACTATTATGTAATTTAGATTTAAAACATAGGTTACAACTGAAGCTTCAAACAGTAGCTAAGTTTTGTTAAACTGTCATTCGTAACCATATCTTACTTGCAGAGTTTATTTCATCCCCTATCATAGGATTCGTTTCTTTGTTTTTTCCAATAAGGTGTATGTTGCATCTTTCACAACTGTTATCTGCAGTTATTTTCATGTCCTTAAAATTGGGTCATTTCTCAGTGGAAGATTTTGCACTCAAATACGGAGGAATCTCTTTTTTAAGCATAACAGATCATCGGGGTGCATTGTTGGCTGGAGATCAGTGACTTAAGGAAGCAGTTTAGTGGTTGATCGTCTCAGCTTCCAAAGATTTGTCTTTATGAGACCTTTAGTTGATGGTAGAATGATGACGCTGAAAAGAGACTACTAGATAGACAAGACATTATCGTTTTAGATTTGCCTTTAGAGAGCTCAACTTTGCAAGAACCAACAAGAGATTGCGTGTTTTCTACCGAAAGGGAGAGAGAAAGAGCGTGTTGTGGGTCGGAGGAAGCATGCCGATGTTGATTTTCTGTCGTTTCTTGTAACATGTTTGTTTATTGATGAATTCCCATTGTTGCCACAAATGGAAAAATTATCTACCTGATGTCGTAAAATATGGTTGAAGAACCGTTCTGTTTTCTTGTTCTCGTCTTTTCAATGTATTACAGAAATTTTAGCAAAATTAAAAGGTAGAAAGATGAGAAACTACTTCAAAAACTATAGAAAGTAGGCAGTTTTTGTATGTACCGTGCAATTTTATCACAGCCGTTAGACGGTTAAAATATGGCTGCCTTTGAGAGAAGCACGTTAGAAAAATAAAGTTTAGTTTGTTATAGTATAAAATTCTCGCATACTATAGTAAAAAGTAAAGCTTTCATATACTACAATTTTTAAGTTTCAACTACAAATTTCAACTGATTTTTTAAACAGACTAAAAAAATTGAGCTATTGAAAATTTTCAATTAAAAGTTAACAATTGAGCGGCATATATGTCAGTTTTCTGGGACGTCCTATGAGATTAAATAGCGGTTTTTATAACCAAATCACCCAAAATTTTCAAAAGAAGGCACTGACATGGAATGAAAGGATTGAATAGATGCAAAGTAATTATGATGATAAAAATCCCAAAACTAGCAAGGAAGAAGAAGAAGAAGAAGAAGAAGAGAAAATAACACAAACAATGATATCTTTGTGTTTTTATTTTTTTGTTTGGATTATTCTTACATGTGCTCCTGTGTTTTAGGATCATTTCTAGTTTGTCTTTTAAACTTAAAAATCACTCACTTTGACTTTTAAATTTTGAATTAATCCCTACTTAATTCTTTATGTTAAAATTTCTATCAAAAATAGATTAAAAGTGAAGTAAGATCATCTGGTCTATATTGTTTGTTTTGAAGATAAACTTTTAGAGAAGAGGTTAGATAAGACTAATTTCCTTCTTTTTTTATCCCTTTATTAGAAATTCTAACACAATGTGTCAAGTGGGAACTAATCAAAAACTCAAAAGACAATGATAATGAGAATGACCTTAAGGTTAAGGTTCAGAGGCCACGAATGAAAATAATATATATATTTTTTTACTTTTTCAAAAACATAATCTTTATTGTAATGAGGAAGTATCATTGATTATTCATCACTTACTTAAAACATAATTGCATTAACCAAAAATTCATTTTTAATGCCAACTTCGTCACCATTATGAAAAAATTGAGCTCCTGGTAAGTAGTGATCATATATGGTTCTATGGCCTCATCGAAGATGCACAATGTACTTCTACATGCCAAACTCTTAATTATTTAATGCTCATAAAAGGATCTGGACTAGCAAATGAACATTAGAAGAAAAAGATCCATGCATACCTAATATAAGAATGATAATGAATAGTAGTAAAGGCATCAAAAGCCAAGTCTAATTTGCAAGTGAATTTAAACTTATTAACCTATATTGTTAATTACTGAGCCCTAAATTCAACGAAGCGAAGATAACATTGCTATAATACTTAATTCTCAAATCATTGCATACTCTTAAAAAAAAAAAAAAAAATCCATACATTTGCTTCCAATAATACAATCATATCTCTCGACCAAAAGCAAAATATTTCAACCTTTACTTATAGTTTTGCTAATTAAGCTATATAGATTTTCTACTTCATATCTGGTGGCTAAGCCTAGCTACTACTACTCTCTCTCTCTTTCCTGAAATCTCAATATTTTTTTTCAAGGAAAAAAACTACTTAATTATATAACATAAACATGGTCAATGAAGCAATGGCATGGAACTTATAGTAACCGATGGGGTAGAAGAACCTTGAGCTTTAAGCACTCTCTCAGCGCTTGAATTATGATATTCACCAGCATTTCTCACAGGGACAAGCAGGTCAGAAAGTATGATCTGAAGAGAAGAAAATTTCTCTTTGAGCTGAGAATTCTCCTGGAGGATCTGCTGATTACAATCCAGCAACTGAATCAGCTTCTCCGAGAGCTGCCGATTCGTCGTCTGGAGCTGGCTCACCAGGTACTGAAGCTCTTCTATCTGCATTTTCCTTCTCATTCTTGACCGCCGCGCCGATTCCCTGTTTGATATCATCCTCTTCAGCCTCCTCTCATTGTTGAGCACAACGCCGACGCTGCGGTCCTGCCCCCGGCCAATCTCTCTTGAGTCGTCCGTGGTGGAGTCATCGTTTCCCGGGGACACACTCGAAAGAATGTTTGGGAAGACCCTGGCGTTGGTAACGGCGAATGGGAATATGGGGTCTGAAATATTATCATTTTGAGAATTAGGGTTTTGTTGGGTGAGAGAATTGTGCCCTAGATTGTCCACTTCAAATGCATGCCTGTTTAATGTGGCAGGAGTACTTGAGACTGAATAATATTGAGGTTGTTTTTGGGTGAGAGAAGCTTTGGCTTCATTTGGCTCCATGGCTTAGAGAAAAGAAAAAAAACATGGATTTAGGTTTAAAATATAGAGGAAGAGGAAAAAGAGAGATAATTATATAGGGAAATTATCTCGGTGTTAAGTTTAATATTGGTATTAATTTTGGTATCAATGAGCAATATGTTTTTAGTTAGTTTTAGGTGAGTGCTTAGGTTGGATTCCACCTACGGTTTGCCGGAGCATAAATGAGTGTGTTTTGTGTAAGTGATTATGGTGGGGAATTAATTTAGACAAAGACGCTTTAAACAGATTTTAATGATCTTTTGTCATCTCGTGTGTGTATTGTACGTGTGTAATTATACATATAATACAATTAGTCTCAATTTTGTAAAAAGCCGCTAGACGCTAGGTATTTATGCTTTTTCTATACAAGGTTTAATGGATCGATATTTTCGGTGAAAACAGATCAAGACAAGGGAAAAATTAACCTATTGTGAATAGTACCATATATATATATATATATCTATGTATATATATAGCAAAATAACTCAATTAAACTGCATTAATTTGTTGGTCCAAACTATGATTTTCGACTTGAAAATAAAAACCAGATCCAAGTGGGACAAAAGATTTAGGAGTCATGTGGAGAATTATACCCTTAAGAACAATGATCATGTCTAGATTGAAACATGAGTTGAAGTATTGATCTTAAATACTATGTACTCTTGGAAAGAGAATATCATGCAAACCAAAACATGCATCATTCTAAATCTTGTGACATGAGACCTAAATAGATAGTTCATCGGTACGTACGTATACATATATGACTTGTTTTTAGTAGTTAATATTTTTAACAAAAATATATTTTAAAAACAATTGATGATGTGACGGGATAAGAATTTAATATCGCTAATTATTATAAAATTCTTAACTCATTACAACCGTTTGATTCATATTACACGGTTAATAATAATAGAACCTATTAGAAACACAACCAATAAAATGAGATATACATATATATATATATATGTATATATATTTATTTGATCCACCAAAGTGAGTTGTAATATTAGTTCAACGAAAGTTTGTAACAATAATTTCAACAGGGGTGCTAATTAATAGTTGACATATAGATATCGCGCTCTCTCTCAATATATATATACATATATATATATATATGCATATACACATAGGCCCATATGATACTTTATTCTCAAGGGATTGGTATGGTAGACATTAGAGAACTGGGTAAAAGAATTTAAGACTACTCAAAACACCTAAGATTGAGCTTTCTATATGCAATGAGGATTCTTGATTAAGGTTTGTGTTAATGGTTTATATATACAAGTAATGGTTTATATATACGAGTTTACTTCTAATAACCATAGCTATAACCCTGTTGTGGTTAATTAGAGAACTTTAAATTTCTTAGCACTTAAATTTGCTTGCAGGAACGCCTTAGCAATCTTGAATATTGATTGAGTAGTTGAGAACTTCCATTCATGAGTTAATAAATTGCTGCAATCTGAATGGATGAAGAAAGCCTAAGCTAATATTATGCTTTAAGTATTGCCTATTTTGGTATCAACTTATGACAATAACTACAATTACGAATTGTACAAAACAAGGGGTCGAATTAGGCTTTCATTTGCTAAATTAATAAATTTGATTTTTTTTTTTTTTTTGTTTCGATAAATTGTATTGTATTTGAAACTCTTGTCAGTTGACTCTCTTCAAATAAATAAATGAATAAACTCTTCAAAATCTGTTCATAACACAGTAACACCCTGACCCCACCAGAGTACAATATTGGACCAAATTGCTCCTCATCTACCATAAAAAGATAAACCTACTCTACATAAATGCGTATGACATTAGTATATATGACAGACGGAAAAAAAAAAAAAAAAAAGGTAAGCTGTCCCGAAACTTTTTGTTTTTGGAAGTTTTTTGTCAAGAACTTGTTGTTCAAGAAGCAAATTTCTTTCTTTTGTAGGATTGTATTTGCCAAATATGGCATTGAGATGCCCCAAATGAGGATGGTGGGTTCTACATAGATGCATAATCTCGGGTGTCTTCGTTTTCTTAATTAGAATATATATATATATATATATATATATATATATATATTAATTCGGTGACGATAAACGTAAATGCCAAGTGAAGAAACTTTACCTATAAATAGGATACGCAAATAATACTTGTTTGAGACAAATAAAACAACTCATTATGCGTGTTGATTAAGCGCGCTAATAGAATCCAACAATTTATTGTAAAATTACTTAAGTATTATATGCATTGAATCACCTCAAGGGAAAAAAGGGAAAAAAAAAAAAAGAAAAGAAAAGAGAGAGAACTACATTGATACATACATATATATATATATTTATTTATATATTGGTGATATTATTTGTAGGGCACACATTTGATCCATTTAAATATTTTTTGTCAACACTCATCTCCTTAGTTGGTTTTTTTTTTTTTTAATGTAAAATGACACATAATATTCAATTAATCATATTTGTTGTTTTAAATATCAGGTAAAATTATTCCAAAAAAATATATCAGATAAAATTTAAAACCATGAGTTAAATAGAAAGACAATTTAAATGATTTAAGCTTTAAAATTACGACATGCGTGAAATTCAGTTCTCAACGTCATGAGTTCTGGATTACAGCTTTGATAAAAAAGGTAATGCCATTTGGCGATCAAAGAATTTGAAAATTCTAACATAAATTTCATCACACAAGTCAATTCATCGTGTTTTTAAAATAAATTACCATACTTTTTAGGACTGCCATTAGAAATTCATTTTTAGAAACCTTTTTAAAATAAATTACCAACTTTTTTTTAAATTAGGCAAATTACCCTTATTAATTGTAAAGTCAAAATGACAAAAGTAACATTTATTAATTATTAATCAGCTATAGTTTATTAATGATAAACTCGAGTTTATGATCACTAATAAACTCGTAAATAACAAACCCTAAAAAACTTAAACCCTCTAACTTTCTCTCTCTTCCCTCTCTCCTTTTTCTTTCATTGCATAGTATCTCCAGACATGTTTGACACCACATTATTTATCGAATTTATCACTAGTTTATCATTGATAAACTTGTAAATAACAAACGCTCAAAAAACCTCAAATCCTAACTTTCTCTCTTTTCTCTCACTGCACAACATCTCCAGATATTGTTGGCGTCACACAATTTATCGAGTTTATCAGTGATAAACTCAAATTTATCACTGATAAATCCGTAAATAACAAACCCTAAAAAAACCGAAAACTTAACTTTCTCTTTCTTCTCTCTCTCCCTCTTCTTTCACTACACAACATTTACAGACATTGTCAGCGTCACACTCTATCAAGTCCGCCACCTGGAGTGCAGTGAATATTATTTTGATTAATAATAATAAGCGTTATTTTTGTCAATTTGATTTTATAACTAATAAGGAAGAGTCATTTAACTAATTTTGAAAAACTATGGTCATTTATTTTAAAAAGGTTATTAAAAAGGCTATTAAAAAGGCCACCTAATATTGAAAAATACATATTTGATTGACACACGTAGTATGAGGAATGTGGCGAGTCAGATCTTCTAACTCTTTCTCAGATTGATTGGCTTTCCAGTTATTAATTGGTATTGTCGTTTACCTGGCTAAATTAATAGTAAGGGTGCAGTTATGGGATATCTAGACAGAGCCGAGCCAGCAAATAAGTCAGAGGAACGGGGTATATATTAAAATTCAAGTGAGTGATTTTACATATTATGAGATGGGATATGCATAAAAGTTTTAAGTTTCAGGGGAGAAATTACAAATTTCATCATATTTTAAATGAAAAATTACGGGGAAATAAAATTTCAGATAGAACGACGGCTTACCCTTTGTTGTATGTTGCAGGGATAACATTTGGATTACTCATGATTCATTGCTTTCGATTGGATAAAGGTATCATTTTGATACTTGAACTTTTAATTTAAAAAAATTAGTCCCTAAACTTGTATTTTTTTTTACCATTTTGGCTCCCCAACACTAAAATTGTAAGTGATACTTTTTTATAAAGGATGAACTTTGAATTTTTTAATGTGTGACTATTTATGAACAAATCATAGATAAGAATTTGAAAAATTTAAGACCCAATATTGAATATACATAAATACTTTTTTACCCAAGTTTTTGAATTCATATTTAAGAGAATACTATATTTCACCAATCTAAGAATACACGACACCACAATATTTGTCAAGTTAAAGTATACTCAACTTTATCTACCGATTGTTAACCTTTACTTCATACTTAACCCTTTAAAAGTATATCTCTGGTATATGAGCTCTTCATATACATGATCAAGGACTTTGAAGAACTATTGAATCCTTCGTGATGTTTGCATGCATATTTAAATATATATAATAATGGCGAACAATAAAAAATGTTATTTGTTAGCAAAATGAAATACTTTATTTCCCATAGTTTCATAGAAGAATCTAGAAGATATTTTTTAAGCACCAATCCCAACATCCTATTCTCAATTTTGCAAACAAGAAACTTTTAGTTCTCGGGAAAAAATTGAAAACAAGATTATGTCCTTAATTTCATATAAAAAATGAGAATAGTTTAAAATAAAAACACACTAGTATAAATGGAGTAGTTAGTCAAATTGTCGTCTTATCCACTGTCATAATATGCCTAAAACATACAACGACGGTTAAAAACTATCGTCTAATATGCACATGAAACCTTTGAGAGTCTAAGAAGACATATTAGACGATGGTTTTTTCTAAGACCATCGTTAAAAATGCCACATTTAATGATAGTATTTACAGAAACCATTGTTAAAAGTCTTTAAAAAAATTTAAAAAAATCCTTTTAACCAAATAATACTTCCTTACTTAAATAGCAATTTTTTCGAATACTATTCATAAATTAGATAAACATGATTCACATATCATCAATAACACAACCAATGATTTTTTAAGGAATTTATTGCAAATCCTTCTTCTCATTTATAATCAATATGTAATTTAAATACTATAAACAAAGTTTTTTCTACAAAATCTAACAAACAAAAATACTTCGAACATGGTACTAAACAACAACAAAAAATAAACGATTCTTAAAGTAAAGATGAAAGAATTAGGAGAAAAACATTGCAGCCAATATCACAGTGAGGACATAATTGACGGATAGCAAACATGGTGGCAAGAAACGACGAACCATGGGTATGGTCATGGTAGTCTTGTGGCAGCGGCAACAACAATGGTACGGGTTGAAGAAATCATGATTGTAGAAGAGATAAGGAATTTTGAGTTTTGAGAGGGTAGAGTTAGAGAGAGAGTTAGGAGATGAGAAAAATGAGAGGGTTTTTAGAAAGAGAATGGGGAAGTTGAGAGAAAAATATAAAGTTTGTAAGTGAGAGAGATAAAGGGATGGAATAAAATAGCTAGGAATTATAAAAGAAATAGGAAATTTTGAACATTTTTAGAAAATAAACAAGTGGGAAAAAGTGCGTCCATTTTTTTTAATAAATTTTTAGATATTAGATGGTGGTTTTTTGAAAAACCGTAGTCTATTATAGTAGTTTAGATAACGGTTTTTGAAAACCGTCATCAAATATGCACTTGTAGATTTTTGAAATACGAAAATCTCGGTGACTTTTTTAGACATTAGACGATAGTTTTGGTTAAACAGACATCTATTAGACATCATTTAATCTACAAATTGTTGTAGTTGCAAAAAAACAAGATTACCTAACATGTTTAGAAAAACATTGGTTTTCTATAAAAGAGAAAAAAAAATTGTTAAAAACTATTCAAAATAGTGTGTGAGTTACCAATATATGAAAGTTTCCCCATTTATTTAAGAGTGAGACTTTGGTACATTGTGTTAGGGTCAATTTGATATGATTCTCATATTTTAATATTTCTCTCTATTTGGTAGCAAAGTAACTAGCTTTGATTTTTTGTAAAACAAAAAATAGAGACTAAAGTTGGTGCAACTTTTAATATAGCCTTTTTTTAAAGAGAAAAGAAAATCCAAGGAACTCCCACCAATCTAATTTAACCATTCTTATCAAAATTTAATAAGAGTATATCCATAAAATACATTTTTAGTCCATAGATTAATTATAAGATGAAATTGAATACCAAAACTAATTCTAGAGAGATTAAAAAAAAAAGGAACTACTTATAACTTTATTTTAAAAATAAATTCTCAAAACAAAGATCAAGTTTTTCCTAATCATGTGGGATTGAAAAGAGAATGTCCCAACATCCAAGCCATTTTTAGTGAGGCCTACCCAGCAAAAAGAGAAAGAGAAGTTATGGTGGGGAATGCTTAAATTCTTCATGGGTGAAGAATATTTCTTAGGTTCATTGTATTCAAAATCTATGGTTTAAAATAATCTAATCTATAGAAACAAGGATGAGGACTACTACACTTGATTACACTTGTAACAACCCTACTTATATGGCCGTGAATTAACTACATAATCTTGAACTTAAACATATCTTAATGTAAAGTACTTAGATTTGCAGAATAATTTATTAAAACATTTTCTTTTTAGAACATTTCTTAATTTAAAGTAAAACTTTCTAGATCGTTTTTAAAATTAAATTTCATTATAAATTCTTATGTGAAATTTATGTATATTTGTTGCATTATCTGTTGCAAAATTTTAAATCTTAAAATTTTTTAGGCTAAGGTTGTATGACTAGAACCTTGATTTCTATGACGTACTTGCGTAATATCATTTAATCATTTATACATGCATAAATTATAAAAAATCATACTGTGGAATTATATTGCATTATCTATTCCCATCTCCACCATTCGTCCATCACTCATCATTGCCCATCAAGTGTTGCTGACAAGTCTCTTACCTTTAGCATTAACATAACTAAATGAGTTTTTACTCAGCAAGTGGGAACTTGTACTCATTAAACATATTTTAAAACATCTTATAAAAACATGCACGAACAATTTATGCTTGCTTATGGACATATTTTATGTTGTATATTAAGCCTTATCTTTTCATGCTAAATTGGTCCAGGTGTTCATACCAGTTGCATGGATTTTTCAAAAGGTTAGGTTTCATGAGGTCCCTAACAACAACGAGATCAACTGAACAAAATGCCTCCCCGTAGGTTGAGAGGTTGGTGCAATACCCATTATTGATATTGTATTATTTGTTTTACTTATCTTATTATGTGTATGAAGTATGACATGTTACTATATAATATCACACATAATATCATAAACATGCTAAATTGAAAGTGAGTACGCAATACAATTTAATACCGCATATCACAGATCGCTCATGACATAATTATAACATAACATGACATAACATGGCATAAACATAACAAATCATAGTCGCAACATAACTCAACATGACATATCATGACTTGACATAACCTGAAATGAAAAAACACTACACTAATCATACATTTTCATAATTTTCATAAATTATGTAAAAACACTTTAATTTGAAAATCATAGTTTTCATGTTGAGGTTGAGATTCCCACTCACCTAGTTTCTAGAAATAGAATCTGCTAACTTGTCACATTCTCATCCACTATTCTTAGATTATGTGTAAAAACACCTAGTCTGCAATGACCGAAAAAATCTAAAAATTAATAAATATAATAATTAAAGATTTTTCCATAACTGCGCCATTAAGTTCAAAGGAAAGTGTAAGTTTAGAACTAATAAGTTTATGTTTAGTAAGAATTACAAGAAACGTTCACTTGAGAGCATGAGAATCTAAGAAAATGATTGACTTTAGACAAGTTAATATAATTTTAACAGTCCAAACAAAATTTCTGTCCAATATCTAAGCATTTGATTAATTATGTTTTATAGAATTTGAGAATTTAAGTCAAAGATTTTCTCAAAAAACCCAAGAACTTAACATGAAAATTTAGCTTAAATTTCCACGATTCTATAGTTAGAATAAATTTTGTAATGTTCAATACCGATGAGAGTCACAAGGATATTGTTAGGAAACAGTTTGAGGCAGGAGACCTTTCATCTTAAAGTTAAAGATGAATATAGTTCATCAGCTAGGAACCTCAAATTTAATATATCAAAATTGCAAGTATGAGTACTACATTAAAGGTGTATAGATAAACACTTAGTTAAGCAAAGTTAGTAAGCTCGTATTTAATTTAAAGAGTATATTATCAGTGAAATTAAAAAATAACGTTACAAGCACTAAGAACTTAGTCCACATTAGTAAGGGCTGAGAAAATCCTAGAAGTAAATAAGATAATTTACATATTTAAGTCAAGAATTTTCTTGAATAATATCGTGTTTGATTTTTATGACTAAAGGAGTTATGGAATTAATATAAATAATGTAGAATTCTATAGTTAATTTTAAAGTTAACCATATTAACTTTCTTTAAATAATTCAATTGATAAATTCTTACCACAATTTAGAGCAGAAAAAATTTCAATCTCTAAATAACTTGAAATTTTAATTAAGAGAAATTTTTAAGTGCGGTATGATGTTAGCAGTATACCAAGAAATACTCCAATGCTCAATAAGTCCTTAATTTCTAATTAATTAAAAACAGAGTAACGCGAGTCGCAATTTTGGAAGAAAATGCTATGCGAACTCAGAAATTTACACTATCGCAAAACTATGTCGTTATTGAGTTTAGATGGAAAAAAAGTCAAGTCTAGATTTTTTAAAATCTAGAAATATTTTTTAAGACTTAAAACAATCAAAAATCAATACGCAATTAAAATATATCAATATCAGTTTACAATCTGATTAGTGTCAAACTATATTTGAAAAATGGGAAAAGACCTATCAGAAATTAAATTTTTTCATCAATTAAGTTAAATGTCCCCCAATAGTACAAAATTCATTTGTTTAATAAGAATCTTTAAGGATAAGCTTCAAGAATAATAGTTGACCTTGATTAAGCTTGATGTGAAATTTATCTTTAGTGCATTTATAAGACAAAATATCATCACCTCCCATTAGCAAAATAGCGTCATACTTAGGGGCAAAATTTTAATTCATCTAAGTTAATTAAGAACTTGATGAAACTTTAATTAGGTAGGATAATCAGATTTAGGTTGGTTCTATTTATAGTTGTACCATCAAAAAGACCACCTTTAGTCCCCATGTCCTCTTTATTTTCTCCCACATTTTCCTTTCAAAACTGTGTATGCCTAGAGGAAATCTTGAAGAAATTTTCTCCTCGAATCTTACCACCAAAACTGGTTCTAGCTCAAGGTCTTTCCAAGAAAATTTTCCTCTCTTTTCCACTCTCCACAACTGGGTCCAACACAAAGTTTTCCAAGAAAATTTTCTTCCTCTTTCTTCCTTCAAGATCCAATTTTTATCTAGCAAAACACAAAAAATGTCACCTTTATTTCCACCACAAGAACCCTAGCTAAAAGAATTAAAAGAAGAAGAAGAAGGTTGATGTAGAGGAGTTATCATCAAGGTATACTCCACATTTTTTGCTTTTTCATCTTCTCGGCAAAACAAGATTAGAATTTTATGTAGTATACTTTGTATTTTTAGTGTTTAAAACAAGAAGAAAGGAAGAAGTGGCTATCAAGAAAGTATATCCAACTGTAAAAGTTCTAAACTTTACTCCCTTAATCTCTTAGTTAATTCAAGTTTATATTTTTATGAGTTAGGTTTATGTTTTAATAAGAAAATGGTTTGTAATAATTTTTATTTATGTTGGTGGGTGTGGCTTTACATGTACTTTGATGCAATAAGTTAGGTTATGTATGTTAGTTTAGATATTTTACATGTTTGATGTTGTGGAATAATTTTCCACAAGCTTTGAATATGAAAAAAGAAGCCTTAGAGTCGGATTTTAATTTTTTTTTTATTACAGAACTTTTAGATTTTGATGTTTTAAACAAAACTTAGTGACTGTGAAAAACCGATTTTTGACTCTAAGATAGGGTTCAGGCAGTTTTTCAAAATTACCTGTGGCTGCCAAAACAATTTTTGGTTGATGTCCAAAACTGCCTTCAATAGGCAGCCACTATTTCTAGCCATTTGGAGCCTGAATTACAATTTTTGCTAAACGTGAAAGTCTTAGTTTTCAGTGAATCGGACAACTTTCGTGAAGAAACTTTTTTCAAAATCTGCCTCTAAAATATAGCTATGTATAGTTTTCCAAAACTATCTAAAAACTATATTTGTGAGCTGTAATGGTTATTTTCAGAGTTTCAAGCCGTTTTTAGATTGAACTGTAATTTTTGTTAAACATGGAACTTTTAGTTTTTGATGAAAAATCTATTTCTAAGATAAACTTTAATTTGGATTAGTAAAAACTGTCAAAACTTTTTAATCGATCAAATTTGCAAAAAAATAACCAAAAAATGACTATGTTAAAGACAATGGACTAGATTTTAAATGAGCATGGAAGTTTAAATCCTGTATTTAGAACAAGTAACTTCCATGAAGAAAAACATTAAAAGAAAAGCTGTCTAGAACATAGAATTTTTACGGTAACTTTTAAAACTAACCGAAAAAGTACTTCCCAGTACTATTTTTGTAAATAAATGATCGCGTAGCTAAAAAAATCTAGTATTAAACAAACAAAGAAATTATGGCATTCACGACAAACTATATGAACCTTAGATTTAGTGTTTTATCAATTTCAAACAATATTTTAAAGTGTGATTTTGATACAAAACTTTGAGTTAAATAGATATGGATAAAGCGTGACCTTGTGTCACAAAACTTTAACAGTTTTTATGTGAACATTAAAACAGCTATTGTGAAAACCCGTTATGCTAGATTTTTAGTATTACAACGTTAGAGATGGGTTCAACACTTGTCTTAGTCCAAGAAGCCACTTGGGTTATAGTTTTAATGATACGATGTATAGAACGTCTTAGGTTTGTTTTTGGGCTAAATAGGCTTTGAACCAATTACGAGACTATTAAATTAACTAAGATAATGGTTAATTAGAACTCAGTTTAAGAACCTTGAATTAAAAAGAAGTTTAATTTAATTAATTGAGGTTATATAGACTTAGTAACGATAAGATAATTAATTAATTATTTTGAGTTAATTAATTATCAATCTTAATACGTATTAAAGGCAATTGAGGAAAATTAAATATTACGAGGATTTAATTAAATAATTAATCCTTGAAATAGAAATAACGATTTTTATGATTATTTGATAAAAGGAAATATGATCTAATATAATGATCAAAATTTTGCTATTATGCTAAAATTTAATAGCACAATTTTTTGGTGTCGTGGTGTTTGCCCCAGAATGTTTTTTTTCTTAAACGGCGGACATATAGAGTATAGAAAGATTGTCATATCCATAGGGAGGTTGCAAAAAAAAAAACCCAAAAAAGACTATATTAAAGGCAATAGACTGGATTTTAAATGAGCATGGAAGCTTAAATTATGTATTTACAACAATTAACTTCCATGCCAAAAAAAAAACTTTTAAAAAAAGCTATCTAGAACGTAGAATTTTTACGGTGACTTTTAAAACGAACCGAAAAAGTATCTCTCGATAATAGTTTCATAAATAAATGATTAGGTAGCAACAGAATTCCAGTTTTTGACAAACAAAGAAATTATGGCATTTATGATAAACTATATAAACCTTAGATTTAGATTTTATCAATTTCGAAGAACATTTTAAAGTGCAATTTTGATACAAAACTTTGAGCCAAATGGATATAGTTAATGCGCGACCTTGTGTCATAAAACTTTAACAATTTTTAAGTAAACATTAAAACGGCTATTGTAAAAACCCGATAGACTAGATTTTTAGTATCACAACGCTATATACGAGCCCAACACCCACCTTAGTCCAAGAAGCCACTTGACTCATAGTTTTAACGATACAACATATAGAGCGTCGTAGTTCTTTGTTTTTTTTTTTTTGGTTTAATGTACTTTGAACCAATTATGAGCACACTAAATTAACTAAGACAATGGTTAATTAGAACTCAATTCAAGAACCTTGAATTAAGGAGAACTTTAATTTAGTTAATTAAGATCATATAGACATATTAATGATAAGATAATTAATTAATTATTTATTTTGAATTAATTAATTACCAATTTTAATACGAATCAAAAGCAATTAAGGAAAATTAAATATTGTGGGGACTTAATTAAATAATTAATCATTGTAATGGAAATAACGATTTTTATAATCTTTTGATAAAAGGAAATACGATCTAATATAATAATCAAAATTTTTACAATCATGCTTAAATTTAATATCATAAAATAAAATTATTTTTACACACTCTTAATGGGTATTTTACATAGAATTGTTTCCGATAGAGGGTAAGAACGTCAGAGCTTGTAGAGAAACCTACTACAAGAAAATAGGTAAGTAGAAATCTCACCCACAATATGAATAGTTTTTAAATAAAAATGTTTTTACCTGATTTTTAAAATTATGAATCGTGTGTTTAGTCTAATGCCTTACCATATTCTGTTAAGTCACATTTACTTAGTTAAGATATGTTATGTTTGTATCTTGGTAGGTCATGTATGTTATGTGATGTATGTTGTGTTAAAATATACCATTTACTCACTTTTAGTTAAGCATGTTTTCAATTTGGTATATGGTGATATGTTATAACATATCATACTACATATACATAATAAGACAAGTAAAACTAATAAGATATATTAAGGGTGCCATACTTACCTCTCGATCTATAGTGAGACTTCAATTTAGTTTAATATAGTCTATGATCTGGATGTTGTTGGGACCTCACGAACCCTAACTTTCAGAAGATCGCACGCAACCGATACGATCACTCGGGCCCAATCAGTAAAATAAGATAAGACTTAAATAATTAAGCATACAACAAGTCAATAAGCAAGCAAAAAAAAAAATTGTTCATTCATATCTTATTGAATGATTTTAAATTTTGTTTTGCAAATTTGACTTCCTAATTGTTGAGCGAAAGCTCATTTAAATATGTTCATGCTATAGGTCAACAAGCAAGGTAAAAAATGTTCATGCATATCTTATTGAATGATTTTAAGTTTTGTTTTGCAAATTTAACTTCCTAATTGCTAAACGAAAGCTCATTTAAATATGTTCATGCTATAGATAAGGAACTTGTTAGCAACACTTGATGGCAGTAGCAAGCTAAATGGTGGAAGTGAGAATAGATATAGGTCATACAAAATGTATTTTTTTTGTAATATATTTTCTTTCATAAATTATGTACGTATGAATAATTAAGTAGTATTACACAAGTATGCTCTAGAGACTGAGTTTATAGTCATTCAACCTTAGTTTAGAAAGGGTTTAAGACTTTTAAATATGTATATATCTATAAATGTTGCGAAATAAAATGCAACAAATATATAAAGACTCTCTAATAAGAAATTATAGTAATATTTATTTTTAGAAATGTTTTTAAAGTATTATTTTAATTTAAGAAAGGTATTCAAAGAATAGTTTTCAAGAAATTAGTATGCTAATTTTAAAAAGATTAAGTTTTACCAAGTTATTAAAATGTTATTTTTTAAAAAAATAAGCATCAACAAATTGTTTTACGTTTTAAATTTAATCAAAATTTATGTTTTAAAAATTTATTCCATAAATCTAAGTACCTTATGTTAAAATATGTTTAAGCATTAAAATTTTGCAGTTAAGTAATGGTCACGTAAGTTGGGTCATTACATGGTGAGAGTATGAGCTTAACTTGTTTTATGTTAGTTAGTTTAGAATATTGTAAAAAGGAAATTAAATCCTTTCATAAGAATTTCCTCTTATAATAGGATTAACTGACCACTTGGATAGTTAAAAATATTAATTAAATTTAAATCCTTATAACTTAGAATTCTCATCTAAATTATTTTCTTTAATTGTCTTAATTGGTCGTCCTAGCAATTGATAATTAATTAATTAACTTTAACTTTGTAATTAATTAATTATCTTCTTCTTATAACTAGGTTTAATTATTTTCCAATACCACTTATGTTGGGTACATATTTATACAAAAAGTCTATTTAAATATGAATAGTATTATTGGACCTATAAGCCCATATGTGAATACTATTCATTCCAGTGTGCCCAATATGACCCACTAACTAACTGAATTTTAATCCAAGAATTGGCTTCTAAACTTATATGGGTGTTGGACTTGTAATTGTCATTGTAATATTGCAATCAATATCTTGGGTTTCCACAATTCCTGTTTTGAAATCCATTTGAAAATTCGTTGAGGTTTGTTAGGAAAATCAATACTTTGTCTATAAGAAATTTTGTGTCAAAAATCATATCTTAAAATAGATTTCGAATTTAATAAGGCTGTGAATTGTAGATGCGTATAGTTTTTTGAGTGATACAATTCCTCTATTAGCCATAAATTGTAATTCTATCACTAAACAAGAGTTTTGTTTTAAAATTGATACCGAAATGTATTTTTCCGTTAGTTTTAAAAGAAAGATAGTTTGCATTAAAGTTTTCTTCATGAAAATCCCTCATTTTAAAGAGGTCTAGAACTTTCACGTTTTTTCTAAATTCTATTTTCTACCTTTAACATATCTATGTGTTGTGGTTTTCGTAAATTTTACTATGTTAACAGTTTTCTATAAACGTTTGGATAGTTTTTATAAAACTATTTTCAAGTCCATTTTAGAGGTAGAATTTTCAAAAAAAAATTCACAAAAGTTCTTCATCTTGTTGATATCTGACATTTTCATGTTTTACAAAAATTATGATTCGGACTTTTAGGATATCGTTTTCCCCAAAAAGTTAAACTGCACTATAGGTATGGCAATACTCGTGAAACACATAACGGAAATAATTTTAGAAACAATCAGAGACTGCATTGTAGTTGCTGCAACAACCTTGGAAAACAACAGCCTGAGTAGTTCAACTTTTGAAATAAAAAATTGAGCAATTGTGAGATAAAAACGAAATCTGTATTGTAAGTGTTAAACATAATATTGCAACACCTCCTAAAATATTGAGTAAAGCAGTTTTAGAAAAAATCCCAAAACACTGTCTTAGAGTCGAAATTTCGGTTTATGACATTTCATGTAGAGTTGTTCAAATTGTTGAAATCTATGAGTCTCATGTTGAACAAAATTCGAGAATTAGCCTGGCTCATTTTCTAACTAAAGAGTGGGGTGAATTGACTTTCTAGACCACCCACTTCTAAACTTATACATCCACGCTCTAAAACATAACCATACATCAACCAACATATCATAACCATATAACACTATTATAAATACACTCTTAGACCCATATTACATGCCTTAATATCAAATAAATAATAAACTAATGAAAGCTTAAGAAATAAAAAGATCAAAGGTTAGGAATTTATACCCTTAGTGCTTGTTGTTCTTCTAGATCTTCCTCCACATTTTTTCTTCTTGATTTTGTGTACTTTGTTGCAAGTGTAAAAAGAGGAAAATTTTGTGAGGATGGGAGGAGAAAAGACCATGGCATTTCTAGAGAGAATAAGGAAGGAAAACTTTTTTTTTTTTTGGAGCAAAAATAGATTTTTGAAAACATAAGGTACTTATAGAGGCTTAATGCTAATTGGACTTAACTTTTTAACCTTAATTTTCTTAACTTCTAAATAAGTTTGAAAGAGCTAAAAGATAGCTTAAGTCTTTCCTTAAAGTGGTGCCCAAAGTGAGTGCATTTAGAGGGAAAATAGCTCCATCAATTGGTCACCTTTTAGACCTAGCCTTCTCACTATTCACAAAGTCTTTTCTTGTCTCTTTGCTACCATACTTTACCCATAAGAATCTCTTAATTTAGGGAAGCAGATAAAATCTTGACTAGCTGAGAAATCTAGCTAGTTGATAGGAGATTTTCAATTCTTGTCCTTTAACTTTGCGTATCACAGTCCTAGACTAACTTTTGAATTTATTGGTAATGAGGTAATTTATAAATTACATACTAAAGCTAGACTATTGTGGATCTTGAAACTATTTCTAGGCTAAATAAAACCTTAACTCCTGCACCTGTCTTGGAATTGACGTAGTTTTTAACAATTCCTAGTTTTGAATAGCATTTAATCGAAAATGCTATTCACATAACTTTGTTTACTAGGTAATTAAGGACATTTTGTATCTTATAATGTTTCCCTAAACACTGCTAACACCATATTGTAATTGAAATTCTTCTACAATGAATTTTCAAGTTAATTTATAGTTAATTTTTCTTCACCTTAGATTGTTATAAAATAAATTATTTTACTTGAATGAGCCATGCAATCTAGCTTTAATATTTATTATAGAATATTGGATTTTATTTCATAATTCAACAAATTGTAAAATTGTAAAACTTGACTTGAGATTTTTCAAGAAGATCTCCAACTTTAGTATTTAAATTTCAATATTAATTTTTTGGGTTTTCTTGGGCATCATCAGGTCTGTCCAAGTTTGGTAACTTGTAATGCCAATTTCTTGATGTTTACTATCTGGAAACCCTTTATACTGAGTGAGAGGTACTTAGTGTCATTTAATTGCGCTAAAGCGTCAATCTGTACACTACAAATGCAGTACCATACTTAAAATTTTCAATGGTTGAAGCTCAGGTCCTTTATCAATAAAACTCTCGTCATCTCAATTGAGATAAAAGTTTTATAATCTTGAACTGAATTCTCTAAGATAGAAACAATCGAGTGCTTGATTATCAAACCGAAATTCTAATTGGTCCTTTAAGTTTATATTGACTTGTCTTAAGTCAACATTTTTCTTAAACTTCTGCAGCCTTTTTTACTCGTTCAACTTAGTGTCTATTATCTTGGTTTACCACTAAGCTTTCTAGCTAAAAGTTCATGGTTATTACTAAACTGGTTCAATATGCATAGAATGACTGGGCATGTCATGCTTTTATAACTTCTATTTTACTTTTATCGTTTTTAAATAAGTTTTAGGATTAATTTTATAATTTTCCTTGAACTATATATTCTAGTTCAACATAGCTCCTAAACTAGGTATCCTAATTCAAAATTCCAAATCTATTTATAGTACTAACAAACATAAGAGAAATTGTACAATATTTTATCAATCATTTAGTAAATAATGTCAAGTGTTTTCAAATATGAACTAAATAGTATTTTGATTTTAAAAGCAGAGGTATCGCAGCTTCATTCATCGCCACTGTCTGAGGTAATCTGTGGCGGTGGTCGGCGGCAATGCACGGTGGACAGAGATTGCTAGATTTGTGGAACGTGGATCGCAAGCTTCTATTGTCTTCATGTCTGGCCGATTTTCATCAAATGGTCGTCGTAGTTTGGTAGATTGCTAGTGTATGAGCACAAGAGAGCGGTCGGTGCCGAAAGACCTGTGGAGAATGGCAACAGCGTGGGGACGGTGGCATGTGACAGAGGGCGGCGTTTAAAGGCACAAATTTGTTTTTTGTTTTTTTTTTTTCTTTTTTTTTCTTTTCCTTTTGTTTTGGGTGGTTTTGTTATTGAAATTTTTTACAGCTGTGACACCACCATTAAATTTACAATAAATTACGTTATTTTCCAGCTGCTGGCAACATCGTTGGTGCCTGTAATGTCTAATGACCTTGTCAATGAATCTTTGAATTTACATAGAAATATAATATTCTTTGTAAATATAGTATTTTTCAACCATTAATGATTTCGTCGGTGCCAATAATGTCCGATGACTTTGCTGGTTAATTTTTGTATTTATATGAAAATAATGTATGTCCATGTAAATATAGTATTTACATATTAATACGGTAATTACTAAGTTCGACAAGGTTGCCAGTAAATTATTTTATTTTCATACAACTATAGTATTTACTTGTTAATACAATATTTCTCGGCCACTAAAGACATCACTGATGCCATGATGTCCGACAATGTTTCTGGTAAATTTTTATATTTACATGAAAATATAGTATTTTTCAAGTCTGGTGAGGTTGCTCATAAAGTTTTGTATTTATATAAAAATAAAGTATTTACATGTTAATACAATATCTTCAGCCACCATCGACGTCATTGGTACCGGTGAGGGAGAAGGATGAGATATGGAGAGAAGAAAGAGATAAGGGTATTTTGGGTCTTTTGCTTTCAATTTCTCACAATGTAAATCTCAATTTTTCATGATATGCTATTTACTTCACATTTGGAAAATATATGACATTATTTACTAATTCTTAGCCTAAAAATGCTATTTGGCTCTTTTTCCCCTAACATAATAATGACGTCTCACTACTTATAATTATATAAATGCCTCCCAAATTATTTTTTATGCCACTTGGTCTCTCGAACTATTGATTCCTTATCAACTAGCTTTCTGATTTAAAAAAAAATTTGAGAGCAAACTGACACAAAATTAATTATTCAAGGATATTTTAATAGTCT
Organism: Artocarpus heterophyllus; assembly: GCA_025403435.1. NCBI lineage: Eukaryota > Viridiplantae > Streptophyta > Magnoliopsida > Rosales > Moraceae > Artocarpus > Artocarpus heterophyllus. The sequence goes on from CM046346.1 coordinate 24,552,116, forward strand.
AGGGGTTAGTTGTAATGACTTTACATAATTGAGGAGGTAAATTTTCAAAATTCAAGGGGACATTTAACTAGGGACTGTTAATGTGTTTGGAAAATGTTGTTTGAATTAAAACTTTTAGTTCAAACACTGTAGCATGTGAAATTTTATACCGTAGCTCATTTTTTTTTCTAATATTGTAGCATGAGAGAGCTTTGACATTGTCACAACTAAAAATTTTAGTTGAAACTAAAAATTTCAAATACCTAATAGTTTAGAGATTTTTATAAAATTAATTCCAAGTTTTATTTTAGTTTCGAATGTCTCGCAAGTCTCTGCCCTCATCTACGCCCGGATGCATATTTTGAGCTCTCTAATTTGTTGTTTCGAGGGAGTGGAGCGATGAGGTTCTCTCTGTAACCTATCTATTCGTGTTTATATTTACGTGGTAATCAGAGTACACTGCCTGGTCATCTTAAAAGATTGTTATCATTGTTACACTACTAGTCGTTTTGTGAGAGAGCATTCTTGGCAACCTCAAGAGTAATTCAAAATAAAAATGAATTCTTTATAGAGTGTTTGGAGGATTGGTTGACCCAATGGGCTCTAGCTTAAGAGCTTAAAACTCTTACATGCTACAACGTATCGCAAAAATAGACTACAATGTAAAACTCTCATATGCTTTAATGTTTTAAACCAATTAGTTCAAATCAATGCTCCCAAACACCCTATCACATGCCTCTTGATTTAACCAAAACTGAGCTCTTACATGTCTTTTACAAAAGTGCAGAGAAAACGTTATAGGAGATCTTTGTTTTTCAGTCATCATATTTACACATAAATTATTTGTTTTGCATGCTTTTTTAATTTGATGCAATTTTAATCCAATCTAAGGGTAAAAAGGGTACACTACCAGCATAACCCTACCTTAGAAGGACCCAACGTTATACCATGGCCCCTTTTGCTTCTAATTTTCTTTAAATGACGACCAATTTTTGAAGACGCAGACAATTCAAAAGCAAGCGCAAGCGCAAGCGCACATAGTGCGAACAATTAGAAATCTCGTTAATTCTTTCAAAAAAAAAAAAGAAGAAAAATAAGAGGAAGAGTTGGAAGAAAACTCTATTTAGCTAATTACGTCTGTTCACAACATCTTGTTCTGTTCTAACTTGAATCATTTTATTAGGATTAATAAAATGATTTAAGTTAGAACAGAACAAATCAACCCTGCCGAGTCAAGGAAGAGCAAGGAATTCGGCTTCTATAGTCGAACCCCTCTAACGGCAATTTCGAATTTATGGTATTGATTTTTGTTGACGTTAAGCAAAAGATAAAAAATTTACTGGTAAATTGCCCCAGTCACTACACCATATATCAAGCAAAATGCCGCTAAATGATTTCAAACTGCAGAGAATGTACAGATCTATGTTCTCAAAATTTTCTTTACAAGATTTTGTTTCGGCAACATAGCTTCAGTTTAAAAGTTCCATGACAATACCATTATACATAAAATATAACTTTGATTATTATCTATTAAAAAAAACAATGATTATCAATGTCAGGCAATATGACAGGAGTAGATATTTTAGACAATAACAAGCACATGGACTATGGTTATTCCCTCCAGCACTTTAAAATAGTTTCAAATAATTTCCATCCTCTCTTTTTTAGTATTTCTCAATACTAACAATTCCTAGAACAGACAAATATCAATGGATGATAACACCAACACAAGGGGATAGCTAACAGTATAAAACTGTAATTAAGAACCTGCTACAAAATCATTATAACTTATAAATACTGTATCGACAACAAGATGTACTTAACCAAAACAGGGCACCAACGTCCAAGCAAAATGACCAAATTCATCAATGTAGAGATCTCAAAAAGCATAACGCCATAATTTAAACAGAAGTTTCTTCAACCTCGCACCAAAAAGACGCAAAACCAAGAACCTGAGCTTTCCTCACAAAGCAGTAGCTACATTTGTGACAACCTAATATGCTCAACAAAATTTCCAAACAACAGCAACAGCATCAACAAATTAGTAAATCAGCGGCCACGGACTGCCCTCTGTGTTCTCCTACGCTCGTAATCAGCATCATCTGTCGGTAACTCATGTCGACAAACAGGGCAAGTATTCCTAATTCCCAGCCATGGCACGATGCAGTCGCCGTGATAACGATGCGAACACGGAAGCTGCTTTGCTTTCTCTCCAACACGAAGCTCATCTTTACAGACAGCACAAAGTGCATTGTTGTTTTCCACATCCTCTTGGGTCAAAACAACGGAAGGCAGATTCTCAACGACGGTTTTCGATGCAGGAGGCCGACCCATCATGTCAGCCTCGTTCTCTGCAAACTGCCCAAACAACATTTCATATTCCGCCGGATAAATGTAATCATGCTCACTAAGATAAGGCTCAGCTTCTGAGTTTGCATCGAAATTATTGTTGTTAAACAGAACTTCCCAGTCCAAATTCCCAAAACCTCCTTCTCTTTCCACACTCACTTCTTCATCCTCCTCTTCACGATTAAATAAACGAGAGACAGAGACAGAAACAGAACCTTCGTTTTCGACTTCCATGGACGACAATGTGCTCAGAATCTCTCCCTCATCAGCACGACCGTCCACTTCTTCCCACCCAAAATCCTCCATTGTTTCTCTATGATCCTCCAATTGAAGCGAATCCCAGCAAAGACGAATGCTTGTATTGTCATCATTATCATTGTCGCGCTCGTTTGCATGGTCCAAACCATAAGCATCCTCAGAATTCAAATCAATACCGATAATTCTTTCTTCATCATCCGAATCAGAACCAAACCCTGCGAGCCTAATGCAATTCACCAAGGTCGTGGCTTCGCCGGATTCTGAACCAGAAACCCTCCTCGCAACGAAAAAGTCATCTTCACCATCAATATCCACAGAATGCCGCTCGATCCCAAAATCCAACGCTAACCCTAAATCGAGGTCGACGCCATCGCAATCGCAATTACCCTCGATCACGCCAAAACTTGAATCTCCAAGCGCCTCAGAGACCAAATCGCTCCGACCGCCCATGACTTGGGACTGCTCGACGCGTTGCTGGAACAGATCCATCACGAAATTCACCTGGTTCTCGCGGTCCTCCAAGATGTCGGCGTTCGCGGCCAAGCCGAGCTCCGAAACGACGTCATCGCCGAGGGACAGAGCGTGAATGGCGGAGGAAGCGTGATGGGAGAAGAGACCGTCGCCTTCGTCATCGTCGCCGTCGACGGCGGAGATCTGCGCGTGAAGATTGAAATCCAACGATGGGAACTCCAGATCGGAGGCGTAGAGGTCGAAATCAGGGTGGGAGGAACAGTAAGGAACGGAGTGGTCAAGGGACAGGGTTTGATGAGGTTCGTCATCTAGGTCGTGGAGGCAAAGGAAGGTGACTTCCGCCATCGTTGATTTTGCTTCGACCTCTGGCTTTCGCGGTGCATTCGGGTTATTATTATAAGGGAAGTGGTGAGATTGAAATGACTGAAATGCCCTTCATTGATTTTTTTTTTTTTTTGGTGCCGTTTGGAAAGAGGGGGCTAAGGTGATTTCTTGGCAAAAGCTCCTACGGGAAGAGGGACCTGCCATTTTGCGCCTTCCTCGTTGTAGAAAATAGTTAAATGTGAAATAGAATCTAGGAAAAACAATGAGGACCGAAAAGGAACAGAAATGAAAATGAAAGGAGAAATTTACCAGACTTTTAGGGAGATTTTATCGTATGAAAATAGACAAGTGGTATCGTACCTAAACCTTAGATGAAATTTTGGTACAACTCTAAACTCTCTAAATTCAACTAATTGTTGTTGTCACTAGGTGTTTGAAAAACTTGATTTAAACCAATAATTTGAATTCAAAAAGTGTAAAGCTTTAACATATTATAGAACAATGTAAAAGTAAGTCACGGTATAAAACTCTCACAGTGTTGTGACCTAAGGATGCCTAAATTTTTTTGAAGAATTATGCTTAAACTTTATTTTTCATCTAAATACCAAAAACTCCATATAAATCAAAATACGTAGAAAACATCTTATCACTCTAACTATGTTAACGTTCATGCAAATGATCAAAATATTTGATAACTGTGATTTGAACCATTTTTTGTGGTTTCAACCACTTTTTTTCTTTTGAGGAAAATAAAACTTCATTTAACTAAACAAATAATACAAACAAAGTTTTACACAGTCGCCCATTAGATACCAAAAATCCTAGATACTGACTGGATCTACCAATAAGAATAATTGAAACACAGGAACAAAAGCCGATGTCGAGACCTTGCTCGACGCTTATAATAGAGCTCATCATCAACTTATTATAAGAAACCACAACTGTTAATGGTTGAAACTAATCAACCGAAATCATATCTACCCAAATGAGGGTACAAACAACCCAGCATAAATACAAATCTAGCCACCAGAGACCACACACAATGCTATTAATCAACACGTATACAATACAAACCAAAACAGAGGTAAGGAAAATACCTCCTTTATTCCATACTAAACATAAAAACAAAACCAGAACATAAATGAAAGTAAAAACATGGAGGTAACACCCTGACAAAGAGTAGTCCACTATCGTCGTCGTTTCTTCCACTTCTGACTATTTGTGAATTGGCCCGGCCTCCCTAACCAACAACCAGCCCTTTCAGTCCCAATCTTAAAACCGGTGCAACAAGGGCGGTTACCTTTGAGAGCTTGCCATCTCTAGTTCCAGACTGCCGTTTTCCTCCATCTTTGGCCCCCACCAGAACCAAGCTGCCACCGTCTTTCCCTTCCTTCTACCATGATGTATGTTTCCTTCCGCCTTATTCCCCTCAGCCACCGCCAGATCCAGCAGCTCATGGCCCTCCTTGAACTTGTCTGCCTTGGGCATCGTCGCTACCAGCCACAAAAGCCTCACATAATTTCGCCGGCACAAGAACCGCAAGCTTCCAAACTACCTCACCCCGGCAATTAGCCACCTCCTTCTATTCTAGCTTACCTCTTCTTCCAACCAGGATGTAAACGACCTTCCCCTTTCGTGGGCCCAAGTCCTAATAGCCAATCCAAAGGCAGTGCCAGGCTTCGGAGCCAAAAGGAGAGGGGGTAGCACAGACCCAATCACAGAGAACCATAGCAGAGCACTAACATAACATTATTATTACCAAATTTTTCTTTTGGTTCCAACCACTTTTGTCATAGTGTTTTCCCTTGTAAAATTAAAAAAACGTGTGAATATAAAACAAATAACCAATATACGGTATTTTTTTTTTATCATAAAGAAACTTTTTTTTTTTGGCTGAACGTAAACTTCGTTAAGGAAAAATATCCAAACAAATTGGCAAAGCCAAGTACAAGAAAACAAGCCAATGTATTATAAATACAAAGTATTATCTTTTTGTTTTTAAGACATGCATGTTATAATCTGTTGGAATTAAAACATGAAACGCAGCAGAAGGAACGGATCGTTGACAAACAAAAATTTTCTGAAAACTTTGTTCATCAGGAATATATATATAATTTTAATTACAGAAAGCTTTAGGAATTTTTACTAACCTTTTGAAGACTATCAGGGTATCCTAGCTTTCCTCTTTGACACCACGATCTTCCAAACCAGGCCTCCACACCAATGGAAAGACGAGTGGGCGTCAAACTACAAGAATGATTTTCCTCACACTTTTCTGAATCTGCTATGTACTCAACACATGAGATAGCAGACCTTTTTCTTTAGAGAAGAACTCTCAGTTTTTCTCTCTAAAAATTATGTGAATTAAAATTACTGAGATAACTGTTATCTCTCTCTTTTTATAACTGAGCCATTAGTAATTTTATTTTCCCTTTTCTTTTCCTTTCCTTTTTCTTCTTTTCTTTTTCGTTTGTTTCCCCGAATCCTTATCCTGTTTCACACACATATGCATATGTATATATAAAGTTACGGTGAAGAAAAGAAGAAACTTGCCATTTTTTTTTTTTTGATTTCTTTTTGACCGAATCACATTCGGTCATATATATATATTTTTTTGTGTGTGTGTGTGTGTGGAAAGCGTGAAACAGTTTCACGTCTTTCCTTTTTTTTTTTTGTTATAATATTATATTAATATATATATATATATATATTAATATATTATAAAATCTTATATATATATATAAAAAGATTTGGTTCAAAACCATATATATATATAAATCTCAATTCAAAAATAAATCACATTTATTTAAGAATAGATTTTAACAATAATCAATTAATTAACTAATGCTCAGTTAAATGTGATAACATTTATCACATTACATTATGTGTCACAGAGAACATTTTTCTGTGTCACGTTAATAATTCAAGTGTGAAAAATTAATTCAGAATTCAAAAATTCTAAATTAAACATGTATGATTCATTCTATGCAAAATCCAATATAGTGTTACAGAGGTGGTATTGGGGACCTATGGACCTATAACCCAAGCTCCAATAAATTTGACATTTAATAAAACTCTTTAATTAATGTGCCAAATTTATTAGTTTCAGTGTTACTCCACTAAAACCCTGAAACTGAACTCTTGAGATTACAGTGAAATTACTCAAAGAAAATTAGCGAGTAGTCCATTAATATAATCATTAAATATAAGCCAGTCCTCCATAAATAGTTCCTAACAAAAGCTAGGTTCAATTTTCGTTCACCTCTCTTATTATATCTTTATCCTTGAGTTCCAATAATTCTCTAATGAACAGTTAATTCATAATCTTATTATGAACGAGCGCTCTATTGTTCAAACCTCGAATTATCACTCAAGAGAACTATTTTTCTAACTTCTATAAGGAATGAATAGATTCCATATCTGTATAATATTATTCCCAGCCATTTATTACATTATGTTTCCAAGATGCTAAGTTATGATATGTGCTTAGAAAAATCTTACCAAGAAAGTTAAAAAACATAATGTCATAAATAGGAGTTTAATAAATACTCAGGATTAAGACTGTCAAATATATGATCATCATAGTAATAAATTTGAATACTCTATTTGTAAGACTGCTCTTTTGAAAGATAAACTCCATGACGTGTAGGCAAATTACCTTTCTTGGAGTTTTGCATCGAAAATTTGATAAGCACCTTATCGATATACGATGCCTGAGACAGCGCCAACAGTTTGTTCTTGCGATCTCTTATGAGTTGGATTCCAAGAACATAACTTGGTTCTCCTAAATCTTTCATTTGGAAATTGCTGGCGAGCCATTTCTTTACATCAGATAATACGCCTACATCATTCCCAATGAGTAGGATATCATCTACATAAAGAACCAAGAAGACCACCTTCTTATCTTTGATGAACTTGTAAACACAAGGTTCATCAATATTTTGATCGAAACCATAAGATTTGATCGCTTCATCAAATCTCAAGTTCTAAGATCTTGAAGCTTGCTTGAGTCCATAGATGGACCTCTGCAACTTGCAAACTTTTTGCTCTTGACCTTTAACTACAAACCCTTCTGGTTGCACCATATAGATGCTTTCCTCAAGATAGCCATTCAAAAAGGCAGTCTTGACATCCATTTTCCATATCTCATAATCAAGACAAGCAGCAATGGATAAAAGAATCCGAATGGATTTAAGCATAGCTACAGGCGAGAAAGTTTCTTCATAGTCAACTCCCTCCTTTTGGGTATAACCCTTTGCCACAAGCCTAGCTTTGAAAGTCTCAACTTTTCTATCCACTCCTCTTTTCTTCTTATAAATCCATTTGCACCCTATGAGTTTTATCCCTTCAGGTGGGTCTACAAGATCCCAAACTGAATTGGAGTACATGGACTCCATTTCACGGTTCATAGCCTCCAGCCATTTTTCCTTCTCAGAAACTTCCATTGCATCACGATATGTCAATGGATCATCTTCACCATTATCAGAGATAGCAACATTTGCTTCTCCAAGTTCCCTGTAGCGAGCAGGTTGTCTCACAACCCGCCCACTACGTCGAGGTGGTATGACATTCTGATAGGAAGATGTGGCCTTCTCATTTTGTCCTTCTACAACAGTTGTCGGTTGTGGTCTGATCTGATCAGAAAGTAACTCTTCAAGTACAATTTTGCTACGAGGTTTATAGTTTGTCATATAATCATTCTCGAGAAAAGTGGCATTTGTCGATACAAATACTTTTTTATCCTGTGGACTATAAAACAAACCTCCCCTCGTTCCCTTTGGGTATCCCACAAAAAAGCATACTTCAGAACGTGGTTCCAACTTTCCAGTCTTACCTTTCAGCACATGTGCTGGACACCCCCATACACGGATATGTCGCATACTAGGTTTGCGACCATTCCATAACTCTAAAGGTGTTTTTGAAATAGACTTAGATGGAACTATGTTTAGAAGATATACCGCAGTTTGTAGTGCATATCCCCAAAATGAAGTGGGTAATGATGAGTAGCTAAGCATGGTTCTCACCATATTAAGCAACGTTCTATTTCTTCTCTCTGCAACACCATTTTGTTGTGGTGTTCCAGGTGCGGTGAGTTATGATAGAATACCATGTTCTATCATATAATCCTTGAATTCAGTATCAAGGTATTCTCCTCCTCGATCAGATCGAAGACACTTCACCGTCTTTCCTAATTGCTTTTCAGCTTCCGCTTGGAATTCTTTGAACTTTCCAAAAGTTTCAGATTTCCTTTGCATTAGGTATATGTAACCATACCTTGAATAATCGTCAATAAATGTGACTAAATATTCGTAACCACCACGGGCTTGTACATTCATTGGACCACAGATGTCTGAATGTATTAGTTCAAGTGGTTCCTTGGCCCTTTCGCCTTTTGCAGAGAAAGGCCTCTTAGTCATTTTACCTTCAAGACAAGATTCATAGACTGGTAGAAAACTAACTTTTAGCTCTTTTAAAGGTCCTTCCTTTACCAGTCTGTTAATTCTGTCAAGGTTGACGTGACCTAATCTAAGGTGCCATAGGTATGTTTCATTATTAGAAGAAATCTTTTGCTTCTTGGGTTTAGGTTGTTCAACTTTGAACATTTCGGTATTGAGCAGTGCTTTTTCGTTGGGCCTTAAGGTGTAAAGCCCATTTTCCAGATGCGCAGAACAAATATCCAAACCATTTCTAGAAATATTAACATAATTATTATTAAAAGAAACATTAAACATTTGTTCAAACAACCTGGAAACAGAAATCAAATTTCTGTGAAAACAAGGAATGTAATAAACATTGTCTAAAATTAAAAACTTATTTCTAAAATAAAGTTTAACAACTCCCACTGCTCTTGCCGAAACAACCTCTCTCGTTCCCACTCTCATCGTTTGTTCCCCGTCGGCAAGCTCCCTTGAAGAACTAAGCATCTGCAAAGAAGAACAAACATGGTTAGTTGCCCCTGAATCAATTATCCAAGGTGAAGTATCATCTTCAACTAAACAAGCTTCTAAAACGAGTAAATCTGATTTACCGTTGTTCTTCTTTTCTTTGAGCTCCTGATGATACTTCTTGCAGTTTCTCTTCCAGTGCCCAACTACGCCGCAGTGGAAACATTTTCCTTTAGGCTTCTTTTGGTTGGAGCTCTTTTTGTTGTTGTTGCTTTTATTCTTCTTAGGTTGCCCTCCATTCTTAGACTTGCCACTTCCTTCAGTCCCCTTCCTCTTCTTATTCTTTTGGGCAGAAGAGGAGGGTTGAGCTTCTGCAACATTTGCCTCAGCTTCTTTAGTCTTTTCTTTCGAAATAGACTCGAAGGTTTGAAGCTCATTATAAACTCAGTCATGTTATATTTCAACTTGTTCATGAAATAGTTGCTTTTGAACTGAAGGAACGCAGGGGAGAGGGTTTCTAAAATCATCCCCACCTGTGTAGCTTCATCTATCATAGCCCCGTTGACCTCGGCCTCATGGAGATAGTTAACCATGTTGAGAACATGTTCTCTGACCGAAATCCCTGCCTTCATTTTTGCATTCATTACTGCCTTAACGGTTTCGTGGCGTGCCTTTTCAGAAGGTTTACCAAACATGTCTTGCAGAGACTGCATTATCTCATAAGCGGTCTCCATGCTTTCGTGCTTCATCCTAAGCACGTCAGACATCCCAGCCAAAAGAAAACAGCGGGCCTTGTTGTTTGCCTGAATCCAACGATCATATGCTTCCTGTACATTACGAGGAGCATTGGCAGCAGGCTCTGGAGGACATTCCTCCATCAGGACAAACTTGTAACTTTCGTAAATTAGTACAATGTTCATATTACTCTTCCACTTGACAAAATTATCTCCAGTTAATTTTTCAGTTGAGAGAATGGCGATGATTGGATTAGACATTGTTGCTGTAATAAATAAATAAAATAGCATAAATTAAAATGGTTGCATAAACATCATAAATATATGTTTTTGGAATAGTAAACATGATGCATGATGTATATGAAAAACACAAAAAATATTTTACTAATTCCACGATTATTCAATTTTAATAAATAAAGTGCCGCCGTAGGGTAGGTCAAATTATTTATGAATTGAATTGAGACATTCTCAATTAATAAATATATTCAAAATATCTCATATTTTCTATATTTATTAATAACCGTTTATTTTGGTCAAGATATAATTAACAATTTAATTATGTCTTTATGAGTGTAACCCACTATTTTGGATTTTAACAACTTAACTCAAAATTGCCGTCGTAGGGTAGGTCAATTTTGAAATACATTATAAAATCCTATCTCAAGGAAGCCAACCTTGATATTGATTTAAATGGACACCCTCCGTAGGGAGGACGAAATCAAAGCGTCGCGAGGCGCCACCTAAATCTCACGGTGTTGTACTAATAGTGGAGACCGCAGGTTATATTGTCATATTACCTTCTCCCACTCATTATTTTAGAAGATGTGTTTTATCTTATAAAACATCATATGTTTCATAATTCTAGTAGATAAAAATAATTTTTAATTACTAGATTATATTATGTGTTAATAGAATCTCATTCTATTTACACTTAAATAAATTACCAGATTTTCTAAAAATCTAAATTTATTATGAATTGTCTAAGTTACCAAATATTAAACAATTTAAAATTAGATAACTTAGAATTAATGTGAATTTTACCAAGTCTTAACTGTTAAAACTAAATTCACATTATTTGGTTGATTAATAAATTAAGATTCTATAAAACCAACCCAATTAATTTAATCTCATTAAATTAATGCAAACACATATTAAATCATCTTATAAACTCCTTTATAAAAATAATATGCTATGCGTATGCATGTCATGTTATAATAACTATAAGTGGGCACTTTCCTAGATGACATGTTATCATGCATGAACATGTTATCACATTCATCACATGAAAATAAACAATGAATTTTTGACCGGGTCCTTTTGGATAATTAAAATTACAACCCAAAAAATAAAAAATAAAAAATAAAATTACAGGGGTTTTCTTGTAATTTATACATAATTCCCTGCTCCAATTTTGCAGTCTTCATCAAGTGGTTTATTGTGCAACAATTTGCTGGATTACCTTTGAAATCTGATAGGCTCACAATTCTCAATTGGGCCAAAAAATCCAATGGACATCTTTTTCTTCATCGCTCCACGTGTAGCAAGTGAAAGAGATGAGAGAAGAAAAAATAATAATAATAAATTACAAAAAGCCTATACCCCTTTATGGGTTTACACAGATTGATCTAATCAAACTGAAAATAAAATTATTAATCCAAAAGGACCATATAATTAACGACCAAAAATCCTTTCATTAAACAACCATTCATCACATGAATAAAAATTAACAAAGATGCAAAGTGCCCACAAACATGCATCAAAAACATGATATCATCAAAATAAAATCATGTTTAAATTATATATGCTATAACCCGCTCTGATGCCATTTGTTGGAATTAAAACATGAAACGCAGCGGAAGGAACGGATCGTTGACAAACAAAAATTTTCTGAAAACTTTGTTCATCGGGAATAGATATATAATTTTAATTACAGAAAGCTTTAGGAATTTTTACTAACCTTTTGAAGACTATCAGGGTATCCTAGCTTTCCTCTTTGACACCACGATCTTTCAAACCAGGCCTCCACACCAATGGAAAGACGAGTGGGCGTCAAACTGCAAGAATGATTTTCCTCACACTTTTCTGAATCTGCTATGTACTCAACACATGAGATAGCAGACCTTTTTCTTTAGAGAAGAATTCTCAGTTTTTCTCTCTAAAAATTATGTGAATTAAAATTACTGAGATAACTGTTATCTCTCCCTTTTTATAACTGAGCCATTAGTAATTTTATTTTCCCTTTTCTTTTCCTTTCCTTTTTCTTCTTTTCTTTTTCGTTTGTTTCCCCGAATCCTTATCCTGTTTCACACACATATGCATATGTATATATAAAGTTACGGTGAAGAAAAGAAGAAACTTGCCTCTTTTTTTTTTTGATTTCTTTTTGACCGAATCACATTCGGTCATATATATATATATATATATATATATATATGTGTGTGTGTGTGTGTGTGTGTGTGTGGAAAGCGTGAAACAGTTTCACGTCTTTCCTTTTTTTTTTTGGGTTATAATATTATATTAATATATATATATTAATATATTATAAAATCTTATATATATATATAAAAAGATTTTGTTCAAAACCATATATATATATATAAATCTCAATTCAAAAATAAATCACATTTATTTAAGAATAGATTTTAACAATGATCAATTAATTAACTAATGCTCAGTTAAATATGATAACATTTATCACATTACATTATGTGTCACAGAGAACATTTTTCTGTGTCACGTTAATAATTCAAGTGTGAAAAATTAATTCAGAATTCAAAAATTCTAAATTAAACATGTATGATTCATTCTATGCAAAATCCAATACAGTGTTACAGAGGTGGTATTGGGGACCTATGGACCTATAACCCAAGCTCCAATAAATTTGACATTTAATAAAACTCTTTAATTAATGTGCCAAATTTATTAGTTTCAGTGTTACTCCACTAAAGACCTGAAACTGAACTCTTGAGATTACAGTGAAATTACTCAAAGAAAATTAGCGAGTAGTCCATTAATATAATCATTACATATAAGTTAATTCCCCATAAATAGTTCATAATAAGAGCTAGGTTCAATATTCGTTCACCTCTCTTATTACATCTTTATCCTTGAGTTTCAATAATTCTCTAATGAACAATTAATTCATAATCTTATCATGAACGAGCACTCTACTGTTCAAACCTTGAATTATCACTCAAGAGAACTATTTTTCTAACTTCCATAGGGAAGGAATGGATTCCATATCTGTATAATATTATTCCCAGCCATTTATTACTTTATGTTTCCAAGATGCTAAGTTATAATATGTGCTTAGACAAATCTTACCACGCAAGTCAAAAAACATAATGTAATAAATAGGAGTCTAATAAATACTCAGGATTAAGACTGTCAAATATATGATCATCATAGTGATAAATTTGAATACTCTATTTGTAACAGATGATTATTAGAGATTCATAGTTTATCTGGTCCAGTCCTATATAATCTCATTATATAAAGTACCTCCAATCCAATGTCTCTACATTAATAGTCCGGATAATAACTATTTCATTTTAGATGAGATTGGACCGTACTTGTAATTTTTAATTAAAGATCCCAAACTTTAATTAATTATTACGAACTATTTAGATTATTATCTATAAATTTTATCCCTAAGCAAATAACACTTATATGCTAAATTTATAGTCACATAAATAATCATGGAATTTTCTTGATGTTTATAAATGTATTCATAATACATATAATCAACCAAAATAATAATAAATGTCATTTTATTTATTTATTAACAATATGTACAATGTCACAGCTTTTATGACACCAAACCCAACATAATCAATATCTTAGGTATCCTTTATATATGTTATATATGGTACATATGTGTGTGTTGAAATAAATTAAAACGATTGTTAACTTTGTTTTTTTTACCAAGTTTCGATGAGTGTATAAAAAAAAGTTATAAGAATACTATTATTGTTTGAAGTGATTAATGTAGGAGATTTAGGTGGAATATTTATGATAGTTAGTATTAGGAAAGAGAAAGATGATTAATCAAAACAATATTAATAAATAGTCCAAATGTCAAATATTTATTAATTTGGTATATCACATAAGAATAATGATGTGGTACATCCGAATTACTGAATAATTCCTTTGATTTTAGTTGGGGAAATAATTTGAATCCAACTAATAAAAAGACTAGATATTAGTTAAATCTTCTTCAATTTGCCCGCATAAATCAACTATCAATATTAAATTTTTAAAATTTCCCTCATTTAAACGTTACATGCACCTAAGGAGCTAAAATCAGTCTTTTTTTAATGTTTATATTATAGAGGTACTATTACTGAAACATTTGTAAAGCTTGAGCCTCGAATACCATTAGTATGTTAGTTAAAATTTAAGGGATAAAGCGACATAGGTAATATTTCTTGGGGTTCAAAATGGAAACTAACCCAAACTTTTTGCAGAGTGACATTTGGAAATTCTGCTAGTTCTTATTTTTTAATTTTTTGTCAGATTAGTCTCGAATTCTTAAGATAATAGCAATTCGGTCCTTTCCCTTGGTTCATTTAAAATTTGACGGAAACGTGCACATGATATGCGTATAATCAATTTTACAAACGTAAAGAAGAAAATTGGGGAAAAAAAATGGCAAAACAAAATCATTTTTCATTTTAAAATACCACTTGTCCCTTCAACTTATCTCGAGTAAAAATATTTTCTCTGTCGTGATGATGTTCATCTTAGTAATTGACAAATTTAATTAAGCAATTTGTTCGAATTTTGCTTGGAATAATGGCACATTCATTACTGAGGAGATTAGAGTTCTAGAAAAGGCTATTTTTAATTTCATGAATTAAAATTTATTGGCTATTTGGCAATATGATGGGAACCCCAAACTCAGTTATGAACCGTGTAAAGCTCTCACATGCTACAGTAACAATAAAAAAATTACTATAATGTAAAGCTCTCATATGCTACAGTAAAAATAGTTCTAACCAACGATTTTCACCACCTTTTCAAACACCGTAGTGACATCTTTTACAATCTTTCGAAGCTTTTGAAGTAAAAAGATCAAAGTATAACCAATTCTCATATCCAAATTTGGTTCCTCACAACAAATAATAACAACTACTACTGATGGAGCCCAAAAATCATTAGTGGCACAATACAAAAACTTAGATATGATACGATTATTTAATTGAGACATAATTGTACATTTTAAAAATTTAGCACGTGAGAGTTATAATTTTTTCTATAAAATAAGAACACGATAACATATTTTAATTATTAAGCTAGTGGGGACATGACTTTTTTTTATTTGCAAAATTAGGGTAAGTAATTTTTAAAAACTTTTATACAACAACAAGAACAACAGCAACAACACGACCTCAAATCCACATATTCTTTGTTTGGAGGAACGCTATATTGGACTCATTGTGATTGGAAAGACAATTAGATGGAGGTTAATGCAACGTGTAGATGAAAGTTCAGATTCATGTTTTCTCCATACATTTATTACCTCTTACCATATTCATCTGTTAATGATTGCCGTTAGCGTCTTCTTCAAGAAACACTAGTTTGGAGCCTAGAATACAACTCCAAATATCAAACTCGAAATCTTCAAATAATTACAACTTGAAACAGTAACAGGAAAAACGATGATCAACAAAGAAAGAACCGATAACAGTTTCAGTGCAATTTCAGTTCCAATTAAACTGACATTGGCCTAAACTTCCAATTTCCCATCATCGACATCAAAATCTACCACAAAGCTATCCTCCCCACTTCTCTCTTCCTAAAAGACTCCGTTAAACACATGCATAATTCATTGCTATCTCCCTTTTTTAATGCATATTAGTTGAAACACGTGCTCCACACGTGTGTATTCAATATGTAATATATTTTATGTGAAGATTTTATTTCTACACTTCATGTTTTTTAATTTATGATATTCTTAAAAATTTATAGTATGTTTGATAGGACGGTGAGATGGGCGGAGGGAGAGGGGTAGCAGATAGGTTCAATATATTGTTTAGTCAGAGAAAAAAAGAGAACTATCTCCCTAGGCCTACATTTTTAGATTCTTTCACCAATGAAAGAATTCAACCAATACATCCAATTAAAAAAAAAAACTTTGTTAGCCTGCAAAAAAATTATTAACAAA
This sequence comes from Artocarpus heterophyllus, assembly GCA_025403435.1. Classification (NCBI taxonomy): domain Eukaryota; kingdom Viridiplantae; phylum Streptophyta; class Magnoliopsida; order Rosales; family Moraceae; genus Artocarpus; species Artocarpus heterophyllus. The sequence goes on from CM046346.1 coordinate 24,568,282, forward strand.
TAGTAAAGTGGACAATTTAGTAATTAGCACATAATTTTTTTTACTATTTTTTCAAATCTTATTCTCTCTTTCCAAATAAACAAAGGACTACCATAGCCCTCTTTTGTGTATTTATGTAAAGATTTTCAGAGGAACAAATGGAAAAACACAAAATAAAAAAAATGGAATAACTGAATACAAAACTCTTTTGTATATTTATGTAATAAAAATGAGGCACATTTCATATAATTTTTAAGAATATAGATAGACCAAAATATGTTTCAATTAAGAAATGTGTTTGGTCGGATGTTGTAATGTATCTATCAGTATAATATCTTGATGGAAAAAAAGATTTTGATGGATACAAATTTTGTAAAAACTTAATTAAGGGTTGTTGGGATCCGATAGATCCACGAGGTATGACTTCTTGAGGAGTACACGCATTGGTCTCTGATTTGCTAGTTGGTGATGATGTTGCTGAAGCGATACGGCAAAACCTCGAACGAGTGGCGGGAACGGTTAAGCCTGGATTGAGCCAAAGAAGACGGCTTCTAGGACCCGCTCTATTGCCAAACAACAAAAAAAAAAAAGGACCTACAATAAAACATGAAAAACACAAAGAAATATAGCAATAGAGGAATTAGCATAAGCAGTGACGATGGAAGGAGTAGACAATGGTTGATAGAGGAATAGTTTCAGAAGGTAGAGGCAAAGCTGTTTCTGTCGTCGAATCTGGTTTATTTTTTGTGGATCGGCAAAATGAAAGCTAATACAAGAAGTTCTAAAGTTTTTTGAGTTTTTTTGAAAAATATTCTCTAAGCCAAACGCGGGTCGTCTTCAGCAAAAGGGAGTTGATATCTGTTGTTCTAGCTTTCTTTGTGCTTTCTAAAAAAATATGCTCCAGAGGCGAATACAGGTCATCTCCATCATTGGATTCGATAAAGGGGGTTGATATGCAGGCTCTAGCGTTCTTTGTGTTTGGACTGTCGACAGATAAAGCTTGAAATCCGAAAGCTCCCAAGGATGGTGATGGGCTTTTATGAGGTTTCTAAGTGTTCTAGTAGCAATCTCGTAAGATTCGAAGAAGCCGAAGTGGTAATGGAGGAAGGACAATGTAACGCCCCTATATGGGGGTTAACAGTTTTTAATGAGATAAAATAAAAATAAATAATAAAAGTAAAACCTTAAAAATAAAATTTGCCCGGGACTTAAATGAAAACTCTCAACTCAAAAATAAAAATATAAACGATAAATAAACCACAGTTTTAATGTAGCACCTTAAATTTAATAATATAAACTGTTGTCATCATCATTTTAACCCTCAACACATTGTAATACAGTCACAGAAAGTAACAATTGATGCTTACATTATCATGAAGAACATTCTCAACGATTGAAGCAGTCCCAATGTAATATAGCTACATCACTTCCTCAACTATATTTCTCGTAGCCACCTCACACTTAGTGAGTCCTGAAAAGATATAAACATAAGGGAATGAGCAACACTATGCTCAGTAGAGAAAGCCATTACTCACCTTTAGGTTTTTATCATTACCACATTAAAATCTGCATGGTCAGTAAGTCACATCATATTCCAGATTATGAGGTTTATTATGATCACATCTTATGGATACCGTAGTTAATCATTACCAAGTGTCATAATTACACATTTATACAAATATTACCAATCATCATTGTTCCTAGGTATCCATGTTAAATTGAGTATCACTCAACTCATCGAAACCCAAATGGGCGCACTTGATCACCCTATAAACATTCCAAGGGTGTTCCGGTGAGGGGACATCAAGCCCCGAGTCCTCACCAAATCGATTCCTGTACAGTGTGTTCTGGGACTTTCAACCCAAGGAAGCGTCATCACCTTCCCCCTATTTTACCTTTTAGGGTATTCATGCCCAAGGACGTAACCGTCGCCCTTTTCATGTCTCACAATTTCTCTATATTAAATCATTATCAATAGAGTTAGTTTTCCTAACCATGCTTCTCAATTTATAACATGTGTCAATTCATTATGTTCCTCGCCGTACAATACAAGACGAGTCCATGTCATAGTTTCATATGTGATACTCATATAATATCAGTTCAACATAGATATATATATATTGCGGCAAAACAATCAATTTTAATTCTATAAAAACCTCACAAAAGATGAGTAATAGAATCCCTACCTTTCAAGCTTATCAACAGTCTCTTAATCCTGGAATCAATTAACGTTAGCTCCATACTCCCTTGATCCTAAGGCGTGCATAAGGACAATTAAAACTAAAGCACAACATACAACTACATTCATAAAATTTATTTTAATTTAATCTTAGAATTTCAAGAAATAACCACTGCCCATAGAGGTATTATAAAGTTTAACAATATAAATTTTCTGTCTAGGGCATATACACTTAGACTTCATACATATGCTCCAAAATAGCAACAAACATATACTTAGGTTTAAGAACGCAAATTTGAATAATCCTTTAGTATAAAAGAAAATTTATAAATGAAAGACTAAATTTGTTCATAAGATTCTAACCTCGGATTATGGTTAGTTGGAAGCTTGAAATGGCTTCAAAACAGGTTCCTTTACTTCGGTATGACTGAAATTCTTGCTCAAATGGAGGTGATGGTGGCTGATTTTTATGGCTGCCTTGAAGAAGTTCTCTAAGTATTTTGCTTCAGCAAAGAAATGAGAAGAAGAGTGTGGGAACCGTGGAAGAGAAAGGAAGAAAAGATGAAGTCTTTGAAGAGAAGTGATAGAAACAATTATAGAGGAGACATGTTGAAGCATGTCACGGAGGAAATAAAGAAAATGAGGGTCAAGAGTAGTTGGAAAAGATATCCTTATGTCTCATCTAAAGACTTTAACACACATAATGCCAATATGACATTTTTGAGATTTATTAGAAGTTCTAAGGCTTTTTAGTAATCATACTAAATAAATATAGGAGAATTTTAGAAAATTTAAAAATAGATAAAAATAAATATTATAAAATAAATTTAAATGAAGCAATTTTTTTTTATACATTAAAAATTAATTTAATTACCTCAATACCCGTTAGAAGAATAACGGGTGTCACAGCTCTACCCCCCTTAAAGAAATTTCGTCCTCGAAATTTCAATTCTAGCAATACTAGTAAAAATTATGATTCCACTATGATTCCAATTCTGAGTCTAAACCGTTAATGTTGTTTGTCCTCCAAATTTAAGTTATCGTATCTCCACTTATTTACTTGCATAATAAATCTTACTCCTAAATCCCTCAATGAGAGTATTTCTGACAAGTTTCAACTTATAACACCGTATAATAGTCTAAGAATCTGATCAGGCATACATATTGACCATATCATGATTCCAGTCCTTCATTGTCCATGGACTGTGATTTACAATCACATTTAAGGAGATTGCCAGAGAAATTTTATATACTTCATCTTTAGGTTCCTTTTCCTTTTTGAGTAAGGAAAAGTCAAATATATTTGATTTCATACCTCAACTAATAAACTAAAACATAATCATAAAACATATATCACAAACACTTATATTCAAAACCATACATTAAACTTATTCATAGAGATATTAAACGAAATCTCTGAGTTGCAAACATACCCGACATATTTTTCATTAAACAGCTATCCTCATGACACAAACATTCAATCCAAATAATATACTCATATTTCATATGGAATATCCCCATAACTGACTCTGGTACTTCCACATAATATTAACAGAATATTACACATTACAAACATAATACGGATACGTTTCGAGAGTACAAGGCACTCCGTATACCAGCTATCCATATCATGCATGCTTAGAGGATACAAAAACATCGATAAACAAAAGATCGGACCTTAAGAAGGATGCGTTTCGAGAGCATCAAGTACTCCGTATCCAGCCATCCCGGCATTAGGCTCAATGAATCTAAAAGATTGAACAACAACGTACCACAAGAAACACAGAATACAAGGCAAACGGTTATTCGTAACACACGAAATACGGACACACATGCCTACATGCCAAAGATAAAACAAAAAGATTACAGATGGAGATTCAAATCAATTGGCCGCTCCCGGCTTTCCCTTTCCCATTCAAGCTTGGATGTTGCAGTGTCGGATTCTGGATGTATGATTTGCATTTTATCTATCAATTCCTCAGCTGTTGAAGCAGTGACAAAGATTTGTCTCTCCGATTCTGTAGTGATGTTTTCTTCCACAGCGTAATCTAGAAATTTCAAAAGACCGTCATAAAAACCCTTTACGTTCAGCAGTCCCAAAGGTTTGGAATAAAAGCCCAACAATTGCCCACAAGCAACTATAAATATTTCCTCAAGAGTACCTAGACCACCAGGTAATGCTATAAAAGCATCAGAATTATAGATTATGTCTTTAAAATTTTTAGGGATACTCCTGACTCCTTCTCCCTTACCTATGGCTTCCTTACAAAGGTTTCCTTCAACTGGAATATGAGGCCAAATTCTTACATCAGTAGCGTCGCTAGACCTAGCTGCTAGTGCCATATTTACCATCATTTTTATACTACCACCCCCATAGATTATGTTAATCTTCTTGCGTGCTAGGACTTGCCCTAAGTGATTTGCAGCTTCTAAATAAGCTTTATCTTTTCCAAGGCTGGAACCACAAAAGACACAGACATTCTTTATTTTCTTCGTGGACTGGGAGGTAGACATATTTGGTTTATAGAAGTGGTTGCTTAATGTCTGCTCCACTTAGACTTCGGGTTCTACATGAGATTTTAAAGATGAGAAATATACAAAAAGGGCTAAAGAGATAGACGAGTAGGTAATGAAAAGGTAATCCAAAGATTTAAACAAAATCTTGTGCGGATAAGAAAGTAAGATAAGGTGATTGATAGTTTACAGAAAATCTGATTCACTTTTTGAAAAAGATTAGACTCTAATTGTATAACTTTTGACAATTGAGAACAATTTGACAGAAGACCCTCTTGACACAACTGTAGACTTTTTGACAAATATACACCAAGTCTAGAAATTTAATATAAACGACAAATACTGTAGAACTTTTGAAATTTGAGACACAAATCTTGAAATATCTGGATAAGCTTTTCAAAATTCAAACATATTACTGTACCGTATGTAACGTGTCTGATAAGATAATATATTTTATTATATATATATTTAAGAAAATCATAAATTAAATAAGATATTAACACTTACTGTATCAATCTAATAATCACAATTATTTCAAACACAAAAGCAAATATTCTGAGTAAAAGAAAAACACAAACTGTTGAACATCAGCTAAAACTGCTTCAAATAAGTAAAGACTAAATAACCTTTATAGAGCGATGACTTATTCCCCATCCAGTTTTCTTATGGCTTGACAAACAGGATCTAGAAATACCATATTCCTGAGGCGTTGTCTTTCTGTATAAAATTTAGGCCAGAGTTTAAAAATAGCTCCTTGAACATATCCACTAGGGTGACCGTGGAGAGGAGGATGGATGCTATCCAAGTTCTCCTTTGAAAGTCCATCCCTACAAAACCTTATTTTATCCTCTCTATTCGTAGACATATAACCAGGTGAAGTACATTTACCGTTACAATTTTGTCTTCCACATTTGTTACAAGTGACCACGATGGCACGAGCTCTTCTTTTCATTGCACTACGACTGGTACCTGTTCCTGGTAAACCGACATCTTGACTAAAGTCACTCGGACGGATTTTCCCCTCTATCAACATTCTCACATCACAAGGGATACCAAAACGCATAAGAATCCACAACCGAGTAATTCTAGCCTTGTATTTCTTTCTGAGAATCTTTTGGGAGAGTGATGGGAAATACTTTCTCAGGTGTTGGTACTTTGGGTCCATGATGAGATGAAAGAAGAGTAAATAGAAAGGAAAAATTAAGATAGTAAATTGCAGAATCCTAGAATTCCTTCTTCTTTTAGAGGAAAAAGAAGAATTTCTAATGAAAAAGAAGAGGATTTGCGATTTAGAGAGAAAATAACAAATTAAGAGAGAAAAAGTGAACTCGGAGAAATAAGCTCCTATGCACAGTAAACGTATATGTAAACAATAATTAAACCACTGTATATGACACGTATAGAGACCACGTGGGAGAGACAGTGTGAATCAAACTGATTTAAGATTTGAACTAGGCCCAAATGTTCTTAGTTGAAAATGGTCAGGTTGTTTCGGGCCTTAACACATTTAGAACGAGTTAAATAACAAACATAAAATTGAAAACCAATTCGTATGAATCTTAAACCCAATTCAAAGCCCACTATAGATAAAGTTAACTATAAACAACAAATCTAATTTAACGACAACAAGGATCTTCCTGAATGATATTTAAAATCATTTCATAACAACATAATCTTCCAGCAACTCAAATAATTTTGTTTTAATCAAAACCTTATTGAACAATGCATACACCCATATGTTATTCATAATACTCAACATCTATCAATGGATTCATCATCATTACTACCAAGGGTTTAGAATGCGACTAACCTTGAAATCAATACGATTTACGTCTTTCAACGTAGACCATATCAATGAACAAAGACACTTGATGTTACTACTTAAGAACATCTATAATCCCCACAATTCTACTCATACAATATATAATTTCCTCATATAACAAAACCTTAGGTAACCAAAAGATTCACTGATACACTTAAATACAATGTACGTAACGAAATATTCCAATTTTGAGATTCATGCATTCTAGACTTTACACAGTCTCAACAGACCAAAAGTCTAACATTTATCTCTCTCAAGATTCAATACCATGATTCCCAACTTATATCATATTCCTCAAATAAATAGAACTTTTAAGAAAAGTATTGACACTTATGTGCTCCATCGAATCCACACATAATCATTACTTAGGTTTGAATCAATTACGAAAAATTTGGCATATCTATGTCAAACTTTAAAATCAATAAATCAAGCCTTATATTTCTTATTGTTTTTCACGAGACAAAAGGCTATTAAATCCTCGTATCTACACGAATTTCTCATCGTTTATACGAATTAGATATGCTTATAGATCCAAATATTATACGAATCTCTCATAAGCATTCTACTTATAAACTTATTCCATATAATTATCATTCCCTCATAACTATTAATACTTTCCTTCTATATAATTATTGTACTCATATAATTATTAGTATTTTCATTCTATGGCCTTTCCATGTTACATCCTTCTAGACTGTATAAATCAATGTGAAGGTTCATTTTGATGATGACAATGAAAATTCAGCTTCAAAACCATCTCAAAAATATATTTTTTAAAGTGGTGCTACACTCCCTAGGTTAACCGAACCTAGGCTCTGATACCAAAAATTCTGTAACGCCCCTATATGGGGGTTAACAGTTTTTAATGAGATAAAATAAAAATAAATAATAAAAGTAAAACCTTAAAAATAAAATTTGCCCGGGACTTAAATGAAAACTCTCAACTCAAAAATAAAAATATAAACGATAAATAAACCACAGTTTTAATGTAGCACCTTAAATTTAATAATATAAACTGTTGTCATCATCATTTTAACCCTCAACACATTGTAATACAGTCACAGAAAGTAACAATTGATGCTTACATTATCATGAAGAACATTCTCAACAATTGAAGCAGTCCCAATGTAATATAGCTACATCACTTCCTCAACTATATTTCTCGTAGCCACCTCACACTTAGTGAGTCCTGAAAAGATATAAACATAAGGGAATGAGCAACACTATGCTCAGTAGAGAAAGCCATTACTCACCTTTAGGTTTTTATCATTACCACATTAAAATCTGCATGGTTAGTAAGTCACATCATATTCCAGATTATGAGGTTTATTATGATCACATCTTATGGATACCGTAGTTAATCATTACCAAGTGTCATAATTACACATTTATACAAATATTACCAATCATCATTGTTCCTAGGTATCCATGTTAAATTGAGTATCACTCAACTCATCGAAACCCAAATGGGCGCACTTGATCACCCTATAAACATTCCAAGGGTGTTCCGGTGAGGGGACATCAAGCCCCGAGTCCTCACCAAATCGATTCCTGTACAGTGTGTTCTGGGACTTTCAACCCAAGGAAGCGTCATCACCTTCCCCCTATTTTACCTTTTAGGGTATTCATGCCCAAGGACGTAACCGTCGCCCTTTTCATGTCTCACAATTTCTCTATATTAAATCATTATCAATAGAGTTAGTTTTCCTAACCATGCTTCTCAATTTATAACATGTGTCAATTCATTATGTTCCTCGCCGTACAATACAAGACGAGTCCATGTCATAGTTTCATATGTGATACTCATATAATATCAGTTCAACATAGATATATATATATTGCGGCAAAACAATCAATTTTAATTCTATAAAAACCTCACAAAAGATGAGTAATAGAATCCCTACCTTTCAAGCTTATCAACAGTCTCTTAATCCTGGAATCAATTAACGTTAGCTCCATACTCCCTTGATCCTAAGGCGTGCATAAGGACAATTAAAACTAAAGCACAACATACAACTACATTCATAAAATTTATTTTAATTTAATCTTAGAATTTCAAGAAATAACCACTGCCCATAGAGGTATTATAAAGTTTAACAATATAAATTTTCTGTCTAGGGCATATACACTTAGACTTCATACATATGCTCCAAAATAGCAACAAACATATACTTAGGTTTAAGAACGCAAATTTGAATAATCCTTTAGTATAAAAGAAAATTTATAAATGAAAGACTAAATTTGTTCATAAGATTCTAACCTCGGATTATGGTTAGTTGGAAGCTTGAAATGGCTTCAAAACAGGTTCCTTTACTTCGGTATGACTGAAATTCTTGCTCAAATGGAGGTGATGGTGGCTGATTTTTATGGCTGCCTTGAAGAAGTTCTCTAAGTATTTTGCTTCAGCAAAGAAATGAGAAGAAGAGTGTGGGAACCGTGGAAGAGAAAGGAAGAAAAGATGAAGTCTTTGAAGAGAAGTGATAGAAACAATTATAGAGGAGACATGTTGAAGCATGTCACGGAGGAAATAAAGAAAATGAGGGTCAAGAGTAGTTGGAAAAGATATCCTTATGTCTCATCTAAAGACTTTAACACACATAATGCCAATATGACATTTTTGAGATTTATTAGAAGTTCTAAGGCTTTTTAGTAATCATACTAAATAAATATAGGAGAATTTTAGAAAATTTAAAAATAGATAAAAATAAATATTATAAAATAAATTTAAATGAAGCAATTTTTTTTTATACATTAAAAATTAATTTAATTACCTCAATACCCGTTAGAAGAATAACGGGTGTCACAGACAAACTTTGAAGAAGATGATTTTTTTTTTTGGAATTTAGAGAGTGAAGATGATGAAGAATTTATAGGTCTAAGTCCCTCTGATGGTGTCTGTTGAATGAAGAAAATGGGAGCTATTTATAGTGGAGGCGGGTAACATGCTCTGAAGCTGGTCTCCTAGTGCTCTGCACCACTTACTAGCTCCGTCTCCCTCCAGAGCAAGCAGCAACAAGTGCTTTCAAAGGTTGATTTTCAAGTTGGCCAAAAATAGCATACAGTTATGGCTACTTTGAAACTCTTGTAGGCCTGATGCTCTAAGGTGGTCTGACTAAGTCTGACCATCTATTTCTAGAGAGTTAATAAGCATGCTCCTCCCTCTAGCGCCAAGTCGATCTATTTTCATCAATTATGAAATTCCTAATGGATCATCAAGATTTCTTCAAAATTTCGAGTGGGAATTGATGACAAAGGTGCACGAGTGATGCCTTTGACAACGGACTTTCAACTCCAATGAAGGTTGTCTTGCCATAGAATAGAGCCCCTCTGGAGGTGTGTTCGGTGCTTTGGAGTATGCCTGGTGCTTCGTTGCTGCATTTTTCTCAACAATTTTGCTACGAAAATAATTTCCAAACTTGGGTTTTGACTCCTTGGGTTGTGCTAAGGTAAAAATAGAGTTTTTGGGCTCTTTAAAGGGCAAAAAGGAAGGCTTTTTGGTTTAAGTCCTCCATCACCTACTTCTTTTGATTCAATTAACGTTAAAATCTCCTATGTGGGACTTAAGATCGAATCGAACCAAAATAAACAGGCCATTTAACTAACCATGGCCTACCAAACCACGACCCATGATAGTTCCCCCAGTGTGGTTGGAGTCCACAAAGTGAGCCTGTCAATTCCAAAGGACGAGAATGTTGGGCTTAGGCTGTCGGAGGGGCCTTGTATGAAATTGGCTATCAGCAAGGGTATATCTGACAATGAAAAATATTTGTCTCCATCAAAATGCTATGGTAGTTATAAAGGACGCATTTAATAAAAATAATAGTTTAAAAAATAGGAAAAAAAATCTAAGTGAGGACATATTTCGGGAAAAAATACTTACATGGTAAGGACAAATTAGAGAAAGAGGTATCTTGATGGTCCAAATTTTAAAATAAACCATACAAGATTATAAGGGCAGTAAAGGAAAAAAAAAAGAATAAAAAACGCAAAAGCAAAATAAACCAAACAAAAAATAAACAAACAAAACTTGAAGATAATATTTGATAAAATAATGTAAAAGAATTTTTAAATGATGACATGTTCGAAAAATAAATTGTTATGTAGTTTGGAGAAATTAAAAAGAAAAGGTATTTTGATCATTTACGTTTCAAAATGAAGACGTTATACCGTGCATCGGAAAAAGAACGAGAAATGTAAAAGAGCAATAAAGGAAAGAGGAGGAAAAAGGTATCGCACAAAACAACAGAGCACCAAGTACAAATTTAAGTTTATTTGAAAACCAATTCTTAAAAAAAACTTGTACAAAGAGAAGAACAAAAAAATAAAGAACAAATAAAAAAGACCAAAAAAAAGTTGTTGGCAAAAAAGAAGCAACAAGAAAAAAAAAAAAAAAAACCCTAATAAAATATGAAAATAAAAAAGACAAAAGACCAAAAAAAAAAAAAAAAAAAAGGCAAAACGCGTTGTAACACGTTGAGAACATAAAGAGGAACAGATTCTGCTTTAATATTTATGTTGAACATAGAGATAAAGAGCACTAATCTTAATCACAGCAATTTGATGACCAACCTCAAACTTTGGCAAATCTTTCTATGAACAATAAACGGTTTTCAAACAAGTAAGTGAGTCGATTACATTACCAAATTTCAACGTAAAAAATGAGAGTGTGAGCATAGCCAGTTTACCTTTTTTCACTCTACCATTACCAAACTTCTTGTATTTTCTTCTACATTGTTCACAACAAACTAAACCAAGCTAGGTCAAATCAAAGCAAAAAAGCTTTCTATGTCAAACTGTCCGAGCATCTATTTGCCGAGCTAGGTTGTGCTAGCTTGGGACTCAAGCCGGGGGGAAAAAGGCGAAACCGCTTGCATTTTCCATTAGCACAAGCCATGATGGCAAAGATAGCTCCCCTTCCGTAAATACTTGGGGTGTGAGACATTACATTAAATAGGTACCAATCATATGTCATTTAAAAAAGAAAAGGAAAAAAGATGAGAAAATGCCGAACAAAGAAGCTTTGATGTTTGTGTAGTCAATATACATAATTACAAGAGCATCCTTGTCACTCGTCATGATTTTCTCATTGGAAGGCACCAAACTCTCGACCACACGATAATTTTGTCTGACAAATTTAGTTGGATGCTGTCCCAAATAACACATTCTAATCAGATTTTTACAGCCTGCATTTGGTTAGTCTCATCTTCTCATCAAGAGGAGTCACTTGACAGACGACTTCAAGAATGGATTAGATGGGCGATTAGATTGTACTTGATCCACATCTCCTGCCTTCTTCTCTTGATTGTTCAATGATTTTGCAAAAGGATTGAAAGGGCGGCTAGCTGGTACCTGATGCAATTCCGCCATCTTTGCTGGATTTTTAGTCTCTTCTGCTTTCTTTACCTTTCTGGTATCATCTGTTGCAGTTAGATTTTTCTCGGTTTTCTCCATTTCAACTTTAGCTCCTTGTGATTTTGCTTTCTTCGTGAAAAGTGGAGCAGACAATTTTGAGGATGATATCAGAGTATCAGTTGCAAAAGTGCTACTTCTTTCAGTAGAAAATGAAGTCCTAGTTACTGGAATATCATCCCTATTGGACACGTTGCCATTTGAGCTAGGTAGTAAGGTTTGTGAGGTCTCTTTACTTTCCACGAGCAGTCTCTCCTGTTACAACAAGGTGTATAAAAATAAGATAAAAAGGGGAAACAAACATAAAAGTGATGATGTCCAATTTATTTAGTTCCAACACTACCTACACTTGTTTCAATATATGGTTACTAACCTCCAATATGCTATTGAATCGTTCTGCTAAATTAGGAAGTTTCAGAACAGTAACAAGCTTAATTGCACCCCTCACAGACTTCTCTAGTGACAAAAGCTTAACTAGCTCGGTGGCCCTCTCAAGCTTGTCACCTGAAATAATCAGTAGCAGCAAGAAATAAAACTATGTCATCTTTCATTTCGAGTAGGACGAAGATTACAGAGGGAAAGGAGGCTAACCGTTGCAGCAAGATGCAATAAGTCTCAGGATGCATTTATCTTGCGCTGCTTCAACATTGAAAGCTTCATCATCAAGTGAAGTGGTATCTAAGCCGGCACCAGACAAATCATCTTTTTTTTTTTGTATCTGTAAGTTGTATGCATCAAGAAAAACTTGTTACGAGTAACATTTTGTCAGCTCTAAAGAATGTATAAATAAAACAGTTATCCAGAATATTAAAAAATTAATCAAAATGACAGTCCTAATAGGCAATGCTTGTAGGTCACAAGACTGAAAATTATGGACACAATATGATTTGGAAAGGGGGTTACAAACCTGTGAGAGATGCATGCTATTCAGTATAAACTCGTTTTCAAGGGCTTCTGCTCCCAGATCAGAGGACGCAAGAGGGAATGAAAGATTTAGCAGAGTGAGAACTGGTTTGGGCATAACCTGGAAAAAACGTAAACAATAAATAAATAAAAGAGAGAGGAGATCGTCAAGGTATGGTGGATGAAGAAAAAGAAAAGCAAAGAAGATGACTGCTATACATACCAGCGGGAATAAGTCAGAATTCTTGCAAACGATACAAAACAATTTGCTTGCATTGAGCCCGGCCACCCAATAGTTTTCAGACTTATTTTCTTTGCTAGCACTGCACAAAAAATTAATTATAAACCAAGAATTAGCTTAAGAAATCCTGAAAGAAACCTTTCGATTATAATAAAAAAAAATTAGTATATTTTTTGTTAAAATGATTGCGAACCTAAAGAGTGGGAGCCAACTGCCTCCAAACAGGCTTGTAAAAACTCTCAACACGCCCTACAAATTTTGGACATGGCTTAGTTCTAACGTGCACTGGCAAGGGTCATTCATAATTATGAGAATTGGAAATGTAGAAAGAATACCTTGGAGTCATAGGAGCTTAATCGTCCTTCCTCACTAAACCCAAACCAAGTTAAATGTGAACCAGGAGTTAGTGGCAAACGTCCTCTAAGAGGCTGAGTCCCATTAGATATGTTAAACACTCTAAACTCCAGCATCTGTGAGGGTTCAGAAGAAAGAACTAATTTCAGCATGTAAGGCTAGGCTTAACAGAAATAGACTTTTTAATGTAGTACCACTTTTCTATTATAAACGTCTAGTCTCAGATATTTTAAACGTAGATTTTTCAAGTCATGATAAGGTAAGAGTGACAGCCCGTTGGCTATTAGATTTTGGTAAACAGAACTACAATGTGGTGCAAACCAAAACCAAGACCTGCTCATTCGATGGAAGACAGTCAGCAGCATGAGTGACAACTGCAAGTTCATCCTTGAATCCTGACGCACTCACCACTGGTCCATCTAGGGAGAGAACATGCTTCTGTAATGACATAACTAGCGAATCAGGAAATAAATTATGAGAAACAAACATCAAATTAAATTAATAATATGATAAAACTCATCAGTTATAGCTGAAAGTGGAAGGAGACTTCTGTTGCCCTCTCATATTCAGCTGCATGATCTAGCGAGGCCTGTTACTTCTATGTCATAAAACCACATTGTGGAAGCAATCATTCTTTTCCTTCTTTGTATTTTGTTTAATTAGAACGATATAGTTTTACTTTCAGCATTGCATAACAAAATCTCATCTTTTAATGTGTATTATTAGCTGAATCAGCCACAGCTCAATCAAACATAGACAACATGAAAATCACCTGCAAACCACCCTCAGTGAAGATGCGAAGGAAATTAAGACTTGTTATTGCCGCCACCCAAGATGTTCCAAGCGCCACAACCTTCACTTCTTCGCCCTCAAATCGCATAGACCACTGGGTTGCATTATGCACCAAGTCAGTATGTTTGAAAAGTTCACGTTCATCATAAAAAGAAAATCGAAAACCATGTGGTGATAGCCACTTACATGTCTCACTTCAAATTTCCACATAAAAGGAAAACATGAATAGAGAGTGCTTAGAAAGGTAAATGATCTAACCTCACTATTATTTGCCCAGCTACTAAATGGACGATACATTAGAGTACTCATATTCTTCTCACCCTTGCAAGGATTTGCGAATACGCTTCCTTTCTCATTTAGCGAAGCCATCGTAAAACCAAAATGATCATTCATTGACGGAACTCGTGGACCTCTACTGGTATCATGGAAATCTATCTGCATCCAAGATACACTAGACCATTAGATGACATATGTGTAATTATAGCTATATAAAGATGCAAAAACAAAATGTGCTATGTAGAGGGAGGCAAAAAGATAGATATATAGAGCATCGGAAGGTAAAATGTTTTAAAATACCTCTATATGGGAGTATCCATCATGCTCCATAGTTGTTATACTTCCTAACATGTTGTAGCACAAAAAACGCCTTTTTCCCGGCTGCATAGGAGTAACACCTGGCTGAAAGGCCTCCTGCATTTTCAGCCTCATCAATGTCACTCTGCTTCTTTGCCCCTCATTCCTCTCTTCTTTGCTTGCCTTGTGTGTATGGTATGGTTTTTTACGAGATTCAACTTTTGGAGGCAAGCTTAACTCATCACCATCATCTTCGTCCAAATCATTCTCAAATCCAGACTGCTTTCTTAGTCTCTTTCTGCTAGGTGGTTCGGTCTCCTCAAAGCTATCTTCACCAAGATCACTTAAACTACCAGAGACACTAGGCTCCTGCTGATCCTCTTCTTCAAAGAAAAGAAGCCCATTCTTTGAGTTTAAATTTGGAACATCTTCAGTTGGAGATTTCATGGACAATGCAACAACTGATTCCCATATGCCATACTTCCCCATAATATCAATAACAGCAAGTGCATTGCCTATTGGCTTCCACGCCAGACAACAAATTCTCTCATCAAATTTCTGCCTGTCAATATCCTGCTTTTTATCAACATCCCATATAAGAACCTGCTTATCTAAACCAGCTGTAGCCATGTATTTGCCGTTAGGTGACCAGGCCAAGAAGCATACTGGTTGTGTGTGATCACCTCTTAATGAAAACAGCTTTTCAGCCGTGTCTCTGTCATACATGACCACATCATTTCTCAACCCTGGGACAGCTAAGGTCTCCCCATCAGGACTCCAGCTAAGTACATTCACAACAGAAGGGTCTAAGCCAAGGTCAGGGGCTATGTCCTTAAGGGTATGTAGCGTACTTCCAGAAGTGAGTTCCCAGTATATGAGAGTCCCAGTAGAATCAAGAGAAGCTAAGTACTCACTATTGGGATCAAAACCTAGGCCAGTTATGGGTCCCCTATGTCCTTTAAGAACCCGAGCAATTGACCCATCAATTGTATTAATAAGCTTAATCCCTTCATCATCACCAGCAGCTGCCAACATTGTCCC
This sequence comes from Artocarpus heterophyllus, assembly GCA_025403435.1. Taxonomy (NCBI): domain Eukaryota; kingdom Viridiplantae; phylum Streptophyta; class Magnoliopsida; order Rosales; family Moraceae; genus Artocarpus; species Artocarpus heterophyllus. The sequence continues at coordinate 24,584,089 of CM046346.1, forward strand.
TGATTTATTGAAGGCGAGGACTCGTATTGGAAGTGTGAATCTGGTTATGTTAGTCCCGAACTCCCCACCTGTTCAAAATGGAATTGTTAGAAATTAATCAAACTAGAATTTTGACTAAGCCAACTTAAACCAATACATCAATTAGCAAGCCTGAGCTAATATAAGTTAATGCTTGGAAGTCAGATGCTAACCCAATAGAAGGAAAAAAAAAAAAAAAGGAGGCAAATAGCTCAATCTAAAATTGTAATCAAAAGCCAGTACCCACAAATCCAAACACGGTATTTTCACAATCAAAAGTTTTAAGCAGAAGAAGAGAAGAAGAAAAAAAAATCACAGGAAACTTGTCAGGCTTGAATTAGAAGGGGAAAACAAAATCATACTAAACTTTGAAGTTTGAACAAGCAAACTTAAAAAAATTTCATAAGGCAGAGAACAGTAATTGACAAGTCCAATGAACAAAGTCCAACACTGAAGAGAAATGTATACTAATAGCTCAATCAAATACACAAAATTTTAACAATCCAAGCTCAAAAGAAAAATTACAAGCTCAACCAAACATCACCCAGAAAAGAAGAAAAACATCGACAGGAGACTTGTGGGGCTTGAATTAGAAAGAAAGAAAAAACTAATTTTAAAACAAGCCAATCTAACGTGTATACAGGTATTGTAATTTTAAGAAGGCAGAGAATTGAGCCAACAATTGGCATTTCCGATAAACAAAATCCAACCGTGAAAAAAAAACAAAAAAAAACAAAAAGAGCTCCAATAACATTCGAGCCAAAAACCCCATAATGACTGAGGGGAAAAAATGGAAGAATTGCAAGCTCGATCAAACAGATTAAGGACGGGAAACTTGCAGAGCTTGAATTAGAAATGAAAAAAAAAATCAAGTTAAACTTTTAATGTAACTTAAATTTCCCAAGGATGAGATTTTTAAGCAAAAAATTGAAAGTCCAATCAACAAAACCTAACCATAAACGGAGAAAGTAGACTAAAAGCTCAATCAAGCACAGTAATTTTAACAAATCCAGCTGCGAAATCGCAAGATAAACCAAACAAAACAACTCAAGGAAAAAAAAAAAGCAGAAATCACATCACCAGGAAACTTGTAGAGCTTGACGGAGTGGTCAACGGAGCCGGAGGCGAGGCAGGTGGAGTTGGGGCTGAGGGCGAGGGCGGTGACGCCATCGCGGTGGTGGCGGAGGATCTTCGGAGGGGCGGAGGGAAGGAGAGGGTCGTGGATGGAGATGGTGGGGTCGGAGGCGGAGGCCGTGACGAGGTGGTGGGACAGGTGGTCCCACACCACCGAGCAAAACGACGGCCGACCGTTGCTCGACGCCGCCTTGTGGGCTTCTCGAAGCTTCACCGATCGGACCTTCATGGCTTCTCTTCTCTCCTCTGGGATTCGCAATTTTCCTACTTTCACTTTCAGTATGCGTAGACTGGAGAGTGGATTAGATCTGTGTTTTGGGGGGTTTGGCGGGAAATGAGGTTTTGGATTTCGCGGGTCGGGACTTCCGCTTCATTAAGTTTGTTACAACCAGGGGTGGCAATACGACCCGGGTTAACATGTTAGGTTAGTGTCGATTTAGAGTTAATTTTTACAAAAATTAAGTTGATACTAACGCAAACATGACATGAACAGGTTGAGAATTTTTAACATTAACACAACCCGTTTTGATACGGGTTGACACGAACATAACCCATGCCAACCCGTTCCTTATACACAGTGTCAAAAAATAATGACCTATGACCTGTTTTTGACCCGTATTGTGACCCACAACCCGCCTACACTAATATATATAACATTAAAAAAAAAAATTAGAAGAGTTTCATACCACAACAACAAAAAGATGAGTGATAAGAGAGGTAGAGTTTGATCTTTTAAGGGCTTATCTTATATCTGAAATAATATTAATCATAGGAAAAAAATTTAAAAGTTAATTAATTAAACACGGGTCAGAAACGGGTCCTTTTAGTTTCAGACGGGTTGACCCGAACACGACCTGTTTTTTGACGGGTCAGTTTCGGGTCGACACTAAAATGACCCGTAGTCAAATTTTTCGACACTAACCCCAAAAAAAAGTGTCAGATTCATATCATGTCATCGTGTTACAACTCGTATTGCTGGCCCTATTATAATTTAAAGCTCTCTTCTACTACAATAATTTGTTATAGTATAAAACTCTTGCATACTATATAGTATTTAAGTTTCGACTTTAAGTTTTAAATGATTTCCCAAATGAACCCTTTCTCTTTTTTTTTCTTTTCTTTTTGGAGAAATAATTTACCGAGGAGGTCAAACACTTGGACAGATTCACAATGAAACCAAGAGTTTCTATAGGATTTAGGGCAAATTTTACAAATTTCCCCTAAAATATATCACCTGTGTCAAAATACCTTTTAAGCTTTAAAACATACCTATTATACTACTAAAGTATAATACTTTTCTATATTCACTACATGAACTTTGAAACACATTTTTTGAGCAAAATAATATCTGTTACACTCATTAAAATGATAAATTCATCAGTTTATTTAAAACCTTAAAGAACGAAATTGAATAATGGTACGCTCGCCACTTTTTCTCACTTCTGAGCAGATTCTCTAAAGACAAAATGTGCCAAAGTTTAATGCCCAACTAATTCACTAAGAGTGAAAATAACATTTATACTAACCATTATGTATCATATCTAATATTAAATCAAACAAAAATTTAGCAATTCCATCCAAAAAACAATAATATGTTTCAAAATTTGGGGGGTAAATCTAGATAATATTATAGTTCATGTGGCACAACATGCACATTTTAAAATTTAAGAAGCATATTGACATGTGGGCAATTCGTGAAATTTACCTTAGGATTTACAATGTGTTTTTCATGTGAACCCAAATCGTCTATCTAATTATTTGTCTAACGAGTAAGTAAGTAATACATTGCTTGTTATAAAAATAAAATAAAATAAAATAAAATAAACAAAAAGGATGTTTTACTACTCTGTTTTTTTTTTTTCCATACTCATCTTTCATCTTCTATCTTTCATCTTTTATCATCATTGTCCCTTTTTCTAAATAAATAAATAAATCAATAGGCTTTTGAAACCCTAGTGAAACTCCTCTCCATCTACAAGCACGCCTTTAATTGGCACCGATTGCAACACCCTCATCGAAGCCTTCACCATGTTTGCCTCCTCTGACAAGGGTGTTCATTAGTCAGTTTTTATCAACTTTTAGTCGTTTGGTGTCTGACTAACAGTAGTTACTTTTGAGAAAGGCAAACTGAGCACTGACTGAATATAAGATAGGTTTGGTTAGTTTTGATCGATGATAGTCGGTTTATGATAGTCGGTTTAGCAGTCTATTTTATACAATAGTTTCCAGCTAGATTATATATAAGAATCCATCGGTAACTACTCGATTGCTTCTTTTATTTTTTCATAGATATAATGTTTTAGATGACTTAAAAAACCTAACTTTTTGAGAACAATAATGTATGAGGTAAACAATAAAAACTAGACAAATTAGCAAGAAAATTCATTATTTAGCAATATAGTTCAAAGTTTTAAAGTTTAAACATGATATGATGTTTAATATATGATATGTTATTATGATTTATATTTATATTTTTAAAAGAAATATTTGATCGGTTGGTTTGGTTTCCTAATGAACAAAAAAAAATCTCTTTCTATAACAAAACTCTTCATTTTGTGGGAGGTTGATTTCTAACCAAATCGGTCAGTTTTGCTATCAGAACCGATTGTTTGGTTTATCATTTGGTTTGACGATCGGGTTTTCAGGTTTTTTTTGGACATCTCTACCTCTAACGCCATCTAGACCAAACTCTAGATGTCTCGCGTGTCTTGCAATGGTTAGTGATGAAAGATAGTTTTCTTTTTTTTTTTTTCTTTTTTGGTCCAATAACCTTCGTGTTCCTTTACAATGTGATTGTGTATTTTTTTTTTTTTTTGGGTACTTTAGTTTAGTAGTACAGTGGAAGCAATTTCATTGTTTTTTTATTTAAAAAAAAACAAAGTAGAGAAGAAAGAATCAAGAACAAGAGAATGATAGAAAATTTCAAGAAGAAAGATATATTTGAGAAAGGAAGAGAAGGAACGATAAGATATAAGCAAAGGAAAATAAAGAGACTAACGAAGGAGAGAGAACAACTTAGGAGGCATTTGGAATGCAATAATCAATAGAAATCATATTCTTAAAAATATGATAATAGGCAATATGATTTTCAGGAAACAAATATTATCAGGTTTGATTATACACATAAATATTCTTTTAGATTTCTAGAAATAATATATTAACGTGTTTTGTTGTACATAGGAATCTTGTTCAATAGACTAAAAAAATTGTTATATCATCTTTCAAAAAACATTTATATTATCATTTATACATTAATATGATATTTATATTCATATTTTTAAAAAGATATTTATATTTATAATAATATTATTGTCATTATTTTTAGAAAGAATTTAAAAACATAAAAAACCTCTTAAAAAAATTTAACAACAACGACTACTATTATTATTTAATAATCATTTATTATTATATTACTAATATACTACTTATTATTATTATTGTTGCTGTTGTTATTATTATTATTGTTATTTAATATTAATATTACTATGAAGAGATGTATTAGTTGTTAATTGATTATGCAAACAATTTGGCGGACAAATTATATAGGTGTTCTGGGTTTGTTTACACCTAAGTCCCAAAACCCTTCAAAACTTTTGGTGTTTGCGTCTCTATTTTTAAATCTTCAACAATTGGGTTTCCAAAATTTAACTTGCTTGCCACTTAGTCTTCATTTTGATATTTTAGACAACTTTGTTGTCAAACTCATATTTTCTGACACATGTGTCTCCAAAAACTTATTGTTTGATGAAAATGTCCATAGAAACTTGCCTTTGACATTAATTAATACCTATTTTTCTATGCAAATTATGATGTTGATTTAAATTGTAAGGAGATGTACAAGTGGTCTATCAAAGTACTTGGTCATTGCGGTTATTTATGTTCAAATAGAGAAAAAATAGAAAGGACTTAGATAAATAACTTACCGGCCATTTGGGATACCTTGTGCTTTTTGCTTTAAGTAATAGAAGAAGAGAAGCATAAATTAAAACTATAAAAAAGTGCATTTTTATATTGAATGTGCTTTTGAACCTCTTTAATTAAATAAGTCAAAAACTATTATTGTTATAAAAAGTAATTTAATGTAAAGATACATACAGAATTTACAATTTGTTATTCATAAATATTAAGTTAAAAAGGTAAATAAAAAAACTTTTTATGAGCACCAAAGAGATAACTTGTTTTAAAAGTACTGATAAAAGCCAAAACTACAAACAATTTGTCAATCCAAACAATTCCAAAAGCACCTGTTGGACTGAATAAGCAAAAAAGAACTTATTTTAAGTCATTCAAAACAGGGCCTCAGTTAATGGAATAGAGAGTGAAACGAGATAATATTCTCAATTGATTTTATATATAGAGGAAGAAAATAGAAGAAATCATCTTAGATGGAGGATCTCAAATGCAATGTTAAATAGACGTGCTAATGCCTAATTTTAGCATTTGAATGTAGAAAATACCTTCTATGATGTTATTTTTAGTCATAAATATACTTAAACATTTATTCTTTAGGGTACCAATCCTAACATTCTCACATTCAATTTGTTCTAATTGGCATCACAATTCACTGACAACATATATTAGCAATAAGTTATAAGAATTAGACATAACAAAATATAACAATTACAAAATATAAAAATTTAATTAAATGTATGGTTTGCATGCCTATGTATTATTGTATATATTCTCCTCATTCATCCATCACCTCACTCAAATACTTATTAGTATAAAATTTTTTAATTTGTCTTAGCTTGTGTTCCCCATTTATAATATCTCTCATCTACCTTAACACAAAAAAAGAAGCAACGCCACATCATCACTGTCATGTTGTCTCTTTTCACTGCTAGCCTAACTCATTATAGCATCAATAAATGATATTAGTAAGAGGAGAGATTTATCGACACAAGTGGAAATCTTCAATTCAAGTTTAAAATTTAATTGTGTTATCTTAATGTCTTATGTTATTTAGTTGTATTTTTTACTTTTTAGTTTGATTGTTGGTAAACTTTGGTTTATGTTATTGTGACTTTTCAATTTAGTTTTTGGTTTATATTAAAACTTTAATAGATAAACTTTAAAACCTTTTTATATTTTTTGTTATTATCAAATCGTACAAAAATAAAATTTATTTTTAGTTTAGTCAGTGGTTTGGAAAAGAAAAACTACAAAAAACCACCCGCGAATCCCCTTAATAGTACTAATGCTGAAAGTGTTAGACATGTATGCTCTAAGGAGTAAAAATGTAATACGTTTTTGGAGACATTTTTATCAATAAAGAATTTATTCATTTATATATACCAAATATTGTCCTCTTTACGTTCATATTTGTTGAATGTATGATAAGCAAACAGTAGTCTGAGACTGTCAGTCTAAACCTTAAGAGTTGGGCATATGATGGGATGATTATGCGGTAGACAGGACTCTTAAGGTGATGGTCTAAAATATATGATCCGCAATCGAGGGAATAAAGTTGGGCGCTTTATTCATGTAAAGATTGTTATGTTGTCTATATCCCTTTTGGGAGATGGTTTGTCTTGGCCATCGGAGTTGGACTCCGTGAATAGAAACATTGGCGCGTTGTCATAGGTGACGATGTGTTGGATCGGGACATAAAGTGAATTGATTTGGATTAATAATTCTGTCTTGGCAAATTGATTCACTTTAGACAATCATTTGTATTGTATCTTAATCCTGAGATGAATAATGGGCCCGTTGTCTTGACTTGTGTCTTTTGATGTACCAATGGGTGACTCCCACATCTCTATAGTGGCATGCATGCCGGTACGTTGGAGGCATGACTCTTGGTAGCGTAGACTTGTTATTCATAGATATGGAATCCATAGCTCCTCTTTAGGAGTAATGATATCCTCTTATATGCGTTGTCCTGTAATTGGAAAACTGGAGCGTTCAACCATTTGGATATATAGGTGTAACCGAATGGTATACTATCTTTGGATGGTAAGTTTTCTAATGGTGAGACAATGGAACGTAAGATAAAAATAATCGGGAAGGTAAGACAGAACTTGTCCTTAAGCCGATTATGGATGATCATATGGGGATGCGATACACTATGATATGTCATGGAGACTTAGCTACACGAGCTTCGTAATTCTATAAAGTTCGAGAGTGCAGCTCCAAGCTTTTAGTGGAGTAGCGTTGGAGTTGATAATTGTGAAATGTATATCTGGGATATTGGGTTTCATAATTATCATGAGCTTGAACTTTATAGGTCCATTTTGGTCCCCTTTGCTAGCTCACAAAATCCTGTAACGACACGGCGTGCTTTTCCAATAATTGGTGACTTATGTCGGATTTATCAGATTGGTTTAAAATTTATAAGAATCAAATAATTCATGTCTGTTTATCGGTTGAATTAATTATGTAAGAAATTAGTTCAAGATGAACTTGTTGAATTATGGCGTTCGGATAATTCTTGTCTGTTTATCGGTTGTTTTAATTTTGGACAATTAGAACAAGATAAACTTGTAGAATTATTGTGAATTGATTTATTTTCTTAGAGATTATCTTGATAAAGTTTGTTTTGATCAGATATCTTTTCTATTGGGCTATTTGAATCAAAACTGAGACTTTATCCTTTAGAATCTCGGGTGGAAAATAAAAGATTCGCGGAGATTTTTTCTCGGCAGTTCGGCCTGCCTATCAGAAAGTTCGGCCTGCCGAACTGGCCAGTTCGGCCTGCCTATCACACAGTTCGGCATGCCGACCGCGACAGTTAAGATTACGCGTTTTTCACGCGTATCTTATCAGATATTGATCCGAACTTGATTCTGTTTCGATTTTTGAGACCTAATCTGATATGGACTGACCCCAAGGACCAATAGGTATAAAAAGGGAGTGAGTCTAATGATTTACTAAGATCAATTTGAGAGATTAAGAGTCTTTGGGTACTCTTCTAGTGGTTGGAAGGAGAGTCACCGGTGGAAGAGCTGTACGTGTGAGCCCACACTCACTCCGGTTGTGGATAGAGAATAGCAAAGAAGACCAGTTGGTTGAGGCTCTTCTGGAACGTTACTTCTCTACACAGGTCTCGGAGGTTCTTCGACACACTGAGGTTAGTAAGATCTGTTTAATTTATACATATAACATGTCAAACTTGTGTTTTGGAAAATACTCTGATGAAAAAATGTTAAAAATTCCACTGCGCACTTTGTTTCCAACAGAAAGAGACAGAGAAATTGAATGGCAGGTTTGATTTTTGAAGAGAGAGAGATCTACTATTTTGAGGGTTTGATTTTCAAATAGGCAGACTGGTAATCAAAAATATTTTAGGCAATGGTTTTGTGTAAAATGTCATGATATGTTTAATATTAGAGGACAATTTCCTATAAACCGTCATCTAATTAGCACCGTCTAATGCACTTTGTTGTAGTGAAAAAAAGAATTTTATGGTTGATTAAATTTTTCTTTCAAAAAAATGCTTGCTCGTTTCATAGGCATGCTTACATGGCCCACCCCTCTCCCTCGCCTCGCCTCACCCCTAGTGCCCCTCTAAGCCTGCTTTTAGGTCCGCATTTTGCCTAGCAGGCTTTAGGGCTAAGCGGGGTGTTGATTTTTCTTTCACAGACCAAAACAAACCGGATCATATTCTTGTGTAGGTTAAGCCAAAGATCCTCCTTCCTTTGCATGCAGGAATCAAGGTTGGGTTGCCCGAATTTACAGCTCTATAAGCTATTGCAAATTGAAAGAAGGAATCAAGCTTTCTTGGGCTTGGACTCCTTGAACTGTTGCCCCTAATATATTTTTAAAAAAATATTTTTTCTCACTAATTTTTTAATTGTAATTGACATAGAATTTTTATAAAGTTTTAATGAGTATACTTCAAATTAACTTTTATGTATACTCATATATCCAAACTTAAACTATTAAAATAAACTAAAAATCAATTCTAATATTGTATAATAAAATTCATTTTTTTAACTCTAAACCTTAAAAAGTGGATCAAACTCTATTATAAAACAATTTCTAACTCCCACGCTTAGCAAAATTGAAATATTTTTGCAGGAGGTTAGTTGGATGGCTAAGTAATTAACTTAGGGCTTGAATTTTTGACGTCTTATAATACACTTATTCCTCGGTGACATAGTGCGCTAATAATGTAAAAACACTTTTGTGTCTTAATCAAACTAAAATATTAATTATTATTATTATTATTATTATTATGTAATATATTAATATTATATGGTTTGTGGCTTCCATGTGATAATGTCATGTAAAGGCAAACCACCTTTAACCTTTTTTTCTTTGAATGGTCCTAAGTTTGAAATCCCCCAACACGTAAACCAAAATCCCTTGTTCCAACTCAAACTGATTATAATAAGTAATTTAGTAGATATATATTCAAAATCCACATAAATTCAGAATCCCTAGACACAAATTTTATTATTTTATTTATTTATATTTGCTATGAAACCTAGACACAATTTGGAGCTTCCTTTCCCGTACAGGCATGGTACAAACTTTTAAACAAAATCGAGAAGAGAAGAACATGCCATGCTTTGCTTAATTAGGTTTACCATACATGGCGGTGCTTCTTTTTCTGTGTTTGTGAATCCGTTAGGAACATCCCAATGTTTTCTATCAATCTGATGAGGAACTATTTTTATCAGAATTGAACTAGTAAAAAAAAAAAATTACTATTCTTCTCTAATTATTGTCGCACTAATTGACTAAAATAGAATAACCGTTATTATTATTGGCAGTTTCCCAAATAAAGTAAGTTGAGAATTGTTATACGAATGACATGCAATAACAGATTGGGTCCCTGTGCTTTTGTTTATGTTCCTCTTATTATCTTTCCAATAATATTATGTCGCATTAATTAAAATGTCATTCTAATTACAATATTATACTATATAAATTTAAAGATCTTGTTTAAAATATTTTGATTAACGTTGGGCATGATATTATCGAGGATAAAAGGATAAAAAGGAGAAAAAAAAAAGGAAGAAGAGAGAAGCATATGAGAAGAATCATCTTGGAAAAAAAAATAAAGGGGAAAAAGCAAAGTAAAAGTGCTATGAGGCTTCTGATGATTATTCAATAGGGTGTTTGATAATATCAATTGAAACTTATCAATCTCAACTTAAACAGTGTAAGATTTTTATATAGTGTAAAACAAAGATATATTACAGTATAAAATTCTCATATACTGCAATACTTTTAATTCGAACTTTTAGTTATGATTCTTTTTCCAAACACCCTCTACGTTTTTTTCCTCTCACTATGGAGAAAAGAAAAGAGAGTAAAAACTTGAGAACTTCCCGGAATTTGCAGGCATTCTTACAGCAATTGATGATATAAAGACAGCCTAATCAAATCGCACTACTTACATTAATATTCAATGTTCCACAGCAGATTACTTTGCACTATTAGTAATGAGAAAAGTTTTAAGTATTGCCTACAGATAACGCTTTATAGTCTATAGCTAATATTCTATAAATAATGTTGTACTGTCCAAATGAGGTGTTAAAAAGGGGGAAGGGAAAAAGATGTATAACGAATGTGCTCATAATCAGGATAGTAGATGAACACTGCCTAATTGGATTTTATCATTTTGGTATGGTTTCGTGTGTTTTAATAAAACATCACATTGATATCTTGTTGTCTGAAAAATATTACAAAAATATTTTATAATTTTCAAAAAATTATTTTGCTCTTCTAAGCTCTTGTTTTAGAACATGAAATTTTCAACTTCCATTTTAATATTTATTAATAAAGTCTAAATAAATTTTGTAATATGTTGATAAAAAAATGAAAATAAAAAAAATGAGGAAAGCCACAAATATTTTTTTCTTTTAATATTAATTTTTTCCCTAGTCTATCATTTTGATTTTCTTTCATAAGTTTACGAAACTAATTGGAGGTTTTCTAAACAAAGGAAAATTAAATTTCAAGTCACAAAAATAAGAGTATGTTTGGTTGAATATTCAAATCAAGGTTTGAATTATTTTGCTACAGTATTTTCTCTCACAAAAATTTAAATCTTCGTTCAAATACTCTACTCAAATGCTCGAACCAAACGGACCCGGTATATGAGGATGATATTTTTGAAGACCACCAAGGCCCATATTTTATCATTTTTTTAAATAACAAGATACTAATATGATGTTTTATCAGAATATAGGCTACCAAAATAATAATAACCCTTATTTTTTTATGGATAATAAATACATGATATCTTGAATTCTAATCTAAAAACTGTGAAACCCAGTTTTTAAAATTGCACCAAGCTCAATGAATTATTTCCGGCAAAGCAGACACTGGTGTTCTAAATACAAATTCATGAAATGAGCAAAAGGTCCAACTGATACGGAAATTTGAACTAATTAGGTAGATTATAGAAGACTGAGAATGTTGAATGTCTGCTAATATAGACACATTTGGTGGGGCATGCCACAAGTTCCAACATCATGAATAGAAGTATAAAAACATTTTATGGCTTATGTTTCCTTTTAAATTTAATGCCGACATTTCTTACTTTTTCGACCCTGCGCTCTAGAAAAAATTGGAATCGATGAATTCCAACTCTAGAAATCCTGTAGCAGTAAGAAGTCCTCAATCATAACAGGATTAGTGATTCCATGTTGCGAATAATCAGTTGCTTAATTTTATATTTGCATGTAAAAAGTACATTTGTTTCTCTTTTGACTAACCCTAGAAACGATATTTTTCAAGAACTGTAAATAATAGTAGGTTTATCAGTAAAATATTAGAACAGTTGACGAAACTATAACATGTAAGAAAACGTTAATTATAAAACCTATCGAATCCCAATGAACCATCAAAATATTGTCAATAAAAACCAGCTATTCGTAGAAACCCAAAAAAAAAAAAAAAAGGAAAAATAGCTAGCCATGGATCTGTTTTTTTAAACAAAAAAAAAAAATCAAGTAAATTGATAGAGGAACAACTAATATCAATCAGCGTCAAACCTCAAAACACATTCCGATTAAGTGGATACTTGTTGATGAAATTATCTCATACTAAATTCCACATTCTAATATATTCAAACAAAACAGAGTGCAAAATATTTGGAGTTCAAAAGGGGAAAACAAGATAAAATTCAAAAGAAACAAAACCTAAAAAGGCCAGAGTTGGACGAAAAAAAAAACCTAAAAATGAAGCATATAAAGTCTAAAGTTGGGAGTAGAGATGTTAAAACGAGCTGGGCCTAGTAGGCTAGCACGGACACGGGCACTGCACGATATGACACGATTATTAAATAAGTATAGCCCAGCATGTTTATTAAATGAGTCGGGCTTGATGCAACTTTTAGACACTAAACACATTAAAGGTACAGCATGCTAAGAACACAACTTAGGCACAAGCACAGGCACGATAATGGCACACCATTATTGCTATTTGATTATGTATTTCTAACAATTTTTTTTTTATAAAAATTATAATAGACTATTTTTTTCTAAACAAGAATTTATCTCATTTGAATTTTACTATCTTTTACTTTATTATAACCTAAAGTTCTAATTATGTCAGACACTTTTCTTTTTCACCTATAGATTTGCTATTAGCCACGATTAAAGCACAAGTACGTTAAGGGCACGCCACGAATATAAATAGGCCACGGGATAGGCTTGATGCCATATATAAAAAATAAGCATGGTCCAACATGGCACGATAAATAAAGGCCGACTCAAGTACGACATGAAGTACATTTGTGCCCAATTTAAATGGACTGGTTCGGACTGACATATTTGACATCTCTAACCGAGAGGTGGTTTTAAAGGATTAAGCAGAAAACTCGTAGTTTTAGAGTGAGATTTGGATATGCCTCGTCCAAAAAAAAAAAAAAAACTGGACAAAACTTAGTAAAAAAAAAAAAAAAAAAAAGAAGCCAAAAAGGGTACATATTTACTCAAAGAGTGGATTATTTAAAAACTTATAGCACAGGTCCTGCTATATCTCTGTTGATAACGTGTATATTGGAAAAATCTGAACTAGTGAACCACCAAGAGAAATCATCTAGAAAAAACTACAGGACATAGGTGAATCTGTGACGTGATTTCGGTAAGAAAACATTTTCAAGTATCGCAAAGAACGATCCATCTTGAGCAAAATGCAAAGACCTCAACCCATTTTTTGGGAGTAATAGTTCACCAACATATGTAGAATCACACTCAAACCAAAGAAAATTCAACTCTAACGACCAGCAAATAAATGGCATGAGTCATAGCACCTGCCAATTTAACTTCAAAAGTATGAAGAATCCTCCAGGGACAAACACAACAACAACCCAAGGTATGATCTGAAACTTCCAACAAAACCTACAGAGGTGAGGAATCATTAGATACTACATTGATCTACCTGGATGTTTATAAGACTGCAAAGGTTTTTAGTTACGGGATGTTTTTTGATTAAAAACTCTATCGTTAAAAGTTTAAGTCACAACAAAAATTCAATTAAAAGTTATGACTATATATACATTAGTCACAACATTTTTTTTTTACTAAAAATTTTACGAAAAACTAAAAACTGTTGGTTTAGTTTTCTCCTCTAAAAATTTAAATTTAAACAAAAAGTTTCCACAGGAACCTATCAACCAAACATACTAAGTTCAATGCAAATGCCAGGATGAAACATTAGAATCGTTCTTTTAGTTGCATAAATTTACAAGTATTCAACAAAATGACATGTCTAAAGTCTTTTGACAAATTCATGACATAGAAGTTCTCCAATAGCTACTACTCTTGGTAAGCATAAAGCATTACAGCCATTAGAATAGACTCTATGACCATATGATAACACATATCCCCAAGAACACTTAATTTCAGTCAAAGGGAAACGAATCTCGTCCAACCTCATAAAACAAACTAATAAACAAATATATATCTGTATAGATATGTATATATATAATTATATAATTTATTGACCTCACTTCTTTTACACACATAAAAAAACTCTCTTTAATTAGCGAATAACAACCTCGGTAATTTCCATTACCATAAGAAACAGTGCCAATATGTCAGTGACAACTGGGAGCTGCTTGTGTTTTTTCTTTTGTCCTAATTGATCATTTTTTCGTTGTCTTACATGATCTTAACGATTTTAACTCATGAAAATTTACACTTTGACGCACGCAAGTGTGTAAAAAAAAATAGTGAAAATTTGGAAAAAAAAATGATAATCAACAATATTAATCTTAAATCGTAACTATATATAAGATAACCCTTTTCCTGTGTTTCTTGAATTGGTTGCAGATTAATTAGGAAATAAATTTGGAACAAATTGCACATGTGCGGCTTTAATAATTACGGGTTGGCTACAAAAATATTTTACCTTCTGATTTGAGTTTCTTAAAAAAAATTAGCCTAATATTGGAAACTACAAACCGATCCTTCAAACTTAATGTTATAGTCTTAATTTACTGCCTTGACTCATTGACCACAATCAGATGGAAAACATTTTAAATATCTCTACCTCGTTTAAGATGTGCTTCCAAATATGTTATTTTAATTTATGTTGTTTTTGCTTCAAATTTAGCTTTGTTTTAATCTATAGAGATGGAAGTTTGAATACAAGTATAAGGATGTTGACTCTCATGTCCTTTTGTTCTTGTTCTTTTCCTTTTCATTTCCCCGACTTCGATAATATTATACTATATCATTGAAATACCCTGTCAATTAAGATATCATGTACGCCACATTAACTAAAAGAGTCAATTATATAAATACACTTCTTAGTTTTAATTATTTTTTGATTTGTCCTCTATTTTCAAAAACTACAAATATACCATTTGAATATGAAATTCTTTTACAATTTTGACCCTTGCAGACTTTTAGGACAAAAAAATATAAAGATAAGACAAAATACCCTAATTAGATTAAATTTGTTTCTAAAATATATTTTTATTCTTGAGAAATTTTTTAAAAATACTTTAACATTTTAAAAATCATGAAGCTGAAGTTCCTTTCTTTAAAAAAATGATATTTTGTTTTAGGGTTATTTATGTTTTTAAATCTATAAAATATTTTTCATAATTGTTTGAAAATATTTATATTGTTTTGTTCAATTTTTACCATTCATAGGATTGAAGTTGAAATAATTTTTTTTTAAAATTGCAAAGTTACCTTTGTAGTTTTTAAAAATAGAGGGAAGAAATTGAGAAATTGTCATGATTAAGAGGAATAATTATTAATTAACTTTTAATTAAAAATCATGTCAAATATTGAAGAGATATGAAAATGGTAAGGGAAAAAGAGGACATGGTGTTCACGTCATATTTTTTTTCCTCACTCAAGAGACAACATAAACTGCTGGAAGATCTGAAGGATACGTACGATTTTCATTTCCAAAAATAGATTAAGTTCTTTTTTAATTTCATTAGAAAGTATATCTAATCACCCTTAAAAGTATAATCAAACGAAGTAATGTGATCATAGAGAAAATTAGTTAACATAACATATATAAATATTGTATATTATAAAATATTAATGTCACACCCACCCGTCGCTCACCGTCGAATGAATGTATGTATACGTACATGCACATGGAAGTAAATTCTTTGAGTGTGTTTAGCAATACAGTTAAAACTAAAAGTTGGAATAATATTATTGTAGCATATGAAAGTTTTATATTATAGCAATTCTAATTATATAGTTGAAACAGAATTGTCAAACATACCTTTTGAAATAAAATAATATTTAAAAAATATAATTATAAGGAGAAATAAAAACGACGAAACCCAATGCATTGAATTGTATGCGTCCAACCTTGGTCCTGGCCACCTAAAAAACAAACTCCTCGTTGCATGCATGGCGGCAGACAGGCGCTGAACACCGTATCTTCCATTCCACGCGATCATACAACTTTCTCCAACAAACACACTTCTTCATACCCCAACCCCAAAAAGGAAATTAACCATTAATTTTATTTTTTTTTTCTTTTCAACTTTTCATCAACACAATTCCTTAATTTGAAAGCTGCTTTTTTGCTTTTTGTTGTCTTGTTTTTTGCTCTCTCTCTCGAGTTTCCCTATAAATAACTGCATGAACCCCACTTGCATAATATTTAATTAGCTTATAGGGAAATGCAAAAAAAAAAAAAAAAAAGTAATATTGGAAGATTGTTGGAAACCTAGCTAGCTTTGACTTCGGTTGGACTCTATAAAGGGCTTCTTCTCCACCAAATGTTTTCCTCTCTCTTTTACTGTCAAAACAACTGCTTAACATATATTGAAAAGAAAAGTAAGCAGCTGAAAGATGGTATCCTTTAGGTTTAGTAGCCCTTTACTTGTGTTAACTATGCTATATCATGTTAGAATTTGCAGCGCAAATAAGCACTACCAAGGTACGTAAATATTTTATTCCATGCTCCTTCTATGCTTTTTTTTTTTAGCTTTATACATACGATTATATATATATATATATATATATCACTGAATTAGCTCCATTAATTGTGTTTCTTAACTCTTGCAGCTTCCAACATACGTGGAAGTACAAAGATTGTCGAAGCAGAATTAGGAATTGCCAATATCAACTCTGAAAAGGTAGGAGCTATATCACCTTCTTTATAATAATATTGTGGTACTTATACATTCAAACTGATAAATTTGAAAAAAAAAAAATCTTTATCATTAGCTAAAACGACCAATACTTTATTTTTATAGGGAATCTATGATGGTGTTCCGAGAGCCGCGGAGGTCGGAAATTACAAGGGACATGGAGGAAGGAAAATGATGGTTGAAAGGGTTTTGGGAATGGCTGAAGAGGAACATTTTGTTGGCAGTTGTGTCCACGTTGAGAAGGGAGTTCTCAATATGAAATGCAATATCAAGAATTCAAGATCTCGTCGCTTGAAGGCCAAAATGGCTGATTTTATAGCTTTCAATGCCGATTATCATGTTCCTAGACCTCATCCACCAAAACATAACTAAAGAAATAGTGTTGTTCTAGTTTTGGAGTCCCTTTTTGTTTTTCTTATTTTATTTTATTTGTTTTCCAGATGGCTTACGTTTTTGCTACCTTCGGTTTTGTAAGCGTCAGATACAAGCGAGAAATATCATACTTGTACGTATGCAATAGAGACTTTAATTTTGTGAAGATTCTAGAGAAATCTGATCTATGAAATTGAACGGAGAAGAAAGGAAAGAGATTTTGAGCTTCAAAGAACTCTTTGAGGGAAACTGTAATATTCTGTTATTGAATACTTTGTAATAACAAGTGTTCAGGTATTTATAAACTACAGCTGAACAAATACAATTCTAACTCGTAAGACTAACAGACGGTTATAACAGAACCAAGTCTAATAACAGATCTGATACAGAAAACACTAAGTTAACTTTGCTGTGACCTTAGCTATATTACATAGCTGCGACCTTAGCCATATTACAACAACAGAAATATATCCTAATCTCTAACAGCCCCCCTCAAACTCAGAGTATGAAGATCTTCTACTCTGAGTTTGTGACGCATTACAGCAAACTTGGAACTGGAACAGGCTTTGGTGAATATACCAGCTATCTGATCAGCTGAAGGAACATGCCGCACTTCCAGTTGTTTTTGTAGCACTTTTTCTCGCACAAAGTAAAGATCAATTTCAATGTGCTTAGTTCTCGCATGTGGTACTAGATTTGATGCAATCCATACAGCACTAAGATTATCATACCACACTACAGGTGTTCTAAGAAGAGGAACTTGCAGTTCAGTGAGTAGTGACCGAAGCCAAGAAAGTTCAGCAACTAAACTGGCTAGGCTTCGATATTCTGCTTCAGTTGAGGACCTAGCTACCGTGTGCTGCTTCTTTGAGGCCCAAGCCAGCAAGTTCTTACCAAGATACAAACAAAAACCAGCGTAGACCTTCTATCCTGGACTTTTGTGGCCCAATCTGCGTCACAAAATCCTACCACCTCTAAATCATTGTCTGAAGATTGTCCCAGGTGCAATCGTAGTTGAGTGTCCCTGCTAGATACCTTAATATTCGTTTCACTGCTCGCCAATGAACTTCATGAGGAGCTTGCATATATTGACAGACACGGTTTACACTGTATACAAGTTCAGGATGTGTTACTGTTACATACTGCAAAGCTCCTATAGCACTTCTATAGAGAGACACATCGTGCACAGGATCACTGCCCTAAGAAGAAAGATGTTCACCAGTAGTCATAGGAGCAGTAACCCCTTTAGAGAACTGCATTTTTGTCTTGCAGAGAAGATCCTTGATATACTTTGTTTGGGAGAGCAAAAGTCCTTCCTGTGCATGTTGAACGTGAACTCCAAGGAAATAATCAAGCTCTCCAAGATATTCTAAACCAAAGGCATTATGCAGCTGTGTAACTAAGGCCTGTACTGCATTTGAATCACTTCCTGTAATCAAGATATCATCTACATATACAAGAAGGAAAATTGTCACACAGCCTGATTCCTTGAGAAACAAAGACTGATCTATCTTAGCAGATACAAATCCTAGTGATAAGAGAGCCTTATGAAGCTTGTCAAACCAAGCTCTAGGCGCCTGCTTAAGGCCATACAGAGACTTGAGTAATTTGCAGACAAGACCAGCTGTGGAGGAGTCAACACCACCAGGTGGCTGTTCCGTATAAACCTCTTCTTACAATTCTCCACTGAGAAATGCGTTATTGACATCCAGCTGTCGAATTACCCAATTCCTGCTTAAGGCAACAGTGAGAACCACTCTAATGGTGGTTGGTTTGACAACTGGACTAAAAGTCTCAGAAAAATCAAAACCTGCAATCTGATGAAAGCCCTTTGCAACTAAACGGGCTTTATACTTGTTGATTGAACCATCTGGATTTTCTTTCAATTTAAACGCCCACTTGCAACCTATAGCTTTTCTCCTAGCAGGAAATTCCACCAAGGACCAGGTATTATTTCTCAATAATGCTTGATATTCTTCAGACATGGCATTTCTCCATGGTTCCTACTGAAGTGCCTCAATGACAGTGAAAGGTTCTTTAACTGCTGCAAACACCTTCTTAATTCCATGTTTGGAGCATGTAAGCATAGGGTGCACATTACCAGGCTCTCGTATTCTTCCTGCAAATACGAGGCACACTAGAAGAGACAGCAGGATTAGTAGCACCTGAGTACCAGCCACAACAGGAATATCAGCAGGGGAATCACATAAAACAGATGGTGGTAAATCATGTGTTTTTGAGGTGGATAACAGTAGAAGAACAAGGATCAGATATAGGAAAAGAGCCAGAAGATGGAGTAAGACAAACAAAAAAGGGTTTTTGCCGGAGAAGACTGAGTTGGGAGTGAGCGAGTTTGAGACTAAGGAAAAGAGATTTCTTAAAAAATGACATCACAAGAAATAAAAAGATGACCAGTAGAGTCTAGACACTTGTAACCCTTATGGTTTAAACTGTAACCAAGAAATGTACAAGCTGTAGACCTAAAACTCAGCTTATGGTGATTATAACGTCTGGTATTAGGATAACAAGTACAGCCAAAGACACGTAACTGAGAATATACTGGTTTAGTATGAAAGAGTTTTTCAAGAGGAAACTGATTATGCAAAACAGGAGTAGGCAACCTATTGATGATGAACACAGAAGTTCTAAAAGCTTCATCCCAAACTTTGAAAGGCATGGAAGCTTGAGCTAACAAGGTAAGTTCATTTTCAACAACATGTCGATGCTTCCTCTCGGCTAATCCCATTCTGCTCATGAGTATAAGGACAAGATATCCTATGAACAATACCATGGGAGGTTAAGTAATCAGTAAAAGATTGAAACTCAAACACCCCCCCCCCCCAACCCAAAAAAAAAATGTTTGTGAAGCTTGAATTTTATATCCCAACTGCAATTCAACTAAGGCTTGAAAATTCTTAAAGGTTTGAAAGACAGATTTATTCCTTAAGAGATATAACCAAGTGAACCCTGAATAAGCATCAATAAAGTGAACATAATAATAGTAACCATTGGACGAACAGACAGGAGCAGGGCCCCATATGTCTGAGTGAATTAATTGCAAGAGTTGAGTGTTTCACAAGACAAGGATGAAAATTTATGTATTTTTCCGAGAGCACAAGCTGAACAAACGGAATTGGAAGTTTTATTAATATGAGAGAGATTACAAGAATTCAGAACTGTCTGTACAATTTTTATCTGAGCGATGTGCCAAGCTCTCGCGCCAAAGATCAAAAGAAGTAGAACTAGACAGTTTAGAGTGATTACAGGACAAATTTGAGTGAACAGAAAAAGTACAAGAAACTGGATGTTTTTGCGGAACAGACACAGGTACAGAAGTATTACAAATGGGGGAAACATGAGTAGTCTTGAGAGGAGATTGGACAGATGATGAAGTACACGATGAAGCGGTTGAAGAAGAAGAGCATGGTTGAAGAGAGATCTGAATGGAATAAAAAACATAGAGTCCTCCTTTAACTTTGCCTTGCAAAAGAATCTGCTTGGTGACCTGATCTTTAACAAAGCAAGTGTAAGGATGAAACTCATTTTAAGATTGAATTATCTTGTGCAAACTTAGAAACAGACAACAAGTTTTTGGTAATCTCAGGTACATGAAGAAGATGAGTAAGAACTAAAGACTTGAGAGAACAGACTGGAGAAGGAAACACAGATTTACCAACATGTTTAATGTTCAAGCCCTTACCATTACCCATATGAAACTGATCAGGACCATTGAATTTCTGCTTGACCATTAAATTTCTGGAATTTGCAGTCACATGGTTTGAGGCTCCTGAATCAGGGTACCACTGAGAATCATGAATACATTCAGGGATAACAGGCAGGGCTTCATGTGGGAAAGAAAATCTAGCCTTAGAATCACCAGCTGAAGAGGCAAAGGGAACAAGCTGTGCATCATCAGAATAATCTCTCTAAAACTGATGGAAATGAGCTTACTGTTGGAATTAAAATATGAAACGCAGCGAAAGAAACGGGTCGTTGACAAACAAAAATTTTCTAAACACTTTGTTTATGGGGAATAGATATATAATTTTAATAAATAATAAAAAGCTTTGGGAATTTTATTAACCTTTTAAAGACTATCAGAGTATCCTAGCTTTCCTCTTTGACACCACGATCTTCCAAACTACGCCTCCACACCAATGGAAAGACGAGTGGGCGTCAAACTGTAAGAATGAATTTTTCTCATACTTTTCTGAATCTGCTATGTACTCAATACATGAGATAGCAGACCTTTTTTTCAGAGAAGAACTCTCAGTTTTTCTCTCTGAGTGTTTTGCAAAAGTTACGTGAATGAAAAATGTTCTCAGATAAATGTTATCTCTCCTTTTTTATATTTGAACCATTAGTAAATTTTTCAATTAATTTTCAATTTGAAATAACCACTATATCAAAAATATGAGAAAATGATGTATTTTATATAATTGTTACCCTTATTCCTTTCCTCTTTCCTTTTTCTTTTTTCAACAAATCACATTTCATTCTATATATATATATAAAAGAGTAAAACTTTAGTTTTCGTGAAAAGTAAACATTTTCATTTTTTTTGGTAAACGAATCAATACATGATTCGTTATGTACATATAATATATATATATATATATAAAAGGTAAAAAAGTAAAACGTAATATATATATTAATAAATAATAAAATCTAATATATATATATATATATATATTAAAATTCAAAAAATAAATCTCATTTATTTTAGAAAATAATATTTAAATAATCAAATTATTCAAATATTACCAATTAGTTAAATGACTAATGCTAGTTAAATATGACAACATTTATCACATTACATTATCTGTCACAGAGAATATTTTTCTGTGTCACATTAATAATTCAACTGTGAAATAATTAATTCAGAATTCAATAATTTCAAACTAAATATGTATAATTCATTCTATACATAAATCCATTACAGTGTTACAGAGGTGATATTGAGAACCTATGGACCTATAACCTAAGCTCCAATAAATTTGACAATTAATCAAACTCTTTAATTAATGTGCCAAATTTATTAGTTTCAGTATTACTCCACTATAAACCTGACACTGAACTCTTGAGGTTGTAGTAAAATTACTCAAAGAAAATTAGCCAGTAGTCCATTGATATAATTATTACATATAAGTTAGTCCTCCATAAATAGTTCATAATAAGAGCTTGGTTCAATTTTCGTTTACCTCTCTTATTATATCTTTATCCTTGAGTTCCAATAATCATTTAACGAACAGTTAATTCATAATCTTATTATGAACGAGCGTTCTACTGTTCAAACCTCGAATTATCACTCAAGAGAACTATTTTTCTAACTTCCATGGGGAAGGAATGGATTCCATATCTGTATAATATTATTCTCAGCCATTTATTACATTATGTATCCAAGATGCTAAGTTATGATATATGCTTAGACAAATCTTACCATGCAAGTCAAAAAACATAATGTCATAAAGAGGAGTCTAATAAATACTCAGGATTAAGACTGTCAAATATATCATCATCATAGTGATAAATTTGAATACTCTATTTATAACGGATGATTATTAGAGATTCATAATTTATCTGGTCCAGTCTTATATAATCTCATTATATAAAGTATATCCAACCCAATGTCTCTACATTAATAGCCTAGATAATGACTATTTCATTTTAAATGAGATTGGACCGTACTTGTAATAATTAATTAAAGATCTTAGACTTTAATTAATTATTACAGACTAATTAGATTAATATTCTATAAATTTTATCCCTAAGCATACAACATTTATATGCTAAATTTATAGTCACATAAATAATCATGAAATTTTCTCGATGTATATAAATGTATTCATAACACATATAAGCAACCAAAATAATTATAAATGTCACTTTATTTATTTATCAACAATATGTACAATGTCATAGCTTTTAGGGCACCAAACCCAACAATCTCCCACTTGCTCTAAAGTAGGTGAGACATGTCTCTAAGACCTAAGCCTTCCAAGTGTTCCTCAAAGCTCTTTGTAGGTAACATCTTGGTGAAAGGGTCAGCAAGGTTGTTTTCTGATGCTATCTTCACAACTTCCACATCGCCTCGATGTACTATCTCTTTGATCAAATGATATTTTCTCTCTATATGCTTTCCTCTTTGGTGGCTTCTAGGTTCTCTTGAATTTGTCACTGCACCACTATTATTACAATACAGTGTGAGTGGTTTATCTATGTCTGGAACTACTTCCAAATCATTTAAGAACTTATGGAGCCAAACAGCTTCTTTAGCTGCTTCACAAGCAACCACATATTCAGCTTCCATAGTTGAATCAGCAATATAAGATTGTTTGATGCTTCTCCAAACTATGGCTCTACCACCAAAAGTAAACACTGATCCAAACGTAGATTTATGTGTGTCTTTGTTTAATTGAAAATCAGAATCAATGTATCCAATGGGAATCAAATTCTCACCAGAATATACCAGCATATAGTTTCTCGTTCTTCTAAGATACTTGAGAATATGTTTAACCACTACCCAATGATCTAATCCTGGGTTGGATTGATGCCGACTGACTATACCCACCGCATAGCAAATGTCAAGTCTTGTACATAAAATGGCATACATTACACCTCCTACTGCAGATGCATAGGGTACCTGTCTCGTGTTTTCTTCCTCTTGAGGTGTCTTAGGACACTACTCTCTTAAAAAATAAACTCCATGACGTGTATGTAAATTACCTTTCTTGGAGTTTTGCATCGAAAATCTTATAAGCACCTTATCGATATACCATGCCTTTCATTTGGAAATGGCTGGCGAGCCATTTCTTTACATCAGATATACCTGAGACAGCGCCAACAGTTTGTTCTTGCGATCTCTTATGAGTTGGATTCCAAGAACATAATTTGCCTCTCCTCAATCTTTCATTTGGAAATGGCTGGCGAGCCATTTCTTTACATCAGATAGTACGCCTACATCATTCCTAATGAGTAGGATATCACCTACATAAAGAACCAAGAAGACCACCTTCTTATCTTTGATGTACTTGTAAACACAAGGTTCATCAATATTTTGATGGAAACCATAAGATTTGATCACTTCATCAAATCTCAAGTTCCAAGATCTTGAAGCTTACTTGAGTCTATAGATGGACCTCTGCAACTTGCAAACTTTTTGCTCTTGACCTTTGACTACAAACGCTTCTGATTGTACCATCTAGATGCTTTCCTTAAGATAGCCATTCAAAAAGGTAGTCTTGACATCCATTTGCCATATCCCATAATCAAGACAAGCAGTAATGGATAAAAAAATCCGAATGGATTTAAGCATAGCTATAGGTGAGAAAGTTTCTTCATAGTCAACTCCCTCCTTTTGGGTATAACCTTTTTCCACAAGCCCAGCTTTGAAAATCTCAACTTTCCCATCCACTCCTCTTTTCTTCTTGTAAATCCATTTGCACCCTCCAGGTAGGTCTACAAGATCCTAGATTGAATTAGAGTACATGGACTCCATTTCAAGGTTCATAGCCTCTAGCCATTTTTCCTTCTCAGAAACTTCCATTGCATCACAATATGTCAATGGATTATCCTCACCATTATCAGAGATAGCAACATTTGCTTCTCCAAGTTCCCTGTAGTGAGCAGGTGGTCTCACAACCCTCCCACTACGTCGAGGTGGTATGACATTCTGATCGGGAGATATGGTCTTCTCATTTTGTCCTTCAACAACAGTTGTCGGTTGCTGTCTGATTTGATTAGAAAGTAACTTTTCATGCACAACTTTGCTACGAGGTTTATATTTTATCATATAATCATTCTATAACTCTAAAGGTGTTTTTGGAATAGACTTAGATGGAACTATGTTTAGAAGATATACTGCAGTTTGTAGTGCATATCTCCAAAACGAAGTGGGCAATGATGAGTAGCTGAGCATAGATCTCACCATATCTAGCAACGTTTGATTTCTTCTCTCTACAACACCATTTCGTTGTGGTGTTTCAGGTGCGGTGAGTAGTGATAGAATACCATGTTCTATCATATAGTCCTTGAATTCAGTATCAAGGTATTCCCCTCCTCGATCAGATCAAAGACTCTTCACCGTCTTTTCTAATTACTTTTTAGCTTCCGCTTGGAATTTTTTGAACTTTCTAAAAGTTTCAAATTTCCTTTGCATTAGGTATATGTAACCATACCTTGAATAATCGTCAATAAATGTGACGAAATATTCATAACCACCACGTGCTTGTACATTCAATGGACCGCAAACGTCTGAATGTATTAGCTTAAGTGGTTCCTTGGCCCTTTTGCCTTTTGTAGAGAAAGGCCTCTTAGTCATTTTACCTTCAAGACAATATTCACAAACTGGTAGAAAACTAACTTTTAGCTCTTTTAAAGGACCTTCCTTTACCAGTCTATTAATTCTGTCAAGGTTAACGTGACCTAATCTAAGGTGCCATAGGTATGTTACATTATCAGAAGAAATCTTTTGCTTCTTGGGTTTTAGTTGTTCAACTTTGAATATTTCAGTATTGAGCAGTGATTTTTCATTGGGCCTTAAAGTGTAAAGCCCATTTTCCAAATACGCAGAACAAATATTCAAACCATTTTTAGAAATATTAACATAATTATTATTAAAAGAAACATTAAACATTTGTTCAAACTGTTAGACATGTATGCTCTAAGGAGTAAAAATGTAATACGTTTTTGGAGACATTTTTATCAATAAAGAATTTATTCATTTATATATACCAAATATTGTCCTCTTTACGTTCATATTTGTTGAATGTATGATAAGCAAACAATAGTCTGAGACTGTCAGTCTAAACCTTAAGAATTGGGCATATGATGGGATGATTATGCAGAAGACACAATTCTTAAGGTGACGGTCTAAAACATATGATCCGTAATCGAGGGAATAAAGTTGGGCGCTTTATTCATGTAAAGATTGTTATGTTGTCTATATCCCTTTTGGGAGATGGTTTGTCTTGACCATCGGAGTTGGACTCCATGAATAGAAACATTGGCATGTTGTCATAGGTGACGATGTGTTGGATCGGGACATAAAGTGAATTGATTTGGATTAATAATTCTGTCTTGGCAAATCGATTCACTTTAGATAATCATTTGTATTGTATCTTAATCCTAAGATGAATAATGGACCCGTTGTCTCGACTTGTGTCTTTTGATGTACCAATGGGTGACTCCCACATCTCTATAGTGGCATGCATGCCGGTACGTTGGAGGCATGACTCTTGATAGCGTAGACTTGTTATTCATAGATATGGAATCCATAGCTCATCTTTAGGAGTAATGATATCCTCTTATATGCGTTGTCCTGTAATTGAAAAACTGGAGCGCTCAATCATTTGGATACATAGGTGTAACCGAATGGTATACTATCTATGGATGGTAAGTTTTCTAGTGGTGAGACAATGGAACGTAAGATAAAAATAATCGGGAAGGTAAGACAGAACTTGTCCTTAAGCCGATTATGGATGATCATATGGGGATACGATACACTATGATATGTCATGGAGACTAGGCTACACGAGCTTCGTAATTCTATAAAGTTCGAGAGTGCAGCTCCAAGCTTTTAGTGGAGTAGCGTTGGAGTTGATAATTGTGAAATGTATATCTGGGATATTGGGTTTCATAATTATCATGAGCTTGAACTTTATAGGTCCATTTTGGTCCCCTTTGTTAGTTCACAAAATCCTGTAACGACACGGCGTGCTTTTCCAATAATTGGTGACTTATGTCAGATTTATCAGATTGGTTTAAAATTTGTAAGAATCAAATAATTCATGTCTGTTTATCGGTTGAATTAATTATGTAAGAAAATTAGTTCAAGATGAACTTGTTGAATTATTGCGTTCGGGTAATTCTTGTCTCTTTATCGGTTATTTTAATTTTGGACAATTAGAACAAGATAAACTTGTAGAATTATTGTGAATTGATTTATTTTCTTAGAGATTATCTTGATAAAGTTTGTTTTGATCAGATATCTTTTCTATTGGGCTATTTGAATCAAAACTGAGACTTTATCCTTTAGAATCTCGGCTGGAAAATAAAAGATTCGCGGAGATTTTTTCTCGGCAGTTCGGCCTGCCGAATGACGTGTTCGGCCTGCTGAACTGGCCTGTTTGGCTTGCCTATCAGACAGTTCGGCCTGCCTATTAGCGCAGATAAGATTACGCGTTTTCACGCGTATCTTATCAGATATTGATCCGAACTTGATTCTGTTTCGATTTTTTGAGACCAAATCTGATATGGACTGACCCTAGGACCAATAGGTATAAAAAAGGGAGTGAGTCTAATGATTTACTCAGATCAATTTGAGAGATTAAGAGTGAAACTCTTCTAGTGAGCATCTGAAAACTCCCTGAGAGCTTTTGTTCACAAATCACGAACACTAGCTTTGGGTTCTCTCTGTTGGTTGGAAGGAGAGTCACCGGTGGGAGAGCTGTACGTGTGAGCCCACACTCACTCTGGTTGTGGATAGAGAATAGCAAAGAAGACCAGTTGGTTGAGGCTCTTCTGGAACGTTACTTCTCTACACAGGTCGCGGAGGTTCTTCGGCACACTGAGGTTAGTAAGATCTGTTTAATTTATACATATAACATGTCAAACTTGTATTTTGAAAAATACTCTGATGAAAAAGTTTTAAAAATTTCACTGCACACTTTGTTTCCAACACAAACAACTTGGAAACAGAAATCAAATTTCTACGAAAACAAGGAATGTAATAAACATTGTCCAAAATTAAAAACTTATTTCTAAAATAAAGTTTAACAACTCCCACTTGTCTTGCCGAAACAACCTCTCCTATTCCCACTCTCATCGTTTGTTCCCCGTCGGCAAGCTCCCTTGAAGAACTAAGCATATGCAAAGAAGAACAAACATGGTTAGTTGCCCTTGAATCAATTATCCAAGGTGAACTATCATCTTTAACTAAACAAGCTTCTAAAACGAGTAAATTTGATTTATCGTTGTTCTTCTTTTCTTTGAGCTCCTGAAGATACTTCTTGCAGTTTCTCTTCTAGTGCCCAATTATGCCGCAATGGAAACATTTTCCCTTAGGCTTCTTTTGGTTTGAGCTCTTTTTGTTGTTGTTGCTTTTGTTCTTCTTAGGTTGCCTTTCATTTTTAGACTTACCACTTCCTTCATTCCTTTTCCTCTTCTTATTCTTTTGAGTAGAAAAAGGAGGGTTGAGCTTCTGCAACATTTGCCTCAACTTCTTTAGTCATTTCTTTTGAAATAGACTCAAAGGTTTGAAGCTCATTAAGCAACTCAATTATGTTATATTTCAGCTTGTTCATAAAATAGTTGCTTTTGAACTAAAGGAACGTAGGGGAGAGGGTTTCCAAAATCATCACCACCTGTGTAGCTTCATCTATCACTGCCCCGTTCACCTCGGCCTCATGGAGATAGTTAACCATGTTGAGAACATGTTCTCTGACCGAAATCCCTGCCTTCATTTTGGCATTCATTACAACCTTAACGGCTTCATGGCATGCCTTTTCAGAAGGTTTGCCAAACATGTCTTGTAGAGACTGCATTATCTCATAAGCGGTCTCCATGCTTTCGTGCTTCATCCTAAGCGCGTCAGACATGCCAGCTAAAAGAAAACAACGGGCCTTATTGTTTGCCTCGATCCAACGATCATATGCTTCTCGTACATTACGAGGAGTATTGGCAGCAGGCTCTGGAGGACATTCCTTCGTTAGGACGAACTTCTAACTTTCGCAAATTAGTACAATGTTCATGTTGCTCTTCCACTTGACAAAATTATCTCCGATTAATTTTTCATTTAAGAGAATAGCGATGATTGGATTAGACATTGTTGCTGTAATAAATAAATAAAATAGTATAAATTAAAATGGTCGCATAAACATCATAAATATATGTTTTGGAATAGTAAACGTGATGCATGATGTATATGAAAAACACAAAAAATATTTTACTAATTCCACGATTATTCAATGTTAATAATAAAGTGCCGCCGTAGGGTAGGTCAAATTATTTATGAATTGAATTGAGACATTCTCAATTAATAAATATATTCAAAATATCTCATATTTTTTATATTTATTAATAACTGTTTATTTTGGTCAAGATATAATTAACAATTTAATTATGTCTTTATGAGTGTAACCCACTATTTTGGATTTTAACAACTTAACTCAAAATTACCGTCGTAGGGTAGGTCAATTTTGAAATACATTATAAAATTCTATCTCAAGGAAGCCAACCTTGATATTGATTTAAATAGACACCCTCTGTAGGGAGGATAAAATCAAAACGTCGCGAGGCGCCACCTAAATCTCACGATGTTGTACTAATAGTGGAGACCGCAAGTTATATTATCATATTCCTTTCTCCCATTCATTATTTTGAAAGATGTGTTTTATCTTATAAAACATCATATTTTTCATAATTCTAATAGATAAAAATAATTTTTAATTATTAGATTATATTATGTGTTAATAGAATCCCATTCTATTTACACTTAAATAAATTACCAGATTTTCTAAAAATCTAAATTCATTGTGAATTGTCTAAGGTTTCCAACATTAAACAATTTAAAATTAGATAACTTAGAACTAATGTGAATTTTACCAAGTCTTAACTATTAAAACTAAATTCACATTATTCGGTTGATTAATAAATTAAGATTCTATAAAACCAACCCAATTAATTTAATCTCATTAAATTAATTCTAACACATATTAAATCATTTTATAAACTACTTTATAAAAAAATAATATGCTAATGTATGCATGTCATGTTACAATAACTATAAGTGGACACTTTCCTATATGATATGTTATAATACATAAATATGTTATCACAATCATCACATGAAAATAAAGCATGAAAATAAACAATGGATTTTTGACCGGGTCCTTTTGGATAATTAAAATTACAACCCATAAAAATAAGAAAAAAAATTACATAGGTCTTCTTGTAATTTACACATAATTCCTTGCTCCAATTTTACAGTTTTTATCAGGTAGTTTATTGTACAACAATCTGTTGGATTAGCTTTGAAAATTGATAGGCCCAAAGTTCTTAACTAGGCTAAAAGATTCAATGAACTTCTTTTTCTTTATCGCTCCACGTGTAATTGGTGAAGGAGAGGAGAAAAGAAAAGAAAAAATAATAATAATAATAAATTACAAAAAGCATATACCCCTTTATGGGTTTACATGGATTGATCTAATCAAACTGAAAATAAAATTACTAATCCAAAAGAGACCATATAATTAACGACCAAAAATTCATTCATAAATAACCATTCATCACAAGAATAAAAATTACAAAGATGCAAAGTGCCCACAAACATGCATAAAAAAATGATATTATCAAAATAAGATCATGTTAATTAAAATTATACATGCCATAACTTGGCTCTGATACCATTTGTTGGAATTAAAATATGAAACGCAGCAGAAGGAACAGATCGTTGACAAACAAAAATTTCCTAAAAACTTTGTTCATCGGAAATAGATATATAATTTTAATTAATAATAGAAAGCTTTAGGAATTTTACTAAGCTTTTGAAGACTATTAGGATATCCTAGCTTTCTTCTTTGACACCACGATCTTCCAAACCACACCTTTACACCAATGGAAAGACGAGTGGGCGTCAAACTGCAAGAATAAATTTTTCTCACACTTTTTTGAATCTGCTATGTACTCAACACATGAGATAGCAGACCTTTTTTTTTCTCTCTGAGTGTTTTGCAAAAGTTAGGTGAATGAAAAATCTTCTGAGATAACTGTTATCTCTTACTTTTTATATCTGAGCTATTAGTAAATTTTTCAATTAATTTTTAATTTAAAATAACCACTATATCAGACAAATGAGGAAATGATATATTTCACATGATTGTTACCCTTTTTCCTCTCCTCTTTCCTTTTTCTTTTTTGAATGAATCACGTTTCATTCTATATATATATAAAAGAGTAAAACTTTAAGTTTCTATGAAACGTAAACGTTTTCATTTTTTTTTTGGTAAACGAATCAATACATGATTCGTTATGTACATATAATATATATATATATATAAGGTAAAAAAGTAAAACGTAATATATATATATATATATATATGAATAAATAATAAAATCTAATATATATATATATTAAAATTCAAAAAATAAATCTCATTTATTTTAGAAAATAATATTTAAATAATCAAATTATTCAAATATTACCAATTAGTTAAATGATTAATGCTCAGTTAAATGTGACAACATTTATCACATTACATTATCTATCACAGAGAACATTTTTTTGTGTCACATTAATAATTCAAGTGTGAAATAATTAATTCAGAATTCAATAATTCTAAACTAAATATGTATAATTCATTCTATGCATAAATCCATTATGGTGTTAGAGAGATGGTATTGGGGACCTATGGACCTATAACCCAAGCTCCAATAAGTTTGACAATTAATCAAACTCTTTAATTAATGTGTCAAATTTATTAGTTTCAGTATTACTCCACTATAAACCTGAAACTAAACTCTTGAGGTTGTAATAAAATTACTCAAAGAAAATTAGCGAGTAGTCCATTGATATAATCATTACATATAATTCAGTCCTCCATAAATAGTTCATAATAAGAGCTTGGTTCAATTTTTGTTTACCTCTCTTATTATATCCTTATCCTTGAGTTCCAATAATCCTTTAACAAACAGTTAATTCATAATCTTATTATGAACGAGCGCTCTACTGTTCAAACCTCGAATTATCACTCAAGAGAACTATTTTTTTAACTTCCATAGGGAAGGAATGGATTCCATATTAATATAATATTATTCCCAGTCATTTATTACATTATGTTTCCAAGATGCTAAGTTATGATATGTGCTTAGACAAATCTTACCATGTAAGTCAAAAAACATAATGTCATAAATAAGAGTCTAATAAATACTCAGGATTAAGATTGTCAAATATATGATCATCATAGTGATAAATTTGAATACTCTATTTGTAACGAATGATTATTAGAGATTCATAATTTATCTGGTCCAATCCTATATAATCTCATTATACAAAGTACCTCCAATCCAATGTCTTTACATTAATAGCCCGGATAATGACCATTTCATTTTAAATGAGATTGGAGCATACTTGTAATATTTAATTAATTATTACGGACTATTTAGATTATTATCTATAAATTTTATCCCTAAGCATACAACATTTATATGTTAAATTTATAGTCACATAAATAATCATGAAATTTTCTCGATGTTTATAAATGTATTCATAACACATATATGCAACCAAAATAATTATAAATGTCACTTTATTTATTTATTAATAATATGTACATTATCACAGCTCTTAAGGCACCAAGCCCAACACTTACAACTGTGAAGGACTTGTAAAAGTTTTGTCAAAACCACAGTAACATTGCTTGACAAGATGACCCACACAACCATAGAGTTGGCATTGGGGACGTCCTGAAGAAAAATTCCTCCTTGAACCTCTAAATTGACCAGAAAAGGACCCTATTTGAGAAGACGAACAATGAAATTGAGAATTAGGTCTAGGCAGACCACTAGAAAATTGTTGGAAATGTCCTTGATTTTGGCCATAGGAGTGACCACCAGACTGAGTACCTGAAGCAAAAGAACTACCAGAAACACGCCTCTTGTTCGAAAGAGAGAGGCTAGCAAGATTGACATTAGCGGAGTCAAGATTCCTTAAGTTTCTCTCAATTCAAGACTCTTGAGCCAGAAGAAGAGATTCAATCTCTTCAACAGAGTACTCATCAGTTCGAGTATTCAAAGAAATCAACATTACATTATACTGTTAGGGAGTCCCTCAAAAATTGCATCAAGATGATCTTTTATAGACAGATTATGTCCAACTAAACTTATTGTATCAACAAGACTTCGAATCTTTAGCAAATATTCATTCATGATCATAGAATTTTTCTTTGTGGCTTTCAATTGATCCTTATGCTGAGTAATTTTGGCATGCACTTGAGATGCAAAGTAAATTTCTAGGGTTTTTCATACCTGAGTTGAAGTCTCCCAATTGACTATGCGAGTAAGAAGATTATCTGTAATGGAAGAGTAGAGCCAGGACATGACCGATTTACACGATTTTGAACTTCATCACCTCACTCGAGGTACTTTAATGGCGGAACTTGCTTTCCAAAGAGAAAATGTTGAAGTCGATGACATGACCTCGTACCGTCGCAAGAACTTGTCTTCTCCACACCATGAAATTATTCTGATCAAGACGAGAAGAGATTGGATGATTGGAAACAATGGGAACAAATTTTGAAGAACCACCAGATGAAGACGACGAAGGATTTGCAAGTTTCGATTGTCGATTTCCATTTTGATCTGCCATTGCCGATGAAGATTGAGACTGGAACAATTGGCGGACTGATTTAACACCTCTAGGAAGGTCCATTTTGATACCATGTAAAGATTCTAGAGAAATCTGATCTGTGAAATTGAACAAAGAAGAAAATAAAGAGAGATTTTGAGCTTTAAAGAACTCGCGAGAACATGCAACAATTGGCCCATTTGGTAGCGTTATTTGCCGATTTTGGAAATATCTATACATATTTTTTATGAAAAATATTTTTAAACCATCTCGTTTGTTTTTGTTTTTGAAATTTTTAAATTTTTTTATATTTTTTAAGGTAAAAATTTTAAAATAATTGTTAATATAATTTTTAAAAATTCTCATTTTATTAAAATAAAACTATGTTTATCTATTTTAAAAACAATACTAGACGACTCATACTTTTCAAAAAATTTTATTGTTTAATTACATAATTTTTTTTAAAAAATT